>OZ024874.1:46975855-48403355 GCA_964017185.1 Rugalucina vietnamica
CCTTAAAACTACTTGGTCAATCAAAGCCAAACTTCATGTGGAGCATCCTAAGGAAGTTGGAACAAAAGTTTATATAAATGGTCCAGATCACATGACCAAGATGGCCGCCATGGCTATAAATAGAAAAAAAATCTTTCTCCAGAACCATAAGGTCTATGATTTTGAAACTTGGCATGAAGCATCAGGGAAAGGAGCTCTACATAGTTTATATAAATCATGACCCAGGAATGACCTTGACATATTTTACGGCAAGGTCAACATAGGCGGCCCATGCATTTGAAGGGGAAATTTGTCAAAAAGTCATTTGAAGAGAAAAAACATTAAGGAAATGGGCAAATGGACTGAAGATATATGATTCTTAAAAAATGGACACAATGGGCCGGTCTGCCCCTTCCCTGGGGCAATATAAATGAATATCACCATAGTATTCAAAGATCTTCTTCTCTGAAATCACTTGGCCAATCAAAGCCCGGCAAATTTGATATGAAGCACATGTAGGAAGGAGAAACCAATGTGTACATAAATAATCCAGGTCACATGACCAAGATGGCCGCCATGTCCATATATGGTAAAAACCATTCTAACAATCTTTTTCTATGGAACGGGTGGACCAATTTCAACAAAACTAGGCATGTAGCATTGTAGACTAGAGTACTATATGCGTGCATAAAATTATGACCCTGTGATGACCTTGACCTATTTTACGACAAGGTCAATATAGTTCGTCCATGACTATACTAGTCAAACAGGTTTATTGGTATATATC
This sequence comes from Rugalucina vietnamica, assembly GCA_964017185.1. Taxonomy (NCBI): domain Eukaryota; kingdom Metazoa; phylum Mollusca; class Bivalvia; order Lucinida; family Lucinidae; genus Rugalucina; species Rugalucina vietnamica. The sequence goes on from OZ024874.1 coordinate 46,976,622, forward strand.
CCTGATCTCAGGTGAGCGTTTACAGGACCATTGGTTCTCTAGTACAGGTTTTCAGCTATGTCTGGACAAAGCCAGCGCTTTTTGAGTATTAACCATTACTGTTGTGAGTTAATGTTGTCTTGCTCAAGGACACGGCCCGGAAACCCCTAGTGGGAATCAAACCCAATACCTCTCGATTCGGAGGCCGGTGCTCTACCACAAGGCTATCGTGCTCCATAAAATTCTTATAACCAACCAAGAAACAGGCATGTTTATGAAAGATTTTTTAAGATATATTCGTTTATCGAGTGTGTCTGATTTATATACATTAGAAAAAAAGAGAGATTATTTCTCAATCCAGGTATCACAAGCGCGGAAATGTTTCCAAACGCTGATGTGAACCAGTACATCGCGGAAATACACAAGGTACGAAAACATGCGGCTATAGCATTTAAGTGCTGGTTCAGATAAATAAATGTTTAATTATTATAAAACATGTATTATATTACAAGTTTCAACAATAAAACGCTTTGCAATTTAATATGCATGGTTGCCATAGCAACAAACCGAACACCACTGGAGGAAAAATCTAAGATTTCCTTGTTTTAGGGGTTTTCAGATACCTTTATGTCAGAAGCTCTGCGTATCTCGGACGGTCTTACGCATAACGAATAAATTCTACATGCGTTAAATACGCTTTGAACGCTTTCGACGTCTTTGTATGGTGCTCGCCCATTTGTGGCCTAAATAAATAGAAGGGCTGCTTGTGCCTCCAGGCAAAGCTTCTACGCTACCGACTGACCGTCTGATCATGTCTGAGACTGCCCAGGGAAAGTGGTCAAAGTCAATCATCCATACAAAGTTTATATGGGTCATTATCAAAAAATGGAGCAATCCAGAAAACTGTAAGGCAAAACGAAAAAAAATCGTTGTCCAGTTTTTCTTTTTTAATGAGATAGTTTTATTAACAATACCATTTAGAATATAGAAATAAAATATGCCGAGTTTAACTGAACAAATTTAACAAATTGTGCACCAGCATTAATCAATTGTATGGTACCCTTGAAAAAATATCAGTGCTGTCACGAACAAATTTTCTTGCGTACAACGCTTATTTGATAAGACTTTCCAAATCTGTAAGTGGGGGTATATATAACTTGTCACAAACCTTAAATACTTTCAATGAATTAACGAGGGAGAGAGCTTCAATGAAAATGCACATACTGTGATTTGTTCTGTTTCTGAAGCGCTTTTTTCTGTAGACATAATCTTGTAGGATTAAACCAAAATTAAGTTCTGCAAAACGTTTACTATTTTAGTATAGTATCATTACATACCAAAAGCAACTACTTTTATATGATGCGTTTTGAGTATTTTAAATAATTATGACCGTGACAGCACTGATATCGTGACAGCACTGATGCTGTCGTGACAGCACTGTTAATTATCCGATCTCGCATTTTTTTTATTCCATTGTGTGCGGAGTTGATTAATTGATTAATTTCTGACAATTAACCGATGAGCTTAGGGACAGTGACTGCCTTACGGTCGCAACCAACGAAGCCTCGGCTAATGCTCGAACCAGGGACACCTTTGGGTAGATAACACAACACGTTCGGTACACGCAAACCAAACGCGATGTAACACGACAAGCGCAATTAGCGCTATTCAGCTTAACACTTTTAGCAGCTGCAGCATGAGAAAATTTTTTTGGGGGGCTTTCGACCAGGTCTGAAACAACCAGGATTGTTCACGACCAAAGAGTGCAATTAATTTGGGACCCTATCACGGGTTTTCTGTGTAGAAGGGCCATTAATAATAATAATAATAATAATAATAATAATAATAATCTCTATATTTATAGAGGATAACGTATTTAGCACAACGGCCAGTCTTCCATACGGTCCTCTAGTGAATACAGACATTGATTATTTTCGGACCTCTTTTGTTATTATTCGGACATTTTCATATTAGACATGCGATGTTAGTGATGCTATATTTTGTTTTGGGAGAAGAGAAGCCAGTGCTTGCCTAATAATGCTGAGCGCCAAGCAAGGTAGCCACTGGTACCATTTTTAAAGTCTTTGGCATGACCCGGCCCGGGATCGAACCCACGACTCCCGCTCCCGAAGCGGACGCTCTCACCATTACGCTATCGGAATCGGTAATTCGTTATCAAGGAGCTTGGGTGAACTGGAAAACATTTGAAGGGAGTTGGGGATTACTAGAAGAGAACATTTTTAGTTTTAGAAAGCTGGGAGCAAGTAAAAAAATTAGGGAGCTGGGGTCATTTTTCTTTTAGTGAACTTGGAGCTAATACCCCCTTGGAAGGTTACACTGCAGCTGAGCTGCACTTTTGCAAAATCATGTCTTCTCATGACGCGTCTGATATTTATTTTTTATGTACCCGAGTCAATAACTTTCAGTAATGTCGGGACGAAACTACCACTTTTTTTCTTCGTAGTAACCAGCCTCATTGGGTATACCCTGGCCGACGAAGAATTTTGAATTTGCAGTTTTTTATCACCCCCCCCCCCCACACACACACACCTCAAATGGTTCGACCTCTTTTGACTGCTACTGGTGTTAGTAGCTGAGACCCTCTCGTGAAAGGCGACCTATCTCTTTTCAGTGTAGGAAATTGCCTGAATCCACACCTGCTGACAGAAGTCAACTCAGTGCTGTCACACATCAGTACTGTCACGACCGTGACAGCACTGACCGTGATAGTACTGGGTTTTACACATAAATTTAATTATTATGACTAACAGCAGAATGCAGGCTGAAAACTTTGCATATCTATTCAAAACGGCCCTAAGCTGAAATTCAGTCATGGCCTTAAAATGTAAGTGATATTTGCAAGAAGCGGCAAAATGCGCGTGATAGTACTGATGGCTAAAAATTTCCCACACCGATTTTGACATGTCTTTATGGAATATGAACGGAGTAATGCGATTTTCTAAAAAAGTTTTTACCATGACTTCATCAGCTTGCTGTCGTCTTCAAAAATGCGATTGTTTTGATCTGAGAAAATGATTCATAACTCTGGTCAAAGTAGATGTTTTAAAACTGTGACAGCACTGATACGTTTTCCAGGGACAGCACTATAATGTGCCGCCGCTCTTAAATTGCACTTAATATACCATATGATTTTTGAATTTGACTTCAATAACATTATATGCAATAGAGGGTTGCAGAAAATTGTATTTCTGTCAAGCTTCTTTTGCAATGGAAACAAATAAAACTACTTACCCAGACCCGGGGACACGATAAAAATCTTGCATTTTTTCTTTTAAATAACATACTCGTAAACGTGAAATCCGTGTGGTTCTTGTAAAGCACGGCGGATAATAATATTATAGAAGGAGGAAGCAAACCTCGGACATCGCGCTTGCGAGAAAATCATCAGGTACAAGGATTGCTCCATTTTTTTATAATGACCCATATATACAATGCGTGTCTGCAGCGTAGAAGCGAAAATGGGCTATTTTGAAAATTGTACGGCATCATACCAAATATGTGATACCGGAACGTTCCAAGTAGAGATCTACAGCGCCATACTCTACCACAACGTTCCAAGTTGAGCTCTAGAGCGCTGTATTCTACCGTAACCTCCCTAATAAAGAGCTACAGTGCCATGCGCTACCGCAACGTCCCCAGTAGCATTCTACAATACCATACTCAACCGCAACCTCCCCAGTAGGGATATACAGTATCGTACTCTACCACAACGTACACATTAGGATTTACAGCACCATTGTTTACCGCAACGTCCCCAGTATCGATCTACAGTATCATATTCTACTGCAACGTCCCCAGTAACGATCTACGGTTAGATACTCTACCGTAACGTACTCAGTAAAGATATATAGCGCCACAGTTTACCACAAGGTCCCCAGTAGGAATCTACAGTGCCATACTCTACTGCAACGTCCTCAGTAGAGATATACAGCCATATATTTTACCGCAACGCTATACTCTACCACAACGTACCCATTGGGGATCTACCGCAACGTCCCTAGTAGGTATCTACAGCGTCATAGTCTACCGCTGCGTTCCAAGTAGGGTTCTACAGTGTCATATTCTACCGCAACCTCCCCTACAGCTCCATACTCTGTCACAACGTACCCAGTAGAGATGTTTACGAAAACGTCTCAAGTAGGTATCTTCAGAGCCATACCCTACCATAACGTCTACAGTATGGATCTTCAGCGTCCCCAGTAAAGATATACAGCACCAAACTGTTATGCAACGTCTTCAGTATGGAAATACAGTGCAATACTCTACAACAACGTACCTTGTAGGCATCTATAGTGCAATACACTACCACAACATCTCCAGTTCGCAACTACCGTGCCATAGTCTACCGCAACGTATCCAGTTTGGTATCTGCAGTGTCATACTCTGCCTAAAAGTACCGAGTAGAGAAATACAGAGCAATCTTTTACCACAAGGTCCCAATTAAGGATTTACAGTTCTTATCTATACCGCAACGTTCCCAGTAGAGACCAATAGCGCCATACTCTATCACGCAGTCCCTAGTTGAGATCTATAGCCAAATACTCTACAGAAACGTCCCCACTAGATATCTACTTTCAACCACAACATCTGCTGTTTGGATCTTCAGCCACATACTCTACAACGTCCCATTATGGATCAACAGTGCCCTGACTATACCGCAAATTTCCCAGTAGGGATCAACATGTCCATAGTCTACCGTCACGTCCCCAGTAGGGATCTACTGTGCAATTCTCTACCGCAACGTCCCAGGTTGTGATATACAGCGCTATTTTCTACCACAACGAAACCAGTAGGGATCTTCAGCGCCATGCTGTACCATATTGTTCCAAGTACAGACATATAGCGCCACACTCATCTGCAACGTACCCAGTAGAGATCTACAGCACCATACTCTAGTGCGACGTTTCTAATAGGTATCTACAACGACATACTCACTGACGAGGCTTGAATAGCCGAAACCGCGGTATGGCCCACCACCTTTCTGAAAAATATGCTCACTGCTCTTGACGGATCTCAGTTTTATTTTTATTTGCCATTACTGCAGCTGGTGTTGTGCCGTGTGGCGGCCCTAAAAAGTCTCCCCGTACATCATCCATAGTGCAGATTATATTTTCCTTTTGGTTCCCTGTTATGAATATTCAGCGCCATACTCTACTGCTACGTCTACAGCATCTATAACGCCTTTCTCTACCGCAACCTCCCCAGTAGGGATCTACAGTGCCATACTCTACCACATCGACCCCAGTAAGTATCCACAGAGCCATACTCTACCACAACGTACCCAGTAGAGATCAACAGCGCCATACTGTACCACAACGTCTCCAGTAGGTATCTACAGCGCCATACTCTATCGCAATGTCCCCAATAGGGATCTACAATGCCGTATTCCACCACAACGTCCTCAGTAGGGATGTACAGTGCCAAATTCTACAAAACGTGTCTGTTAGGGATCTACAGAGCCATACCCTACAGCAACGACCAAGTATGGTTCTACAGTGTCATACTGTACCACAACGTAGACAGTAGACAGTAGCAAAACTAATCGATTGATTATTCGATTACTTTTGCAAATCAATTGTAATTGTAATCGAATAAAGCCAGGAAAAATACTTTTAATCGTAATCGTTAATCGTTGAAAGTAATTGTAATCGTTAGTGATTAACTTTGAAAGTAATCGATAACAGGTCTGCCAGGCTCTACCGCAATGGTCTAATAGGGATCTACAGTGCCATATTCTAATACAACATCCCCAATATGGATCTACAGTGCCAAAATCTACCCAACGCCCCTAACCACATACTAAACAGCTATGTCCCCAGTACATGTAGTGTAGCCTGGGTTCCAGTCTGATCTTTTTTTTTCTTTTTTGTTTTTTTAATTTTTCATTTGTTCAGCCTTGGCAACTTTGATTGCATTACTATACTGCAACGACTACCCTACCCTACCGCAACGTCCCCAGTAGGGATCAACAGTGCCATACTCTACCGCAAAGACCCCAGTACGAATCTACAGCGCCATACTCTACATCAAGTAGAGACAAACAGCGCCATACTCTAGCGCAACGTCCCAAGAAGGAATCTACAGTGCCATACTCTACCGCAACGTCCTCAGTAGAGATAAGCTGTCACATATTCTACCGCAACGTCACCAGTAGATATCTACAGCACCAAACTCTATCGCAACGTCCCCAGTAGCGTAGCGATCTCTGTAGCGTCATACTCTACCCACCCGTCCCCAGTAGAGATAAACAGCCACATATTCTACCGCAACGTCCCCAGTAGATATCTACAGCGCCTTACTGTATCCCAACGTCCGCAGAAGCGTTCTCTACAGCGCCATATTCTACCATAACGTCCCCAGTAGGAATCTACAGCCACATGCTGAACCGGAACGTCCCCAGTAGGGATCTACAGTACCATACTCTATCGCAACGTCTCCAGTAAGGAACTACAGTGCCATACTCTACCACAACGTACCCAGTAAGGATATAGAGCTGTACAGCGCCATAATGTATCACAACGGATTCTGTAGGGATATACAGCCACATACTCTACCGCAAAGTATCCAGTAATGATCTAGCGTGACATACTCTTCCACAAGATCCCCAGTAGAGATCTTCAGTGCCATACTTTACCGCAACGTCCGCAGTTTGGATCAACAGTGCCATACTATATTGCAATGTCCCCGGTAGGGATCTACACTGCCATAATCCACCACAACGTCCCCAGTAGGGGTATACGACACTATTCTCAACAACAATCTACCAAGTGATATAAACAGCTCAATTATTTCCACAAGGTCCGTAGTGGATTTTCAGTGACATACTCTTCCACATTGTTTCCAAATTAAACCTTTAATCTACAACAATGTACCCAGTGGAGGTCTACAGCGCCATAATCTGCTACAAAGTCACCAGTAGGGATATAAAGCGCCATACTCTATCGCAACCTACCAAGAAGAGATCAATATCGCCATAATCTACCGCAAGGTCCCCAGTATGTATCTTTATTCCATACTCTACCACAACGTACCAAGTTGGGATCTACAGCGACATATTCTGCCGCAACGTCCCCAGTAGGATTATAAAGTGCCACAACTTCCCCAATACGTATCTACAGTGTCAAGCTCTACTACAACGTCCCAAATAGGGATCTTCAGTGTCATATTCTACCACAACGCCCCCAAAGGAATCTACGGTGCCATACTCTACCGCAACGTTAGGGAATTTCGCTGTAGATCTCTACTGGGGACGTTTGGGTAGGGAATGGGGCGACACATCTCTACTGGGGACAGAATGGTAGGGTATGGTGTTGTAGATCCCTACTGGGGAAGATGCTGAAGATAATGACATTGTATATCTCTACTGGGGACGGAGTGGTAGAATATGGCGCTGTTTATCTTAAATGGAGACGGTGTGGTAGACTTCCGCACTGTATATCTCTACTGGAGATTGTCCAGTAGAGTAAGGTGCTGTAGATATCTAATGGGGACGTTGGGTAGGGAATGGGGTGATAGATCTCTACTGGGGACGGTGTGGTAGATTATGGTGCTGTAGATCTCTACTGGGGACGGTGTTGTAGGATATGGCGCTGTAGATCTTTACTGGGGACGGTATGGTAGGATATGTCGCTGTAGATCTCTACCGGGGACGTTGTGGTAGGGAATGGGGAGATAGACCTCTACAGGGGACGGAATGGTAGGGCATGGTGTTGTATATCCCTACTGGGGACGATGCTGATTAGAATGACTCTATATATCTCTACTTGGGACGGAGTGGAAGGGTATGTCGCTGTAGATCTCTACTGGGGACGTATTTGTAGAGTAGTTTTGTTTTGTATGTCTACTCGGAACGTTGAAATATGTAGCTGTAGATCTCCACTGGGGACGTAATGGTAGGGAATTGGACGATAGATATTTACTGGGGACGGTGTGGTAGGGTATGTCGCTGTAGATCTCTACTAGGGACGTTGTGGTAGGGAATGGGGTGATAGATCTCTACTGGGGACGGTGTGGTAGATTATGGTGCTGTAGATCTCTACTGGGGACGACGTAGTAGGATGTGGCGCTGTGAATCTTTACTGGGGACGGTATCGTAAGATATGTCGCTGTAGATCTCTACTGGGGACGTTGTGGTAGGGAATGGGGCGATAGATCTTTACTGGGGACGGAATGGTAGGGTATGGTGGTTTAGATCCCTACTGGGGACGATGCTAAAGAGAATGACACTGTATATCTCTACTGGGGACGGAATGGTAGGGTATGGCGCTGTATATCTCTACTTAAGACGGTGTGGTAGACTAACTCACTGTAGATCTCTATTGGGTACGATCCAGTATAGTTTGGTGCTGTAGATCTCTACTGGGAACGGTGTGTTAAGGTATGTAGCTGTAAATCTCTACTGGGAACGCATTGGTAAAGTAGTTCGCTTTAGATCTCTACTGGGGACAGTGTGATAGGGTTTGTAGCTGTAGATCTGTACTGGGGACGTTGTGGTAGGGAATGGGCGAAATATCTCTACTGGAGACGGTGTGGTAGATTATGGTGTTGTATACTTCTACTGGGGACCGTGTGGTAGGGTATGTCGCTGAAGATCTCTACTGGGGACGATGTGGTAGGAAATGGGGCGATGGGTCTCTGCTGGGGACGGAACCATAGGATAGGTGTTGTAAATCCCTAATGGGGACAATGCTAAAGAAAATGACACAGTATATCTCTTCTAGGGACGGGGTGGTAGGGTATGGCGCTGTATGACTCTTTATGTCTCTACTGGAGACGGTGTGGTAGGGAATGGAGCAATATATCTCTACTGGGGACGGAATGGTAGGATATGGTGTTGTAGATACCTACTGTGAACGATACTGAAGAGAATGATACTGTATATCTCTACTGGGGACGGTGTTTTAGGGTATGACGCTGTATATCTCTACTGGAGACGGTGTGGTAGAATACCGCTATGTAGATCTCTACTGGGGACGGTCCGGTAGAATATGGTGCAGTAGATCTCTACTGGAGACGTATTGGTAGAGTAGTTCGCTTTAGATATCTACTCGGGACAGTTTGATAGGGTATGTAGAGGTGGATCTCACTGGGGACGTTAAGGTAGGAAATGGGGCGATAGATCTCTACTGGGACGGTGTGGTAGGGTATGTCACTGTAGATCTCTACCGGGGACGTTATGGTAGGGAAAATGTCGATAGATCTCTACGTATACCGTGGACGGAGTGATAGGTATGGCGCTGTAGATCTCTACTGGGGACGTTGTGGCACGAAATTGGGCGATTGATCTCTACTGGGGACGGAATGGTCGGGTATGGTGTTGTAGATCCCTACTGGGGATGATGCTGAAGAAAATGACACTGAATATCTCTACTGGGGAAGGAGTGGTAGTTTAGTTTATGGCGCTGTATATCTCTACTGGTGACGGTGTGGTAGACTATCGCATTGTAGATCTCTACTGGGTATGGTCCAGTAGATAATGGTTATGTAGATCTCTACTGGGGACGGTGTGGTAGGGTATGTCGCTGGAGATCTCTACTGGGGACGTATTGGTAGAGTAGTTCGTTTTAGATGTCTACTTGGGACTGCGTGATAGGGTATGTAGCTGTAGATCTCTACTGGGGAAGTTGTGGTAGGGAATGGGTCGATATATCTCTACTGGGGACTGTGTGGTAGATTAATGTGCTGTAGATCTCTACTTGAGACGGAATGATAGGGTATGGTGTTGTAGATCCCTACTGGGGACGATGCTAAAGAGAATGACACTGTATATCTCTACTTGGGACGGAGTGGTAGGGTATGTCGCTATATATCTCTACTGGAGACGGTGTGGTAGACTACCGCACTGTAGATCTCTACTGGAGACGCCCCAGTAGAGTATGGTGCTGTATATCTCTACTGGGGACGGTGTGGTATGGTATGTCGCTGTAGATCTCTACTGGGGACGTATTGGTGGAGTAGTTCGCTTAAGATGTTTACTGGGGACGGTGTGATAGGGAATGTAGCTGTAGATCTCCACTAGGGACGTTGCGGTAGGGAATTGAACGATAGATCTTTACTGGGGACGGTGTGGTAGGGTATGTCTATGTAGATCTCTACTTGGGACGTTGTGGTAGGGAATGGGTTGATATATCTCTACATGGGACGGTGTGGTAGATTATGGTGCTGTAAATCTCTACTGGGGACGCTGTGGTAGGTTATGGCACTGTAGATCTTTACTGGGGACGGTGTGGTAGGGTATATCGCTGTATATCTCTACTGGGGACGTATTGGTGGAGTAGTTCGCTTAAGATGTTTACTTGGGACGGTGTGATAGGGATTCAGATCTCTACTGGGGACGTTATGGTAGAAATGGGTCCATTTATCGCTACTGGGGACGGTGTGGTAGATTAAGATGCTGTAGATCTCTACTGGGGACGTTGTGGTAGGGAAAGGGGCAATAGATCTCTACTGGAGAGGGAATGGTGGGGTATGGTGTTGTAGATCCCTACTGGGGGACGATGCTGAAGAGAATGACACTGTATATCCCTACTGGGGACGGAGTGGTAGGGTATGGCGCTGTAAATACTGGAGACGGTGCGGTAGACTACCGCACTGTAGATCTCTACTGGGTATAGAGTAGAGTATCCAGTAGAGTATAGTGTTGTACATCTCTACTGAGGACGGTGTGGTAGGGTATGTCGCTGAAGATCTCTATTGGGGACGTATTGGTAGAGTAGTTCGCTTTAAATGTCTACTTAGGACTGTGTGATAGGGTATTTTGCTGTAGATCTCTACTTGGGACGTTGTGGTAGGGAATGGGGCGATAGATTTCTACTTGGGACGGTGTGGTAGGGTATGTCGCTGTAGATCTGTACTGGGGACGTTGTGGTAGGGAATGGGTCGATAGATATTTACAAGGGACGGTGCGGTAGATTATGGTGCTGTAGATCTCTTCTGGGGACGGTGTGGTACGGTATGGCGCTGTAAATCTTTACTGGGGACGGTGTGGTAGGGTATGTAGCTGTAGATCTCTACTGGGACGTTGTGGTAAGGAATGGGACGATAGATCCCTACGGGGACGGAATGGTAGGATATGGTGCTGTAGATCCCTACTTGGGACGATGTCGGAGAGAATGACACTGTATATCTCTACAAGGGACGGAGTGTTAGCGTATGGCGCTGTATATTTCTACTGGAGACGGTGTGGTAGACTACCGCACTGTAGATCTCTACTGAGGAAGGTCCAGTAGAATATGGTGCTGTAGATCTCTACTGGGGACGGTGCGTTAGGTTATGGCTTTGTATTTCTCTACTGGGGACGGTGTGGTAGGGTATGTCACTGTAAATCTCTACTGGGGACGTTGTGGTAGAGAATAGGGCGATAGATCTCTCCTGGGGACGGAATGGTAGGGTATGGTGTTGTAGATCCCTACTGGGGACGATGCTGAAGAGAATGACACTGTATATCTCTACTGGGGACGGAATGGTAGGTTATGGCGCTGTATGTATCACTGGAGACGGTGTGGTAGACTACCGCAATGCAGATCTCAACTGCGGACGTTGTGGTTGGGAATGGGGCAATAGATCTCTACTGCGGACGCAATGGTGGGGTATGGTGTTGTAGAACTTTACTAGAGACGATGCTGAAGAGAATGACACTGCATATCTCTACTGGGACGCTTGGTAGGGTTTGGCGCTGTATATCTCTACTGGAGACGGTGTGGTAGAATACCGAACTGTAGATCTCTACTGTGGACGGTCCAATAGAATATGGTGCTGTTGATCTCTACTGGGAACGGAATAGTAGGGTATGTCGCTTTAGATCTCTACTGGGGACGTTGTGGTAGAAAATTGGGCGATAGATCCCTACTAGGGACGGAATGGTAGGGCATGGTGCTGTTGATCCCTACTGGGGACGATGCTGAAGAGAATGACACAGTATATCTCTACTGGAGCGGTGTTGAATGATATGGCGTTGTATATCTCTACTGGATACGGTGTAGTAGAAACCGCACTGTAGATCTCTACTGGGGACGGTCCAGTAAAATATGATGCTGTAGATCTCTACTGGGGACGGTGTGGTAGGTTATGGCGCTGTTGATCTTTACTGGGGACGGTGTGGTAGGGTATGTCGCTGTAGATCTCTACAAGAGACGTTGTGGTAGGGAATGGGGCGAAAGATCTCTACTGGGGACGAAATGGTAGGGTATGGTGTTGTAGATCCCTACTGGGGACGCGGCTGAAGAGAATGACACTGTATATCTCTTCTGGGGACGGAGTGGTAGAGTATGGCGCTGTATATCTCTACTGGCGACGGTGTGGTACGCTACCGCATTGTAGATCTCTACTGGGGACGGTCCAGTAGAATATGGTGCTGTAGATCTCTACTGGGGACGGTGTGGTAGGGTATGTCGCTGTAGATCTCTCCTGGGGACGGTGTGGTAGGAAGTGGGGCGATAGATCTCTACTGGGAACGGAATGGAAGGGTATGGTGTTGTCGATCCCTACTGGGGACGATGATGAAGAGAATGACACTGTTAATCTCTACTGGGGACGGTGTGGTAAGGTATGGCGCTGTATTTCTCTATTGGAGACGGTGTGGTAGACTATCGCAATGTAGATCATTACTGGGGACGTTAGGGTAGGGAATGGGGCAATAGATCTCTACTGGGGACGCAATTGTGGGGTATGGTGTTGTAGATCCCTACTGGGGACGATGCTGAAGTGAATGACACTGCATATTTCTACTGGGGACGGTGTGGTAGGATATGACGCTGTATATCTCTACTTGAGACGGTGTGGTAGAATACCGTACTGTAGATCTCTACTTGGGACGGTCCAGTAGAATATGGTGCTGTAGACTATACTGGGGACGGTGTGGTAGGGTATGTCGCCTTAGATCTGGGGCCGTTGTGGTAGGAAATGGGGCGACAGATCTCTACTGGGGACGTTGTGGTAGGGTATGGTGTTGTTATTCCCTAATGGGGACGATGCTGAAGAGAATGACACAGTATATCTCTACTGGGGACGGTGTGGTAGGATATGGCGTTGTATATCTCTACTGGAGACGGTGTGGTAGTAAACCGTACTGTAGGTCTCTACTGGGGACGGTCCAGTAAAATACGGTGCTGTAGATCTCTACTGGGGGCGGTTTGGTAGGTTATGGCGCTGTTACTCTTTACTGGGGACGTTGTGGTAGGGAATGGGGAGATAGATCTCTACTGGGGACGAAATGGTAGGGTACCGTGTTGTAGATCCCTACTGAGGACGATGCTGAAGAGAATGACACTGTATATCTCTACTGGGGACGGAGTGGTAGGGTATGGCGCTGAATATCTCTTGAGACGGCGTGGTACACTACCGCATTGTAGATCTCTACTGGGGACGGTCCAGTAGAATATGGTGCTGTAGATATCTACTGAGGACGGTGTGGTAGAGTATGTTGCTGTAGATCTCTCCTGGGGACGTTGTGGTAGGAAATGGGGCGATAGATATCTACTGGGGACGGAATTGAAAAATATGGTGTTGTTGATCCTTACTGGGGACGATGATGAAGAGAATGACACTGTTAATCTCTACTCGGGACGGTGTGGTAGGGTATGGCGCTGTATGTCTCTACTGGAGACGGTGTGGTAGACTACCGCAATGTAGATCTCTACTGGGGACGTTGTGCTAGGGAACCGGGCAATAGATCTCTACTGAGGACGCAATGGTGGGGTATGGTGTTGTAGATCCCTACTGGGGACGATGCTGAAGAGAATATCACTGCATATCTCTACTGGGGACGGTGTGGTAGGATATGGCACTGTATATCTCTACTGGAGACGGTGTGGTAGAATACCGTACTGTAGATCTCTACTGGGAACGGTCCAGTAGAATATGGTGCTGTAGATCTCTACTGGGGACGGTATGGTAGGGTATGTCGCTTTAGATCTCTACTGCGGACGTTGTGGTAGGAAATGGGGCGATGGATCTCTACTGGGGACGGAATGGTAGGGTATGGTGTTGTTGATCCCTTCTGGGGACGATGCTGAAGAGAATGACACAGTATATCTCTACTGGGGACGGTGTGGTAGGATATGGCGTTGTATATCTCTACTGGAGACGGTGTGGTTGTAAACCGTACTGTAGATCTCTACTGGGGACTGTCCAGTGAAATATGGTGCTGTAGATCTCTACTGGGGACGGTGTGGTAGGTTATGGCGCTGTGGATCTTTACTGGGGATGGTGTGGTAGGTTATGGCGCTGTGGATCTTTACTGGGGACGGTGTGGTAGGGTATGTCGCTGTAGATCTCTACTGGGGACGTTGTGCTAGGGAATGGGGCTATAGATCTCTACTGAGTTCGCAATGGTTGGGTATGGTGTTGTAGATCCCTACTGGGGACGATGCTGAAGAGAATGACACTGCATATCTCTACTGGGGACGGTGTGGTAGGATATGGCACTGTATATCTCTACTGGAGACGGTGTAGTAGAATACCGTACTGTAGATCTCTACTGGGAACGGTCCAGTAGAATATGGTGCTGTATATCTCTACTGGGGACGGTGTGGTAGGGTATGTCGCTTTAGATCTCTACTGGGGGCGTTGTGATAGGAAATGGGGCGATAGATCTCTACTGGGGACGGAATGTTAGGGTATGGTGTTGTTGATCCCTACTGGGGACGATGCTGAAGAGAATGACACAGTATATCTCTATTGGGGACGGTGTGGTAGGATATGGCGTTGTATATCTCTACTGGAGACGGTGTGGTAGTAAACCGTACTGTAGATCTCTACTGGGGACGGTCCAGTAGAATATGGTGCTGTAGATCTCTACTGGGGACGGTGTGGTAGGTTATGTCGCTTTAGATCTCTACTGTGGTAGGTTATGGCGCTGTGGATCTTTACTGGGGATGGTTTGGTAGGTTATGGCGCTGTGGATCTTTACTGGGGACGGTTTGGTAGGGTATGTCGCTGTAGATATCTCTTCTGGAGACGGTGTGGTACACTACCGCATTGTAGATATCTACTGGGGACGGTCCAGTAGAATATGGTGCTGTATATCTCTACTGGGGACGGTGTGGTAGGGTATGTCGCTGTATATCTCTACTGGGGACGTTGTGGTAGGAAATGGGGCGATAGATCTCTACTGGGGACGGAATGGAAGGGTATGGTGTTGTTGATCCCTATTGTAGACGATGATGAAGAGGATGACACTGTTTATCTCTACTGAGGACGGTGTGGTAGGGTATGGCGCTGTATGTCTCTACTGGAGACGGTGTGGTAGACTACCGCAATGTAGATATCTACTGGGGACGTTGTGGTAGGGAATGGGACAATAGATCTCTACGTTGGGACGCAATGGTGGGGTATGGTGTTGTAGATCCCTACTGGGGACGATGCTGAAGAGAATGCCACTGCATATCTGGGGACGGAGTAGTAGGATATGGCGCTGTATATCTCTACTGGAGACGGTGTGGTAGAATAACGTACTGTAGATCTCTACTGGGGACGGTCCAGTAGAATGTGGTGCTGTAGATCTCTAATGGGGACGGTATGGTAGGGCATGTCGCTTTAGATCTCTACTGCGGACGTTGTGGTAGGAAATGGGGCGATGGATCTCTACTGGGGACGGAATGGTAGGGTATGGTGTTGTTGATCCCTACTGGGGACGATGCTGAAGAGAATGACACAGTATATCTCTACTGGGGACGGTGTGGTAGGATATGGCGTTGTATATCTCTACTGGAGATGGTGTGGTAGTAAACCGTACAGTAGATCTCTACTGGGGGCGGTCAAGTAGAATATGGTGCTGTAGATCTCTACTGGGGATGGTGTGGTAGGGTATGTCGCTGAAGATCTCTACTGGGGACGTTGTGGTAGGGAATGAGGCAATAGATCTCTACTGGGGACGGAAGGGTAGGGTATGGTGTTGTAGATCCCTACTGGGGACGATGCTAAAGAGAATGACACTGTATATCTCTACTGGGGACGGAGTGGTAGGGTATGGCGCTGTATATCTTTACTGGAGACGGTGTGGTACACTACCGCATTGTAGATCTCTACTGGGGACGGTCCAGTAGAGTATGGTGCTGTAGATCTCTACTGGGGACGGTGTGGTAGGGTATGTCGCTGTAGATCTCTTCTGGGGACGTTGTGGTAGGAAATGGAGCGATAGATCTCTACTGGGGACGGAATAGAAGGGTATGGTGTTGTTGATCCCTACTGAGGACGATGATGAAGAGAATGACACTGTATATCCCTACTGGGGACGTTGTGGTAGGGTTTGGCGCTGTATGTCTGTACTGGAGACGGTGTGGTAGACTACCCCAATGTAGATCTCTACTGGGGACGTTGTGGTAGGGAATGGGGCAATAGATCTCTACTGGGGACGCAATGGTGGGGTATGGTGTTGTAGATCCCTACTGGGGACGATGCTGAAGAGAATGACACTGCATATCTCAACTGGGGACGGTGTGGTAGGATATGGCGCTGTATATCTTTACTGAAGACGGTGTGGTAGAATACCCGACTGTAGATATCTACTGGGGACGGTCCAGTAGAATATGGTGCTTTTGATCTCTACTGAGGACGGTGTGGTAGGGTATGTCGCTTTAGATCTCTACTGGGGACGTTGTAGTAGGAAATGGGGCGATAGATCTCTACTGGGGACGGAATGGTAGGGCGTGGTGTTGTTGATCCCTACTGGGGACGATGCTGAAGAGACTGACACATTATATCTCTACTGGGGACGGTGTGGTAGGATATGGCGTTGTATATCTCTACTGGAGACGGTGTGGTAGAATACCGTACTGTAGATCTCTACTGGGGACGGTCCAGTAGAATATGGTGCTGTAGATCTCTACTGGGGACGGTGTGGTAGGGTATGTCGCTTTAGATCTCTACTGTAGACGGTGTGGTAGGGTATGGCGCTGTATATCTCTACTGGAGACGGTGTGGTAGAATACCGTACTGTAGATCTCTACTGGGAACGGTCCGGTAGAATATGGTGCTGTGGATCTCTACTGGGGATGGTGTGGTAGGTTATGGCGCTTTGGATCTTTACTGGGGACGGTGTGGTAGGGTATGTCGCTGTAGATCTCTACTCTGGGGGACGTTGTGGTAGGGAATGGGGCGATAGATCTCTACTGGGGACGGAATGGTAGGGGATGGTGTTGTAGATCCCTACTGGGGACGATGCTGAAGAGAATGACACTGTATATCTCTACTGGGGACATTGTTACGACATCATCCTTAAACCACTGATAGTTCTCAATTGTAGCATATAAATATAAAACTTAGATCCTTTAAGAGCAGTGAAAATGGGTGTTTAGGCTACTTTAGGCTCTTCAGATAGCCTATATGGTATACTATATGCCAACAATGAAAATCGCGGTGTTTAGGACAAACACGTTGTCTTTCGCTGTTCAATAGATCTGCAGTACTAAATTACAATCTAAAGCCGTGTTCATATGCTGTATTTGCAACCGGGTGTAATTTTTCATCCGCTTGTGTAGCGGCCATATGCAGCGAGATCATGTTCATATTCGCCTGGTTTTGATATTAAATTTTGACTAAAATGCTCCTTATTAGCAGAGGTCATTTGATGTAGATGGGCTGTTTGTGCCTCAGGCAAAGCATGTTCGCTACTGACTGGTAATCTGACTACTGGTAAACCGCTGCGGCTTGAGACTGCCCAAGAAAAATGGTTTCAAGTCAAACTGGTCATACCTATAAGCCTTATTGGCTTAGCTGTGTGGTTATACCTTTAGCATTTATGGATGCCATGACATCCTAACTTTGAGTGAAAGGCCCATAAAGTGGATACAATCTCCAGACATGACCTAAGCTGTTGTCTGGGACGTAAAGTATCAATTCAAACAAACAAAAATGTGTAACGATTAATTAAGCGTTTTGCGTTCATATACACACAATACACACGGGTGCAAAAATACACCCGGCTGCAATTCAATTTGCTCCACCTGGAAAGTAGGAGAAAATTTGTAACAGAGTGTAGTTTTGCAGGGTGTAGTTTTCATGGCATACCATACACCCGGGGTTCAAATTTACATCCAGTGTGCAAAAATACACCCGAGTTCAAATGTTGCACATGAACATGGCTTTAGAAATAGACCCCACGTCACTCAGGATTAAAAGCAATCCCAAGCACGGCCTAGCGGTAGACCAACTAACTCCAAATCAAGAGGGCCTGTGTTCGATCCCCACTTGGGCTGCCGTGTTGTGTCATTGAGCAAGACACATTGGCCCATAACTGTCTTATACCCATGGAACATTGCCGCTTTGCCGACATGACTGAAAATTTGTTGACTCCCTCGTTAACCCTTGATACAAACAAACAAACAAACAAACAAACAAACAAACAAACAAACAAACAAACAAACAAACAAACAAATAAACAAACAAACAAACAAACAGACAAACAAACAAAACACTTAATGGGCACCCAAATCTTTAATCATTAAATTTTGCATGTTTGAAAAACATTTTATTTAAATTGTTCGTTCAGGGTAGCGCGGTCGCCTATCGGTCGATAATCGGACTCAGAACGAAAAGGTCTTTGGGTGAGAACCCAAATGGATAGCAGGTATGAGGCCTTTCACAAAACACGTTGAGTCTTTAACACTGTTAAAAACTTGAGCTCTTGCTAGACATGACAGTGACTGAAACATCGTTGACTGGGGCGTTAATCCACAAAAAACGCCAAACTCACTGTCACGACTGTATAAAAATGCATATCTGCCAGACTATCTCTTTTGTCGGCCAGAAAAAATAAAATAAAATATATATACCCTTCAATTTTAAGTTTTACTTTATACAAGTGGGTTTAAGGGTCTGCAGAATACAATTATATTTAATCTTCTTGACAATGAATTTTAAACTTGAACGTAATTAAATGAAAACAAAAATAAAAAATCTATATACATGTAAAATTGGACCATCAAAGGTACTCATTATGTAAGTTACACTGTCAATATATCTAAACGATTTTATTTATAAATAGCGTTTTAACGATTCTATTTATAATTAGCTTAAAATAGCTTTTACCGTCCTGGGCAATGATGTTAAACCGTACCCAGCAACGACGTACTCGGCAAGGATGTTGCAACATATCTGCCAGACTATCTCTTTTGTCGGCCAGAAAAAATAAAATAAAATATATATACCCTTCAATTTTAAGTTTTACTTTATACAAGTGGGTTTAAGGGTCTGCAGAATACAATTATATTTAATCTTCTTGACAATGAATTTTAAACTTGAACGTAATTAAATGAAAACAAAAATAAAAAATCTATATACATGTAAAATTGGACCATCAAAGGTACTCATTATGTAAGTTACACTGTCAATATATCTAAACGATTTTATTTATAAATAGCGTTTTAACGATTCTATTTATAATTAGCTTAAAATAGCTTTTACCGTCCTGGGCAATGATGTTAAACCGTACCCAGCAACGACGTACTCGGCAAGGATGTTGCAAGTAGATACTACTGATTATATCACAGTATTTGCAATCGCTGTGTATTGCGTATCAGTTGACCAGTTTGTGTCGGGAAAGTATTTAAACCAAAGTTAAAATTTAGCTGAAAATAAATAGAGGAAGCTATATAATCAGTTACGAAACACAATTTGAAATGATATGCTCATTCAGTTTGTTAACATTTCATTTGGTTCGATTACGGTAGCTTGTTTTTATTACCGTGATGGCATCATTTCCGCTCTGTCCTCAGATCCGCACACCCCCACTTTCAATCGCAATTCAACATGCCTTACCTTCCAGATAGAAAGTACGTTTATGTTGTTTTATAATCCATTTTTATTCCTCTTTCGATTAGCGAAATCGAATTTCAAAAATATTACGCCATCTTATCGTTATCTTCAACACAATAGCGTGATGTTAAATTCGTAAATCTATTTTTAGTCGCTTTTCATGTTTCGATTTTTTGACATCCAATTAATGACGTAATTGCTGCTACACGTTGGGGTTGTACAACACATTTGTATTCAAGGAAGGAAGACAAATTTATCAGGTAAGTATTCATGAAAATTAATTGATAATTTATAAATGCTGTAAAACTTTATTCCATATCAAAGAAGGGCATGGTGCGTCCTCAGTTTCGCAAACTTGTTTTTCATGATGCTAGGATGGCAATTTGAATGACCTTTAAGCGAATATCCATAGATTCCAGTGTCCACATTATAATTGTTGTTTCAGAAAGAGAAGATAAATTATGTAGATCTTATACTCTCGACATCACCAATAGTTATATACATGGGAGGAGCGCAGTGGCTCGGTGGTAGAGCGTCGTATCAAAGGCTCGAGCAAGACGCATAAACGTCCCACAGCTTTTGGGTTATGCACTAGTCATTTGTAATCACGGCCTCAATCCCCGGAGCAGGGCGGGGGTAGCAGTGGAAATGAGCGGGGTCTTGATCAAATTTATGTCACGGCAGTGCTGGGGAAATGCCCGGGGTTTGGTTTATAAATGCAAAAAGGGCCATGAAAATGTGAAATGAAAAATATAGCAGGCTGCAAGGGAAAACAACAGTGGTTTTACCAACAAGCAGTCCCCACAGCGGGGGGGGGGGGGGAGGGGGGGCTTTAGCGGGGATTGTCCCCGCTATTCCCCGGGGGTGGGGCCGTGGTTACAAATGTCTAGTGTATTAGGCTGGTAGCTCCGGCCGGAACTGACTGTAAAAATGTTGACTGTGGCACACTATTACCAACAATTCATGTAAACATGGAATTATGAAACCCCGGCAGTTCGTGTCCAGAATGACCAGGAAAGTTATGTTAATAAAAGAGGAATTCTGTACACCTAGGAATTATGTTGCTCGATAATAATTCACAGATTACTCGGTCTTAATACAATTGAAAATGCATGGATCAACATGATTTTGTTACTACAGACAATAGGTGCATGTATGTACAGCAGAGCATATCCTTACTCCAGGCTTTGTGGGGGCCTCGATCTGGGGGAAGGGTAATTTATTGGGATCTATGGAGAACTAGATTCCGGGGGGAGAGCGGGTGTGTTAGGGAGCAGGATTTTGACGAACACATTCTTGCACAGCTGATCAGAGCCTTTGTTTTCGCCAAACGGATAGTACAATTCCTCTTCTACTCAGTATATCCAAAGTTTCATTCTGTGACTGTACAGCCTTGTTTGTGTCAGACCTGGTCATAAACCCAAATAGTTGGTTTTCTCACGCACAGGCTTGTATGCGTTAAATGTACGGGTTTTGTTTCAGCTGCAGGTTGCGGCATATGAGTTCAAGTGTCCGTCCACAATTCGTTCTATATTTCTCTGTAGCAATGAAAGCGGTAATGAAACCGTGCTCAGATGTTGTCCTTGACATACTCTACAACCTTGACGTGATGTCCTTGGCCTGTGTGTCTTGGTTTATCGACTTTGTGAAAATTTACGTCAAGTTGCGGCGAATATAGAACATTGACGAAAACCATTACTGCATACTTTCAAGATAAATACAGAAATTACTTTTTGGTCATTGTTACTAATGATTTGGTTGAACAATCTATTTCTGGTGGCCATTTTGGATACCATCTTGAAAAGTTTGATGTTCACAGTCTTCTCAAAACGAGTGAAACGGTTTCACCTTTAATCATCCTCCATGATTTGATGACAAAATAAGCACAAACATATTTAAAATCATTATAGCTAATAATAATTATAGTTGAAAATCCTGTATTGGCAGACATATTGGACGCCATCTTCAATTTCTCAAAACCCTCAATGATGAAAAAGTGTCGTCGGTCAGATTCTTTAAGACAATGCCTTTAGAACAGGAATCCATCAAGAAAAAACAACAACTTTTTACCTGGTTATCAGGTCCAGTGAAAATCTGAAATATACGTTGTAATAACGTTGTTCGTCGAACATGATCCATTGATTTGGTTAGGTCTTAGGCAGAGCGGAAGTGTATTATACTACGATGCGCCTTGTCATAGTTCTCTACAACCATTTTATACACAAAGAAGAGTTTCCTTCACTTCTTTGTATGTGAATTTTACTGATCTGATTGCGTTTGTGGAATTGGGGACAGGTGTGCGGAAATGGGGACGCATGGGACCCTTATATTTGGGCTTCCAGGGTGCAGACGGAAAGTGTGAGTATAAAAATCTTACTTGCATATGAGAGAATAATAAATTGTTGACAAGTGCATGTCAAGCCCTTTTTGATATATGAAATAGTATTGCGAGGAACAGCCTTTGACGAGAACCGTTTGCGGAAATGATGCCATCACTGTAGCATGTGTTTATGTAATCCGTATTCGAGGTCGGCATGACATGATAGGATCATCTTATTCAAACGTCGCGTCATTCAACTATACATTGTATGACTGCCAGAATGTAAAGAACTGCGAGTATCCTGAAAAGTTTTTCGGAAATAGTTATAAACAAATAACAAGAGGACCAATGGTCCTGTAAATGCTCACCTGAGAACTGAGTTATGCAACCTAAGCTGAACTTGCTGTAAAATAGATCAAGGCCATCCCAGGGTCATGATTTATACAACTTTGTAGAGCTGTATTCATTGATACTTCAGGCCAAGTTTCAAAATCATAGGTCTTCCGGTTCTGAAGAAGAAGAAGATTTATAGAGGTTTTTACTATTTATAGCCATGGCGGCCATCTCGGTTATGTGACCTGGACCATTTATATGAACTTTCACTCCCCTTTCCTAACGATGCTCCACTAAATGTTTGGCTTTGATTGGCCAAGCGGTTTCAGAGAAGATGTTTGAATATTATGGTCATATACATGTACATGTATATAGCCCCGAGACAGGGGCAGACAACCCCCTGAGGACAATCTTGTTTCATAACCATAAATCTAGTTTTCTAAATTTCCCCATTCAAATGCATAGGCAACCTATGTTGACCTTGCCGTAAAATAGATCAAGGTCATCCCAAGGTAATGATTTATATAAACGTTGTAGAGCTCCATTGCCTGACGCTTCATGCCAAGTTTCAAAATCATAGGCCTTCTGGTTCTGGAGAAGAAGAGTTTTAAAGATTTTTGCTATTTATAGCCATGGTGGCCATCTTGGTCATGTGACCTTGACCATTTATATAAATTTTCATTCGCCCTTCCTAAGAATGCTCCACATGAAGTTTGGCTTTGACTGGCCAAGCAGTTTCAGAGAAGAATTTCTTTTAATATTATGGTAATATACATGTTTATTGCCCGGGGGTGGGGGCAGACCTGCCCCCTGGGGTCCATTTTTTTCAGAATCATAAGTTTTCAGTCCATTTGCCCATTTTTATGGTTTTTACCATATATGGGCATGGCGGCCAACTTGGTCATGTGACCTGGACCATTTATATAAACTTTGGTTCCCCCTTCCTAATGATGCTCCACGTGAAGTTTGGCTTTGATTGGTCAAGCGGTGTCAGAGGAGAAGATCTTTGAAATTGTGGACGGACGACGACGACGGACGGACGAACGACGGACGGACGACGGAACATGGCCATCCTATAAGCTCACCTTGTGAGCCTACGGCTCAGGTGAGCTAAAATAGACTCATCAGCGTTTTAGGGTTTACTGGTGTGGCGTATTTATATTTAAATATTTTGCTTATTGAAAAAAAAAAAAAAAAAAAAAAAAAAAAAAAAAAACTATCCCAAATGCTAGAGTGCGTCGGTAGTGATTACATTTATTTACCGTTTAAAGGCCTTTGGATGAAACACTGAGACTGAGTTTAAAACTTTGATATAAGTATAAATATTACCTTTTTGCCAAGTCCTGGTAGTCCTATCATAATCTGATTATGTCATGTCTATGCATGCAGGCTGCTATCCCGTGAATGACAGCAGTTAGCTAATTTAACCCACTTGTGACGAATTGACTTTCTTTTTAGGGGCAAAATGTGTGATTTTTAATATATATAAAAAATATTTCAAAAAATATTTAATTTTTGATGAAATTCCTCTAAGAAAAACAGAAAAGCGCCAGATGGGGCGCCGAGTTCTGCGGCGTCACATCTATGGCTATTCTGCTTGCCTTCGTCACACAAGCAGGACGCCAGGCTTATATAAGTTAATTATTGGGTTCCTACAGGACTTTTTTAGTATTTTCAGTTTTATTTTCACAAAAAGAAATCTCGTCACAAGAAAACGAACCGGTGTACTAACATAGTGAACAGTCAGTAGATGTATAGAAGTATGGCATTATTACTATTCTTACAAGATGGCCATTATTAAGTTGCTGATCAGATTACGTGGATGCGCATTCTGAACTTGTCGTTTGTTTTCCTACATGCTTAAGTATTTTTCTAAAACCAGGAACAAAAATCACGTTTCAGTTTCAGTTTCAGTTTCCCGAAAATTCAATATCGTCAGTCAGCAGGTGAATAGAAGATCCGATGTTAAAGGTGACCAGAATAAAGGGTAGACGGTATAATATACATGTACTTTTTTACTTTGGCTGTTCTCATCTTGGATTTTAGGTCTGGACTTGCTTTGCTTACACCGGATGTCATCAGTTCTTGGGGTGGGCTGGTTGCATTGGTTATCATCAGTTCTGACCTGGCCTTGCTTACACCAGCTCTGGACTGGCCTTGCTTACACCGGTTGTCACCATTTCAGGACTGGCCAATTGCTTACACAGGTTATCACCAGTTCTGGACTGGCCTTGCTTACACAGGTTGTCACAAGTTCTATACTGGCCTTGCTTACCGAGTTGTCACCATGTCAGGACTAGCTAAGTGCTTACACAGGTTGTCACCAGTTCTGTACTGGCCTTGCTTACTCAGGTTATCACCAGTTCTGGATTGGCCTTGCTTACACTGGTTATAACCAGTTCTGCACTGACATTGCTTACACCAGTTATAACCAGTTCTGTAATGGCATTGCTTACACTGATTATCACATATTAGGACTGGTCTTGCTTACATGTATTCCGGTTATCACAAGTTCTTGACTGGCCTTGCTTACATCGGTTATAACCAGTTCTGCACTGGCCTTGCTTACACTGGATTATCACACATTTAGGACTGGTCTTGTTTACACCGGTTATCACCAGTTTCGGACTGGCCTTGCTTACACCGGTTATCCCGCATTTAGGACTGGCTATGCTTGCATCAGTTATCACCAGTTCTTGACTGGCCTGCTTACACCGGTTAGAACCAGTTCTGCACTGGCCTCGCTTACACTGGATTATCACACATTTAGAACTGGTCTTGTTTACACCGGTTATCACCAGTTTCGGACTGGCTTCGCTTGCATCAGTTATCACCAGTTCTAGACTGGCCTGCTTACATCGGTTGTCATCAGTTTTGTACTGGCCTTGCTCACAGCGATTGTCACCAGTCCTGGGCTGGCCTTGCTTATATATATTAAAAATGTATATTTTAAAAATAAGCTGCTCGGGGTAATCTATTAAACAACAATGCACAATAAACTGACTATTGTAAAATATTTTATGGCATAACATTCCGGGACATGAGCAGTTTACCCCATGAAATTCCAATCATTTTAAAATTTAAGAAAATAATGATCAATTTGCTTAATGTGTAAGCCCGAATACTAGTACACAATAATCAATTTTGGTCACGTAATTGTCCACCGTGTACAGCTGACAATTTATTTGAATATGAGCCACCTCGTGAGAAAACCAACAATCTGCATATGCGAAAACAAAGACGCAGATCAGCTTCGCAGTTACACGCAGATCAGCTTCGCAGTAACTGCGAAGCTGAACAGCGCCTTTGTTTTCGCTACACGGATAGTAAAATTCCTCTACTTTCTCAATCCAAAATTTCCAGTCTTTAGCCATCTTCTGTGCTTGTCGGACCTGTTCGGAACCCACATTGTTGGTTTTCCCACGAGGAGGCTAATATGATTCCATCTGAAATTTTATCAGTGGAACAAAAATGATATATGTATTCCATCTAAAACTGATTTGTCAATTGAATGTTCGCCAAAATCCGAGACAATGCATTACAATAACTTTAACTCTGCCTGTTATGTTTTACTAACACGAAAGATGAAAAAGGATCTCGGAAGATTTTTTAGTGAAATTACCCAAGGAATTTTCAAAATCTCAAGTTCCATGCACTGAAATGACGTAAATTGCAGTCGAAAAATAAGATTCGATTGTATTTAGACATGTAACTCAAGCAAATTGGACACAGTCTTTGAATTTAATATAAGATCATATAGGAAATAGGAAACTTTTTATAAGTCCATATCCCCCTCCACTTGCCCATCAAAATATTTTGAAGACAACTGAACTTTTGAAAATGACATATTATATCAAACTGTCATGTTTGGGCAAGGGGGTCAAGCTGTCAAGAAACTCCAAAAAGCGATAAATGGGCTCAGCTCCATTATTTGTAATGTACACAAGGCTATGGAAATATACTGCATATGTATGTTCTACCTGAATGAACAAACTATTTGTCCTACACAAAGTGTACATATTATAATGTATACTGAACAAAATATGTTTATATTCTTGATGGTTTATGTTTTATTTACGCCTCCGCCGACTTACAATGTAAGGTCACTTCAGCACCACACAACGATTAGTTTTACCGTAATTTGATACATGCAAGCCATTTTCAGAAGAACTTCCATAATGCCTACAAAACATATGGCGTCACTTTTCAAAGTAAAAGTTACTTAACTTATTTTGCAAAGTATATTTAAGGTACAGGTTATTGCACAAGTGATGGACAGTGTTATTTTACAGTTATAAATCTGATAAAGATGATGACTGTATCTTTTATTCGTGTATAAATAGTTTCTTCCCAAAATTTTAGAATGCAATAAGCATACTGTAGTTTTTTCATGACAATATATTTTCTGACAAATATGTTTTCGAACAAAACATTTCTTGAAAAAAATCTGACCCACCATATTGTTGCATTTATCAAATGTTTTATTTTACGGAGAATACGCCTCATGAGAAAACCAACAATCTGCATATGCGAAAACAAAAACCGGGCACAGATTAGCTTCGCAGTAACTGATCAGCGCCTTTGTTTTTGCTACACGGATAGTACAATTCCTCTACTTTCTAAATCCAAAATTTCCAGTCTCTAACCATCTTCTGTGCTTGTACAGCCCGGTTTGTGTTGAACCTGTTCGGAAACCACATTGTTGGTTTTCCCACGAGACGGCTCATATATTTATATACAAATAACACAGAAGCTGCCAGAAACTCTTAAAACTCAAAATTTATGCGGGAAACCTATGAAGTCTTCCGAGATCCTCAAGTATACAACATATACAATTTTAAATAAAAAAAAACATATTTATAAAACAAAATGCTCGGTCACAATTTCGCACATTGTACGAAAAAAAAAAAATCCAATGTTTTTTTCATATGCTGATCAGCTTCAGAAAAAAGTAACATACTCTTAGAAAACACAATGGTATGTTTACCATTTTACCAATATTTACATTATCTGGGTCTTATTAACAATTTTACAACGTCAATGTGAAAAATGCAAAGAAAACATCAAATGAGCATGTATGAATATATACTACATACAATAGCCGCGTCATGAGAAAACCAACATGAAACAAAGACGCAAATCAGCTTCGCAAGCTGATCTGCGCATTTTTTTTCGCTACATGGACAGTAAAAGTCCTCTACTTTCTAAATTCAAAATTTCCAGCCTCTAGCTATGTTTTGTGCTTGTACATCTCGGTTTGTGTCAGACCTGTTCGGAAACCACATTATTGGTTTTCTCATAATGCAGTTCATGTGTAAAATTAAACAAGCATCAACGTCATCAACGTAAAACTGCCAATCTTTACTACTACTACTATCAATGTAATCACAAAATTAAAGACCAAGAATATGCATGGAAAACAAAGTTAAAATTATGTAAGGATTTTAGAAAAGGTTTTGAAGCGTAACAATATGCGATGCTATGGGAAATACATCAGAGATGCTTATCAAAATCATAAGACCAACTGAGCGTCATGACAAAACAAACATTTCGTATATTCGAAAAACAAAGGCGTAGCTCAGATTCGCAGTAACTGCGAAGCTGTTCAGCGCACCTGTTTTCGGTACTCTGATCGCAAGACTCCTGTGACTTAATCCAAAATTCCCAGCTTCTAGCCATCTTCTGTGCTTGTACGGCTCGGTTTGTGCCAAACCTGTTCTGAAACCATATAGTTTGTTGGTGTTCTCATGACGTGGCTCATTACTAAACAACAAATAAACAAGGATACAAAGGAAAACTGGCAACGTCAATAAATAATTTAACATACATGGTATACAGCTGTACATAGTTTATTTTTTTAACTCAAATTTATTGAATCAATTGAATAGGGAGTCAAAATAATTCTAAAATTAAGCAAAGTAATTAAAGAACGTCAAATGTATAATTATGTAAATCTTCAGCAGGCTATGAAAAAAAAATGAGACAAGGAAAATGCCAGAACGCAGTAAGTAATGCCTGAAATAAGTAATATACCATCGTAAAAAATTAACAGGGCAATGAGACATGTTCTAACATACATACAGAGACAAACACACAGGGTGATCAGCGCCATTGATTTACCTCCATGACTTCGTAAATAGAACATTTTCAACCGTCCATGTCTCCAGCCATCTGCAATGATTTTGCAGGACTTGCTCTCGAGGTTTTACATTTTTTCATGATCAACAAAGCTGAGGGTTGCCAATTGTTGGCATTTTAACATTTGAGCCGCCTCGTGAGAAAACCAACAATGTGGTTTCCGAACAGGTCCGACACAAACCGGCCTGTACAAGCACAGAAAAGAGCTAGAAGCTTGAAATTTCGGATTTAAGAAGAAGAGGAATTGTACTATCCGTGTAGCGAAATCAAAGGCGCTGATCAGCTTCGCGGTTACCGCGAAGCTGATCTGCGTCTTTGTTTTCGCCTATGCAGATAGGTAGTTTTCCCATGATGCGGCTCATTTATCAGCAGGGTATTTTAGTCTCAGCTATTAAGCTGAACATGAAAGCACAATTACATTCTTCACGATAAAATGTACGAAACAATTTTTACAGCATGGATATTAAATGCTCATTCTTAACTTCAATTTATAATTGTTAAAATTCTCAGAAAAATTGTCTTGGGCCTGGCTTATTGATTTGTCTGTATTTCAGTATGACTACTGGCCATTTCAAAAGCTCTTCTGAGCTTATTTGTTTTGTTAAATTGAAAGAATCTTGTCGTCTTTAGAATAAGATTTCTTGCCTTTATCTAATTTGATTTTAATATAACCATTGCCCTCACAGCTACAAAGGCTTTTAAATTCTTATCTGAAGAAGTTTATTTAAAGCAATTACAGCTCAGCTAAGATTGTTCGCGCCATTGTCTCTAATCTTTCAATTTCTTTCTCCAAATCTTTGTACCCCTGCTTCTGGAAATGAAGCCAGTTATTGAAATTGTCCTGATTGTATTCCAGTCTTTCAATATAAATCTTATACAAGTCAGTTGTGTTGTTCATTGTTTCGAGCTTTGATTGTAAGCTTAGAAGTCGCTCGTGTAGTTTGATATGGTTTGCATAAAACTTAGATTTAAGTTTTTCCTTTTCTTCATGTTCGTGGAGTTTGCCCGCAATCTTTGCGTATGTCACTTCATTAATTGATTTACCCTTTCTGTTGCGACCATTGAACTGCTGTTTAATAGCATCTTTAACGATACTTGTGTCGACGAGCGCGCCACATGATTTGTGAGATTTCTTCACTTCAGGGCTTCGTTTAGCACTACGCGATTTCTGCATACATTCGGCAACACTTTCTACCATATCGTACATATCAGAGCAAAACACATACTTCTGCTGTTCATATGATCGT
Source organism: Rugalucina vietnamica (assembly GCA_964017185.1). Classification (NCBI taxonomy): domain Eukaryota; kingdom Metazoa; phylum Mollusca; class Bivalvia; order Lucinida; family Lucinidae; genus Rugalucina; species Rugalucina vietnamica. The sequence continues at coordinate 47,006,412 of OZ024874.1, forward strand.
TTCTTGCAGTCAAAATGCTCACATTGTGCGTTACATTTTTCTTCACATGGCCAGCTTACTTTATTGTCCTCCCCACATGGTTCAAAACACAATTTCTCACATTTTCTGTGGTCGCATTCGTTTCGGCATCTCGCGAGACATGGAACACCTTCTTTAGCCCTTTGTCTTGATACATGGTTCTGTAAATCTGGTAAAGGACAAACTGAGCATGCTTTATGAAAAACACCCCCTCTGCACTCAAAACACGTACCTCTACAAGTATGCCCACAGGCTAATTTCTTTCGGCATTCGTGAATGCATATGGCACCTTGATTTGAGTGTATTCTATGACAAGGTGCGGTAGTACTGTGTCCATAGCTACATTCATAACTGACTATTTCTGCACACTCAGATGTATGTGGTTCATTGCAAGTGTTTTTGCAGCCATGTCCACATGCCAAAACTGTTTTACAATAAAGGGCACACTTTATAGAGTCAGTGTCGACACCACAATATAGGTCCTTAACATGTCCACAAAACAATGTCTTGCTAACAACGACCTTGCAAAAACTTGTGTGAGGAGTGTTGCACTTGTTGGTGCAAGAATGACCACAATCGAGCTTTTCCTGGCACGGAAATGGGCATTTAACTTTCGCTATGTTTTCGCAACACTCAACACTCAATTTTCTTTCACAGCACGGTAAACTTTTCTCTACTTCCACTTTGCAGTATTTAGTATGCTCATTGGAGCACCAGCGTTGGCATTTGTGCCCACAATCAAGTTTATATTCGCACGGTTTGAAACTGCACTTGACTGATTCGACATCTATTTCGCATTTAACTCTGTATCTATGTCCACATTTCTTCTCCTTCCACACCACTTCTTCACACGTCTTTGAATGCGTCTCATAGCATTTTCGTTTACATTTATGACCACACTCTGGGATAAATTCACAAGGCTTTAAACAAACATTTTCCATTTTTCGCCTGTAACATGGCATTTCATTTGAATGCCCACATTTATCAATGACGACGTTAACCTTTTTGGTACACCTTGTTTCATGTTCTTCATAGCATTTTCGCGGGCACTTATGACCACATTCTAGAATAAAATCACAATCTTTATCGCAGCGGTCACTTCGCAGCGAAAGTGTTGAAGTCAATCGATAACGTAAAGGCAATCTTAAAAGTATGTTTTTCTCGGCCACATTGAGTTTATTCTTGGCACACTTTGAGTGATGTTTAGTTTTGTCACCGCAAAGAGACGGGCATATATGTCCACATTCAAGTTTGCCATCGCATGGAATTTTGCACGCCCAGTCACAAGGCTCAACATTGCATGGCATTGTTTGTAAATGCTCGCACTGAGGCATTTCTTTTGTCATTTCAATAGTACAGTCACAGACATCGAAACACAGTTTGCTGCACTTGTGACCATTTTTGCATATTCTCTCACAGTCCTCCTGGCATATCCAATCAGATCTATGCATAGAACAAGGCATAACGTGCTTGTGCCCACACTCAGGCAGTGTTTTAAGCATTTCCACCGGACAGAAGCTGCAATCTTCAAAACATTGTAACTTACACGCATGTTTACGACGACACATTCGTTCACACATAGCCTGGCAATCCCACTTAAAAGGATCTAGGGAACAAGGCATAGTTTGTTCATGACCGCACTTGGGCATCGTTTTGATAACTAGGATTTGGCAGTCACCACAACCTTCGTGGCATATCTTAGGGCATGGATGGTCGTTTGGACATCGTCTTATACAAGGCTTTTCGCATAAATATTTCTCGTGGTCAGTATCATAAACATGACATTTTAATTCACAGCGATGACCACATTCAAGCCTAGCTTCACAATCCAAATTGCACCCACCTTCAGGAGCGTTGTCAAAGTCTTTCATCGTCTGAGCACTTAGCTTTCTGTCTGAATGGTTTCTACAGAACAAAGGAAGAGCGGAACCAATTTGATCTTCCTTTTGTAACAGTGTTACAATTTTCGCCCAGGTCTCTGATGCATCAGCGAAATTGTCCATATTTCCAATAACATACAGACCGTTTCGTGCACGAGACAGTGCCACATTAATGCGGTTCTCAGTTTTGAGGAAACCCACCTTTTTGCTTTCATTTGATCTCACTAGTGACAGGAGAATTATTTCGTTTTCTTCTCCTTGATAGTTGTCCACAACGGTTATGTTCACGCCTTTAAACTCCTCGCTATCCTTCGGCATCAACTTTTGAAGAAAAAACATCTGGGCTCTGTACGTCGTAAGCACAGTTATTTCGGAAGGTTTATACTCTTGTTTCAGCAGATACCGGCATAGTCCGACTATGAATTCAGCTTCATGCTTGTTTAAATGACTTAGCGTGTCCGCATCTTCATCTTCAGCAAACTGGTGAGTCACGAAAAATACATTTCTAGAAACACCTCGTATATCTGGTTTGTTCAAAACCATTTCGTGGTCTTTCAGATATGGGTATATCAAGCGAATAATGTCTGCAATCTCTGGTCGCATCCGATGTTGGATTTCTAGACTTTCATATTTAACCTTATTGTTAATCATTCTCTCGAATAGAGACAAATCTAATTTGTATTTTTTCGCTAGCTGGTACACTGTAGGACTAGGCCTTAGCTGTTTATGATCGCCTATCAGTATGAGATGTTCACATTCATCTGAGAGAGAAGTGACGATGTGACCCTCAAGAACCTCCGCGGCTTCTTCTACAATCACTATTTTGGGTTTGACACTTTGAAGAACTTCGTAATGTTTGGCAGCCCCGGTTGTTGTCATACCAATTACATCTGCCTGTCTAAGGGCGTCGATGTGCTTGTTTCTGGTTGATTGTTTTATAGCTTGACAACACTCCAAATAATTTTCTTCATACTCTTTAAGAGACTCTATGAGGTCATGTCTCAGGTCTTCAACCCAGCTTTTATAGAGCTCCCAGCGCTGACGGAAGCTTATTTTCCAAATTTTACGAATAGTTCTTTGAGATTCTTCCATCATTGGCACAATGTCCTTGAATGCAATTGCCTTAGGCGAATCATTTGATACCAACTGCTTTACAGACTCTTCGTCGTTTTGCCTTGTTGACTTTACGATATCGTTTGAAATGCATCCCACTTGTCCATAGTACCGAATAGTTAAGTCACTATCTGAAACATTTTGTTCATTGTTTGCCATTTTTGAATCACGGTGTCTTTCAAATTCGTTGTCAGAAAAGCGTACAAGATATGATTTTCGCTTTGAATCCCCATGACCCAACCATTCATGTACCAATTCTATTTGCTCTGGAACATCGTTGGAATTTCTTGTGTCTGCATTTCCTCTTCTCTGTTCAAACCCAGCTTCTAAGGGCGTTCGAAATCTTCCCATGTACTTTGTTAGGAGATCAGTCGACACAATCTCTCGGTCAAGTCGATAGATTTGATCTTTGAGTTCAATGATACGCTTTTCGGTATTTGTCGCCGTTTCGGTTGCAGCTATTGATGCATCCTTGACGTCTGATGTAATATATTTATACATCGTATTTATGCCATGCCGTTGCATTTCTTCGCTAGCCGATCGTCCACCTATCCTTACAATATCTCCTTCGAAAAAATCATGAATGCCACAAAGGAACTGGTCTAATGCATGATTAGTATAGCACACTACTAAAAGTGGTTGCTTCTGCTTGTCAGGCGACCATAGGGTTTTGTTTGCGAGCAGTGCCCTGGCAACTTTGAGTCCAATGAATGTTTTGCCTGTCCCCGGCGGGCCTTGGGTAATTGAAAATTCGTGGGTCAATGCATTTTTCAAGGCTCGATATTGTGATTCGTCTAGTCCAAGTTTGGAATTACTAGGCCACGCACCATCGTCGAGAATATCTACCTCTTCTAAAGCTCTATCATGTTTTCTAGCGACATCATCGGGCTTATCACGTCTTGTAGGATACTTTTTGTCAATGATATTGCCCTCTTGGTTTGTCGTTTCATCTCTTAATTCTCCATCCAATGCAGAAAGATCATAACATATTTCTTCGGCTCTCCTGAGATAAGCTGGAGGCTTAATATCATCTTCACATTCCACTATGTGTTGTGAGAAAGGCAGGTCATGAATCAGCTGAAGAGCTTTTAGATTATGTTTGTAAGCTTCGAAATAAGTAGAAGATTCTGCCATGATAAATGTTTTGTCTGCTATACTGCGGAGAGTTTCAAGCTCGCATGTAAATGAAACTTCTATTATACCAAGCTCTAAGTCTGCTGGTTTTCGTTTTGTAACGGTGGCAAAGTAAAGTGTTTGGAAACCATCATATGATAGACATACGAAAGAGCCAAAAATTAGACGTTTGCTGAACTCCCATTTTACGCTGTTAGTTTTGGAAGTGTCAAATGTCAAAATGTGACAAATACCTTCATTTGAGGTAGACGTGCCTGCTATTTTTACATTCGTGTAAATTCTGATATCTTGCAGTTTCCTTGTTCCATCATGTACTTCTTGCATGTTATTCTTAAAGTCATCGATGCTCTCGCGCAATGGAGCCACAAAATCTTCGCGTAGAAGACGAAACTGGACGTCTAGATAATGTTCTAAATCATTGTAGGATCCAATATCCTTGTTTTTGCGTAGGAATGGTGCCCTGTTTGTCAACAGCTCGTCCGCTGTGGGTGATATATTGATCAGTCTGAAACTATCAGGCGGTAGCATATTGTCTTCCTTGGTTCTTTCTTTCTTTCTTCGTCTAAGTCGCATTGTCTTTGTTTTTGAATGTATCTGATCAAAATCATCAAATTCTGCTTTAATGTCAGGGGTACAAAGATCTGAAGCTCTAATCTCTTGGCTCAATTCAAAAAGTATGGTAAAAGCACCGAGAAAAGTAGTAATTGTAGTGTAAGAATGTTCTGCTATGTATCTTAGAATAGAAATTGCGTGTCTAACTACATCAACATTATCAATACCCATTCCTATCAACGACAATAGATAGTTCACAGCTGTGTTTTTTATGAAAAGAGACTCTCGTAAAACACTGCTCAGATGTATCAAGTTTTCACCTTTCGCATTGCTGATTTTTGCCAAAATCGAAAACAGAACATTTATCAATTGTCTATCCTTACCGCATCTTTTCATAACCTTAACAAAGTCATCATGTCTTTTGTGAAACACTTCGGCAACAACGCCAGGCGTCTCTTTATCTAACTCCTCGAGGTAGGGTTTGTTTAGCGGACGAGAAGGAAGGTCTGTATATTTGATAGGTTGCAATTGTGACGAGTCTGATGTTATTGATGCCGAGTTTGCAAGCGTTTCCATTCTTCGAGATCGATATGTTGGAAGTTGCGCGTGACTGTAATTTGATTTACTTTCATGTGTTAGCTTCTTCATTTGCACGTCCGTCATCCTGTTAGTCTGTGGCTGAATTCTTTCATCAGTATGCGGCTTATGTCTTTCAGGTAGTCTCTTACCGTATTTAAGAGTTTCTCTGTGTCTATGTGCATATTGGGGAATGAGAGATTGTTTTGGTCTTACTGACGTATTGTCTTTACTCAGTTCTCGACTGACCCCATCGTCGTCTTTCATATGATCGTCGGCGGGTTTTACGGTATCTTTCATCTCCATCGCTACAAAAATCAAGCTTACAAGGGTGTATTTGCTTAAGCCAAAGTCACATTTTAGCTTATTGTGGACTTGAATAGGCCTATGCCTGCTTTCTCGGGAAAACATGTCCATGTAATGTATACCCCCTGGAAACATACTTTAAACAAAGAAAATGGGGTATTCAGGGATATTCCTATTTTTCTTAATTTTGGTCCAAACATAGATTGTGGGACTCGTTAGAATCGCCTCGGCGTGTACCCACAATCAATCTTTTAAGCAAATACAAGGCAAATATCAAAAGAATTCAGCCTAAGTTTTTCAATTTTTACAGCCAAAAAGATGGATGCTTGGGCGTGTTTTCAAGATGAACTAAGAAAACTTACCTGGAACAGCTACCTCATGTCAGTGGAATATGCAGTTACTTCAAAGATCGATGCAAACGCCAAGGAGGTATATCAAACGCCAGCAGAATTCAAATCATGATATTTCCCTCGAGTCCTTCAGGAATAGTAGATACAGCAACAATCAGCTGTAACAGCTGTAACACAGAAGAAAACAATTTATTTGATAGGGTGTATTTGGTGTATTTGACGCCATAAACTATATGAGCCTAAAAACAATTTGGGTTCCGACCAGGTCCGACCAGACAAACCAGCCTGCACAGTTATAGAATAAAGCTAGAAGCTTGAAACTTTAGATATAAGGGAGATTGTACTATCCGTGTGGTGAAAACGAAGGCGCTGATCAGCTGAGCGATTAATGTCAGGCGCGATATTTACGAGCGCGTCGCAACGATGCCAGTGCCAGGTTTGCGCTCTATGGCATCAAGTCATCCAGTCTGCATTTTACATGAAAAAAAAAAAAAAAAAAAAAAAAAAACGCCCATCTCTATCATAACATTAAGAAAAATCACGCAAAAGCCCTTTAGCAGGTCGAGTTCTACATTCATTTAAATGGCAGTCACTCATTAGCGTATAAGTGAAACGCGCGGGCATGCGTGTTGAAACAATTGAAAAATTCTGCATACGCCAGAAGCTCGTCGGAGACACGTTCAGTTCGCGCTGCGTGTGCGTTGCGTACACTTGATGTGCGTCCGGTGCGCGTCGCTGTACGTCGCTAAAAGTCGGTGCGCGTTTGGTTCGCGTTTGGTTCGCGTTTGGGCTCTAAATTGTTTTAAACGTTGTTAATTCTAGAAGCTCGGCGTGTCTCGGGCGTGTGTCTTGTACGTTTCGAATAAGTTCCACGCGCGTTACAGGCGCGTTGAGCACGCTTTGAATGCGTTTAGCGCACGTTTAAGGCCCATCAGTACATACGCTACATGTGCGTTCCGATTTTAAGAAATATTGCTGCAGTAACATGCCCCAAGCGTGTAAGAGGCGCGCGTCTAACGTTTGATGTGCGCATGTAGCGCGTGCTTAGCGTGTCTGGGACGTAACAGAAAGTACTTCAAAACTTTGAGATTTTTATATGTCCGACACACGCCTCAGTCACGCGCTAATGTGTGACTGCTAAATCGAGTTAAAGCAACAACAAACCATGTTTATACGTCCAAAATCTTCAGCGTGTTGAGATTTTTCATACGCCCGGCACGCGTTTGGTTTATACGTTACTGTGTGACTGCTGTTTAAGATAGAAAACGTACCCTATTGCACTACATTCACCGACGAGTATTTCTTTCAGTATATTTCAACAACAGTGGGTACTTCAGTGATTCAGAAAATATTTCCCAGGTTCATCATCATCATATTGGGATGATGGAGGTACAGTTAACCAGGGGCTGCAAGACAATCATGCATACTTCATCAAAGTGTACGTGCTACCGGAGTGAATTGTTATTATACTACTCAAACTTTGATAAACAACAACACTTTAGTTTTGATTGAAGAACAAACTAGCAAGCTTACACCAAAGATTTTGCTATATGTATATAGCAGAACCATCACCGTACAAACATTCCATCTTTTTTCTCTTTGCCTGCGAGCGCATCTCGCATACTTCCAGCGATCATGTCTGGCTTTCGCTGCCAGTTTTGTAAAGGGTAACTGATGAAGGTTCACTACCCGAAATTGTACAATATGGCCCACCTTTTCTCTTTGAATGTTTTTACTGCTTCCAAAGGAGAATATGGAAACCCACCTGAAATTGAAGTTGTCACAGTTGCCTACATTATCCAATTCTGTCATTCACTCCCTCCTACTGGTTCACTTAACTGCAAAACTGTTTTGATAATCGAATTGTGGATACGTTTTTGTTTAAAACGCACTTTGGAAAAAAAAACAGAAATCTGTGATTTTGGGTAAAAACACGATTTGATGACCGACGAAAAGGTGTGAAAACTACTGCTTGTGAGCACTACCAGTGGTCGCATTTTAGCTCACCCGAGCCGAAGGCTTTCCAAGACCTTCTTCTCCAAAACACCCTGGCCAATCAAAGCCAAATTTTATAGGAAGCCTCTAACGAAAGTGTATATAAATAACCCAGGTCACATGATCAAGGTGACCGCCAATTCCATATGGTAATAACCTTTTAAACTCTTTCTCTCCAGAACACAAAGGATCTTGAAACTTGGCATGTAGCTCTCTCTCTCTCTCTCTCTCTCTCTCTCTCTCTCTCTCTCTCTCTCTCTCTCTCTCTCTTATCAACTCATGCATACAATACCGTCTGGGAGAGGATAATCACAGGCCTAGCCTACATCCAATCCCTTGACCCATGCATATGTTTATATAAGATGCTCATATGTGAAATGCTTTTAAAAATTGACATTAGTATATAGGTATGTGTATATGTTGTCGTTAAATTTCTAATAAATAAATACGTAGCAATAGGTCCACAATGTCTATATAAATTATGACCTTATGATGACCTTGACCTGTTTTACGGTAAGGTCAAATTAAATGGCGGAGGGGGCGGGCAAACTTGCTGGGAGTATGTGTCCCTGCCATGCAAAGGATTCTCACATTTTATCAACAAAAATAACAGTGCATTTGCTTATCTAGTCGGCATTTACTTAACGAGCTGAGGTCTTAACCATGACGTTAAGCTAACGAAGTTTTCGGAACAACTGGTCCCAGTATGTACTAATCTTTGATATTTAAGCCACTGCATGGGAAAGCCAACAAAATGCTTGAGCGAAAACAAAATCGCAAATCAGCTTCGCGCTGATCAGCGCCTTTGTTTTCGTGACATGGACAGTACAATTCCTCTTCTACTTAAATACAAAATTTCAAGCTTCTAACTATCTTCTGTGACTGTACAGCCCGGTTTATGTCCGGCCTGGTCGGAATCCAAATTATTGGTTTTCTCACGCACATGCTCATTTATAACCCATTCATTGGCCTCTGTCTGTGAGAAATTAGTACTCCTTGTTATTGCTCATAAAATATAATTTAATATTTTGAAGCAAAGTTGAAAACGACAGAAAATGACAATAAACCGATCGATAGATAAATAAATAAATAAATAAATAAATAAATGGTTAATAGAATATAAAACAGTATAATGACAATAAACCGATAAACCGATAAATAAATAAATAAATAAATAAATAAATAAATAAATAAATGGTTAATAGAATATAAAACAGGATAATGACAATAAACCGATAAACCGATAAATAAATAAATAAATAAATAAATAAATAAATGGTTAATAGAATATAAAACAGGATACTTACGGCGTTTAACCCGCCTTGACAATCTGGGATCGAGAAAGTGACTGAACGAGAATATTATCTATCTAATCGTAATATATTTTGTAAATCAATAATGTTATCTATCGTAATAAATTTTGTAATTCAATTTTCTTGTTTCAGTTTCAATTTCGAAGAAAAGGTTTCTTCGCCGGAAAACTTGCTACAGATACAATGAATTTTACACTGAAATGATACAAACTAGACTTAAAGCGAACACAAGTATCTATGAGGGAATGTAGAGTATGTAACATGCCTCGCACATACACCTCAGACCTGAGAGTATTGAGCTTTGCTATTCGCATAATAATGACGATACATGATTTTTTCTGTAATGGCCCAATTGTTTTTCATTTTGATTGATTTTAATACTTTCAGTTTCTCTTTCCCAAAAAAAAGCTACATGTCGTATCTAGTTTATCTATCTCAAAGTTTATCGTATCCACAACATTAGTAAAATTGTTTGACTGTCAGACCACACACCGTACATACGGCTCGTCAAATTCCAACTGGTACGTCAAATTCCAGATGTTTATGTCAGCGCGTGCGTTTTGGCGGGTAAGTTATTTTGCTGTATTTTACAAAGAATACCTAAACTTTTCATGGTATAATCTTATTGAGGCTTATATTTTTTAATCTCCATCTGAAGGAGCATTGATAATCAACTTTTACAGTGTATTTATCGTTTTATTCTGTCGCTTTGGCGACAAAAACAATACGCCAAAGTACAGACGGGCGAATGTCATATGATAAGTGAAATTACAGACGGCCGATACGGAATGACCCAGACGGTATATCAACATTTTATGATACGGGTCTACTAAAACACTTCTTTGTTATGCAATAGTCAGTATATGGTTTAATTTGCATCTTTACTAACCATAAATCGCATAAAGAAAACATTACTTGGAAAGGAAATAAAGTGAAACGACTGTCTTTAAACGATTTTATATGCCGCTTTTTTACTCAAGATGGCCAGTCGATGAACAAAAAGCTGATTGTACTTTTGACTATATAGAAATTTGGAAAAAAAATGAAAGCAGGTAGTGTGAACATTTGATAATATTCCACATAACTTAACTGATATATGACTACTGCAAAGCAATTTTAAATATTCAAATAGAACACTACGCGACTCAGTACACGTACATGTATAAGCGCCATGAGACGGGGAATTATTTACGAATAGCGCATTGTTTCTAGCTTTAATTATATGCATACCCCTAATTTTGATTATAAATTCAGTATGGCATGGGCCGGAACTGAACTTTGCGGTCTGTGCCTGGGCATACCAGGGTTCAAACTGATTGTTGGTTTCCTTATGCTCCAATGTCCAGGGGCGTTGTTAGGCATCAGGTGTCTTCACGCATTCGCTCGGTTGAGTCTTCGCCCTAGAAACACCATGGCATAACCTGTGCTTTATTTGTTTGCCAATGTGCTTCTTTGATGGAATTTAATTTTCATACCAACGGAACAAAAACATGTGTTTTTGATTGTTTGATTTGATGCTTTACGTGCCAGTCAACAGATAAGGTCATGTCGGGACGTTGCCTCCATTTTATGGGACTTTTACGCAAAATGAGGATGTCATGACATCCTACAAGTGCTTGAAATATAACCATCCAACTAAGCCAAAAATGCTTATACGTATGGATGGTATGACTTGAACCACATTTGGGGCAAGCTCAGACCAGAGGGGTTAACCAGTAATCAGATGGTCGGTCAGTATTGTATAAGCTTTACCTGGATGTACAAGCAGCACATCTATTTCTTTAGCCCCCAATGGGTGAGTGCCCATATCGCAACCCGACCATCTTCAAATGCATATACTGATGTACATACTGCATACTGTCCCAGAGTCCGGGGGCTCAAAAGTCATCAACATGACACGCGTATGTGTCGGTCGGGGTTCGAGCCCACAACCTCTGGAGGATGATAGGAACTAACTACCCACTAGATCACACGACCGCACAACAGGCCGTGGTTAAGGTCGTTGACTATCAGCGCCTTTAAAATAAGATTAACCAAGGATCAAGAACTGAGACAATCAGGTGGGAATCTTTTTCTGATTGTGCCTTTTCCTGATCTTTGCCTTCTTGTACCTTTTCAAACCCCGACCACTATATCACTCTCATAAAGTTATACTGTGTTTGAGTGAAAACAAAACAGCAGACACACAAAGTTGAAACAATTTCGAACCAATGTTGATTCAATCAACTTTGAAACAATGTTGTAGAATCAATGTTGATTCAGTGAATCGAATTGATTCAACAATGTTACGGGTTGACCGAAACAACATTATTTCATCAATGTGTGTCTTAATGTTGATTCTACGGTGGCAACATTTTGTGCAAATGTTGATATAGTGAATCAACGTCGTGTATCTTTAAGGTGGCCATTTTCACTTTACCCATCTATAAACTGTATGACATCCATAACATTTCCAATTCAAGAAATACAATTTATTTTTTGAACGTATACTTCCAAGTTGACCGCTTAAGAAGGCCAAACAATGCCAGGGTGCCATGGGTGTTTGAAATAATCGCACTCAACACGTCTGATGCGACACGTATCCAAAGTCGTGTCTACGTCTGTTATTTGACGTATCAAAAGCTATTGTCCGTCTGGTCTTTCAAGTATAAAGCGACTGTCGTGGTTCGTATCATGTAAAATCACACATGGTTCAAAAGAATGAGCTGCGCTATCAATAGTAGTAATTAATTTGAATAAAAGCTTAAATCAGGCTTTTAAATAGATACTAAGCTATATTATATTCGAGCATGCGACTTTCAATTATTTCTTGTTATGGAGATATTTGGCAAAAAGTATGGATGTTTTCTGAAAACGTGCCACTTTAAGACTTTCGTGCAATGTTTTCGCCAATCCACGGATAAGCTGACCATGACACCTGTATGTACAGATGCGTGGATGTCCACACAAGACTGCCGATTATTATTTTCTTTTTAAACCATTAGCTAAAGTATAATAAAACAAGGAAAAACAACAAAAATAATTTACCCGCCAAAATGCACGCGCTGACATAAACATCTGGAATTTGACGTACCAGTTCAGTCTAGAGACTAAGTGCCCCAACCAAAATTGCATAAATCAACTCAGCTGACAATTTTTATCTTGAAACAATTACAATTTTTCAAGAACAGAAAGATAAAGCTATTAGATAGCCATATACCCTAGCATAGAAAAGATGTAGGTATTAAAACAGCTAATCAAATGATACATTTACAAGCTGCAGTTAACATAAAACGAATCCTTTGGAAAATAAAAGTGCATAAAATGAACAGCATGTGTATGAACAGTCTATTCACGGTCTTTTTACACTAAAATACCAAATTAACATTTTTGAAAGGAAAAGAATCGTTAAACTGAAAATAAATGGTGATTGTGACTTATAACAGAGTAGTAACAGGAACAGTGGCTGAACCAGAAAGCCTCTGTGATAATGAGAATATATTCTGACAATATCTTTTCTATTGATATTTACGGGCTCAAATCGGAGCTCTAAAAAGGACTTAGTCCCTAGACTGAGTTGGAATTTGACGAGCCGTATGTACGGTGTGGACCACCTGTGAGGATTTTTGTTATTCGCACAGATCACCCAGTATCTAAAAATTTTAAAACTTGTTACTACATATCTTTTTTGTGCTCGCTATATTCATACCATTGACTATTCTATTCCCAAACCAGAACTTAATGAATTTATAATGCTGTGCCAGGCGTTTACGTTATATCAGATGGGGATTGTGCTTGGGAATATGGGGATAAGTGTGCGGAAGGCTTTAGTGACCTTGCTCTGAACCCACGGTCTCTGAATACAAACTGAGAAGCTTACCAATACATCACGGAAGCTTTTACTCTGCACTTGTAGGCCTATCTGAAGGAAGCCAATATGAGCCTGTGCGTGAGAAAACCAACAATGTGGGTTCCGACCAGGTCCGACACAAACCGGGCTGTACAGCCACAGAAGATGGTTGGAGGCTGGAAATTTCGGATTTAGAAAGGAGAGGAATTGTACTGTCCGTGTAGCGAAAACAAAGGCGCTGATCAGCTTCGCGGTTATCTGCGTTTTTGTTTTCGCAAATGCAGATTGATGGTTTTCCCACGAGGCGGCTCATATGTAAGCGTCACTAGCCCTGACTGACCTTCCACCCATTTGTACCCTTACTACCTAGACAGAATATTTCCATCGGTATTCCGTTAGACCTCTCCATACCACGGGAGAGGAGCGAGGTCACGAAGTGTATCGGAGTGCAGGTTAGCCAGCTGATCTACCTTAGCACGAACATTATAGAAGAAATTTCGTTTATTTGTTTGGTGGTTGAAACATAGTAACGCGACCTGATATTTTAGGAGGAGTAAATATAGACTCTATATAGCTTTTTTGACCAACATCTGGGGCATATATGCTCACCGGCAAAAGTTTAGTCAGTGAAAATACATCCCACATTCTAGTCAGTGTAAAAACCCATTTGGACAGTTTGAATTGCTATGGCTTTAAAACCATTCGATAGTTTAAGATCAAAATTATCAGTCATAAATCTGTGAATAAAACCTAACATTTCCAACAAAAACGATTGAAATATCGCATGTGGTTTTGTCACATTGCATTCACCAATTTTCGTTCTTGTTTTAAATGAAAGGGAGGTAATCTGAAAATAATGAATATTTGACTTGTTATTTCTCGAAACTGTGGATAAATTTTGAAAAGATTTTTTTTCTCGGATTTTTGTCACTGGCAACCACTGTTTCATTAATCAAAACACCGTTTTGATCATTTATCGGGTAATTACAAAAATGATGTTTTACGAAAAAGGCCAATAACTCTGTCGAAATTAACAACTGGTGGAGTTTCTTTCCAGAATAAGAAAGAGACTGACTTTGCAAATTTAATAAGGGGAGCATCTAAGGCAAGCGGCTGGGCATTATAGTTATCGGGCTGGTCAAAGTTACTGACTAAACTTTTTCCTCTGAGTATATAAAATGCGTCTCCAAGGACATTAGTTTATGTGTCATACGTTTGCTGATCATATCCACGTCCATATCTGGACCACTTTACTCGTTTTAATGCTAAGAAGCTAATAATTGAGAAGTGCAGCTACGGTCCGGGGCGACTGAGGCAAGGTCAAAGTACTTAAATTGGGTTCTCTGTGCGAAAACAAAAGCGAAAACGATGGATTGTTTTAGAACGGGTCGTAGCGTGTGACCTATAAATCGGCCGTCTCGTGGGAAAACCAACAATGTGGTTTCCGACCAGGTCCGACACAAACTGGCCTGTACGGTCACAGAAAAGAGTTAGAATCTTGAAACTTCGGGTTTAAGTAGAAGAGGAACTGTACTATCCGAGTAGCGAAAACAAAGGCGCTGATCAGCTTCGCGGTCACCGCGAAGCTGATCTGCGTCTTTGTTTTCGCATATGCAGATTGTTGGTTTTCCCACGAGGCGGCTCAAATGGTAGATACGGACAATAACTGCTTTAAGATCAGATATCAGGTGAGTTTGTTTAACCAATGGTCCTCTGGATACTTTCAAATCGTTTAGCACTTCCAGTTTTACTATGTTACTATTTTGCCTCAAAATACAGGTGATTATAACCCAATAGTTTTGGAAAGCAATGCCAGGTTTGAATCAGATTTTTTTATGAACATTTTCAGAAATACCATAACAGTTGCAAAGATCTTGATCCTGCTTTGTTCAGCATATTCTAGTTTTCATTACTGTGGTGAGGAAAAGAATTGCATTCCCTGTTATTCTGTGTAATAGACGTGTAGTAACCCCGGGGTAGTAACTAGGGTAAAAATAAACATGTCTACAGTACTTCATTTGGTGTTAGTTTTTATTATCATCAACATATAATCATCAAGTGCAAACAAACATTGCAACATAGATAAAATACATACACTAGATATACAATGTTGAGCAAGTAAGGTATCGTATATAATAAATGTGTACTTTATTTACATTAACCTGAGATATACATGTAGTTTATTGTCTTTGGCGGCGCAGCCGGTCGACCCAACTGATATTTTGCAGATCACACTGGTTCAAGTAGACCTTTTGGATAAGACATAACGCTAATAGGGGACCCGTTTCATTAAAGAATTTGAGGCTTTGCATGAGAAAACCAACACTCTTGGTTGCCGACCAGGGTCCGAGGTTCTAAAACCGTTTTCGTGCTCAGCTCAGCTGAGACTAAAATTTATCCTGCTCATAAATGTTAAAATGCCAACAATTGTTGGCATTTTAACATTTATCAGCAGGATTTACAAGATTTGGCGATTTAAACCTGAAATTTAAATTTATATGTGCTATTTCGCCATGTATGAGCAGTTTAAATTTCTTGCTCAGCTGAGTTGAGCATGGATAAAGTTGTATAACAACGGGGCCAGATCCAACACATACCCCACTGCTATTACACACCGGTAAGAGCCGTTATCACAAGAGGTCAACAGGCAAGGCAAAATATTTACACTATAGAAACATGTATCAGTATTTTTCATTTGGAAAATATACATTTATATGTCTAGTTGTACTTTGCTTTACAGGTACATTTATCTGTTCGCACAAAAGTCATTTATGGGTCATTATCAAAAAATGGAGCAATCCTTGTCCTTGATGGTTTTCTCGCAAGCGCGATGTCCGAGGTTTGCTTTTTCCATGTATAATATTAGCTTCCGCGGTGCTTTACTAGAACCACACGCGATTTCACGTTTCCGAATACGTTATTTGCAAAAAAGAGATGCTAGAAGTGCTATTTTATCGATTTTTACCGTGTCCCTGTGTCAGGGTAAGTAGTTTTATTTGTTTCCATTGCAAAAGAAGCTTGGCAGAAATCACATTTTCTGTGACCATCTATTGCATAGAATGTTATTGAAGTCAAATTCAAAAATCTTATGATATATAAAGTGCTATTTAAGGGTGGGGGCACATATATAGTGTTGTCCCTGGAAAACGTATCAGTGCTGTCACAGTTATTGAAAATCGATTTTTGACCAGAGTTACAAATCATTTTCCCGGATCAAAACAATCGCGTTTTGTAGACGACACCAAGCTGAAGAAGTTACGGTAAAAAACTTTTGAACAAATCGCATTACTCCGCTGCTATACCATAAAGACATGTCAGAATTGGAGTGGGAATTTTACAAGCATCAGTCCTATCACGCGCATTTTGCCGCTTATTGTAAATATCACATACATTTTAAAACCATGACTGAATTTCAACTTAGGAGCAGTAAGAATAGACATGCAAAGTTTTCATCCTGCATTCTGTTGTTAGTCACTAGAATTAAATTTCTGTGTGAAACTCAGTACTGTCACGGATCAGTGCTGTCACGGTCGTGACAGTAATGATGTGACAGCACTGAGTTGACTTCTGTCAGCAGGTGTGGATTCAGGTAATTTCCTAGGCTGACAAGAGTTAGGTCGCCTTTCACCAGAGGGTCTCAGCTACTAACGCCAGCAGCAGCCAGAAGTGGCCAATTCATATCGCTTTGAAAATCGTTTGAGGTGTGTGACTGTGTGTGGGTGATACAAAACTACAAATTCAAAATGCTTCGTCGACCACGGTAAACAAATAGCCCCGGGGGTGGTACTCCCATAATGATATTTAGACAGCTTGTGTATGTCGCGCGATAAATGCCTTTTTTGGCGGTCCATTCCAAATTAGATTACCCCTTTTCAGTAAAAAAAAAAGAAGAAGACATTTTAAGCCCCAACTTTATACGGAAAAATCGCCTTTTTTATTTAAAACGCCAAGGGGTGGGAGGGGCA
This sequence comes from Rugalucina vietnamica, assembly GCA_964017185.1. Lineage (NCBI taxonomy): Eukaryota > Metazoa > Mollusca > Bivalvia > Lucinida > Lucinidae > Rugalucina > Rugalucina vietnamica. Next base: position 47,023,443 of record OZ024874.1, read on the forward strand.
ACTCGGGGTAATGCAAGTACGGGTGTGCCGTAAAACCTACCAAATGCATACACCTCGAAAAAAGGGACCCGGTAATATACACACTAGGGGTAGGGGTCTATGGTACATGAAAATACGAAAATTTTAACCTTTTCTGACGCATGTGTCTTTCAGTGTGTTTGTATGTTGCATACCATTACGAAAATGTGTTACCCATGCAATATACAGAGATTTTTTTAGCTTTAAAAATTGAAGAAAAATATATATCTGATTGTCAAATTTTAGAAACAAAAAGCAGTAACATTGTATACCTCATTTTACCCTGTATACGTCACTACATAAAAGAGGGATTTAATGGGATATATGTGAAAGCAAATGTGCAGCTCAGCTGCAAGTTAACCTAAAGTTGAGGCCCATCCAAGGAGGTATTAGATCCAAGCTCACTAAAAGAAAAATGACCTTTCTCCCTAGCTCCCTAAAAATCTTTTCCTTGCTCCCAGCTTCCTTAAACCAAGAGTGTTCTCTTCTAGTAATCCTCAATTCCCTTCAATTGTTTTCCAGTTTTCCCAAGCTCCCTGAAAACAATATTGCCGTGGGGAGCGCGGTGGCGTAGTGGTATAGCGTCGGACTCCGATTCGAGAGGTCCTGGGTACGATCACCACAGGCGTCACCGTGATGTGTCCTTGGGCAAGACACATTAATTCCCTACAGTACTGGTTAAACTCAGGAAGCGTTGGCTCCGTCCCGACATGACTAAAAAATTGTTGACTGGGACGTTAAGCCCCAACAGAAACACAAACAAACAAAATGGCCCTGCTACCCAGCTCCCTAAAATCCGTGATAGGGTCCTAAATTTAATGCGGTCTTTTGTCGTGAACTATCCTGGTTGTCTCAGACCTGGTCGAAAGCCCCAAAGACACATTTTCTCATGCTGCTGCTTAAGATGAACAGCGCTTCTACTGCGCTTTACGTGTTACATCGCGTTTGGTTTGCGTGAAGCGAACATGTTTTTTTTTTTTTTTTTTTTTTTTTTTTTTTTTTGGAGCATTGGATCTACGCAAAAGGTGTCCCTGGTTAGAGCAACAGCAAAGGCTTCGTTGGTTGCTACCTTAGGTGAGTCACTGCCCCTAAGCTCATCGGTAAATGGTCAGAAATTAATCATTTCCGTACACATTGGAATGAAAAAGGCGAGATCGGATAATTATCAGTGCTGTCACGACAACATCAGTGCTGTCACGATATCAGTGCTGTCACGGTCATAATTATTTAAAATACTTAAAACGCATCATATAAAAGTAATTGCTTTTGGTATGTTATGATACTATACTGAAATAGTAAACGTTTAGCAGAACTTATTTTTGGTTTAATCCCACAAGATAATGTCTACAAAAATAAAGCGTTTCAGAAACAGAACAAATCACAGTATGTGCATTTTCATTGAAGATCTCTTCCCCGTTAATTCATTGAAAGTATTTAAGGTTTGTGTGAACTATTGTTCGTGACAAGTTATATATGCCCCCACTTACAGATTGGGGAAGTCTTATCAAATGAGCGTTTTACGCAAGAAAGTTTGTTCGTGACAGCACTGATATTTTTTCAAGGGTACCATACAATTAATTAATGCTGGTGCACTATTTGTTCAGTTAAACTCGGCATATTTTATTTCCATATTCTATATGCTCCTGTTAATAAAACTATCCCATTAAAAAAGAAAAAATGGACAACTAATTTTTTTCGTTTTGCCTTTCTGGATTGCTCCATTTTTTGATAATGACCCATATATACACACGTCATCAAGATAAAAATATGTACATATATCTTGACAGAGGTCATGGCTGAGACCGGTTAAATGTTCTCTTTAGCAAATCAATTATTATGTCTCTAAACAAAAAAAGTCGGTCATTTTGAAAGTATATATCCTTAACTTGTGACAATTGACTTCTTCGTCGAGAATCTTCTTTTCTAGAACTTTTAAAATTAAGTTTTTTTCTACATATGTCACATCAGTCCTGGCCCAGAGGTTATAAGAATTTATCATACTCAGCTCAGCTGAGACCAAAATTTATCCTGCTCATAAATGTTAAAATGCCAACAATCGTTTATGAGCTGGATATTATCAGTTTTTGAATCTGAATTTTCCACTAAATTTGACTATTTTAGGATTTATGAGCAGTTGAAATTTCATGCTCATCTGAGCTGAGCTTGAAAAATGTTTTATAACCGGTGGGCTTTGATTCTATTTTAAGAAAAACCTTCTTTCAATCACTACATTTTTTGCTTTTGTTTTTGGTAAACGTTTTTGTTGCGCAGCAAGAATTTTTAAAGTCACGCTGCCCTATTGCCTATATCAAATGATGGATTTTCGATGTTGTTAGAAAAGCAAGACGTGAAACTGCTTAACCAATGGATCAGTATTGTCGTCGAGTGAATTTAGCACCAAAATTCGAATTTGGACAGAGCATCTTCCAGCAACGACATCTCAACTGAAACGATAAACAAACATGTTGAATAATATTTTGATGTCATTAAAATCATCGGATTTCGAATAATCATCATAAAGACGTACATGTATATTCATCTGCTGAAATCTTGTACAAGTACCTATAATGCAAATTAGCGCATATTTTTAGCGTTAAGGTTAGAGATGTCAAAGCGATTAAGTCTAAATCTGATAGGCTCAATCACGATTGCATTTCATTTAGAAAACATTTTTCCGCCAACGTCTACGCCACTATGGAATTTGATTTAAATCAAGAGATGGTTCGGCATGTAAAAGAAGAAGTACTGTTAATACAAGTTTACATTACCACACAAAAACATGAAGAAGCAATGCACATCATAATTATGTTGTTATTACAGTTCTTTTGCTAAGCACATATATAAGTGTATTATACAATGCAAGCATTGAATAGTAAATAAATAGTATCTCTACCAAAAGCGAGTTCTACAGAATATTTCCAATGGCTATTTCCAGCAATCGGCTTTGGATAGAGCATCCTCTAATATGGACATGTCACCTGATAAAATAAGAAAAAAGAAAAAAGCTGCATTTTGGTTAAGAAATAGTTACTGGTCATTAAGTGATTGTTAAGAATGGAATCTCGTAGGCAAAACAGTATTAATAGCAAAAGCGGTTACATCAGTTGACTTTCAAAAGCACATGGTACAAATGTATAAGCACAAACAACACTGTTGAAACTCGGCAGCATTCAATACATGACAGGGTTGATAGGTTGAGAATTGAAAGCCTAAAATCAACTGGTTACTCAAACATATGCGTTACATACAAACAAATAAAGAGTTTTGTGGACATTGAATGTTAGGTCTCCAAAAGCTATGGCATTTTAGCTTAGATGTGATTCGCGCAATCTAAAATGCTTTTTGATAACCATGATAGCGTGAAGGATAGTAGTTGGAGTGAAACATGAAGATGTTGATAACAACACTAGCGAAACCAAATAGATATTGAGCAGTACAATCATTCATACGTCGAATAATGTAATTGACATATCAGCCGCCTCATGGGAAAACCAAGAATATGCATAGGCGAAAACAAAGACGCAGATCATCTTCGCTTCTCGGATAGTACAATTCCTCTTCTACGTAAATCCGAAATTTCAAGCCTCTAACCATCTTCTGTGACTGTACAGCCTGGTTTGTGTTGGACCTGTTCGGAAACCACATTGTTGGTTATATTATAACGAAATTGGCATATAGGCTTACTTACACTTGATATTTCTGCTTAGTTCTAGGACCTGCTCCTTCGACTCAATGACGTCCACGCTCTGTGTGTATGGATTGTAACGGACCGTGAACGGTCGTGGAATGGTGGCAGCGTACTCTCTGAAAAAAAAAAAAAAAAAAAAAAAAAAAAAACTCAAGATTTATCCTGTATTTTTACACTTTTTTCACAATAACCGATTTTCAATATTTCGGTCAAATATCTTTGAAATGTCATTTTTAACATCCAGACAGCCGCAATACCATTACTTGTTAATGCAGAATGACAGGACGCCAGAAGCGTTTTTTTCAGTCTGTTTCAAATGCATGTTTCATATCTTTGTTGACTTTTGCGGTCAACTGCAGTTAGCTAAATACACCGAAAATCGATTTACAAATGTACGTTTCCGAAAAAGAAATTTTGCTATTTCTTGCTATTTGCATTGACATTGTTCTTAAATGTTAGGATATATTATATACAGCCCATCTACCTTTTTTTTTTTTTTTTTTTTTTTTTTTTTTTTTTTTTTTTACAATTAAAACATGTGGCTTACTACATGTATGTTCTTTCGTGACATTCGCCTTTAACTGCCTCGCATACTGTAGTAGGGTAACGAGCCTTTAAACATATGAGCCGCCTCGTGGGAAAACCAACAATCTGCATAGGCGAAAACAAAGACGCAGATCAGCTTCGCGGTAACCGCGAAGCTGATCAGCGCCTTTGTTTTCGCTTCTCGGAAAGTACAATTCCTCTTCTACTCAAATCCGAAATTTCAAGCTTCTAGCTCTTTTCTGTGCTTGTACAGGCCGGTTTGTGTTGGACCTGTTCGGAAACCACATTGTTTGTTTTTCCACGAGGCGGCTCATATATTACAGACTTACTTCATCTTTCCTTTGGCTGATTCAAAGCTGTCGGCCACAAAATAGACAGGCTGGTACTCAGTGATTGGGTAGCTCTGGTCCGCCGTCTTCACGGGCTCGAACGGTCGCTTGTCCGGCTTGTCACTTAAACAGTACTGAAATACACATACAATTTTTCCTTCGCTTTATTCTCTTACTAAATAGTCACAGTCAGCAGTTTTATAGTCATGTCTGTCCGGGGTCAAAGCTTCAGTCTTATGTATTTTACAAGTACTGCCGTAATTGAATGTGTCTCGCTCAAAAAGAGAACCCTGTGGAGTGTTTCGAACCCATGACTTGACCGTTAGATTCATAGTGCGAAACTTTTGCTAGGCTTGCTCCCCAGTCACAAACATTGTAAAAAGTTGTAGTTTTTTTCGTTTGCGGCATGCAGTTCTAGAATCTGTAAACCGAATTTAAGGCATCTGTATTTTGAGCTCAGAAACCCTTTTACATATTGATGCCCGTGAATGTAGTTTTTTATGGATGTATACACAGCTGAAAGTATATGTACTATATCAACAATAAGAATTCATAAATTCTCTAATGAAGTTTTTAAAGTTCGTTGTCAATCAAAACATGCCCATTTACCTGTAGTTCACCAAAAGATGAGAGGAGTCCAGCTCCATATGCCTTCACATTGCCCTCCTGCTTACATAGACCGAACTCTATAGTAAACCAGTAACACTGCAACAGATGAAGTGATTACAAATACTTGCGCATGCAATACACAGAGATTTTTTGAGCTTTAAAAATTGAAAATTTTCAGCAGAAAATGTTTGATATTTTTCTTATTTTTGCTGAGGCGGCTCTAACGAGTACCCAAAATCTGTTTTGGAGCAAAAATAAGAAAAATAGGTATACCCCTATAAACCCCAGTTTTGCTATATAAAAGTGGCGTTTAAAGGGGTATTCAATACACAGACATGTTATCCTGATGGATTTTCAGGACCTTTAAATTCAGGTACGAATATTTTCAGCGCAAATTAATGCGAATTTCAAAAACAGATAGATATTTTAATTAATATGGGCCTAAACTGCAAAGTTGTAGCAAGGTCGTTAATCTTAGAATATGTTTTAATTCCCAAAAATGTTACAATGAGAGTCAGTGAGAATATTTTAAGGTGTGTCTGTCCTTAAACGACTCCAGTTGTCATTCTGCCATATTTCTGGAATGTTTCGGAAATGCTATATTATTTGGCTGATTAATTTCGGCCAACTTATGAACTTATGTGCTTATAGCTTTTGTTCTATGGTTTCTGTATGTGACGTTTTGACCTGTTTGATCTATACGAGTATACTGAATGCCAAGCAATATTATTATACATATATCAATAAACAAACATATCGTGTCAAAATAAATTTAATATAAACGTATGTATATACATGGAACCGTTCAAGTACTGTAGAACCCGCCAGCGTTTTGCACGGTTTGCAAAAGTTTGAAGACATACTACACGTAAGCAGAAAAGATTTACAGATAAACAACTAACACAACCAAAATCATACGAACAGAAAATTAACTCATTTAAGCCTGACGTCCCTTTTATGGGACATAGGCAAACTGTATAGCCCCAGATGGGACGCCGCAAAAAGCGTTTGCTGTTTGCTTTGGGGAATTTCATAGAAAAATTAAATAAAAAATTAAAAATTACTCTTAACACCCCTAAAATGAAAGTAGACTCACCCAAATGATAATGATGGGCGAATCCATTCGTCAAATATGGGTTAACTTACCGTGGCAAGTTTCTGGATGTACTCGTCAGGGGCACCAAGACTGGCCAATCCTATTTCCTGAGAGAACTGGGCGAAGGTGGGGTCCGCAAACAATGGAACATGGCCCAGGAGCTCATGGCAAATATCCCTAAGGTGAGATAATAAGGTTGATTGAGGTATAATTAATTCAAAATATAAGTCTGACAAACGAACGGCCTTAAATGTTGAGTGACGTTATAACACAAATGATGAATATATTCTGTACACCGGAGGAAGCACTAAGTGCAGGTAGTCTGCCCCTGGCAGGCATGGCCGGGTACTGTCAGCTGCAGGGCGTGAAAGTAAAGCTATGGCGCAAATTAACAACAAATCCATAACTAAAGCATATTAAGAAAATGGAGCTTCATGCCTTCATGACACCTGTAAATATAACCCACGACCAAACATCAACAAAATAAAACTTACGGTTCTGGAGTGTACATTGGTTTTGAACCATGTCTGATGTATTGTGTGGAATGAAACACTCGGAAAGCCAGGCCCGCCAGAAAGTCACGTGAGGAGAGGAGTCCAGCGACTGGACGCAGCCGGAAACCAGTGCAATCTGAAAAAGTGTGATTAAATTAAGCAAACCTAGTCAAATGGCTTTAACATAAAAAGAGCAAGAGAAATTTGATTTTTTAATATACAGTCAGACATAAGTTAAGCATCACCCTAACATTATTCTGGAGACGGTTTTGAGGTAACAATTACTTCACAACAACAATTATTCTGTGACGACATTTTACCAGTGTCCTTTCTTGATCTGTAAGAACTGTCAGAATGACATTTGCCCCAATCGCTTCGATTCTATGGGGCCACTTATACACTTACCCCTAATGTGGGGGTATGCCCTTAGAAATTGCATAATTCATCAATAACTATTCGATTTGAATTTGTATAAGCTCGAACATAAACAAGAGTTAAAAATAAACAAGATCCAAATGGCATGTTGTTATACTCAATGCTTTATGGAAGTTGCAGGAATAGCCATCCAAACTTTTTCGCTGGTTATGTAAACATTAAGTTTTCACTATATAACATGCCATTCCTGGACCTTTCATAACTTTTGATATCAGAGATATCAGTTTTCATTTTCATAGTTGTTAGGATGGATTTGACATTGTAACAAAATGACATTAACAATTTACACTTTTTGGCGGTTTGAACATTTAAATTTTCTGGGCTATTTCAGGGTATGTTTACATAGTCAATTACCTTAAGGTGTATCAAGATTTGTTATCAATTGTCATTGATTTATCAAATGTCATAAGTGTCAAAAGTCGAATAGTTTTGTCTAGTTTATTCTGGAACATATTCCAAGAGGTTTCGGAGTTGCAGTTAGATCATAAAGCACTCTACATTGTATACAGCGGGTCCATAAAAAGCAAGGTACAGTACATGTACCAAACTTGTGTTTTGAATTCATGGAGGGTAGGGTTATGCATCCGGTCAGTACGACAAATGTTTACATGGCATTGGCCGTTGTTAAATACCTCTTTACTCCTAAATAATCACGTTCAGTTTCAAAACAAACATGGTGAAGAAATGTCACCTATAAAAAAAGTTATGACACAATATGTTCAGGTGATGCTTAACTTATGTCTGACTGTATATAAATAACTATATGTACTGAAGGGCTGAATTTATGTCTGAACAGGACACAAGATACATTGTAAAATGCACGCAAAACGGCAAATAAATGTAGATAGATGTACTAAACTGAAACTTGTAAATTAACAGGTTGTCCATAAATATATACGTATACAATATTATTACAGTTATTTCTATTACTTCTCAATGGAATACTGTATGCCATGCCAGCAAAATGAACAATTTCGAAAAGTACACATTACGAAATCTTTCCCATGCAAAAAACAGCGATTTTCAAAGTTTTAAAATTAAATTTTCAGTAGATTTTTAAAAAATATTTTTCTTATTTTTGCTCAAAACATAAATTGTGGGTACACGTTAGAACCGCCTCGGCGAGGCGGTTCTAACGAGTACACACAAACTATGTTTTGGATGAAAAATAAGAAATAGGTATACCCCTGTAATCCCCAGTTTTACTCTACAAACGTGGGGTTCAAGGGGGTATACTTTTCATGGACATATTTTCCTGATGCCCACAATGCTTACAAACCTTTCAAGAACTGTGAGACATCCTCCAACTGTGGAATGTTGTCTTCCCGGAATCCACAGTTGTCCTGTAGCAGCGGAAACACGTGGTTAAACTCCTTACACGCATGCGTCGGGTACAGCTTTGTCAGCTCCCGGAATATGGTGCCCCTGGAAGTTCACAAATGAAGAAAAATAATCAATGCTATTTAAATATTATTTAACGTTATGCCCGTCACGAAACTGGGGTGGTGGGTTCGAGCACTAGGTTTAGAATATTTGAAACAAATGCCTTATTTCTTTTTGACCCTTTCATTTTTTTTTGATATATGAAGTACTAGTATGTACTTACTAAGGTACTAAATGTTTGATATTTTATTTGCTCAAAGGATGGCTTCTGCGGAGACGCTAAAGTGGTGCCATCGTTTATTGGGTTTATTGGGTTTATTGGGTTTATGCGTGTACAATATTGTTCAGACATCAAAATACACATATATACTGAACAAAAAAAGAAACGCAACAATAGGCAACCAAAGATTTTCAAGTTTAACGGCAAAACGTTTATAATTTCAGGTCTGTTGCTGTATGATTCACATTCATGGGATGTTAGGGTATATCATGCAAAAATCTGATTTTCGTTTCGATAAAAATTGAATGAGATTTTGTTTTCTCGTCTTAAATAATGCAAATCGGGAAAGATTTGCTCTGCGCATGCGTACACTTTTGAACCTCCAAATCATCAAGAAACATTGTCAGCTGCTCCCTAATTAAAATTCATGAAAAAGAAATAAAGATACACGACACACAAGCTCGTAATTAAAACCATCAAAATCCCTATATGTTTAATTAAAAGGGGGATAATTTCAATTTTATTTGCTTTATTTCTTTAACGTGTGAGTCATCTGCTGAGTGGTACATTGCGATATTGAATGGGGGTTTATAGCGGATTTAAATCATACCATAACTTTAATGCTTGCGCATGCGCACTGTGTGGTATACTACTTTCAGCATGTCTATGGTCGGCATCGAATAACTCCGCAGATACTCATCAAAATGAAAATCGGTTTGTTGCATTCGGAAGCCTAATATCTCATGCCGAAGTAGAAAATACAATAATTTCTGATTGTATCATAGTTTGCTCAAAATTTAGTAGAATATAATTGTTGCGTTTCTTTTTTTGTTCAGTATAGAATACATGCAGAATACTGTAATGGACAAAAAGGACTATTCATATAATTTATTTTGAGTATTCTTACCATGTTTTGGTTTCTTCTGCCGTGTATTCTACTCTTGGTATTGGCTGGCCACTGTAAAAAAATATAATTGAGCCACCTTGTGGTTTCCGACCAAGTCTGACACAAATCAGCCTGTGCAAGCGCACAAGATGGCGGGAGGCATGAAATTTTGGATTTTGAAAGTAGATGACATGTACTATCCGTGTAGCGAAGCTGATCTGCGCGTTTGGTTTCGCATGTGCAGATTGTTGTTTTTCTCATGAGGTGGCCCATATAAAGAATTTTTGAAGCCATTCTGTAGTCAGATACCCATGTTTCCTTAGAATGTTATGCTTATTTACGATTTGTGACACCAGGCACAATGTAGACTGCCAAAATTTGAGGGAACTGTTATCGTCACTCACTGTTTGTAGTGGAAGGCAATATCTGCAAACTCTTTTCTCCTCGCTCTGTACACTTGGTCTGTGAAACCCTAGAAAATAGTAAGATGAATTTGTTATCTACGACGATATAGGTTTTACTTATTTCTCAAGATTCTTATGATTTAAGTCTTTAAATTTTATGCCCCCCCCCCCCCCAGCGAGTAACCACAACTGATGTCCAAGGCGATATTTCTGTGTTGGTTCTTTTTGTTTTATGTCTTCGTGTTAAATATTTTTGTGCCGTTGGCGCGCCTTATGTATGTTTTCATATTTTTAGTTAAGTTTAGGTAACTGAGTGGCCACCTATTGGGAAAACAGCTGCTCATTCGGCTTACGATATGTTTTCATGGTATAAATACCTGATTGTTAATTTGTTATTTTCCCGCCTCGGTTTTTGGAGTGGGAATCTTTTTCTGATTGCGCCTTTTCCTGATCTTTGCCTACTTGTACCTTTTTACCTCGCAAATAGACAAATATCATTTCAATGTGTCTTGAAGCCAAAGGTTTTTCTTTAGAAACTTTACGTGCATTTTTGTACAAAGGAACACATGTATTTACCGTTTGAATCAATAAACTATATGAACACCAGAATTTAGAATTCATAACAAAGCATATTCCTTAATTATGGCATATCTAATTCCTTAATTTGTATTTTTCTAAGATTTTTTTCGCCGAATAAACTGTTATATGTTAATTGTCAGAGGGACAGTAATATTATAATACATATTGCTGTACATGTCACGCGGGTATTGCAAGATACTCATTATCATATAAACACTGTCATAGTATGCAAACAATTACACATACTGGGTGATCAGCGTCCAACTCTGAACCGTAGCTTAATATCTGGTTTGCGAATCTGTCCAAATCTGCTATCTTCTTTGGGAACCAAGGCACTGAAAACAATATCCAGAAATAAATGTTAACTGATAGTCGTTTAGTTAATTTGCATTTTTCTTCACAACCTTGTGAAGCATGCGAAATAACTCTGATTACATGATTCCAAATTAGTCATTTGTACATGTATGACATAATACATAAGTAAGAATGGAGTGGTTTATAAGTGAACAAATGAATACAGGAATACCTAGATTTATATAAACATATGTTATATATGTTTATATAAACAAAATAACATTACGGTACGTTACAGAGTAGCCGACGGAAGTAACGATGCATGCAGTATTATAATTTCTGTAGTACATGTACTTAAAGGCTTTATCAAGTTAGATTAGTATTTAAAGAAGTCGACTATCGGAAGCTTTGATAAAGAGTGTAAGATTCCATGCTTTGTCGGGTCTCTCCTGAATGATTTACCTCAAATGATTCTGATTCCTGATAGCTTAGCAGCACCAGTAATGATGTATACTGTTTGTATTATGTGGTGCTTAATGTTTTGATACATGTAAAATCATAGTGTTGCCATGATTATGACACCAAACCATGCCTCCCGGTTATAAAACCTTTTTCATGCTAAGCTCAGCTGAGACTAAAATTTATCCTGCTGATAAATGTTAAAATGCCAACAACTATTGGCATTTTAACATTTATCAGCAGGATAAATAACAGCTTTGGTCATCCAGACCTGGAATTTTAATCTATTTGGACTATTTTATTAGATTAATGAGCAGTTTATGTTTCATGCTCAGCTGAGCTGAGCTTGAAAAAAGTTTTATAACCTCGAGACATAGTATAGACCTTACCTTCCGATTCACTTGACGTGGATAATCGCAGATCTACAAAAGAAAGAGGTCAACCATTAGCACGCCAGCGTAAAATAACGAACAATTTTGCAATAATTTCGGCAAGAAAGTTTGAGGTTGGGGTATTGTTAATTTTATTGTCAAATGTCCTTGCAGTTAATACGGACTCACCGCTTTATCAGCTGTTCATAGTTTTGGGCGCTTGAATGGCTTACATTATGAAAACTTGCCCATGTAACATGTTTGCAGCTGTATAACTCGAAAATTTTCAGTCGTAAAATTTTGATATTTTTCGCTTTTTTGCTCAAAACACTGAATGTCAATGTCGAATGGGCACAGAAAATCGTCCCGTGGGAATTTTATGACGATTTGTGACGACCTACCTTAAATCAAACTTTGGGGCCTATGCAACAATTTAAACCAGTTCGTCGCCCTGAGACCCGCGTCTGGGCTGAAATATGACGTCATCAAAATGGCGACCAGCGCATTCATAATATGCATTTTAAACAACCATATTCATACGATGCTTGTCAGATAAAATCTCGCTGTTTTTAAATGGCTGGATTTTACCAATTGTATTTATAAAAGCTATTTTAGCACAAAAGTATCTCTCACAAGGAGCATAGCACTAAAATATGAGTCACGTCACGACAAAATCCGCATACAAAGTGCCAAACTATGCACAGTACACCGGGAGCTAAGTTGACCTAGCTTCCATTCCCCAAGACATTTTTATGGGTGCCAATCATTTACTGACACCCCAGAAATGGAAACAAAAAATGTCCCCAAAGATAAACTCAAATGCACTATGAAAAAAATGCACGGTTGCCATGACAACCGTTAACGTGATTCTTGAGGATGGGGGTATACATACAAATTTGATCATAACTCCACTTTTACTTATCTTAGATTATTGAACATGGTCTCATTTTAAAGCTTAGACATAGTCCCTTCTTAAGTAATGCAAATTTTCTAATTAGCATATTCATAAATTGTTATGAAAACATGCAAAATGGCAGAAAAATCTTTAAAAATCCATAAATGAAGTAAATTCAGGCCCAAGCTGTCGTTGTGACACTTGGTTATTTAACCAGTAATATTATATGACGAATTTATTGATGACCTGGTCCTATATGAAAATTATCTCATTTGTATATTCATGAATATTAGTAAAATTGCCAAAAAAGTGAGGAAAAACAAGAAAAAAATTACACCCATTGCAAAGTATTGGATAGGTTATAAGATCCAATCTATTTTGCATCCCTGGGATAAATTCTCAAGACTGTCAGTGTTTTCAGAGGGACAACCTTAATGCCATTAAATATTGTCATCAGCAATGTAAAAAAAAAGATTTGCATGATGTAAAGTTACATAGTTTCCACACCACTCCTCATGCGATTCTAAAGAATAGGATGTTCTTCCTAAAATACTTATATCCTACCAAAAGAATGCTCTAGAGTACTATAATTGGTATGATAGTGATACATGAACCAAACAATTTAGTCTACAAAATGACTCGTATCTCGGCAATCAAAAGTCATATGGTGCTGAAAAATGACATCAAATGTTATACCATCCTGTAGTATAAAGTATGGGTCATTTGTGTTTTAGTTTTAAGAATATTAACAAAACGTTTTGAATTTAGAGAAAATATACAGAACAATTAAGGGGTATGTGTAGAAAAAAGCACGTGTCCGGGTTACTGAAAGAGCTAGGGAGCTATAATTGGTAATAAATAGTTGCTAGGACAATGTTCTGTAACCATATAATCCGATATATAAAGTAAGAAAAAGAGTAGAACTGAGATCCTTGAATAGCAGTTAACATATAAATGAGAAATATGGGTCATACCGCGGTTTCCTGCTATTTTTCTTGTAGATCTATTGATATTAATGAGATCTTAATAAATAATAGCAACATCAATGAAAAATGAAGGGGTACACCAACAACATTGCTTATATCTCAGCTGCCAATAGCCATGGAGAACTCAAAATGGCCTCAATTTATTGCTAGGACAATGTTTTATTGTCATGTGCTCAGATGTATAAATCATGCTTTCTTCATTTAATAAATTTTGGTGAAGCACAGCCTTCAATTTTCATATTTTTCGAAACTTTATGTAACTTTCAGAAAACTAAATAACACGTGGTTAAGCTATCGTACTGCATGGCATTAGTGCATTCTCCCATCATTCTAATGGAACCATTTTCAGCATTCTAATGATATCGTCAGCTGAGATATGAGCGATTTTCTTTGGTGTACCCATTTTTCTCTTATTTATGAAGATCTCAGTAATATCCATACAACAACAAAAGCCGATTATATCGTTACAGAACATTGTATTAGCAATCATTTGATGCCAATTATAGCTCTTCTACGTATACCCCCTTATTTTTTCCGTATTCCCAACCCACTAAATTCAAAAGGTTTTGTTGATATTCTTAAAACTCATGAAACTAACACCAAATGACTCGTAAATTGTAGTTCAGGATGTAATAATATTGCCCTAGACACCATTTGATGCCATTTTCAACAGACTTTTGATTGCCATAATACAAATCATTTTGCAGGTTGACCCTTTTTTTTTTCATTGTCTTTTCTCTAAAATGTCTTTAGTTTTCATTAAAATTCATGATATTGGAAATCAGATTATTCTTATATAATACTTCAGGGCCATATTACATTGCCATAGCATTCATTGAACACCTCTTTCAGCATCCTGGGTTGATAAACAGCTCTGGAACAAGCGATTTTTGCACATATACCCCCTATTGTTCCACAATTCTTCTCCATTTTAATGTTTTTATATTTATTTATCTATTCTTTTATTTTTTTCTATTTTGTTTATTTTCACGAATAAGTGAATTCAGTGCTTTAAATATGAGGCATAAAGGTTGAATTGTTCAGTTCATGCATCACTATCAGACTAATTATAGTATTTTAGAGCATTCTGTTGGTGGAATATGAGTATTGTTTGTAAGTACACCCTATTCTTTAGAATCGCATGAGAGGTGGTGTAAAAACTAAGTAATTTTACATCATGCAAATGATTTTGTTGCTGAGGACAATATTTGATGGCATTAAGGTGGTCCCTTTTACAACACTAACAGCCTTGAGAATTTGTCCCAGAGATGCAAGTTAGGCCATATTTATAACATATGCAATAACTTGCAATGGTTATAGTTTTTCCCTCGTTTTTCCTCACTTTTTGACATTTTATTAATATTATGAATATGCAAATGAGATTATCTTCATATAGGTCCAGTTCATCGATGAATTTGTCATATGATATTACTGGTTCAATAACAAAGTGTCACAATGGCAGTTTGGGCATGAAATTAGTTAATTTATGGATTTGTAACGACTTTTTGCCATTTTTATATTTTCATTAAAGTTAATGAATATGCAAATTAGATAATTTGCATTACTTACCATAAACAGGACAGGGGCTATGTCTAAGCTTTAAAATGAGATCAAGTACAAAAGTCTAGGATAAGTAACCATGGAGATATGATCAATTTTGTATGTACACCCCCATGCTTAAGAATCTCGCTACGGTTGCCATGGAAACCATGCACTTTTTCATAGTGCAATTGAGTTTATCTTCGAGGACAAAAATTCTTTGTATTTCTGGGGTCCCAGGGAATGATTTGGCAACCATCAAAAATTGTCCGGTGGGTGCATCAAATTAGCGCCCAGGGTCTTTAAGTTGTGGACGTTTTTTGAAGAAAAACGTATGTCCAACGTATGCACGAACGAACGGATGACTGGATAAAGCAATATCCTTTAACCCATCGACTTAATTCGTCTATAGTGTGTATAATCAGATGCATTTCATACATTTTCTTCGAAAAAAAAGGCAATAATACGATGTTTTCAATTGGTTTTGATGGATATACGAATAATTCATATATAGTCAGATAGCCGCCATATTGATGACGTCATAAATCGACTCTGACGCGGCTGTAAGTGCGACGAACAGGTTTAATGTTATACATGTACCCCATAGATAAGTTTTATATAGGTCGTCATAAATCGTCAAGAAAATCGCACGAAATTCCCATTCGACATTGACTAACAGGACAGCAATGTGGTCTGTTCCACGAACCTCCGTACTCTACCTCTCCAAATACTCCATATCCAAACATCTTACCAAACGTGCTGAGTCTGACATTTTTACTAAGCTGAATATTGATTTCAGTTTGAAAAAATATCTGCGTGGACTATAAAGGAATAAAATTAATATTGTTTTAACCAATGTCCCATTACAACCTACTTGAGCTTTTTGTCCGTCTCCTGCTGAGGATATGTAAAGATTTGGAGCGTTGTTTGAGCTCTGGCAGCAACAAGTTTAGGTTGCCCTTTGTGTTATCACAGTCAACGTAGAATTCATAGTCATTCTCTCCCTTTTTTGACGGCCGAGATTCGATGTGCACCAGGTTAACTCCCTTGTCCTGCCAAAATAATGGAAGTTTTACGAAAAACGATCACCCAAGATGTCTAAACTATAGAATCAAAATATTCTGTTGAAAACTTTGGATCTTCTTCTTGATTTTGCTTAAAACATATATTGTGACCACAAATATTTTGAAGCAAATAGAAGAAACCAACAAACAGAAAGTGTTAAAGGCTGAATACAAATTTGTTTGATCGTTTAGAAATTCAGTTTCGAAAAGTGGGTTTCAAATCATAATGCGAATCTTGAAATTCGAACAATGCATTCTCTATAGGGAAATTAATGCGCATTATGATGTGAAACCCATTTTTCAAAATTGAATTTCTAAACGATAAAACATATTTGTGATCAGCCGTTTACATTTTCTGATTTTTGGCTTCACAGACATTGCACTCTGACATGGTTGGAATTCTTCTGTTTGGATTCTTGAAGGCCTAAACTGTATTATCGGAGATTTCTATTCAAATTGTACAGCTGAAAATTGGGACACCTGTCAAACTTCGAACGTGTTTCTGTCAAGCCGTTTGATAACAACCGTAAACCGCTTACTGTTATGCACAACCGAGTCAATAAAAAAATTAGAAACGTTTTAATTGGGTTTTCTGACATTTTTCGTTATCTATATACATATGACAGAAAATTAGGGTGTAGCGTCTTTAGTGTTGTTAAGTATATCTTATGTGGCCCCAATAGCGACTAGACCAAATATTCGCATCAGCGATGATTTTCTTAGTGCGATCTTGGCAGACTGAGATAAGATAGATGGATTCGGAAAAAAACCCGGTCAGATGTGGTCTTTGACATCGTCTAAACGAACACAATCAGGTTATTTGGTCAGCAAGGTTGACTAGTGACAAATTTGTTTTGACTTTCACTATGCCTGGTATTTATACATTATCCTAACAACATACAGGGTGTCCCAGAAAACATGATACATTTTAAAACTGTAATAAAATGTTCAGTTCCTTTATTTTGGTACTGTTTAATGAGCTTAAATGATTCTGAGTAGCTATAACTGGTAATAGCGATTTTACGTTAAAATGGCTGCTGCCAGTTGACTGGCAATAGCGATTTTACGTTAAATTGGCTGCTGCCAGTTGACTGGTAATAGCGTTTTACGTTAAATTGGCTGCTGCCAGTTGACTGTCACCAGCCATTTTTACGATAAATCGCTGCTGCCAGTCAAGTGGTTATAGCAATTTTAACATAAAATAGCTGCTGCCAGTTGACTTTCTTATTTTGCAAATTATTATTTGTACAGAGATGAAGTAAAGAAATTGTAAGAGTAGTTGTCAATATATGAGTAAAAATGTATTAAATGAAAGGGTATCTACACAATGTACATTACTGTGTTGTTAAAAGTGTCAGCATGTATACTAGGCTTGTAGAAGTCTACTTGGCTTCAGTTTTGGACTCGTCTTGTTATTCAGTGTGGTAACCAGGGGTTGCATGTTCGATGCATAATTTCGGATTTCTTCATTATTTTGAATGAGCCTTATTGAATCTAGCACTTATCTCACTTGACTTAGACGCCCACTTTGCATTCAGTGTACATGTCACATGTTGGTATACATTTATCATTGAAGTCTCATGTCCGGGTAACTTTTTAAAGCCGACGGCCCTGAGTATACATGTACTGCAGCAAAATTTAAGAAAGCAAAACAAAGTAAGCCCATAATAACAATGCTACTGAATTCCTATAGAAATAACAATTGAACATACTTTTCGACTGCATATCAGTGCTTTGAACTTTAGATTTTGAAAATTTCAGGGGCATCTCACAAAAGCGATTTTCCAAGATCCTTCAAAAGCAAAATGAATACAAATAGTTTTGATTGTACGGCATCGCTTACAATTCATACGTTTGAAACAGTATGGAATTAGGGGCCTATTAGTGTGCCGATGCAAAGGTCAATATCTTTGATCATCATATTGCATTGTTTTCCATTAATGTAACAATTACATACTAGAGAAGCCGAGCGTATTTGGAAAGTATTCGAGTCGAGAAACTCTGTAACTTTTTCTAAGAGCTACATGTAGATGCAGTCATTATGGGACATACTAGTATAAGAGGTTTCTCATGTTTATCTAAACAAATTGTTTTCAATCAAAATTCACAAGCTAACCTCGTTTCATTTTGATTATTGTTGAATGTGTAGACCATGAAATTTGTAAATGAGACTGCATTTAGTGTTGGTATAGATGGAAAGTGCACGGCCGATGACAGACTCTTCCACTGTGTTTAAATCGCACAAGGGTTGCGTTTGAGTTCAAGAAAACTGAGAATTGCTTGCTTTTGAAATCGACATTTTAATATGTCCAGTGTCAACAGCTATACATGTTTTTCGTCATCCATGCGTCATTCATGTTTGGACCATCGGGAATATTTAGGACATTTTTGACCATAGGAACATAAGCAGTATGTGCAAAATAACATGTTATGAACTATTCTACACATAGTTTGCATCAATTTAACTGTTTCATTCCGAAAACACACCCATGCAAAATACAGAGGTTTTTTACGTTGTAAAAATAGAACATTTTCATCATTATTTTTCTATTTTTTGTTCAAAACATAGATTGTGGTTCAGGCCTCAGGTTCTAACGAGTACCCTCAATCTATGTTTTGGAGCAAAAATAAGAAAAACAGGCATACCCCAGTTTTGCTTTATAAAAGCGGTGTATCTAACACGGACATGTTTCTAGTCAATTTCATGTATTTTTATTAACCGAATTTTTGACACAATCCCAACAAAAAAGATAACGAAAACAAGAAACAGAAACCAAAAATACCCTTTCATTTGATACATTTTCTACTCGTATTCAGTTGATAACTCTTAGACTGTCTTTACTTAACATAAAAGTCAACTGGCTGCAGCAATTTTAATAATGTTAAAACTGTCATAACCAGTTGACTGGCAGCAGCTATTTATCGTAAAAATGGCTGGTGACAGTCAACTGGCAGCAGCCAATTTAACGTAAAATCGCTATTACCAGTCAACTGGCAGCAGCCAATTTAACGTAAAATCGCTATTGCCAGTCAACTGGCAGCAGCGATTTCAACGTAAAATCGCTGCTGCCAGTCAACTGGTACTAGACCTTTCCTAAATGATTGGTAATGTCTGAAAATTTTATTTTATAGCATTTTCATCTTCGTTCATTCTCAACGGTGTGTTTTTTGAATCATGTAAGATAATGTCGCCAAAAATGGGAAATTCAGCAATTTGACCAAATGAAATTTACTGAGAAATGATGTTTTAGGCCCCTTGCTTAAGGTGTTACATATGTAAAAGGAGTTCAATTTTTATTGCATTAAACAAAAATACCATCTTCCAAAGACATTGAAGTGTTTTGTTTTATTGCACTCGCACTTAACTGTGCATGGCAGATCAAACAGTACATGTGGTATCAGCGTATTCAATAGTGAAAAGTGGGTGGGGCAACAAAATTTGGTACTCATGTTGATAATGCATGGTTCAATGCGTTACAGTAAATAGATGCTCTTAATGGTATGTGTTGTCCTGTAGAACAACACCACAAGCATTATTTAACAGCATCAAAATTGCAATGAGATGGTTACCATGGTAACAATATATGGCTTTTCAAAAAATTATGTGATGAAAAAAAAAAAAAAAAAAAAAAAAAAAAAAAAAAAAAAACGGTCAAAATCAACACGGTGGTGCTAAAGAAAAGGGGAACACAATGTAAGGCAAAACCTATGGCAAATAATAGTTCACATGATAGACATTTATAGTCGCAATCATGAAGATATTAATATCAATCGTGCCCTGAAATGTGGGGTGCTGTAATATGCATTGTAAAAAGGCTAACTTTAGGAGCAAAATGGCGAAATTTAGAAAAATAAAGCAACTTTTTCAAAAGCTATACCTTGCTTTTCGCAAATTTGGAATCAAGTCAAAATATGCCATGACATTATCTCTGTGTACATTACATTGATCAGCAAAAACAATCTGCAACATATCTATTTCACGTCAAATGCTATTAGACTTTCAAAATGTATCATGTTTTCTGGGACACCCGGTACATCTATGGAAGTGGACTAAAAGTTTAGAACAAGATAATAGCATTTTGATTACCTGGAATAACTTCAGTGCCTCAGCGAGGGCCCCGACTTTCTCGCTGAGGGAAAATATGATACTGATGCTGCCATCTGTATCAACCTTGTCCTCTACATAGTTGTGGTGGGGTAACTTCGCCTCGTCCAGACTCTGCAATTATAACATTAACTCCTGTGATGTGTTAATAAACCCGAAAGAACTAAAATGCTATGTTCTTTACGAAGATACCAGCCGCTCTTTACCAGGCAGAAGAAGAAAGAATAGAAGAAAAATGAAGAAGAAGAAAAGGACGACGACGAAGAAAAATAAAGAAGAAGAAGGAGAAGGAAGAAGACGAAGAAGGAGGGGGAAGAAGAAGAAGAAGAAGAAGAAGAAGAAGAAGAAGAAGAAGAAGTTGCACTTAGTATATAGAGTGAACTTCTATTGCAGCATTGACCCTAAGTTGGGCCGCATGCCAGACTATTTATCTAGTGACCACAAACGAAATGACGAAATATTTACAGTAGATATTATTAATGAAACCAAATATAAATAAAAGGTGTCAGACAGTCAGACAAAACTGTCAACAAAAGCATTAGTAAAATGTCATTTTGTCAACAAATGAAAATGATGAAATGTTTGTGGTGATGAAATATTGCAACAGATTTCCATTACAATCCCATTATTGTTAAAATCAGAAATATTTTATCGTAGACCTGCGTCAAAGATTTGAGCCACCACATGGGAAAACCAACAATCTGCATAGGCGAAAACAAAGGCGCAGCGCCTTTGTTTTCGCTACTCGGATAGTACAATTCCTCTTCTACTAAAATCCGAAATTTCAAGCTTCTAGCTCTTTTCTGTGCTTGTACAGGTCGGTTTGTGTCGGACCTGTTCGGAAACCACATTGTTGGATTTCCCACGAGGCGGCTCATTTCAGACTATAGAGTAGCTCGAACACTCTTGTAACATTAAGAATCGCAATTCAAAAAACAGTATACCGCAGCATCTGTCACCATTGCTTCATGCGCATGCGATGACGAAGTGTATATTTTATCTAGAAAGAGGTGGCGCTCCGTATGTCTTCTTCAGGAGAAGAACTAAATAAGCTTAAAGCTTCCATTCTAATCCTAATTTGTATTCTATGTAAATATATGATTTATATATGTATGTGATGTAGTAGAATAAATTTGTTTATACTAAGTCTCCGCATCATAATCGCATGACGAATCCACAACCCTAGTTTTACCTACTTTTTAGCAAGTTCCAAGAAGTCAAATAAAACTATAACAAATGACAGAACATGTTCGGCCAGTCTAATACTAACATAAAAATAGTCATTGAACAAATAATCTGGATTCCGTGGCCACCAAACACGTCGTCTTATCTTTCCGACGTTTCTAAACTGAGATATCAAACATAACCATGTGCCAAAACAAGGTTCGAACTAACATAAATAAACCGATTGAATATAAGAATCGTCTTTCTTCTATTATTAAAACTACAATGAATTGCCAATTGGTCAACAAAACCTGAACGTGGACACATGCTACACATGAATCAGCATCTATTGAAACACGCAACAAATTATATATGAGATGAGCGCAGTTAAATTTCAAATATATTCATTTACTGTACTTGTAAATATTATTTTAGGTTTAATGTACATTGTTATATAGCGACGATTATAATTTCAACGGCTTAAGGTTGTAAAATATTTTAACTACAAACTATAATGATTTAATCTTTAAGTTGGAAATTCGCCATTCCCATGCTTGCACTTTAAAGCAAAAAAAAAAAAAAAAAAAAAAAAAAAAAAAAAAAAAAAAAAAAAAAAAAAACTAAGGTAACATCAAAAAACAAAACAAACTATTTTGTATCCGTTTTTAAAGGTTTCTGACGATCTTAAAAAAATTTATGCGTTTTTGTGTCCATTCTGTTTGTAATACCTGAAGCGTGCGTTCGTCAATTAATATGTACTCTCATCGGTAGCTTTCTGCATACATGTATTACACACATCTGAAAACATAATTGCTACACTCTACCCACCCCATTTTCGTGTTCAATTTTCACGCGTTTCGCGGGTTTTATTCCAGCATCCATTTAATTGGCTACGATTTTTAGAATTGGTCACAAAATTAATGTTAATTTACGCAAATCGGCCTCGTTGACCTTCACCGATATGTAAACAGTAATCGCAAAGTTGATTGGTCAAATCGGGCACACCTCCAAAATGTCGAATTAATTCATTGATAAGGAAAGAATTATACTGTCACGTTAACATGCCCATGCAATATACAGAGATAAAACGAAATTTTTCAGTCGAAAATATTTGATATTTTTCTTATTTTTGTTCAAAACATAGATCGTGGGAACACGTTAGAACCGCTTCGCCGAGGCGGTTCTAACGAGTACACACAATCTATGCTTTGGAGCAAAAATAAGAAAAAATAGGTATACCCCTGCAAACCCCATTTTCACTATACAAAAGTAGGGTTTAAGGGTGTATGCATTTGACGGACAAGTTTTCCTGATGTCTTAGTCATGTCCTACCTGTAGCATGAGGTGAGTGGTGCGACTGAAAAAAAAAAAAAAAAAAAAAAAAAAAAAAAAAAAAAAAAACAGGCGGAAACGCTTGGGCTGCAGTGTCCACCGAGAACAATCCCCACCCAGCCTGATGCACTTTTCATGAAGATTTGGTCATAAGGTCAGGCACTTTCACTTCAAGCCCATTCTTAAGATTTTCGGCCAATTACTGGATAGCATGTCTATGAGGAACTGCAATTGATGCTCGATTGCAGACTTCTGAAGATTATCAGTATAAACACATTATATTTTAAACAAATTATGAATAAAAATATGTGAATAAACCCTCTTATAATATTGGACACAAATGACAGCTTCATGCATCAGATTGCACATAATAATTATAAATTGATAGTTCGTCTCTCACTAATGAGAAAGACCATCATTATTTCTTGAATAGTGCTGATGTGTGTTGGTGAGTTCTTTGATGGCTGACTAGGCCAATTCTGGCTCTAAACTGTCGGTTGCAAGTAGAGCAAGTCAATGTCATAGAGTCTGCTGGTGGCACATTTGTTTTGGCTTTGCGCTCTCTTCGCTTTCTTTCAGCTTCACAGATTCTCTTCTTTTCATAGAGAGCTGCTCCTTTGTTGATGAGACCTCGCCACTTTGATCGCTCCTGTGCAGTCTGTTCCCAGGACCCCATTGGTATTTCGAAATCCTTCAGAGAGGCTTTGAGGGTGTCTTTGTAGCGTTTCTTCTGGCCACCTTGAGAGCGCTTTCCCTCCTGTATTTCTCCATAGAAAACTTTCTTTGGAAGTCGCGCATCAGGCATTCTTATAACATGGCCAGTCCATCTTAGCTGTCATGGGGGACAAAAGTCGTACTAGCAGGTCTACAGGTATTGGTCAATTTATTGTATACGGCATATAGGAAATATTTTTTATCTTTTCATAACTTTCTTAATTCTTGCGATATTTTTGCATCACGAACGGCATTAGAAAGAACAATTCTTTATCTTTGACATGGTTTTTAAATTTTTGTAGTAGCACTATTATAAGATGGTCTGTTTGGGTTAGGTAACCTAGTAGTGCGCAAAATAATTAAATATATAGTGAAATTTCCGTAAAAAGTGGTAAAAATTGTCATGGTACATGACTTCAACGGCAAGTTTAGGAGATAATAGTTAAAAAATGTTATGCGTCACAAACGGTCTAGTTTAGAGGAAAGAATATATTTTCAACTGGTGCAACTTTTGTTTTTGTAGCACAACGAAAAAATGGTCTGTTTGAGTATTCAGCAAAATAATATAAATATTTTTTTTTCTCCCTTGATTTTCCGTGCATCTCCGTAAAATGCTCCGATAAGACCCGACCAAGCTTCCAGGTAATAATGCCGCGGGCGAAGATTATCGCTCATACATGTACTGTATATGGAAATGACACACTTGTAAAAGACAGAATATTGTAATTCATGTAGATATTTTAATGTAAATGAATAAATAGGCCCTGATGTATTTAGAAAATATGACACATATTTTGGAAAAATACATTTTCATTATGATCTTATGTCTCTGTTATATTTGCATACGTATAGAAAAAAATATTTCTATTCTTATGATTATCTTATCATAATTGGTAATTAAATATTTTCGTATTGCTATTCATCATAATCATATTTGTTTAATGAAATACTTAAAGCAAATATAATTGTAAATTCGCACAGCCTGTGAATGCAACGAATTCAAATATTAAACGTCAATTACATGTTGTGCGATTTAACAATTGCAGTAATTGCGAAAATACAATTTTAACGTCTCAAAGTAGACCACAGAAAACACTTATTATTATTTGATTACTAAGATTATGATAATAGAATAAAATATGCACTTTAAGCCAATGCGTGAGAAAACAAACATTCTTAATATGCCGAAACAAAGGTGCAGATACGCTGTCCAATAAGTGCACAGCTCTTATCGCCATTGTTTTCGCTACACAGATAGGTTGACCTCTCTTCCAGTTAAATCGGAAATTTCAAGCTTCTAGCTTGCTTCTGTAATGTAATAAACCGGTTTGTGTCGGTCCTGGTCGGAAAACAAGACTGTTTGTTTTCTCACGCGAAGGCTCATAGGTTAGCAGCCGTCTTTGCATATCAAAACTAATGCCTATAATTATATGATCTTAGCTGTAACTATCAAAATGTGTGTTTGCTGTAAATGTACATTGTAAACGTACATTTTTTTCATAAATGTGGAAATGCTTTTTCAGCAATGAACTTATCTTCTGTCTTTATTCATGTCGATTTTGTCAAAATTTGGAAACACCAAAGGCAGGTTTGCGTGTGACGCGGCTCACTTTATCGGGTCATTAAGAGAGGTGTCAAAACTTTATAATATGTTTTTATAACGCTTGCCTTTCAAGCCCTTCAGCGAAATACTGGCGCGTGCCTGGGATAGCTACTTAAGACATTTTCCCACAAAGTGTACTGTTCGAACAAAATCAGTATCATATTGGATTGGATCAGAAAATAAAAATAACAACAATATTTATTATATGGCAAGTGATGAAATATAGAGAAATATGTATTAAATATAACCAATATTTGAAAAAGTTATATTTTCACATGTGAAAATATAAAAAAGTTATATTTTCACATGTGAAAATATAAGATTTGGGAATACGCTAATAACGATTCCACCGTTTCATTTCTAATTTATACACAACTAAATTTTATCATCTATGCTATTGTTGACGCAATGAACGTTCACACACAATAGCGACGTAATGACGTGACGTAATGACGTCATTTAAGATTTTGACGTCATATGCTTTAGCGCGCAACGTTACAATGACTACATGCAATATAATAAAAAGAAAATTCAAGTTTTTGTCGTGAATATGACTTTTATTTCATCTCGTGAAGTGAAAAATTATATATTTCATTCGTGCCTTCGGCACTCATGAAATATAAAATTTTTTCACTTCACTCAATGAAATAAAACTCATATTCACTCCAAAAACGTGAATATCCTCTATTTATTATAATAATAATGATAAACGAATTAACATAAATATGTTTTTTTCTTCATTTTTTGTTTCTCAAAGAATGGGTTAACATTTGTGCATGCTGATCCGTATGTAATTTGACGCACATGTAGTTTTGTCATGAAAAGACTTTTTCACAGATAGGGGCATCGTATTGTAGCAAGATAGTGCAGATTTAGACAATGTTCGAAAGAAATAGAAAATTAGACTTGTGCTCAAAAACAACTTTTTCATTTATGTAATTGCAATTTTAATGATGTTTTTTGCAACGAAAAAAAAAACACAAAAAAACAACAACAATATTCAACTAGTAGCAAGGTGGTCGACCCGTCGATTATAGGCGCAGGTAAAGTCCCTCAGTAAAAACTTAAGATTTTTTTAAAATTGCATATTTTTCATAAAGATACACGTGCATCAACATTCACAGTTTTCGTTAAAACGGTAATTCGTTCCTTACTTCGTTCCTTCCTTCCTTCTTCCTTCCTTCATTCATTCATCCATTCATAAAAGAAAGAAAGGCATATTTTTGTTAGCTTTATGTACAGATATGTAAGCATTTCGCTGTGCGTCATAACTGAATATTTCTGTCATCCATGTTGTCAGGACTGGTCCGATGAAAAATGTAACTTCACAACCACGTCCATAGCACATTATTAAATTTTAACTCGGTTTATGAAATTGGCGACCTAAACCACTCAACCAAGACAGCTAAGGGATCAACAATTGATTTATATCGATAAGACAACTGTCCCCAGGCATTGACATTACCTGGACAGATTAGCCGGATGATAATCGAATATTGCCGGCCAATATCGGATATCATCGGAAAGTCTCCGTAAATTTACCTGAGCATTAGTTAAAATCGATTGTTTGCTTCTAGGCCTACCTTGAAATACGAGATAAGTACGGGATGGTGCTAGCTTTAAGACTGTATGCATGCTTTGCATCCCTGCTTTCCTCAGGACCTCTGTGTCTGGAATCTTGTCCTGCCACTTGATTTTAACAACTTTCTCAAACAGCTTAAGTGGAAATGATTAAGTCTCTTTGCATGGCGTTGGTATACTGTCCAGGTCTCACATGCATACAAGAGGGTTGACAGTACCACAGCCTTGTAGACTTTCAGCTTGGTGTCAAGCTTGATTCCATTTCGCTCCCAGACATTTGCACGGAGTCTTCCGAATGCCACACTAGCTTTTGCAATTCTGGCAGTGATCTCATCATCAATATGCACTATGCTTCCCAGGTAGGTGAACTTGTCAACAACTTTCAGTTTTTGCCCATTCACAGTGATGGTTGGTTCATTATATGGTTTTCCGGGGGCTGGTTGGTGTACAACCTCTGTCTTTTTTGTGCTGATTGTGAGATCATAGTTATCACATGACTGTGAGACTTGATCCATGGCTCTTTGCATTTTTGCCTCTGTGTTGGCATTCTTATCCATATCATCTGCATAGAGGAGCTCATCTAGCACATCAGTCTGGACCTTAGTTTTGGCTTGCAACCTTCTGAAGTTGAATATGTTGCCATCAAAACGGTACCTGATTGGAAAACCAGTGTCACTGTCCTGAAAAGCATCCATAAGCATGGCAGAAAACATCATGCTGAACAGTGTTGGTGCCAGAACACAGCCTTGTTTGACCCCATTTGTGACTTCAAATGGTTCAGAGAACTCTCCATCATTTTGCACACGTGCCTGCATGCCATCATGAAACTGCCGCACCATAGCTATGAATCTGGGTGGACAGCCAAACTTGGCCATGATTTTCCAGAGTCCATCACGACTAACAGTGTCAAAAGCTTTGGTGAGGTCAACAAACGTCATGTATAGATCTACATTCTGTTCTTGGCATTTCTCCTGAAGCTGTCTTGCTGTGAAGATCATGTCTATTGTCCCTCTGTCTTTTCTGAATCCACATTGACTTTCTGGGATAAGTCCCGTCTGATCAAGATGAGCATTTAGACGATTCAACAGAATTCTTGCAAGTATCTTCCCAGCAATTGATAGGAGGGAGATGCCTCTGTGATTGTCACAGACTTGAGGATTTCCTTTCCGCTTGTGTAGGTGGATTATGGATGCATCCTAAAATTCTTGTGGGATAGCCTCCTTCCTCCACATACAGTGAAACAACTCTGTCAGTTTCTCTGCCATGGGTAGCCCCCCAGCCTTGTAAACTTCGGCAGGAATTGCATCTGCACCTGGGGCTTTGCCAGATGATAGTTGTTGAACTGCTTTTCTTGTTTCCGTAACGGTAGGAAATTCATCTAACAGGACACTGCACTCTATCTGTGGAAGTCTGTCGATTGCATCCTGATTGATGCTTGATGGTCGATTAAGCACACTATTGAAGTGTTCTGCCCACCTTTCCAAGATAGCTTCTTTATCTGTGAGAAGAGTGTTTCCATCTGCACTGAGCAATGTGGTAACTGCAGAACTCTTTGGACCATAAATGGTTTTCAGTGCATCATGAAATTTCTTCATGTCCTTTCTATCCGCAAAAGACTGAATTTCTTCTGTTTTCTTCCTCAGCCAGGAATCTTGCATGTCCCTAAGCTTGGTCTGGACTGTCTTACAAATGTTGCTGTAGGCTGCTTTCTTTGATACTGAGCTAGTATCATCTTGATGTGCCTTGAGCAAACGGTGCTTTTCTTCAAGAAGCCTCTGAATTTCATCATCATTCTCATCAAACCAGTTTTGATGTTTGCGAGATGGATGGCCTAAGGTGCTTGCAGCTGAAGAAAGAACTGTTTTATGGAAAACTGTCCAGTTTTCTTCGGGGTCCTCTGAACTGAGATTCATTGCATCCAGTTGGTTGCAAATGTCTATTAAGAAATCTTGTCTCATGCTGTCTTTATTCAGCTTTGAGACATCCAGTCTCTTAGGAGCTTTCTTGCCTTGAGGTCGCCTCGCAGGCTGTATTCTTAGGTTGAGTTTGCTGACAACCAGTCTATGATCTGTCCAGCAGTCTGCACCACACATAGTCTTTGTCACTTTAACATCCTGCCTGTCTGTTCTCCGCACTATGACATAGTCTATGAGATGCCAGTGTTTGGAACGGGGATGCATCCAGAATGTTTTGTTCCTATTAGGTAGACGGAAGACTGTGTTGGTGATTAGAAGATCATGTTCAGCACACTTCCTGAGAAGCAAGAGACCATTGCTGTTGCACTTTCCAACCCCTTCTGGACCTATAACTCCTTCCCAGGTCTGGTGGTCTGTACCCACTCTGGCATTAAAGTCGCCAAGAAGGATAAGCTTGTCTGTGCGGGGGTGTTGCAGAAATAACATTGTCTAGGTCATCATAGAACTTGTCCTTGACCTCATCTGGATTGGTCATTGTGGGTGCATAAGCACTGACAATAGTTGCATGTTTATTGCCTGACAGAGGAAGTCTCAATGTCATTAGACGGTCATTAATGCCATTTGGCAATCCTGACAGCTTACCAACAAGTTCTGTTTTGATGGCAAAGCCAACTCCTGCTTCACGCCTCTCTTCACTTTTGCGTCCACTCCAGAAGAAGGTGTATCCAGCACAAACTTCTTTGATCTCCCCAACATCTGCGAACCGAGTCTCACTCAATGCAGCTAACTGTATATCATACCTCCCAAGTTCTCTGCCCACAAGGGCCGTTCTACGCTGTGGTCTATCTGACCCAGCACTATCCATTAAAGTGCGCACATTCCATGCGCCAATCCGTAAGGGGATTACTCTAGCTTTTTTCTTTGTATTTCGACCGCTTAAGGGGATCCCCGCTGATCGCGGTTAACCAGCCAGGGGGTTTGAAGCAGGCAATTGTTTAGGGCACCTTTTCTAGCCCCTTCCCCATGCTACGGGGGTGAGCAGTGCGGTCCTAAATAGGTCTGCTCAGTCACTCAGCCGACAGCCGACTTCTGCTTACTGCTTCTCCTCACAGAAAACGACCATTAGAACTGAGCCGCCTGTGTGCAGGTCTGCAACTACAGCTCCCAGTGTGTCCTACACCTGCTGCTTCGCCACTCGCCCATCGCCACAGGACTTTGTAGGTATGTGGGTGCAAGTGTGATGAAATTGTTGTGTATGCAAGTGCTTGTGTGTTGAGAAATAAGATGACATGCGCTATGAAATTGGATTATAGTGAGGAAGAGGTGCGCAACGTCAACCTCACTCTCTAGTCCTCGCCCAGCTGCGCCCAGAGGCAAGACACAGGTCAAGACGTCTGGAGTTGGGTTTGGAAGCAGTGGATGACCGTAACATCTTTAGTGCCTTGTCACGCTCTGCATGTTCCACAACATGTTGCTGTATCGCTTTCTGAACCGTTGAATCAGATGATTTCTTCCGCTCCATCTACCGAAACAGTCTTTGCATATCTGGACTAGGCATATCCAGACACACAGGTTTGATTTTGGAGTTTGCTTCTCCTAGATGAATTGCTGGCCACAGCTGAAGAGCTCCATCCACCCTTTCTTAGGTTTTGTTTAGAGACCTGTAAACTCCTAGGAGGGCTGTCAACCAAGACTAATGAGTTCCCCCTGCCCAGCTAGATTTTTGTGTAGAGAACTAGCTTAACTCCTAGATGCGTTGCCTTCCAAGGCTAACGAGCCCCATCTGCACCGCATGACAACAGGTAGTACTGATTACATGTTACAGTTGCAGTTAAACTGACCTGACCTGTTTTTATAAATTACTAGACAGAGTAATAAATAAATAAATAAATAAATAAATAAATAAATATACATTGTACATGTGGGTGCATCTTATTTTACGCATGTCTTACCCCATTTTCGTAGACGTTTTTCTTCGCGGACTTTATTCCAGCGTCCATTGTTAATTTCCAAAGTCCTGAGAAAATTGTTATAGTTTTATGCGAAACATTTTCGACCTTCACCCATTCTAAAATGGCTAACTCTCAAACATGATTGGTCGATTCGGACACACCTTCAAATGCCCTTTGCTTGTCCGCAACCGAAATATCAAAATACATCTATGAATATAAACAACGAAGCTATTTATTAAAATAATGTCTTTCTGTTTGGGTGATAAATGTTGCCAAATTCATAAGCGAGCGCTGAGACTACGTTCGACCTTTCTTAAAATTAGGGCATATTTTGTTCTCGGGCTTGATAATCAGGATCCGATATGCTCGCCCAATGAAATCAGAGAATTTTGTTCGTCTTCAGTAGTAATAGTCACGGTACCAAAGCATAAAATCTTCCAAGCTCATTAAAGGCATATGAACGAAAACAACCCAGCTTAGTATATCTATCTTCTGATACTGAGTCGATCAATTTCTGATCATCACCTCAGGTGTGATCATCACCTCATCTCACAAGTACACAAAACTTCATTATGTTTCGTATTATGTATGTGATTGTTTCTTTTCAATAAAAAAACAACTTTTTACCATGATAGTATACATGGAATCAGAAAGGAATAGATAAAAAAATATAATACAATATACCTTGTCTCTGTATGGGTTCATCACCTTTTCTTTTCTTTCAACGTATATCCAAGGTTTGACTGTGTGTTACTTGTTTAAATGTGCATCTGCGCAAACGTCTAAATTATAACAACAAAAATGATAGATTCGTCACTTTTTTGACAGACAATAAATCAATTGAAAAGAACTGTCAAAATCTATAGCGACCCGCGTCCAAGGCTCTAAATGTTAAGATGGAAATGTGAAAATTTATTCAACTGATAAAAATGCCCATAAACAAACAAACTAGTAAACAAACAAACTCAACAAACAAACAAACAAGAGTTTTCTCAGCCAATGAGGGTTCGAGTATAAATATGAGTTAACTTACTTAACTACAAAACACATGCAAACAAAAATTACAACACAATTGGTTTCATGCAATACTGACGAAGGAGCCGCATCGTGAGAAAACCGGAATTTCGCCTATGCGAAAATAGACGGAATATTTCCATCGGTATTCCGTTAGACCTCTCTATGTCATGGGAGAGGAGCGAGGTCACGAAGTGTATCGGAGTGCAGGTTAGCCAGCTGATCTAATGCGAAAACAAAGGCGCCTTTGTTTTCGCTACACATGTAGTACAATTCCTCTTCTACTTATATACACATTTTCAAGCTTCTAGCTCTTTTCTGTGGCTATACAGGCTGGTTTATGTCAGACCTGGTCGGAAACTCCCGAATACCGATTTTCTCCCGTCGCGGCTCAAATATGTATGAGTTGCATGTCAGAATCAACAAAAATATTCCAGCTGGATTACCATCATGAAAACATGTCCATGAAAAGTATACCCCCTTAAACCCCACTTTTTTTAATATCAAAACTGATGTATGCATGGGGTAAACCTATTTTTCTTATTTATGCTCAAAAACATAGATTGTGGGTACTCGTTAGAACCGCCTTCGCCGAGGCGGTTCTAACGTTAACGGTAACCCACAATCTATGTTTTTGAGCATAAATAAGAAAAATAACATTTTTTTTTTTCAACTGAAAATTTTCATTTTAAAAGAGCAACAACAACAATGAAGATCTGTATATTGCATAGGCAAGTTTCCGTAATAGTATCGACGGAGCTTGACCTGAGCCTCATGACCTTTCGGCGATTACGTTACTCTCCGTTTCTCTCCACCGCTGAAAGGACATGAGATGCATGCCCAAATTGTCGAGGGCGTCCGGTAAAGAAATACAATCCAGCGTTCATATTTAGCGTTTTGTACAGTTTTACATCTATAAACAACGGCGTCACTTTATTTTTACCTCGGGTTTCCTCTAAGTATTAATATTTGCAGTTAAATTGTCTCAGCATACGTTGTATGTTTTACCCTGTCCGCCATTTTGAATCGCGCGAATTCTGACGTCGAAGTCGCAGATCCAAAGTCGCGCGCTTTATACGCGAGCCACTGCACAAGAAGAGAGGCGATGCAGTGAGCATTTTGTAAAAATGCAGTGAGCATTTTGTAAAAAATAAAAAACGTGTAGTCTACCACAGATTCGGGTTGTGGAAGAAAATTGACGGGAAAACCATTGAAAAATCTGAAGACGACAGTGATTTTTTCGGGTGTCTCAGGGGCCGGAATAAGGCACTATATATGGCCTATTCCCAATGGAATTTAGCTGACTTTTTCCCAATCTGAAGAGAAAAATTTCCAATCACAGCTAAAAAAATTTCAACAGTTCCATACATTGTAAAATTTACACTCTGTAGTATGAAATGATGTTTCACAGTGTTTTAAGGTATCATTAATTGATTTAAAATTGGTTCAATGTCAGTGGAGAATAATTATTAATTTTGAATTATACGAAAATTCCAAACTTTAGGGTTTAAGTAGCTATTTCTCCCAATCAGCAAGGCCCTAGGACCCCTTCCCAAAATTTTGAAAAAATCCCTGCAGGAACTTGTTAAAACGTTATATGCATTGATTAAAAGGGCGTCAGAGTAAATGAAGGCATCTTTTTGATTGTTCATTTATTTTCTGTTTCAGAATCACAGAAATATGCCTATGTCTTGTTGCTTATCTCAAAAGCATAAACCTACAGAATGTTTTTCGAACCTTAACAACATACCCTGTGCGTGCAACACACACACACACACACACACACACACACACACACACACACACACACACACACACACACACACACACACACACACACACACACACACACACACACACACACACACACACACACACACACACACACACACACACACACACACACACACACACACACACACACACACACACACAGAGAGAGAGAGAGAGAGAGAGAGAGAGAGAGAGAGAGAGAGAGAGATTTTACATCCACCTCAATTCGGAAAAAAATGTCCGTTATTTGTTTTTCAGAGGTTGTTTGATCTGTCTTCAAAACTTCAAAACAGTAATCTGTCTTCTAGACAGTCGGTTGTACGGTGTGTATACACATTACAAAACCACACCCATGTTATATTAAAGGGATTTTTCAGCTGTTGAAATGGAAAATTTCATAAAAAAAAAAGAAAAGATTTTCTTTATATTTTAATTACTTTTGCGAGGCATTTCAAACGAGTTCAAACAATCTATGTTTTGGATCAAAAATAAGAAAAAAATGCATACCCTTTCTCACCTCAGTTTTAACGCATATAAAATTTGTGTTTATTAAGGGATACATATTTCACGGACATGTTATCCTGTAGCTCGTTTCACGAAGCGTGTAGAATGGAATCGAACTCGGATCGTCGGGGCAGAAAACAATATAGCTTACCACTGAGCCACCGAGTCATAATTTTTATTCTTTGCTTCAGTATTCATTGATAAAGGCCAATAGAATACATTTTATTATATTTTAGCTTGTATGAATTAATGCTTAACGCCCCAGTCAACAGCTGTATTCATGTCGATTCATGTCGGCCCATTTCATGGGACGTTTATACAAAATTAGGATGTCTTGGCATCCAAAACGTGCTTCAAACGTACAACGCAACATCGGTTTATTTGGTATGTTATACAAATAAACATTGCCGAGGAGATTGACACATCTAACAACATCTTTGTTGTAACATTCTGTGTTATGCGCCTTTTTTGCACTATATGGGCATGGAGGCCATCTTGGTAATGTGGTCTGGTTTTATACACATACTGGTTCCGCTTTCATATTGATGCTCCTTATGAACTTTGGCTTTGATTGTCCAAGCGTTTTCAGAGGAAATAATGTCTAAATATTATGGTAATATACATGTATATTGTACCGGGGTGGGGGCAAATGAGCCCCTTGAGTCAAATTTTATGTTCAGAATCATTGATATTCAGTCCTACTGCCCATTTCCTGCAAGAGTTTCCCTTCAAATGGCATTTTAACAGATTTATTTATATGGGACCTAAGTTGACCTTGCCATAAATAGGTCAAGGTCATCACAGGGCCATGATTTATATATACATATGTAGTACTTGAGCCATCAATGCTTCATGCCAAATTTCATTGAAATCGGCTCAGTGACCGGTTACGGAGAAGATTTTGAAGGGTTTTTAACCATATATGGACATGGCGGCCATCTTGGTTATGTGACCTGGATTATTTATATACAAAATGGCTCCCCTTCCTTTAGATGCTTCATATAAAATTTGAGGAGTTCATTGACGAGTTAGAGTTTTACCACGAGGACCGAACAATTAACTAAATGTTGTGAACCACTGCAGAAGCTGAGGGTGAGGTAAGGATCCTGTAAACTAGTTTAAGTCCGCCAGTTGATCGTTCCAAGGCGACACTTCTGTGGTGGTTCTTATTGTTTTATGTCTTGGATTTGAATGTTTGTGCTTTTAGCACCTTACGTACGTTTTCATAATTTTAGTCAAGTTTGGGTAACTGATTGGCCGCCTGTTTGGAAAAAAAAAACTGTTCACTCGGCTTACGAAATGCTTTCTTAGTATGAGTACCTGATTGTTAATTTTGTTTTTCCCCATCTCGTTCTTTTGGAGTTGGAATCTCTTTCTGATTGTCCATATCCTGATCATTGCCTACTATTAGCTTTCATATAAATTTTGGCTTTGATTGGTCAAGTGGTTTCGGAGAGAACTTTGTAAATATGGACAGACGCACGGACGGACGCTGGCTCGAGTACCATCCTATAAGCTCCCCATAAGCCTTCGGCTCAGGTGAGCTAAAATGATGGACAACGACGGACGGACGACTGATGGGTGATCGAATGTTTGGTATTTGTCTACAATATAAGCTCAACGTGTGAGCCGGACGGCTCATGTGAGCTATAAACAAAGTTAAAAAAACGTAAAAATACCTTGAAATAACAGCTCACTAAAGTCTGGATGACAAACGGCTGCCCATACCTTTAAATGCATTTTTATTTCTCACAGAGTTCTTAAATGATAAGAGCAGTGTATTTGGTTCAAAATTAGTGTACAATATTATACGCCTGTGTACATACACCTTCTCACATAGTGAGTGTGCGTGAATGATTTATATTATAGACACATCAACGGCGTTCCATACAAAATGCACTGTTTTATAGAAATGCAATTCGCAGCGTATTTCTATACAGTGGTTCCATATCAAGCATTTATACACAAACTCAGCCATATCAAAGTCGGGTGCATTTTTTTGTCATTTTGCAAGATACGCGATTTCGGTTCCCCAACTATGTCTATTAACTTTAATTGTAAAATGTCCGAAAAACAGCTAAGTTTAAATTGCGAGAAAAGTGTCAAAATTAATCTGAGGATTATATCCAAATTACATTCACATCTTCAAAGCAGTGTCAAGACATCTTTAAAGTTTCGAAAGAATCGGAATAAAACTATAGGACGAGTTGCGCACACGAGGTACCCACTGTCCATTCACTTTCATTGTAAAAATGCCTAAAAATGGCTTAGTTCAAATTGCGAAAAAAGTGACACAAAATAATCTGAGGATCATATTCAAACAATATGCATGTCTTCAAAGCATGCTCAAGACATCTGTAAAGTTTCAAAAGAATCGGAATAAAACTGTAGGATGAGTTAGTGTTGCGCACACAAGGTACAGTCTACTATATGGGGACGGAAGGACGTAAGGACAGTAGGACGGAAAGACGGAAGGACGGACATACGGAAGGACTGAGAGCCAA
Organism: Rugalucina vietnamica; assembly: GCA_964017185.1. Lineage (NCBI taxonomy): Eukaryota > Metazoa > Mollusca > Bivalvia > Lucinida > Lucinidae > Rugalucina > Rugalucina vietnamica. The sequence continues at coordinate 47,059,900 of OZ024874.1, forward strand.
AAACTATGACCCTCCGCTTTTCTTCGAAAAGGCGGGGGACAACAAATGGCCCACTAGGCCACCACGCTTTTCATGCTATTATGAATGACTATATTGAGCCGCATCGTGGGAAAACCAACAATGTGGTTTCCGACCAGGTCTGACACAAACCGGCCTGTACAAACACAGAAAAGAGCTAGAAGCTTAAAATTTCGGATTTAAGTTGAAGAGGAATTGTACTATCCGAGTAGCGAAAACAAAGACGCTGATCAGCTTCGCGGTTACCGCGAAGCTGATTTGCGTCTTTGTTTTCGCCCATGCAAATTGTTGGTTTTCCCATAAGGTGGCTCATATATAGAAACTCTTATCATACCAAACGGGGGCGTGGAGGGGATGCGCTCCGGGGGCGGGACGTACCGATGCGCGACCAAAGGATTGTTGAACATACCCTTACTTGAACTGTGTGATCGGCATTTCGAAATAACCCCCCTTTTCTTCTTTAAATATGACATTTCCACTGTGGTTAGTCAAAAAGTATTCCTTTCCACTGTAGTCACTTTAAACGCTGGGAAGCGCGGTTCGATCCTCAGACAGCAGTTCGCCGTACATTGTGGCCTTAAGAAAACTCCTGAGGTAATGAATTGATCGACTCAGTACACAGTTAAACAAAGGTATAGCATTTTCTGTAGCCAGAGGCTCTGGGTCCGAACCCCACAACTGCAGTGTTGTAAATGCATGCCACTAAAGAAAATAAACTAAAAGACACACACACGCGCGCGCGCGCGTGTGTGCACACACAGTGGAGGGGACTGGCGCAGCTAGGGGGAGAGTGGTTGACTCCGGTCCCAGAGGTCCCGGGTTCAATCCTCAGCCGAGGCGCCTTTCGTTGTTGCCTTGAGCAAGTCACATTTCCACATCTCCTGAGGTAATGATCAGAAATTGACCGACTCAGTTAAAAAAAAAAAACAAAAAAAAAAAAAACGCATTATCACTCAAGGGAAGTAACTTTTATTAATGATTTATGGAAATCCTTTGCAGTTGTTTATCTTCTTTGCATGAATCTTAATAATTCAAAAATCCTCTAAGCCACTAAGCCATTTGATGTGCGTGAGAAAACCAACAATTTGGGTTTCCGACCAGGTCCGACACAAACCGGGCTGCACAGTCACAGAAGCCTGCTAGAACCTTGAAATTTTGGAAAATTGTACTATCTGTGTAGGGAAAACAAAGGAGCTGATCAGCTTCGCAGTTACTGCATGCGAAGCTGATCTGCGCCTATGTTTTCGCCTGTGCAGATTGTTGGTTTTCCCATGCGGCGGCTCATTTTTAACACTTTCAGCAAAAAAGTTTTAATGAAGTGGAGTTTATCAAAATGCAAACCTGGTTTTATGCATTCTATTGTCAGAATCACTTCATTGCGGCTGATTTTTTAACGTCTTAATCCATTTTATGTGAAGTTCTTGCGCACCAGTTATTTGTAACTACGGTCACCATCACCGGGGAATAGCGGGGGCTTTGACATTTGGTCCAGAAAGCCCACCCTGCGGGGACTGCTCTTTGGTAAATCTACTGCTGTTTTCCCCCGCAGCTTTGGTCAAAGCCCCACTTATTTCCACGGCTATTCCCCGTCCGTGGTTACAAATGACTGGTGCATTTAATGTTTGCAGTAATTAATACCCTTCATTGACAGTTTCAATGTGTGTGTGTGTGTGGGGGGGGGGGGGGGGGGGCAGTTTCTGTGATGTGTGATTTGCCTTTTTTAAAGTATGTGATCACGGTGTAAAAAAGAAGCAAAATTTAACTCTGTGATATGTAACAAAGGTATTCTCTGTGGTATTTGAAACTAAAATTTAAATCCTTGTGATCTGTACGGAAGAGCATTAGTGCCAAGTGGATTCGATTTTAGTTCCATTTTTGCAAGTTGTTCATCTTGTAAAAACAGAATAACAATCTGTTTTTACAGATTGGGAACTTGAAATTTCAAATTGACAACTTGTAAAAACAAATTCACATTTTGTTAAAACAGATTGACAACTTGAAATAACAAATTAACAATCTGTTTTTACAGATTGAGAACTTGAAATTTCAAATTGACAACTTGTTAAAACAAATTGACAACTTGTAAAAACAAATTCACAACTTGTTAAAACAGATTGACAACTTGAAATAACAAAATAACAATCTGTTTTTACAGATTGGGATTTTGAAATTTCAAATTGACAACTTGTAAAAACAAATTCACATCTTGTTAAAACAGATTGACAACTTGAAATAACAAATTAACAATCTGTTTTTACAGATTGGGAATTTAAAATTTCAAATTGACAACTTGTAAAAACAAATTCACAACTTGTTAAAACAGATTGACAACTTGAAATAACAAATTAACAATCTGTTTTTACAGATTGAGAACTTGAAATTTCAAATTGACAACTTGTTAAAACAAATTGACAACTTGTAAAAACAAATTCACAACTTGTTAAAACAGATTGACAACTTGAAATAACAAAATAACAATCTGTTTTTACAGATTGGGATTTTGAAATTTCAAATTGACAACTTGTAAAAACAAATTCACATCTTGTTAAAACAGATTGACAACTTGAAATAACAAATTAACAATCTGTTTTTACAGATTGGGAATTTGAAATTTCAAATTGACAACTTGTAAAAACAAATTCACAACTTGTTAAAACAGATTGACAACTTGAAATAACAAATTAACAATCTGTTTTTACAGATTGAGAACTTGAAATTTCAAATTGACAACTTGTTAAAACAAATTGACAACTTGTAAAAACAAATTCACAACTTGTTAAAACAGATTGACAACTTGAAATAACAAAATAACAATCTGTTTTTACAGATTGGGATTTTGAAATTTCAAATTGACAACTTGTAAAAACAAATTCACAACTTGTTAAAACAGATTGACAACTTGAAATAACAAAATAACAATCTGTTTTTACAGATTGGGATTTTGAAATTTCAAATTGACAACTTGTAAAAACAAATTCACACCTTATTAAAACAGATTGACAACTTGAAATAACAAATTAACAATCTGTTTTTACAGATTGGGAATTTGAAATTTCAAATTGACAACTTGTAAAAACAAATTCACAACTTGTTAAAACAGATTAACAACTTGAAATAACAAATTAACAATCTGTTTTTACAGATTGAGAATTTGAAATTTCAAATTGACAACTTGTTAAAACAAATTCACAACTTGTTAAAACAGATTGACAACTTGAAATAACAAATTAACAATCTGTTTTTACAGATTGGGAATTTGAAATTTCAAATTGACAACTTGTAAAAACAAATTCACAACTTGTTAAAACAGATTGACAACTTGAAATAACAAATTAACAATCTGTTTTTACAGATTGAGAACTTGAAATTTCAAATTGACAACTTGTTAAAAAAAATTGACAACTTGTTAAAACAAATTCACAACTTGTTAAAACAGATTGACAACTTGAAATAACAAATTAACAATCTGGTTTTACAGATTGGGAATTTGATATTTCAAATTGACAACTTGTTAAAACAAATTCACATCTTGTTAAATCAGATTGACAACTTGAAATAACAAAGTAACAATCTGTTTTTACAGATTGGGAACTTGAAATTTCAAATTGACAACTTGTAAAAAAAATTCACATCTTGTTAAAACAGATTGACAACTTGAAATAACAAATTAACAATCTGTTTTTACAGATTGAGAACTTGAAATTTCAAATTGACAACTTGTTAAAACAAATTGACAACTTGTTAAAACAAATTCACAACTTGTTAAAACAGATTGACAACTTGAAATAACAAATTAACAATCTGTTTTTACAGATTGGGAATTTGATATTTCAAATTGACAACTTGTAAAAACAAATTCACATCTTGTTAAAACAGATTGACAACTTGAAATAACAAAGTAACAATCTGTTTTTACAGATTGGGAACTTGAAATTTCAAATTGACAACTTGTAAAAACAAATTCACATCTTGTTAAAACAGATTGACAACTTGAAATAACAAATTAACAATCTGTTTTTACAGATTGGGAACTTGAAATTTCAAATTGACAACTTGTAAAAACAAATTCACATCTTGTTAAAACAGATTGACAACTTGAAATAACAAATTAACAATCTGTTTTTACAGATTGGGAACTTGAAATTTCAAATTGGGAATCTGTTATTACAAGTTGTTAACCTGTTATTTCAAATTATGTATCTGTTATTACAAATTAAATAATTGTGTCCAAAAATACGCACACACTCGTTTACCCACGCTTGTACACACGCACGCATGCACGCACTTACACACGCACACATGTAAGCACGCGCTTAAAGGCCAACTCGCGTGAATAGAAAAAAAACAAACAAAACGTTTGAACATTTTAAAATTTAATGTCATTAAATGAAATGTATACTTCACAAAAATAAAAACGTCACTCTGTTATCTGAACCCCTGTATTGAACCCATCTTTCCTTTATAACGGAATTTACCGGGGAGTAGTATATAATGTGTTTTATTTCCACTCGTTGTGGTTGTGGTTGTGGTTGACCTTGCCCTTGTGGCAGCCATCTTGAAATGACATCACATCCGGTCGCCATCTTGGATGACGTATATCCGGTCGCCATCTTCACTGACCTCACATCCGGTAGCCATCTTGGATGACATCATATCCTGTCGCCATTTTGGTATGGCGCAATATCCGGTCCTCTGTCTTGGATGATGACATAGAGCGTCACCCTTACCTGTATGGCGCAATATCCGGTCCTCCGTCTTGGATGATGACATAGAGCGTCACCCTCACCAAAACTGGGTCTTCCATTGTTCGCCCACCCGCGCCCGGTGGATCCCTAATGCGTTATTTGATACAGCTTTCATTGTTTTCCTATGCTATTTATAGCTGGGCGAGGGACACCGAGCACTCGCAGACTTCCAGGATTCCGGTGCCAAATGAGTTAAGCCTTGTTTTGACCTCCTGGGACCCTCCCCAATCCAAATCAATGGTCTGCGACACGTTCTGAGCACTCGCAGACTTCCAGGATTACGGTGCCAAACGAGTTAAGCCTTGTTTTGACCTCCTGGGAACCTCCCCAATCCAAATTAATGGTCTGCGACACGTTCTGAGCACTCGCAGACTTTCAGGATTACGGTGCCAAACGAGTTAAGCCGTTTTGACCTCCTAAGACTCACCCCAATCCAAATCAATGGTCTGCGACACGTTCTGAGCACTCGCAGACTTCCAGGATTCCGGTGCCAAACGAGCTAAGTATTGTTTTGACCTCCTGAGACCCACCCCAATCCAAAACAATGGTCTGCGACACGTTTCGGGCACTCGCAGACTTCCAGGATTCCGGTGCCAAACGAGCTAAGTATTGTTTTGACCTCCTGAGACCCACCCCAATCAAAAGCAATGGTCTGCGACACGTTCCGGGCTCTCGCAGACTTCCAGGATTCCGGTACCAAATGGGTTAAGCCTTGTTTTGACCTACTGACACCCAACCCAATCCAAAGCAATGGTCTGCGACACGTTCCAGGCTCTCGCAGACTTCCAGGATTCCGGTGCCAATAGATTAAAAGCCTGATTTGACATTCTTAGATCCTATAAGACCATTTGAAACGGCTGCGAGACGTTTTGACTACTCGCAGACTTCCAGGATTCCGGTGCCAATAGAGTTAAAGTCTGATTTGACCTTCTAGAAGACCATTTGAAATGTCTGCGACAGGTTTTGACTACTCGCAGACTTCCAGAATTCCGGTGCCAATTGTGTTTAGCTCGAATTGAAGTTTATGGAGCTATTTTATGCCATTTGGAGCGGTCTTCAACAAGTTCTTGCTACTTGCAAACTTCCAAGAATCCGGTGTCACAACTGTTGATACCAATCCTTGACTATCTTTCGTCCAAATACACCTAGATCCAATGTATTTAGTACACAACTGCCCATAAACCATATAATATGCGTGGGGTTGGGTATTCGCTGAGTAGGACAGTCACCGAAAAGTGTCAAATAGCCATTTTGTAGGGTGCGAGAAGTCAGAATGAGGACCTGGGGAGGCATGAAAAGGGAGCGAGGAGGCAAGCGGAGGGTCTGAGGAGTGAAGCGCGGCGTGTTTAGGAGTAAAAACGACAAGACGCAGCACTCTTTACACACGCAGGAATCAAAGAGCTAAACACAATTGGCACCGGAATCCTGGAAGTCTGCGAGTAGTCAAAACGTCTCGCAGCCGTTTTAAATGGTCTTATAGGATCTCAGAATGTCAAATCAGGCTCTTAATCTATTGGCACCGGAATCCTGGAAGTCTGCGAGAGCCCGGAACGTGTCGCAGACCATTGCTTTGGATTGGGGAGGGTGTCAGGAGGTCAAAACAAGGCTTAACCTATTTGGCACCGGAATCCTGGAAGTCTGCGAGAGCCCGGAACGTGTCGCAGACCATTGCTTTGGATTGGGGTGGGTCTCAGGAGGTCAAAACAATACTTAGCTCGTTTGGCACCGGAATCCTGGAAGTCTGCGAGTGTCCGAAACGTGTCGCAGACCATTGTTTTGGATTGGGGTGGGTCTCAGGAGGTCAAAACAATACTTAGCTCGTTTGGCACTGGAATCCTGGAAGTCTGCGAGTGCTCAGAACGTGTCGCAGACCATTGATTTGGAATGAGGAGGGTCCCAGGAGGTCAAAACAAGGCTTAACTCGTTTGGCACCGTAATCCTGAAAGTCTGCGAGTGCTCAGAATGTGTCGCAGACCATTGATTTGGATTGGGGAGGGTCCCAGGAGGTCAAAACAAGGCTTAGTTCGTTTGGCACCGTAATCCTGGAAGTCTGCGAGTGCTCAGAACGTGTCGCAGACCTTTGATTTGGATTGAGGAGGGTCCCAGGAGGTCAAAACAAGGCTTAACCCATTTGGCACCGGAATCCTGGAAGTCTGCGAGTGCTCGGTGTCCCTCGCCCAGCTATAAATAGCATAGGAAAACAATGAAAGCTGTATCAAATAACGCATTAGGGATCCACCGGGCGCGGGTGGACGAACAATGGATGACCCAGTTTTGGTGAGGGTGACGCTCTATGTCATCATCCAAGACGGAGGACCGGATATTGCGCCATACCGGTGAGGGTGACGCTCTATGTCATCATCCGACAGAGGACCGGATATTGCGCCATACCAAAATGGCGACAGGATATGATGTCATCCAAGATGGCTACCGGATGTGAGGTCAGTGAAGATGGCGACCGGATATACGTCATCCAAGATGGCGACCGGATGTGATGTCATTTCAAGATGGCTGCCACAAGAGCAAGGTCAACCACAACCACAACCACAACGAGTGGAAATAAAACACATTATATACTACTCCCCGGTAAATTCCGTTATAGAGGAAAGATGGGTTCAATACAGGGGTTCAGATAACAGTGTGGCGTTTTTATTTTTGTGTAGTATACATTTCATTTAATGACATTAAATTTTAAAATGTTCAAACGTTTTGTTTGTTTTTTTCTATTCACGCGAGTTGTCCTTTATGCGCGCGCTTGCGTGTATGCGTGTGTGTGTGCGTGCATGCGTGCGTGTGTACAAGCGTGCGTTTTTGGAAACAATTATTTAATTTGTAATAACAGATACATAATTTGAAATAACAGATTAACAACTTGTAATAACAGATTCCCAATTTGAAATTTCAAGTTCCCAATCTGTAAAAACAGATTGTTAATTTGTTATTTCAAGTTGTCAATTTGTTTTAACAAGATGTGAATTTGTTTTTACAAGTTGTCAATTTAAAATTTCAAGTTCCCAATCTGTAAAAACAGATTGTTAATTTGTTATTTCAAGTTGTCAATCTGTTTTAACAAGTTGTGAATTTGTTTTTACAAGTTGTCAATTTGTTTTAACAAATTGTCAATTTGAAATTTCAAGTTCCCAATCTGTAAAAACAGATTGTTAATTTGTTATTTCAAGTTGTCAATCTGTTTTAACAAGATGTGAATTTGTTTTTACAAGTTGTCAATTTGAAATTTCAAGTTCCCAATCTTTAAAAACAGATTGTTAATTTGTTATTTCAAGTTGTCAATCTGTTTTAACAAGTTGTGAATTTGTTTTTACAAGTTGTTAATTTGTTTTAACAAGTTGTCAATTTGAAATTTCAAGTTCCCAATCTGTAAAAACAGATTGTTAATTTGTTATTTCAAGTTGTCAATCTGTTTTAACAAGTTGTGAATTTGTTTTTACAAGTTGTCAATTTGTTTTAACAAATTGTCAATTTGAAATTTCAAGTTCCCAATCTGTAAAAACAGATTGTTAATTTGTTATTTCAAGTTGTCAATCTGTTTTAACAAGATGTGAATTTGTTTTTACAAGTTGTCAATTTGAAATTTCAAGTTCCCAATCTGTAAAAACAGATTGTCAATTTGTTATTTCAAGTTGTCAATCTGTTTTAACAAGATGTGAATTTGTTTTTACAAGTTGTCAATTTGTTTTAACAAGTTGTCAATTTGAAATTTCAAGTTCCCAATCTGTAAAAACAGATTGTTAATTTGTTATTTCAAGTTGTCAATCTGTTTTAACAAGTTGTGAATTTGTTTTTACAAGTTGTCAATTTGTTTTAACAAGTTGTCAATTTGAAATTTCAAGTTCCCAATCTGTAAAAACAGATTGTTAATTTGTTATTTCAAGTTGTCAATCTGTTTTAACAAGTTGTGAATTTGTTTTTACAAGTTGTCAATTTGTTTTAACAAGTTGTCAATTTGAAATTTCAAGTTCCCAATCTGTAAAAACAGATTGTTAATTTGTTATTTCAAGTTGTCAATCTGTTTTAACAAGATGTGAATTTGTTTTTACAAGTTGTCAATTTGAAATTTCAAGTTCCCAATCTGTAAAAACAGATTGTTAATTTGTTATTTCAAGTTGTCAATCTGTTTTAACAAGATGTGAATTTGTTTTTACAAGTTGTCAATTTGAAATTTCAAAATCCCAATCTGTAAAAACAGATTGTTAATTTGTTATTTCAAGTTGTCAATCTGTTTTAACAAGTAGTGAATTTGTTTTTACAAGTTGTCAATTTGTTTTAACAAGTTGTCAATTTGAAATTTCAAGTTCCCAATCTGTAAAAACAGATTGTTAATTTGTTATTTCAAGATGCCAATCTGTTTTAACAAAATGTGAATTTGTTTTTACAAGTTGTCAGTTTGAAATTTCAAGTTCCCAATCTGTAAAAACAGATTGTTAATTTGTTATTTCAAGTTGTCAATCTGTTTTAACAAGTTGTGAATTTGTTTTTACAAGTTGTCAATCTGAAATTTCAAGTTTCCAATCTGTAAAAACAGATTGTTATTCTGTTATTACAAGATGAACAACTTGCAAAAACGAAACTTAAATCGAATCCACTTGGCACTAATGCTGTGATTTGTAAATTTTCAAGTCTGTGAAATGTGATTAGCATCATTCCTTGTGACTATAAAACCAAATGGCCAAAAAGTGCATTAAAATCGCATTGATGGACCTCCAGAATTCTAAAGTTTTCTCTGGGAAATCCCCACAAACTCCGTAAAGATAGAAAATACGCCCCTCTCATGCCTTTTCCCACTTGGCACTCATGGAAACAGGGTGCTTGTCACTAACAGAAATAAATAAATCACGCACAGAATTACCAATTTCGTTTGAAGTTTGGGACTATAACTGACCAACACCAGAATATAGGGATTAAATATGATTTTCCATTCATTAACATTCGCTAGGTCCCAAAGGGGGTTTTAAAAACCGAGGGCGTAGCCAAAGGTTTTCACCCCCCCCCCCCCCTGCAAGGGACCTAGCGAATGGTGATGAATGACAAAATCATGTTTGATCGCTATTATTGCATGAATTCTACAGAAACGAAATGAAAGTGAATAATAATGCAACGTATTTTACAGCCACGTCACATTTTCCGGCATACGCGTAAAAGTTTTCGTTCCGGGTGGACTTCAGTTTCATAATATTAGCGCGTGCTTTGGGAGGCGCCCGGTAACGAGCATAAGTAAACGTCATGTATAAACAGCACGTGAGCACGTGAATTGCGATATTAATTCACGACTTTCTCTTCTTTAAAAACGGCAGTTAATATCGTGTGGCACGAACTTGGACACACAATCATCTGGCATTTCAGCAGTGGAATACTTAGGGTAGATGCGCATGCGTCCCACAGTAACCCATAATAATCGGCCTTGTTACTCATGTGTTAATAGAGCTTCATCTGGCAGATCCAGCGAAAATGCGGCGCCTCTCGTTATCCGACGAATAGTGAAAAGGAAGAGGAAATACGTACCAAACTTCAGTGGCTCTTCCTCCCTATCTTCTCTCTCTCACTGTTTGCCGTGGAGAGTAAGGGAATTAGATAAACAAGAATCGAGACTGACTGAGAGGAGGAAATGGCGTGTAGGTGAAAGAAAACAGCCTGATGTTGAAGGGAAATGTGAAATGCGCGTGGGCGTGGGTGATTGTTGGTGAAGATAACTAAATAATGTTCCAGCTAAATGTGACAAAATAATCGTGGTAAATTTATAGAAATATTACTTAAGTCTTACATTGTTCAGAACTAGAGGGGGTAGGTAAAATCCGACGCTTTTACCGAAACTCGTTCCCCGGTTGGCAGAACCACAAAGGATTAACTCATGGACAGTTTTAGACTGTTCTGGTTTCAGTTGGAGAAAAAATGAATGGTGCGCCGAACACATTCGATTGCCGTTGAAATATCTTCTTCATTCATCTTACATTTTGGATGGCTGATTCAGAATGTTGCTGATGCAGACGACAATGTTGTTATTTATTCTAAAATCTTGTTTTCTTTTTTTCTTTTGTTTGCCGCTCGTAACGCTACTAAAGACAGTAAGTCACAGCCAATAAACGAAAAATGGCTATTTTTGGGCGCGCTTTAACTTGGTGATTAATTAATTGAAAAATAAGTCTGTCGTAGATCTAGTTAAACTACTAAACTAACAGCTATAAATACCACACATTCCGGGCACCTACAAGCATATCTGAACATACCATCTTTTGTATTCCACTCCTAGGGGGTTCTCTAGTTCAACATATTGTAACTTACTATACCTTCCATATTCTCTCTCTGGCTATTTAACTAACTAACAACGTACATGCACGAGTACTTCTATTAACTGACAGCCTTATTCGTATGATATTAAGTGACGAAATGACAAACGTTCGACCATTTGAAGTGTTTTGGTCATGGAGCGAAATGGTAATAGTCTATGGGGTGCCGTTTTACTATAAAATCCCGATTTTTTGATATCAGAAATTCGATTTTTTGATATCAAAAATTATTTTTTGATATCAGAAATTCGATTTTTTGATATCAGAAAATATTATTTGATATCAGAAAATATTTTTGATATCAAAAAATAGATTTTTTGATATCAGAAAATCGAATTTGTGATATCAAAAAATCGAATTTGTGATATCAAAAAATCAGGCTTATTTTTTGATATCAGAAAATCGAATTTTTGATATCAGAAATTCGATTTTTTGATATCAGAAATTCGATTTTCTGATATCAAAAATAAGCCTGATTTTTTGATATCACAAATTCGATTATTTGATATCAAAAATTCGAATTTTTGATATCACAAAATCGAATTTGTGATATCAAAAAATCAGGCTTATTTTTTGATATCAGAAAATCGAATTTCTGATATCAAAAAATCGAATTTCTGATATCAAAAAATGGAGAGTATTTTTTGATATCAAAAATTCGATTTTGTGATATCAAAAAATCCTTTAGGCCTTCCTTTGCTGAGAAAAAATGATAGATCCCTCAAATTATTTATAGGTTTGCAAGGGCTGAGTTCAGGTGTTTAACTATGGTCACTATAGTTTTCGCGAAAATCTACTTGAAATCCGCTGTGTATGTTCAGTAAAATTACCGATAAATTGCGCGGCATGGTCAGACTTGAAACATGCGCAGCAGAATATACACGGTTTCCCATGCGTTTTTTTTTTATTGAAATGGGCCGGAATGTGCCTGTAATTATTGGACACTCGTATGTATCGTGGGGTACTTTTCTTTTCTTTCGTGAAGGCAGAACAGAATAAGAGCCGCAGAATGAGGAAACTAGCGCAGGATCAGATTCGCAGTAACCGCGTATCTGATTAGAGCCTTTGTTTTCGCAACACGGATAGTACATCATCAGTTTCAATACTTTCTAGATCTGACATTCCAAGTTTCTAGCATGCTTCTTTGGCTGTACAGGACTTGGTCGGATTTGAAATTGTTGTTTTTCTCACGCACAGACTCATATGTTTAATATTATATAGATAAAGATAATTATTGTTATTATTAGCCTGATATAAGTACCATACAAGTGTGTGCTGCGGCGTACGATGGGGTCTAGCTGACATCAATTGCCTATGCTTGGGTCCTTGAAGACTACCGTCACGTTGACAGCCCCTGATATGAGGTCTGGTCATACAGTTTTGATCGAAGAAACGTTGAATCAGCGTTAACATTCTAACAATTATTCCCCCTCCACCTTCTTCTGTCATCCGTAACCCAATGCGCAACTGCAGGAGATTAATTTTATTATGTTTAAATGAAACACATCTGATACTTGTATATGAAGTACTACACAATTACACAGCAGTAAGGCCATTCCGATAATTAGGTCCATCCGGTAAAGGAACCACGTGGATGCCACGAGGTGCGACTGGTACAGAGCGTTTCGCGAAAAGTCAAACAGTCAAACTATGGGACAGATAGTTGAGCGAGTTGCCTTTCATTAGTGAGGATGAACATTTATCACCGACATAAAATGCCTTTACGGCCGATCGGGAATCGAACAGCCAACCTCTCGGTTGCAAAGCGAAAAAGCTATCTACTTGACTAGCGTGACAATAGCTACCACTCGAACTAACCCATAAACTGTTTATTTTACATGGGAAACTACTCTAATTGTTTCTTGCTAGGGAGCCATCATTTCTTAGATGGAAAATTTTCCAGATTTTTTGATATCAAAAAATCGAATTTTTGATATCAAATAATCGCTTTGATTTTTTGATATCAGAAAATCGAATTTTTGATATCAGAAAATCGAATTTTTGATATCAAGAAATCGCTTTGATTTTTTGATATCAGAAATTCGATTTTTTGATATCAGAAAATCGAATTTTTGATATCAGAAAATCGAATTTTTGATATCAAGAAATCGCTTTGATTTTTTGATATCAGAAATTCGATTTTTTGATATCAGAAAATCGAATTTTTGTTATCAGAAAATCGAATTTTTGATATCAAGAAATCGCTTTGATTTTTTGATATCAGAAATTCGATTTTTTGATATCAGAAATTCGATTTTTTGATATCAAAAATTCTATTTTGTGATATCAAAAATACTGATTTTATAGTAAAACGGCGCCTCATAATAGTCCGCGTGTTGGATTTTACCTTATTCAGGGAATGTCGCGCGATGACGTCGCTATGACGCTTCAATTTGAACGTCCTCGGCACTCTAGGATTAGTTAACACGCTGGCGTCACAGGATAGCGGTATTAAAGAAAACAAGACAAATGAGGACTTCAAAAAAGATTTTGATGAATTATTTTCTGTCTTACACAAGACAGGTATGTCTTTTATCATGTCCGTGTGTTGTTTTGATGGAGATTTATTTTTGAATCATGATTTTGGTCGAAATGCTTTTCCCCATAAGTGGCACATGTCCTGACGAGACCCACTTTCGACATTTGGAGAAATGGGTTCGTTTATCGAGACAACGACGGAGCATACATGGAGGACAGTGTGGACATCATTACGAAAACTTGCCCATGCAATATAAAGGGATTTTTTAAGCTGTAAAAAAAGAAAATTTTCAGTAGAAAAGTTTTGATATTTTTCTTATCTTTGCTCAAAACATAGATTGTGGATACACGTTAGAACCCCCTCGTCGATGCGGTTCTAACGAGTACCCACAATCTATGTTTTGGAGCAAAAATAAGAAAAATAGGTATACCCCTGCAAACCCCAGTTTCTCTGTATAAAAGCGGGGTTCAAGGGGGTATACATTTCACAGACATGTTTTCCTGATGGGACATAATCTGTTGACTGCATCGTGTGGGTTGCATAAGAGCATGCTTAACCCATATCTGACGAATGGATTCTCCCATCATTATCAATTGCGTGAGTCTACTTTCATTTTTAGTGGCGTTAGGAGTGATTTTTATTTTTTATCTCGTTTTTCGATGAAACTTTTGTGCAAACAGAATAGCCACAGATGGGACGCCGCGTTCTGCGGCGTCCCATCTGGGGCTATTCTGTTTGCCTATGTCCCACAAAAGGGACGCCAGGCTTAAATGAGTTAATTGACCTCTAATGGGGGAAATCCAAACTTTTCTTTGGCTGAAACGTTCATTATAATTGGAGAATATAGCCAATAGTGCATTGGGTAGCTCTATAGCCCAGTTCGTATCGATTAAACTGGCCCGCAATACAAAACACCAGCATGTTTCAGAAACCTTTAGACGCATCAAAGATTGGTCGTGCCCACTAGGTTCATCAGACTGAAACGGATATGACTCACAAAATGAGCCGCAATGAGAAAACGAACAATGTGGTTTCCGAAGGGGTCCGACACAACCCGTGCTGTACAAGCACAGAAGATGGTCAGAGGCTAGAAATGTTGGATTTACAAAGTAGAGGAATTTGCACTAACCGTCTAGTGAAAATAAAGGGGTTGGGGTTTTCTAGCCGGTTCAAGTTAAGACCAAACATCTACCAAATGAGCCGCCATGGGAAAACCAACAATCTGCATAGGCGAAAACAAAGGAGCAGACCAGCTTCGCGCTAACCGCGAAGCTGATCAGCGCTTTTGTTTTCGCCACTCGGATAGTACAGTTCTCTAAAATTTCAAGCTTCTAGCCTGCTGCTGTAGCTGTATATGCCGCTTTGTGTCAGACCTGTTCGGAAACCACATTGTTTGTTTTCCCCTGACGAGGCGGCTCAAATATGCACTGGTTTTAGCTTACACTACTGTAATCGAATGATGTGGTTCTATTACATCAAAATAATAATAATGAGCCGCGACGCGAGAAAAACGGTCTTCGGGGTTTCCGACCAGGTCTGACACAAACCGACCTGTACAGTCACAGAAGCAGGCTAGACGCTTGACATTTCGGATTTAAAAAGAAAAGAAATTGCATTATCCGTGTAGCGAAAACAAAGGCGCTGATCAGCTTCGCAGTTACTGCGAAGCTGATCTGCGCCTTTGTTTTCGCATAGGCAAAAATCCGGTTTTCTCACGATGCGGCTCAAATAGTCTACATTCATCTCTTCTGAAACATAGCACCCTTTTCACGAAGTATCGTTAACGGGTCGAAATACGAACGAACGGTCTGTGAGGTATTTTCGTTTTTGTTTCAATTTAATTCAGTTTTACGTCCCTTTCAAGATTATTTTAGCTCATTTGAGACAAACCAATCAGAAGGTGGCGAACTGGAGAACCCCGAGAAAAACCACCTGACACACCCGCAAGCAGAACTTGACTTGTCTCACATGTGGCCAGTGCGGGGCTCGAACCAACACCAGACACCGCGGTGACGTTCGAATGATTAAGAAACCGCGCTCTTAATCGCTCGGCTGATCAGCGCCTTTGTTTTCGCTACACGGATAGTACAATTCTTCTACTTTCTAAATCCTACATTTCCAGCCTCTATCCATCTTCTATGCTTATACAGTTCGTTTTGTGTCGGATTTGTTAGGTAACCACATTGTTGGTTTGTCATTACGCGGCTCAAATCTTTATGATAACCATTTTATTTCCAGTCACCGTGGGGTACGTAGGTACCAGTTTATAGTTCTGGTGTAGGGGCGGAAAACGTAAGCATAAATTAAATCAGCTGCGTATTTGCCAATGTTCTGCAGTGTTCCCCCATCAAATTTAACAGCCAACTAAGCTAACCTTGCCGTAAAACAGATCTAGATCTGGTAATAAATTTATTTTTCATACACATAAATGGTATGTCCATTTTGCTTATTCTAAGCAAGTCTTTTCCAGTAAGGCATTTTTCGAAAGAGACAGAATATAAGAAGGAAAATTGAGCCCCCGCATGAGAAATCAATTATCTGCAAATGCGAAAGCAAAGACGCAGCGCCCGTTTGTTTTCGCTACAAGCATACCCAAAAAATCTCATCATCCAATATTGGCCTTATCAAACTAAGGGATTAGCGACAGTCGCATCTAGACAGGTAAAGTTATCTTCGTAAATTTCCGTGATTTTCCGAGTGTACCTGGCCCCGAGGCTAGGAGATTAAAATTTTACCTGTAGATTTTTTGATAGTTCAAACTGAAGAAAAGAACGTGTATTTGTAGAGTTCAACTTAGCCGCTACACGAGAGACGTGTTTTGTAACTGTGACAACTGTACATTTGAGCATTGAATATTATAAAACATTTCCATGTAAAATATACCCCCTTAAACCCACGTTTATATAGAAATAAGTGTGGTATGCAAGGGTACACATATTTTACTTATTTTTCATTGTAAACATACATTATGGGTACCCGTTAGAACCGCCTCGGCGAGGCGGTCCTAACGTGTACCCACAATTTATGTGATGAGCGAAAATATTTAAAAAAAAAAAAAAAAAACAACTTTTTTTTTTCCAATGAAATTTTTTTTTTTTTTTTTTTTTTTTTTTTTTTTTTGCTTCTTACAAATCTCTACATATATAGCATAAGCAAGTTTTCGCAATGGTTTATATTTTTGAATTAAACGCCAAAAACTGCGCTAGCAAGTTGACAAACCAAATCTTCTTATTACAAAATGCAATTTCGCGTTGGTCTGTGTCTAGCTTGTGTGTTTTGATAAAAGTTGTGATCTATTGCCACAGGACGCGTGTCACACCTGTCTTATGAAAACACTGCGATTAAAACTTGTCGGGGATTAAAGCGGTGACATATGAAACCCTGCTTATGGCTATACTATAATGACACACATGTTCTGCGCTACCACAGACTGATCCATTCTATGTATTTCGCTGATATAGATATCAGTCGAATCATGCCAGTTCAAAATTTAAGTTCTGTTTAATTTCACTCATTTAGCTTGAACCGATCAGTGTATTCTTGCCTGCTCAAAATGAAAATGATTACATTACTATGTCAATGTTAACGCATTTTATTTATTTATTTATTTATTTATTTATTTATTTATTTATTTCATATGCAAAACAAATGATGAAAGATGCAAAGTAACTGTGTACCTGTGCAGCCTGGTTTGTGTTCAACTTGTTGATCGCGATAGCTTTCACGTTACAAATAATTAAAAATTTATTAAATTGTTTATATGCACAGAGAGAGAGAGAGAGAGAGAGAGAGAGAGAGAGAGAGAGAGAGACTATCTTTATTGTTTGTTTTCTTGTTGTTGACGAGTCTCAAGTTCGAGGCCATGTTTTGGTAACTTTAATTGACAAGACGATTTGTCTGGAGATCTCATATGTCTATTATGCGTCATAAATGAGTTAATATTTGAGTAATACATTGAGAATAAGTAGATCGCACCTTCATGTTCCGCATTGAATTCTGTTCCGTTTCATTTAATTTACTTTCATATAACAATCCATATTTGGATTTTAATTTGTAATTATTTTTTATTGTGTGGTTATGCCTTGAATTGAACGGTGTTAATGGTTTAAATTAACTGCGTAACTTCATAATTACTTTGTTTGACTTTTTGTACCTTTAAAACAGAAATTTATCAGTGAACGAAGCAAACATTATAATCGCTCCGCTCGATTAATCTTGTTTCCGCGATTTATTCTGTAACTAAATAGCGCTGTCGTAGCTAAAAACAAACTAGACATTGAAATTTATCATAAACAATATCAAGTAAACTATCAAATACTTCCTAATATCGCAAATTGTTGACCGCTATAGCAACGGATGATAGGAGGTGTCATAAAATCAAAATACCTAATACCTTACCTGTTAAGAGATTAAGTTTTCCGCTGAACTACGTGACGGTACGGAAAGATCCGAAAACGCACGAGCGGAAACTGAAATTACTACCTGCTAATGGAATTATCCAAACAGACTAATTTAATATTTAAATACAAAATTAAAATTTGTACCAATAAAAACAAGATGCATTGTACAAATAGAAGCTGTTCGCACACTAATTGTAATATGATGCATTTTGATGCAAATAAGCGTGAAAGCGACAGAAATGATGTAGAAATTTCCTTATTTACTATATATTTATTACATTTTGATAGTACCTGTAGTATTTCAACAAACAGACTATTTTTTACATAAGATAGAAAATTAATTTTAACTTCATCTTAAAGGGGTATGAATGGGCTTTACAGAACCGTTCGCACAGGTATGATAGGATTAATAGCAAAAAAGATATTAAGGATTAAATAAGCATTCCCGTTAACGCTCCATATAAAATTTTGCGCGCATCCGATAATTGCCGGTGATGAGAATTCTGCTACATGGATAGTACAATTCCCCTTCCATCTAATTCTAAAATTTCCAGCCTCTAGCAATCTTCTGTGCTTGTACAGCTCGGTTCAGTGTGTCGGACCTGGTCGGAATCCCAAATTAATTGTTTTCACAGATATGATTGCCATTCCATTAATTTTAGTAGTAAGCGAGGAGATGCTACCCGGGGTAACTGTTCGAGTTTTGTGTGTGACGTGCTTGATGATAGGTCTCAGTCACGGATATGATAAACAAATTAGGAAATTAGGTAAATATTTCGTGCTATTTACGGCAATGAAAACACAACTGAGAAACACGTGCTACGGAATGGGTGACGCACAATGAAATTATGTGCGAAGTTGAGATATGAAATTCAAGTTGTCTCCTATAGCGTTTACTATATTGACTATAGCGTTTACTCCATTGACTGTTAGATAGGTGCAGTCAATGCAGACATTGAACATTTATTGAATGAAAGTAACACAAGGAATCCAGGTTATTTCGTTTTCGAAAAACACTATAAACCCATGATCATACTACATATTAACCGATAAATGATCGGTGACACACACTGCAAGTGAGACCGAAGTTGAGGTTAGATTTTCGAGTTTTCTCCTATAGAATTTCTTCTACTGACTGATATAGGTGCAGTCAATGCAGAAATTGAATATTTATTGAAAGAAAGTAACATAAGAAATCCCGGTCATTTCGTTTTTGCAAGTACTTCAATGTTATTGTGACGGATTTACTATAATTATACAATACCACGTGATTCTCAGTAGTAGAAAACTTATTAGCTCGGAGGAAATGGGGCAATCAGAACCAAATTCAGTAATTTGCAACACAATGAGTCAAACTGTGTGATGTCGTCATAAATTATAGTCAGGACAAATCATCGTCCAATTTAAAAAAAAATAATAATAAATAAATAAAATAATCAAAATAAATAAGAAATAAAGTCATTAGAATCCGCGACCAGCCATTTTTTATTAACTTGTTTTTGTATCGGACTATCATGACTATATAGTAGTGAGTCCGAAAATATATTGTGTGTGTCGGCTTGACCTTCATTTTTTTTTTTTTTTTTTTTTTTTTTTTTTTTTTTTTTTTGCTGCTGCTACGTAACTTGACCGAGCTTTGTAATAAATGTTTGAGTTTCTGCGTTTTTTCCAGATAAATTCATACGAGGAAAACGAGCGATGTCTAAATCGTTAAAAGGTGATGATATAGCATACTTTACTCCTCCGTGACCACAAACACACTCATTCATAAATGAGCCCCTTGTATGGTAAAAATGCATAATTAAAAGAATTAACGTCTTATAGGCCTTTTGTAAAAATGAATATACAGAAATACAAATTTGTGTAAAAATGCATACAGAAATACAAAGTTTAGTCTTTTAGTAGAGTGGTTTTGTGAGTTAGAATGAAAATATATAAACTTAATAAGATTTTTGTTTAAAGTCTATACGTATTTTGCTTAAAGGTTAAAATATCTTTTGTAACATAGAGAAACTTTACAACTTGTTGATAAGGACACAAACCTGTATAAAGTATTAAAAAACTATTTTTCTTATTTTTGCTCCAAAACATAGATTTTGGGTACTCGTTAGAACCGCCTCGCCGAGGCGGTTCTAACGCGTACCCACAATCTATGTTTTGAGCAAAAATAAAAAAAAATGTGAAAACTTTTCTACAGAAATTTTCATGATTTTTACAGCTAGAAAAATCCCTGTATATTGCATGGGCAAGTTTTCGCAATGTTGTCACGTAAATTCCTTCCAGGACTGCTCGTTTGGAGAAAACTTCTGTGGAACACTAAACCAGCAACGATGTATTACACCCAAAAAGTAGGCCTCAAACGATATTTCAAAGCCGGAGGTTTTAACCAAGCTTTGGATGATTTTGTATCGGTAGTTCCCGGGGACAGCTCTGGGCTAATTGAGAGGCTAAATGTAAAATATGTAAGATTTACACTAAACTGAGTTGGACCTGGGTGCAGAGCAATTTTCTGAAGTTTTCTAAGCATTTGTTTATTCAAGTGACAACTTAAAGGCATATTTGTACAGCACTTTGTGGCCTCGGTGGAATTTTACTGTTAAAAACATTTTATAGCTGGTAAAAAATATTACAATGCTTTGACGTAAATATGAAGATGAAATGAACACACACTTCTTTGTTTTGGCGGCCCACATGACCGAGTGGTTAAGAGCGCTATTTCATTACTGCGCTTAACCATTCGATCATTTCACCATCTCACCGCTGTGCTGGGGGCCTGGGGTGAGTTTGAGCCCCACATATGTGAGACAACCCAAGTTCTGCTTGCGGGTGTGCCTGATGGTTTTTCTCGGGGTTCTCGCGGTTTTGCACCACCTACTGATTGTCCCGTCTCATATGAGTTGACATATACATGAAAGGAACATTAAACTGAATAAAAACACGTTTTATTTCCTAATTAGTTTTTACCTGAATGACCGCATAATAATTGGGAAATAGCTACTCACTCAGCTAACGATATGTATAACTTCCTAATTGTTAATTTATTCCCCCCCCCCCCCCCACCTCGGTTTTTGGAGTGGAAATTCTTTCTGATTGCATCATTTCCTGATCACTGCCTGCTTTCACCTTTTCATTGCGTATACATTAAGAATCTCGTTCATTTTATATTGTCGGTACAGCATCAGTAAAACATGTCCGTGCAATGTATACCCCCTTAAACCCCACTTTTATATAGGAAAACTGGGGTTTACAGGGGTATACCTAATTTTCTTATTTTTGATCCAAAACATACATTGTGGGTACTCGTTAGAACCGCCTCGGTTCTCGGCGAGGCGGTTCTAACGTGTGCCCACAATGCATGTTTTGAGCCAAAATATAAAAAAAAATTCCATTTTTTTCTATTGAAAAGTTTCAATTTTTACAACTGAGTAAACATCTGTATAAAACATGGGCGCGTTTTCGTTACAGGGTAGAATCTATGCCGGAACAGTCGGGGACAGAAGAATAATTCTAAGAGAAAACGTCAACACTAAAGACGCAAAGCCGACGATTGAAATTTTCAATCTGAAAACTCAGGAGAAGGACAGGATAATTTACATGGGATCCGACTGGAGCAAAAATTAGCTGAGCCATAGACGCAATGAGCCGCGACTCGAGAAAACCGGTTTTCAGGAGTTACGACAAGGTCCAACACAAACCAGCCTGTACAGTCATAGAAAAATGATACAAGCTTGAAATTTTAGATATAAGTAGAGGAGGAATTGTACTATGCGCATAGCGAAAACAAAGGCGCTGATCAGCTGTGCAGTTACTGCGCAGCTGATCTGTGCCTTTGTTTTCGCATGCGCAAACATCAGGTTTTCTCATGATGCGGCTCAAATATGAAAGGGGATCTCGCCCACGCCCTAAATGTTTCTCTTAATAGTAACTCTTTAATATTTTTACAATTGTTACTGAAATAACAAAATATTATTTTGGAATTTTGTGTTATTTTCTGTTATATTTCTTTTATTTTGGTTCTTTCACAAAACCAGAGGACCAATGGTCCTGATATAGCTCACCTGAGATTTGGTCTTCAATAAATGACATTTGGCTAAGTTCACGTTCGTTCAAGGTAAAAGAAAAACTTGACCTCAAACACCTACATAATTATCAACAATATAAACTGTCTGTTTCTACTAATAATCAGGTCACATGCTACAAAACTTTCTGGAAATTCCAATATATCACATTCTGTCAATTGAAAAGCCTATGTAACAAAAAGTGACCTTGCTGTTCATAGGTCAACTTCAACCCAAGGGCACGATTTATACAAATTACGATGGGCTAGAGTACCCACTGGTACATACCAAGTTTCATTAAAATCGGTTCACCGGTTCCAGAGAAGAAGATTTTTAAAGTTTTTTTTTTTTTACCATATACATGTATTTACCATATATTGGTATGGCGGCCATCATGGTAATGTGACCTGGACCATTTATCTAAAATTTGGTTTCCCCTTTTGAAGGATACTACATTTAAAAATTGCCTGTGATTGCAAAGCTGTTTCTGAGAAAATTAAATTCGAAATAGGTCATGGTCATTTCAATGTTATGATTTATACAAACTATGATGGACCAGATTCATCGATACTACACACCAAGTTTCATTGAAATCAGTCCTTCGGTTCCAGAGAAGAATATTTTAAGGCTTTTACCATATATTGGTAAGGCTGCCATCTTCGTCATGTGACCTAGACCATTATGTAAACCTTAGTTCCCCCTTCCTAAGGATACAACAAAACAAATATCTTTAAGTCAAGCGGTTTCTGAGAAAACTAAGTTTTACAATTAATATGTAAATGGCCATTAGCCTAGGTCAAGAAAGATCTTGACCTTGAATACTCACCCAACTTCATTAGTGCAATATGGTTTCTATATTGTACCAACTTTCACGTAACAGGCTGTATACAATTTTCCTGAAAAAAAAAAAAAAAATCCCATGTTTTCTATGTTTTTCCACTGAAAAGCCTATGTGACCAAAATTGATCTTGCCATAAAATATGTCAAGGTCAAACCAAGGTCATGCTTTACAAAAACTATGATTTGCCGGAGTCACTGATGCTAGAGACCAATGTTCATTGAAATCGGTTCACCGGTTCCAGAGAAGAAAAGTGATTTTACTATATATGGGCATAGCGGCCATCTTGGTCATGTGACCTGGACCATTTACGAAGAATGGCACAGTCACTGTATCGAATGACACAGATATTAAACGGAGACATTTAAAAATAAATGAGCCGCGTCATGAGAAAACAACTACGTGGTTTCTGAACAATCAGACACACACCGAGCTGTACAAACACAGATGACATAAGGTTTTACATTTCGGATTTAGATAGTAGAGGAACAGTAGTCGTGCTCAGAGATAACAAAGGCGCTGATCAGCTTCGCAGTGCGGCTGAAACAGAGTTTGTTTTTGTACATTAGTACTAGTACTTATACATGTACGTATATATGACGACTGGTATTAAAAAGCATGAAAAAACATATAACCAACCATATTATGTATAATATATTTCTAATAAATCTTGCATTAAATCATCATGCATGTTAAACTAAATACATTAATTTTGACGACTGTTGTCCTGATTATTGACAAAAGGAAGAAAATCATAAGTATACATTAATTCAATCCAGCAGCTATTTCCGGAAAACGCGGAACTCAACTTGAACAACTGATAACAACTCTACTCGGACAAATGTAGTTGTAGTTGGACAAAGATCATTTTGTGCATACAGTCATTATTCTGCTTTAAACACGGAATGAGCTACCGTCTGATTTTTCATCCACTTAAGTGAGGCCGTTGTCAGGCGCCAATGGCTTGGTTTGTGAATATCGCTGTTGCCACAACGGTTTTTGTCTTTCTTGTGGGACGTAAGTTGAAACAATTTTGAATTCTTTTAGAACCAAATATAGGTATCATACTATAATTATTTCTAACACACCCCACCTATATAGCTTTATAGCCAAAGGTAAAATAAAACGTATTTCATATAAAAATTGTGCAATAATTCGCTGGGCAAATTAGCTTAACGTTACTTTGCGCCCTTCTTTACATATAGTACGGAGTCAATATTAAATGTTCTGGTTATTGGTGTCGTTGTTGTTGTTGTTGATGTTGATGATGATGATGTTGTTGTTGTTGTCGTTGTTGTTTTTTCTTCGTTTTCTTCTTCTTCAACTTCTTCTTCTTCTTCTTCTTCTTCTTCTTCTTCTTCTTCTTCTTCTTCTTCTTCTTCTTCTTCTTCTTATTATTATTCAGTTCCATCATCACAAGCGTGTCAAAACTGTATCGGTGGTCAATGTGACAGCGAAAACGAGTGCACCCGTTGTCAAGACGGTTACTATGGTAAAGCATGCGAGATCACGTGCTCTCCACATTGCGGAAGACCCTACTCCTATATTTTGTTACCTGACGAAAGACGTAATGCTAGGCCATGCAACAAGACAAGCGGGCATTGTGAGTTCGGATGTGACAATGAAGATAAAGTCATACGGTACTACTCTGATAACTGCACAGTTTGCATCAACGGTAATTGCGACAATCCTCACGAATGCGGAACAAAGAAGTGCACACGCTGCCAGCGCGGTTACTATGGTGACGACTGTCGGAGAAGCTGCAAAGAGTATTGTTATACATATAAAGACTGCCGTGGACCGAACTGCAACGAAGATGAACCAATGTGTGGGAGACACGACGGCTCATGTTCCTTTGGGTGCATTAACGGCATTGGCTATTGTCCAGGTAAAACAGGACTGTAAAAAATTTATACAAATGACTTTACTTCTCTCAGTCCATTTTATATGATATAATGAGAAATGAATGGTATTAGGTGAATTGAGGTTGGGTGTTGTTTACATGGCATGAATTATTTACAGGGTTTCCAATCAAATACCTGTATATTCATGTATAACGGAGACTACATTTATGTACATGTATATATAGGCAGCGAACGATTCAAACATAAAAGTGAGTATGTAATGTTTTGTTCAGCGTTTTCTTCACAGCAGCATAAAAGAAAACACTCAGTTACCACTCCAGACAAGCAACAATCTGCTGCTGAGAAAACAAGGACGCAGATCAGCTGTGTAGTTACTGCACAGTTTATCAGCGGCTTTGTTTCGCTACACAGATTGTACGATCCATCTTCTCCGTTTTGAGAGCGTGTGGTCTGTTTCTGTGACTGTACAGGTTGGTTTGTGTCGGACCTTGTCGGAAACCAAAATTTTTGGTTTTCTCATGCAAAAGGCTCATTAGATTAGAATTCCACACAATGCGCGCAAATTACTTGAGTTGCCATATATTCCAACGAACAATAGCTCTTGTCTCCACAAACCATCCAGCTTAATTTGATAAAATTTAATGCGTGTAAAAAGGCAAATTACAACGCAGCAATGATACATGTATAATAAAATTGAAGTGTGTTGTCTGGTATAGCTTATCTGATAATGGTTATTCGCAAATATTTTGCAACTGTTTATCATGGGTATATGTTTATGGCACCGCTGGGCATTTAGTTTGTCGCAAAATGTGCAGCAACAACTCGAAAACTGTTGACAACTAAAATGTTCCGGTCAAAAACATTTTTGAATAGGGATTTTCTGTATAAAAAACTCAAGGAAAAACATATTTTCCCTCAATAATATGATTCTCTTTGCATTTAATAATAATTATTGCTAAATATTATTACAAAGTGGCACAAATGACAAAACAAAGGCGAAATTTTCATGATCAAATATTGTTTTTGGAAAGCTTTCATTTACATGACCATCGATTACCTCCCTTTCCAATGCATAATTCCTATTCAACTTTCATTGTGGACATTAAAACTTTACAAGTATAAGCTTTAACAAAAAGCTTGGTCTACGCTTCGCATATATAAAAAACTAGAATGTCAAAGAATCTGACCGTACTCCCATTTCATCGTGGTGCATTTGACTGATCAGAAATAAAACGCTGTGCGGTGAAAGCATTCATACCTGACAATCGACCGTCACGATATTGTCGGTTCATTTCATTCCGTTGTGGCTTGTATAGAATGTAATTGGCTACACGGCAGGTGGGGCGCAGTCAAAGCTTTCATACCTGACCATATAGCGTCACAATACCGTCGGTTTATTTCATTCCGTTGTTGCTTAGATAGAATGCAATCATGAACCAGTTCCACGAATTTAACAATTTGCCCCATTTTTGGTACCAACTGCACCATTGGTACAAATGTTACCAACCAAAGGGAGGTTTGCATGGGTGTTTGGGGGTGTTTACACGGTCCTTGGCGAAACGACCCGGAATCCTACTAACACGATGGTCAAGCCACTAGACTCATACGTGCAGTTGCAGTTGTAGAGAGGTGTATGAGTTGTCTTGTAAGTAGGTCAATCTCAAACCTTAGACTACCTGGCGCGTAGACAATAACTGCTGACAGATTCTCAATCTTTTTGCAGGTCCTATTAGGACAAACCAAGATCAAGATTTCGACCTTATAATTCTCATATCGTTCTCCACGCAAAATGTTTCTGCGAAAAATCATTATCAGAGGCAAGGTTTTAAACTATAATTCAATAATTTAATTCTATCGTTTCAGCTTCCAACGCCCAAAGATGTGAGGTGAATGGGCTATTCTATATGACTATCGTCGGCATTGGTGTACAAGTGCAACTCTTTAAGATATGTTAAAAACAGCGGTTTGGCTAGATAGACTTAGTTACGAATCTTGACCAGGTTCGAATCACGTAGTCTTCACAATAGCGATACGCTTTTGTGTGGTTTTTGCGTCGATTTTACCAGGTTCGAATCGGCATAGATCAATGTGGTAACCGATAAGGCGAACCAACATTAAATTTATATGTAAGTTTACTACCGCTCTTAATTTTTTTTTTTTTTTTTTTTGATTCAGTTTTACGTCCCTTTCAAGCTTTTTCACTCATATCGAGACGAATCAATCGGTAGGTGGGGCGAAAACCGGAGTACCCGGAGAAAAACCACCTGACACACCCGCAAGCAGAACTTGGCTTGTCCCACATGTGACTCGTGCCCCGTGCGAGGCACGAACCCACAGCGGTGAGATGATCGAATGATCAAGAGCACTGAAGTCAGCGACCTTAACCACTCGGCCACGGGGGCCGCCCCCGCTCTTAATTGTTTGGAAACAACGCTGAGAGAAAAAAGTGATTCGGAACTGGTTCTGTGCTGTATAAAGAAAGATGTAGACAGACCACATTACGAAAACTTACCCATGCAATATACTGTGCTGTTTTTTTTTCAGGATAAAAATTGAAAATTTCATTGGAAAATTTTTGATATTTTTCTTATTTTTGCTCAAAACACACATTGTGGGTACACGTTAGAAACCGCCTCGGTTCTAAAGAGTACCCACAATCTATGCTTTGGAGCAAAAATAAGAAAAATAGGTATACCCCCTTAAACCCTAGTTGTTTTTTTTTTTTATATAAAAGTGGGGTTCAATGGGGTATATATTGCACGGACATGTTTTCGTGATGAATAGAAAGCATTTACTTTCAAGAATTGGATATATATTCATAAAAAGAAGTTTTGCACCAAATAATATTTTTGTCATTTTAAAGTAATGTTTAGTATACATCTTTTTCAAAAAACTTTTAAAACACAATACTATCTTAAAGGGCTAGACTTCGTGAATAACAAAGCAATAATTTGTCTTGATAAAATTAAGTAAAATGTGCAAAAAATAAAACTTGATTTGATTCGTTTTATATTTTATGTAGAGCCAGTGTCGCTCAATGAGAACAAGACATTTAAACCACCATGACAGCCATAAAGAGAATTATTTTTGCAATGGAGTGGGCGTCATGCCCCATAGCGGGGACAAGACGCCCTTTGTCTCATGATCTGTGTCTGTTTTTTTTTAATCTTTACAAAATTCAACACGTGACCGAGCGGTTAAGAGCGCTGTTTCTTAATCACTCGATCATCTCACCGCTGTGTCTGGTGTGGGTTCGAGCCCCGCTCTGGCCACATGTGAGACAAGCCAAGTTCTGCTTGCGGGTGTGCCAGGTGGTGTTTCTCGAGGTTCTCCCGTTTTCGCCCGCCTACTGATTGGCCCGTCTCATTTTTCTCGAGGTTCTCCCGTTTTCGCCCGCCTACTGATTGGCCCGTCTCATTAAAAAAAAAAAAAAAAAAAAAAAAAAAAAAAAAAAAAAAAAAAAAAAAAACCGATTAATTCAAGCAGGTCGCACGTTTTTACTAAAATTTTACATTTACATTTAGAAATGATAAGACAATAACGGCTCAGCTAACAATGGACAGGACGTCCAGTGACAGCGGGGCAAGACGCCCACCACGATGTTTTGTATGTAAAATGCCATGGGTGTCTTGTCCCATACAGGTATCAGAAAAATGATTACTTATACCATATACGACTATCATACTCACGTCGAGGGAAGGGGTTACAGACAGAAAGACGGACGGACGGACGTACGTACGTACGTACGGACGGACGGACGGACGGACGGACAGACAGACAGACAGACAAATGCTTTCTCACTAATATGTTCACTGCTCTTAAAGGATCTCTGCTTTATTTCTATCTCCTATTACTGCAGCTGGTGTTGTGCCGTGTGGCGGCCCTAAAAATCTCCCCGTATATCATCCATAGTGCAGATTATATTTTCATTTTGGTCCTTTGAGATCAGCGAGGGTGTTTTGAGAAATCAGAAAATAATTGTCGGTTTAAATTCATTTTCTAACCGAGGTTTAAATATACTGAGCCAAACTTATAACGCAACATCGGTTTATTTTTATTGTTATACACAAGAACAGTATCAAATTAACTTTTCCTCCACTGAATAAGATTGCCAGACGATCGAACCATCCCATAAGATCTTGTTTTTAACATTCTGTGTTATTCGTCTAAAAAAATTAATCATTTTTCAGAGGTAGGGTCATGGCAAATATCAAATGCATTGTGATTTTTCAGAATGCGACATGTGGCGTGTATTCGTACACTAGAAATTACTGTCGGTTTTCAGAGTTACCCCTACCCTATTTTAGACAATGAATAATTTCACAGTCACAGTGTCAATTTTGCTCAATTTTAAACAGAGTTGAAGACTCATTTTTACTCCCAATCATTCAAGATTACTCACATTTTAACATTTGTTACAGACGTCCCTGTCCCAACAATTGGACGCTGTTGTGTTTTCTAACAATGCGGAATGAAGGAATGAACATGTTTTCACAAAGGTTTCGTTAAAAACATTCACCGTTAGAATTTTTCACTAACTCCAATTTCTATTGTGTTCAATGGAATGCGCAGTATTAAACGTCCAATTTTCAATGATGCAAACTTTGATTTGAAATTTTGGGTACAAATGGAGTCCATATTGCAATTACCTCATCGAACCTCACTGGGCGATCCATAAAGAAGCAATCTGTGTGCAAATTGATTTCCAGAATCTCTCAGGGGGCGCATGCCAGCAAAATAACCGTTTTGACCAATCAGATTCGAGCTCAGTGACCCATGCCCAGAAATCTAAAACTTTTGAAACCAATTTATTCATTGGTAATTGCTGACCATCATATGTCGGGTAGAACGTCATACGTTACATTAAAATGCAAAAAGCATGCAATAACCGTGTTGCGTTATATGTTTGGCTCAGTATATATTTGGCCCCGTAATTGGTTTTTACTAGTCTTTGTATTGACTACGCTGTTGAAAAATGTGTCATTACAGTAATTCTCTTTGGCTCCATTTTGCCAAATCTATAGGGTCACTGAAGAGGCTTAAGTAGCCGAAACCGCGGCATGGCCCGTCCCCTTTCACACTAACATGTTCATTGCTCTTGAAGGATCGCTGTTTTATTTTTATTTCTTATTACTGCAGCTGGTGCTGTGCCGTGTGGCGGCCCTAAAAAGTATCCCCCCCCCACATCATCCAGAGTGCAGATTGTTTTTTCATTTTGGCCCTTTGAGATCATTGAGGGTACTCTGAGAAATAAGAAAATTATTATCGGTTTAGATTCATTTTCTAACCAAGGTTTAAATATATTTGGCCCCCATTTGGTTTTTACTAGTCTTTGTATTGACTACGCTGTTCAAAAAATGTAAAATTACAGTTATTCTCTTTGGCTCCATGTTGCCAAATCTATAGGGCTACTGAAGAGGCTTAACTAGCCGAAACCGCGGCATGGCCCATCCCCTTTCTCATTAATATGCTCACTGCTGTTAAAGGATCTCTGTTTTATTTGTATTTCAATATCAGTAGAGCACATCCTTTAAAACGACATACGATATCTAGAAGGAGATATGCCAAATTACCATATGTTTTCGAACGAAATATACCCTATTATAATATATCTAAATTGACATATAATATGTCAATCTAAATATCATTATATATTTCGATCGAGATATATGACTTTCTTGATCTGAAAACGTGATCATTTTGCGTCATGCGCAGTCTCTCATCGAGTTTAGCATAGCGGGAAGTTTTGAATTTTGTGCAGAAACAAATTTCCAACAAAAAATCCAGCGTCATCGAAAAGTTCACCAGGGAAGTTATATACAGTTTGGATTTGAATATGCTCGTCGCCCGATTTACATGAAAAAAAAAAACAAACACTATTTTACTTGCTGAACATAACGACATAAAGTGCTAGGGAAATTCCAAAAAGTGTTAAATATATCTAAACTGTTTGGATTGGTTAGGCTACATGACTTAACGTCCATATCAGCATTTTTTGTTCAGTCATATTGGGAAGGAACCAACGCTTTCTGTAAACCAGAAGTCAAGGATCTTAAAATTTTGCTATATGGCTCTTCACGACAACAAAACGTACGATCTCGCCGGGGACCTCTCTGTAAGTAAATAAATCATTCTTCTTCTTCTTCTTCTTCTTCTTCTTCTTCTTCTTCTTCTTCTTCTTCTATTTCTTCTTTCTTCTTTCAAAGAGTAACTCTACCACAATGCCAGGCAACAAGCATTTACCTCGATGAACAGGCTGTTCAATGAGAGCGTGACTGCAACGGAAACCAGCGATCTTTCAAATCGGATAAGGACGGCAAGCCGATGCGACTTTGCCCATCCCCGCCCATTGGGACCGTGAGAAATAGAGGGACTGCCAGACAGAGTTTGTAACTGAGTGATCGACCACACATTTACTGGTTAACCACTTAGGTCTGAAACTGCCTGGGAAAAGTTATAAGCTTTAGTTGTTGTGTGGTTTTATTTCTCCAGCACGTATTTTTAAGCATGTCACGACGTAACATTGTTGGGATTGAAAGGCCGCAACATCCCAGTATGACCATAGATGTTGACTCGGGTCTCACAAATGCTCGGCGCGGAGCTCGAATCAACACTGGCCAGAGTGGTACCATGATGCAACTCGGCAAGGGGCCGTCAAACTCGGTTGCAGCTACGCTACATAGCGATGGGTACATTATTTGCATGGCTCCTCGTCCTCCGGGGAGTTAATATGCCTTGCTCAAGGACAACAGGGTACTGCCAGTGCCACGGTGATCGATTCCATGACCTCTCGATTCGGATTCCGATGCTTTACTATAACGTCACCACGTTCCCTTATTTTATGTTTGTTTGTTTGTTTGAATTGATGTTTAACGTCCCAGTCAAAGGCTAATGGTCATGTCGGGACACTATCTCGATTTTTATGAGACTTTTACCAAAAAATAGGACGTCATGACATCCAAAAAGCTTCAAATATATCCAACCAACTATGCCAACAAGGCTTGTTTGTGTGGATAGATTGACATGAACCACTTTTCCTGGGCAGGCTCAGACTTGAGCGGTTAACCAGGCATCAGATGGTTAGTCAGTAGCGAAGAAGCTTTGCTTGGAGGCACAAGCAGCCCATCTATTTCTTTTAGGTCCCAGTGGAAGGACAGTAATGAGGTCTCAAAACGCAGGAAACGAGGAAAATAGCTGACACACATTAGCATATAAGCCAAACGCGCGCCGGGTTGTGTTGACAAAAATGTAAAATTCAACATACGCCAGGAGCACATCTGAAACACTCTAGAAACGCGTTACATGCGCACTTTGTACGTTTGATGTACGCCTCGGTGTACGTTGATATACGTCACTGTATGTCACTGCGCGCTCCACGCGCGTATGGGCTCAAAAGACTTTTTAGGCATGCTTAAAATTTTCTCGAAGCTCGGCGTGAATCGGTCGTGTGTCTAAGCTGGAAACCACCGTCAGTCGTGTGTTACAGGCGCGTTGAATACACTTTGAACGCGTTTGGCGCACATTTTAGACACGCCAGTGTACGTTACATGCACGTTCCGATTTAAAAAAAAAATATGTACGAAATGGTGCTTCAGTAACGTACCCCAAGCGTGTATGAGACGCGCGTTTAACGTTTAACGTTTGCTGCGCGCCTATAGCGACTGCTTAGTGTTTGTTTGTTTGTTTGAATCGATGCTTTACGTCCCGGTCAACAGCTAAGGTCATGTCGGGACGTTGCCTCCACTTTTTGGGACTTTTAACCAAAATTAGGATGTCATGGCATCCAACAAGTGCTTAAAATTTAACCATCCAACAAAGCCACAAAGGCTTATATGTGTGGACGGTTTTGACTTGAAACCACTTTTCCTGGGCAAGCTTAGACCTGAGTGGTTAACCAGTAATCAGCGAACAAGCTTTGCCTGGAATCACAAGCAGTCCATCTATTTCTCTAGGCCCCAACGGGCGGGGGCCTCCTGCTTAGTGTGTCTGGGACGTAACAAAACGTACTATTTTTAGCGTTTTGAGATTTTTGTCATACGTCTGGCAAACGCTTCAGTCACGCGCTAATGTGTGACTGCTAAAACGAGTTTAAGAAACAAATTATTTTTTATACGTCCAAAATCTTCAGTGTGTTGAGATTTTTCATACGCCCGGTGCGCGTTTGGGTTATTCGCTAATTATAATGTACTATCTGCAGGAAACCACGGATTTATAAATTATCATGTTGAATCTCCCGAGACCGGCCGGTGCTTGCAAAATCATGCATTTTGTATCAGACCGAGAAGAAAAGCTTACCCTGTGGCTCTAGTTTAACAAAGATAATGGAAAATATATAAAACTGTTTATACCACACAGTAAATTTATATTACTGACCGCTCCGAGGCGGTACTTCTGTTGTAGACCTACTTGTTTTATGTTTTGCACCTTTTTATGTACGTTTTCAAAGCGTTGTTGAACCCCCGATTTCACACGTGTGAAATCGGCGGCACTTAATCATAAAATCTGTGAATATCTGGTATTATTCTCAAATGTGAAAAAATTGTACCAAATTTTCACACGCGGGACGGGTCGAGTCAGTGTTTTGACGTGTGAAGAATTCGTTTGGATTCATCAAATCTTTGAATTTATCAATTTTACTAAATGTTCTCATATAATGCTATATATTGAAGAATTGGAATCGAAGGCAAAACCGCTTCAGACGGGTGGTTTTCGTGAGTGTGAAGAATACGTACGAAAAGTACATGAAATTTTATTACATGCGCATATCTCACATGAGTGTGAAATGGAATGAAATTTGTTACATAACAATTCGTTACCAATTCTTCGCCGGCTTGGAGGATTTGGTACCAATAATTCACATAAGAACTTTGCGAAATGTGAAATTTGTTCAAGAATGTGTTTTCGTGTGTTAGAAGATTTAATACCGATTTGTGTCAATTCTACACACCTGAAAAAATAATCATACCAGTTCTTCACAGACGTTATATAAAGGGTGTTAAGAAAGTTCGTTCCGCGCAAAAACTGTTTTCATCATAGTTTAATTTAAATGTTTCAAAACTAAAAAATGTCATAACAAGATTTTAATTTGGATGTATGTGAAAAGACAAAAGCAACTATGTTTTAAATCAGATCATGAAAAATGTGGCCCTCAAACACTGGCACCCATTTTCTAACCCTTCAACTTTTACACAGAAATGGGGGTATACTAGTAAATATCTTTGCTATGTCAAGACAGATGTGTAAAAATCTTCTATAATTCAACGAACAAAGCTTAAATGAACTGCTTATTCGCCATTTTAATAATTATGTGATATCTTCAATTCTAAACCTGTTAGAAAAATCAAATGTCAAAAAATTCACAATTTCTTCAGAAAATCGAATTATTCCAAAACTTGTGAAAAACAATGTAGTTAGAAAATATACATCTGTGAAGCAACTCAACGTAAGACAGCATTTCAACTGCTATATTTATCTGAGAATGGAACAGATTCAAGAAAAAAATTTTCCAACATAGAAAAAACTTTGATTTTGACCCAAAAAACTAAGTCCGAATAGTGGCAGAAAAAAGCTAAGTGCAAAGTTGACCAAAAAAATAACTTAGTTTTTTGAATAGTCAACCGTCAACCGTCAACCGACAACTAACTTAACGTTCGTGAAAAATGTATCATGTCATTAGTGTTTGCCTACAAGATGCTTTCGAATCATGTGGCAAAGTGCGGAACGAACTTTCTTAACACCCTTTAAATTCGTACCGTCAGAGGTTTCAGAAGCCGTTTGAAATTTTAGTATTGATTTCACAGCCTCCACCCCGCCATCATTGTTTTTGTTTTTCATTTTGGTCCTTTGAGATCATTGAGGTTACTCTGAGAAATAAGAAAATTATTATCGGTTTAGATTCATTTTCTAACCAAGGTTTAAATATATTTGGCCCCCATTTGGTTTTTACTAGTCTTTGTATTGACTACGCTGTTCAAAAATGTAAAATTACAGTAATTCTCTTTGGCTCTATGTTGCATACTTGTTCTTGTTGGTACCTATTTTTACACAGATATGAAATTAAAAAATGCGGTTCAACAAGGCTATCACCCATGTCGAGAGCATCAACATGTTATTGGAATGGTGCTAGTACCGGTAAACTGATTTCAATTCATGCTTCCTGCGTTTGGGCGCCTCAACATTTTCATATCCCGGAACATCTCTGACATATTGAAACGAGAGAAGGAAAATATATAAGAATGATTGCTGGAAAACAAGTAGGTCATGAACCAGCATTGTTAAAGGACCGGGGACTTGTTTACCGATGGCAAAGCTTCATACGATGAGGTGGTTCATGTATCTTGGCGTGTTCTAGCACGTTTGAGTTTTCAAAATTAAGCTACTCGATGATCGTGTTCGCGTAGCGGGGATGCTGCACTAGACTGCAAATACCTATATATAGTACCAAGAAATCGCTTAATACAGCGAAATAGTTTGAAAATATATGTCAATTGAGACATATAATGTCAAACGGATGTAGAGCTATATATCTCGAAGTAGATATTATATTTAAATTCAAATATTTTGTGTTTATACATGTATCAAGATTTAGATATGATATCTAGTTTTAGATACTATATTAAAAAGGAGATTTTTTGACAATATATGTCAATTTAGATGTAACAGGCGAAGAAAAATTCTTTCTTCCCTGACGGGGATCGAACCAGGTTCTCCCGCGTGCTAAGCGAACACTCTACCACGTCGCTGTAAAAGCCGGCTTGTACCGCAAGGCAGTACAAGTGTGCTATATACCTATACCCTGTGACATTCTCCCCCACCAAATTGGGCTTCGTCCCCGAAGTCCCAGGCCATAGAGTTTATCGTGGAAACAAACTCGGGGAATTACTGCACGGGTCATAGGATTAATTCACGTTGGGGGCCAAATGTAACAGGCGAAGAAAAATTCTTTCTTCCCTGACGGGGATCGAACCAGGTTCTCCCTCGTGCTAAGCGAACACTCTACCACGTCGCTGTAAAAGCCGGCTTGTACCGCAAGGTAGTACAAGTGTGCTATATACCTATACCCTGTGACATAGATATAATATGTAACGAAGTATAGATAAACCGGATGTAGAGTTATATATGAGGGTCTGGATGGGGTATAATGGTTAATGAATAATGGCCTAAAAATTTTAATGAGAGTGAATAAAGAGCAAAAAAATTAATGATTAGTGAATAATGAGGTCCTAAAGAATAATGAATAAATGTAAATTATTAATGAATAGCAGAGTAATATAATGAATAGTGAATAATAACATTTTAAAGAATAATGAATATGCTAAAATTTGGCTATGGAATTGTCTTAGATGGCCTCCCTGACATTCCAAAATTTCATTTTTTTCTGGGGTCTGGACGCCCCCAGACCCGATTTAGTTCAAATGTTGAATTCATATTTCAGAAATCCTTGAGCTGTTTGAAAAGACATACGTCTGGAAGCCAAGCATGTAGGGACTCACCTCAAGGACCAATTGAAAAAGAAATGTGTCATTTGAAGGCAGAGAAAAATAAATTAAATCATTCTGAATGTTTAGTGAGCCAGATATTATTTCACTGCTTTGTTTGCTTATGGTATATGTATTTTCTTTTTATTCTATTACCCCACTTTGTCCTTATTATGTATGTTCCAATCCTATAATGATAATCTTTTCTGTGGATGGACATCATCTTGCTTTTTTTAAAAGGACAGAACATAGTTATAGGGTCTTTTGCAATCAGAAACAAGGCACCACGAAGAACGTTAATGTAAATCCATCTGGCAATTTATATGGCGCTACATTGTTTTTTCCTCGCTCGCTCGGTATAATAAAATGTACAATCAGGCACAAACACAAATTCATACATCACTGTGACATAGTTTACTAAATAAAAACAACAGCATTTTATTATAACTTTTACCCCTGAAATTACATTTTTTTCTTAAATAAACCTTTGGTATTCATATTTGAAGAGAAAGATTCAGGGTAAAACTTATTGCGTATTCAGTATTTAAGGTGGGGATTTAAAAAAATTTAAACAGATTTAAAAGGGGTTATGCTAAAATAAATCGGTATACTATTTCGGAAAGATTATATGAAGCTTTGTGGTCTAGCAGAGTATATACATGTACATGTATGCTTCTCTCAAGATGTTAATATCAAGATTGCACTAAGCTGTCTACAATTTAATATCATAGAACTAGTCCTTGTGGCTTGAGATAGGGGATGCCTTAGGTGGGGAACACCTATTTGCTTATGGATATTAGCTGGGTGAAGAAAGCGTGACTAGTAATTATAATATTTTAATGAATAATTGAGCTAATTTTAATGCATAAGCCAAAATTTTAATGACAGTGAATAAATGGCTAAATTTTTAGTGATTAGTGAATACCAGGACCCCCATCCAGACCCTCATATATCTAGAAGGAGATACTATATGTAAATTCAATAATTTTATGTTTATATCTAAATTTAGATATGATATCTACTTTTAGATACTATATGAAAAAGGAGATATTATATGTCGTTTTAAAGGATGTGCTGTACTGAATATTTTCGTGTTTTGCAAGTTGGATTGTATAGTGTATATCTCGAATTTATGGTTATCTCACTTTTTGTCTCAAATGGTCTATATTTATATTCGCACGATTGGGGTATGGAAATAAAAAGAGGTCTGGGGTTGGGGAAAAGGTGGGCGAAAGCATTTGAGAAAAAAGGTACACGTAGGCAACGATCAGGAAAAGGCGCAATCAGAAAAAGATTCCCACTCCAAAAACCGAGGTGGGAAAAACCTAATTAACAATCAGGTACTTATACCGTGAGACATATCGTAAGCCGATTGAGTAGCTATTTTCCCAATAGGTGGTCATTCAATTACCTAAACTTAACTAGAAATACGATGACATACATAAGGCGCCAACAGCACAAAAACTTAAGGATGTTCGCTGCTAACATTTGACATTTCGGTACTTCCGGTTTTTCTTTTCTTGGATATCTCGTAAACGGTTGCAGATATTTTCCTAATATTTTATATTTGGATACATATTGATGATATGCATTGAATGAGCCATGGAAATTGTCAATCTAAGAAACTTCATTTTTTCACCCCATTTTCTGCAACTTTTCAGAAAATTTTAGTAGTCAGTAAAATTAAGGGGGTAGGGTAGATTAAACTTGAATATTACACATCTTCAAATTAACTGCACTAGTTCGATATTATTTTTAGCAGCAGTATATGTGTACATGGTCTTCTAAGTCATTCGTTGTGTCTTTTGTGTGCTGGTTTTAAAATTTTAGGTGGTTTTATGAAATGGGCCTTTAGAAACAAAATAGCCGAAGAAAGGCTGAAAATGGCGATTTTCAAGTTGTTGGTTCTCTCTTATATGCTCACTACCCTATGTATTTCTTTCTTTTATTCGAACAATATTACCAAGGTCTATGTTGTGTGAAAATACAAGAAAAAGTTTGAATCAACAAATATGGGTTTGGCACATTTCAATATATTGATTTTTTCCGACTATTCAAGTATGGGGGTAGGGTTGGAAAAGGAATCGTAAAATTTTGTCATCCACTTCAAGCTGCAAAATCTTTTATGCTTTTGGTCCAAAATAGTCTGCGTTACGTAAATATTTATGACTTTTGAAAGCATTTTAGGTGTATTTTTGTTCAAGACAGGTATGTTTCAAAGAATTGAAAATTAAATTAATTTTACCAAATTTAAAACATGGTGCTCAGAGGTCTCATTCAGAAGCCTGTAGCTTGAAAAAATGCACACTACCCTATATTTATTTTGTTTTCAAATGTCTTGTGTTGTATTTTGGAATCAAAAAAGAGTGGTTAGAAAAAAAGTTTGAATACTTTTTCATTGGCAGCGAACATCCTTAAACACCAAAACATAAAACAATAGGAACCACTACAGAAGTATCGCCTTGGAATGATCAGTAATATAAAATTACTAGCGGGCTTCAACCGGTTTTACAGGTACCTAATCCCATCCTCAGCTTCTGCAGTGGTTCACAACATTTAGTTTGTTGTTCGGTCCTTGTGGTGAATCTCTAACTAGTCAAATAAATCATGACAAACTCCATGGTGAATCAAAAACGAGGACTCGCAGAAAGCAGTTACACTTATGAGGGCATGCACTGTTAAAAGAAAGAACAATGTGTCTTTACATCACTATATTTTATATATATGTAACCTTACACTTCTATGTCATATTCATGTATCACGTTTAACGGCACATACATGTAGAATGTAAGTTATATGATCGAATGATACTTATACGTTCGTATCAAATTCGTGTATAATTTAATTAATTTTGAATCACAAAGACAGTAAAGGTCACATATTTGGTAAGTATCTTTTCTAACAAATTAAACTTAACTTATCATAGAAATATTATATTCTAAACATAGTTATCAAAGCATAAAAGTGCCCTTGCCTACTGTTACTATCATGATTTTGTTTGCTTCTGATTGGATCTACCGTTTTACGTTTCTCATTAAAGTAACCAAACTATAATATTGGGGTTGGTGCGAATGAGTAATTTAAACATGTTAATCGGATGATGTTGGGATGTTTTTTAAACTTGTCTATATCTCCCGCTTCCTTTTTTATCCTTCTCAACTTTCAACTGCGTTACTTTTAATGGTTCTGTGTGTCATTTTTGGCTTCTGTTTTAGCCAATTTCTCTGTCTTATCAATGGTTTCAAATATCAATCATTTAATGTCCTCATTGTCCTTATTTAAGCCGCCTCGTGGGAAAACCAACAATGTGGTTTCCGAACAGGTCCGACACAAACCGACCTGTACAAGCACAGAAGATAGCTAGAGATTGGAAATTTTGGATTTAGAAAGTAGAGGAATTGTACTATCCGTGTAGCGAAAACAAAGGCGCTGATCAGCTTCGCGGTTACCGCGAAGCTGATCTGCGTCTTTGTTTTAGCATATGCAGATTGTTGGTTTTCCCATGAAGCGGCTCATTTATTATTTTGTTTGCTTCCCACCTTGATCAGGACCTCACCCGGTACGCCAAGATGCAGTTTCTTCTTCTAGCTCTAGCCCTGTATTTGTCGGGTGTCGTAGTCGGTATGGGAAAGGGAAACCTAGTGTACGGCAATGACGTAGGTAAGCATTTTGAGCGCCATGTTTTCTGCTTGAATCTCGGCATTCTTACACTACTAAGCAATGAATAATATATTTATAGTTGTAACAACTCGAAAAATACGCTTCAATGTTTAGCCCATAGTCTTTTATGGATGCTTAAGTAAGAAACAAATGTGTCCGCGTCATGAGAAAACCCGATTTTTGAATATGCGAAAACAAAGACGCAGATCAGCTTTGCAGTAGCGGCACAGCTGATCAGCGCTTTTGCTTTCGCTACTCGGATAGTACAATTCCTCTTCTACTTACATGTATGGGCAATATTTCAAGCCTCTAACATGCTTCTGTCACTATAAAGGCCGATTGGTGTAGAACCTGGTCGGAAATGTCGAATACCGGTTTTCTCAAGACTGGGCTCATATTATTTAAGAAAGCATTGCAAGCCCCTTCCACTTGGATACAACAATCATGTGCGCGTGCGTGCAGGAACCTTTTATGTTATATATGTGCTTTTAAAATGTACATCCAATACAGTTTCAAAGCCATATTAGTGGTCTTGGCAGTTTTGAAATTGCAATATATTTACATGTATCTGGCTATCATCGCTGGTTTTCACTGATGAGGGTTCAGTGTCCGAAATTGCGCATTATGGCCCATACTACCTCCACTGAACTTTTATAATATTTTATTATCTTAATAAAGTTGCGATACACATTGATGCATTTTGTGTTGTCAGATGATCAATTCAAGCGAGAAGAGAGAGGCTTTAGCATGACTCAGGAGGCGATCAAAGGTAATACTTTAGCATGACTCAGGAGGCGATCAAAGGTTATACATAAGCATGACTCAGGAGGCGATCAAAGGTAATGCTTTAGCATAACTCAGGAGGCGATCAAAGGTTATACTTAAGCATGACTCAGGTCGCGATCAAAGGTAATACGTTAGCATGACTCGGGAGGCGATCAAAGGTTATTCTTTAGCATGACTCAGGGGGCGATCAAAGGTAATACTTTAGCATGTCTCAGGAGGCGATCAAAGGTAATACTTTATCATGACTTAGGAGGCGATCAAAGGTGTCGCTGAACAAATAAGTCACGTCATAAGAAAACCAACAATGTGGTTTCCGAACAGGTCTGACACAAATTGAGCTGTACAAGCACAGAAAATGGCTAGAGTTACTGCGAAGGTGATCTGCGCTTTTGGTTTCGCATATGCAAATAGTTGGTTTTCTTATCAGTCGGCTGAAATGACACATACAAAAACAAACAAACGCCATAAACACAAATAAAGGTTAAATAATTTGATGATTCTAATTTTACGCTTTACACACTTTATACTTATACATTGACAGGAATAATGGCTTGGAGGAAACTTCTCTGGGATTCAAAACCAGCATCAGCATACCAATTCCAATCTAAAAACTTCAAAAGATATAGAA
The DNA here is from genome assembly GCA_964017185.1 of Rugalucina vietnamica. NCBI lineage: Eukaryota > Metazoa > Mollusca > Bivalvia > Lucinida > Lucinidae > Rugalucina > Rugalucina vietnamica. The sequence goes on from OZ024874.1 coordinate 47,101,156, forward strand.
AATCCGGAGATTTTAGTCACGCCATGGAAGATTTTATGTCCGTTATCCCAGAGGCTGATATTAAAAAAAGTCGAGACGTTCTAAATGTAAGTACAAATGTATTACGAAAGCTCGCCCAGTGCCACACAAAAGCACTATGAAAGTGGTCATTTGGAAATGAAAAAATATAAATTGTGGTAAACAAACAATTATGTTAGAATTGACTCAACGAGTCGGTTCTGAAGTGAGTTCGTTATCTTTGTTCTGAAGGTAATTAAGAAAGGGTATTAATACACAGTTTTGAATATACTCCTCTAAATAATCGAAGTTAATTTATGAAAGCTCCCATAAGACATGGTGAGTTCTTTGATGGATCCAGCTCTACAGCTGTATATAGAGCAAGTCATTATCAAGAAATCTAATTAGGCTTGGTTTTGCGTTCTCTGCGCTTTCTTTCAGCGTCCCAGATACTCTTTTCTTCATAGAGAGTAGCTCCAGTGTTGATGAGACCTCGCCACTTTGATCGCTCCTGTGTAGCCAGTTCCCTTTATTTGTATGTCGAAATCCTTCAGACAGGCTTTTAGGGTGTCTTTGTAGCGTTTCCCCTGGCCACCTTAGGAGCGTTTCCCCCCTCTCCTGTAATTCTGCATAGAAAATTTTCTTTGGGCGTTTTTATAACATGGGTCAATCCATCTTAGCTGCGTTAGCTCTAAGACTGTATGTATGTTTTGAATCCTGCCTTCGTCAGGACCTCTGTGTCTGGACCTCTTGTATTGCCACCTGATTTCTAACATCTTTCTCAACAGCTTAAGTAGAGATGATCATTTGCATGGCGTTTGTATACTATTCAGGTTTCACATGCATATAAAAGATATTGGTAGTACCACAGTCTTGTAGACTTTCAGCTTGGTGCCGAGCTAGTATCCATTTCGCTCCCATATATTTGCACGGAGTCTTCCGAATGCCACACTGGCTGACTTTTGCAATTTTGGCAGTCACCTCACCATAATGTGCACTGCTTTGGTGAGAGTGCGTCCCAGGTAGGTGAATTTATCAACAACTTTCAGTTTTTGTCTATTCACTGTGACAGTTAACTCTTTGTACGCTTTTCCAGGTCAGTTTCTGTATTTTTGTGCTAAGTATAGTTTTCTTGTAATGAAGTCAATACATAAATTTTGTGGAACTCAATCTGTGGAAATGCTAATAACATGTGAGCCGCGACGTGAGAAAACCGGTCTTCGGGGTTTCCGACCAGGTCCGACACAAACCGGCCTGTACAAGCTCAGAAAAGAGCTAGAAGCTTGAAATTTCGGATTTAAGTAGAAGAGGAATTGTACTATCCGAGTAGCGAAAACAAAGGCGCTGATCAGCTTCGCAGTTACTGCGAAGCTGATCTGCGCCTTTGTTTTCGCATAGGCAATAATCCCGTTTTCTCACGATGCGGCTCATGTATAAGGTACCTTATGGAAGATAAATCTACCGAATGAACATTGTCTTGGTACTATTTTAATTTACTTGTCAGGGTAAAGTCTACGAAGGCATAGTTGGCGATAGAAAAGTGGTTCTTCGGGAAAATGGAGGCACGAACGATATTCACCCGACCATAGAACTGTTTAACTTGAATAATGACAACAAGGACAAGATCCTGTATATGGGGACGGACTGGGATAAACGTCCATAATAGTCAGGACTATACATTACGAAAACTTGCCCATGCAATATACAGAGATTTTTTCACCTGTAAAAATTGAAAATTTCATGAGAAAAAAATTGATATTTTTCTTATTTTTGCTCAAAACATAGATTGTGGGTACACGTTAGAACCTAACGAGTACCCACAATCTATGTTTTGAAGCAAAAATAAGAAAAATAGGTATACCCCTGTAAACCCCAATTTTACTATATAAATGTGGGGTTTAAGGGGGTAAACATTGCACGGACAAGTTTTCCTGATGGTCAGGACTATAAGAGCCACGTCATGAGAAAACCGGATTTTGCCTATGCGCAAACAAAGGCGCAGATAACTGCACAGCTGACCAGCGCCTTTGTTTTCGCTACTCGGATAGTTCATTAACTTTTCTTCTTAGATCCGAAATTCCAAGCTTCTAGCCCTCTTCTGAGACTGTACAGACCGGTTTGTGTCAAACTTTGTTGGAATCACCGAATACCGGTTTTCTCTCGTCGCGGCTCATTATTTGTAACATAGACGGATACTCTGTTCAACCAGGATTGACTTTGTTTATTGGATTTGTTTGTACTGCTCACGTCTTTGAAGTTTATAAAATGATATATATATATATTTTTGTAATTCATGCAAGTCGTTTGGACATATTAGTCAGCATTTGCCTAATCAAAAAGAAGACTTTTTGGTTTGGTGGGTTTCCACCTGAAAGATAATTATATTGTTAACATACGAGTAAGTGAGCCTTTGCATGAGAAAACCAACAATCTTAATTTCGAACCAGGTGTAACACAAACTGGCCTGTACAGTCACAGAAGCGAAGTTTGGATTTAAGAAGAAGAAGAGGGATTGTACTCTCTATGTAGCAATTACTGCACAGCTGATCTGCATCCTTGTTTCTGCCTATAGCTACTATGCATTTTGTCGTTTTTCTTGTGCGTAGGCTCAAGTAATAGAGACACGCAACGGGTGAAAATTTACTAAATACGTACATGTATATGGAATCTGAAATTATTTTCTGTCAGCTTTTGGCATGTGATGAAATGTGACAACGTCATTTTAATGATGCAATTAACGAAGTAAACAATCCGAACATAACAGTTTTGTCGTTCGTTCGTCTCCCACTACTAAGAAAGACGATCTTTATTTATTGATAATTATATTGATAGCTGACAACGCCACTCTTAGTTCTAAACTGTCATTTGCAATGAGATCAAGACAGTTATGGATGGTCCATTGTCTCTGTATTTCTTTCGGCTTCACAGACCCTCTTTTTATATTACTTGGCAGTCCAAATCCAAAAAAGTGGCTTAGTTTTCGTTTTGTTGGCATTTTTGAGTACATTATTCTACCTATGCTCATAATATTCCTTGACATGTGCCCAAACTCGTATGGGTGGATGCCAAGTCTGTAAATGACCCTGGGCCACAGAACAAGGTCAAAGGTCAAACGAGTGCAAAATAGCAAAAATCTGTAAAAATGAAAATAAACATTATTGTTTTGAAAAATAATGGACTGATTATAGATAACTTGTACTCATGTCATTCCTTGACATGTGTCCAAAGACATAGAGGTGGATTCCAAGACTGCAAATGCTCCTGGGTGACAGAATTAGGTCAAAAGTCAAATGAGTGCAAAATAACAAACACCCGTTACAATAATCAAGTATTTCTTAAATCAAACATGAACTGACTAAAGACAGCATGTGCTTATTTTTTTCATTGACAAGTGTTTAAACTCATACGGGTATATTCCAAGTCTGTAACTGCCTCTGGGTCACATAATTAGGTCAAATGTCATACGAGTGCAAAAATATCAAAACCTGTTATGATAACTGATAGTCTTCTAGCTATCCATACCCCCTCCCCCAGGGGGAATTTTCTACATTATGATTTTCTAAAAGTACATTAAAAAAGCTATCAATCCTATTTTCTGCCATCTGGAAGTGGAAGTGTTTGCGTTTTACGCTATGTTCTATTAAAGTACCCTAAACATTCATTTTTTTGCGTTTTTGTAATGGGGTTACACAAAGAAAATTGAAGATATCTCAATTATTTGTAATCCTAGACCATTGAACTTGGTCTCATTTTAAATCTTAGACATAGCCTTTTCTTTCAATGATAAGTAATAGAAAATATCTAATTTGCATATTCATGAATTTTCATTAAAACTTTAAAATGAATAGAAAGAAACAATTAAAAAAAGTATCCAATAATTTCATGCCTAAACTATCATTGTGACTCATTGTAATTGTACAAATAATACTATTTGACAAATTTGTTGATGTCATGGGCCTAAATAAAAATTATCTCATTTGCATTTTCATGAATATTAATGAAAATGACGAAAATCAAGATTTACAAAGGGACAATCTATTGCCATTTGAAGGGTTTAGGGTTGGATATCTATAGGATGTACCTTGCACCCTTAGAACAAATGCCCATGGGTGCCAGTTTGGTCAGAGGATCACTTTATTGCACATTTGTGTCATGTAAAATCACAGTGTTCACCCCACCCAAAATAAGCAGAGGAAGTAGTGTGGTACAACTATATTTCTTGGCTACTAATACACCTAGAGAGCAGAAATAGGTATCAAATGATTCCTCTTACAATGCTTGATAACCATGTAATAAGACATAAATGTCAAACTGACTTCCTGGTGTTCGAATATTAATGAGAAGTTTATATATTAGAAAAAAATCACAGAAAAATGGAGTATACCAGCATAATTGCTTATATCTCGTCAACCAAAAGCCCTAAAGAGCTTAAAATGGTATCAAATGATTGATATGACAATGTTCTATAACCACATAATAAGATATATAAACAAATCGGCTATCTTAATGCTCAATATTAAAGAGAACTTCAGATAATAGAGAAAAATAACAGATAATGAAGGGGGTCTACCAACAAAATTGCTTATATCTCAGCAACCAAAATCTTTACAGAGCTGAATTTTATATCAAATGATTGATATGATAATGGTTTATAATTATGTGATAAGATACAGAAAGAATTCGACTTTCTTGGGGTTCAAATCTTGATGAGAAGTTCAAATATTAGAGAAAAATCACAGAACAATGGAGGGGGTATACCTACAGAAATGTTTATAGCTCAGCAACCAAAAGCCCTAGAGAGCAGAAATTGGTATCAAATAATTGCTATGACAACATTCTAAAACCATAAAATAAGACATATAAATAATCAGACTTTCGTGTTGTTTAAATATTGATGGCATCATATAATATTAGAGAAAAATCACAGCAAATGCAGGGGGTATACCTACAGAAATGTTTATATCTCAGCAACCAAAAGCCATAGAGAGCAGAAATTGGTATCAAATGATTGCTATGACAATATTCTACAACCATGTAATAAGGTATACTAACAAGCTGACTATCTTGTTTCTCAAATATTTAAGAAAACTTAAGATATAGGAGAAAAATCACTAGCAAACGAAGGGGGTATACCAATAACATTGTTAATATCTCAGTGACCAAAAACTCTAGAGAGCTGAAATAGGTATCAAATGATTGCTCTAATGATGTTCTATAATACTGTGATAAGACGCATCAATAATCTGACTTTCTTGTTGTTCGAATAGTGATGAGAACTTTAAATATTAGAAAATAATCTCAGAAAAATAGAGGGGGTAAACCAACGGAAACGTATATATCTCAGCAACCAAAAGTCATAAAAAGCTGAAATTGGTATCAAAAGACTGCTATGACAATATTCTTTAACCAAGTTATAAGATATTATAACAAGCTTACTTCCTTGTTTCTCAAATATTTAAGGAAACTCAAGATATAGGAGAAAGATCCTTGGCAAACGAAGTGGGGTTACCAATAAAACTGCTAATATCTCAATGACCAAAAGTTCCAGAGAACCGAAATTGGCATCAAATGATTGCTAAGATAACATTCTATAACCATGTTGTAAGGCACACAAACAATCTGACTTTCTTGTTTTTCGAATATTGATAAAAACTTTAAATATTAGTGAAAAACCACAGAAAAGTTGATGGGGTATACCAACAAAATGTTTTATAACTTAGCAACCAAACGTCCCAGAGAGCTGAAATTGATATCAAATGATTGTTATGATAATGTTCTACAAATATGTGATAAGATAAATGAATAGTTCGACTTTCTTGTTGTTTGAATATTGATGAAAACTTAAGATATTTGATAAAAATCACAGAAAAATAGAGGGGGTATACCAACAGTAACGTTAATATCTCAGCAACCATAAGTCCTAGAGATCTGAAATTGGTATCAAATAATTGCTATGACAATAATGGATAACCATATAATTATACATATGACCAAGCTGACTATCTCAATGCAAAAATTTACGAAAACTTAAGATTTATGAGAAAAAAAAAAACACAGACAAATGCAGGGGACTATACCAATAAAATTGGCAATATCTCAGCAACCAAAAGCTGTAGAGAGCTGAAATCGGTATCAAATGATCATTTTCTATCCACAATTGATAAAAAAAAGTACCTAAGAGAACTTTATCCCCATCAGAATACCACTGACACTGATGTTTATACAGACAGTTGTAAAAGGGCATGAAAATAAGCATTTTTTGCACTAAAGTGACCTTTGACCTAAGTCTGCATTACTTTGTTGTAACAATTGTAACTGATTACACCATACAAATGTATTAGGTGTAATTTGGGGTGTTTTTACACACATAGAAAAGAAAATATTTCATAAGATACTGCTATAATGTTGAAATATCTTAAATTTTGCACTTAGTTGACCTTTGACCTATTTTTGGGACTCTGGGGCATTTTCAGACTTGGCATCCACCCTAGCGTGTATTGTTACACATTAAGGTACACATTGGGCATGGATGCCAAAATGTACTCAAAAATGCCAACAGAAAAATATTTGGGGGGCTTGGGAGGCCAACTATATAATGAGCGGCCCCTTTGTTAACGAGACAAAGAAAACCAGAGGACCAATGGTTCTGTAAACGCTCACCTGAGATCTGGGATATGGGAACTCAGCTGATCTTGCCATAAAATAGGTCAAGGTCATCCCGGGCTTATGATTTATACAAACTTTGTAGAGCTCCACTCACTATAGCTTCAAGCAAAGTTTCAAAATCATAGGTCTTCCGGTTCGGAAGATTTATAACAGTTTTTGCTATTTATAGCCATGGCGGCCATCTTGGTCATGTGACCTGGACCATGTATATTAAATTTTATTCCCTTTTCCTAACGACGCTCTGCATAAAGTTTGGCTTTGATTGGCCAAGCGGTTGCCGAGAAGATGTTTGAATAGTATGGTCATATGCATGTATATAGCCCCGGGGCTGTGGCAGACAACCCCCTGGGGACATTTTTTCATAAACATAAATCTTCTGTCCATTTGCATAATCCCAGCAAGTTTTCCATCATTTAGTTACATCTCACTAATTTTCCGCATTATCTGCATGGTCAACCTATGTTTGCCTTGCTATAGAATAGGTCAAGGTCATCCCAAGGTCATGATTTATATAAACTTTGTACAGCTCTTCTTTCTGTTGTTTCATGCCAAGTTTCAAATTCATAGGCCTTCTGGTTCTGGAGATGATTTTTAAAGGTTTTTGGTATTTATGACCATGGCGGCCATCTTGGTCCTGAGACTTTGGTCAATTATATATACTTTCATTCTCCCTTCCTAAGAATGATCCACATGAAGTTTGGCTTTGATTGGCCAAGCGGTTTCAGAGGAGAAGATCTTTGAATATTATGGAAATATACATGTATATTGCTCCGGGGTGGGAACAGACCTGCCCCTGGGTCCATTTTTTTCAGAATTCATTCATGTCCATTTGCCCATTTCCATAAAGTTTTCCCCTTTAAATCACATTTTGACAATTTTCCCCATTCAAATGCATGGGCGACCTATGTTGACCTTGCCGTAAAATAGGTCAAGGTCATCCCAAGGTCATGATTTATATAAACTTTGTAGAGCTCTTCTCCCTGATGCTTCATGCCAAGTTTCAAAATCGTAGACCTACACGATTCTGGAGAAGAAGATTTTTAAAGGTTTTTGCTATTTATAGCCCTGGCGGCCATCTTGGTAATGTGACCTTGACCATTTATATTCGTTCCTCCATCCCAAGAATACTACATATAAAATTTGGCTTTGATTGGTCGAGTGGTTACTGAGAAAATTAAATTTTACATTTAATTTGTAAATGACCTTTGGCCAAGGTCAAGTAATGACCTTGACCTTTTTACTCACACCACTTCATTAGCTTAACATGTTGTCTGTATCTACTAACTTTCAAGTCAGAGACTACAAAACTTCCTGAAAAATTAAATGTTTTCACTTTTTTCCATTGAAAAGCCAATGTAACCAAAATTGACATTGCCATAAAAACGGTTAAAGTCAACCCAAGGTCATGATGTATATAAACTATTATGGGCCAGAGTCCCCAATGCTACATACCAAGTTTCATTGAAATCGCTCCACTGGTTCCAGAGGAATTTGTTATGGTTTTTACCATATATGGGCATGGCGGCCATCTTGGTCATGTGACCTGGACCATTTATATAAACTTTCGTTCCCCCTTCCTAAGGATGCTGCACATGAAGTTTGGCTTTTATTGGCCACGCGGTTTCAGAGAAGAAGATCTTTATAATTGACAGACGACGGACGGACGGACGACGGACGGACGGACGGACGCCGGAGCATGGCCATCCTATAAGCTCACCTTGTGAGCCTTCGGCTCAGGTGAGCTAATAAAAATAAAACTGAGATCCTTTTAGAGCAGTGAACATATTAATGAGAAGGGGGTGGACCATACCGCGGTTTCGGCTACTTAAGCCTCTTCAGTGACCCTACAGATTTGGCAACATGAAGCCAAAATGATATATATAATAACTGTAATTTTGAATCTTTCAACGAGGTATATGTAGTCGATACAATACCCTCAGAATACTTTCTCTGATATGGTAGGACCAAACGGAAACTATAATCTTCACTATGGATGATGTACAAGGGGGTGGGGGGGGGACAGACGGAATATTTCCTTCGGTATTCCGTTAAACCTCTCCATACCGACGGAAATGGGATGTATTCAGTCCTTGGTCGAAAACAGAAATTTGGCAAAACTCAGATATTCTAACTTATGTTAGACCTTTTCTTGCATATATGACATAAATTATTAATATTCTAGTTGTTAAAGTACGCAGAATCATAAAATACTTCACGTTTTCTATGGAATTTCAAATATGTCTATTAATAGATCAGGGGAGACTACTGTAGAATAAGCGACACAAAGACGAAAATCGTTTATATATATAGATTATGGAATATCTGATGCATTCTCCGTAAAATTTAAAGGTTTGATTAATGCAACAACATGGCGGAAACCTTTTTATGTTACATACCTGCAGCATAAATCTGTGTCAAAGGGGGGGGGGGAGGGGTCAGATTAAAAAACTATTTTGTCAGAAAACAACTTTTTTTGCCATAGATTATCAAGAAAATACTACACTTTGCTTTTTGCGACCTAAACTTTTGGGTAGAAACTATTTGTGCACTATTTATCAGATTCATAATTCTAAATAACACAGTAGCGGACCCCGTGGCCGAGCGGTTAAGAGCGCTGTCTCTTAATCACTCGATCATCTCACCGCTGTGTCAGGTGTAGGTTCAAGCCCCGCACTAGCCACATTTGAGACAAGCCAAGTTCTGCTTGCGGGTGTGCCAGGTGGTTTTTCTAGGGGTTCTCCCGTTTTCGCCCACCTACTAATTGTCCTGTCTCATATGAGCTGAGATAATCTTGAAAGGGACGTAAAACTGAATAAAAAAAAAAAAAAAAAAAAAAAAACACTGTCCATCACTTTTGCAAAAACCTGTACCTTAAATATACTTTGCAAAACAATTAAGCAACTTTTACTTTGAACAATGCCTCCATATGTTTTGTAGACGTTAGGAAAGTACTTTTGACAATTGCTTGCATGTATCAAATTAAGGTAAAACCAATAAAGGTAGGTTGTAACCTTAGTTTTTAACCCAATCATGGTTGAAAACTACGCTGCCTTCTTTAATTGCACGCCGGTGGGTCGGGCGTCAGACTCTATGATGGCCCCGACTTAAAGCTATTCATTTTAGTTGGTTGGGGCCGGAGCTTCTTGTCTGTTGCTTGGCCCACCGGGGTCCAACTGGTGTTTTTCTTTTGCTCCGGAGTTAGTAGGTTATTCGGCGCCCAGGGATCTCCATCGTCGGGCAGCTTACTCAATCTGTGAGTCCTGGTTTTTGATTCATCAGGATGTTTATCATGATTTATTTGTTTGTTCTTGATGATTCAATGACTAGTTAGAGATTCACCACGAGGACCGAAGAACTAACTAAATGTTATGAATCACTGCAGAAGCTGAGGGTGAGGTTAGGTACCTGTAAAACCGGTTTAAGCCCGCCAGTAACTTTGTGTTACTGATCGTTCCAAGTCGATACTTCTGTGGTGGTTCTTTTTGTTTTATGTCTTGGTGTTTAAAATTTTTTGTGCTGTTGGCGCCTTATGTATGTTTTCATATTTTTAGTTAAGGTAACTGAGTGGCCACCTATTGGGAAAATAGCTGCTCATTCGGCTTACGATATGTTTCATGGTATAAGTACCTGATTGTTAGTTTGGTTTTTCCCCACCTCGGTTTTTGGAGTGGGAATCTTTTTCTGATTGCGCCTTTTCCTGATCTTTGCCTACTTGTACCTTTTTAAGTCTACAGATGCATATCTAAAATAAAACATCAACCATCAAAAATTGAGAAACAGAATTTGCACAGTATATTTATATGCATATAAGTGTACACTTTGTGTATAAGTGTTAAAATGGGACAGACAGTCTGTCCTACATATGCAGTATATTTCCATAGCCTTGATACATTACAAATTATAGAGCTTGGCACATTTATCGTTTTTTTGGGGCTTTATGACGGCCTTCCCCCCACCCTTGCCCAAACATAATATTTTGATGTAATATGTCATTTACAAAATACAGATGTGTTCAAAATATTTTGGTTGGGCAAGGGGGGTGAGGAACATGGTCTTATAAAATGTTTTCTATTTCCTATATGATTCTACACTCCAGGTAAAAAAATAACAACATATTCCGCGTTTCTCCGCAACCATGGCAAACGCGAAATTTTTATTTCTCGGAGAAACACCGCGAAATAAGCCAGGTAGACGAAATCGTCTGCGCGAAATTTCGCGGTGTTTCTCGGTGAAATTTCTCGGTGTTTCTCCGAGAAAGGTAATTACCTGGATTTATCGATAAAACTCTTTTTCTCGGAGTTTCTCGGAGGAATTTAAAAGACAAATGCATGTTTATAATTTTTGAATAAATATAAAACAATAAATTAAAAAAAAAAATAATATTTTAAGTATTTGCAAGTATGAAACTTGCAGATGTTACGTATTTGTTTAGATGGCTTATAATCCACATAAATATATTCTTGATTACATTAAGATTTATGATGACCTTTGTCACTTGTGTTGCTTTTCACATGATCCATGATTATTCGATCTTTGAACAGAAGAATGGAAGCGAAAAAATCATTTAAAAATCAAGGGCGTCATTAAAAATTCGCGCCTTGAGCATTGTCCTTTCCAACAAAGAATAAAATTACCACACTTCTAGTGACTATGTGGATAATCAGAATCATTTTCATTGAATGAATAAATAAGTTTAATGACATTTGATCAAAGGTATTTAATTATGTACAATGGCAATGATTTAACAGGCGGTTTACTTTAATTATGTCAGGATAAACACAAGTCATCAAAATAACATGAATATACCGGCCGGAGATCGAAATCGCAACTTTTTTTTTTTCGAAGCGAAGCGCGGCACTATCTAAACATGTAAAACCATCGCGGCCTGTCTTATTAAATGTTCGGACCTTACTTGTCCGCCAGCATTTCTTGGTAAGCTGTTAACGTAACCGTTATCAAATATTCAGATTATGGTTCCATATAAATCGCAAATAATTTGAGCATTCGTACATGTACATGTACATGTATATATACTTGTATGTTTTAGATCGAGACTACATGTAGTAGGAAAGAATTGGCATCAAAAGTTATTCTCCATGAACAACCACAAAGCCGTTTAAATCATGAACTTATGGGATCGCCTAAATTGATGCCCTTTCACCCGTAATATTGCATGGTATTAACATACATAAATGGTCAACAAAATTAACAGAAATCACTGTTGACTGATTCGGCCAAGTGGTAGAATTTGCAGCATTACCAGGAAGTGTGTTTCGGCATACACAGTCATGTTCTTGTGTCACATTCTCTAATGAACACGAAGCTGACACTGCTCCTTCACATGATAAGGAAGCTGTCTGCCGTAAAGTGAAATAAAAAGTCAAGCAAATAAAAATGCCGACCGTGCAGCCAACACTGTCATATGACTTACTCCCAATTGACGGCTAAATACATCACGTAGATATGAATGTACATGTCCATACATTGCTATTCACGCACATGCATTTGCATCATTAAAATCATTCTTGTTCAAACATTTTACATCAGGAAAACATTACATAGAAAATGTGTATCCCATCAAAAGCAAAACTGGGGTATGCAGGGGTATATCTATTTTTTTTTTTATCTTTTGCTCCAAAACATAAGATTGTGGGTACTAGTTTGAACCACCTCGGTGAGGCGGTTATAACGTGTACCCACAATCTATGTTTTGAGCATGAATAAGAAAAAGCAAACATTTTCTACTAATAATTTTCATTTTTTTCATCTTTAAACATCTCTGTATATTGCATGGGCATGTTTTCGTAATTTTAAAGTTACGGTTTATGAAATTATTTCTTTAAAACATCATCGACACAAAAGGCAACAACGCTTTCGGAAGGAGAGATCGGAAAACCTCATAAATACATTTACATGTTTGTTATACCTTGTGCAGAATTGCGGTTTGTATGGAACATTGTAAATGTACATGTATATACAGTCGAGAAATTTTAATGGTCTTAAATTTTTATTTCGCTCCCTCTTTAAATCTGATTGATATTATTAGATGAAAAATGCATTATGTGCAACAAATACTTTTGTATAGGATATGTCACACAGTGCATCAAAGTAAGTGGCTGAAATATACAAACTTTTCTTTACATGTACATGAATTTGGGACAATGTCGGTTATGATAGTATTTTTCTTTTATTTTTCTTTTACGTATGCACCATTATTTTGTCGTCATTTGTGTTACGACATCGAGATATAAATGTGGATGCATCAAACATACAAAACATACATACTCAAGTATCTGCAGTTCATAGCGTGTCGGATGCTGTTTCGGTAGTTTTTGTAAGTGAAGGGTTTACAAATACGAATGTTGTGTAGCCCATTTCGAACGTTAGGACATCCCAAACTTGTACAGTACCATAAAGCGACGAAAACGTACCGACATAACCGTGGCTGAGGACCAGGACGTTAGTAACAGCAATATTGCGCAGTGATTTTTCTATTCATGAACATGCATATTAAAGTTTGTAACTGACACTTAAATATAAGGTCATGTATTTGTTTTGTGTAAAATGAGTGTATCCGTTCCTGCCTTCTACGGAAACATTAATAAAGGTTAAGTTTTAATGCGATTTAACGTGTAAATTTGATGTAAGATATCCATACGCCAGTTGAGCTGTGTGCTAGTCGAGCTACACATGTTTTTCGCAAACGATCAGGATGTGCGATTTTTGGAACAAGTGCACTTATTAGATCGAAAATTCATATCTATACATCTTGATCATGTAACGGGATAGCTTTCCTTGGAAATATGCAAATTTCAAACTCGAGACTTTGTGAATCGAGTAAGTGTTAGGTATATAGCGCAGTAAACCACCCTTGGTGGATGAGCATGCTTTTCCATCGACGGGGTTTGCTGTGGCTCGGCTCGGCCGCTCGTTACATTTGGTGGCAGCGGTGGGATGATGACAACCGCCAGACCGGGGTTGCCTTACCCATGTAGTCCTCAGGCCAAGACTCGGGGCGAGTCTTCTCGGAGGGGGAAGTAATGTAACGGGATAGCTTCCCTTGGAAATATGCAAATTTCAAACTCGAGACTTTGTGAATCGAGTAAGTGTTAGGTATGTAGCGCAGTAAACCACCCTTGGTGGATGAGCATGCTTTTCCATCGACGGGGTTTGCTGTGGCTTGGCGCGGCTGTACGTTACATGTAACGTACAGCCACGTTACATGTAACGTACAGCCGAGCCAAGCCACAGCCTGCTCGTACAGAAATATCAGATTAAAGAAGTAGGGGGATTGTACTAGCCGAGTAGTGAAAACAAAGGCGCTGATCAGCTGTGCAGATACTGCACAGTTGATCTGCGCCTTTATTATCGCATGAGTATAAGTCCAGCGTTCTCATGACGCGGCTCATATAAAAGTGGGGTATACATTTCATGGAAATGTTATCATGATGTGTGTAAATATGTTGAGGAATACCTCATACAATGTATATGGGTTTAAAGCACATGAACATGTAAATGCGTTTGTTAATTTACTCGATTAATTATCAATTAATTTATCAATTATCAGTAATTGATAAATTGTCTTTACTTTTCATTTTTCACCATGTATCATGCACTTTCCTATGCACTTGACATTTCGGACCGCACCTTGTAAAAACAACATGCCGCCAACACAAAATGTTCATGGCGGAGTTGTCGTTATGCATGGCAATAGGTTTTGCGTTTATGCATTAAGCAAGAAAAACAGATGCTTAAAAAAAGAAAACTGTATAAATTGTTTTCTCGTTATCCGCCTTATTTTTATGTGAAGATTTGGTCATCAATTTGGTATGAAAAAAGTGTTTATGCGAACAGTGCCCCTGATAAACGAGTGATTTAGAGGTATTGACAAAACTTTGTGCTAGTTAAATACTGTGTATCCTTATCATGGAGAATGTTGTAATGCATATTCATATAGGAGTTAGGAGATCGCTGCAGGGTAATCGGGTCAATAAAATTTTACAAAAATAGCTTGCTCCATAAGCTGACAATGTGATGAAATTATGCCTTTTCATTCTACATGCACGTTTCCATAGCTTGACATACAACTAGAACCAGAAAACATTTATTTCATTACAATATGAATTCAAGAATGCGCAAAATGGTTACCTATTATACTCGTACATGTTTATGGCCTATTGCTTTTATGTTTCCTAGCTCAAACAAATGAAACTACTTGGATAAAGACATAATTGAGATCAAACAAAGTACTTCTTAATTTGTATGTCAAATGCGAGTCGAGTCATGCCTGACCAACCGTAACGGGAACCAGTGAAGAAGATTGTGGAATGTTTGCTCAGTAATTAATGTGCCTTATTAAAACGTGTCAAACTGTTAGAGGTGCCATATACAAAAAACACTTATAAATACTGATCAGTTGAAGGTCTAAAACTTCTTTAATTATTAAAAATATGGTAAAATCGATTTTCACAATCGTGCACAATATTTCTCCGAGAAACACCGCGAACAGGTAAATCTGGACTTACCTGTTTTCACCGGTTAATACCTGCGGTCACGGTGAAATTTCTCGGTGTTTCTCCGAGAAATCGAACTGAACGAAACGCGAAATATATTAATGAAAAGAGAAATTTAGCGTTCTTTCTCCGAGAAAAATAGCTTAGGGTCCTCCGAGAAAAGAGGAATATGTTGTTGATTTTTTCCCGGGACTGTATATCAAATTAAAAGATTTTGTCCAATTTTAAAAGAAGTCACTTCTTGACTCAGACACAACATTACATGTCTGAATACAACAGAAACTTACTTTTCGACTGCAATAAACTTCATTCAAATGTCTGAAACTTCAGAGTTTGAAAATTTCTTTGGCAATCTCAATAAAGAAATCTTCCCTTTTCGACAGGGTAGTCGATACAAAGACTAGTATGATTCAAACGGGGCCATATACATTCAAGGTTGTGTGACGGAATAGCCTCCGTTGGTGGAGTGCGTTGGTTCAGCGTGTTGGCGGCATCTTGAATGCTTGTAATATGCAAATTAGAAACTCGAAACTTTGTGGGGCGAATAAATGTTGACTATATAGCACAGTAAACTATCCTTGGTGGATGACCCATGTAGTCCCCAGGCTAAGACTCGGGACGAGTCTTCTCGGAGGGGTAGGTAATAACGGGATAGCCTCCCTTGGAAAAAATACGTTGGTGCAACGTATTAGTGGCATATTGAGTGCTTGTAATATGCAAATTTCAAACTAGAAACTTTGTGAATCGAGTAAATATCGAGTATATAGAGCAGAAAATCACCCTTGGTGGAGGAGCATGCTTTTTCACCGACGGGGTTTACTGTGGCTCGGCTCGGCTGTACGTTACATTTGGTGGCAGCGGTGGGATAATGACAACTGCCAGACGGAATTGCCTTAGCCATGTAGTCCCCTGGCCAAGACTCGGGGCAAGTCTTCTCGGAGGGAGAAGTAATGTGACGGAGTAGCCTCCCATGGTGGAGTGCGTTGGTGCAGCGTGTTGACGGCATCTTGAGTGTTGTAATATGCAAATTAGAAACTCGAAACTTTGTGGGGCGAATAAATGTTGACTATATAGCGCTGTAAACCATCCTTGGTGGATGAGCATGCTTTTACCGACGGGGTTTGCTGTGGCTTGGCTCGGCTGTACGTTACATTTTTTGTATTGTAACAAATCACAGCGTGTTACTTAACAGGGATAGCCTGCCGATTTTACTTGATGCCGGGAACAAAAAATGTAGATATAATTTTCCTTTGGGACTACTTTGTCCTGTGATTATAGACAAATGAAAACCAATAACCAGTTTTCACGGTTCAGTTACCTTCCGGTTTCTTCACATGTATTAGCTTTTACGAAAAGCCTATTTCTTTACACTACCCACGACTCCAAGTAAAGTCGTCTCGACTTTTAAATATTCATTTGGGACAAAGACTGAACAAAACAAAACAATTTTACATCATAAACATGGTTATTATGAACAATTCATTTTAAATCATCTTCTACTCAGATATAACCTTATCTGGATTCTAGGATACCTTCCTAACGATTATATCAACATATATGACACATCTAAAGAAAAAGATTCAACTTCTTTACACAATAGAACGTTCTGTTCCACATGTCACTAATATCATATATTTTCCACTTTTTTTTCGAACTATCTGTTCAGTATACCATTGTATTATCAATAAGTCACAAACTTCCTGTTCTGATTAATTACTTAGATAATCATCATGATTTATTCCACCTAACGAGTTTCATGAGCTTCTGAAATAGCTAGAGTAATAAAATATAGTCTGATAACCGTTTGGGTATTTTCCGAGCCCTTTGCCCTCTTTCGAATTCGACTATCGGGTAATCATGCAATGGTTCAGAGTCTTTCTCAACTGTATCATTAACCTCAATTTCTGTTTTTAGCTCGTCTTCACGCTCTTCTACCTCCAAATCTTTCTCAACCAACTCACCCAGCCGTGTTTTATACCCCTTAATGTTGTCAATATGGGCAATGTACTCAGTTCTACCCTTATTAAGCTTGATGCCATAGGTTAAATCCGACGTTCAGATTTAACAACAAAGGGACCTCGCCACAGGCCTCTGAATTTTCTGCATCACTGGGTTGCGTTAAAGGGAAGAAAACAAACACCCTCAGGTTCAAAACTTCCCCAGAAGAACTTTGAATCATGGTATCATTTCTGTCTTAACATTGCGCTATCTATGTTGGCTCTTGCCAGGTCATGTGTCCACTCCATTCTTTCCCTCAACCTATTCACACAGTCACTTGCAAACGTTCTCTCAACTGGGGAACCAAACTGAATATCCATGGGAACAGAAATCTCCCGCCATAACATCATATAGATTGGTATAAACCCAGTGGTCTCATGTTCCGATGACCGATATGCCATCATGACGTGCGGTTATAGCTGATCCCAATAGGTATGTTCCTCATTTATAAAAGCACTTTGCAGTTTTGCTAGTGTTTTTGTTGTAACGCTCCACCATACCGTCGCTTTCGGGATGGTAGGGGGCTGTTCTAGTTTTCTTGACACTCAGAAATTTGCGCATTTCCGGGTAATGTGACTGGATAGCCTCTCTTGGAAAATATGTTGATTCAACGTATTAGCGGCATAACAAGTGATTTCGAACCCGAAACTTTGTGAATCGAGTAAGTGTTGAGTATATACCGCAGTTAACCACCCTTTGTTGATGAGCATGCTTTTCCACCGACGGGGTTAGTGTAAAGAAATAGATAGGCTTTTCGTAAAATCTAATACTTGTTAAGAAATCGGAAGGTAACTGAACCGTGAACACTGGTTATTGCCGCTTTATGTATACCTGTTGGATTGCTGGGTACCAATTGATTTGCATAGTTGACTGATTCACACGTGACTTGGTGGTTTAAAAGCG
This sequence comes from Rugalucina vietnamica, assembly GCA_964017185.1. Lineage (NCBI taxonomy): Eukaryota > Metazoa > Mollusca > Bivalvia > Lucinida > Lucinidae > Rugalucina > Rugalucina vietnamica. Next base: position 47,119,233 of record OZ024874.1, read on the forward strand.
CCCGTTTCTGCCTTGTGCGAGGTATTTGTTCGTTGACTTCTCTTGAGAAAGGTCGAACAAGTGTTTGGTGGGTATATTATTTCCTGAATAAGGCAATAATTATTTGAACCAAATAGATAATTTAACATGGTGTATGAGTATTAAACATAAATTGTACTACTATAACCATAGTAGTTGCTGTTACCATAAATAATTTGTATCAGTCACCAAATCACTCTACAAGATACAAGAGAACTATATAAAGCTGTACTAAAAGAAGTCTGAAAGATGGAGGGCTAAAAAAGGACTTTGTCCTTACAACCGAGCCCGTCAACGATTCTACAGGTATTCAACAGGTATAACACCAATAGTCAAACGCTGAATAAGTGTTTGTCGAAAACTGGTTGCAAGCTTGGTTTAGTGGCGAACATTGGATATCCATCTCAGTAGCAATAGCGAAAAGTGGAAGCATTGATCAAACCAAGCAGTGAACAGTCGGTGGATTATGTTACCGGCATTGGACTGACCTAGCAAAAAGTATATGCTAAGAGCATCAGCAGTGTAGGTTGGCACTGATAATCAGATCCAGCTAAGCAGAGGTTCAGGCTGAGCTCATATCCCAAGTGCAGATTATCATCCTATTTGTTTTATATGCCTATTAAGCTGATTCCCATGTTTTTATGCTCAACCAATCATTGTAAAGCATTGGTCTATAATCACAGGACAAAGTAGTCCCAAAGGAAAATTATATATGCATATTTTGTTCCCGGCAACAAGTAAAGTATCAGGCTGCGATCTGTTACAGTATATTGGCTGTACGTTACAGTTGGTTAGAAAACAAAGCTTAACCAATAATAATTTTCTTATTTCTCAGAATACCATCGCTGATCACAAAGGGCCAAACGGAAAATATAATCTGCACTATGGATGATATACGGGAAGACTTTTGGGGCCACCACAGGGCACAGCACCAGCTGCAGTCATAGCAAATAAAACTAGTATAACTGAGATCCTTTAAGAGCAGTGAACATATTAATGAGAAGGGGGTGGGCCATACCGCGGTTTCGGCTACTAGAGCCTTCTCATTGAACCTACAGAGTTGGCAACATGAAGCTAAAGAGAATTACTGTAATTTTGAATCTTTCAACAGGTTAGTCGATACAAAGACTAGTATAACCCAAAGGAGGCCAAATACATTTAAGGTTGGTTAGAAAATAAATCTAAACCAATATTTTTTTTCAGGATGCCCTCGCTTATATCAAAGGACCGAAAAAAAAAGTCATCTGCAAAATGGATTATGTACGGTTATCCTATTTAGGGCCGCCTTTATGCGCCTGTAAAACCGGTTTATGCCCGCCAGTAACTTTGTGTTACTGATCGTTCCAAGGCGATACTTCTGTGGTAGTTCTTTTTGTTTTATGTCTTGGTGTTTAATTTTTTTTGTGCTGTTGGCGCCTTATGTGTGTTTTCATAGTTTTAGTTAAGTTAAGGTAACTGAGTGGCCACCTATTGGGAAAATAGCTGCTCATTCGGCTTACGATATGTTTCATGGTATAAGTACCTTATTGTTAGTTTGTTTTTTTCCCACCTCGGTTTTTGGAGTGGGAATCTTTTTCTGATTGCTGCTGCTTATGGCTGCCGAGAAAACGCCCAAACTTCAAGGTTACCCATATTTTATTAGTCACAGAGGTGAAATACCTTGCATTGTATGCGAAAATGAAATTTCAAACCAACGTTTGTTTTCAAAAGCACAAAAAGCAACAAGCACAAACATGGAAAATTTGAAAATTTTTGCATTGGTCGACGTTTATTACATGTGTGTGAGGTGTTTTAGTTTTGACATACATGTAATTGGTTGTTAATAGGCGAACGGATATCAATAATTGAAAGCTTTTAATGGCATAATGTAGCTATCAGTACATTTCACAAATAACAAAAAGATTGCGTCCTAGCCGGGCATTATGAGTATGTAATGACTGTTTGAAAAAATTAGCTAACGTCAACAAAGTAACGCATCAAATAAGAGTGCTGCTAAACAATAATTTCCAAACATTTTTGCTTGCACAGACACCAGGCTATCGATTGACTCTGTTTGTTTTTCAAATCGAAATAAACATCCATATTTTAGACGCAAATAGTCAAAAGACATTAACGTCAGAACGAAAACATGTGATCAAATACAGTTTATGGCAAATTATCACTTATTGTGTAGGGACATAAAATGAACATTCAAAAATATCCTTACATAGGTAATGTAGAAGAAAACGAGAATGTAAATTTTTGCGTTTTTTTTGCGTTTAAGTATATTTATTGGTCATCTTTTTTTAACGAAATGCCCTCTTTATCTATTGTTTATGATGAAAAATTTTATTCCAGTCTCTTCCCATGTAGAATATTTTGTCTGTACTCTTCCCCTTGATGATTTCTATCGTTGGATATTTTTTGGTTAGTCCCCCATGCTCTCTAAGGATAACACGTCTATCTCCCACCACTCCCGCGTAAACTGTCTGAAAAAAAAAAAAAAAAAAAAAAAAAAAAAATGAGCCGCCTCATGGGAAAACCAACAAAATGGTTTCCGAACAGGTCCGACACAAACCGGCCTGTACAAGCACAGAAAAGAGCTAGAGGCTTGAAATTTCCGATGTACGAGGGTTATCCCAAAAGTTCCATTACACTCACCGTTTTGCCACAATAGCAGCAAGTCAGAGCTTACAACACTTATGATCACCAAGAATTATATCTAAGGGCTTTGGGGCAAATTTTCGTACTGCTACGTGCATTTGTATTTGTTAAAATGCAGTGGAGGTTTGAACCCTTGTTCCCTACTTCAGCGGAGCAGGTCTAATATAACGTTGGCGTTAAATTTGATTTTTGCTTTTTTGCCGGTTGGATAAATACACTACAAACAAAAAATATATTTGAAAATAAGATTGATACTGTAGCATATATTTGGAAATCTGAGTAAAACATTTATAAGCAAATTGTCAAAACAATGTTATAAAGATCAGCCGTGCAAAATAAGAATAATTAACCAAATGCTATCCGCTGTTAACTACTGTCCATGTTGATTAAATGTAGGTAAAGTAATATTACTGATAGCTGATATATCGTTTTAAAAGTAGGTGTTGTGTTATAGTATTGAAGTCACCAACTAATATCAAGCTAAATATTTGCTTGGTTTCCATTAAAGAACATATTTTAGCTGTTTAAATATAACGACCCTGTATGTTTGCTCCGCATGTTTTTGCCCACGTCGAAATTTTGTCGTTGAATTTTTATAGGTAAGCTTCTTTATTTGTCTCCCAAACTATCAACTCGTTCTCAAATTCCATAACATTATCACTAAATGATGCTCATAGAATAGTAGTTATGCCGGTATATTTTTCTAAATGATCACATTATACCTATGTTGATTTAGCAGATTGCGAAAAATAAAAAATACGAAAACATATTGCATAATTTGACTTGCTTCAGTCATGCCTAATTAAGGTATACAATCTAACTGCAGCAGTGATGTCATTGAAGTGAGTATCATTTTGTACAGTAAAATAAGTTTAAATATGGCCAATTATTCTGCATGAGTAACTGCTGTTGGTTCCTGCTATGCGTTCAGAATAAAATGTATTTGTAACTGGACTTTTGGGACAAGCCACGTAAGTAGCATCCAAGTAGCGAAAACAAAGGCGCTGATCAGCTTCGCAGTTCGCAGTTACTGCGAAGCTGTTTTCGCCTAGGCAGATTGTTGGTTTTCCGTTGTGGTGGCTCAAATATTAAGACAATAATTTATCCAATTGTAACTAATGGACTCATTTGAAGGAGTCCACTCTTATTTCTAGGGACATCTTGTGTGAAAATTTTCATTTGATTTAATGTTTCGTTGAAATTCAATTTAGCAAAAAGAAAAAAAAAAGCCCATAGTAGGGAGGCAAAACTTTTTGCGTCCCATCTGGCGCTATATTGTTTGCCTATGTCCCATAGAAGGGTCACGAGGGTTATCGTGTATAGAGTAATAATGGCACCCTGAAGCCGAACTTCTAAAAAGATGAAATGGATGTTTTGCTTTTGGTGTCTTGGCATGGTGTTTCAATATTAATTGCATTAATTCATGGACCCCGTCACACAGTCGTTTGTATTTGGAAATGAAAACCGATACATATCATATGAATGAGCAGTGTTCGAGTTTTCTAAAGCCAAACCATTTTGTTCTGATGAAAAGTTGAATAAATAAGGTGATGAAACATGTTTGTTACACGCTTATGAAACGGTGCCCATCAGCGTGATTATGCGCATATTCGAAAAAGGTTTTCTGAACACGAATATAAAGCAGGGCCCAGTTGTTCAAAATTAACGACATCGTTAATTAATGATTATTTAAATTTCAAACATGAATATTACAAATACACTGTTACATGTACATTTTGTTGATAAAATGTGAGAATCCCTTTGCATTGCAAAGGGATTCCCACATTTTATCAACAAAAAATAATAGTGTATTTGATCATGTAGTCGGCATTTACTTAACGAATTGAGGTCTTAACGATGTCATCAAGATAACAAAGCTTTGAACAACTGGCCCCTGATGTAATAGTAATGATATTACTAGTATACCTCTCCTTTTGAATTAAATGATTTTATAGCATTCGGAAGTACAGATAAAAAGTCGTCCAAAGCATCAGCATAGTCGCCCGCTTTATGATATCCATTATAACTATTTTTCGATGTTTTCGAGTTTGGTTTTGAGTTCCACAAAAGCTTTCGCCAAGCCAACATTCCTGAAAATGTTTAACCGAATGTTTTATACATAACCGTGTAAACTATCAAGTGAGCCGTGAGGCGAGAAAACCGGTCTTCGGGGTTTCCGACCAGGTCCGACAGAAACCGGCCTGTACAAGCTCAGAAAAGAGCTAGAAGCTTGAAATTTCGGATTTAAGTAGAAGAGGAATTGTACTATCCGAGTAGCGAAAACAAAGGCGCTGATCAGCTTCGCAGTTACCGCGAAGCTGATCTGCGCCTTTGTTTTCGCCTAGGCAAAAATCCGGTTTTCTCATGACGCGGCTCAAGTTATACAATGTAAACGCGGGTCTAATGAGTACCATCAAAATATACTGAAAGAAAGTTATAAGAGGCCACCATACATTTTTTTCTTTCAGTAACTTTAAGTACGATTAGTCATACTTCATGATCATATGAATAAACAGTAGCTCTGTGAGTTGCTGCATTCCAAAATGTGTGATACATTTCGCACAGACGAAGCATGAGTAAAGGTACATTTATTGCAAAAAGTCACACTTTATTAACATCAAATTAAATATGATATTCAGACGTTATGTTTTACATTTTAATTTGTTTTAAATGAAAGTGTTATTGACAGCCATGATGTAAAATAAAATCATCTTATATTATCAGCGATGTGGTTCTACCGAGTACCCACAATCTATGTTTTGTAGCAAAAATGGTATACCCCTTCATACCCCAGTTTTACTATATAAATGTGGGGTACAAGGGGGTATTCATTTCACGGACTTGTTTACTGATGATGACGCTTACCTCTCACAGCTGGTGACATTCCCCTTTTTGTCCGCGGTATGACGTCGTTATCTGAAGACGAAATTAATGTTTAATAATAAAACATTGCATTTGAAGATATTTTTGATGCTATAAATGTCTGATTGTTAATTTAGTTTTTACCCACCTCGGTTTCTCTTTCTGACTGCGCCTTTTCCCGAAGGTTAGGTGCCGGTAAAATGGATTTAAGCCCGCCAGTAATTTTATTTACTGATCGTTCCAAGGCGATACCTCTGTGTGGTGGTTCTTGTTGTTTTATGTCTTGGTGTTAAAACCTTTTGTGCTGTTTTTGCCTTCTGCATGCTAAGTTATTAATCCAATCATGGTTGATAATTTGGGTCGGGCGTCAGACTCTATGATGGCCCCGACATAAAGCTATTCATTTTAATTGGTTAGGACCAGAGCTTCTTGTCTGTTGCTTGGCCCAACGGGTTTCAACTGGTGTTTTTTCTTTTGCTCCGGAGTAAGTAAGTTATATGGCGCCCAGGGATCGCCAACGTCTGGCAGCTTACTCAATTTGTGAGTCTTCGTTTTTGATTCATCATAGTGTTTATCATGGTTTATTTGTTTGTCCATGATGATTCATTGACCAGCTAGAGATTCACCACGAGGACCGAACAACTAATTAAATGTTGTGAACCACTGCGGAAGTTGAGGGGGAGGTTAGGTAAGCCCGCCAGTAATTTTATATTACTGGTCGTTCCATGCGATACTTCTGTGGTGGTTCTTATTGGTTTTATTTTGTCTTGGTGTTTAAATTTTTTGTGCTGTTGGCGCCTTATGTACATGTATGTTATCATATTTTTAGTTAAGTTTAGGTTACTGAATAACCACCTAGACGACAGGTTGGGTTTATTCCTGATATGCACAGAATTTTAGAAAAATATTCATTGACATTTGCTTTGCAAGATTTTATGGAACATGGCCGTTTTTTGTCAAAATACTCTTGGAAACGACTTTTGAAAGAAAGAATGTCTTCACAATGTCGTAATGAATTATTGTTGAAAGCTAATGACTCTGCATCTTTAACTCGCTTTCTTAAAATTCATGATTCGCCTGAACCATACATGTTATATCATGTTATCAGAGAAACGCCAAAGCTGTACAAGTATGGCAAGTTAGCAGTCCGTCTATTGGGTTTTTTGTTTTCTGGTGATTATACTATGGTATGTCGCTCATGTGGTGTTGTAACTAGTAAGTTGACAGAGCATCTGTTACTATTTTGTACTGACAATGAAACTTTTCGTACTAGATTGTGGCAGGGTTTAATTTACCGTTTTGGTGTTAACTTTTTTAATAGATTTATAACATTATCTCCAGCAGATCAAGTAAACAGTCTTTTCTCTGGTTGTTCCAACATTTTACAAAATGAAGTTGACATGAAATATTGTTTTAGATTATTTGTTGTATCTCTAGGTAAAATTAATTTTACACAACGTATACAGCTCTGAAATGTAATAACAAAATGAAATTACTTAGTAATACATTAATACATATAATAAGGATATGTGAATATATATAGTATCTTGCAGTCTCAGTGGTAAACCTTATTCTTTCTTTTTTCCTTGTATTTCGTTTCGACAAGGGAAATGTATTATGTGGGAAAACGGGATACCCTGAAACTTATAATTATAACAAGTTTGATGCTTCCTTGATTAAGGTCGCATTCAACCGAGCTTGTTCAGAATTGAGTCCTCCGTAAAACCACCCATCATTAATATTCATTTTTTATTGACCATTCAAATCTGCACATTAGCTAACGGTCAATGACGGTTGACCAACACGTGGGTTAGACAAACAAACCAACACGTGCTTTTTACAGGTAAATACAGGTGCAAAACCACAATGTTTGTCTATGAAATAGGGTGGGCGTGGCTATACCTTGCTGGCGGAGGAGTCAATTGGAAGCTATGCACCGGTGTTGGTTTGGTTGTATGATTTGTATGATATGTATTGTTCTTTGTATATATGTTCTTTTGATCTTGTTCTTGCTACATTTTGCATCATGTTAATAACTTTGCTACTCGCTTGTATTTTTTTTTGTATGCTCTCCGATCTTGGAGGAAATAAAATCTTATCTCTTATCTTACCTTTCTGTATGTTTTCATAGTTAAGTGAAGTTTAGGTAACTGAGTGGCCATCTATTGGGAAAATAGCTGCTCATTCGGCTTACCATATGTTTTCATTGTATAAGTACCTGATTGTGAACTTAATTTTCCCACCTCGGTTTCTTGGAGTGGGAATCTTTTTCGGATTGCGCCTTTTCCTGATCGTTGCCTACTTGCTCCTTTTAGTACAATACAATACCTTGCGATTTGCAGCCTGTTTGAACTTTAATCATGCTTGGAAACTCCTTACAGTTATGCAATTCACGTGATTTCATAGCAAACATTTAACATGTCTAAAGAAAATAAGCTTGCAAGGTTTCCAGTCAACATTTCATTTCTGTGACTGCGACAGTTTCATGGTTTGCACAGTTCTCCGGAGTAGCTGACTTCATTACGAAGACAACCCCATGCAATAAATAGTAGTTTTCAGCTGTAAAACAGATATTTTTGTTGAGAATTAAAAAAAAAACAACAATGTTTGATGAAGCTATTTTCGTAGCTTAATTTCAAAACATAGATTGTGAGTACTCGTTAGAACCGCCCCAGTGCGAGGAAGGTTCTAACGTGTACCCACAATCAATGTTTTGAACAAAATTGTTTCAAATACTTTTTTTCGAATGAAATTTTCAATTTTTACAGATGATATATTCTCTGTATATTGCATGGGCATGTTCTCGTAATGCATTTGAATGCCTTACCTTTCAGGCTGTCTACAATTGTTAACCCTGTCACCATCACAGCTACATACAAGATCGAAACAAGTTGTAGAGAAAACATCATCGTGTTTCACTGCAAAGGCGATCATATGATTACAATTCTTGTTTTTTCTTAACTATTGTGAACAATATGGAATAATAATTTGGCCAGCCAACTTCTTCTATCTTTACCAACAAATGTATATGCAGCATTGCTGGGCATGTTAATATGTTCTCTCGGACAGTTAAAAACTAGCATAACCTATCATCTTATCGAATGTGAACCTTAACTTTAAGGAAGCAATGTAATTCTGGGCCCTGACTGTAGGTACTGTAGTGACTCTTTAATCAGATACGCTAAGCATTACCTGTTATAAACTCTTAACAGTGTATATCCGGTTGATGTAATTTGTGTCCTTTTGGTATAGAAGCAAAGAATGTGTCCTTTTCATTTGAAAAAATATGAGACGATGGCATGCGGTCCAGTTACATGTACATTATATCTAGTTTCATTCCACGATTACCTTGTATAAAGGATTCGTTTTCACAATGAATGCACTTTAAGATTTGATTTCAAATCGAGTTTTGATTGGTACTGGATGATGTGATGGGTTGCGTTTAAATTGAGCCGTATCGTGAGAAAACCAGATTGTTGCCTATGCAAAAACAAAGGCGCAGATCAGCTTCGCGGTAACCGCGAAGCTGATCAGCGCCTTTGTTTTCGCTACTCTGATAGTACAATTCCTCGTCTACTTAAATCCAAAATTTCAAGCCTCTAGCCTGCTTCTTTGACTGTACAGGCCAGTTTGTGTCGGACCTGGTCGGAAACCCCGAAGCCCGGTTTTCTCGCGTCGAGGCTCAATTGTAATACAATGTAATTCTTATCTTTTGACTATGTGTTTTACCCAACCCTTTCAGTACTTTTCATTATGTTTTGTGGCAATGCCATTCTACAGCCAACAGCATTTAGGCCACCAGGAACATCAATTTGTTTCCTATTTCATCAATCCAATGCCTGTGCAGAAAAATATGCACCATAAATAAGACAGTTTTCTCTTTAATTTGTCTGCCCCTCAGTATTATCCTTAAGTTAGTTTTACAAAAACTTGAATAATCAAGTAAGTTATATATAATCAACTGATTGTTTCTTCAAGTGTTGTGTTTTGGAAATTAATTCATATAGTTCAATGACCTTTCATCAGGCCCTTTTACGAGCCGAAGGCTCTGTACTATGTCTATAGGATAACAACATATACATATACGCCATAATGATAGAATCTTACTTAGTAGTATTGTAATACTGCTATATTGTTGTGCAAATCTTTTATATAATACATGTACATGCATTGCGTGATATCTGTATTCTCGTTACTTGTGACCTTCGATCTTCATATGTAAAGGAACCTCTTAGACATAATGACACATGTAATTGATTTATTATAATGGATCTAGCTCATGATATTCCGAAACTAAACTTCTTGGCATATACGTCTAATGAGGAATAAATTGCACACTCATTCGCATGACTTTTTGAACGGCCTCGTATATACATGTAGCTACACTGTATAGGAACATCGCAGAGATAATACCATATTTTATACTTAAATCGTAAAACCCATCTGCTTAACATATTTTGATTCTTTCAGCGTCATTATGCAACGACCATAAAGAACAGATTTTTCATAATTATTTTCCAATAAAAGTACCCCACTCACTATGTTTTAGAGGTTTATTATGCTTCGACCGTAAAAATCTACCAAATATGTGTTATCTTTGGGTTACGAAGCCAACTATTGTGCAAATGCTTTGACATGGCTGCTTAACGTCTGACATAGCTCTACATTTGCTGATCGGACTGTTTTAAGGGGATGCCAATTGTCAAAAACTAATACTTGTATAATTTTTACCTGTATAAAGAAAAATGACAATTTTTCTAAGGAGACTGGGCATTCTTGACACATTCTTGTATGAGTCATTCAAACATCGAATACATATTCTTTTATGCCCCAAACCTCAGCTCTAGAGGGCTCAGCAGCACGCTTATCAGCTTTGTTCAAGTCACTTCCTGGTTTGATCCCATTGTCATCCGTCTGGCATGCCGGATAAATTTTACTAAAAGCTTTCACCGTAAACATGCTCTCCAATGTCTTGACTACAATCTGTGAAAGTATTTTGAACAAAAAGTCAATATTTTGGGAGAAATCATACTATTTACTGTATCTGCTGTATAAGGTTTTCAGCATATATGATAAATACCATGTTTTCCCCGAGAAGAAATCATCTCTGAGTGGACAAACTTTCACAGATTGTAGTCTGGCTTTTGGAGATCATGTTTATGGTGGTAGCTTTTAGTAAAACTTATCCAGCATGCCAGACAGATGACAACGGAATCAAACCAGGAAGTAACTTGACCAATGCTGATAAGCGTGCTGCTGAGCCCTCTAGAGCTGGGCTTTTGGGCATAAAAAATGTGTATTCGATGTTTGAATGACTCATACAATAATGTTTTAAGAATATCCAGTCTCCTTGGAAAAATTGTCATTTTTCTTTATACAGGTAAAATTATACAAGTATTAGATTTTAACAATTGGCATCCCCTTAAATATATTTGTTCTCAATAATGCGACTCTATGATGGTAAACAATATATGACCACGTGCTTCACATGACATTGGAAAGATGTGTAATAGGTGTCCCTTTTCTAGTGTTTATAAAATTCATCACGTGAAGTCAACACAAAAAACAACAACAAACTGAAGCATTATGTTTCGTAAAAGTAACACATAGTCACTCATTTAAAGCAAATAAATCAATTTAAGCACGAAAAAAAGCACAGGATTACATCTCGACTCTCACTATATGTGCCTGTGTCAATATTGGCAATTACATGTCATCTGTGTTACAAACAAACCCGAGCATAAATCGAGCTGTACCGCCTCTGAAACTGGCTGGAAAGTTGTATAAAGAGTTACACTTTTCGTATTATTTTTCAAACTAGATTGGGTCTTTTAATATCAGCTGCAAGAGTGCCTGTCAAGATTCAGAAATGAACCGCCTCATGGGAAAACCAACAATTTACATAGGCGAAAACAAAGATGCAGATCAGCTTCGCGGTGACCGCGAAGCTGATCAGCGCCTTTGTTTTCGCTACTTGGATAGTACAATTCCTCTTCTGCTTAAATCCGAAATTTCAAGCTTCTAGCTCTTTTCTGTGCTTATACAGGCCGGTTTGTGTCGGACCTGTTCGGAAACCACATTGTTGGTTTTCCCACGAGGCGGCTCAAATCTTTTATAATTCGTTTGATGCGTTCATGTTAGTTTAATCCTCGGCCTATGGGGAGTCATATTTGTTCCAGCCCTTGCCCATGTAGAAAACCTTGTCGGTGCCCTGCTTATTTTTGATTTCGATGTAAGGGTGCTGGCCGTTCAGTCCACCACCACTTTCTCTCAGGATTACCCGTCGGTCTCCAACTGTGCCTTCGTAGACTGTCTGAAAAATAATCATTATGAAAACATGCCTATTCAAATACAGTGTATCTTTTTTTCAAATGTTTTTCGTTGAAAAATAATTCAATGATTTGCTTGGGCACTTGATAGAACAGCCTCGGCGAGGCGGTTCTAACGTGTACCCACAATCTATGTTTTGAATAAAAAAATAAGACCCTTGCACACCCTAAATAACGAATATATAAAAACCAAAATGATCGATATAAATGTATTAAATACCAATAATAACATTACAGTGGCATTTGTTGGTTTTAGGCTCAAACATAGAATGTGTCATTGTAGGTAAACGCTTTATGATGACCCAACTGACAAGTTGAAAAGGAGTATTGCTTTGGGCTTGTCTGTCTGTCTGTCTGGATGTCTGTCTGTCTGCCTGTCACTTTTTAATGCTGCATGCTAGGGTTTTGAAATTTCATAAATACTGGACAAATAAAGTTAAGGATCAAACATTTACATTGCACTTTCTGGAAAATATCGCACTACTGGTAAAATAAAGCATTATTACCATCAAGGTAAGTCATTTTGTAAGCTGTGTATGTTCGAAAATTGAAACTATAGTCTTTGTTTTCAGCAAGATCATGCTTTAAGTCAGCCTACCCTTAAAATGAAAGTGATATGAGATTCTTATAGAGAATTGATGCTGGTGCAAAACTTTTAAAATTGTACGAAATGTCCAATTCTTTTTGGCTGTCTGACGTCATCTCCGTGAAATTTATACCCCCTTGAACCCCACTTTTATATAGAGAAACTGGGGTATGCAGGGGTTTGCCTATTTTTCTTATTTTTGCTCCAAAACATAGATTGTGGGTACTCGTTAGAACCGCCTCAACGAGGCGGTTCTAACGTGTACCCACAATCTAAGTTTTGAGCAAAAATAAGAAAAATATCAAAAATTTTCTTATGAAATTTTCAATTTTTATGCTGAAAAAAAAACGTCACAGTATATTGCATGGGTAAGTTTTCGTAGTGGTTTTGACTGTCTGAATGATTAAAACTTCATGGCTAACGTACTGCAATTTCACAAAGTTTTCATCAAGTGGCAAAATTGATTTTTTTTGTGGAATCATTTTTAATGGACTTTTTTTGAAAGAGCCATAAAATGCTAATCCACCACACACATCAAAACTTGATAAACTATGGTTTGGCCAAAAAATGCATCCTCAAAAGTTTGATCCAGTATACATATCCCTCATGGAAAAATAGCTGACCCATAATTTTTCATTTCAGAATTATGTCCCTTTTTCTTAGTTATGTCTCTTTAATTAAAAACAAAGTTTGAAAATCGTGTGTACAAGATATCTAAAATGTATTTGAGCTAGAACCTTCATATTTGGTATTCTGATTGGGGCTGAGGTGTAGATCACCTGATTTACATAAGAGAACTTTACCTTAAACTTTGACAAAGTAGGGCATTTGAATTTTTGAATAAAATGTAAATTCCAATTCAGGTAAAATTGGAAACTTTTAATGCTAGGTTTTTGAAATTTCATTTGCAGATGCCTCATAAAAAATAGTTGACCCGTATTTTTCATGTCCGAGTTATGCCCCTTTTCTGAGTTATGTCCCTTCAAAACAAAATTTGAAAATCTTGAGCTTTCATGTTCTGTACACTAATTCGGGCTGAGGAGTAGATCACCTCGCCGAGGCGGTTCTAACGTGTACCCACAATCTATGTTTTGAGCAAAAATAAGAAAAATATCTTCTGAAAATTTTCCTTTTTTTTTACAACTTTAAAAATCTCTGTATATTGCATGGGCAAGTATTTGTAATGTAGTACACTCTAAGTTTGATGCTCACATAAGGTTAGGTTGATCTTGCTTCCAGCCTTTTTATTATCATCGGTTTAGATTCGTTTTCTAACCAACGTTTTTAATACATCAGGAAATCATGTCCATGCATTGTCACAGTATACCCCCGTAAACCCCACTTTTATATAGAAAAAACTGGGGTTTGCACGGGTATACTTAATTTTCTTATTTCTGATCCAAAGTATCGGCGATTCGGTTCTAACGTGTACCCACAATGTATGTTTTGAACAAAAATATTAAAAATATCATTTTTGTGGGTAAAATTTTCATTTTTACAGATGAAAACAAATCTCTGTATATTGCATGGACAAGTTTTCGTAATGTATTTGGTCCCATTCTGATTATACTATGATTCGACTACCCAGATGAAAGATGTAAAATTACAGTAACTCTCTTTGGCTCGGTGTTGCAAAATCTAAAGGGTCACTGAAGAGGCTTAGTAGCCGAAACCGCGGCATGGCCCATCTACAGGCTTAAGTAGTCGAAACCGCGGTATGGTCCATCCACTTTCTCATTAATATTTTCAGAGCTGTAAAAGGATCTGTTTTGTTTTTATTTAATATGAGCCTGTGCATGAGAAAACCAACAATTTGGGTTTCAGACCAGGTCTGACACAAACCAGGCCGTACAGTCACAGAAGCAGGCTAGAAGCTTGAAATTTCGGATTTAAGAAGAAGAGAGATTGTACTATCCGTGTAGCGAAAACAAAGGCGCTGATCAGCTTCGCGGTCACCGCGAAGCTGATCTGCGGCTTTGTTTTCGCTTATGCAAATTGTTGGTTTTCCCATGCACAGGCTCATATATTTTTGTTGACGTGAATATACGCCAATGTCCTCAAATATATATAAAACGTATTTTGAATATCGTATTAACCAATATAATTTGATTTTATTGGTTATACCTTTCCCTTAGCATTCCGAGTCTTTATGGCATCTGGAACCACTGCTAAGAAGTCTTTCGTGGCATCGGAAAAGTCCCCAGCTTTATGGTATGTTCCATAAGATAGTCTATTGGTTGTCAACTGTGCTCCTCCTGGTTTCGAGTTCCAAAGAAGCTTTCGCCAAGCAAGCACTCCTGAAATTTACAAAATAGCTAGGCATCCGAAATGGCCAGTATCAGTTAGCATGCATGAGTTATCTAATCATTTAGGTTATTCCTTCTATTTTCCATCAGGAAAACATGTCCGTGAAATAAATACCCCCTCAAACCCCACTTTTATATAGCAAAACTAGAGTATACAGGGGTATACATATTTTTCTAATTTTTTGCTCCAAAACATAGATTGTGGATACTCGTTAGTGTGTACCAACAATCTATGTTTTGAGCAAAAATAAGAAAAATATCAAACATTTTCTACAGAAAATTGTCATTTTTTTAAAACTTTTAAAATCTCTGAATATTGCATGGGGGTGTTTTCGTAATGCTGATAGTGTGTGATTATTTGGTTGCCTTGGTTTAAATAACAATGATGTTTAACTCATTTAAGCCTGGCGTCCCTTTTATGGGACATAGGCAAACAGAATAGCCCCAGATGTGACGCCGCAGAACGCGGCGTCCCATCTGGGGCTATTCTGTTTGCTTAGAGAATTTTCATCGAAAAATTAAATAAAATTTAAAAATCACTCCTGATGCCCCTAAAATGAAAGTGGACTCACCCAAATGATAACGATGGGTAAATCCATTCGTCAAATATGGGTTAAATTACAAGGATTGACACTACAATCTGATGAGCATTGTCATGTGTAAACTTGGCATTACGAAAAATGTAACATTACGAAAACACGCCCATGCAATATATAGAACAGAGATTTCAGAAGAACAAATTGAAAATTTCATTTGAAAAAATGATTTTATTTTATAATATTTTCGCTCAAAACATGCATTGTGGGTACACGTTAGAACCGCCTCGCCGAAGATCGTGCTTGTGGGTATGGAACTACATGTACATACGCACCTCACACAAAAACTACTAGGCTTCATCTTTTACATAAAATGCAGAAATGCAGAAGGGTTTTGGCAGGAGACTATACAAAAAGTTGAAAATAATTTTCTGGAATAATTTTCACATACTAGTACGACTTAAAAAATTACTTCTGTGTTCAAGTATCAGTGTACAAACCTTAGCACTCGATCTAACACGACTTTTGAATATCAATGAGGCCCTCAAAATCAGGGTTTATCAAATACAGCTTCGCATTTTAAACTCAGCCTTAAATCCTCATATATAGGGCATACCATCAAAACATGTTCCTCATCTTCGATGCAAGAGAAACAATGGAAGCAAACCCGTTTGCTCAGGTCCAAATTTTAGTAGCGGCCTGTTTCAACTTTGATATGGGCTGTCATTACGAAAACATGCCCATGCAATAAACAGAGATTTTAAAGTTGTAAAAAATGAAAATTTTCAGTGGAAATTTTTGGATATTTTTCTTATTTTTGCTCAAAACATAGATTGTGGGTACATGTTAGAACCGCCTCAGCGAGGCGGTTCTAACGAGTACCCACAATCTATGTTTTGGAGCAAAAATAAGAAAAATAGGTATACCCCTGCATACCCCATTTTTTTCTATATAAAAGTGGGGTTTAAGGGGGTATAGATTGCACGGACATGTTTTCCTGATGTCCTGACCGAAACTTAGCTAGAGCTCCTCTATGCTTCCTAGACAATATGTCTAGAAAATAAAGTTCAAATCCTTTTTCATCTGTCTATAGTTTGTTTGTTTCCACTACTGCCTCTACGGGAAGAGGCCCGATTTAAATCACCGTGCCATTTCTCAACAAAGCCTTCATATACTCTATTGACAATCAAAGAACATGTGGAACTTGACTTTACAGGATATGCAATTTGGTAGCTATCCTGAGCATTATACTTTTGGAATTGCTTCTTTATTTTAAAATTCCAGTTTTTGCAAAAGTTGGAACTTTTTAGATCAAAACCACTTACATACACTGGTGTACTTTCTTGTTTAATCGATTCGATTATCATCCATATTCACGAAACAGCACCAATGATTTAAAACAGACTTCCATAACCTGCACTCCACTGGGTACCATGCAGTGTCGCCATTTACAACAGCCACTGGAGTGTATTTACCATCAGGAAAACATGTCCGTGCAATATATACCCCATTAAACCCCACTTTTATACAGTAAAATTGGGGTATGCAGGGGTATACCTATTTTTCTTATTTTTGGTCCAAAACATAGATTGTGGGTACTCGTTAGAACCGCCTCGGCGAGGCGGTTCTAACGTGTACCCACAATCTATGTTTTGAGCAAAAATAAGAAAAATATCAAAAGTTTTCTACTGAAAATTTTCAATTTTTACAACTTCAAAAAATCTCTATATATTGCATGGGCAAGTTTTCGTAATGCAACATATTTGCCGAATTATACAGTAACCTACTTGCCTAATTATATTTGTATACATACCTCTAACAACTGGATCCATGGCTCTGCGTGCTCGAAACCTGACACTGTTATCTAAAATGAAAATAAGAAAAAAGAATGTTGACCATGGGTTTCAACATTAATATTATATTGATTGTGAAAGAATCGGTATCCAGATTCTACCTTTTAAATCATAACTCGAAAACATAAAAAACAAAAACATATATTTAAAGAATAAAAACAGATAAAATACCATGGATGCTATGCTGCTACGGTTAAGATTTAACGAGTTTATTTAAAAAAAATGACACCAAATTAAGAAACTATTCACACTCACTCTCTATTGCTCGATTTTGACCCCAGAAGCGTCAAAAGATCGACGAGTCTACTTTTTAACACGTGCAAGGATATTCAGTCAGTTTATAAGTACAAATACTTATGGTGCGTACAACCGAAGTGTAACGGAAAACTTGAGACATTCTGTGCTGATTTACCTTTCATGTGCTACATTGTGGAGTGTAGACGTGCCTATGTTATCAACTACGAAACTCCAACAATCTGCATAGGCGAAAACAAAGGCGCAGATCAGCTTCGCAACTGCGAAGCTGATCAGCGCCTTTGTTTTCGCTTCTCGGATAGTACAAATCCTCTTCTACTTAGATCCGAAATTTCAAGCTTCCAGCCTGCTGCTATGACTGTACAGGCTGGTTTGTGTCAGACCTGTTCTGAAACCACATTGTTGGTTTTCCCACCAGGCGGCTCAATTTTTAACAAAAAAATCTGCGTCCACAGAATGCGGCATACCATCTCAGGCTATTTTGTTTGCTAAGAGGAATTTTAGCAAAACCCCCAAAAAATAAAATAGAAAAATAAAACAAATAAAATATTACCCCTGATGTTCCTTTAAAATGAAAGGGGATTTGCCCAAATGATTATATGATTATTGAGTCACCGCATGGAAAAGCCAACAATCTGCATATGCGAAAACAAGGCGCACATCAATTTTGTGTCTGACCTATTCGGAAACCACATTTTTGGTTTTCTGTTGAGGTGGCTCAATTATAGGCGAACCCGTTCGTCACAAGTGGATTAAATGAGAAAAAAAAAATCATTATGGGGTTCGAGCCCCGCTCTAAGCCAAGTTCTGCTTACGGGTGTGCCAGGTGGTTTTTCTCGGGGTTCTCCCGTTTTCGCCCACCTACTGATTGGCCCGTCTCATATGAGCTGAAATAATCTTGAAAGGGACGTAAAACTGAAAAAAAAAATCAATATGTCTATGGTGGAAGTTCCCGTAGAGCGATATAGAGAGCGACCCACCTTGAATATTTTCACCGTCACAAACGACCGCAAAGCCAACTACAGTAACACATAGAAGTAGAATGATAACTCCTGGAGACTGCATCATGAAGGAGCACTGAAACCATATCCTCGTAAATTATTGTATACGTATATTTTGTTTGGTTGTTTGATTGCAAGCCAAAAGATGCGGTCGAGGTGGTAGACCAGTTTTCCTAGCGAACACTTGGTCTTATTGTATGACAGTTGTAAATAGTTCCGTGAACAAACTTTAAAATTTCAGAAGCCTCCGTGGTGCAGTGGTTATGTCACTCGCCTTGTAAACCAGGGTTCGATCCCGGGCTTCTCCAGTCCGTCGGATGGGACTATAAACCGATGTCCCGTCTCCATATGACCTTAGCTGTTGGTGGGACGTTAAACCCCAATGAACCAAGCAACCAACCAAACTATAAAATTTCATACACTTATTTGATTGCCATTGCTGCTATAGACTATTCATGTTGGTAAGAAGAAAGAGAAGATTCATATAAGCTTCTATGAAGTTTTTTTTTTCTTTTCCTTTATGTAATTGTTTTGTTGTATGTATGTATGTATGTATGTATGTATGTATGTATGTATGTATGTATGTATGTATGTATGTATGTATGTATGTATGTATGTATGTATGTATTTCTAAGATCGAAATAGGGTTTAAACCATTTTGGTAAATACGCTACACTGTAACATTTGACTTATGTCTGTTAGCTATAACCTTAACAGCCAAAAGGACCCATGATGTAAAATTAAACAAAACAAAAATGTAAAAAAGGACTCTTACCTTCTCGCTTGTTTTATTTCGTTTTGTCGTCCGATTTGTAATAAGTGTTAAATGTTAAACATTTTAGGCAAACTTGAGACGCTACTGTCATCTTACCGGCTCATTTTGTTTCGAAAAATATTTTTGGTTCAAAAGGTGGGATAGTTATGTCTATCTAATCTGACTGTCAAAATAAATGCGTCAGTTTTGATTTGATCAAAGTACCACTGCTGTAAATTTGGCAAGTATCAAAATTTCGACCTAATAAACAGACAAATCTAATGGAAATGATGCCTAGAAACAAGTACATTGTTCCCTAACATTGAAACAAGTACATTGTTCCCTAAAAGAAAAATGGAAGTGGTATTGCTCAATCAGATTTCGAAAAAGCAGAAGAATTTAATGGACAGTTCACAGATGTATTCACCAAAACGGTACACAACCAAGTCCCACTTCTGGATAGGTCGGCCCCATTCATGGATGAAATTGTTGTAACAAAGGAAGGAGTAACAAAACTCCTTAAAGGTCTGAACCCATCTAAAGCCTTAGGACCTGATGAACTCCATCCTAGAGTCCTTAAAGAATTGGCAAAAGAATTAGGACCTGTATTTGCACATCTCTTCCAGCAGTCAATCAATACGGGTGAAATCCCCAAGGAATGGTCACTTGCTAATATTTGTCCACTTTTCAAGAAAGGTGACAGGTCCCTTGCTTGTAATTACCGCCCAGTTTCTTTGACTTGTATTCCTTGCAAACTTCTAGAACATATTGTCTGCTCAAATATCATGGGTCATCTTGACCAGTATAATCTTTTGTCGGACAAACAGCATGCATTCAGGAAATGGCATAGTTGTGAAACTCAGTTAATTACAGTGATAAATGATTGGGCAAAAATATTGGACAAAAAGGGTCAGGTTGACACTTTTATTTTGGACTTTGAAAAAGCTTTTGACACCCCTCCACATGAACTTCTTAAAAGCAAATTATTTAGTTATGGTATAGGTGGAAAGACATTGGAATGGATAAATGCTTTTTTGTGCTTCAGGCAGCAAAGGGTAGTAGTTAATGGTGTTAAATCTTACTGGGCCCCTGTTGTGTCTGGTGTCCCCCAGGGCACCGTTCTCGGTCCATTGTTGTTCTCCTTGTACATAAATGACATACCCGTTGGCATTGACTCTCAAATCAGGCTTTTTGCTGATGACTGTGTTTGTTACCGTGAAATTAAAACAGTAGAAGATACATTGAAACTTCAGAAAGACATTGACCTTTTAGGGAGCTGGGCCCGAAAATGGGGCATGAGATTTCAACCTGTCAAATGCAACATGATGCAGCTGACAAATAAGCGGATAAATAAAATTGAGGCCTCGTACACCCTCGAGGGAACGGTTTTGGAAAATGTTGATAGCATTAAATATCTAGGTGTAACAATTACAAATGACCTCAAGTGGAATACCCATATCAATAATATCTGTACTAAAGCCAACAGAACACTTGGATTCTTGAGGAGAAACTTATTTTCTTGCCCCCAAGATGTTAAAGAAGCAGCTTATAAAGGACTGGTGCGCCCAGTCCTGGAATATGGAAGTTCTGTTTGCGATCCTCATACTAAATGCCTCCAGGAGGAATTGGAGAAGGTTCAGAATCGTGCCGCTAGATTTGTAACTAGGAATTATACTTTCGAGGAAGGTAGTATGACTGGCATTCTTGAACAACTCAGATGGGAATCTCTCAAGAAAAGGAGGACGGATAATCGACTTATATTACTATACAAAGGTCTGAAGGGTAAAGCCAGAATACCTACAGATGACCTTATCCCAAAGACTAGGCGTTGTAGAAATAGCCACTCCAAGGCATTTCAGCTTCCATCTGCTAGTATAGAGGCCTATAAATGTAGTTTCTTTCCCCAATCTATCAGGGACTGGAATGACCTCCCTGACTCTCTGTTTTCTACTGCTGAAATGTCAGATGATTGTGTGTCCAAGTTCGCTTCACTCGTGCGTTCAAGGGACTAATTTTTCCCCCCCCATCCGAACTCCCTGGTGAAATAATGTCATTTGGCGTGTCACCAGTAAACTATTCTGATTCTGATTCTGAACAATATACAGAATCGAAAATCCCAATTCGTATTCACATTTTTCTAACTAAGTAGTTCGCAGATGATGACAGTCTTGTCTTCGGTGAACCATTGAGTTACAGGTGACTTGTTATTGTTGGACAGCGTATTATGGCGTCAAGGATATTAAAAGGATCAGGAAAACGTGTCCGTGTGATGTATACCCCCTTGAACCCCACTTTTATATAGCAAAACTGGGGTATACTGGGGTATACCGGGGTATACCTATTTTTCTTATTTTTGCTCCATAACATAGATCGTGGGTACTCGTTAGAACCGCCTCGCCGAGGCGGTTCTAACGTGTACCCACAATCTATGTTTTGAGCAAAAATAAGAAAAATATCAAAACTTTTCTGCAGAAAAATTTCATTTTTTTTAAGCTCCAACAATCTCTGTTTATTACATGGGCATGTTTTCGTAATACTTTAGCACACTGAATAATCAGTATGGTATATAAAGGCAAGAAATTGAACAAAATTTGTTCAGTCAGCTTCATAGGTTATCTTGGTTCTTAATCTCTATCAAAACATATCTCTGCAGCATTGCAGGGTCATGTTTATATGTTCTCTCGGACAGTTCCAAAGTAACATAAACATTGTATATACTAGAAGCTAAGCCTCTCTATGTTGAAGTTTCAAAGTGTATTTGTGACTACTTTAAATATTTAAAAAATGCACATTTCTCTTAGAAAACATTTGTTGGGACAAATAAAAATGACTAAGCGTTACTGAAACAAAAAATGCTTCAATTTGTTGAATTTGATGGGTATATGCTATAATACATGAAGATAGCATAATGTTAGCTTCTACTTTTTATCAGTTTGTCCAATTTTGTCAGTGAGTATAAATGATCTTGTCAGGAAAATGTTTTGCAATACAGATACAGTTAGAAAAATAATCATATGAAATGGTCGTTTTTGAGCAAATTTTCTGATTTCGGACTTATATTCCTCACTGTAATTGCAATAGTTTACATGTTGTTGCAATTGTATCCGATGTTCGATAAAACATATGCAGGAATGGTTGCATATTGGATCATACTACAAAATGCAGAAGTGTGTGGCAAAACGCCTGGACAGGAAAGAGAGCCAAAGCTACTGAGATTGACAGGTCCTTTGAATAACAGTAAAGGTAGTCTTTGAGCTTGCCTATCTGTTACCGTAAATACTTTCAAAGAAACAATTGACAGTTTAGAAGAAACTAGTATATGGAACTGAACTAGACCATTATTATCATCACCATTATCATTGCAACCACATTCGCAATCATCATTATCACCAACAAAATAATTTTCACAATAGTAGAATTCAGTATTTTATGAAGATTCCTCCTTAAAAAATCAATACTTCCTTTGACAGTGTTTATGGTAAGATCAAATACTACATTTACTGTTATGTTTTAAGGACATGTCAATTAAAAATAATTGTTAGATCCTTTGGAAGCAGTAAGGACATGTCAATCATCTAACTGGGTCTCTTTGATGTTTGAAGTTTTAACTGGATATGCCACTTCCCAGTAGGACTGCTTTTGTTTTCTGACCACCTGGTTTGCCACACACTTCTGCATTTTGTAATATTCAATTTGGCTAATTATTACGAAAATTGCCTATGCCAATATACAGTGATTTTTAAAGTTGTCAAAATTGAAAATTTTCAGTAGACTAAGAATGTTTTTATTATTTTTCATACTTTTGCTCAAAACATGGATTGTGGATACACGTTAGAACCGCCTAGCCGAGGCGGTTCTAACGAGTACCCACAATCTATGCTTTGGAGGAAAAATTAGAAAAAATAGGCATACCCCTGCAAAACCCAGTTTTTCTTTATAAAATTGGGGTCATTATTTTACGGGGGTATACATTTCACGGAATAAACAAAGACATGGGTATTTTAAGGGAGCGCGGTGGCGTAGTGGTAGAGCGTCGGACTCCGAATCGAGAGGTCCTGGGTTCGAACCCCACAAGCGTCACCGTGTTGTGTCCTTGAGCAAGGCACATCTACTCCCTACAGTACTGGTTAAACCCAGGAAGTGTTGGCTCCGTCCCGACATGACTGAAAAATTGTTGACTGGGACGTTAAGCCTCAACACAAACAAACAAGAATCTTATAATTGAAGAAGATACACCTTCAAAAACACTAAATTTATATTTTATTATCAAACACACAAGGCAATCTGACTGGCAAATGTTATTTTTATGTCTAGGTTACACTCCCGCTTGCGTAAATGTACCCATTGATTACGCGTAACGTACGCGCGTATTACGCACGTAATGCGCACCTTATTTTTACGCGTATGTTTCAATAGCCAATCAAAATTCAATTCCTCTTACACGTATGATGCGCGTAACGTGCGTACATTACGCGTAATGATTTTAACCAATAAGCTGGCAATTCATAAAGCCAGTCGTTACGCATATTTAAGTATATACGCGTATTTTTGTAACCAATCGGGAGTGAAACAGTCTTACGCAAAGAATACGCGTAACATACGCGTAATGAATCTGCCAATAATGTTGAACTTGTATGGTTAAAGCAAAAAACAGGATTTTGCTTTAGACTAAAACAATAGATCTATCTAATCTTTTTTCAAACTAAGTCTTGCGGTATAAATTAATTGCCTCGAACGAATAACATGTCCGTGACCGCCCCAATGAGAAATATTTTCAGTGTATCTGTTCATCCCTGGATCGGTTCCTGATCTGACACCGAGTTTCTGTAGTGTTTGCTTGCTTTTGGATGCAGTTGAGATAACTGAAAACAGATATATAAGAAGGAGAAAGAAACGTGGAAGAAAAACAAGTACAAACCTTACACCGTATAGTGGTGCTTAGAACTACAAAATAGAGGAGGAACTCTACGAACATAATGATGAGTTGGTTTGAAGAGTTTTACCGCGCTTTCCCCTCTGTTAATTTTCGCGATCCACAGCTTTCTGAGTTTATTATCCTTTGGAAATTGATGGAAACTTATCTTATCACCCCTGTCTGATCGAGAATTACACCCATAAGCCGCACACAACACCATTTTTTTCACTAATTAATCCGATAATAATCACATAATCAATCCGCCATCTTGTCGCGTCTTTGACCTTGTGCTTGTGTGACGTCATGCATATCATTATCGGCAAGGGAAGTCACTCGAATCAGGAACGATAAGTCAGTCGGTTTTATTGCAATTGCCAGTGCCTGGGGTATTGATTGGGTATTTATTGGGCGATAACAATGAAAATCAGTCGTAATGTTTATTTTGACATCGAGGATAAAGATATATTTATCATTTAAGCCATTGACCATTACGATATACGGCTTCCTTTGGCTATGACCTTTAAAGATTGAACATAACTGAACATGATGGCTACCTACAAAGCGTGAATTTTCACTCCACTGAAGGCTGGATGTTGACTTATCTGTCCACTTGTTTTCCCGAGACGCTTCAAATCTAAAATAATATTCCTCATTTCGATGTTCATTTTTGTTCCTTTCGCCATCTTGGTTACAATGAAATTTCGATTTATTTTGAACGAAATCTTAACTCATTCGGAAACTAGTTATTATCTGATATTAGGGTCAGAGACACATAAAAGAATTTCACAATTTACTTGAATAAATTCACGCCATTAATTTTCATCAATAAAATCCATTACACTTGCACATTTTTTTTATTTTCGATGTTATAATAAAATCAACCGTTAGGTACTTTAGCATTTGTATCCCTTATGATACGCGTAAATACGCGTAAACGTATTGACAATCTGATTGGCCGATAATTTATACGCGTAATGTCTGAACCTTACGCGTATCGACGCTTTAATCACTGCTTATGAATATTAATTAGATACGTTATGCGTAAATGCGCGTATGTTACGCGTGAATGCGCGTAAATAGCATTACGTAAGTAATACGCGCGTTATATGCGTATGATACACGTAAATGGAGTACTTTTACGCGAGCGGGAGTGTACAGTTGCTCCATTCATCGTCCGACTTTTCAGTCTACGATTTTACCTATGATTTGTTAGACATCGTAGGTGATCGTGAGCTATGACGTATGTGTTTACAACATCGTACGACATCGTACGATTTCATGCTCCAATTTTCGTCGAGTTCTGAGTCAGAACCGTACGGAGATCGTATAGAAATCGTAGGGTATCGGCACACTTTAAGTAGAAATCGTACTGGGCCCGTGCGGGGGGACAATACGTTTGCGCGACTTTTTCAAAATTTACGTTTGCGCTACCATACGTTTGCGCGAATTTTTTCAAAACGTTTACGCGAATTCGTTTGCGCGACCTTTTTCCAGGTAAATGCAGTTAAACAGGTTCAGTGTAGACCACGATGAGTTACAACAGTGTCTACAGGTACCACTTCCGTTGGCCAGATAAAATGTATTTAAGATAAAATATATTTTATCTGTTGCCTCCAGTTCACCAATCGTAGAGGTGGGAAGATTCAAGCTAGTCTAAAAGAAACCTCATCCTTTTGTAGCAAAGAACTGTCTTGGCCATCAAGCCTATCAAGCTTTTTGATTATGTCCCATTTTGCAATCTAAATCAAGAACAACTGAATCTGTTTTACATCTTGCATCACATGGTTTCTTTGCGCACCGGTCGCCAATGAAAACTAAAATATGATAAAAAATCATCATGTGCTTTTATTAAAGGTATTTGTATTGAAAATTGTTCCTATATAATCGCGGAAACGTAGTGTGAAAGTGGCAAAAAGTTCGTGCATAACTCCGCGCAAAAGCCTTCGCGCAAAAGTATTGGTCGCGCAAAATTTGTGCTGCGCCCCCGTGCGGTGTCCGTGAGTAGTCCCTACGATTTCTGACTGAGCCCTTTTTTATCCCCAAATTATAAAAAAAAAAAAAAAAATCGTGCTGTGACCGCACGATCATCGCAGGGTCTCTGTACGGCTCTCGCTTGACGCGTCTAGGGGCTACGGTCTTACGATTTGTTTTTAAAAATGTAAAAATGCAGACTATTATAAAATCGTAGTGGCTACGGAGTTCGTAGGAAGCCGGAGAATTGTAGGGACATCGTAAGGTCACCCTGCGAAGACAAAGAATGTGAATACTAAGTTTAACCAAAGACTCGATAATAGGGTCCTTGATGTAACCGAAACATTATGAATGAATGAGTAGGGTCAACTTGTGACAACCATACGTATGCACAGACGTACGGACCGACGGGCAGTGAGCCAGTACTACATGTAGCTCAACTTGTAAGCATTCGGCTCAAGTGAGCTTAAATGTTGGAAAAGACAGTGATCTGTTGCCTAGAATATAATTTTACGAGCGAAATTCAAAATAACACTTGGCAAGAAAGTAGAACCATGAGCCAAAGACCACAATTTTCACAAAATAAGCTGTTTAATTTATGACTAAAAATGCCGGTCATTACGAAAACACGCCCGTGCAATATACAGAGAATTTTGTTTTTGCCAGCACTGCAACATTAAAAATATTCATTTGAAAAAGTTTGATATTTTCAACATTTTGCTAAAAACATATATAGATCTAGATCATATCACCCACGATTTGTATTTTAGAGCAAAAATAAGAAAAAATGGTATTCCCCTGTAAACCACAGATTTACTAATATAAAATGTGGGGTTTACAGGGGTATGTATTACAACGACATGTTTGCGTGATGTTTTGTTTTGTGTCTACGTATTTAGTATAAACAGTATCCGATGCTAATGCCATACAAAGGAAAAGGACCAAGTCAGAAAAGAGCCCTATTTCAGATTTCTTTTTTCAACCCATCTGGTAGAAAAATTCCAGTGGTGCAGTGGGTTTGTATAAACTTTTAGAGGCACTTTATGCATGGATGCCAAATCTGAAAGTGGTGCAGATTCTTTTATATGCTAACAAGCACACCCATACTTAATTCTATATACCAAACTACAGCTAAAACATTGGCCTTCCTATGGTAACACATGCAGTTAATTAAACTCGCATATTCATGAATATTAATTTCAATCATCATAAAAAGTAAACAAAAACACATAAACTGATATTATGTTTTACTTTCAAACATAAATCATTTATATTTTATTGCACTTAAACCCGCAACCCACGGCATTCACAGAACCTCGTTCTCGATACTCGTAACTTGCCATGTGTACTTTGCATCACAATTACAGAACTAAAATTCTTTCCTATCTAAGCAAGAAAACGAATACTTGATTCTCAGAATAAATTTGCCTAGCCATACAGATTCCTCATGACCAATATCTCCAATCAAGCGATCTCATTACATGAATTAAAACGTGTTACATATGCAACATACGCAACTAAAACTATCTTCAGTTTAAGCACATGATCTCAAACCTTAACTAAATTCTCAAAAACTGTCATTAAAATTATAAAATACGCATTATGACCAAGATCTTCAGGAAAAAACCTTTTTCCTCCAACACTTTCAAGCCGCTATTCAAGAATACGAGTTACTTAAACATCGTCAGTTAACATGGACAACCTCATAACCGTAAACTGATTCTCAGAAAACATTGAACGTACTGTAATCTATAGTGCATGACCAATATCTCCAGTCAAGCTACATACGTTTGCCTTATATAAAGAAATGCCAAAGCTACGGTAAACTGCTATCAGTAGTTTACCATAAAATAACACTTCTTATCAAAGTAAATCACAAACACATGTTAGGATGTGCCAACAGCCAGCTGATCGAAAATAAAGAACGGGCTGCAATTTTGAAAATGAACTTTAATTAAACAAACTTTGTGTAATTGACATTTTACTTTCAAGTGAATCATGTATGTAACCTTTCATCGATTTATCTGACTTCCACCGTCCATGATTTTGAATAAGTCTCTCTGAAACTCCAGCATTACTGGAAGCCGTGGCGCCCCCTGACCTCAGGTTATGTAATCCGAAACAAGATTTAGAAAAACCAATTTTTTCTAAGTTCTGAAGCAAAATCTCTCTGGCCCTGCTATACGATAATTTTTTGTTTTTGTGCAATTTATATGATGTACCACACTTTATAATATTTCTAAAAATGAATTCATCGGAAGTATCACTGATTTTTGCTAATGTTAGATAATGTCTTAAAGTATCTTTAGGACACACAGAATCTTCTGTTGCTGCAATTACGGTCCATGCCCCTTCCTTAAACTTGTCAGTTTTGCTTTGAGCAACATATATCTCAAGTCTGGTATCAAAAATCTTGATATCTGACCTCTTAATATTCGAGATTTCAGAAAATCTAAAAAAGCCATAATAACCAAGAAGACACATGCAAATAAATCTCCAATTCATCAGATTTTTCTTTTCTTGTCCAAAATATGAAACTATAGTTTTTAACATATCTGGAGAAATAGGATCTTTTTTACTAATTGGCTTTGATAACATCTTTTTAGCCCCTAACCTCATTTTCGATATGAGATTAGATTTGCATGGATCTTCCAGATCTGCTATATTATGTACCCAACTAATAGAATATAAAATGTTATTCAATACTGCCACTGAAACTGACTCCTCTGTTAATTCAGCAATAAATAACATCAAATGCTTTTTATTCACAGGAAAAGGCTGGAATTTGAACTTTTGTGCACACTTTAACCACTTTTTGAAACCGAAAGTATAGCTTTTATAAGTGTTAGCAGAAACCGAATTCTTTAATACCTCCGGAACTTTCCTTGATAATCTCATCAACTCAACGTTGTTAAAAGATAGTCCAAAATCCATAAACTCTGTCGCCATGCTGACTAGATCTGTAAAATTTATATTTAGAAAAAACTAGTCAGTAATAACCCAAAATTTCCCCAAATACATGTGAAACAAAGCACTTGAATGCTATCTATTGCTGCACTTAAAATTCACGTGAAATAAATGACAATTTAGATTTTTCAATATGCCATCATAGTTTGAACTCATATGCATGCAAACATTTGCCATGTAATGTAATGTGCTATAACCAAATCCACACAGAAGCTCACTAGCCAATCTATATTTGTGTCAATGCAAATAAATAACATAACTTGGAATCAACATCCTTAAATAGCACATAGAAGCGCCTCGCCCATTCTATGTCTATATAATCCAGTAGCACATAGAAGCGCCTCGTCCATTCTATGTCTATATAATCCAGAAACACATAGAAGCGCCTCGCCCATTCTATGTCTATATAATCCAGTAGCACATAGAAGCGCCTCGCCCATTCTATGTCTATATAATCCAGTAACACATAAAAGTTTCGCCCTATGATAAACATATATATGAAGTAAAACCATACTGTTTCTATTTTCAATCTTTTGAGCAAACACTGCAGCTAACACTTGTAAGCATGATTATTTCCCTTTCACTACACATCTATTGTTAAAGTTTACTTTGGTTCTAATCGAACAGCTACAACATTGCTTTTAAATTTCCCAGAACCAAAGATTGAATTCTTGTTTCTACCTTGAATGTAAATATTTTGGTCCGATGAAAAATCCAGAATGTCGGCGATAAAATTCACACAAAAACTGTCTTTGGCAAACAACAAAGGCCAATAAGGAGCGGGTTTCCAGTGCGGTACAATTAAAGTCCCTGAAGCTTTGCAAAAAACTATATGTCTAAGAACCTTGGGTACCAAGTAAATTGGTGGAACAAGCCAGTTATTTTCACCCTTCCAGTTCATTGAGAAAGCATCAACTTGTTCGCAACCTGGGTTCCAAACCGCTGAATCAAATCTCTCGGTTTTCCTATTTTCATGATTTGCAAATCTGTCTATGGTATGGGGTCCAAACATCGCATCCATAAACATGAAAAATTCATTTGAAACCCCCCAATCATCATAATCAATTGCTTTGCTAATCATGTCCGCATACGAGTTTTGACATCTAGGAATCCACTGAACGTCCAATGATATGCCATTAGATACGCAGAACGAATGTATTTGACAAGCTAGCACATGTAATTCTTCCTTGTAGCTACCAGATTGTAATATCATCATACAATTTTGTGAATCCGTGTACCACAAGACTGTCTTATTGTTCAACTTATTGCCAAATGAATCTAAGGCAAACAAAACTGCTTTAATTTCCCTAAACGTTGAGCTCTTATTTGCATCATCGTCTGACCAAAACACGTGACAAATATGATCCTTAAAGTTAACTGAGTAAGCTCCTGCGGCAATACTACTTGCGTCACTATAACAGATAATTTCAGGTAAACTGTAATTAGACAGGCACCTACTGTTAAGGGAATCTACAGTATACTTCCAAAAGAATATTTCGTCTAGGGCAAATTCGTACTGAGAAATACTAAAGATATTGTCCAAGACAATCTATTGTTTATCATAAAGTATAAGAAGCGGGTTTTGAGTCTCGCAACATTTCCTATAACAGGCATCATTGAAATGATTTTCCCTACAATTTTGGCTATGGACCTAGCTGAAGTCTTGGGGAAAAAGCTACATGCTAAATCTATTTCCCTCTTCAAATCGTCAATCCTTCTCCCTGGAATTGAAATACAATGAGTTCCTCCATCCCACCAAATACCCGTCCACTCTAGAGATAACTGAGGCTCCCAGATAGATTTGTCAGAATTTATAAGAAACCCAGCTCTTATGAGAGAATCCTTCACAAACATTGCTTCCTTGCGTGCTTTTTCAAGACCACGACTCATACCTAATCCATCATCCAAAAACATGACCATTTTAATACAGTTTTTCCGCCAATGTTTAACCATAGGTCTTAAGCATTTAGTGAAAATAAAGGGTGCTGAACTCAATCCGAAGGGCAAAACTGTGAAGCAGTAAAACTCATTGTCTACCCTGAATCCTAGATACGTCTGGAATTTAATATTGATATCCAAGTGAAAGTAACCACTAGTCAAGTCAAACTTAAACATGTAAATGTCTTGTTCGAAATAACTTAAAGCTATTTTCCAATCCTCGAACTTTACTCGCTCTTTCCAAACAAACTTATTTGGAATCCTTAGATCTAAAATAAGTCTCTTTTTTCCTTTCTTGTTTATGGATACCGATAGCGGATTAACTACATGCGGTTTAAATGGCACCTTTATAACACACCCTTTCTTAACCAATTCTGAAACAGCGTCTTTTACAAACTCCATATTGTCTCTTGCTGACTTGTTATTGATGTTAAATGATTCCTCGGGCGTCTCATAGAATGGAATAATATAACCATGTTTGATAGTGTCTAAAACAAAATCAGAAGCCCCAATTTCCTCCCAGAATTTAAAATGTCGTTTAAGATTTCCTTTTAAACAACCAGACGAAAGATTTTTTAAAATTTCTTCCTCTCTAATTTCAAAAAATGTTTGTTTCATGTATAATCCGCTATCTTGAAAATAATCAAATATACACTCAATATTTTGTCCATCATACAAATCAATAAAGTACTTATCATTTTGACTCTTCTTTTGCTGTGGCTGCTTCTGTCTGCTGTGCGGATGCATTGTAATGGAAACGTCTCCAGTGCCCGAACTCCCCACATTGGAAACATCTGTCTGTGGCTTGTGGGACTCTAGCTGATCGTGACTGCCGTGACTGCCTTCCAATTCCTCGATGTCGCTCATACTGCACAAAGTTGTCCGATCTGCGTACTGGCTTTGGCTCGAATGGTTTGATTTGGCGCCTAAAATCTATTTATATCAACAGATGCACCTGAAAAATGCCTTTCTCATGCAAAAGCATGCAATATCAACTATTAATAGAACATAACCGGAACAATCCAGTTCGAAACCAATTCTATTCCAACTAATACCACAATTACTATAACATACGTTACTGTATTCTAGTTACCGTAACAAACATAAAAGTGCAAACAAATATAAATTCCATTAAAACGTGGAGAAAACAATAAAGCAATACACGTTAATTAATTTCAGCCACTTACCATTGTTGTGGCATATTTATATCACATTTTCTCGCAAATGACATATGAAAATTACCTCATTTGCATATTTATGAATATAAATGAAAAGTTGGAAATAATATGCGATAGTATCAAGTAGGAGAAACAGATGGCGAATGCTGGTACGTCTCTACATATATGTAGATTTGGTATATGCTAGACTATTGAAGTTG
The DNA here is from genome assembly GCA_964017185.1 of Rugalucina vietnamica. Taxonomy (NCBI): domain Eukaryota; kingdom Metazoa; phylum Mollusca; class Bivalvia; order Lucinida; family Lucinidae; genus Rugalucina; species Rugalucina vietnamica. The sequence continues at coordinate 47,151,545 of OZ024874.1, forward strand.
ATATCATATATGATACTAGGCATACATTGTAGCTCTATCATTCACTGGTATGTTTGCAAATAATCTAATTGGCATAATCATGAAGATTAAATGCATGAAGCGTTACAGAAAACTCATTCAAACAAGTAAATAGCTACAAAAGGCCCAAACCATCATTGTTTGGCATGGTGCTTTCCATCATTTATACAATTTTGCATAGTTTCTAGTATCATGAACATATATGACACGTTTGCACATTCATGAGCAATTATAAAACCTTAGAAATTGGAGAAAAAGCATCGAAAATGTAAGGTGTTATTCCTCTTGTATATGGGCTCATAAGTGACAATAGTCCTTAAAAGGGTATCAAGGAAACGATAATGCAAATTACTTGTATCATGAACATAATATGACAATTATCTCATTTGCATATTCTTGAATATTAATAAATACCTAAGAAATCAGCGAACAATCTTGGAAAATATAAGGCGATATACATGTACCTCTTATATGGGCTGTTAACTGACAAAGAGTTCTCAAAATGGTATCAAGTAAATCGGAATCCAATTTACTATTGTAATGTAGGTGGATATTTCAAGAATCTTTTTTTTTTTTTTTTTTTTTGTTTCATTAATATTTTTTTAAGACTGTTGAAATTAGTGAAAAATAATGCACACATGTTGGTGGTGTTCTTAGAAAATTGTGAGTAGGCCAGCAAATAGTTGTGAAAATGGTATCAAATGATTGCTAGGAATATTTGCTATAAACCTATTGTCTGACATGACGTATAGTTTTTTTTTCATTAATATTATTGAAAAGACTGTATGTTTGAGTAAAATGTTTGAAAAACTGTTGAAAATATCTACCAAACCACTCGTTTCTTTGCTGCCAGTATCCCTAGAGTGACACCAGTGGTATTAAGTGATTTATATACAATATGTATGCCCTTATGTGAACCTCAACGCGACCAAATTTACCTTCAGACATTCGAAAGCGGCAAAAAGTGGAAAAATGATGACAAAAAATATACGTTTTAGAAATAACACAGTATTTGTAATCTTTACACACTGGGCTAACAAATGAATGAGTTTTAAAACATATCCATACATAATACACATACTTTTACTATATATATCGTTAAACGATAACCATATCAACCATATCATCATAAAAGTAGACAAAATGATTTCAACAGATTGTATGTAAAGATGATATGCTTTTATCTTAACAATAGGTTCTGACCAGTGTCCAAACAATTTAAGCAAATGCATCGAGGTTTGCATACTATGTCATGGCATGGCAGACATTTGATGTATTTTTCAGCTTTCTTCAACTACACGTAGCGAAGAATTTTGGTGTGATTTTGTAGGTGCAGCCCCTTCACGTTTCCTGACAAGTATTGAGGCCTCTCCAGGGGGGGTCTTTGCTCCCTGCTCCCTGAAAGAAAAATGACCTTTCTCCCCAGCTCCCTAAAATGTTTTTCCTCAGCCCCCTGCTCCCTGCTCCCTAAAATTCCGTTTTCTCCCCAAATCCCTGAAAATAAATGACCCTTCTCCCCAAATCCCTGAAAATAAATAGCCCTTCTCCCTGAATCCCCAAAACCCCTGGGAGGGCCTCAGTATTTTAAAGTTTTTGTAACTACTCGTCAACTTTAAACTCAGACATATGATTATTAATTACACTACAACACAATAAGAAATTGCCCATGCAATTATTTGATACCTTTTGCTGCAATTTAGGGTTATTTGAAGCTGAGATGCAGTTGTTTTGAATGTATATCTGTTTCAAATCTCTACCAGTTGTCTAAACGGGGGACGTGCATTAAGTGGGTTTTCTGGTCATTCTAAAAGCAAAAAAAAAAAAAAAAAAAAAAAAAAAAAAAAAAAAAAAAAAAAAAAAAGATGCCCAGCATCTTATCAAGTAGGAAAATTGCCATTTCAGACCACAATTGCTCTATAGAAAACTTGCATTTCACTCAAATTAAGAAGCCATTATTATAATGCCTGGTGTCAAATAATTCCACCCAGCACCCAAAGACATTTTCTGGTGTGTGATAAATTGTTGATTGGGACCCCCGAAATACAATAGGATTTTTTTTCAAAGACGTGTTATAAGAAAAACATGGTTTCCATAGCAACTTGTATTGTATTGTATATTGTATTTCCAGCCCATTTTGGTTCACACCACTTTGCAAAAATGCACCAGGTAAAGTATAAGTTCTGGCTATCATGCAACCAATGACCAAACTATCGCTACAGCAAAATATCTCCAAAATATTGGGTATGATAATGTAGATTCCAAACCACAACCCAGTCACGATATGTGGCTGTGCCAGATCGACAACCACAAATATGAGGATATACCTACAAAATCAAACACAACTTAGTTACTAATTGTCCTAGCCCACTAAAGATGGCATCATAATAAAGCTTATGATCAGGCCTTTCACCCAATAGCAACTTGTGTAGATGATCTAATTTGAATGATCTAATTTGATGATCTAATTCTCATGAATATTGATAGAATCATAATAGAAAATTTATAAATAAAAAACCTTAAACACACTGACTTCAATTACAAACAGACATTGTTGCATCATGTCGATAAGCAATACAACTTGACATGTCCTAACATGTAATAAACCCCTATATGAAAATTAGCTCATTTGCATACTCATGAATATTTATAGAAACATAAGAAATTAAGAGAAAAATCAATAAACTTCTTAGGTATATACTATATTTCAGTCATAAATAATCACTATGGCTTGTTGTTGTCCATTTGTCATACAATTTTACACTTCCTAAGCTGCAATGGTTGAGTATGAAAATCATCTTATTTGAATATTCATGAATATCAAATGAAAGCACATTGGAAATCGAGTTGGGAATTCAACAAAATCCGTAAAATATTCCACTCACCATCTCTGTGGCATGTTGTCATGGACCATTTATACGATTTGACTGTACTATCATGCGAAGTACTGTATGACAAGTACATGTATCTAGTTTGCAAACTTTGCATATCCACGGTATTGATTTTCATGAAAATAATGATAAGAAGAAACAAGAAAGTGTGATAAAATTTGAAATAAGCCTTCAGCTTTAATATTTCAACATACTTATTTCAATTAAAAACAATCTTTGTGGCATGTTGTTGTTGGTCAGTAATATAACTTGACTATTCTTACATACATGGGGCTTGTTTGAATTTCACTATATTTGCATATTCATGAATATTGATCTGAAAATAAGATATTGTATGAAAACAAAATCATATAAATTATATATTATAAAACAACTTCTTTAAGGAGAAACAAAATCTACTGTAAACAATGGTCTGTAAACTTGATAATTGTGTAACATTTTCCCGCGAAACAAAAGTCACACAAATTCCGAATTTTCAGTAAAGTGCGAATCGACCTAAATAGCGGTATTTAGAATGATTTGACATAGAGTGTTTAAAATCTCGAGATTCCTGTCAGTTTTTGCGTGGTTGGTAGATCCATTCCTTTCCCATGTAAAACACTTTATCTGGTGTGCCGCTTTCGGTCGTTATTTCTATAGTAGGGTAGCCATTTATCCCTCTACTAGCAACTCCTTTGTCATTTTCTCGCAGGATCACCATTCTGTTACCGACAGTGCCCTCGTATATGGTCTGAAAATACCAAGTGAGCCTTGACGTGAGAAAACCAACAATCTGGGTTTCCGACAAGGTCCCGCACAACCCAGGCTTTACAATCACATCACAGGATAATAGAATGAAATTTCAGATATCTGTGGGGCGAAACTAATGACGTCTTACTGCACAGATGATTTGCGCCTTTGTTTTCGCCTATGCATGTTGTTAGTTTTCTTATGTGGCGGTTCATTTTACATCTAAAGAGCCAGTCACCCTGGACTTTAGATTGTTAATTTGGATCCCATACATCGTGACCCAGCGGGCACATGACGTCATAATGACGTCATATCAACGTCGATGCGACGTGATGATGTCGCATCGACGTCGATCTGACGTCATTCTGACGTCATGTGCCAGCTGGGGAGACAGATGAAGATCGGCTGCGTGTGCTAACAGGCAAAGCTTCTTCTGAATGAGCAGATCTGAGGCTGTCCAGGCCCCGAGGTTATAAAACTTTTTTCATGCTCAGCTCAGCTGAGACTAAAATTTAGAGACTAAAATTTATCCTGCTCATAAATGTTAAAATGCCAACAATTGTTGGCATTTTAACATTTATAAGCAGGATAAATTACAGGATTTGGTGATCTAAACCTCAAATGTTGATTTATTTTGGCTATTTCAGTATTTATGAGCGCTTTAAATTTCCAGCTCAGTTGAGCTGAGCATGAAAAAAGTTTTATAACCTCGGGCCCAGGATAAAGTGGTTTAGTCGAACCATATATGCATATAAGCTTTACACGCAGTTGTTAACTTGGGAGGGTATATTTTAAAGCACACTTCGAAAGTTAAAAATAGTAAGTGTAGTTATAGGTATTTGCCTGAGGAGACGATAAATAAGCATCGTGGGTCAGAATCAATGTTACACCCTATGGGCGGTTTGCCTTTATTACGTCAGGGAGAACATTTGTCACCAACATGACAGGCATATGTACCAGCCGGGTTTTGAACCCGCAACCTCTTGATTGATAAGCGAATACGCTATCCATTACACCACCGCGACCAGAGATCAATCCTTTTTTCGCCGTGACGTTTTAAGGTAAAGAAGTACAAAAATCAGTCATGCGCGACGTCAAAGTTGGATACCAGTGTTGTTTTGGATAACGTCGCTAATGACGTTCTCGTCATTTTCATTAAAACGTCGAAAAAATAAGCATACATTGTGTTAATTATTGACTCATAGTACTGACACTAACTCGGCAGTCAAGGATTTTTTATAGTATTTTCTGAATCGAAATAGAATGACAAGTATAAATTCATTTTTTAATTAGATTCAAAGGTACAGTTTTCACAAAATGCTACTGAACCCCTGAAAGTCTATGGGTATTTGTCATTTTCCATTACGGTGCGTATAAATTGATATCGTAAATTTCGACGATTTGAGGTGGTGTCCCGGGAAAACCAACTCGATAACCCTATCTTTTTATCGATAAAAGAACATGCTGAAGTTAGTTCAAATAATAATAATAATAATAATAATAATAATAATAATAATAATAATAATAATAAAATACCATGGATAGGCTTTTTGTACTTCTTTACCTGTTTTACAATTAGTACGTGTACCCATTAAACAATTATTGACTTCAATTTCGGTAGACATAAGGATGTATCTACCATTATATTCACCGAGGCCGTAACGTAGATAAATCCTTATGTCTACCGAAATTGAAGTCAATAAATGGTTTGTTATATGAAGTTTTGACTATCAATGCAAAGTTTGTACTTTCATTTTTGATTCTAAAATCTTATTGCAGAATTACGAATGTCTAACTTAGTTCCTCACAAGTTTTAACAACCGTTTCTGAAATATTCTTAAAGGCAGTTTCCCAATAAAATGCCTTTTATTATGTGTTTAAAAGATGTGTCACAGAAAAAAATAAAACATACTACTCTTTTTAGATATACCCATTCAGTCAAAGAGAAATGAACACAAATAAAAAAAAACAAGTTGGCTTCTTTAAAAAGAAACCAATGAAAAGGTCAGCAGCAGTTTGATAAGAGCTTCCTTTTGCTCTAGATTTCAGTGTTGTTGATTCTCTAGTTTGTCATTTATTTCGATTCCCATACGTTTCAGTTTCGTATAAATATCGTTTCTTGTTATAAACGCTTGACCAGTGTGTGTATCTGTCACTCAAGGCATTGACTAAAATTTCTGATGTTACAGAATCAAAGCTAATTCTAAAGAGAACACGATTACAATCAAATTATGTCGATATGTCACAGTGTAGAAAACCAGTTTGCAGTGCAGTAAATTTGTGACAGAGTTCTGAATTTTGACTTGCAGCCACACTACCGGAAAGAGGCCCATGGGTCCGATGTGATGGACTAAAATCAGCCATATAGAGTTCCTATAGTTTCTGTACCCCTCATCAGGGTATTAGATGCGCCATGATAAGAAGTCACCACGATCGAGACTGCTTGCTAGATATTTACCGCTTTTTGACAGGGAGTGTCAACAATGGATAAATTAAATTGTTTGCAGTGAACTGTCTAGTCAACATAGACGGCTTCACTAGTTTTTATTAAGCGCTTTATGTGACAAAACGCGTAATTGAGAGAGAGCAGTCGATCATGGGTACAATTTTCTTCATATTCAAAGTAAAAACTGTGGAAAAGGTCCTGAGGGACCTTTCCAAAAAATAATTTTATTGTTGTTAAAACTCATGAAAAGTCCTTAGTTTACCTGTTGAATGTTGATACATCAAATCATATCCATTTCACATAGCCCATGTTAATTTCATGCTGATACTCTTTTTGGGTACTCAGGAGGTGACTATAGATTTTGGAAATTAATATAGAAAATCTGTCAAAATAATCATCTCTAGCTCGGATCCAAAATAAGGGTTTATTGGATCCGAGTCTCTGGGAACTGGTTTGATCTGTCTTTCATCAGTCTGGTCTAGTTTCAAAAAAATATAAGGATTTATTAATACTGAATGAGCCAATCAGGAGACAGGATTTCCTTCAGTCATTTAACATACACATTTATAAATAAGACTATTTGAATAATAAAATTTAACAATTGTTTAGGCATATGAATAATAATCAAACTTACCAGCCCCTCTAAATTTTTTGACTTCCTGGCATTCGGAACAACAAATAGGAAATCAGCCAGAGCATTTGAAAAATCTCCTTTTTTATAATACGCATTAAAATTAGTTGTTGAGAACCTAAAGCTCGGCTTCGTGTTCCATAGTAACCTTCGCCAAGCCAATACACCTGAAATATATATGTATTCAACGGTCATAAAATAAGTAAAGGTCATTTTGTTAAATGCATTTTTGCCATATCGCTAAACGCATTGTTAAAAATGTTTAAGAAGTGGACTCTTGAGTCAAAATGAGAGTATGGCCCAATGAACATGCTACTGCATGACCGTGATTTTCTGATTTTTTTTTCTCTCTAAGGGAAGTTGATGTTTACATATAGATTTTATACTCAACTACTCAAACTTCGAACTATTTTTGTTGACAGGACATACTGGCAATCTAACACGCAAAAGGATCTCGGAAGACTTAATAGGTTTCCCGCCCAAAGTTTGAGTGTTTCTGGCGGCTTCTGTATTATTTGTATAGACTATCTGTTGCATTCTCCGTAAAATTAAACAGTCATTTGATAAATGCAACAACATGGAGGGAACCTCTTGATGTTACATACCCGCAGCATAAATCAGTGTCAAAGGGGGAGGGGTCATATTTTTTTCAAAAACATATTTTTGTCAGAAAACATATATTTTTGCCATAGATAATCAAGAAAATACAACCATATGATTATTGCAACGTAAATTTTGGGGTAGAAAGGATTTATTCATGGATAACGGGTGCATCATCTTTTTCAGATTTATTACTATGAATAACACTGTCCGTCACTTATGCAAATACCTGTACCTAAAATATACTATGCCAAATAAATTAAGCAACTTTTTCACTGAACAGTGACTCCATACGTTTTGAGACATATGGGAATATCTTGCATGTATCAAATAAGGGTAAAACCAATCGTTGTGTGGTGGCCGTGTTGAAGTGGTGTAGGATTGAGTCCACTGAGACAAATGTCAAATAAAACATAAACCATCAATAATTGATAATAAACTTATTTTGCACAGTACATTAATATGCATTATAGTATGTACACTTTGTGTATACCTGTTAAAATAGGACAGATAGTCTGTTCATTCATGTAGATGTTCATATAGAACATACATATACAGTATATTTCCATAGCCTTGTTACATTACAAAGAATGGAGCTGAGCCCATTTATCGGTTTTGGGGCTTTTTGACAGCCTCCCCCCCGTGCCCAAACATAGCATTTTGATATAATATGCCATTTACAAAAATTCAGTTGTTAAAAATATTTTGATTGGGCAAGGGGGTGGGGACACAAACTTATAAAAAGTTTCCGATTTCCTATATGATCCTATATTAAATTCAAAGATTTTGTCATTTTTTAAAAGAAGTCTCTGCTTGACTAACACAAAACATTACATGTCTAAATTCAATAAAAAACTTGTTTTTGACTGCAATAAACTTCATTTCAGAGCCTGGAACTTGAGATTTCATAAAATTCTTGGGCAATCTCACAACAGAAGTCTTCCGAGATCCTTTTGCTATAGAATTGACGCACAGCCATCATTGACCAAACATTCAATCACTTTTTCGCGTTGCCTGCGAGTGTTTCTTACAGACTTGCAGAAACGATGGAACCCCCCCCCCCGACATTGAAGTCGTCACTGTTGGTTACTGGTTCATTTAACTGCAAAACTGTTTTGATAATCGAAATGTCGATCCTTTTATTGCGATAGGTAGTCTTCAGTTTGGGCCAGTCTGCTTTTTTGAATAGCTGGACTCTTCTGGGTTTCTGTTTATGAACAGAGGGTTTTAGAGAACATTGGGCAGTGACCAAATCATGGTCTCCAAGGCCATCATGACACCCTCCAACAGAGACGAGCAGATGCACGCCTCTGTCTCTTCTACCGTGTTGTCTATGGACTTGTGGCAATACCCATGCCTGAATACATCCAGCCCAATACCCGCGTGTCCAGATATTGCCACTCAATGGCCTTCCGCCGCAGACTATTTTACAAATACTCCTTTTATCCGCTGGCAATTGTCTAGTGGAATGCTCTCCCAGAGTGGGTGGTGTGCTTGCCAACCCTTGATGCGTTTTAACTCTCATCTTTGCTCACCTCACTATCTAATCTTGCACTTTATCTCATTTACTCATCTTTTATTTCAGCACTGATAGCGCACACCTGTCTAGAATGCCTGCGAAGGCGTATGACAGTATATAAAGAAAGAAGTAAAGGTAGGCAATGGAAATGTTGCAATCAGAAATAAACTCCCACTCTAAAAACCGAGGTGGGAAAAAATTAAATTGACAATCAGGTAAGTATACAGAAAGGACATATCGTCAGCCGTGGGAGCAGCTATTTCCCAATAGACTGCCACGCAATCAGCCGGATGTTGCATGAAGACTGTGTCAATCTTAAACAAGTACTAGCTTTTACATTAAGGCGATTCTGCTGGTTTGAAATTCGTAATTTATGATTTCATTTTATAAAGTTTTGACGAAAATTCCTTGTTATTTTCATTCTAGTGATACTTTCATTCTAGTGATACCCACGCCGGTGGGTCGGGCGTCAGACTCTATGATGGCCCCGACATAAAGCTATTCATTTTTTAAAATTGTTTGGTGCCGGAGCTTCTTGTCTGTTGCTTGGCCCACCGAGGTTCAACTGATATTTTTCTTTTACTCCGGAGTAAGTTAGGTATTGGGCGCCCAGGGATCTCCATCGTCGGGCAGCTTACTCAATCTGTGAGTCCTCGGTTTTGATTCATCAGAGTTTATCATGATTTATTTGTTTGTCCATGATGATTCATTGACTAGTTAGAGATTCACCATGAGGACCGAACGACTTACTAAATGTTGTGAACCATTGCAGAAGCTGAGGGTGAGGTTATGTACCTGTTAAACCAGTTTAAGCCCGCCAGTGAATTTATATTACTGATCAGTCCAAGGCGATACTTCTGTGGTAGTTCTTATTGTTTTATGTCTTGGTGTTTAATTTTTTTGTGCTGTTGGCGCATTATGTATTGTTATCACATTTTTAGTTAAGTTTAGGTAACTGAGTGGCCATCTATTGGGAAAATAGCTGCTCATTCGGCTTACGATATGTTTACATGGTATAAGTACCTGATGGTTATTTATTTTTCCCACCTCGGTTTTTGGGAGTGGGAATATTTTTCTGATTGCGCCTTTTCCTAATCGTTGCCTTCTGATCGTACATTTTCTTCATAACAAGTAGCTTTTCATCAACAACCTCGTACGATATGTTTACATGGTATAAGTACCTGATTGTTAATTTAGTTTTCCCACCTCGGTTTTTGGAGTGGGAATCTTTTTCTGATTGCGCCTTTTCCTGATCTTTGCCTACTTGTACCTTTTACTTATCGTACATTTTCTTCATAACAAGTAGCTTTTCATCAATTACCCCATATATGCACAGTTGAGAGTATTTTGAATTAGAAATGTTTAACATACGAGGGGGGTTCAAAAAGTTCGAGGAAAAGTGCTGCCAAATTTGTAATTGTCTTCGGAAATTTACCTTCTCTGTGCATTTTGTAAATTAACATATAGTTAACATATGCACAAAATTTGAATAAAATCGGATGAAAATTAGGCATTAAATCACGTGCGTTTCTAAGGTAACAACAGTAAAACCGGCCCAACGTCACAACAACGTCATGCTACACGCATTCATGCCGCTGTTGGCTAGCTCTTAAGCATTTTCGGAATCAACCTTGCATACGGGCGTCTAATTGTCAGCTCTGTGTGTGTAATGCGGTAAATGTGCCGAAGCTACAATTCAATATGTTGTGTATTTCACGAATTCTACTCTTTTCTATCACGACGGTCATTTTCGACAGTATGACGTATTTGACGTTACGCTGCGCGAGTCGACATGGACGCTTTTCTGGTCGTGTAGAACTCATGCTTACTACTTGTTGATTGCCGTTTTCTTAATTTTCTTGTTGCCATATGCGCTTTCTGCTCTTAGCAGTGTTTCTTTCATTTATAGTCCGTTCCAAACACACAATTTATCGAATAACGTTGTTCCCTTCGCATTTTAGGCATACCCACCAAACAATATGGGCGCTTAACGCCCAAATGACGTCACACACTTATATGACGCAACGGGCTCATCGCAAACATATTGAACTTTGCTCATACAAAGTTTGGTGAAAAAAGCACAGTTAATTATCAAATGCAACCTCATCATTAAACATCGACTTTTTTCAAAAATGAACAAAAGTGGGCCGGTAATCGTGATGTACGGTTTCCATAGCAACCACTGTTAACATTGTGTTCATGCCAGAGCAGCAAAATTTGCTGTATACGTACAAATTATGTTGGTCTATATAACTGTATTAGTTTAATTCAGCTGATTAACAAAATAAGAATATGACGGCTCTTTTCCGCGAACTTTTTGAAACCCCCTCGTACAACTTCACAACCGAACTACATAACCCAAGTCAAAATGAGAATCGCCACTGACAGTCCGTGGCCTAGTTCCTGGACACAAATGTGCACACGTATTCGGGATGCGGTTTTCATTTAGTCCAGTTTTGCAAGTAAGTACGTAAAATATGTACATTCTATATACAGCTGTAATCAATCCTTTGATTAAGAAACCTTGTGAAAACAATATTCACGCGCTGAATACAATTGTGCTGAGGTGCTGTGCGGTCACTGTGCTATAGTTCTTCGCTTTTGTTCGATAGCCCATTTTTAAAATTCATGTTTTTGGGGCGTGGTTGTATACCTACTCTAATATGAGCCGCATCGTGAGAAAACCGGATTTTTGCCTAGGCGAAAACAAAGGCGCAGATCAGCTTCGCGGTAACCGCGAAGCTGATCAGCGCCTTTGTTTTCGCTACTCGGATAGTACAATTCCTCTTCTACTTAAATCCGAAATTTCAAGCTTCTAGCTCTTTTCTGAGCGTGTACAGGCCGGTTTGTGTCGGACCTGGTCGGAAACCCCGAAGACCGGTTTTCTCGCGTCGCGGCTCATATATCTTTCAGTGTGCGAATTTATTAAAATGCTTTATGAAGAACTGAAATAATTGATTTTCATACACGTACCTTTTACTGATGGCGTCAAGCCTCTTTTCGCCCGCTGCTCCATTTTCTTGTCATCTGCAAATGAAATCGTTTACAAAATGAGCCGCCTCGTGGGAAAATCCGAACAGGTCCGACACAAACCGGGCTGTACAAGCACAGAAAAGAGCTAGAAGCTTGAAATTTCGGATTTAAGTAGAAGATGAACTGTACTATCCGAGTAGCGAAAACAAAGGCGCTGATCAGCTTCGCGGTTACCGCGACGCTGATCTGTGTTTTTGTTTTCGCCTATGCAGATTGTTGGTTTTCCCATGAGGCGGCTCAAATATTGTATCGTCTGGGACTTGATATTCGTACTTCTAAAAAGGTACAAATAGGCAATGATCAGGAAAAGGCGCAAGCAGAAAGAAATTCCTACTCCAAAAACCGAGGTGGGAAAAACTAAATCAGCAATTAGGTACTTGTACTAAGAAAACACATCGTAAGCCGAGTGAGCAGCTACTTCCCAATAAGCGGCCACTCAGTTATCCGAACTTTATTAAAAAGGAAAGGTTCAAATAGTACAGAAATTCGACTCCAAAACATAAAATAGAAAGAACCACAAAAGTAGTATCGACTTTGAACGATCAGTTATTAAAACTTGCGCTTAAACCAGTATTACATGCGCCTAACCTCACAGTGGCTCTAATATACACAAATATAAACAAGCAATAGAAAATCATGTTAAGAAATATATAACATAGTTACCAACGTATAACATGTGTAACGGAAAGCAGGGTCAGCAACTATTGAAGTGAGGTTGTCACAATGCTAGCTTGGACAGAACAAATTAAATGCAGAGGGCTAATAATTGAACAGCCAAATCACTACATACATGTACAACCTGCTTTATCGACACCTAGTATTCTAAAGCAAACCTTATTGCTTGTAATCGCAACAACTAACTAAATGTTGTGAACCACTGAAGATGAGGGTGATGTTAGGCGCCTGTAAAACCGGTTTAAGCCCCCCCCCCCTCCCCCGTAATTTTATATTACTGATCGTTCCAAGGCGATACTGTTGTGGTTCTTATTGTTTTGTGTTTTGGAGTCGAATTTTTGTGCTGTTTGAGCCTTATGTACGTTTTCATATTTTAAGTTCAGTTCGGTTCGGGTAACTGAGTGGCCGCCTATTGGGGAATAGCTGCTCACTCGGCTTACACGTTTTCATGGTATAAGTACCTACGTGTCATTTTAGTTTTTCCCACCCCTCGGTTTATGGAGTGGGAATTTCTTTCTTATTGCGCCATTTCCTGATCATTGCCTATTTGTACATTTTTTAAGAATTGTGGGTGAGCAACCATTGAGATATTGTAAACAAAACTGAAATTTGGATAAGATAATAGAAACTCGGGTAAGTTAGCATTATGTTTTCTTTTATTATTGCGAATAACATGACTGTGTGACAACGGTGTCTGTGTCATGCAGTGCTGCAAACTGTCTTATGTCAGCTGAAAATTACATTATGTGGGGAAACACCTTTAATATTCGGGTGGCCACAAAGTCATACAACATAAAACTCGTTATTGGAATAACTTGGGTAAATGTGAACCACAGCAGTCCCGCCTTGGAACGGTCAGTTATAAACCAGAGGAACAATGGTCCTGTAAACGCTCACCTGATCTGGACAGTTTTACTTGCATAAGAACAAAAAGAGCCAATGGGAGAATTGAAGCTTTTCTATAGTAGTAAGTCGACCCCAAGGGCGTGGCCAAATTTGATCTCAGGGAAATGAATGGCATAATTTATGTAGAGGACCATAAGCCATTGCCACATACCAAATATCAAAGCTTCAGAGAAGAATATTTTTGTTTGTTTTTTTTTAATTAAAACGTATATGTTGCCATGGCAACCAGAATTCCAGTTCGATCTGCTCCAAAATAATATGCAACCCTTCCTACTGCCCAGTGATGCTGTGTGTGCAATTTGTTCAAGATCTGCCTACCGGCTTTGGAGATATTGCATTTTGAATGTTTTCCTAGTAAAGTGAATTGAGACTATCGACCACCAGGGCGTGGCCCAGGGGCATGATTGGCATAATTTATCATAAGGACTAACAAACATTGCTACACAGAAAATATAGAAGTTCTAGTCCTTATGGTTTTAGAGAAGAAGGGTTTTTTTTTAGTTTTTTTTTTTTCCATTGTAAGTCTATAGAGACTATCAACCCCCAGGGCGTTGCCAAATTTGACCCCATGGACATGGCTGGCATAATTTATGTAGATGGCCATTAGCCATTGCCACATATCAAATATCAAAGCTGTGGGCCTTTTGGTTTCAGAGAGAGTATTTTTTTTAATTTTATTTTTCATTGAAACGTATATGTTGAGCGTTCGGCTCAGGTGAGGTTATACATGTAACTGGTGGGGTGGGGGGAGGCTTGAACCGGTTTTAAAAACTACATGCTCTCAACATAGGCAATCTTCACATTCGTATACAGACGTATTAAAAGTTTCCATGGATCAAACTGTCATACATGGGAAACTGGAAGTGAAAGGTAGGTCTTGTATCCCATTCCCGCCCCTTCGTTATTTTTGTTGGGATGTGTGTGTATGTGGGGGATCATGTCGAACGTTTTTCCATTCATCAGGAAAACATGTCCGTGTAATGTATACCCCCTTGAACCCCACTTTTATATAGTAAAACTGGGGTTTGCACGGGTATACCTATTTTTCTTATTTTTGCTCCAAAACATAGATTGTGGGTACTCGTTAGAACCGCCTCGACGAGGCGGTTCTAACGTGTACCCACAATCTATGTTTTGAGCAAAAATAAGAAAAATATCAAAATTTTTCATCTGAAAATTATCGATTTTTGACCTGAAAAAATTACTGTATATCATATGGTCATGTTTTCGTAATGATTGATCTTCATGTATATGGAAATGAGACGATTTTCGTAAAAGACTAGTACATGAGAGAATGAGGTTAACTACATCACTGATGTTTCAGTTGCATTTTGTTGAAAAAAAAAAGTTAAACTTGTCTGTTAACAAAAGTCTCCTGCGCCGAGTGTTGCCAGGCAAATTGACCCCCATAATGTTGTTATTACATAATTATGTAGAGTTAACTGACTACGTCCCGACATGTCTACAACATTGTTGAGTGGTACATTTAAGGCATGTATTCCAATATTTTAAAAGCCATTAACTGATATGGGACACGACACAAGAAAACCTGTTGGCCTGACAATGACTCTGAATACAGGTAGGGTCCCATAAAGAGGGTAAATTAACTGCAGGGTCAGTTATTATAAAAGGCATAAAAAGTGGTACCACAAGTATTATTCTTTAGGGGGCTTTTTGTTAAAAACTTGCTGATGTGAGATAACCACCTCATTATGACAGTCATATGACCTCTGGATCATATTGCACCAGAAGGGGTCATATATTTGTAAATTGAATAAACAGTGGTACACTTTAGCTCCTACAGAACATATTTCTTCTGGCATAAACACAAACAATATTGAAATTCTTACCTATGAAGCTGTGCTGGAATGTATACCCGTCGCCATGCCTGACCATAACGCCAGCGAAAATCAGAACCGGAATAATAAATTTAATATGCATCGCCGTTAAATAACAGATCTTTTACACGGTCTTGTTTCAGTTATCAAAACAATTTGAAAAAAGTATACATGTTTCCTTAGGAAATTGAGACAAAATACGATCTGTATCATTACACAGCATGTCTGATGACATCATTTGAGCCGCCTCATGGGAAAACCAACAATTTGCATATGCGAAAACAAAGGCGCAGATCAGCTTCGCAGTAACTGCGAAGCTGATCAGCGCCTTTGTTAGTACAATTCTTCTTCTACTTAAATCCGAAATTTCAAGCTTCTAGCTCTTTTCTGTGCTTGTACAGCCCGGTTTGTGTCGGACCTGTTCGGAAACCACATTGTTGGTTTTCCCACGAGGTGGCTCATTTGGGTCTATAATGGTATAGCAAACAACGGCAAAGGAAATACGACACGACATATGAGCCGCGTCATACAAAATTTGTCTTAAGGACATTCGACCAGTTCTGACACAAATCGGACTATACAATCGCGTAAGTAGACAGCTAGAAGTTTGGACTTATTAGGACTGAAGAAGAAACAGACTCGAACTATCCACGATTTAGGCACTAGTAAGAAAAATCCTGTCTTCTGATTGGCTCATTCAATTTTAATTAATCCTAATATTTGCTTGAAAACAAGACTAAACTGATGAAGACCAGATCAAACCAGTTCCTCGAGGTTAATTATTATGACAGTTTTTCTATATTAACTTCCAAAATCTGTATTACCCTCCTGAGTACCCAAAAATAGCATCACTATGAAATTAGCATGGGGTTGGTGAAATTGGCATTATTTGCTGTATGTGTATAAAACCTGCCAGTTAGCTATAAATAGCCTGAACTGATTTCAGTTCATGAAATCAACATGCTTTGCAGTAACAAATTTTAAAAGGTAAACAAAGCACTAGATAATGAGGTGTATTTGGTGATAATTAAGAGATAATTTTGTTTATTTTTCATAACAACCTATGTTGTTGGTACTCACTGGAATTGTCTTATCGTGGTGATATTTATGTGAACCCATAACATAGGTTTTATCAAGAGCTAACAAAATTATTCTTTAATTTTAATCAGTTGCTCCTCGTTATCTAGCCTTCTTTGACATTTGCTATGATTTTGTTTATGAAAATATAAAATTAACATTAAAACAGTTGAAAAGTCATATAACAAAACAGCAATTGGCTTCAATTTCGGTAGATATAAGGATTTATCGGTAGATATAAGGATTTATCTACCCTCTAGTGCGGCCTTGGTGAATATCACTTATTCAGGTAGATACATCCTTATATCTACCTCATTGAAGTCAATAATTGTATATTATTATATGACTCGAATGTCTTAGACAGTAATGATGATGATGATGATGATGATGATGATGATGATGATGATCAAAAGTTACAAATTAGCAATGGAGATAAAAGGGTGCAATCAGAATTAAAGTTCCATCCAAACACCAAGGTGGGGACAAACAAGACAATTTTAGCCACTGGTACACCGATAACAAATCGCAAGTCATTACGAAAACATGCCCATGTAATATGTATATATATATATATATATATATATATATATATATATATATATATATATATATATATATATATATATATATATATATATATATATATATATATATATATATATATATATATATATATATATATATATATATATATATATATATATATATATATATATATATATTTTTTTTTATTTTTTTTTTCTTAAAGACCTACTTTTGTAGAAGCTAAAAGTGGTACCACTGGTTATTAATGATCCCTAATGGTGCAATATGGTCCTTAGATCAAAGAACTGTCATACTGAGGTGATTATCATATCACTGCAGGGGGTCATAAAGAGGCCCCAAAAGGATAATACCTGAAGTTCCACTGTTTATTGATTGTATGGTTCCTGATAACATGTGCAATAAAACTGCCTCCCTCTGCAATCAATATTGATTTTTCCTGTTTTGGCCCCTACCTGTATTGAGTCCGACATTGTCAGGGCACTAGTTTTTCTAATGCCCTGTTCCTTATCTAATGACCCTCAATAGACATGGAAATAGGTTTTTAATTTTGATGATTTTTTGAATTTTACTCAAAACATACATGTAGATTGTTGGAGCAAAAAATAAGAAAAATAGTTATACCCCTGAATACCCCATTTTTTCTATATAAAAGGGGGGTTTAAGGGGGTACATATTACACATAATGCTTTCCTGATGATACTGAGCAGATTTTTTCTCAAAAGGTGGTCCCTTTGTTTCCAGAACTTAACTTAATTTATGAATATGCACATAAAAGGATAGACTGGGCCCAGTCGTTATTATTTTTTGATTATTATCTTAATATAGCGTAAGCAATTGTTCAATGCACTTAGTTAGATTTTCTGCAATCTAACTACTAGTCAATAAATCATAATGTATTGCTTAAGTTATGGGACTTTCTTCCGTTTCTTTCCCATGTAATACACCATGTCACTGGATTGTTCCTGTATTATTTCAACAGAAAGGTTGAAATTTCTGAATCCCCTACCATGTTGTCTCAGGATTACTTATCTCCGACTTTGCTTTTGTGAACATCACTCTTGTAAATGTACTTATCCTTCATTAGTATTGAATCTTATTTTATGTCATATAAACGTTTATCCCCATATTCTTTTTTACCCTTTCCAGTACAAATAATAATGCATAGATTTTATTTTCTATTCAAGTTACATTCCCGTCCTACTCAGTTTTTAGAAAACATGTGCACCAAGAGGTTTTTTTCCGTAAAATATATAGACATGAGCCTTAGGACTGAAAGGTCCACTGTTGATAAGCAACGTTATTAATTTCGAATTGTATACTATACCTTATGGAACTAAGAACTTTAAAAGTATTACATGAATAAAAATTTGAGCCGCATCGTGAGAAAACCGGATTTTTGCCTAGGCGAAAACAAAGGCGCAGATCAGCTTCGCGGTAACCGCGAAGCTGATCAGCGCCTTTGTTTTCGCTACACGGATAGTACAATTCCTCTTCTTCTTAAATCCGAAATTTCAAGCTTCTAGCTCTTTTCTGAGCTTGTACAGGCCGGTTTGTGTCGGACCTGGTCGGAAACCCCGAAGACCGGTTTTCTCACGATGCGGCTCATTAATGTTATAAGTTCAGGGGCCATTTTTACTTCAGCTGCAAATATATTTCATTCAAAACGAGAAATAAGCATCTTTATGAAGTCGTCAAATAGCAGTATTTTGAATGATTAGACATAGTGTTTTCTCGCTAACTCAAGTTTCTAGTTCATGTCAGTATTTTTGTGGTCGGTAAATCCATTCCTTTCCCATGTAGAACACTTTATCTGGCGTGCCGTTTAACGTCGTTATTTCTATAGTAGGGTAGCTGTATCTCGCTCTACTAGCGACTCCTTTGTCATGTTCTCTCAGGATCACTTTTCTGTTGCCTACAGTGCCCTTGTATATGGTCTGAAAATAAAATGTTCAATCCATCACGGTAACTTGTCTGTGCCAAGTATACCCCTTATACCCTATATACAGGGTATACAAGGTTTCTTATTTTTGATCCAAAAGATTGTGGGCTGTTCTAACACGTACACACAATCTATGTTTTGAATATATAAGTTCAAAATTATAAAGTTTTTCTAATTAATCTTTACAGCTGAAAAACAAATCTGTATGGACAAGGTTTCTTAATTTAAATGGCCGTCTGAAATTTTAATTTAAAGGAAGCATCCTAATTCTAGGACATTTGCCGCCTGCCAAAAAAGGGCGTTTTAGATTGCCTAAAAGCACGTGTTGGTTGTCGAGAACGTTCACTAAATACATTTGACGATCGTCGTTTTGGCAATCTAAAACGCTGTTTTGCAATCGAGAACTATTTTTGTAGATCGAATTACTTGCTATTGCCGCTTTTACGCCGGTGTGATCGTCTTGATTTAGTTTTCTTGGTCTAGATCATCATTTAGTTATGAAACAAGCGAGTAAACTAAAATAACATACCAGTTTCTCAGAATTTGTTGACTTTCTGGCATTCGGAACAACAGATAGGAAATCATTCAGTGCATCTGAAAAATCTCCTTTTTTATAGTACGCCCTATAATGATTTGTTGAAAACCTCGCATCTGGCTTCGAGTTCATGAGTAGCTTTCGCCAAGCCAGGACGCCTGAAACATATACATCAAAGAACATGCTACTCCACTGTTTGTTTGTAAAGTGTTCTGGCACATGTTGAAAAACAGGGAAATGATTCATTACAAATTTTATATAAGGTAAAGAATTTGCATTCTGAGCATCATTTCAAAACATGTTAATGTAAATTGTAGCAGAAACACACATTTTCCTTGGTTGACCCTGCCGATGCCACTTTGATATGTTGTGTGAATGTGAGATCCACAGTTACTGCGAAAAGGTCACTCTGGGTCAAGGGGAGAAGCACATAGAAATGAACTATTGCACTGTGACAAAAATGCACTATAATTCAAGAATTTCTTTAAAAACAAAACTTCAAAAATGCAAAACGATTGGCTATAAATTCATGGACGTTGTTCAGTATACATGCCCATTTGGCCATCGGACCTATATTGGTTTGCTCGTAAAACATGTAAATCAATTGAAAGTCTTCCTAATACGGAGTGTCTATTGACAGACGTCTGTCAATAGCAAATATTCGGTAAATGTGCTATTACCAGACGTCTGTCAATAGCAAATTTTCGGTAAATGTGCTATTACCAGACGTCTGTCAATAGTAAATATTCGGTAAATGTGCTATTACCAGACGTCTGTCAGCAGCAAAAAATTCGTAAATTTGCTATTGACAGACGCCCAGGGTAATAGCAAATTTACCGACTTTTTGCTGCTGACAGACACATCATATCCCATTTACATGAACAATGCCCACTGAATAATTTAACTTGTCAACTTTTTGATAAAACCTTGGATGCTGGATGTGGAAAAAGAAATACGAGACCTGTAAGAGACACAGATACATGTAAACTTGATGCATTTTTTTTTTTTTTTTTTTTTTTTAAATGCTCAACTTATAAAATATCTCACGCGTGTGTGTGTGTGTGTGTGTGTGTGTGTGTGCGTGCGTGCGTGCGTGCGTGTGTGTGTGTGTGTGTGTGTGAGTGTGTGTGTGTGCGTGCTCGCGAACGAGCGTCTATGATGCTGAAGTTACTTTTTCATCAAGTTTAAGAAAAACAGTTTTGTCCAGAAATTCAAGTGAATTTCATATTGAGCGTACATGGATGTGATGTAATTGATAATGTTTTTCGTCTATAAAATCTCTAATATGATCGACCTTGATCGTTACAGTTCATGTTATGCTTAAAACTTTTCATGGTTAATAAACTTTATCTCCAGTATGCATGTTTGTTTTTGTTTGTTTGTTTGAGTTGATACTTTACGTCCTAGTTAACAGCAATGGTCATGTCGGGACGTTGCCTCTATTTTATGGGACTTTTACCCAACATTAGGATGTTAGGATGTCATGACATTCAAAATGTGCTTCATAATTATAACCATGCACCAAACTAAGCCAATAAGGCTTATATGTATGGATGGTTTGACTATACCACATTCCAGGGCAAGGTCAGGCATAAGCGGTTAACCAGTAATCAGATGGTCGGTCAGTAGATTAGAAGCTTTGCCTGGAGGCACAAGCAGCCATCTATTTCTCCTAGGCACCAATGGGCAGGGGCCCATATTCCCACCCGACCACATGTATGTTTATATTCAAGAATGTCAGGAAGAGCTGTCAATCCATGTTTGAACAACAATGAGGATAAAAGATGGGTAGAATATGTTTCCGTGCACCTCAGAACCATAGCGTTTCTTATTTTGTCGGTATAGTTAAATTCAAATGTATCAGTCGAGTTATGAAAAAAGAAGTTGTTTTCATTCGACAAATCTTAAAATCATTGTTCATCAAGCGCGAACAAAAAATATGACCAAATCTAAAAAAAAATACCTAGACGGCATTATGGTCGATTTGAAATCGAAACTGACAGACACGAAGTTTAGAACCAGGATGAACAACGCAATAATGCTTAATATTAGTGAGATCAGGGGTGTTGGCTATGAGCTGCGTAGAAACCACACTTTTGTTTTCTTTTGGCCCGGCTCAGGTGTCATAAAAACTAGAATACCCCTAATATGTTTTTATAGTACGCGTGGCAAACACTTCTCTTTTCACGCCTTGAGGCATATTCATATACGATACATTGTCATATTTTGCAAATTACGATGAACATAGTCAATATTGACAATTAATCCAAGAAATGCCTACCGAAAAACTGCTCAAGTTGAAATTATTGAATGCAAATTATTTATATGTGCGTGACAAGTAAAAAAATAATAGAAATAAAATAAAATAAAATAAAATAAAATAAAATAAAATAAAATAAAATAAAATAAAATAAAATAAAATTAAATACATAACTAAGTATATGGAAATACGTGCGTGTGCGCGTGCGTGCATGTGTGACCAAATTGAAAAACAGGAAGTTGAGAACCCGGATTAACAATGCAATTGTTGTCAATAAGCTGCGTAGAAACCACACTTTTCAAGTGTTTTCGCTTCTATAATTTAAAAAATAAGTTTAAATGTGTGTTGTCTTTTTTGTGACCCGGCTCAGGTGTCATAAAAACTAGAATACCCCTAAAATGTTTTATAGTGCGCATGGCAAACACTTCTCCTTTCACACCTTCTCCTTCTCTTGACAGTATTTTTTGTTGTAATTATATACACCAAACTTTAAGAAAACCGCGACATCTTGAGAAGAATTACAATTTGAATAAATACAATATACGTATTTAGAGAGCAAAAAAAAAAAAAAAAAAAAAAAAAAAAAAAAATAAAAAATAAAAAAATAAATGAAAAATAAAGACGCTTTTTCGACCAGTACCGACCCAACCCAGTTGAAACACGGCTGTGTTTATTTTCACCTGAAAAGTGAAAACACTGGATTTGTTTGGTAACTATTGCAGCCTGAGACTTGAAACTTGGCACATGCAGTGACAACTTATGAAGTCAATCATTACGAAACCTTGCCAATGCCATTGACAGAGATTTTTTATGCCCCCAACTTCGGAAGAAGTTGAGGGGGCATATTGGTTTGGGTCTGTCCGTCCAGTGCAGTGCAGTACAGTCAGTCTGTGAGTCTGTGAAGTGAGTGAGTAACGCTTAGCACTCGGTCAGGAACCGTTAGAGCTAGGATCTTGAAATGTGGTATGTAGTTTGTATATGAAAATTAAGAGGACCCGTTTTTTTTTTCAGGTATATTCAAGGGGCTAGGGGCCCATTCTGTGAGAGTTATTTCCCTTTTTAATTCTTGATAAAGTGAATAGATAGTGAGTACCTTGTGTGCGCAACATGTCCTACAGTTTTATTCCGATTCTCTTGAAACTTTATAGATGTTGTGATCATGCTTTGAAGATATGCATGTGGTTTGGATATAATCCTCACATTATTTTTTGACACGTTTCGATATAATCCTCGGAATCCTCGGATTATTTTTGTCATTTTTTTCACATTTTGAACTTAGTCATTTTTCAAGCATTTTAGTGAATGTATAGAGAGTACCTTGTGTGCGCAACTCCTCCTACAGTTTAATACCGATACTTTTGAAACTTTACAGACATTGTGACCATGCTTTGAAAATATGCATGTGGTTTGGATATAATCCTCAAATTAATTTTTGTCACTTGTTTACGCAATTTGAACTTGGCCATTTTATCTGGCATTTTGACAATGAAAGTGATTAGACAGTGGGTACCTTGTGTGCGCAACTCCTCCTACAGTTTCATGCCAATTGCTTTAAAACTTTACGTGTGTTATGGGCATGGTCTAAAGATATGCATGTGGTTTGGATATACACTCATTCTAAAATAAGGTGCGAATCCTGGAGAAAAAAAATGAAGAAAAATAAACTTTTAGAATTGCACTTTTTCGACATACCATCACTATTGTGGATCATTCAGGCTTCATCCTGTAAAATTTCACCACCTTCCCGATGTTCTTGCAATTTCTACATCATTTTGAAACTTGATGGGTATATTCCAATTTGGTAATCAACGTGACGCACTACATATGAACTAAATGTAACCATAACACAAACTCAACGTATATCTCTGACTAGCAGACTTCAGTTTCTCAAATAAAGAGCAATATTAAGTACATTAAATCAAACAATAAACGTCCTTTTATATCTACTATCGAAAAATGTTAGATAATATGTGTATGATGCAGGCTTCTTGATTCAGAATTTTTATGTGTTGTTAACTTGCAACTATAATAACGTCTGACCTGTACATCAGAATTATTCCAAAACATTTAATGATAATTACATTTGTCCTACATGAGTGACGGAGCTTATAATTACTTTTCTAAATACATCTTGTTATATGGCAGATCTTGTTTTATTCAGCGTCACGTAAATTACTTGCAAACCGCAACATAAATTATTTTTGCAATACAGATACACAATGGCATTAAATATTATCTGAAAGACTTTATCTGGATACGTTTACTCCAAACAGACAATCTTGTGTGATCCTATTTCATTTCTTAATATTGTTTTACTTTTTGCACAACATTCTATAAAAATGTAATATACGTGACGGAATACTGTAATTTACGTGACGGTAATATTTAAGTCACCTACATTATTTTTAAACCTAGATATGTTTGAGTTTTTGCTAACTTAAAATGAAGCATGGAATTTGAACCAGTCTGCACAAGAAGTAAATCCTTCGATTAATTAACCACGTAATTATTTAGTAAAACAAAACTGTTTTATATTGATAAAAATGTATATTAATCTCAGGGCTGATATTTTTCTGTTGGTCAGTATTTTGGAATGGACAAATGCGAATAACAAATGTAGTATTGCTATGTCTTTGATTGAAGGAGGTGTGATCCTTTTAGATTCAACTGGTTTCAACTATAACTGATAAATAGACTTAAACTACCTTTGTATTTTACGTGACAAATGCGTAATTTACGTGACACTGCTTGAAAAAACATCATATTCCGTAAACTTAACTACTGAAAAGTATATAATGGACATTAAAACATTTATTGACGCTGATTCAAAGCACAACCTTAGCTATATAATATGTCATATTGACATTTTGAAAGTAAGTACCGTCACGTAAATTACTGTCACGTTTATTACATTTTCAACTTTAGCATCCGAAAAAACCACCTTAGGGTCGTTTGATATTAACTTTGTTTTTTGTGAGATGTATTCATCCTCCATACTTTCATATTCAGATAACGTTGTTTCAAATACCATGTTGGATTTGTAGAAAAATGGTGTCACGTATGATTACATCTTAAAAGGGACGCAATGGTTAAGCAGGCGGATTAGATATATTTGACCAAAATAGTAAAGCAAAATGAAAAATCCATATGTTATCCATATAAAGGACATATTCAACTATTTAATTGACACAGTTTGGTCTGCAATAAGAGAAAGCAGTATTAAGATTTGGACAATCTTCTATAGCGTCACGTAAATTACAGAAACTCTGTGACATGCTTTTTTCGATTTTTGATGTTTGATATTTTTGTTTGTTTACAAGATATAAAATAACCATTTATTTTACCAAAAGATAATGTCAAATTAAGTAAATCGAACGATGTTGTTTTGTGTGAAAATAGAATTTGTTCATTCTATCGCCTTTTGAATTTTTGCATTTCAGTTTGTGACATGCCGTTTTTGGTGGGGTCATGCATTATTCACTACTACCAGAGATCTAAAAAAACATAACTGGGTATCATACTTTATTCGGTTTAAATGGAGATAGTACCAAATTTTGAAAATACAGGCAACCTTGGTGATATATTGAACAATGTCACTCCAATTTTTATTTAACACCCCGAGACAGGGGGTGCGCTGCTTATTTTAGAATGAGTGATAATCCTCGGATTATTTTTGTCATTGTTTTTCGCAATTTGAACTTAGTCATTTTTTCGGGCATTTTCAAGAATGTGTGCAGAACTCCACATACAGTTTAATACAGTTGAAACTTTACAGACATTGAGACCAGGCTTTGCCATGATGCCAAATCTAAAGGGTCACTGACGATACTTGAATGGCCGAAAATGCAAGTGGTTGGGATATACTCCTCAGATTATTTTTGTCACTTTTTTTGCAATTTGAACTTAGTCATTTTTCGGACATTTTCAGATCTTGGAAGTGACGTACCAGTTGGGGGCATAGTGTTTCATAAACGTATTTTCTAGTTAGCTTTAAAATTTGAAATTTTCTCCTGAAATTTTTTTATATTTTTTCTCAAAACATAGAATTTGGATCAAAAATAAGAAAAATAGCTGAAAAATTTGGAGTACATTTATGTTACGTCGCAGATACGCTACGCACGCTCTATAGGCGCGCTGCAAATGTTCAACGCGCGCCTCATACACGCTTGGGGCACGTTACTGAAGCAATCTCTCGTAAAATTGAAACGCGCATGTCGCGAACACTGTCGTTCATAGAACGTGTGCCAAACGCGCTCAAAGCGTCTTCAACGCGCATGTAACGCGCATGGACCTTATTTGAAACGTATTCGACACACGCCCGCGACATGCCGGGCTTCGAGAAAATTTAAACATGCTTAAATATCTTTTGAGCCCAAACACGCGTGGAACACGCACCGACCTACAGCGACATATATCAACGTACACCAAGCGTACAAAACGCGCATGTATCGCATTTCTAACGTGTCTCTGACGTGCACCTGACATACGCTGGATTTTATAATCTTGTCAACACGCCCGGTGTGCGTTTGGCTTATACACTAATATGTGACTGCTATTTTAGTCCGTATTATCAACATATACTGAGTACACACTCAGGTCGTTCGCAGTCTCTTGCATTAGATTTCCGATTGGTTTAAGAATTATTACAATGGCCTCATCTTGACCAGCTGATTTACAACTATAAAACTATTTAAGCAAGCAATCTGCCAAATAGGTCGCCAAATTAACTTTTGCCAGGCGTCTGGTAATAGCAGATACACCGAAAATTTGCTATTGACAGACGTCTGGTAATAGCACATTCACCGAAAATATGCTATTGACAGACGTCTGGTAATAGCACATTTACCGATTATTTGCTATTGACAGACGTCTGTCAATAGACTCTTCCTAAATAATATTCATTTTTCGTTTTATCAACGAAAGCGTACACTTTTCTAATCCTATAAATACTCTAGTCCCAAATTCGTGATCTGAAATTGTTTAGCCCCTCTGATCTGAGTTTGACGGACTATTCACGCCTTTTCCGTCTATGTTCTTACCCGCCAATAGACAAATCAATCTACAAGGGTCATCCAATAAATTAAGATACTTTTCTATTACTTATACGTTTGGCATATATGAACATTGTCCATATCGCTAAATATATAAAAGGATAGTTTTAGGTTTCTTTCAGATGTTACCTGTATAGCCAATACCTGTATAGCCAATATCAAAGAAACATACACATTTAAGTGTGTACATTATCCCCCAAAAATAAATGACAAAAGTTTAGTCATTTACTTTGTGTAATGAACACAATCCCATCGGACTTGTGTATTATGTTATTATGCAAAATTTGACAGGCAAGAGAGAAGAACTTTCCCCAGCGGGCACATGACGTCATAATGACGTCATATCAACGTCGATGCGACGTCATGACGTCGCATCGACGTCGATCTGACGTCATTCTGACGTCATGTGCCTGCTGGGTCGGACCTGATGCTCATGCCCTGATTTCCCGTTAGCCACTTGGTTTCCCGGTTGAATATCAGAGCATATAGTAGGCGTGATGGAAGCCATTAATTTCTTATCAAAACATCAGGAAAACATATCCGTGAAATAAATACCCCATGATACCCCACTTTTATATAGCAAAACTGGGGTATGCAGGGGTATACATATTTTTCTTATTTTTGCTCCAAAACATAGAGAGTGGGCACTCGTTAGAACCTACCCACAATCTATGTTTGGAGCAAAAATAAGAAAAATATCATAATTTTTCAGTTGAAAATTTTCAATTTTTAAAGCTAAAAAAAATCTCTGTATATTGCACGGGCAAGTTTTCGTAATGGTTATGTTGTTGTCCTATTCGATACTTCGCGTACTGAGGCTAATTCATCTTAAAGGTTATTTTTAATTCAATAATTGATTTTCAGACAAAATACCTTTTACTGCTGGCGTCATTCCTCTTTTCACTCGATGTGTCATTTTCTTGTAATCTGCAAATGAAACGTCGTTTTTCTAAAACTATACACGTATGCACTTAACATAATCAATATCTTTACATTTGTAAATCTATACAAGTGTATTATCAAACAGTCATACATTGGAAACTGTCCTAGAAGTGTAGGTAAGGACATGTATCACAACCTCGACCCTTCATTATTTCTTATTGGAGGGGTAGGGAGACACGCTTTACTAACTTCTTATTTATGAATATGGAATTGAGATAATTTTTACTTGTTTATTAAAAGAGAATGTTTCAAATTGCCTCACTGGTGTGAAAAAAAATGTAGCATTGCTTCATTGTCGCCACCAGGTAACACTTAAGCGCTGGTGCTTCCAAGAAAGCAGCCTACTGCAACATTTGAACCACCTCGTGGGAAAACCAACAATGTGGTTTACGAACACGCCCGACACAAACCGGCCTGTACAAGCACAGAAAAGAGCTGGAAGCTTGAAATTTTGGATTTAGGAAGAAGAGTAAGTGAAGCGAAAACAAATGCGCTGATCAGTTTCGCGGTTATGGCGAAGCTGATCTGCGTCTTTGTTTTCGCCTATGCAAATTGTTGGTTTTCTCACGAGGCGGCTCATTTGTCCATCTATACAAAGCCGAAGGACATGCAAGATTCCTGCCTGAGAAAGAAAACATACGAAATTCATTTCTTTTTGCGGTAGAAATTTCATGAAGCACCGAAAACCATTTATGACACAAAGAGTTCTGGAGCCACCTCACTGCTCAGTGCAAATGGAAGCACTCAGAGGCTATCGTGGAAAGATGGACAGAACACGTCAATCGTGTGACCATCAAGCATCAATGAGGATGCAATGGAAAGGCTTCCACAGAGTACAATGTTCTGTTAGATGAATTTCCAACCGTCATGGAAACAAGAAAAACAGTTCAACAGCTGTCGTCTGGCAAAGCTGCAGATGCAGATGCAATTCCTGCCGATGTCTGTAAGGCTGGGGGCTACCCATGGTAGAAAACTGACAGAGTTGTTTCACTGTATGTGGGAGAAAGACTATCCCACAAGAATATAAGGATGCATGCATAATCCACCTATACTAGCGGAAAGGAAATGCTCAAGCCTGTGACAACCATAGAGGCATCTGCTGGTAGATACACGTACTGGGAAAAATTCTGTTGAATCGCCTGAATGTCCATCTTGATCAGACGGGGCTTATCCAAGAAAGTCAATGTGGATTCAGAAAATACAAAGGGATAATAGACATGATCTTCACAGCAAGACAGCTTTATGAGAAATGCAAAGAACAGAATATTGATATATACATGAAAATTTTGACACAGTCGTCATGGACTCTGGAAAACCCTGGCCAAGTTTGGCTATCCATCTGGTGCGGCAATTTCATGACGGCATGCAGGCACGTGTGCAAAATGATGTAGAGTTCTCTGAACCCTTTGATGTGAACAATTGGGTCAAACAGAGCTGTGTTATGTGTTATACAACGTACTTCGCTAGCCGCACTACCACAGATGCTTTTCAGGACAGCGATACTGGTTTTCCAATCAGGTACCGTTTAGAAGACAAATTGTTCAACCTTAGAAGGTAGCAAGCCAAAACTAAGGTACAGACTAATGTAATGGGTGAGCTCCTCTATGCATATGGTATGGATAAGAATGCCAGCTCAGAGGCAAAATTGCAAAGGGCCATGGATCAAGTCGCACAGTCATGCGATACATGTAATCATGATCTCACAATCAGCACAAAACATAGCTTGCACACCAACCAGCACCCGGAAACCCTACAATGGACCAACTATCGCCAAACTGAAAGTTGTTGATAAATTCACCTACCCGAAAAGCACTTTGTCCAAAGCACTGCACATTGATGATGAGGTCACTGCCAGAATTGCAAAGTGTGGCATCAGGAAGACTCCATGCAAATGTCTGGGAGCGAAATGGAATCAAGCTTGACACCAAGGTGAAGGTCTACAAGGTTGTGGTGCTGCCCACCCTATTGTACGTATGTGAGACCTGGACAGTATATCAACGTCATGTAAAACGACGTAACAATTTCTTCTTATTATAATAAGCTGAGGGTGAGGTTATGGCCATGTGAAATCGATTTAAGCCCGCCAGTAACTTTGTGTTACTGATCGTTCCAAGGCGATGCTCCTTGGTGTTTTGTTTTTGTTTTATGCCTTGGTGTTTAGATTTTTGTGCAGTTGGCGCATTATGTATGTTATCATATTTTAGTTAAGTTAAGGTAACTGAGTGGCAACCTATTGGGAAAATAGCTGCTCATTCGGCTTACGATATGTTTTCATGGTATAAGTTCCTGATTGTTAGTTTGGTTTTTTCCCACCTTGGAATTTTTTCTGATTGCGCCTTTTCCTGATCTTTGCCTACTTCTACCTTTTTCAGAAAGCTGTTCAAAATCAAGAGCAAGACAAGATTCCAGACACCGAAGTCCTGAAGAAAGCAGATATGCAAAGCATACATAAAGTATTAAAGCTAGACTATCTGAGATGGACTGGCCATGTTATAAGATTGCCTGATGAGTGACTTCCAAAAACGTTTTCTATAAAGAATTACAGGAGGGAAAGCGCCCTCTTGGTGGCCAGAAGAAACGCTACAAAGACACCCTCAAAGCCTCTTTGAAGGATTTCAGAAGGGTCTTGGGAACAATTACACTTTGGATTCAAAGTGGCGAGGTCTCATCAACAAAGGAGCAGCTCTCTATGAAGAAAAGAGAATCTGTGAAGCTGAAAGAAAGCACAGAGAACGCAAAGCCAAGACCAATGGGCCACCAGCTAATTTCATGAAATTGACATGCTCTACATGCAACCGACATTTTAGAACTAGAATTTACATGGTCAGCCATCAAAGAACTCAACAACACACATGAACATTAATCAAGAAATAACGATGGACATTTTCATTACTGAGGGACGAACGACCAAGCACGCACGCGGTCTCGACAGAATTTGTGAGAATGGGTTCCATTTCCATTACGAAAACATACCCATGCAATATACAGAGATTTTTTGAGTTGCAGAAATTAAAAATTTTCAGAAGACAATTTTTGATATTTTTCTTATTTTTTGCTCAAAACATAGATTGTGGGTACACGTTAGAACCGAGGCGGTTCTAACGAGTACCCACAATCTATGTTTTGGAGCAAAAATAAGAAAAAATTGTATACCCCTGCAAACCCCAATTTTACTGTATAAAAGTTGGGTTTAAGGGGGTATTCAAAACACGGACATGTTATCCTGATGCATATGTGGAAAGCTTAAAACTATAACAGCATTCAAACCGAATATAGTAAAAGATATCACCTCCTACAAAACACATGGGCGGGGTTCTAGGCTATAACACGTAAGGTCAAAACTGTTGGTATGATAACAAGAAATAAATAAGCAACATAAATGTTGAGATGTTCGTCTACTTCATTATGCGGAATGTTTTAATTGCATTTTCCGTTGAGTCGTGAATACATAATATGAAACTCGTCCGTTATCGAAAATCTTCTCCGCCAAGTTCTGTCTAGTTTTTCTGTCTATTGAAAGCCATGAGCTGATGACTCAAAAGGGACAGGACACTAGAAAATCTGATGGTCTTAGAATGACTCTTAATACAGGTAGATTGTCCAAACATGATCATAAATTCAATGAAAAGAGACACTTTAGCGGCATCTTTGTTCACCCCTGCTTGAGACAATCACCTCATTATGACAGTCCTATGATCTCTGGATCATATGGCACAGGGAGTGGTCATATTGCGAATAAACAGTTGTACCACTTTTAATAATCCCTTTAGAAGCTATCCCTTTAAGCCTTAACACAAACACACAAATAATACCTGGTCTTACCTATTAGGTTGTGCTGGAATGCATACCCATCGCCCTGGCTGACCATAACGCCAGCGAAAAATAGAACCAGAATAAAATATTTTATATACATCGCCGCTTAAAACGTATCTTTACCTTCTCCTGATTCAATTACATGTATTTACATCGATTTGAAATAGTGTACATTGTGCATATGAATTTGAGACAAAAAATTAATTTGATCTTTATCATTACACAGTATCTTTGGTGACATAAATAGGCAATGGTAAGGTCGAGGGAGTTTAACAAAGGAGCCGCCTCGTGGGAAAACCAACAATTGGTTTCCGACCAGGTTCGACACAAATCGGCCTGTATAAGTACAGAAGCAGGCTAGAAGCTTGAAATTTTGGATTTATAAAGTAGAGGAATTGTACTATCCGTGTAGCGAAAACAAAGGCGCTGATCAGCTTCGCAGTTACTGCGAAGCTGATCTGCGCCTTGGTTTTCGCCTATGCAGATTGTTGGTTTACCCATGTGGCGGCTCATATACCCGCGCAGCCTTTCCAAGTACCCACAAGAATAAACAAAATGGACAGACATCAGAATCAGAATCAGAATAGTTAACTGGTGAAACATCAAACTGATAATACCACACCGGGGGTGGGGGGGGGGGGGTAGTGGCTTCACCAAGACATCCTTGGTATGAAACAGCTTTCCCTCTTCTGCGACGAAGATAATTACATGACTCAGTTGACAATTTCGTAAAATTCCATAAAACTAGGAGTTTTAGATTTAATTTAAATTTTAGGTGGCATACGAGGGTGATCCAAGAAGTAATGCGAACCTGTGTGTAATTTCTTTCACCACTGCCATTTTTAAAGATAGTTTAAATCAGAATTATGATGCATTATCCATTCTGCCAGGTCCGATCACTATTTTGACTGAATCACATAGCAGCCCTCGTTGCCTAGCAACAACAGAATGCTAGGTAAACGACCTTGGCCACGCTTAAAATGGATTTTATTTATGTAATGAAGTGTCATATGCAAAGCATAATTACGTCAATGATCGTTTTATTCCAAAATACAATAACCCCTTTCAGAGATTTACTGTACATACCTTGATGAGGTTAACACAGTGCAAATTATTGAGGGTTGGCTATCTGTACCCACTAGAATTTGAGTAAATTTTGATTTCTTTAAATCTCCACATTTTCATCAACGCCCCTGCTACTTAACCAAAAAGGTTAAATTTCATACAATACATGTATTTAATTTTGAAAAGAAAGTCTTCACTGTTATAGGTTGTGGGCATAAAGGTCGATATTTACATCCTTATAGGCGTCAAATATACCATGAATTATGGGTATTTGTCGTACTTTGTCGAAATTGTGATATTTTTGTCAGATGCCGTTGCTAGACAACATAGAATAGTCCCTGCTGATCTTTGCATTTCGTTTTCTGTATTATTACCAAACATAAGGCATATATAACACAACGAATATGAATTTGTATGTACATGTATATAAATGTCAAATTAATAAATTGGAGCACATAATCTTTCCCTGTACCCCAAACAAAAATGACATTTTCAGTCAATTTCGCGTCCATGTCGACTTTGGGTCGAGACAAATTAAATAATCCTTTAATCTTAAATCGTTATCCGAACTTCTATAGTGTCACTGAAGAGGCTTAAGTAGCCAAAACCGCGGTATGGCCCATCCCATTTCTCATAAATATGCACACTGCTCTTAAAGGATCTCTGTTTTATTTTATTTGCTATTACTGCAGCTGGTGTTGTGCCGTGTGGCGGCCCTAAAAAGTCTCCCCGTACATCATCCATAGTGCAAATTATATATTTCCTTTTGGTCCTTTGAGATCAGCGAGGGTATTCTGAGATATCAGAAAATTATTATCGGCTTAGATTAATGTTAACCTGGATGCGAGGTATGTTTTTTGTTCTGTTCTGAGCTATTACTGGACATGTTTTGGTGCATTGTCAGCGAACTTATGCAGACATACATAATTCATTCGAGCCTTTCACCGTATAATGTCTTGTCCAAAGCATGTGCCATAGAAATTCTGCTAAAAACCTTTGCTACAGAAGACATGGAAAAAATTATGACTTCCCCTATCGGACCGGTTACCTCTAACGAGTGGACCTGCAGAAGGGCTGGAAATATCAAAAACCTACCCAAACATTCAAAAGCCACGTGATCGGTTAGCAAAAGACAATTTCCGCGCCGATGTGGGGTTCTGTGCTTAAACACTAATAAATTATTATGTTGTTCTAAAGACAAATGCTTGTTATATATGATAGGAAAGTGCAATGAACGCCAAAAAAAACCAAGAGAAAGAAGAGGAATACCTCACGAACAGAAAACCATATTAAAATGCTCGTTAATAGAAGATTTAAGTAATTTAATCGCAAAAGTCGAATATTACTTAATACGATAGGAGATACGAAATATGACAAAGCCTACTCAAAATAGTAGCACGACAGAATTACTGTTTTACAAGGCCACCAATCCAGCACGATAACTTGGGCGAAACTATTCCTAAAAACCAGGGGTCAGTAACTCGAAGGCATCGTAAGTTCTCCTTCTTACGACATACTTACGATGATCTTAAGATGACCGCCTTTGAATTTACGCCCTTGCTTTTCCAGCTACTCTAAACCATCGTAACTTTTTTCACATGAAAGGCGCCACTTCGTAAGATAACACGATGCTAAGGTGGCTTGAGTTGACCTTAAAGTTACGATGCTATTAAGTGGTCACCGTAACTTAAGGTCCTTTTCAGTTATTCACCATAATCCCTAAGAGGTACTTAAGTTGGCCGTAAGATGATCTTATGCTTAAGATGGCTTTGAGTTACTGACCCCAGAACAAGAGCAATGCCATGTGCGATCATGCACAAATTCAACTAGAAAAAGATTAATACCGATTTTATATGCAATCATAATAAACCGGTCGCACAACGTGCTGTGGGAAAATGCATTTTTCAAGCTATAACATACATGAAGTGGGTGTTTTGGAATGTAATTCGTACCGCAAGCGCAACAATCCCATTTTACTCACGTCGGCTCCGCAAATGACACGAAGGGAAGCGTGAACGGACACCAATTTTTTTACCACCGGCGCAGATCCAACCTATGACCTCTAGCACCAGAGGTCAGTGTTCTTACCACTGAAGTATACCGCGATTCAATCAGTTACTGGAATAAAATCGCCAATATTTCAGTAAGTTGTTGCTTTATTATAAAATAATCTTTAAATGGGACTTTGCTGAAATAGCAGAAAGTCGTCTCGTTAGGTGCAATAGTGCTGATAGGGGTCACGCATGTCCACGCCCGGTAAAGTGCAAATTGACCACCACCGGTGGGCAACGTAAAAAAAGTTGATATACATCCGGTGGTCATTTTGAGCGTTTCCTGTTATTAGTTTTCGCGAGTTTGGTGGATGTGGAAGGTAAGATATTTTTTGATCAAAAACGTATTATAAAAATCAAAGAATGTCATGCTATCAGTTTTTTGCCGTTGAATGTCTAGCCGAAGTGGTAGTTGAAAAAAATTAAACCGTTTTACTGCAATCCTTTCCGGCCCGTTTGATCGGTAGTGAAAACGAAAGTAGAATCTGGTCAAACACAGGTTAAAATATCCTGATCGTGCCTTTGCAAGCTTTCTATAACCAATGGTCGTTGCAGTTAGTTAAATGAACACTAAATTAGCTTTTCAGACATAAGTTTTAAATATTTCAAGCTTTCCTTTCAACACTTAGATCGATTTTGTACCGGCGGTCAACTTGAAGTTGTGGTGGTCGTATTGATCAATGGGGATTACAATGCAAATTTTCATCGTGAGAGAAAGCAAAAATGCAACTTGATGTCGTTTTCTGTTAGGGGGCACGGCAACATTAATGGAGATGCATTCTAGACACAACCAAATCCAAATCAATGCCGCCGGTGTCCTCATAATTCAATGTTGTATGTCCATTAGCCATTCAGTCTCATAGTTTAGCAATATCGGATGTATTTATTACTAATTTTTGGTAACCCCAACAATACAAATACTACCTCATGCAAGATGCATTGAATTTATGTACATAATTCGCATTGACTCGAAGAAAAACCACTAGAATAACAGTGTGGTCAATTTGCAAACTAGGTGGTTAATTTGACCTTAAAATGAGCAATTTTGAAATGATTTACTGTCCAATTTGAAACGTATTGAAGGACATGCCTGCTGTTTAATGTTGAGAAGGCTCAGTCTTGCAGACAGATTCGACAATTATAGGAGTAACACTAAGCAAAGCGTTCATTGTGTTAATTGTCGAATCTGCAAGACTGAGCCTGCTCAACATTAAACAGCATTAAAGTTGCCGTGCCCCCTAACAGAAAACGACATCAAGTTGCATTTTTGCTGGCTTTCTCTCACGATGAAACTTTACATTGTAATCCCCATTGATCAATACGACCACCACAACTTCAAGTTGACCGCCGGTACAAAATCGATCTAAGTGTTGAAATATTTTAAACTTATGTCTGAAAAGCTAGTTTAGTGTTCATTTAACTAACTGCAACGACCATTGGTTACAGAAAGCTTGTAAAGGCACGATCAGGGCATTTTAACCTGTGTTTGACCAGATTCTACTTTCGTTTTCACTACCGATCAAACGGGCCGGAAAGGATTGCAGTAAAACGGTTTATTTTTTTCAACTACCACTTCGGCTAGACATTCAACGGCACAAAAAATGATAGCCTGACATTCTTTGATTTTTATAATATGTTTTTGATCAAAAAACATCTTACCTTTCACATCCACCAAACTCGCGAAAACTAATAACAGGAAACGCTCAAAACGACCTCCGGATGTATATCAACATTTTTTACGTTGACCACCGGCGGTGGTCAATTTGCACTTTACCGGGCGTGATGTCGATAGGGGCAACATAAACGAAAAACTCAGCTTCTATACAAGTGACACTTAAGAATAAATCTTAACAATATTTGTTTGCAAAACAAAATGGATTAGAAAACGGTTATATGTAGCAAAAGTGTTTTTTAAAGCATTTATTGTACCGAGCCCCCTCACTTGCCGGCAACCACTAAATCGCAAGTAATCTATTGACGTTTGTGTGCCCGATTCATTCGTTTCGGATGCAGACATAAATACTAAATAGAATGGTTTTCCCCTTTTTGTATATATAAAGCTGCAATGCTGTGAAAAAAAAAAAAAAAAAAAAAACAACGTGAAAACTCACTTGGCTGTTGACATTTTATCTGATCCCGTAAATCATGTTCGGAAGTTCCCATGAAGATTCGCTTTGCATAACCTTCCGGTTGCCCCTAACGACATTACCAGCCGTGTTTATGTTAATATATACAATAAATAGACAATTATCATATCAAAATGAAGTCTTGGATATTCGCATCTCTGGATTTTCGTTATATCCACGCCGGTTATTAGTAATATCAATACAATCAAACACATTTTATTGAGTGTCATATACATGTATCTTCATTGTTACATTCCTGAGACCGACAGTAATGAACTTGTCCAAGAATGATAATGAAGCCACCTTTTCTGATTTGTTGTTTTCATGGAACTTTCTTCCATTTCTTTCCCATGTAATACACCATGTCACTGGACTGTCCTTGTATTATTTCAATAGTAGGGTTAAAATTGTTGAATCCCCTACCACGTTGTCTCAGGATTACTATTCTGTCTCCCACATTTCCCGTGTAAACATCACCCTAGTGAATAAAAATATTTTCCATTTAGAAAAATATTATTTTTACGGCCCACCATCAGGAAAACATGTCCGCCCATTAAACCCCACTTTTATGTACAAAAACTGGGATATGCAGGGGTATACCTATTTTTCTTCCAAAACATAGATTGTGGGAACTCTTTAGAACCGCCTCGGCCAGGCGGTTCTAACGTGTACCCACAATCTATGTTTTGAGCAAAAATAAGAAAAATATATATAAAAAAAAAAATTCTACTGAAATTTTCGTTTTTTACAAATTTAAAAATCAGTGTATATTGTACGGGCATGTTTTCGTTATGGTAGATAAGTGGTTCAGGTGAGGTGGCTACTTTCGTTACCAACCTCACCTATTCGATCATCGCACCGCTGAGCCCAGTGGACACGCGATGTTCTGCTTGCGGATGTGTCAGATGTTTGCTTTCTTAGTGCTCTCATTTAATGCTTATATGCCTGTATGGAATTCGTAAAAAAAGACATGCAACATTGCTAAAACTATCACACGTGACATTTGAGCATTTGCATGAGAAAACAAACAATCTTGATTTCCGATCAGGTCTGACACAAATCAGCCTCTACAGTCACAAAAACAGGCTAGAAGTTTTGGATTTAAGTAGAAGAGGAATAGTACTATCCGAGTAGCAAAAACAAAGACGCTGATCAACTGTGCAGTTACTGCACAGCTGATCTATCTCTATCTGCGCTTGGTTTAAGCATATTTTATTGCCTTTTTATGTACAATGGGGTTGGGCTACAAGTTCTATCAACATTAGGTTCAGCCCGCCCCCTATAACATAATAATACTGCAAGCATGGCAAACATATTTACAAATACAGCAACTATACGTAATCGCAAATGACAAATAAGGACAGACCGACCGACCGACCGACCGACAGACAGACAGACAGACAGATAGATAGATAGATAGATAGATAGATAGATAGATAGATAGATAGATAGATAGATAGATAGATAGATAGATGGTTGATGCTAGCTCGCCATCTTGCTCTTGTACATCTCGTACATCGTGTGTACCATAGAGACTCACGCCAAGAGTTTGCAGAAGTGGGCGGGATTTTCCCGATACTTCATGTTGTCTTTTACTAGATCCTAGTAGCTGATAAGCTGCAAGTCCTATAGGTATGTGTGACTCTTTTGATTCAGTATTCGCCTGTATCTGGGTTGTGGTTCATTGCGAAAACATGCCCATGCAATATACAGAGACTTTTTCAGCTGTAAAACTTGAAAATGTCACCAGAAAAGTATAGATATTTTTAAATATTTTTGCTCTAAACATACATTGTGGGTACAAATTAGACCCGCCTCGCCGATGCGGTTCTAACGAGTACCCACGATGTATGTTTTGGATCAAAAATATGAAAATTAAATTTTTCTATATAAAAGTGGGGTTTACGGGGGTATACGTTTCACGGACATGTTTTCCTGATGTAAAATAACGACTTTCTAACATTTTGTCTGTAATTTTGCATTAAAATTAAATCTTAAATAGAAATTATAGTGTAACATACCATTCTTTTGCCACCATATGTCATTTTAGCATCAGGCACCGCAGATGTAAAATCCTTTAGGGCATTTGAAAAGTCCCCAGCTTTAAAATACGTTCTAGATTTTAATGTTTTGACCAACGGATGTGTGCTTCCTGGTTTAGCATTCCATAGAAGTTTTCGCCAGGCCAATAATCCTAAAAACACACGAGCCGTCTCGTGGGTCAACAAACAAACAATGTGGTTTCCAAACAGGTCCGACACAAGTCAGGCTGTACAAGCACAGAAGATGGGTAGACGCTTGAAATTGCTTTGGAGTTAGAAAGAAGAGGAATTGTACTACATGTATCAGTGTAGCGAAAACAAAGGCGCTGAACAGCTTCGCGGTAATGATCTGCGTCAGACTTGTTTTCGCATACATCAGGAAAACATGTCCGTGTAATGTATTCCCCCTTGAACCCCACTTTTATATAGAAAAACTGGGGTATGCAGGGGTATACCTATTTTTGCATGGACATGTTTTCGTAATGTATGCAGATTGTTTGGTTTCTAATAATTCGGCTCATGCATAAATGAAAGGTACATGAAAGGATAATAAATAAATAAATAAATAAATAAATAAATAAATAAATAAATAAATAAATAAATAAAAAAATCATTCAACGCCTTGTCCATATAATTATTGTGTCCTTTACAATGACAATGTTGAAAATCGTGTTTTCAGTGACATGTAATCTAAGGAACAAGTAAATGGCTTATAAAGATATGTAACTAAAGAAGAACTAACTAAATGTTATGAACCACTACAGAAGCTGAGGGTGAGGTTATGGCCATGTAAAATCGATTTAAGCCCACCAGTAATTTTATATTATTGATCGTTCCATGTGATACTTCTGTGGTGGTTCTTTTTGTTTTATGTCTTGGTGTTTAAAATTTTCGAGCTGTTGGCGCCTTATGTATGTTTTCATATTTTAGTTAAGGTAACTGAGTGGCCGCCTATTGGGAAAATAGCTCCTCATTCGGCTTACGATATGGTTTCATGGTATAAGTACCTGATTGTTAGTTTGGTTTTTCCCACCTTGGTTTTTGGAGTGGGAATCTTTTTCTGATTGCGCCTTTTCCTGATCTTTGCCTACTTGTACCTTTTTCTCAAATATACATGGATGAAAAGAAATTGCGACCAGCTTTCAGAAGGTGTATATCTATGACATCTTGCATACCTATCATTGCCTGATCCATAACCATAGCCCTCTTTGTCTTATGTTTGTCTGAAAGATGAAGAAGAAACAGACGAAAACGAAGAACAAGAAGAAATGAAACAAATCGAACCTAATGTATTCATCGTTGTAACATAATATGCTTCCATATCCTCGTCTTGCTCAGATTCGTTTGTATTTATTTAAATTCAGAAATGCTGATTTCAACAATTCTTCTTCTTCTTCTTCTTCTTCTTCTTCTTCTTCTTCTTCTTCTTCTTCTTATTTGTTGGTTTCGGATTTTAGATCTGCTTCGACACCAATGTTTTCTTTTATATAGTCAATGGGTTTAAATGACAGATTTAGTAGGAAAAGATAAAAGTAAGCAATTATGAGCTATTGGTGCAATAGTAGGAAAAGATAAAAGTAAGCAATAATCAGCAATTGGTGCAATAGTAGGAAAAGATAAAAGTAAGCAATAATCAGCAATTGGTGCAATAGTAGGTGAAGATAAAAGTAAGCAATAATCAGCAGTTGGTGCTTTTGTAGGAAAAGAATAATCAGCTATTGGTGCAATAGTAGGAGAAGATAAAAGTAAGCAATAATCAGCTATTGGTGCAATAGTAGGAGAAGATAAAAATAAGCAATAATCAGCTATTGGTGCAATAGTTGGAGAAGATAAAAGTAAGCAATAATCAGCTATTGGTGCAATAGTTGGAGAAGATAAAAGTAAGCAATAATCAGCCATTGGTGCAATAGTAGTAGAAGATAAAAGTAAGCAATAATCAGCTATTGGTGCAATAGTTGGAGAAGACAAAAGTAAGCAATAATCAGCAATTGGTGCAATAGTAGGAAAAGATAAAAGTAAGCAATAATCAGCCATTGGTGCAATAGTAGGAGATGATAAAAGTAAGCAATAATCAGCTATTGGTGCAATAGTAGGAGAAGATAAAAATAAGCAATAATCAGCTATCGGTGCAATAGTAGTAGAAGATAAAAGTAAGCAATAATCAGCTATTGGTGCAATAGTTGGAGAAGATAAAAGTAAGCAATAATCAGCTATTGGTGCAATAGTTGGAGAAGATAAAAGTAAGCAATAATCAGCTATTGGTGCAATAGTAGGAGAAGATAAAAGTAAGCAATAATCAGCTATTGGTGCCATAGTAGGAGAAGATAAAAGTAAGCAATAATCAGCTATTGGTGCAATAGTAGGAGAAGATAAAAGTAAGCAATAATCAGCTATTGTGCAATACTAGGAGAAGATAAAAGTAAGCAATAATCAGCAAGATAAAAGTTAGCAATAATCAGCAACTGGTGCAATCAGAACCTTATTCCCACGCTAAACCTGAGCGACGGTGGGAAAACGAATTGCCAACAAGATACTACAAAGAGAACACATAGCTGAGTGCGCAGCTCAGTATTTTCATAATACCTTTGTAACCTGAACTTGATACCTAAATAAACGGGCAAACAGCATAAACATCGACAAGACAGCATGAAAAAAAAAAAAAAAAAAAAAAAAAAAAAAAAAAAACAATAGAAGTACAAACACTTTTGTTCATTCAGAATAATATTTTACCTTTAAAATGACTTTCGAGTGTATCCCAATCACCCAAGACAAGCTTTAAGCCCGCCGTAATACACATGACTATACTAAATGCTTTAAGAAACGCCACCATTAATGACAGTAACTGAAAAATAATCGCTCATTTAAATGTCATCATTATGTAGCATACGAAATCATCGTGACTTTGGATTTGGCCATGATAATTCATTGACTGGCTATAGATGCACTATGTATCCTTTTTTCACCAAAGGGACCGACCGACTACCTAAATATTAAGTTCAGGTAACAAAGTCGTCACCTAAGGTAAACCTAAGGTAAACAAAAAAACTTACTACCTTACTAAATTACGAAAACATGCCCAATATACTGTACAGAAAAATATTTGGTTGTAAAAAATCTAAAATTTCGTAACAATTGATTTTTTTTTTAATTTTTTTCTTATTTTTGCTCGAAACATAGATTGTGGGTACACGTTAGGAATTATGGACAATTCGGACCTTGGCTAATTCGGCCCTAGTCAATTCGGACCCTAAAAAATTCGGCCCTAGTTAATTCGGACCTCGACCACTGGTCAACTCGGACCCCGACCACTGGTCAATTCGGACCCTTTTTAACTGGTCAATTCGGACCTGAAAAAAGAAAAATTCTTTGGTCAATTCGGACCTTTTCTCTTGGTCAATT
Source organism: Rugalucina vietnamica (assembly GCA_964017185.1). Classification (NCBI taxonomy): domain Eukaryota; kingdom Metazoa; phylum Mollusca; class Bivalvia; order Lucinida; family Lucinidae; genus Rugalucina; species Rugalucina vietnamica. The sequence continues at coordinate 47,193,674 of OZ024874.1, forward strand.
CGGACTTTTTCCATTGGTCAATTCGGACCTTTTCCTTTGGTCAATTCGGACCTTTTCCATTTGTCAGTTCGGACTTTTGCATTATGTATTTTCCATACAGAAAACTGCATTTAGATTAAATACGAGCCGTCATAACATCTAGAATGAGACTTCAATCCATATACAGGCCGTACAATCTGCTCATTTCAACAGATTACTTATTGCTTTCACTTTGTTGTTGTAAGCAGGCATTACTGATTTCTTGCCGTGCTGTATGACGGTCTCGTATTTACTAAGGTCAAAATGCGGTTTGCGCTGGCTAATGCCATACGCCAGAGGAACGTGAACTACAAAACACAAAGTACCTGTAAGAAACAGATGGGCTGCTTGAGCCTACAGGCAAAGCTTATTTATTACTGACTGGTCGTCTGATCACTGGTTAACCGCTCAGGTCTGAGCGTGACCAGGAACAGTGGTTAAAGACGAACCATCCATACATATAATCCCTAGTGTTTATGTTTCATGCGCATTTGGGTGTCATGGCATTGTAACGTTGGGTAAATGTCCTACAAAATGGAGACAACGTCCCGACATGACCATAGCTGTTGACCGGAATGCTAAGCCAAAAAATCAATCAATCAATCAATCAATCAATCAATCAATCAATCAATCAATCAATAAATAAATCAATCAATCAATCAATCAATCAATCAATCAATCAACAAAAACAAGCATTTCAATCGTGAATACTGCATGCATGAATGACATGCGTACTGCAATGAATTTTTATTTTAATGATTTGAAGAGACAGGCAATCCTTCTAACTTGAATCGATTCAAGCATTGGCTGATTCGGACCTTATTTCCGTTTCATATGTGGTCAATTCGGACCCTAAACAGATTCTGACATTGGCTAATTCGGACCTTCATCCGATTCGGACCTTGGCTAATTCGGACCCTATTTAAAAAAATAATTGGCTAATTCGGACCTCGATTTTGCGGGGTCCGAATTGACCAGTTGTCGAGGTGCGAAATAGCCAAGGTCCGAATTAGCCATGGTCCGAATTGTCCACAGCTGAGGTCCGAATCAGGTCCGAATTAGCCAAAGTCCGAATTAGCCAAGGCCCGAATTGTCCACGTACCCACGTTAGAACCGCCTCGGCGAGGCGGTTCTAACGAGTACCCACAATTTATGTTTTAAAGCAAAATAAGAAAATTAGGTATACCCCTGCTTACCCCAGTTTTTTCCTATATAAAACGGGGTTTAAGGGGGTATATACTACACGAACATGTTTTCCTGATGAATGTAATTTCAATTTATGGAAACATCTCCGTTTGTAAAAAGTGCTTTAAAATAAAGCTAATTTTGATTGAAATTTTGCATTTATAACACCTCTTCTTTATGAAATTGTGCATTTCGTCTATTTGTTATGATCACCTTATCGTGTTGATGATAACGGACACCCACAATATATGATTTTATCGGTAAATATTAAAAATCGATAATTTTATACCTACCCCTGATTTCCACCTTTTTACTATATGTAAGGTGCAAATCTGGGGTAGGTTTCATACGGAGATGTTTCCGTGAAACCAGTTTGGATTTTAGAGTGGGAAAAGTAATCAATGGTCAGAAACTATTGCAATCAGAACCAACGTCCCATGCATCAGGAAATGTCCGAGCAATGTATACTCCTTAAAAAGGCACAAGCAGGCAAAGATCAGGAAAAGGTGCAATCAGAAAGAGATTCCCACTCCAAAAACCGAGGTGGGAAAAAACCAAACCAACAATCAGGCACCTATACCATGAAACATATCGTAAGCCGAATGAGCAGCTATTTTCCCAATAGGTGGCCACTCAGTTACCTTAACTTAATTAAAATATGAAAACATACATAAGGCGCCAACAGCACAAAAAATTTTTCAAACACCAAGACACAAAACAAAAAGAACCACCAAAGAAGTATCGCCTTGGAACGATCAGTTACACAAAGTTACTGGCGGGCTTAAACCGGTTTTACAGGATCCTAACCTCACCCTCAGCTTCTGCAGTGGTTCATAACATTTAGTAAGTTCTTCGGTCCTCGTGGTGAATCTCTAACTAGTCAATTAATCATCAAGAACAAACAAATAAATCATGATAAACATCCTGATGAATAAAAAACAAGGACTCACAGATTGAGTAAGCTGCCCGACGATGGAGATCCCTGGGCGCCGAATAACCTACTAACTCCGCAGCAAAAGAAAAAAAAAACCAGTTAAACCCCACTTAACTGGGCTATGCGGTGTGTTTCTTATTTTTGGTCCAACACATAGATTGAGGGTACTCTTTAGAACCGCCTTGGCGAGGCTGTTCTAACGTGTACCAACAATCTAACGTGAACCTATGCTTTGGGCAAAAATAAGAAAAAATATCATTTTTTAAACAACTTAGGAAAATCTGTATATCACATGGGCATGTTTCGTAACGGCTGTTCCCACCTCCAAAATATAAAACAAAGGCAAAAGAGAGAGAGAGAGAGAGAGAGAGAGAGAGAGAGAGAGAGAGAGAGAGAGAGAGACAGGGAGAAACAAAATGACAAACAGGTACTGATACAAAGAGAACATTCGGCAAGCTTAACCTGTTGAGTTGGCACACAGACTTTGAACGCGTTACTCGACATGTTCGCGTTATTCGACGAAATTTTAGATTTTTAACAACCAAAAGTAACTAGTGCAATATTTCTTGTTTTCAGTGCTTTTAGCTCACATGAGCCGAAGGCTCACAGGTGAGCTTATAGTATATCCTTGCTTAAGACTTTTCCACACTTTTCAAACATCTTCTCCAAACCACTTGGCCAATCAAAGCCAAACTTCATGTGAAGCATCCTTAGGAAGGGGGAACGAAAGTTTATATAAATGGTCCAGGTCACATGACCAAGATAGCCGCCATGGCTATAAATAGCAAAAACCTTTAAATATCTTCTTCTCCAGAACCAGAAGGCTTATAATTTTGAAGCTTGGCATGAAGCAATGGAGTTCTACAAAGTTTATATAAATCATGACCCTGGAATGACGTTGACCTATTTTACGGCAAGGTCAACATAGGTCACCCATACATTTGAATGGGGAATTTTGTCCCCTAGGGGTTGTCTGCCCCTGCCCCGGGGCTATATACATGTATATGACCATAATATTCAAACATCTTCTTCTCTGAAACCGCTTGGCCAATCAAAGCCAAACTTTATGTGGAGCATTCTTATGAAGGGACAATGAAATTTTATATAAATGGTCAAGGTCACATGATCAAAATGGCCGCCATGTTTATAAATAGCAAAAACCTTTAAAACTCTTCTACTCCAGAACCAGAAGGCCTATGATTTTGAAACTTGGCATGAAGCATCAGGCAATGGAGCTCTACAAAATTTATATAAATCATGACCCTTGGATGACCTTAACCTATTTTACGACAAGGTCAACATAGGTCGCCCATGCATTTGAATGGGGAAAATTGTTGAAATATGATTTGAAGGGCAAAACTTACAGGAAATGGGCAAATAGACAGAATATTTATGTTATTGAAATTTGTCTGTCCCTACCTCGGGGCTACATACATGTACATGACCATAATATTCAAACATCATCTGCTCTGAAACCGCTTGGCCAATCAAAGCCAAACTTTATGTGGAGGATCGTTAGGAAGGTGCAATGAAAGATTATATAAATGGTCAAGGTCCCATGATCAAGATGGCCACCATGGCTATAAATAACAAAAACCTTTAAAAATCTTCTTCTCCAGAACCAGAAGGCCTATGATTTTGAAACTTGGCATGAAGCATCAGGCAATGGAGCTCTACAAAGTTTATATAAATCATGACCCTTGAATGACCTATTCTATGATAAGGTCAACTTAGCTCGACCATGCATTTGAATGGGGAAAATTGTAACAATATCATTTGAAGGACAAAACTTGCAGTAAATTGGCTAATGGACTGAATGTTTATGATTTAAAAAATTACTCCAGAGGTTACTCTGACCCTGCCCTGGGGTTATATTCACGTATGTTACCATTCTAGTGAAATGAGTTTATTGGTATATATCTCAGGTCTCAGGTGAGCGTTTACAGGACCATTGTTCCTCTGGTTCTGCATACAATTCGTTAAGACAGTCATGTCAGAAAGTTTGTTTTCATGGACTATAAAATACATGCATGCACGATTACCGACCCTACTGGGGACGACCCCAATTGCCATTTTACTGGGAACATCCTCGACTTCATATAGAATGAATATTAAGAAATAAACAAACATACTGTTCAACTGGCAAACCTTATGAAGTAATTAAGTTAGTAACCCTGCTTATTGAATTATAATAAAAAATTGAGCCGCGACGCGAGAAAACCGGTCTTCGGGGTTTCCGACCAGGTGCGACACAAACCGGCCTGTACAAGCTCAGAAGCAGGCTAGAAGCTTGAAATTTCGGATATCAGAAGAAGAGGAAATATACTATCCGTGTAGCGAAAACAAAGGCGCTGATCAGCTTCGCGGTTACCGCGAAGCTGATCTGCGCCTTTGTTTTCGCATAGGCAAAAATCCGGTTTTCTCACGATGCGGCTCATATGTCAGCATGTACGGTCGGGTTGGTATTTGCGTTTACAATGCAAACATACATGTATAGCAGACGGGCACTGTAAAACCAAACTATCCCGAGTGGAAGGAAAATATAACATTTGAATAATTACACGTACTTACACTTTAAATGTTATTTATGTCTTCCAATGTACAACATCCGGCACATTTCACATTTTTTCTAAATATCAGATGAAAATGTTGTAAGATCTATTTCAACTGCACAAGTGATGCATATAATTCGCTTGTACAGTATTACAAAAACGATATTCGAACTTACTTTAGGGTTTAAGTATTTTCATTTCAGAATAACAAGTACTGATCAGTACTGCTCAAATATTTGGATCAGCCGCTGCATCAGAAAAACAACAACAACAACAACAACAACAACAACAACAACAACAATTTGCGTATGCGAAAACAGAGATGCAGACCAGCTGTGCAGTAACTGCACGGGTGATCAGCGCCTTTGTTTTCGCTACACGGATGGTATCATTTGTTTTTATTAGAACCACTAGACTATACATGGAATTGATAATCATATAATACTTTTTACAAACATTCATGAAATGAAGACATACATTTAATCAATTTGTATAGTCCTTATATGGCACACATATCTAAGATGTTTAATTTCAATGACAGCTCGTCCCACTCTGTTGAGTAAGGTAAAATAACTTTTTCCCTCTTTTTATCTTTTCTTTGGGTGTCATGTAAGAATAATCCATATGCAAGAAACTGAACGTGTCTGTTTTTGAATAAGTTAAGGGCCTTTCCTCCAGTTCTTCCCCATGTAAAACACCATGTCACTAGACTGTCCCTGTATTATTTCAATTGTAGGGAAGTTGTTATTGAATGTTCCACCACGTTGTCTCAATATCACAGTTCTATCTCCTACCATACCTTTGTAAATTCTTCCCTGGAAAAAATAGTTAACCCATATTTGACGAATGGATTTCCCCATTTTTATCATTTGGGTGAGTCCACTTTCATTTTTAGGGGCATCAGGAGTGATTTTCAATTTTTAAATATTTTTTGATAAAAATCCTCTTAGCAAACAGAATAGCCGCAGATGGGACGCCGCGTTTTGCGGCGTCACATCTGGGGCTATTCTGTTTGCCTATGTCCCATAAAAGGGACGCCAGGCTTAAATGAGTTAAGTGGAGTGATATTTACATAGTGTAAGCAAAGTTTCGATGTCTAAATCTCCACTACCATGTTAAAAAGTCGAAAATGTGATCTAAATAATAGACAACATATTAAGGTATTCGTGTTGAAATATTTACAGATTAGTATTAAACAATGTAATTTGCAAAAACAATAATTCTGGTAAGCAGTGCGATAAATGAGCCGCATCGTGAGAAAACCGGATTTTTGCCTAGGCGAAAACAAAGGCGCAGATCAGCTTCGCGGTAACCGCGAAGCTGATCAGCGCCTTTGTTTTCGCTACACGGATAGTACAATTCCTCTTCTTCTTAAATCCGAAATTTCAAGCTGCTAGCCCTTGTCTGTAACTGTACAGGCCGGTTTGGGTCGGACCTGGTCGGAAACCCCGAAGACCGGTTTTCTCACGATGCGGCTCAAATAGTAACGTATCTTACCTTTTGCTTGCCGCCATACGACATTATTGATTCAGGTACAGCAGATGTAAAATCCTTTATGGCATTTTCAAAGTCCCCTGCCTTGAAATATGTATTAGATTTTAATTTTGTGGTTAACGGATGTGTACTTGCTGGTTTCGTGTCCCAAAGAAGCTTTCGCCAAGCCAACAAGCCTGTAACCAGTAGATAAATACAACTTTGAAGACCAGGTGAATCTCCTATATACATGATATACATAAACAGGAACATAGTATAGATATATATAAGTATATTATAAATATGATCGTTCGTCTCTCACTAATGAGAAAGACCATCATTATTTCTTGAATAGGTTTGTGTGTATTGGTGAGTTCTTTGATGTCTGCCTAGGCCTATTCTAGCTCTAAATTGTCGGTTGCAAGTAGAGCAAGTCAATGTCACTGAATCAGCTATTCAGCTATACATTGGTATTTGCTTTGCGTTCTTTGCGCTTTCTTTCAGCTTCACAGATTCTCTTTTTTCCATAGAGAGTTGCTTCCTTGTTGATGAGACCTCGCCACTTTGATCGCTCCTGTGCAGTCTGTTCCCAAGACCCAATTGGTATATCGAAATCCACCAGAGAGGCTTTGAGGGTGTCTTTATAGCGTTTCGTCTGGCCACCTTGAGAGCGCTTTCTCACTTGTAGTTCTCCATAGAAGACTTTCTTAGAAAGTCGCTCATCAGGCATTCTTATATCATGGCCAATCCATCTTTAAGACAGTATGCATGCTTTGCGTCCCTGCTTTCTTAAGTACCTTTGTGTCTGGGATCTTGTCTTGCCACTCGATTTTTAACAGCTTTCTCAAACAGCTTAAGTGGAAATGGTTAAGTCTCTTTGCATGACGCTGGTATATTGTCCAGGTCTCACATGCATACAAGAGGGTTGGCAGTACCACAGCCTTGTAGACTTTCAGCTTGGTGTCAAGCTTGATTCCATTTCGCTCCCAGACATTTACACGGAGTCTTCCGAATGCCACACTGGCTTTTGCAATTCTGGCAGTGACCTCATCATCAATGTGCACTGCTCTGGAAAGAGTGCTACACAGGTAGGTGAATTTATCAACAAATTTGAATATATTACGAATATAAGTATAATATGTAAATAGTTAGGCACATCCGAAGGGCGAGCCCGTCATTAATTCAATATGAAATAAATAGGTTTTGCCTATTACCGTGCATCCAAGACACACAAAACGAGTATACACTTAGTTGAAAATAAGTAGCTTATGGTTATTTTAAACCGTCAATTTTACTAACTGGTTTAACTGTTAAATGTAATTATTATCGAACCAGCATGATTAGCGATTGCATTGTCAGACTTTTCTAATTATGATTTTAATCGCGTGACATTCTACGTCATTCTCACGACGTTTGACGTCATTCTTTTATCTGACATTGGACGTCATATGCTGTCATCTGACCAAACGTTACAATGTTACATTGATTCCGCGGCAGGGGTCAACTCATTATAGGGGGCCCTGACAACAACAACGGCACATGCACATAATGTAGCGAATATGGCTAGGTGTGGCCAACGTCATATTTTTCTCCTAAACACTAGCCAAATCACGTGCTGTCTATCATAGAGCATAAACCCTAGCGGCTTTGATGAATTTGAGTAAATTATGAATATGAGTGTATCATGAACATAATGTATTATACGAAAAAAAAAAGGTACAAGTAGGCAAAGATCAGGAAAAGGCGCAATCAGAAAAAGATTCCCACTCCAAAAACCGAGGTGGGAAAAAACCAAACCAACAATCAGGCACTTATACCATGAAAACATTTCGTAATCCGAATGAGCAGCTATTTTCCCAATAGGTGGCCACTCAGTTACCTTAACTTAACCAAGAATATGAAAACACACATAAGGCGCCAACAGCACAAAAATATTTTAAACACCAAGACATAAAACAAAAAGAACCACCACAGAAGCATCGACTGGAACGATCAGTAACACAAAGTTACTGGCGGGTTTAAATATATATATTATACTTATCAGTATATTATACTTATGAGTGTGCAATTATCATTATACGTATTTATTATAATTATACGTATATTATAAAAATGAGTACTCAAAGGCAGCCAGAATGAAAACTAAGAAATGAAACGCGTTCCGTCATTTTTAAATCAAACATGATGTCCTTTTCCTAGAAATCACATGAACTAAAATAAAATTAATTTAATTGTTTATTTGTCTGTACACCATTACGAAAATTTTCAGTAGAAACTGTTTGATATTTGTTCTTAGTTTTGCTAAAACAAAGATTGTGGGTACACGTTAAAATCGTCTCGCCGAGGCGGTTCTAACAAGTACCCACAATCTATGTTTTAGACCAAAAATAAGAAAAATAGGTATATCCATGCATACCCCAGTTTTGTTATATAAAAGTGGGGTAAGAGGGTATATATTTCATAGACATGTTATCCTGACGCATAAATAATAATAATAGTTGCTCTATATTTAGTCAGCATTTACGTCTGAACGATGACATTAAGCTAACAAAGTTTTGAAAAACCGGCCCCTGATGCATACCTTTCACGACAGGGTCCATAGCTCTCTTCATCTGAGCCATGTATTCATTGTAGGTGCTTTCTGAAAGAAGAGAAAATAAAAGATTTTGCTTTAGGTCCTTTGAGATCAGCAGGAATATTCTTAGAAATCAGAGAATTATTACTGGTTAAGATTCATTTTCAAATCAAGGTTTTATATATTTGGCTCCTATATATTTGGCTCCATTTGTATAATACTAGCCTTTGTTTCGACATTCCTGTAGAAAGTTTCGAAATTTCAGTAAATTTCTATGGCTCCATGTTGTCAAAATCGAAAGGGTCACTGACGAGGCTAAAGTAGCCGAAACCGTGGATTGGCAAATCGTGTTTATAGGTAATTGTTTAGAAAAATGTATGTATTTACTCTTACCTTCCGTTCCGCTATAGACAGCCTCCCCATCACACAAGACGATTAGAAAACTCACAACAACTAGGACTCGGACAAATATGCCACGGCATGACATCATCAATTTCTGTAAAAATCGCAATTTCAGAGGTGGCAATTCAAAATTAATGCAGCCTTGCCCTTTTTCATAGTAGCTTCGCAAATAAACAGTTATTTTCCATATTCGTTTTACTTTTGTTGCTTTAATATGGTGGTTTCGCCTTTTGTACCTGCATCATCTTTTTTTTCGACTCAATTGACTCTGTTTAAAGTTTTAACAAAGTAAGTAATATATTAGATACCTGTGTTCCTAGTGGTCTATAAGAAATAACAAAATGTTTGTTTTACACTTTGGTGGCAAAATCAGAAAACTGGTACTCAATGCTGTCAGTTGTTGCTGATTGCTTTATTATACAGGTGTGTTCAGTTATCAATTATACCTCTGCGGTATTCAGAAATAAATTGACAACTTTTCTTCTATTTGAACAGTCGTCACTGGCAAGAAATGGACAACTGGAAGAATTTGTTTATATATACTGGGCAAATAAAGTTAGAGATCAAACTTTTGATGCGCAATTTCTACAATATTTCGAACTGTTGGTAAAATGAAACATTTCTACAATCAAGGTAATTCATTTTGTAAGCTCTGTACACTTGAGGATCGAAACAATAGTCTTTGTTTTCAAAAGTCCAGGCTTTAAGTCAGACTACCCTTAAAATGAAAGTGGTATGAAATTTCCATAGAGAATTGATGGTGTGTAAGTTTGTTCGTTCAAAACTTTTAAAATGGCTAGAAATTTCCAATCTTTTTAAGGTGGCTGATCTTAGAAATGATGAATCTTGATGACTATCCTGCAAATTCGCAAAATTTTCATGAATTTGCAAAATTGAAATTTTTTGTGGAATCGGCTTTTATGGACTTTTTATCACTTTGGTTTTTAGGGTAGTGTGGTTTAGAGAACAGCTGTGCTTAAGTCAGATGATGCACAATTTCAAAATTGGTGGCATATGAAAGTGCGATAACACTGCTTATCCAAATTATAAATGAACAATTGATTAATTATCGATTGGCCCGAAAATGCATCCTTAAAAGTTTGATCCCTAACTTATTTTGACCAGTATATTTTGTTATGAATGAGTGTAAATATTTTCTGTGTAAATGAAGCTTTCAGATCTTGTGATGATGTATGCCCAAATTGATTACATAATAAAGGAACCCTATTTTTTTTAAAAAAATGCTGATATTCGAGTTTCAAATATTCCACAAGGAACCATGGTTAATTGTTTGTGATTTTAATTGTAATCTATGAAAGAATGACCAATTTTGTACAAAGGCGGAAAATTTGATGTCTTTTATGAGCCCTCTTTACAAAGTGGCATCCTGATTTTCAATCGATGCACATTTAAGAATTTCATCGTAAACGCTTCTTGCAATATAAAACTAAGCATGTCAGTGTTATTTTGCAAGAAAACTAATATTCCAGCAGAACGGTTGTATAAAGAAAGATTCCATGTGGGTTACTTCATGAAGGAAGCTCTTTGAGCAGTGTGTAGTCACCTCTGGTTTTTATTCTGCCGCCAAAACGTGGCCCGGGTTGACATTTCATCATACAGTATCATGATTTGTTCCTCCGCACAGAATACCATGATAGTGGGCTATATTTGTCAGGCAATGACTCAGATCTCCTCTTCTTGATATTCCAAACCTCTATCTTTAGGGTTTAAGTCATGTAAATTAGCATGCCAATAAAATTGGAAAAGAATTAGTATATGTGCAAGGTAATGTTCTTTGTATTAATTGTAATACATATTTGATATTAGAGGAACGTCTATCATTGAATGACCTGATGATTCCCATGACTTAACCCCTATACAACACGATTGAAATATCATGAAGATGAGCTGTGTGTGATAGCCTAAAAATGAAAAGCTTCTCTGTGAAAGTTCCAGCCCGCTATGGTATTCTGTGCCACGAAGACAAATAATGAAACTGTATGATGAAATTCCAACCCACGTTTTGGTATGTTATAAAGCCAGAGGTGACTCCACAGTGATTTAAGACATGCTTACCTCAAGAACGAAACCACTTTCAAGCTTTCGTCGTACAACCGTCCTTGTGGAATATTAGGTTTCTTGCAAAATAACACGGACATGCATAGTTTTATATTTGTAACAACAACTTTGCAATGAAATTCTAAAATGCACATCGAATGAAAATTAGGGTGTAACTTTGTAAACAGTGCTCATAAAGACCCCAAATTTTCAGCCTTAGTACAAAAATGGCTATTCTTTCATTAATTACAAATAAATTTACACACCATTAACCATGGTTCCTTCTGGAATCTTTGAAACTCGACTATCAACTATTTTTGTTAAACAATTTGGCTCCATAAATTATGTAATCTATTAAGGCATACAATAACACAAGATCTGGAAGTGTCATATACAGAGTAAATATTTACACTCGTAGTTAACAAAATATGTACATACATTCCTCCAGTATATTTCATTTCTTACCAGTGACGACTGCTATAAAACAAGAAGAGTTGTCAATTTATGTCTGAATATCGCAGGGGTATATTAATAACTGAACGCAGTTGTATACTTTGTAAAGGCCTCTAAACATTTTCTCTTTAATCGCTATTTATAGACTGACAGATGTCTGAACAAAGTGGGAAATGGGTCAACATTTCAAACATATGCACTGATCATAGAGCAGTAAAACGCCCACTCTCTATGATTGTCAGACGTACGGACGGAAGACTTATGGGCAAATATTCGAACAGATATAAGGTTATACATGTATATACAACGGCATTTTGTATGCCATATTCTATAATTCAAAACGTCTTACCTAAATGTATATATGCAATTTTATAACGAGTTCCTTCACGGTTTTTGCACCAGAAATAAAAATACAGGTGTACGTGTATATTAAGATGAATTTGACACGACACTGTCATAAGATCCATCCTAGATTTGTAAGTTATTACATGTATAAGATAGAAGTCGGTCGAGCAAAAGCAAGGTCGGTCAGCAATCGCGATTGTCAGGAAAACATGTCCGGGTAAAGTATACCCCTCAAACCCCACTTTTATATTGCGAAACTGGGGTTTACAGAGGTATACCTATCTTTTCTCTTTTTTTTTTTTTTTTGCTTAAAAACATTGATTGTGGGTACTCATTAGGACCGCCTCGGCTACAAGAAAAATATCTTCTTTTTCTATTTTCAAAGCTAAAAATTCTCTGTTTATTGCATGGAAAAGGTTTCGAAATGAAAAGGCCAAGGTCAAGTCAGAGTATTTTCTTTATAGCTTGATCTACAAGCTCGACATGCAAATTTTCAAATAACTTCCGTTTCTGGAAAAGACTACTTTACAATCATATTACGTAAAGCGATACAAACGACCAACGTTAAATTATTCAATTTTTATTTTCTATTTCAGAAATCATCACCTTCCAGTGTTGATACTTGATAATTATTTACCCCTAAGCAACCATGATTAGGTCACAAAATGCATGGTTATATAATCAAAACAGCAGGCTGCAGTGGTTCACAACATTTAGTTAGTTGTTCTTTCCTCGTGGTGAATCTCTAATAGTCAATGAATCATCAAGGACAAACAAATAAATCATGATAACCACCCTGATGAATCAAAAACGAGAATTGAGATACAATAAGCTGGCGATGGAAAGACCTGGGTGTCAAACAACATTTCTGCAAGGGAGCGCGGTGGCGTAGTGTTAGAGCGTAGGACTCTGAATCTAGTGGTCCTAAGTTCGGTCCCCCCACAAGCGACACCGTGTTGTGTCCTTGAGCAAGACACATTAACTCCCTACAGTACGTGTTAAACCCAGGGAGCGTTGGCTCCGTCCCTACATGACTGAAAAATTGTTAACTGGAACGTTAAGCATGAATACAAACAAAAAAACATTTCTGAAAATCTGGAGTTAAAAGAAAATCACCAGTTGGACACCGGAGTGCGAAGCAATAGACAAGAAGCTCCTGTCCCAAGCAACTAAAATGAATAGATTTAAGTCGGGGACATCATAGAGTCTGACTCCCGACCCACCCGCGTGCAATAAAATGAGCCGCCTCATGGGAAAAACAACAATCTGCATGGGCGAAAACAAAGAAACAGATCAGCTTCGCGGTAACCGCGAAGCTGATCGGCGCCTTTGTTTTCGCTACTCGGATAGTACAATTCCTCTTCTACTTAAGTCCGAAATTTCAAGCTTCTAGCTCTTTTCTGTGCGTGTGCAGGCTGGTTTGTGTCGGACCTGTTCGGTTACCACATTCTTGGTTTTCTCACGAGGTGGCTCAAATATCAACCATGATTGGGTTAAAATCTAAGCATGCAGACTGTCACATAACATTATATCCTATACGTTTGTAACGTATGATGACATTTCCAATCTGAAAAAAGAGAAAATTTCCTTTGAAAAAAGAAACCCAGAGGACCAATGGTCCTGTAAACGCTCACCTGACATCTGCTGTATATACGAATGTTATAGAAAATAGTCCCAGTATAGGGGCAGATGAAGCCCTTGGACCATTTTTTTTCTTCAGAATAATCAATTTACTGTCCATACAAGGTTTCCCCTTCAAATGACATTTTAACAGTTTACCCATTCAAATACATAGGAAACCCATATTGACCTTGCCTTAAAACAGGTTAAGGTCATCACAGGGTAATGATTTATTCATACTTTGTAGTATTTGAGTCATCGATGCTTCATGCCAAGTTTCTTTGAAATCTGTTCACCGGTTCCGGAGAAGAAGATTTTTGAAGGGTTTATACCATATATGGGCATGGCGGCCATCTTGGTCATGTGACCTTAATTATATATACAATGATTCCCCCATTCTATAGATGCTTCACATGAAATTTGGCTTTGATTGGCCAAGCGGTTTCAGAGGAGAAGATGTTTGAATATTATGGTAATATATATGTATAATGCTCCGGGGCTGGAGCAAATGAGACCCTGGGGTCCAATGTTTTTCAGAATCATTAATATTCAGTCCTACTGCCCATTTCCTGCAAGACTTTCACTTTAAATGACATTTTAAAAGTTTTCCCCATTCAAATGCATTGGCGACCTATGTTGACCTTGCTGTAAAATAGGTCAAGGTCATCCAAAGGTCATAATTTATAAACACATTATAGTACTCTAGTTCCCGATGCTTCATGCCAAGTTTCGTTGAAAGCAGTCCAGTGGTTCCTGAGAAGAAGAATTTTGAAGGGTTTTTACCATATATGGGCATGGTGGCCATCTTGGTCATGTGACCTAAATTATTTATAAACACATTGATTCCCCCTTCCCATAGATGCTTCCTATAAAATTGGGCTTTAATTGGCCAAGTGGTTTCAGAGAAGAAGATATGTTAATATTTTTGTAATATACATGTATAATGCCCCGGGGTGGGGGCAGACCAACCCCTGGGGTCCAATTTTTTTTTTTTTTCAGAATTACCTACCTTCAGTCCATTTGCCCATTTCCTGCAAGATTTGCCTTTCAAATGGCATTTTAACAATTTTCCCCATTCAAATGCATGGGCGACCTATGTTGACCTTGACGTAAAATAGGTCAAGGTCATCCAAAGGTCATAATTTATAAACACGTTGTAGTACTCCAGTACCCGATGTCTCATGCCAAGTTTCGTTGAAATCGGTCCAGTTGTTCCGGAGAAGAAGAATTTTGAAGGATTTTTACCATATATGGGCATGGAGGCCATCTTGGTCATGTGACCTGGATTATTTATAAACACATTGATTCCCCCTTCCTATAAATGCTTCATATAAAATTTGGCTTTGATTGTCCAAGCGTTTTCAAGCGGTTTCAGAGAAGAAGGTACAAGTAGGCAAAGATCAAGAAAAGGCGCAATCAGAAAGAGATTCTCATTCCAAAAACCGAGGTGGGAAAAACCAAACTAACAATCAGGCACTTATACCATGAAACATATCGTAAGCCGAATGAGCAGCTTTGAAAATGGTGGACGACGACGGACGGACGCCGGATCATGGCCATCCTATAAGCTCACACTGTGAGCCTAACGGCTCAGATGAGCTAAAAATGTATTATTGTTAGATTTGAAAACACTGATTTTGGGTCAAAATACTAAAAAAAATGTATATCTCTGTATACCCCAGTTTTACTGGATAAGGATTTATACAATAAACAGTCATGCTATCGAGAGGAAATGTTTCAAGAAGTAAGGTATATTCTTGATGACGAAAAAGACGTAACGTAAAATAATGTAAAAATAAGATAAAATTTGACAGTATTCAATACTTGTTATCATCACGGGGTCTATTGTTCAAGCCAATATGCTCGGGAGTTGTGCTGGTTAAGGTCAGTTTAGTCTGGTGTTTCATTGCTTTCTTCAAAAAATGAAAAAAAAAATATATAAGAACTTAGGTCAGCAATGTACATTTTTTGAAGTGCAGTCTCTAGATACATGTTAAAACATCAAATTAACATTAACAAATCTTTGCAAAAGTTTGAGAAGCGTTCAGCGGAAATGTTCAAAGCTCATAAAAGCACGTGCCTCATCTGCGAGAAGATAAACTAGCGGTACATTTTGGTTGATTTGTCGACACACTTGTGATTTTGAGCAGATTGCTGAAGGTGAGTGCACTTGTTGGTCTTCAATGATTTATATATTCAAGAAATAACATGTCATTTTGCTGCTTTGGAGGAAGAACAGCATGTAAACATGTAACGTATAAGAATAAAATGTAGGGGTGGTGTGAATGCAAAGCACAAAATCATGGGTTGTGAGATATTTCCAAAATCATGAAACTGTTAAGTTTTCGTTATTATTGAGATTCGTTCGTGATATGGATTCTTTTAACAGGCAATACCATAATTAATATGTGCAGTTGCACACATTAAGACTTTCGTTAAATTGTTGCTGTAGATCGAAGAGTAATAGGCGTTATAAGCATTACAACTAATTTATACGATTCATTACGAAAACATGCCCATGCAATATACAGAGATTTTTAAAGTTGTAAAAGATGAAAATTTTCAGTAGAATTTTTTTCAATATTTTTATTATTTTGGCTCAAAACATAGATTGTGGGTACACGTTAGAACCACCTCGCCGATGCGGTTCTAACGAGTACCCACAATCTATGTTTTGGAGCAAAAATAAGAAAAATAGGTATACCCAATGCATACCCCAGTTTTGCTATATAAGAGTGGGGTTTGAGGGGGTATATATTACACGGACATGTTTTCCTGAAGTAATAGTGAAAGTATAGTGATTATGCCTAGGTTACATTTGCACCGTTCATCGTACGATTTTTCGGCTTGCGATGTTTCCTACGATTTTAGACATCCGAAGTGATCGTTAGCTACGACGTATGTGTTCGTAATTTTATGTTAGTGATCGTTCACTGATCGTGTATGTTTTCATATTTTTAGTTAAGTTTAGGTAACTGATGGGCCACCTATTGGGAAAATAGCTGCTCATTCGGTTTACGTTATGTTTTCATGGTATAAGTACCTGATTGTTAATTTAGTTTTTTCCCACCTCGGTTTTTGGAGTGGGAATCTTTTTCTGATTGCGCCATTTTCTGATCATTGCCTACTGGTACCTTTTAACAGCTGTCACTGCTACAAAGAATTACATTCTATAGTTATAGACTCGACGCAATTCGACGTCATCCAACTCTTATGTATAGACCAAGGACACCAGGTCTAGGTGCATTGCTGAAGCTAATGTCAAGCACTGTACAGGGTTTCATGCTTACAGCTGTCACTGCTGCAAAGAAATATACAACTCGATATTACTGACGAACGAACAAACAGACGGACGGACGGAAATTTGAAATACTTTGTCGCAACCTGATATAAGCAGCTGTGATTAATATGCTTCTGTTTTCTCCTATTAATAGAGCCAAAATTTGTCTAAACGTTAAGAAGATGTTTTACTTTTCTGGATAACTTCTTATCGGCCCATCTTCACAATCAATTTCATCTTCCACATCACTTTCTTCCTCGTCCACTGATTCATCATGACTTTTGTTCAAAAAATTTCGATTTCAGTGTTCCAGTTCATTTGTGGGACTAAACCAGGCCGACTTCTCCTCATGCACATGTGCATTTTTACTGTTGTCAAGTTGGTCTTCTTCTTTCTTTTAGGCTTGTTAATCAACCAGAATAGAGTATACGCCTTTCATTTTCATATATATATATATATATATATATATATATATATATATATATATATATATATATATATATATATATATATATATATATATTATATAAATCAACTTAATTTCCAACCACATTAAAACAATCGCCAGTTGAATAGACTTTACTCATTTTATACTACACAACTGGTCCATTCAATGAGAACAATCTATTTCTTTACTGAGCAAATTATGCACCCTGCATACGACATTTTATTTGCCACAAATGTACATGGGGAATATTATGTAGGATATGAATTGAAGCGTTAGCTGATACGTGTTATACATAAACAGGGTTAGCAAGTACTTCGCAACTATTTCCTATGCAACGGTGTGTTACCAAAAAATGTTCGCCAGCGCTACGTAACGTTCCCAGGAGCTGCCTTTCTGAAAGCAACCCGCCGTTGCTAAGGAGTAAGGAAGATCAAATGGCGTCATCAATATCTCAAGGGTTCGCGTTATGCAACTCACGCCAGAATTACGAGGAACCATTTTATGTTTTGGGATGGGATAAGGTCCTTGTTAAGCTTTTGAGCGAATATGAATCTCAGCCACTATAAACAAGCTCAATTATTTCAAATTTGAGAGTGCTTGCGATTGCATAAACAATTTGAGTACCTGGTAAAGTGTCAGTCAGATTGCACGTCCATCGTACTAAAGCGTCTTCACATTCACGACCACCTGAAAAATGTGCTTATACCAAGATTTTTTATTTTGGACTCGCTTTCATGAAGCGATTTCGATTCCCAGGAATGTACGTACTAGTTATATTTGTTTGTGGATCGAATCGGACAATGTCCGGTGCATAAATATTCAAAATGTAGGGCAAACTTGTGAATCTGGCCGAAACTTTTACATCAAAACAGCCACGTATCGAAACTTTGAACATCAAAATCTAGTTTCCTATTGCATCTTCGCCATTCTAGTTTTGATTTCTACTAGCGTTTGTAAATTCTCTTGAGACTGCACATCAGGATTTTATTCACAATTAAAAGATAAAACAGTAATAATGTAACTTACCTGTTCACCTGTCTACTCCATTTCTTTGTTTACATTCAATTTCTCAAATCCACTACCGGAACTTGCTTATACCTGGACGACACCAGATTATATAGGCTTAGAGAATATACCCCTTGATCATCGCAACAAAAGAATTCGGTGCTAACAAGTACCAAAACACAATCTAAATTTCGAAGCAAAAATAATCTATACCCCTGTACAGTAACATCACAGTTTTACTGTTTGAGTGACATTTAGTGTGATGATACATTCCACGCACAGGACATTCTATACTAATTGTTCACGTTTAACACACACACACACACACACACACACACACACACACACACACACACAGAGAGAGAGAGAGAGAGAAACAGCAGCAGTTACATGTTATGTGTTTTATATATAAAATAATGTTAATAAGTGGCATAAAATACATGTTCTATACATTCATGTATATTATCACGTAACTGCTTACATGTATGAGTGTTTAAATACGGGTTTCAGTAGTGATATAAGTTCATCTTGAGCTTCGCTTCATTTCATAACGCCACCGCCGTCAGCTATTGAGATTTGCCCCAACCTTTTCCCATGTAGATAATTTTGTCCTTGCGATGTCCACTTGAAATTTCAATCGTAGGGGACAGATCGGTATAGAGGCCTCTTTCTCTCAGCACAACTTGCCTGTCGCCGACCTTGCCAATGTACATCCTACCCTGAACAGACAAAAGTGAGTTGTGAAAAATGAGTCGCCTCGTGAGAAAACCAACAATGTGTTTTCGAAACAGGTCTGACACAAACAGAGCAATGAAGATGGCTAGACGCTGGAAAATTTCGGATTTAGAGGAAAAATACTATCCGTGGCGCCGATCAGCTTCGCAGTAACTGCGAAGCAGATCTGCGCCTTTGGTTCAAGTCGCGTATATGCAGATTGTTGGTTTTCTAATGCGGCGACACAAATGACGAATAGAGTTCTACATGTAGAAATAAAATGATTTTTATTATAAACTAAGTCAAAAAATAAAGAATAATTATTGTTTTTATCAAATGAGCCGCCTCATGGGAAAACCAACAATCTGCATATGCGAAAACAAAGACGCAGATCAGCTTCGCGGTAACCGCGAAGCTGATCAGCGTCTTTGTTTTCGCTACTCGGAGAGTACAATTCCTCGTCCACTTGAATCCAAAACGTCAAGCTTCTATCTCTTTTCTGTGTTTGTACAGGTCGGTTTGTGTCAGACCTGTTCGGAAACCACATTGTTGGTTTTCCCACGAGGCGGCGCATATGTTTAGGTAAAAACATTGACCATGTCGCTTGTTACCACGCCATACATATCATGATGAGATGAGGTAATGTCAAAATAGACGTGTTTATTTTTAGACTGCGTATTGCCCCGCAACACAGGTCGTTCGTCTCCCAATAAATACGAATGACCATCATTATTTCATGAATAAGGTTCATGTTTGTAGATGAAGGTACACGAAGGCAAAGATCAGGAAAAGGCGCAATCAGAAAAAGATTCCCACACCAAAAACCGAGGTGGGAAAAAACAATCTAACAATCAGGTACTTATACCATGAAAACATATCGTAAGCCGAATGTGCAGCTATTTTCCCAATAGGTCGCCACTCAGTTACCTCAACTTAACCAAAAATATGAAAAATGTAAACACCAAGACATAAAACAAAAGAGCCACCACAGATGTATCACCTTGAAACGATCAGTAACACAAAGTAAACCGGTTTCACATGGCCATAACCTCACCCTCAGCTTCTGCAGTGGTTCATAACATTTAGTTAGTTCTTCGGTCCTCGTGGTGAATCTCTAACTAGTCAATGAATAATCAAGAACAAACAAATAAATCATGATAAACATCCTGATAAAACAAAAACCAGGACTCACAGATTGAGTAAGCTGCCCTACGATGGAGATCCCTGGGCGCCGAATAATCTACTAACTCCGGAGCAAAAAGAAAAACACCAGTTGCACCCCGGTGGGCCGAACAACAGACAAGAAGCTCCGGTCCCAACCAACTATAAATGCATAGCTGTGCAACTAAAGAAGGCAGCATAAATTGTTGATGGCTGACCAGACCAATTCAAGTTCTAAACTGTCGGTTACAATAAGAGCATGTCAATGTCCTGGAAACTGCTGCATTCCCATTGGTCTTAGCTTTGCGTTCTCTGTGCTTTCTTTCAGCTTCACACATTCCCTTTCCTTCATAGAGAGCTGCTCCTTTGTTGATGAGACCTCATCACTTTGATCGCTCCTATGCAGTCTGTTCCCAAGACCCACTGGTATATCAAAATCCTTCAGAGGGGCTTTGTAGCGTTCCTTCGCTTTCCCTCATGTAGTTCTCATAGAAGATTTTTTTGCAATCTGTGAGTCCTCGTTTCGTTTTTGATTCTGGATTTTAGGTACCTGTAAAATCGATCTAAGCCCGCCAGTAATTTCATATTACTGATCGTTCCAATGCGATACTTTTGTGGTGGTTCTTATTGTTTTATGTCTTGGTGTTTAAAAATGCTTGTGAAGTTGGCGACTTATGTTTGGTAACTGAGTGACCACCTATTGGGAAAACACCTGCTCATTCGGCTTACGATATGTTTAAGTACCTGATTATTAATTCAGTTTTTCCCACCTCCGTGTTTTGGATTTGGAATCTTTTTCCGATTGTGTAGATCTACATTCTGCTCCTGGCATTTCTCCTGAAGCTGTCTTGCTGTAAAGATCATGTCTATTCTCCCTCTGTCTTTTCTGAATCCACACTGACTTTCTGGGATAAGTCACGACTGATCCAATTGGCAAGACACAGGTCAAGACGTCTGGAGTTGAATTTGGATGCAGTGGATTACCGTAACATCATTAGTGCCTTGTCACGCTTTGCATGCTCCACAACATGTTCCTGTATCGTTTTCCGAACCGTTGAATAAGATGATTTCTTCCTCTCCGTCTATCGAAACTAGACGAGGCATATCTAGACACACTGGTTTCAATTTTGGAATAACCTTTTCCTTGATAAATTGCTGGCCACAGCTGAAGAGCACCATCTTCCATTTCCTGGGTTTTGTTTAGTGACATTTTAGAGACATGTGAACTCCTCCTGGGAGGACTGTCGACCAAGACTAAGGAGCTGCCCCCCCACCCCCCTCTGCCCAGCTAGAATTTTGTGTAGAGAACTGGCAAACTCCTAGATGAGTTGTGCCGTACAAGGCTAACGAGCCCCATCCCGACCACATGACAACAGGTAGTACTGATTACATGTTACAGTAGCAGTTAATCCGATCTGACCAGACCGAAACACTATACCATAGAACCCAAAACATGTGTTTTGAGTTTGAGGTGACATCTTCTGCTATAGTTAGTTTGAATTTTTTAAGTAGCACGTTTTGAATGTTTTAAAGTACATGTAGTTCGCACCTTCCCGATGAAGGATCAAGTGGGCTGCTCTGGAAATCTTCTTGGCACAATGGTCAGACACATTGATGTATTTAGGTACTGCTATGACAAAAAAACTATAAACGTCTGCTGCAATGTACTGTATAAATTGGTAAATTAGTTCATTTTCCTTATTTAATGCATTGTATATATCAGACTATAAACCGCCAACTTTAACTTTTAACGATCAAGTTTGCTGTCTTCATTCCCTCTTAACAAGCTCTGTTCTGCACATATACAGTTTGTATTACATGTACATGTTCACATAATAACGATGGTACTCGTTATCTTGGATCGTTCATACTATCGTAGTCTAGTACAGCTGTACATGTATATATATATTTTAACTTGACATGCTTGCATGCTTAATGTCAAAAGCAAGACCTCGAAACGAACTTTTAAATATATGTGTAATCATATCCGTATCTCTGCCAAAATATTTGTACAAAAATAGTGCACAGAATAATGAAAATAAATCAAATGTTACCTGTCCCATTTCGACAGGCTATCATGTCCATGAATAGTAAACCCCCTCTATAAACCCCACTTTTTCTAGTTAAACTGGGGTTTACAGAGGTAAACATTTTTTTTTACCCAAAACATAGATTGTGGGTAGGTACTTGTTAGAACCGCCTTGGTGGGGAGGTTCTAATGTGCACCCACTATCAATGTTTTGGGGGTAAGGTAGAAAATATCAAAACTGTATCCCAAACGTTTCATTTACAAAAGAAAAAGCTTTGTCAATCACCAGGATATTAACATGTCGTTTTAATATATAACCCCATATACCCCACCTTTATATAGCTAAACTTGGGTATGCAGGGGTTTACCTTTTTTCTTATTTTTGCTTCAAAAGATTGTGGATACTCGTTAGAACCGCCTCGCCGAGTGTACCCGCAATCTATGTTCTACTAAAATTTTCAATGTTTGCAAGTTAAGAAAATGTTGGGCATGTTTTCATAATGTCTTACCCTATATAAATCACCTAATTGTTTATAGTTTTTATCAGTCGGTACCACGGACAAGAAGTCAGTCAGAGCATTGCCAAAGTCTCCTGCCTTGTAATATCTCAATATACCGTGTTTGCTATTTGTTGATGCTGGCTTGCTGTCCCAAAGAAGCTTACGCCAAGCCAGCACTCCTGAAACGCATACAACAATAATAATTGGGCCTGTGCATGAGAAACCCAACAATTTGTGTTTCCGAACAGGTCCGACACAAACCGGGTTGTGTAGTCACAGAAGATGGTTAGAGGCTGGAAATTTTGGATTTAGAAAGTAGATGGCAGAATTGTACCATCCGTGTAGCGAAAACAAAGGCACTGATCAGCTTCGCAGCTTCTGAGAATCTGATCTGCGCCTTTGTTTTCGCCTATGCAGATAGATGGTTTTCCGATGCGGCAGCTCAATTTAACATGAAACATGAAAAGTTAACATGAAAAGTTAAAGTAAGCAATGATCATGAACCAACGTCCGCCCCTAAAAACGAAGTTAAAATACTTTTAAAAATTTAGATTTTTTAATGAAGTTCCTTTGAGTCATTCCTTCATTAACGTGCATGTATCAAACTTCAATAGTCATGCAGTTATCTGATACCGTATACATAGTATACATAATTTGCTCTGCCTTTCGCCTCAGCTCATAACGTACACCTAATGGAATCGGAATCCCCCTACTTTGCTTGTTAATTATTTCACCTATCTTTGCGATTGTAAAAAACGTGTTAATTTGTAAAACATTGCGTATTTATTCTTTTCTATACTTGCATTACTTTGCTAGATTCTAGTATAACGTTTGAATGAAAAAATAGCCATTGTACCTTTGACTGCGTCTGAAGTCAAGCTCCTCTTCAATAGTTTATCTGTAAATACAGAATGTCATTGTACATGCATTGAATTCGTATGCGTGACGGACCATTATATACTATTTTTGATTTAAAGTTTCGCAAATTTTGATTTTGTTTTAATTTCTAGAACTATTCAACATTCAGATTCATTTTAAATGGTCAGAACAAATTTTCTTGCACACCAGATAGAGAAATCCAACGTTTTACCCCATGTAAGAAATTCTTATCTCACCCGCGTTATCTCACCCCGGTCGCACCCTGCGTTTAAATGTTCTTTTTTAACACTGGTTGTATAGGACGTCACGTAATTTCGTCGCTTAGCGCACACGTCACAATGACGTCAAAACGTTTTAAATCAAAATGGCGGACGCCGCGATTGTAGCGTTTTTTAAGGTAAATAGTATGATAGTCAAGCTTCGCCGCATTAAAGCGTGCAAGAAAAAGAATCCATCATTCGTGTAAGGTATTGATAGACAAATCTGTCCCTCGGGTCACAATTTGGCATCACGAGGCGAGCCTCGTGATGCCAAAATGTGACCCTCGAGGCAGATTTGTCTATCCATATCTGACACTCATGTAAGATTCTTATAACCCCATTGTCTCTAACAGGTTGTGTTATTTTATGTAACACTTTGAGTACCCTAACACTTTCCGTCGTCATATCAATTTTATTCAAACATATCTCATTTCATTGTCACACAGACACATGTTAATATCAATGTCAGAAAAAGTAACTATTTCTGGTTTTCTCTGGATGGTAGTAAAATGTTTTGCTGTTTAAACTGCGATTTGAATATGCTAAAATAAATGCACAAATTCGCACTAGCTTATCCATGTCAGTTTGCAATTTTGTCCATGTCCACAATAAGGTCATTCTATCGTCTCACAACATATAGGTAATAAAAATAAAACTAAGATCCTTTCAGATAAAATATAAAAGTTAAATCCCTTGGAATCAGTGAAGATTATCATTTAGGGAGATATTATGGGCCATATTGCGCAATTTAGGGTACTGAACCCTCAACAGTGACCCTTTATAAACCGGCGACGATAGCCAGGTAAATTTGCTGTAATTTCAAAAGTTAACACGAGGAGAGTCTTAATCAAAGACACATGCCTAAACGGGTTCGAATATTGTTTGGACGTACAATTTATACACTGAATATTTTGACTGAAAGGACTCAAAGCCGGGACCGAAAGAAATATAATCTGCACTATGGATGATGTACGAGAGACCTTTAAGGGCTCATCTTTGATCATCTTCTGTGACTGTACAGACAAGTTTAAGTCAGACCTGTTCGAAAACCACATTCTTGGTTTTCTCATGATGCGGCTTATGTTTCCCACCTAATTTGTTAGGATTTTACTTTTGCTCTGATTGCACAAATTCTTTCCAGAGCTTTTCGATATATTGATTATTCATTACGAAAACTTGCCCATGCAATATACAGAGATTTTTTTAGCTTTAAAAATTGAAAATTTTTAGTAGATTTTTTTTTCTTATTTTTGCTCAAAACATAAATACATAAATGCACAAATTCGCACTAGCTTATCCATGTCAGTTTGCAATTTTGTCCATGTCCACAATAAGGTCATTCTATCGTCTCACAACATATAGGTAATAAAAATAAAACTAAGATCCTTTCAGATAAAATATAAAAGTTAAATCCCTTGGAATCAGTGAAGATTATCATTTAGGGAGATATTATGGGCCATATTGCGCAATTTAGGGTACTGAACCCTCAACAGTGACCCTTTATAACCCGGCGACGATAGCCAGGTAAATTTGCTGTAATTTCAAAAGTTAACACGAGGAGAGTCTTAATCAAAGACACATGCCTAAACGGGTTCGAATATTGTTTGGACGTACAATTTATACACTGAATATTTTGACTGAAAGGACTCAAAGGACCGAAAGAAATATAATCTGCACTATGGATGATGTACGAGAGACCTTTAAGGGCTCATCTTTGATCATCTTCTGTGACTGTACAGACAAGTTTAAGTCAGACCTGTTCGAAAACCACATTCTTGGTTTTCTCATGATGCGGCTTATGTTTCCCACCTAATTTGTTAGGATTTTACTTTTGCTCTGATTGCACAAATTCTTTCCAGAGCTTTTCGATATATTGATTATTCATTACGAAAACTTGCCCATGCAATATACAGAGATTTTTTTAGCTTTAAAAATTGAAAATTTTTAGTAGATTTTTTTTTCTTATTTTTGCTCAAAACATAGGTTGTGGGTACAGTGCACGTTAGAACCGCCTCGCCGAGGCGGCTCTAACGAGTACCCACAACCTATGTTTTGGAGCAAAAATAAGAAAAATAGGTGTACCCCTGCATACCCCAGTTTTGCTATATAAAAGTGGGGTATAAGGGGGTAAATATTACACGGACATGTTTTCCAGATGTGACGTACCATTGTATACTCCGTGGTTTTCACTATCTCCGTTAATAGCAATGGTCACAAAGCCCACGAGTAACAATACATGTAGAGAAATAACGTTTCTTCCATACATCATTTATGGGACAGTCTGAAACTGTGATAAAATTGTTTTACTCATTGAAAACCCACGAAGTACAAAATTATAACTTTTAAGCAAAATGGTAAAATAAGAGAAATAACTCTTTGTATGATTGAAAGCATATGCCTCTAGCATCTATCACTTTAAAGCATTTGTGTGTCTTACTGATGTCCGATCGAGCCTGTAGAATTAAACATATTGTTAAAAGAGATTCTGGAGAAGCTAAATCGGCACGACAGTGGATTCGATTTGCGACCACTGCTGGTGCAATGATACAGAAATTATCATAATCAGGTGATAATCTCATCTCTGCAGGTGTGTGTGTGTGGGGGGGGGGGGGTAACAAAGGGGCGTCTAAAGAAAAATACATGTGCTACCGCTGTTTATTGGTTTAATGATCCCTGATAACATTTGCTTAAAACTGCTTCCCTTTGCAATCAATAAAGCATTTTTGTGGGGGCCTACATGTATTCAGCAGTTTTTCTAGTGTCCCTTGTCAGTGATCTGCTAATGAACCTCTATAGAAAGGAAAACAAGTGAGCCACCTCGTGGGAAAACCAACAATGTGGTTTTTGAACAGGTCCGACACAAACCGGCCCGTTCAAGCACAGAAAAGAGCTAGAAGCTCGAAATTTCGGATTTAAGTAGAGGAGGAAAATTACTATCCGAGTAGCGGAAACAAAGGCGCTGATCAGCTTCGCGGTTACCGCGAAGCTGATCTGCGCCTTTGTTTTCGCATATGCAGATTGTTGGTTTTCCCATGAGGCGGCTCAAGTCTTAAAGACTCAAGAATGTTACTGGTAAGTTTACACGGGAAAATGTATACTATTCAAAATAAATTTAGCAATTTTCATTACAACCGCCAAACATTGCACATGATGAAAAAAACTATTTTTTTGAATATAGGCATAAGTGGCAGCCTTTCTACAAGATATTGCAAGCGAAAACTTGCGAAAAATATCAAACGCTAAAGTAATACTGATGTGACGTCAGAATTAAAGACACATGATCAAAACTGACAGGTCTGCTTTAGGTGGGAAACCAAAATCATGCTTAAGCAACTGTTTGGTCATCAGAACAAAGGAAAAACAAAACAAAGTTTTGAAACATTTTTTTTTTCGCCGAGAAATGAAGATCCAAAGTTTTTGAATTTGACGTTTTTCTCTGGCTCTTTCATTATCGCCTTACAGTTACGTTTCTAAGTGGAATTTCCTGAAAAACGGCATTGAGTTTAATTGCCCGGTGCACATCAATATGATAAAATAAAAAAGTAAAAGTAGGCAAAGTGATTGTGCAAAATTCTCTTTCGTGGCTTCAATACGTAAGCTAAAGAATGAGTTAAACGACAGCGTTATCTCACTATCATGACGCGTTATACATCCGAAACTTACAAGTTGTACTCGCCACGGTGTTGGCTACATTCTGATTCGTTTGTCTTGTTTTGTTGTTTTGAAGTCCTTGAAACCAAGAAACCCGAAATTAAGACAACTTCGACCACATGACGTCAACTTGACGTCATTTTTTCGATGAGTAAAATTTATACCACAAAAGCCAAATCTCATTTGTCACATAATCATAATCGTTGATAAAGAAGAGATGAAAAAGAAGGGAAACAAATGGACAAAACAGAAATCAGGTGTTTGCATTGTGTTTAATGGTTGTGAATTTTAACTTCACACGCCTTCTGTATTTCTTGGTTGTTCCAAAAGCCCCTTTAAAGGATGGCGCTTTTTGATTCATCGTATCATGTGCCGAAGACCCCGTTCTTGTCCCTTAAGTAAAAGAAATGTCCATAGTTGCTCTAAGATGAGAAAAAATATATAGAAAAGATAAAAAAATTGCTCAATTAAATTTGCATACTATATTTCACCGAAGGCCACGCATTCTGCGATTTTCCAATGGATTTTAACGGTAGTTTGAATCTTATTTCCGCCTTCAATCATCTTTCAAACTTTGCTCTTTGAACAATGTTTTGTATAACACTTAAATAACCGGGAATCACATGATTTTAAACCCAATTTCAGTTTATATAAAATCTACGAAACATCGCCAGTTTGCTGAACTTTAAGTTTTTCTCCCCAAGCTTATACTGTGTTGACTGATAGATAGGGACATGGTGAGAAATTTTAGTGTTTTATGAAAGGATGAAGCATAATTAATTCTGTTCTTGTTTTCGTTTTCATAAAAATTACACAATAATTCAGTGTTATTTCAAATGTGTTGTGCAGAATTTACATAAATAATACATTCTTACCAGGCTGAAGTTTTTACATAATTGCCTGTTGCATTATGATTTTAGTTATTCCATTATCGCATAAGAGACGGAACTCACAATTTACTGACGACCTTGGTAAACATATATGTTTCATACGACACATTTTTCTTTTCTATATGTTCTCGTATTTCACAGGTATGTGTCTATGACGGATTGATTACCAATGCTCACGAACAACGAGACTGTGGTCATTTACAAATTCTTGCTTTTAATTAAATCAAAACAGTCTAAGGTTGAGGATTTGGGTCCCGAGATATCGAGTTTACTTCTCCAGTAGATTCTTTAAAGACCGTTCCAAGACCGTTATGCTGCGATTTACCTTTATACCTGTTCCTTATGTCTTCCCCTCTCTTGTGCTCGTTATCTTTGAATTGGTTCATGCTAGCTGGATAAATGGGCTCCTTGGAAAGACTTAGCCATCTGGACCTTTCAGGGAAGCTGTGGCGATGTTAAGATATCGACATTAGGTGTCTTTGGTTGATTTTTCCACTTAATTGTAATTGTACAATACGAACAACAACGCCAAATTTGTCTAAATTTTGTTGCTAGTTGTGAATAATCATGCATACGTTTTTCGATACGTTACGCTGATTGAAGAATATGGTTCTAACAATGCATCAGGCTGAAAATATTTAGTCCCATTCTAGTAGTCATCACAAGAGGCGCGGTTACAGCGCGAGATACGGGGCACCCGGATAGCTCAGTCGGTAGCGCCAACGAAAGCTTGTTTGTTTGTATTGAGGTTTCACGTCCCAGTCAACAATTTTTCAGTCATGTCGAGACGGAGCCGCCGCTTCTTGAGTTTTATTAATAAGTACTCTGGAAGGTCATTGTATCTTTCTCAAGGACACAACACGGTGCCGCTAGTGGGGTTCGAACCTTTGACCCATAACGAAAACTTTCCCATGCAATTAATAGAGACTTTTAGCTTTAAAGGAGAACGCAGTAGTCAACAATACATTTAGGAGTACAGATATAATTAAAGCAAACATTATGTTGCAAATTTTGTTTGTAAATGTTATGAACCACTGCAGAAGCTGAGGGTGAGGTTAGGCGCCTGTAAAACCGGTTTAAGCCCGCCAGTAACTTTGTGTTACTGATCGTTCCAAGGCGATACTTCTGTGGTGGTTCTTTTTGTTTGCGAGCTACGACGTATGTGTTTAAAATTCAAATGGGCATCATATAATTTCTTGCTCTGACTTTCGTCGACGTTCCGAGTCAGAACCGTACGGAGATCGTTGGGAAATCGTACGGAAATTGTAGTGTACCCGTACACTTTAAGTGGAAATCGTACGGAGCCCGTGTGATGTCCGTGAGGAGTCCAAAAGTTTTCTGATTGAGCCCTTGCGGTCCCCAAATTATCATTAAAACGTGCGTTGACCACACGATCATAGCAGGGTCTTCGTACTGCGCCCACCCGACATGTGTACGGGCTTCGTTCTTATGATTTTTGAAAAATGGTGAAAGTGCAGACTATTATAAAATCGTAGAGACTACGGAGATCGTAGGAAGCCATAGAATCGTAGGGAAATCGTAGGGACAGCGTTGGGTCACCCTGCGAAGACCGTAAGAAAATGCAAAAATTTGCATCGTACGATCATCGCAAACTAATCGAAGGCCGGCATAAGGCATTGAATATGTACTGTAGCTTGTTACAAAATATTTCGTTTAAACATTAATGCATCGACGTTATTTCGTGTTTCTATTCACTTAATGTTTTCTGGTGTATAATGACCTTCGAATTCATTTGATAAATGGTAACCACCCTATCTCGAATGACCATCACTACAAACTCTTGCGTATGCAATTAACATATTTTTTTTAGCTGTAAAAAGGTTAGAGAGAGCAGCGATCAGTAAATGGTGCAATCAGTAAGAAATTCCCACTTCAATAATCTAGGTGGCAAAAATAAAGCAACAATCATGTAGTTATACTAAGAAAGAATATGGTAAGCCGAGTGAGCAGCTATTTCCAAATAAGCGGTCACTCACTTACCCAAACTTAACTAAAAACGAAAACGTACACCAGGTGCAAACAACATAAAAATCAACACCAAAACATTTAACAATTAGAACCACCACAGAAGTATCGCCTTGGAACGATCAGTAATATAAAATTACTGGCGGATTTAAACTAGTTTTTCAGGATCATAACTTCACCCTCAGCTTCTGCAGTGGTTCACAACATTTAGTTAGTTGTTCTATCCTCGTGGTGAATCTCTAACTGGACAATGAATCGTCAAGGACAAACAAATAAATCATGATAACCACCCTGATGAATCAAAAACGAGGATTCAGATACAATAAGCTGGCGATGGAAAGACCTTGGAGCCAAACAACATTTCTGCAAGGGAGCGCGGTGGCATAGTGTTAGAGCGTAGGACTCCGAATCGAGTGGTCCTAAGTTCGGTCCCCCAGAAAGCGACACCGTGTTGTGTCCTTGAGCAAGACACATTAACTCCCTACAGTACTGGTTAAACCCAGGAACTGTTGGCTCCGTCCCTACATGACTGAAAAATTGTTAACTGGGACGTTAAGCATTAATACAAACAAACAAACATTTCTGATAATCTGGAGTTAGAAGAAAATCACCAGTTGAACACCGGAGGGTTAAGCAATAGACAAGAAGCTCTTGCCCCAACCAACTAAAATGAATAGATTTAAGTCGGGAACATCATAGAGTCTGACTCCCGACCCACCCGTGTGCAATAAAATGAGCCGCCTCATGGGAAAACCAACAATCTGCATGGGCGAAAACAAAGACGCAGATCGGCTTCGCGGTAACCACGAAGCTGATCAGCGCCTTTGTTTTCGCTACTCCGATAGTACAATTCCTCCTCTACTTAAATCCGAAATTTCAAGCTTCTAGCTCTTTTCTCTGCTTGTACAGGCTGGTTTGTGTCGGACCTAGTCGGTTACCACATTCTTGGTTTTCCCACGAGGCGGCTCAAAGATCAACCAAGATTGGGTTAAAATCTAAGCGTGCAGACTGTCGCATAATATTATATTCTATACGTTTGTATTGTATGATGACATTTCCAATCTGAAACAAAAAGAGAAAATTTCCTTTGAAAAAAAAAAAAAAAAAAAAAAAAAAAAAATGTTTTTTTTTTTTGTTTTTTTTTTTTTTTGTTTTTTTTTTTAGATTTAAAAACACTCGTCTGATTTTGGATCAAAATACTAATAACATGTATACCTCTGTATACCCCAGTTTTACAGGATAAGGGTTTAAACAATAGACAGTCATGCTATCGAGAGGAAATGTAGGTATATTCTTGATGACAAATAGACGTAAAAGAATGTAAAAATAAAACAAAATTTGACAATACTTTTTATCATCGCAACAAAAGAATTCGGTTCTAACAAGTACCCAAACACAATCTAAATTTCGAAGCAAAAATAATCTATACCCCTGTACAGTAACATCACAGTTTTACTGTTTGAGTGACATTTAGTGAGATGATACATTCCACGTACAGGACATTCTATACTAATTATTCACAGAGAGAGAGATAGAGAGAGAGAGACAGAGAGAGACAGACAGACAGACAGCAGCAGTTACATGTTATGTGTTTTATATACAAAATAATGTTTATAAGAAGCATAAAATACATGATCTATACATTCATGTATATTATCACGTAACTGCTTACATATATGAGTGTTTAAATACGGGTTTCAGTAGTGATATAAGTTCATCTTGAGCTTCGCTTCATTTCATAACGCCAAAGCCATCAGCTATTGAAAGTTGCCCCAACCTTTTCCCATGTAGATGATTTTGTCCTTGCGATGTCCATCTGTAATTTCAATCGTAGGGGCCAGATCGGAATAGACGCCCCTTTCTCTCAGCACAACTTGCCTGTCGCCGACTTTGCCAATGTACATCCTACCCTGAACATACAGACAAAAGTAATGCGTGATAAACATTACGAAAACACGCCCATGTAATATACAGATTTTTAAAAGTTGTGAAAATCGAAAATTTTCAGTAGAAAATTTTTGATAATTTTCTTATTTTTGCTCAAAACATAGATTGTGGGTACATGTTAGAACCGCCTCAGCGAGGCGGTTCTAACGAGTACCCACAATCTATGTTTTGAAGCAAAAATAAGAAAAATAGGTATGCCCCTGCAACCCCCAGTTTTACTATATAAAAGTGGGGTTTGAGGGGGTATTTATTGCACGGACATGTTTTCCTGATGCAGACAAAAGTAATGCGTGAAAAATGACGAAGAGAGCTCTACGTGTACATGTAAAAATCAAATGATTTTATCATAAACTAAGCCCTAAGATATATAGAAAAAATCAAATGCACTGTATATTAGATTATAAAAATAGTAATAATTTCATATGTAAGATTTAGAATAAACCATTTTGGATTTCTCGGTCCTTTACATCTATTTAATTGCACGACACTTCAAACTTTTATTTGTAATGTTGATATTCATTTTCTTAGTTAGAATGGTCTCAATATGATCAAGTTTGCTTATCTTTATTCCATTATCCTCATTGACTCTGTTCTGCACATACATTTGGTCTATGCTACGCGATGTCATCAAACGCACTTACGACATAACTTCTGTTTTTGACCATTCTTACTAGTATTTTAACTAAATTCGATCATTACTTAGTCAATTGAAAGACCACGCAATGAGCCTTAAAATACATATCGCCATACAGTATACGTTTCTCTGTCGAAATGAGTGTACAAAAAT
Source organism: Rugalucina vietnamica (assembly GCA_964017185.1). NCBI lineage: Eukaryota > Metazoa > Mollusca > Bivalvia > Lucinida > Lucinidae > Rugalucina > Rugalucina vietnamica. The sequence goes on from OZ024874.1 coordinate 47,226,826, forward strand.
AGTATACCCAATAACAATGAAATTCAAATGTAAAAGTTCACGGTTACTGCTCCATTTACATACCTTATATGCATCACCTAGTTGTTTAAAAGTCTTGTTATCCATCGGTACCACGGACAAGAAGTCTTTCAAAGCATTCTCAAAGTCCCCTGTCTTGTAATATCTCATAATACCGTGTCTGGTTTTTTTCAATGGCTTGGTGTTCATTAGAAGCTTACGCCAGGCCAGCACTCCTGAAATGCATACAACGATCACTACGAAAACCTCCCCATTAATGCAATATACAGATATTTTTTCAGCTGTAAAAAAAAAAAAAAATCATTGGAAAAAATTCATATTTGCATAAAGCATTCATTTTGGGAACACGTTACAACCGCCTTGCCGAACCTGCGGTTCTAATGAGTACCCACAATGTATGGTTTGGATCAAAATTAAGAAAATTAGGTATACCCCTGTAAACCCCAGATATTCTATATAAAATGCGGTATACTTCTCATGGACATGTTTTCCTGATGCAACAATAATAATTTAAACATAAAAAGTAAAAGTAAGCCATGATCAGGAACTGTGCAATCAGTACCAATCAATGTGCCACCTTAAAGACGAAGTGTAGTTGCAAAAAAAAAAAAAAAAAAAAAAAAAAAAAAAAAAAAAAAAAAAAAAAAAATAAAATAAAATAAATAAATAAATACCGTAGCTTTATTTTACAGAAATGCCCTTAAGTCTTCTTAACCGTATATATATGAAACTTCAATTTCAAGAGTGATGCAATATTTGCGAAAAAAAAAAAAAGAAAAAAAAAAGTGTTTATTCTTTTCTGTACTTGTAGTTCTTTGCCAGATTCAAATTGTGGAAATGTTGATTGAGGATTTAGACTTTCATCAGGAAAACATGTCCGTGTAATGTGCACCCCCTCAAACCCCACTTTTATATAGCAAAATTGGAGCAAAAATAAGAAAAAAAGGTATACCCCTGCATACCACAGTTTTGCTACATAAAAGTGGGGTATAAGGGGGTATACATTACCGTACATGTTTTCGTGATTGAGGAATTTAGCCTTTGTACCTTTGACTGCATCTGAACTCAAACTCCTCTTCGATCTTTGGTCTGTAAATACACAATTTCATTTCACGTGTAGTGGATTCTGCTTGGTAGAATATTTTTTGTAATTCTAAGGTTTCTTCTAAGGAAGAACAATATAAAGTCTTGTGTTTATTAGAAGCACTCTTTTTTCCTAACGTTTCGGCCTTTTACCGCCTTCTTCAGAGGAAACTTTTAACTTTTTGCAAACTTTACATACTTTCCAGCAGTCAAACTCAGGTAGCCATATTGAAAAAAAAATAAGAATATTTTTGTTATTATTTTTTTACCAATTTCAGTTTGACTTCGACAAGGTATGGGTAAAATACTTTGACCAAGCCGCTTGAACTCACGTGATGAAGTTTTGTAAACACGGTAAAAGTGGTAACTACATGTATTTGTTTTACGCGTTCCTACAGTGCCATGTGAAGCACTTGGACCCGATATAAAAAGGTTTTGTTTGACTTTTTGGTAACGGATTTTGTTCTACTTCTTTAACACAGTTAATCTTCACAAAATAGAGTCGATTATAACATAAATTGCTTAAATTACTTTATCTTTTAACGAATCAAATGGAATCTTACTATAAAATTGCATTCAAAGCACTATATTATGATTTGAAATTCTTTCAATGACGTCATAAATAAGAATCAAATCAAATCTTTGACCAAATTCTAGGAATTATTGTTAGTTGGCCTCCCAAGTCATCAATTTTTTTTTTCTGTTGGCATTTTTGAGTACATTTTGGCATCCATGCTAAATGTGTTCCTTGATGTGTAACAATACACGCTAGGGTGGATGCCAAGTCTGAAAATGCCCCGGAGTCCCAAAAGTAGGTCAAAGGTCAACTAAGTGAAAATTCCATATATTTATGTAATATTTTCAATTTATTTGTCAAAATAACACATAAATTATATCTAATACATTTGTGAGGTTAAATAAGCAACAATTGATACAACGAAGTGATGCGGAATTAGGTCAAAGGTCACTTTAGTGCAAAAAATGCTTATTTTCATGCCCTTTTACAATTGTCTATATAAACATCAGTGTCAGTAGTATTCTGATGGGGATAAAGTTCTTTTAGGTGCTTCTTGAGACTACTGTTTGACTTTGTAGTTTTTATCATTGAAAGATGGTGGTCAATATGGCTGTCAAAAACAAGATAATGCTATAACAGTTGATACGTTTACACGTAACTTACCCTCATCTAAAAATCTTCATACACATCCAATTTTATTGTACTTTCTCATATTGTAATGGATCAGTTTTGTAAAACCAAGAAACATTTGATACATTTATGGTGTTGATCGCCATCAGTAAGTTTGGATTTATAAATGATGTTGATTTATATTTACATTTTTCTAAAACCTCCTTAGATGAACCATTAGATGTTCATCTGTGTTCATACTTCCATGAACAACATTGTGTCACGCGACGTGACGTAATCCAAACTTGACGTCAAAGAACATGAATCTCGCCAATCTGATTGGACGTTGTAAACGTCGACGCCGTTCCGCTGTTTGAACACACACTGTGTGTAGATTCTCTGTTTGCTGGTAAATGTGACCGCCTTGGTGATTTTTCAACAAGCGATAGAGAGAAATGAATGTAAATATAAGCAATGAGTTTAATTTTTATGTTGTTCATGGAGCTATGAACCGCAGTGGGTCGCTAGCAAAGCTTACATGAACCCCTTCGGGGTTCATTCACTTTGCACGCGACCCACTGTGGTTCATAGTTCCATGAACACCAGAAAAATGAAATTCATTTCTTAAATATATTTGAGGGTCAATTTCATGTGAGGACAAAAAATCACTTTTCATGTTTTGTAATTTTGACCCTGAGAAAAATGATTGAAAATAAGTGTATTTATGGTAATCAGAGTCATTTCAAATGCATCAGATTGGTACTAATATTTTATCTTTTTTTTTGCTTATTGTATAATGATGGTGGTCAAGCTGGCTGCCACAACAGCAATAATTAAATATCTATTGGTAAAATTTTATTACCTTACGTATGGAGAACATAAGTAATCTTGATTTCATCGCAAGCAACTCTTTTAGGGCATATTCGCTTCAATAATAAAGTCGTTAAGCTAATTTATTCTTCGAAACTTCCAGATCAATAAATAGTGTATTAATGATAAAATATAAATTGATTGAAATTTAGGCTGTTTGTATGTTTGTGAAGCCCGAGGGGCCTCTCGAAGACATCAAAACTGCTGTTTTTCATCCAGTGAAAGCTAAACATCTGAATTTCAGTACTTATATTTACATTTTTATTATCAATCAAGTATCTGTCTTTTAGTTCCAAAAAACTGTTGCTAATTTTCCGGATAGTTATCATTAAAGCAGACTTACCGGAATTTCGGAACAGCCCAAACGCTAAATTTTCAAGCTTAACGTCATGGCTATATGCGATCGACGTCAGCAATCATGAGTAAACAAACAAAGACACTGGCTGACATTGACGTGACTCCGCAATTAGGCTTGGTTTACGGTTTGTCAGCAGAGTGATCAGAGTGTAATTGGAAGAGCAAAATATTTTCTTAAGTTTAAAGCCTTTCAACATGAAAGATCTTTATGTTTTTGTGGAGACTCAGATTTTGTAGCCATGTCTAGCACTGGTAGAGAGAATGGCTTGGCTGTGCTGGCATTGAGATGCTAGCTTTGACTCAGGCATTTGTACATACGTCCATTCATTAAGGTATCATATAGGAACTTGGAGAATTTTACACAAAATAGAGTTTGGTAGAAAATCATAAACATGTTATTGCATGATTATCATAAATACTTTATGGCCCACCTCTCTTTGAATGTTTTTACTGCTTCCAAAGGATCTTACAATTATATTTCATTTACTTCATTGATTAAGCTCAGCTGCTGCTTTTTATCATTTGATGAGACTACTTACATTTATATTTTACTTATGAAATAAATAAACTTGTGTATGTTTGGTGTTTAGACAGATAAAATTGAAAAAATCACTGCAGATCCAAACTAATGTCTGGTGTAGCTTTACTGAGGTCGCTGCTCATTCTATAATTTAAAACTAAAACATATTGTCAGTGAACTATCAATGCAACATGAGCCGTACTAACAACGAATCCTGTCAATGAAAAGTCTTTCTCATTAACAAGTGGGGAGTACTGCACACATATATATGCAAGCTTTTCTTGTGTGTCCAAGTACTGAGTTTCTTATATATGTAAATGTCATCATGGCTCTCAAAAATTGCACCAGCGTATTATATCTCTGACACATAGCATCACATTACTTCCTTGTCCTGAGACTTGGCATATGAATAGCATGGGCTAGGCAGTTCTGGCATGGCAATTGTTATCATCTCACCACTGCAACCACAAAGCGTGGTTTACTGCACTTATGCATGCTATCTTTGCTCGTATAAGAAGTACCAAGTTTCTTATTTGCATATTTTACCAGGCATGGTGTAAATGAGGTTAAAATACCATTTTATACACTCTTTGCTTACCTCAGCTTATATTAAGTGCAATATACTCAATGGATAAAATTTTGACATTGTTATTAACTTTGACTAGCCCCGTAACTATTTAACCTGCTATTGGCCTTAGCTGTTCCCTCTTTTTTAATTTGCAGAGATTTTTTCTTTCTAAATTTGATAAAAAATTACTCAAGTTGCACATTTGATGCAGTCATTGGCCTTATTCGCAATACATCATTTCTGCAACTACCCGATGAATAATAAAATCAATCTTTTTTATTTATAGCGTTGTGGAATAGAAGTTGTTGCTAGTGACAAGAATCCGAAAAACACTCAACGAAATTCAGCCCCAGTCTTGAGAAATAACGTCAAAAATTAAGAATTCGGAGATTGCCTCCCTTTGGTTTAAAATAAGAAGGAAAATTGGTGAATGCACTCTGGCAAAACCACATACGATAATTCAATTGTTTATATTGGAAATATTAGTTAATATTTTCAACCCTAAACTATCAAGGAGGTTTGAAGACACATTGATTTAAACAGGCTCTATGGAATTTTACATGTATTTTCACTGACTAAACGTTTGCTTCTGAGCATATGTAGTTAAGCATTGTCTTCTTGGAACGCTGCAATACCTATCAATTTTGCAGTTTTATTTGCTAAATAACAACTGACTGTGGAAAGCTATATACCAAAATAAAAGTTATCGCATAATCAAAAATGGACCAGTAAGTTAAGCATAACCATATTGTTCTCCTTATGTTGGTAGCCATTTTGTACCCCATCTTTGAAAGTTCCATAATTTCTAAATTTTATATCAGGACTTTAATTCTGGAAATTGCTACAGTTCTAAAAATGGGCAAAATGAACAATGCATTCGTATGTTTTGTTTAGTAGTTTTGCTTGTTTGTTTTCTTGCGGGGGGAGGGGGGGTCAGTGGGTTGGGGCAATTACATTCACTAAGGACGGGATCTGAACATCATGTACAAATGAAATGAACATTCTATGAAATAACCTTTACAAAAAAAAATAGATTAAGAAAATTTATTTTTTTGTGGGTAATAGTGAAACATGCTTGTTTTAATAATTTAGTCTGGTTTTGCTACACTTTTATCCTAAGCGAAACAATGCGATGGGGCACAAATAGACCTGCAAGAACAGATGACTATAGTACAGATTTGTATTTCATACTTAAAACTATCAATGCCAAACAAGCACAGCAATACCTCCTATCTCTGTCAGCTACTTTTACAACTGAAACGTTCCTGTAACTGAAATTGTGAATGCATTTTCAGGGTATACCCCGTTTTGCAATGATGACCTCAACTGACCTCTATGGCTGACATGCATTATTTTCTATATTAGCCTTAAATAATCTCAGAGATGAACTACAAATGATTTGGGAAACTTTCTTTAAGCCAGACCATGATTTTGAGATAGAAATGCATTATTTAGTAATCATTACAGGTTTTGATATTTTTGCACTCATATGACCTTTGACCTAATTCTATGAGCCAGAGGCAGTAACAAACTTGGAATATACCGGTATGAGTTTAAGCACTTGTCAATGAATAAAATGAGCACAGGTTGCTTTAAGTCAGTCCATGTTTGAATTGCAAGTTACTTGATTATTGTAACGGGTGTTTGTTATTTTGCACTCATTTGACTTTTGACTTAATTCTGTCACCCTGGAGCATTTACAGTCTTGATATCCACCCCTATGTCTTTGGACACATGTCAAGGAATAACATGAGTACAAGTCTCATAAAATCACTCCATGACTTTCCAAAATAATAATGTTTATTTTTATTTTTACAGATTTTTGCAATTTTGCACTCATTTGACCTATGACCTTGTTCTGTGACCCAGGGTCATTTACAGACCTGGCATCCACCCGTACGAGTTTGGGCACATGTCAAGGAATATTATGAGCATAGGTAGAATAATGTACTCAAAAATGCCAACAAAACGAAAACTAAGCGACTTTTATGGATTTGGACTGCCAAGTATGTAGAAAAAAAATCTGATACCGGAATCAAACAAAACCAAATCCTATCGGGACCTATAGAAAAAGTCAAACAAAACCTTTTTATATCGGGACGAAGGAAGCACCCAGTGATAGGGTCGCATTATTGAGAACATACTTGTTTAAGCAGTCCGATCAACAAATGCATATCTATATCAGAGGTTAAGCGGCACGGTCAAAGTATTTTACCTATAAGTGTATAAAATCTGTAATTTTATATGGCTCCTACACGTGACCTGATTTGTCGCGTTTACACTGATTTGTCGCGTTTGCAGCTTTGGCCGGTTTACCTCTGACATTGATGTGTATTTGTTAATCGGACTGCTTCAAATGGGTATATATTCATTAAACGATTCTATTATTGTAAACACGACATGTCCGCGTTCTTCAAATGTCTCTGGAGTATTACCTAAAGCCAGTAGAGTGCAAATACTTTGACCTTGTCGGTTGACCTCACGTGATCAAGTTTTGTAGACACTAGAAAAAGGGGCACCTATTTCCAGTGACATGCGAATCACGTGGACATATGTTATTTACCATCATTGAGTCACATTACTGAAAACTTATTTATTTAAGCAGCCCGATCACAAATGCATATTCATCACGAAAACATGTCCGTGTTATGTTTACCCCTTGAACCCCACTTTTATATAGTAAAACTGGGGTATACCTATTTTTGTTATTTTTGCTCCAAAACATAGATTGTGGGTACTCGTTAAAACCGCCTCGCCTCGCCGAGGCGGTTCTAACTTGTACCCACAATCTATGTTTTGAGCAAAAATAAAAAAATAGTAAAAATTTTCTGATGAAATTTTCATTTTTTACAACAGAAAAAAAAATCTGTATATTGCATGGGCAAGTTTTCGTAATGTTTAAGCAGTCCGATCACAAATGCATATTTTTGTCAGAGGTTAACCGGCACGGTCAAAGAATTTAAACTTTTTAAAGGTACACATTTGTTAGTGTGTTTAGTACAAAACTAAATTTCGTGAGGTAATTAAAACCTGTTCGCATTTCTATATTTGAAAACACATGTTTTGAGATACAGGACACCAGTGGTTGGTCAGATTTGAGATAGAGTATTGGTGTTTTGTTTAATTTGTACATGTATATCTGATTTCAATATCTGAGAAGTCGTTAAAAAGCCAAAAGCCCATCTGTTTTTAATGGGAAAGGTACAAGCAGGCAACGATCAAGAAAAGGCGTAATCAGAAAGAGAATCTCATCCAAAAACCAAGGTGGGAAAAATTAAATTAACAATCAGGCACTTATATACCATGAAAATGTATCATAAGCCGAATGAGCAGCTATTTTTTTCCAATAGGTGGCCACTCAGTTACCTAAATTTAACTAAAATATGAAAACATACATCAGGCGCAAACAGCACAAAAAGTTTTAACACCAAGACATAAAACAATAAGAACACAGAAGTATCGCCTTGAAACTATCAGTAATTACTGGCGGGCTTAAATCGATTTTACAGGTACATAACCTCACCTCAGCTTCTGCAGTGGTTAACATTAAGTTAGTTGGTCGGTCCTCGTGTAGAATCGAATCATCAAGGACAAATAAATAAATCATGATTACCACCATGATGATCAAAAACGAGGATTCACAGATTCAGTAAGCTGCCCGACTATTGAGATCCCTGGGCGCCAAATAACTTACTAACTCCGGAGAAAAGGAAAAACACCAGTTTAACCCCGGTGGGCCAAGCAACAGACAAGAAAGAAGCTCCGAGCCTCCGGCCCCAACCAACTAAAATGAATAACTTTGGTTTTGATTGTACTTATCTAGTTCTTGATCATTGCTTACTCACCACCGTATAATCCACGTTCCTGTCCGTAAATAGTGATGGTAACATAGACCACGAGTAACAGAGTCGAAGCAACGTTTCTTGAATACATCATTGAGACGCTCTGAAAAAGTAAGAATAAATGTTGTTGTTGTTTTTTTTTTCATTGCAAAAGCACGAAGTAGAAATCTGACGTTAAAGTAGCCTCGTGAAGTAAGCAAAATATCTCATTATATCATTGAAAGAATATCCCTCTAGAATCAATATTTTTAAAGCAATTGATTTTATAACTCGTGTCCATTCGAGCCTGTAGAATTCAGAGAGAGAGAGAGAGAGAGAGAGATACCGAAAATGTTATTAATTTAAGAGTGGTACCACTCAATTTCTGACACCTGCCGGTGCAATATGATCCAGAGAACAACGGACTGTCATCATGAGATGATTATTTCATCTCTGCAGGGGGCAATAAAGAGGCTCCTAAAGTATGATCTAGTTTTGGTACCACTGTTTATTGGTTTCAAGACGACTGAAAGCATGTGTTTTAAGCTGCTTCCCTTTGCAATCTATTTTTATTTTAGTCGCGGGGGTGGGGTGGTAGCGTGGGTGGCTACATGCATTCAGCAGGTTTTCTGTTTCTCCACGTTTTTTCATGGTGTTTAACATGATTTATTTGTTTGTCCTTGATGATTCATTGACTAGTTAGAGATTCACAGCAGGAGGACCGAACAACTAGCTACATGTTGTGAACCACTGCAAATACAGTATGGCCATGTAAAACTAGTTAAAGCCCGCCAGTAATGTTATATTACTGATCGTTCCAATGCGATACTTCTCTTGTGGTTCGTATTGTTTTATGTCTTGGTGTTGATTTTTGTGCTGTTTGCACCTAATGTGCGTTTTCATATTTTAGTTAGGTTAAGGTAACTTAGTGGCCGCCTTTTGAGAAATAGCTGTTCACTCGGCTAACAATATGTTTTCTCATTACAATGAACCTCAATAGATACAGGCCTTAAAGACTCAAGACAGTTACTGGTAGGTTTACATGGGCAAATGCTTTTTCGCCGAAGACCACTCATTCTGCGGTCTACCTCTTAAATTTTCCGTTGGATTTTGATTGTATTTGAGCCGCCTCATGAGATAACCAACAATTTGCATAGGCGAAAACAAAGACGCAGATCAGCTTCGCGGTAACCGCGAAGTTGATCAGCGCCTTTGTTTTCGCTACACGGATAGTACAATTCCTCTACTTTCTAAATCCAAAATTTCCAGTCTCTAGCCATCTTCTGTACTTGTGCAGCCCGGCTTGTGTCGGACCTGTTCGGAAACCACATTGTTGGTTTTCCCACGAGGCGGCTCATTTGATTCATATTTCTGTCTTCAATCACTACACAAACTTTGCCATTTGAACGACGTTTTGTAAAGCACTTAAGTATCTGGGAATCATGTGATAGCATACCCAATTTCAGTGTACATAAAAGCCTCGAACATCGTCATTTTTGCGGAACTTTAAGAAAATTGTTTTCGGTTTTCCCATCAAGCCTATACTGTTTGGCTGTATTGGCTGATAGGGACATGATGAGAAAATTGGCCTTTTATGAAAGAATAAAACATGGATTCCGTTTTATTTTCGATTTTGTTATTACTAATATACTGTGTAGAATTTACATATTAAGTTATTCAGTGATTTTCTTACCAGACTGAAGTTGTGTTTACATAATTGTCTGTTGCATTATGGCGTTGATTAATCCATTCTCGCATATAAGACGGAACTCACAATTTTCAGACGACCTTGGTAAACATATATGTTACATATGGCACGTTTTTCGTTTCTATATTATGATGGATATTTGCTCTCGTATTTCACAGGTATGTGTCAAAGGCGGATTGATTACCATTGCTCGCGAACAAATGGGGCATTTCATAAGTCATTGTTTGTTTGTTTGTGTTGAGGCTAACGTTCCAGTCAACAATTTTTCAGTCATGTCGGGACGGAGCCAACTCTTCCTGGGTTTAACCAGTGCTTTTTTGCTCAAGGACACAACACGATGACGACTGTGGGGATTGAACCCAGGACCTCTCGATTCGGAGTCCGACGCTCTACCACTACGCCACCGCACTCCCTTCATAAGTCATGCTCTTAAATTAAAATAGTTTCAGGTTGAGGATTTGGGTCCTGTGAAATCGAGTTTACTTCTCCAGTAAATTCTTTAATGACCGTTCCCAGACCGTTATGCTGTGATTTACCTTTATACCTGTTCCTTATGTCTTCCCCTCTCTTGTGCTCGTTATCTTTGGATTGGTTCATGCTAGCTGGATAAATGGGCTCCTTGGAAAGACTTAGCCATCACTGGACCTTGCAGTGAAGCGTGGCGATGTTAAGATATCGACATAAGGTGTCTTTTGTCAGTTTTGTCATTAATAAAACTCAAGAAGCGGTGGCTCCGTCTCGAAATGACTGAAAAATTGTTGACTGGGACGTGAAACCTCAATACAAAGAAACAAGCTTTCGTTCGTATGTTCTATCATTTTTATTCTTGATAGAATGTATATTGAGCACAGGCACTATCACGCAACAACGCAATTGTCCCTTATTCCAGTGTTAAACGGCTCATCAGCACATTACGATTCTCGCGTTGTAACCGCACTACTTGCGGATGTGAAGTCACTAGAATGGGACTAAATATTTTAAGTAATGCATTGTTAGATAATAATCGAAAACCATAGTCTTCAATCAGCGGAACGTATCGAAAAACGTATGCTTGATCATTCACAACTATTATCAAAATTTAGACATATTTGGTATTGTAGTTCGTATAATTGTACAATTACAATATATAAGTACTCTGGTACATGTAAGTCAATGAATCTTGCTCAAGGACACAACACGGTGCCCGCAGTGGGGGTCGAACCTTGGACCTTTCGATCCGGAGTCCGATGCTCTATCACTACACCACCGCTACGAAAGTAAGGATTACCACTATTCAGAAAATGACTATCAGACATTTCTTGCCTAACGTGAGATAGATTTGTACACCATATACTGAAATACAAACTTGTTTTTAATGGGGATGTCTCAAAATAAAATTCCAATCTTCTATGTATACATGTGCATCCGTTTTTAGTTGTTGATCAGGCCGACGCGAACCAGAAGCTGCACAGTCAAGTCTGTTAGCTGGTCCATACTTTCACCATAGGTTAATACCCAGGAAGCGGTGGTTCTGTTCCAGGATGAAAAATATTAAACCACAATACAAACCGCTGACAGAAACAAACAAAAAAAATTCAGTGGATGACGGAGCATATCTGAATATCTGTTACTTAGAAATGTTCTTATGAATACATGCTTCATGAAAGAAATTTACTGAACTTGGTCATCACTCTCGGACTTGCTTCAATATGAGCCATGCACTCGGCTAACTCTGTTTTGGAGTTAAATCATTTAACTCCAAAACCGGGCGCGGTAGCTTGAACGGTCGAGAGAATAAGATGCATAAGCACAGAAAACTTTTACACTGGACACTTGCCGAGCTGTACACTTTTTGGAGTGTTTTAAACGCGTGCACGGTGGAAAGGCAATTAGCACTCCCTTGGCCTTCCATTTAAGGGATGCTCACACAACAGCGTATAGCGCCAACGTATGCCGACGTATGAGATATTTTGTCCATACGTTGGTGTACGTTGCATACGTTCAGCATAAGTTTTGTATGATTAACGGATACGCTACAATACGCTGGCATACGTTGTCATACGTCGTGTACGCCCAGAATTTTGTGCGTTCACAAAATTTCCAACGTATGCCGACGTACTGTTAACACATAAGTTAGGCGAACGCAACGAATACGTTATGCACAAGTTCATGAACTTTTCTGTAAGTAACTCATACGTTCTCATATGTTGTCATACGCCAAAGCTCCCTCGAAGTTTTTAGCGTATGAGAAGCGTATGCATAACGCATTGCCATATGCACAACTCAAAGCGCATTGGTCAGCGCCTGAGCGCCGCGAGAACGCCAAGGAAAAAACGACTTTATTTGTGAAAATGCAAGCCATGACGTTCTCACCGCGTCCTCGTTGCATTGCTACGAAGTTCACACTGCGTTCTACCGCGTTTCTTCGGAGTTCTAGCCGGTGATTCAAAACGCTTGCACGACCTAAAAATTATCACTGTGCTTGGGTGTGTACATTGCGTTTCAACGGCGTTCGCACCGCGTTTCCACGGCGTTCTGGCACAGCGCTGACGGATGATAGGCAAAATGGAAACGAAGTCCCTGTCATTGTACGTTTTGCTTTCAAGAATATCCTCTCAGCTCTGGCATAAGTCTGTGAAAATGACTATTCTGAAAGCTGCCACCAACCATGGCGAGACCCAAAGCATTCTTTGTCCCCTGCTCTGTGTCTTTACAGAACTATGCTGGCAGCATCAACAGCAATTTTTATCTGCTGCTCCTACAAATATACAAGTAATAAACCAGATGTCATTGTGCATTTGATTTAGATAGTGTTTTGTTTGCTTTTGTCATTTTTTTAATTTGCATATCTTTTTTTCATCTATTTTCATCAGAAAATCACCATTGGACGCGGTAAGTGAAAGCTCCACGCAAGCGCAATAAACGCCGTGACAGCGCCTCGCGAAAGCCGTGACAGCGCCTAGCAAACGCCACAGGAAAACAGTAAAATAAATGACACGCCATGAAAGCGCCGAATGCGGTGTAGACGCAGTGACATCGAGATGGACGCCATGCCATCTTTGTGCAAACGCCATAGGCTACCACCGCGTGCCCGCGGAGCTCATGGCGCGTTGGTGAAGTTCTCACCGCGTCGCCACGGCGTCCTCAGGGCGTTCATACGGCGCCCTGATTATAAGGCAAAGCGACGGCATTTGTTTTAGGTATGTCCAAACGAAACGCCGATCTTTGGCGTTCTAGGATTTCCAACGGTGTTAGCTGGCGATGCAAGGTCGTGTGCTACGGCGTTGGTGGCGTTCGTACCGCGCTCTCCTCGGTGTTCTGCATTTATCTAGAACGCCGTGATAGCGCCGCCCTGGTGTGACAGGATTTCAGGGTAAGGATAACTGACAGGTCTGACATGATCTTAGCTGTACGCCGTGGTCGTAAAACAAGAAAACAAACAAACCAACGAACCATGCGCACAGACAAACATTTAATTTGGATAAACGAAAGTTTCTAAATGTGCGTCAATGCGATGAAATATTTTGAGATAATCCCTGACCTTTTGACAATAAATGGTGTATTTACATCTCAGAGTACATCTCAGTTTAGGCAAGAAATGTCTATCTATAAGCGGAGTTAAATGCTCTGATGAACACCATAGGCAGAAACCATGAAATATATTTCATAGCATATAAAAACCAGATTGGCTTAAAACAGAGGGGAGGGGGCGATTTGGACCTATCGGCATACTAATAATTGTCCGTTTAAGTTTAGTTTAAACTTTTATTTCTTTCTTGTATATAACAAACATAATATAACACGTACAATAATATTGAATTGAATATACAAAGAAGAGGGATACAGGAGGAAGTCTGTTGACTTATATATATCTGTATCCCTTGCACTCAATAATGTTTGCAATGATATAAAGTGACTTGAAGAAAATACACAATTTACAAAATGTGAGTTTAAACTTAACATAATTTTCTAATTATGCAAAATTTTTTACAGCTCTCTGTCTTCTCCACGGGGGTAGGAGAATATAGTTGAATAATCATACAAAAGAAGTTCGCTTTGCTTCGTACACTTAACAAGCAAAATGGACGTCAGCATTGTTGGTAAAAACAAAACTACAATAAGCAAATATATTTCATCAGCATTTTATTCAAATGTTAGCCTGACAGGAAAAAATTACCGTTCAAAGCGTTTAGTTTTAATGATAAAGTCTTGTACAGCTGAAAATATGTGTTTGTTTTGATCAAATGAAAGTGATGGATCCCCATAAAGGAGTACATTAAGATTTGGGTGACAAATTGTAGAGACCGTATTTAACAGCTCCCTTCTCGAATCAGTATATCGGTGGCATACAAAAAGGTAATGATTAGTATCTTCTACGGATCCGCAAACACAGCGTGGACTGTCAATTATTTTTTTAGAATGAAGATGCTGATTTAAGCTACTGCATTTGGTTCTTAATCTAGCGTGAAGTACTTGTCCAAGGCGCTTACCTACATTGTAATATCGAGGTGGTACATTAATATTGTGGTTTAGTTTGTTCTTGAATATGTTTAAGCTTGGAGAATCACGAGTTTGTTGTGGGAGTTCATTCCAGTCGCGGATAACAGAAGGTAGAAAAGAGTTGTAATATTGCTCAGAATTTGTACGTATTGTTTGTAAATTAGATGCATTTCGTAAAGGATAGGACGAGGTACTACCAACAGTGGGGGGCACTAGAGAACTAAGATAGTTAGGAGAAAGATTGTTTTGCATTTTATAAAATAATATCAGCTTATGTTTTTTCCTCCTCGACTCTAATGTCTCCCAACCTGTTTCTAGTAAAAGGTTTTCGATAGAGGCCAATTTGGTCGCACCTGTGACTATTCGTGCGGCTTCATTGTGAATTTTTTCTATATCTTCCGATTCGTACTGCGTACAGTTGTTCCAGACAACATCGGCATATTCTAAGAGCGGACGAATAAATGAAAAATATATTGTTTGAAGGGATTTCCTATCTAACTGAAATTTCAATTTCCGCATTATATTGATTCTCTTCCATGATTTCGATTTGATTGATTCGATGTGACTATGCCAAGTACAATTATTTGAGAAGATAACTCCTAAGTGTTTGTGATATACAACTTCATTTATTTGGTTTTGACTCATCATAACTGGAGGATGAAATAGTTTAATTTGTTTTCTAGAAATAAGAAGAGATTCCGACTTTGCAGGATTAAATGACACTAACCACTGAATTGCCCATCTGTGGATTTTTTGTAGATCTGTGTTCAGTTTTTCTGCAGCTAGAATAGGGTTATCAACAATAATGTATAAGCTCGTGTCATCTGCAAAAAGTCTAATAGATGAGTCAATATCTTCAACAATGTCATTAATATATAAAAGGAATAACAGTGGTCCAAGAATGGAACCCTGAGGGACACCAGCACCAACTGATGTCCATGAAGAACTGGCACCTGGTAGTACAACATGTTGTTTTCTATTATGTAAATAGTCAGTAAACCAACTCAAGAGAGATCCAGATATACCTGCAGAACGAAGTTTAAAAAGAAGGCCCTTGTGCCATACTCTATCAAAGGCTTTACTTATGTCACAGAATATGGCACGAACTTCTTTTCCCTCGTCGAGGGCTTTACAAAAGGTATTATAAATGTCGACTAAGTGGAATCCCCTGGAATAAAACCTGACTGTAGTGTTGTTAAAATATTGTTATTACGAAAAAAGTTAAACAGATATTTATGGACGATTTTTTCTAAGACTTTACCGACAGTACTGAGAAGCGAAATGGGTCTGTAATTCGAAACGTCAGATGGGTCATCTTTCTTGTGAATAGGTGTGACATTAGCCTGTTTCCATATCTTTGGAACTTTGCCACTACTAAGAGAAAAGTTGAAGAGATCACATAGAGGGAGAGAAAGAGGTTCAGAGAGTTCTTTCAGAATACGATTGTTTATTCGATCTGGTCCAGCTGCTTTGCCAAGAGGCAGTGTTTTCAAAATCTGTTTCACCTCGTCGGGAGTTGTAGACAGAGAATCTAGAGTATTATTAGGTACATTTAATGTTTCAGGTAGATTTGCTTGACTATCATCTAAGAGAGTTTGTTCGGTAAAAAGGCTGTTCAATAAATTCGCTTTATCAACGTCGTCTGAGAAAGTCTGTCCTTCCTTATATAACGGTGGTATGGTCTTTGTCTGTCCAGGTTTGATAAAATGTTTCAGCGTTTTCCACCAATCTTTTGGCCCAGTATTTTGATTTTGTAATTTATCAGTTAATTTATCAATTACTATTTTTTTAGATTTACGAATTTCACGGGTTACTAAATTTCTGTACTGTTTATATCTTTCGAAGTGATTTGCATTTTGTGTTTGCTTATATTTATCGTATAATCTTTTCTTTTTCCTCAGTAGTTTTTTGATATGCGTAGTAAGCCAAGGGGGGTCGGATGGGCGCACCTTGATTAGTTTATTGGGAATGTGCTTATCTGCCAGTGTATTTATTTTTTCTGTAATGTTTTCAGCATATGTATCTATGTTATCACTTATTAATGCTTGCCAATCAGTACGTTGTAGATCGTTAGAGAATGCTCGATAGTTGCCTCGGTCGTATAAATATATTTTTCGTTGGTATGTGGGCGTTTTACTTTTGGTGAATTTTAGTACACAGAAAATAGGACAGTGAAATCTAACATTTTGCTCGAGAAATGGTTCTCCAACGCCACTTATCAATACGTCATTCTTATTAGCAACGAGAAACAAGTCAATAAGAGATGAGGAAATTTCAGTGAAATGCGTTTTTTCTTTTATTAATTGTTCCAAGTTATACTGTTGGCATAAGTCTTTTATTTTTAAGTTTATTCCATGTCAAAGACATATGATAGATCTTCGCATAATTCTGACATGATGAAACTTATTAAGGTGCATATGATTTATTTACTTAGTACATGTATGTGGTAATTGAATGCTTTTTGGCAAGAACAAATGTTGAGAATGAAATACCATTATTGGTTAAATGTATAGGTAAAATATTTTGACCGTGCCGCTTGATACAACGCTATACATATTCATGTGCAGATTTCATTATGTGAATTTGGTAATGTCAACATTCACTTATTGATTTTTAGACTGCGTATTGTCAGCATGATAAGAATTTACGGTATGACTTTCACAATTCACGTAGCTCTACTACCGAGCCGCATCGTGAGAAAACCGGATTTTTGCCTAGGCGAAAACAAAGGCGCAGATCAGCTTCGCGGTAACCGCGAAGCTGATCAGCGCCTTTGTTTTCGCTACACGGATAGTACAATTTCTCTTCTTCTTAAATCCGAAATTTCAAGCTGCTAGCCCTTGTCTGTAACTGTACAGGTCGATTTATGTCGGACCTGGTCGGAAACCCCGAAGACCGGTTTTCTCGCGTCGCGGCTCAGTCCTAATTACAATATGCGTACGAGCCAGTCACGTGAGTTCAAGTGGCAAGGTCAAAGTATATCTTTACATTGTAAAAAGTAAAATAACGTGACCAACCACACTACTGAGAATCACGTGGTATTGTATACATACAAGCCGATAAATGATCGGTGACACACAATGAAATTCTGTCCGAGGTTGAGGTAAGATGTTAGAGTTGTTTCCCATAGCGTTTCTTCTACTGACTGAAAGATAGGTGAAATCAATGCAGCATTTATTGAAAGAAAGCAACATAAGAAATCACGGTTATTTCTTTTTCGCGAACACTTCAATGTTATTGTGATGGAAGTAGTATGTGTTCATGCGGCGGAAGTGTTTGCGACACTATCAGTCAATAGAGTAAACGCTATAGGAGAAAACTCGAATTTCTCATCTTTACTTCGGACAGAATTTCATTGTGTGTCACTCATTCCGTACCACGTGTTTCTCATTTGTGGACCACTTAAGACGACGCTGAGTGACTAAAAAACAATAAACGTATTAAATGTTAAAAAAATACAAAAAAAAAAAAAAAACAAAAAAAAAAACAAAAACAAAAAAAAAAAAAACAAAAAAAAAAAAAAAAACAAAAAAAAAAAAAAAACGCAACAATAATATTCCACTACATTTAGAACAAACTATGATACAAACAGAAATCATCGCATTTTCTACTTCTGCATTAAATGTCAGGCTTCCGAATGCAAGAAACCGATTTTCAGTTTGATGAGTATATACGGAGTTATGCGATGCCGACCGTGGGCATGCTGAAAGTAATAAACCACACAGTGCGCATGCGCAAGCGTTAAAATAATGGTACGATTTAAATCCGCTATAAACCCCCATTCAAAATTACCATGTACCACTCAGCAGATAACTCGCACGTTAAAGAAGTAAAAGGAGTAAAATTAAAATTACCCCCCTTTCAATTAATCATATAGGGATTTTGATGGTTTTAATTACACGCTTGTGCGTCGTGGAACTTTATTTCTTTTTCATGAATTTTAATTAGGGTGCAGATGACATTGTTTCTTGATGATTTGGAGATTCAAAGGTGTGCGCATGCGCAGAGCAAATCTTTCCCAATTTGCACTGTTGAAGCTGACAAAAAATTCTCGTTCAATTTTTATCGAAATGAAAATCAGATTTTGCATGATATACCCTAATATCCCTATGAATTGGAATCATACAGCAACGACATGAAGTTATCTACGTTTCACCCTTATTGTTGCGTTTCTTTTTTTGTTCAGTATATATCTACCCATTGGACCATACGTTTTGGTGACGGCGACGTCTTTTATAAGTTTTGGTTTTGAAGACGTCTTAAGAACGTTTCACAAACGTTTTTAATCAATGCAGATGTCTACCGCACATCATTAAAACGTGTTTGTACCAATACCATATAAACACTTTGCAGAGACGTTGACTCAAAAATGCTGTTGTTTGTATAAATATCATTTTTTTAGTAATAAGTCATGTGAAAAAATACATTTGCGTTGCTAGATTGTCACATATATTCAAAATACGTGATACTATGGTCTAGAACGTTTTGTAAACGTACTAAACACCTTGCTTCCGAAGTGGGGAAGAAAACGTAAAGTTACTATTATTTCACCAAAACTAGGTACGTCTATTAAAAACTGAACATATGATTGGACATTTTATGTGAGCTACATAGAAAAAAGGCGTGTGTCTATCGTCTGGAAAACGTCTCCAACGCACCAACATCGCCCACGTGATGTTTTCATCCGGGTACACAGTATCGCCATATTGGACGCAGGGCGAAGCACAGAGTAAAGTTTAGCCTTTCGTTAGTTAGAGCGGTAAGTGCGTTTTTTGCTGTAATATTAGCCTAGGACGTTTCCTTAAAGTTGGTTTTGAAGAAAACCTTATGTAAAATACATGTATTTTTTGTTGTTTTCTACTGTAAATTATGATTTTATCATTTTATCTTAATGCAGGTGTCTTGAGAAAAAAAAAAAAAAAAAAAAAAAAAAAAAAAAAAAAAAAAAAAAAAAAAAAAATGCGAACCAGTCTTTTATACGATCCAGGGAAGCGATTCAGTAGCTTGAGAGGAGGTGATGTCAAAAATAGCAAGACAACGCCGACCCCGTCAACGGTTGCCACTATATATACGTACAGATATGAGCAGGAGCTTTTGAAGTTGACGATACAATAGATACATGTAAAAGGAACCAATTTCACTGCTGGCAGCATCATTAACGTTCGTTGTTGCTTATGTAAATTCACAGTATTAGTCATTCGTTTTAAATGTTTGTATTTTTTCTGTGTTCATTCCGCAGTGTGGGTTGTGAGCTCTCTTGGCAGTGAACAAACTTGTAGTGATGAAACTGTAAATGAGCACGACATTAAAAAACACACACAGTATTTTGGTTTTTGACCAGGTCTAACACAGTCCGGGCTGTACAGAAACAGAAGATGGTTAGAGGCTTGAACATTCGGATTCAGGAACAAAAGGAATTGTGCTTACTATGTTTCGAAAACAAAGGCGCTGATCAGCTGCGCTGTTGATTTGCGCCTTTGTTTTCATATATACAGAAGACTGGTTTTCTCATGACGCGGCTCAAATAAAACTCAATGTTAAATACAACGAAAGTTCGCGTATTCTTCTGTGTCCTGAGTATTTGACTAGTCAACCCTCATGCATGTATTATTTTTTTTTCCATTTTTATTTTCATTTTCATTAACTGTGAAATACACCAATTAAACACACAAACACAGCATAAATCGATTAATTTCTCATTTATTCTGAGACAAAAGACCGGATATCTACGATTCTACATGATCCATCAGGAAAACATGTCCGTGTATTGAATACCCCCTTAAACCCCACTTTTATTTAGTAAAACTGGGGTATGCAGAGGTATATCTATTTTTCTTATTTTTGCTCCAAAACATAGATTGAGGGTACTCGTTAGAACCGCCTCGGCAAGGCGGTTCTAACGTGTACGCACAATCTATGTTTTGAGCAAAAATAAGAAAAATATCAAAAATTTCCTACTGAAAATTTCTATTTTTTACAACTTTAAAACCCACTGTATATTGCATGGGCAAAATTTCGTAATGTGATCATTCTACTTGGATTTTAGGTCCTAACAAGAATATTTCACTGCTTTCGCCTGATCGTATAGAAAAAAAAAATAATAATAATATATATAATAACAACAATAATTGCTGAATACTGCGCCAAGAATTACTTAAGTTAAGGCCTCCTTAGCGGTTTAACCTAAAGCTAGGATTTTCCTTAAAAATGCATTTGTAATACACTTTTTGATCGTCCTTTACTAACTAAAGGTGAAGTTTCCGTAAAACGTTCCGGGAACAGTCGAAAACCAACATGGAAATTTAAAAAAATTTACTATCGCGTAAGCGGCATAATACATAGTTACAATAGTTTGATTATGAGCATTGGTTTATTTTTAAAATCGCGCTATCCACCGTGGTGCAGTGGTTTACACGCCCGCTAGGCACTGAATTTCAACTTGTTACGTGGGCCTACTGGTATCATTTTTTTAATTTTATCATTCTTTTACATTCTTTATCTTTTGTTTAACTTGTGTTTCCTTCTTTGAAATTAAGTAATTTTTCGAGCCGTATTTGTGTCCTGCAGTGAAAAATAATCGTTGCCACGTGCATTCATATACACACGTCCAAGAACATTATAAACTTATTTCGAAAACAAACGCGGTGATGGAAAAATCGAAGGAAAGATGATTTTATCATGAGAATGACGACTGCAAATATAATATTATGGTTAGGTCCTTTGAGAAGCAATGACTGAAACATTCAAAGGGGCTATAATGGGCTTTGTTGCGCTATCCCGGGTAATGATCCCTCATCGGTGACGCACTATATACCATCAACGAAAGCCAGACAAGGCTATAAAGTTTGATATATGCGATAATTTTCCTTTCTTTCTATTTTTCTTTCTTTCTTTTAAATATTTCCCAACCATTACTCACGTGTGCATGTACACAGGCTGGTGAAAAGAAGCGAGAAAATGTATATATGAATGTATTTTCTCAGATTTTTATTTTGCTACGGTGATTTTCAGAACGCGCGCCCGCGAAGCGCGATTGCATTGATTGCCGTTCTTTGTGTGAGAGGCCATATATTAAGAACCTTCTCCCGCCATTTTGGTTCCTAAGCCGGACACATTCATTTCGGGATCCCGCCCACTGGGGCCGTGAGGAATAGATGGTCGGCTCGTACCGCCAGGTAAAGCTTATAACTGACTAACCGTTTTCGACGTTTTGACATCAATTTGGTCAATAAAATGGCGTTTTTACATTTCATTACATGCCACAAGTAGTCTGCAAGACATACCTAAAAAGATTTTATTATAACGTCAAATGCGTACGTAACAGTTGAATTTTTATGTGTTGCGTATTTTAATTCCTTAAGTATAGATTTATAGTTTGCATTATGAAATATTTCAAAGTTTAAACATGTAGAATTTTATAACACCCATATCTTTTGACTTTCAATAACACATATATTGGCCCGTTGTTCAGAAAGGACAAGGCCAGATAAGGCCTATGTTTGGCCTCACCTATTGAGAAAAAATCCTGAATTCTAATTAAATCAGTACTTTTCTTATAACTGCTATATATTATGCTACAGTTCATGGAAACATGTTCAAAATTATCATAAAAAATGGTAACCCGACAAATTCAGATGAAATTGCGATCTTAATCATTTTTCTGTCATTTTTCAATCTTTGAATGGATATTTAGATATCGCACAATCCGACAACCAACACAAAACTTTGCATAAATCAAGATTTTGCATAGATTTGCCTAACAGTGAAGTATGGTGTTGGTTCTCGAGTGGTGTGATATTTTATTTTTATAAAGAACGCCAAAACTAACAGAAAAATTGTTAAAATCATGAAAAATAGCATTTCCTCACTTTTTGCAAGTAAATCCATGGCAAATGATGACATGTAAACAGATATTTGAGCATACATTTTGTTACTATGGTATATCGCCTTTATAATATGTGTGGAATCTACATAACATATAGAACTTCATATGAGCCACCTTGTGGGAAAATAACAATGTGGTTTCCGAACAGGTCCGACACAAATCAGGCTGTACAGTCACAGAAACAGGCTAGAGACTTGAAATTTTGGCTAGAAGTAGAAGAGGAATTGTACTATCCGTGTAGCGAAAACAAAGGCACTGATCAGCTTCGCGGTTACCGCGAAGCTGATCTGCGCCTTTGTTTTCGCCTATGCAGATTGTTGGTTTTCCCATGGGGCGGCTCATATGTTCAGAAATTTTGAGGCCAAAAAGCCTTTTATAGACTCCAGCCTTTTAATATTAAAAAGATACCCCTGAGTTAACATGTACTAATTTGTTTTGATAATCATCACACTTATTGAAGAATTGTTTGAGGTATCAATTGTTTGACGGTTTAAAATCGCTCCAGTCATCACTATAAATAATTTTCTCAGTCGAACCAACACCCTGGACTTCTAGAGTTGGTTTTCCTTTCGAGTGGGTACCCACTTCTTTGAGAACAAGTTGTTTATCACCCACATATCCAACTAGCTCTATGCCCTGTAAAGGTCAAGAAGAGATGCACACATGAACCGCGACGCGCGAAAGACGGTCTTCGAGGTTTCCGATCAGGTATGACACAAATCGGTCTGTGCAGCTACAGAACATAGCTAGAAGCTTGAAATTGCGGATTTAGGAAGAAGAGGCATTTTACTATCCGTGGGGTAAAAACAAAAGCGCTGATAAGCTGTACATTTAATGCACATCTGATCTGTGCCTTGTTTCCGCCAAAGGCAAATATCCGGGTTTCTGATGACGCGGTACACATTTTGACTGTTTCATATGTTCAAATGTTACTCTAATTTTTTGTGTTGCAATGTTTACAATTCACGAAGAACAAATAAAAATATTCACACCTTTCATTATTTCAAACATGCAGGATAATTAAGAACGTAAATAATATTTCCAACCACATCAAGATGTCAATGCAGTCCTAACCCCTATCTTGAGTAATTTGCGTGAACATTGGTGTACTTATTTTAAAATTTGGGGAAATAACTTGAAACGCCAATTTGAAACATTTGGATTTACACTTTAGAATATATCCTACCATTTTCCCATTATAGCCTTTCGCGACATGTTTTGGGTTGAATGATTTAAAGTCTTCCAGTGCCTGTTGGTAGTTCCCCCACTTTTTATAAACCCTGCACCCGGGTTTTCGACATCTGATTGGTTTTGTGTCTTTGAGAAGTTTTCTTGCCGCTAACGGACCTGAAATTTGAGCCTTCGCATGAGGAAACCAACAATTAAGGTATTCGACAAGACAGAAACCGGTCTGTAGAGTCACCGAAAAGAGCTGGAAGCTTGAAGCTTAAAAATTTAGATATAAGTAGAAGAGGGATTATACTGCACAGCTGATCTGCGCATTTATTTTCACATATGCCGCTTGTTTGTTTTCTTATGTGGCGGCTCATTTGTTATTATTTTACGGGTATAGCTCGATTTTGACCTCTGACTCATCAAAGTCCGTCGAGTCCATGAAGCAGCAGTCACAAGAAAATCAGGACGAATTGTTACAATTTGTCCGTTACATTTCGTTACATTTCGATAACAGGCAGAGTATGTATCTGTACTGTTACAATCTGAATACGCTTTACGGACTCGTCGATCTTTGGGCGCACAAAAGGTCAAAATCGACCTATATAATATTGTAACACTCATATTTTTACAATTGTAGACGGGTAATTTATGTAAATTGGGTCTCCTTTGGACAATCTGTGGTAAATCATGAGGGACTACTGATTTGACCTACATACTGCACACTGCTTTCGCACGTCAACCACAGTCCATTTTTCGGCTTGAAGCATGGCAGCAGATAGTTACATGGTATAATCAATATCAGAAAGGTTTTAAACCTACATTTTTATAATGTACGTTGGCTGAGAAAAAAGACTTATTTTAACTGAATAAATACGTGTAAATATATTGAAAATATACAGTAAATATACAGAAAATCAAAAATCTTGCACCACCCTGTTTTTAATTTATTCTTTATTATAAACTAGAATTATTTTATTTCTAACATTATTTTTGGTCAATTCCAATATCAAAATCTTTGACTTTGCAGCAAATTCAGGAGTGTTGATGATAATGTATTTGTGTGTGTGTGTGTGTGTGGGGGGGGGGGGGGCAAAACGTGTAAAATTGCCAATTTTTGGAGAAAAAACAACAACAACAACAAATGTACCCAATGAATTTTGTAACTAAGTTTTGATTTTGCGTGTGATCTGTATCATGACAGTCATGGTTAGAAAAACAACGAAACATTTTGAATTTAAGAGAATTTGCAGTTTTTACAAAATTTAAAAAATAGGCATTGTCAGAAAATTAGCCACTGGTTTTGAACATTGTCTTTATACAGCAAAGATTACAAAGACCAATGCACTCTTAACTGTTTTTGTAAGTTTCATGAACATGAGTCAAATCGGTTTTCTGTACTACCAGTTTGTATGCAAGGATTTTTAATTTTGATTTTACAACTACCATTCAGTATTTTTTTCGGTTTTTATGTGCCATTGTACTGATTGGAGATTGAACAACTTGGTCCATACAATAATTTGTTAGGAACAGAGCAAACTGACCCAGCAAAATAGCGTAAAGTTGGTGCATTATTTGGTTAAGTTTTGAAACAAACTCTAGATGGACCAAATAAAGCACCAACTTTACGCTTCTTTGCTGGGACAATTTGCTTTCTTTCTATCAGTTTATTGTTTTGGACAAGTTGTTCAATGCTCAGTCATTAAAATGACACGAAAAAGATCGAAAAAAAAGAAAAAGAAAACACTACTTGGAAAATCAAATTTAAAATTTCTTGCATACAAGCTGGAAGTACATTAAGCAGGTTTGGCTTTTGTTTATTAAACTTGCCGAACCAGTCTTGTGGGGCATGTGCTTATTTGTCATAATCTTAGAATGCATTTTTGTTGTATTCTTCGCTATTTAAAAGAAATTTTCAAAAAAAAAAAAACAAAAAAAAAAACACCGATTATTTTTCCGAAAATGCCAATTTTAAAAACTTTGTATAAACTTCAAATTCTCGAATTTTGAAGATGTTTTGTTGTTTTTCTGACGCTTGCATTATGCAGACAACATGAACGATGATACTTTTTTTTGTTTTCAAAAAAATTGCAGTTTTACACTTTTTGTCCCAAAACTTTGCATTATCATCAACACTCTTATATTTCCCGCAAAGTAAAAAAAAATGATATTGGTAGTAACCAAAAACAATGTTAGACATAACAATAATTCAAATTGATCATAAAAATAGTGCAAAAACAGGTTGGTGCAAGATTTTTGATTTTCAGTATAGATCTTACGGATTCATTTGGAGAATTTATCACGGTACAGTATGGTATATAAAGGCAAGAAATTGAACAAAATTTGTTCAGCCAGCTTCATAGGTTATCTTGGTTCTTAATCTCTATCAAAACATATCTCTGCAGCATTACAGGGTCATGTTTATATGTTCTCTGGACAGTTCAAAATTAATATAAACATTGTATATACATGTACTAGAAGCTAAGCCTCTCTGTGTTGAAGTTACAACTTGCATTCAAAGTGTATGTGTGACTACTTTTAATATTCAAAACTTGCACAGCTCACTTTTTGTATACATTTGTTGTGACAAATAAAAAGGACTAAAGCGTTACTGAAACAAAAATGCTTCAATTTGTTGAATTTGATGGGTATACGCTATAACACATGAAGGTAGCATTATGTTAGCTTAACTTTTTATCAGTTTTGGCCAATTTTGTGAGTAAGTATAAATGATCTTTCACTTGAACTGCTTTCATAAACATTTAACCAGTCTTGTCAGGAAAATGTTTGGCAATACAGGTACAGTTAGAAAAATAATCGCATGAAGTGGTCGTTTTTGAGCAAATTTTCTGAAATCGGACTTATATTCCTCACTGGGTATGGGTTGGTAAGACTGTGCCGGTACCACTGACATGAAGTACATAACTAAGGCCCGTGTCGGTATTTATTTTATTGTGTTTCCTCGGGCCTTTAGTTAATTTACCTGCGTTTAATATGGAAATAACCACTTTGTTGTTTACTGATCCCGAGAAGCTATGTTTCCGCTCTATGATAACTTACCTACTAGGGTTCTGTCCATTAGAACTGAGCGCTTAATCTTTGTTGGGTAATGATCATTATCCATTTCTAAAATGTATAAGGAAAACATGTCCATGAAAAGTATACACCCTTGAATAAAATATAAAGCTTTTATCTTTTGGAAGCGGTAAAATATATCAAAGACAGATAGTATGGACTATATTGCGCAATTTCGGTAAAATTGGCTACTGAAACCAGACTATTGTGCTGTAATTTCGAAAATTTTCAAGAGGTCTTACTCAAAGACACATTCCAAAAAGGTGCCAAAAAATCGAAACATTGCTTAGACGTATGTTTCTAAACATGAGCGTTTACTCTGAATATCTTTACTGATCTCAAAGGACCGAAAAAAAAAAAAAAAAAAAAAAAAAAAAAAAAAAAAACACTAACATACAGCAAAATTGAGGTATGGAGGGGTATATCATTTTTTTTTTACTTTTGATCCAAACCATAGATTGAGGGTGCTCGTTAGTACCACCTCGCAATCAAAGTTTTGAACGCAAATAAGAAAAATATTTAAAGAAAACATTGCTGATATAATGTATATTATATGGACATGTTTTCATAATGGAATTTGAGCCACCCCATGGGAAAAACAACAATCTGCATATGCGAAAACAAAGGCGCAGATCAGCTTCGCGGTAACCGCGAAGCTGATCAGCGCCATTGTTTTCGCTACTCGGATAGAACTATTCCTCTTCTACTTAAATCCGAAATTTCAAGCTTCTAGCTCTTTTCTGTGACTGTACAGGCCGGTTTGTGTCGAACCTGTTCGGAAACCACATTGTTGGTTTTCCCACGAGGCGGCTCATTTGTTGTCATTGGTACATGCGCAACATGTAAGGCATCGGCTATTGTAATTATCCGTCGGCTGGGTTATAATACTGAATTTTTCAGTTGCATATAAGTGCTGGATCATATAATTTAGTAATTGGGCGATATCGTTTGTTAGAAAATTAGAAAGTTGCCTAAAGCCTAGATCGTGGGTACACGTTAGAATAGTGTCGTCGAGGCGGTTCTAACTAATACTCAGAATATACTGTATGTGTTCAAGAGCCACCTTGCCAAATTAGGCCAAATTAGGCCAAAATGCCACATTAGGTGTCTTTTCCCAGTTTTTGGTTAGACACCAAGCCTGTCAACATCTCTCTGAGCTCTCCAGTAAACATCATTAGAAATAGTCAATTCTGATTGGATATTACTTCAGGCAGGAAAGGTACCTGTGATTTATTGACATTTTAAGTCCGCTACAAATCCATACAGCACTAGAATGACACGAAATATATTTATGAATAACATTCCTATAACCCACGTGATGTTTGTGGCCACTGACCCTGCAAAGCTGGTTTAACACCCCTGTATTCATACCGATGAATCGCCTTTCATTGAATATTAACCGGACTTCTTTTTCGGCACGTGGAAATGATGCTCCACACCTACTATTGTTATCGTTGATAGCAATCAGACCTTGAATTATGTATGTCAACACATTTACGTAGTACTACTAAAGATTATTTATCCGCTTGAAGCCAAAAAGGTTGAGACACGCTTTGTTCTCTCCCATAAATGCCCATTATCTAACATTTATGATCAATGCACCAGACCCCCCCTCCCCGCCCCCACATGTTAGGTAATTGCTAACGTACCTATCGCCGCAAATTTGTAATTTGTAAATGAGACACGCTGCGTAGACTGCTCGGCAAACTCGTTTTAATCTTACATATCAACGACTAACAAACAAGACGGGTTATATTCCAACCATGATTGCTTCCGTGACTGCACGGATCAGACGGAGATAAACATGGTCAAACCCTCCCTGGAACCGAGCATGCTATGTGACGTGGCTAATATCTCAAATACTTTAAATCTTTTCTCTTTGACGTCACTGTATTTGGTATGTATATTGAACGTCCCATATGCTGTCTGCGTACAGCCTGGGACTGTTTCTTTACATTTATTTCAATAAAGTGTTGTTCTGTTCTGTTCTGTTCTGACAGCTCTTATCAGCAGAATACATACTACATGTATTCTGATAGGATTAAGGTTACCTGGACCAGTAGCCAAGCCACGCCTACTTAAATCTCAACAGGTAATCCCAGGTAATAAATCTTTTGCCAGTCGGCATCAAATGTGCCCCTTTAAAGACATATTTCCCTGTCTATTGAGGTTCATTAGCCTATCAATGATAAGGGACAGGACACTAGAAAACCTAGTGATCTGACAAAGACTCAGAATACAGGTAGGGCCCGAAACAGGAAAATCAATATTGATTGCAGAGATCCAGAGGGAGACAGTTTTATTGCACATTTTATGCAGGTACCATAAAACCAATAAATAGTGGTACCACAGATATTATCCTTTAGGGGCCTCTTTATTACCCCCTGCAGAGATCAGATGATCACCTCATTATACAGTCATTTGATCGCTGGACCATATTGCACCATTTGGGGTCATTAACCGAATAAACAGTGGTACCATATACATGTAGCTCCGTCAGGAGCTAAGCCAATGCAAAACATGGAAAAAATGATTACCCCTGTATATAACAATTTAATATAAGAAAGTGGGATGTACACTGCTATTTAATGTCCATGGTATCATGACTGTATGATACTGTCTGACGTGGATAACAGCATTTTAATATAGGGATCAACCATGGTTTTCAGTGTTAAAACATTCGATGGATCACAAGTGAACACAAGGCCGCAGCCCGCGTATTCAAACCCCTTCCGAGTGATCCAGCGAGGTTTGAACACTTAAACAAACCATGGTTGATCGTTATTCTTGTATTTTCACTCCAATTCACTTAAAATCTCTTGAAAATAACATTAACAACGAAAAACTCACCGAAAACCTCGAGGCTTCGTCACGTCGCATTGACCAATAACGTCAGCCAAAACCCATGTTCAAACGGCAAATGAATTTTATGATTTAAACATGGGTTTTGCTGTTTGAACTCGGCTTTCGACCAATTGAAAACGGCTTCAAACAGCTATGCGCATAGATATCTATGCAAGAAATGTTTATCAAGATTTCAGTAAGCTTCTTGTTTCCATGCTATAAGTACCTTATTGCTAGTTTTTTTTTCCGCCTCGGTTTTTGGAGTGGGAATCTTTTTCTGATTGTGCCTTTTCCTGATCGTTGCCAACTTATACCTTTTTCTTACCTTTCCTATCGCCGAGTGTAAAGCCATCAACAGCGATACGAACACAAAGTATGGTGAGACAGGTTCCAATGACGTTAGCTGATGGATTCATCATGGACTTATTACCTGCAAATTCTGTTTTAGTTGAAAGATGTTACAGAATTGATTGGGTATCAATAATATCGCTTTGATTTTCATTTGTGTTTGAACATCGTAAACTAGCTGTATGTCTGTTAGAAATCTTATAAAATAGCAAATGATCAAATTATTCTTTAGACAAGAAACAAAACAAGATGTATTTGTAATAAAGAAATATCACAGACTTGAAAACCTGTGAAGAATATCATAACACCCGATTTGGTTTTCAAAATGCTCAATTAAAAATAGCCGAATATCGGAGAATACATGCAAGTCACAATTTAGTTACGCCATATATGTAAACAGATATATTATTTAAAGAGGACATGAGTTACTGTTGGAGAGTGAATTATATTATTTTATAAAGAACTAAGATTACTTACTCAAATGAAAAGTGGCTTTCAAGAAAGCAGAACTTTAACTCCCTTGGAAGATGGAATGAAATGCACAGATGAATGAGGGAAAGTAGACCAAAGGTGGTTCAGGATCGTAACGCGTCACGTTTACATCAATATCATTTTCCTCTATCACAAACCTCAATGCATCTGTAGGATATGATGTTACAAAAAAAGCTAAAAGTTCAATAAAAAAAGCTATTGAATGCATTTGCTGTACATTTCTATACTTTTATAAGTAGGGTAATATATCAACTATGTAACAGTAGCTGAGTTTTAGCTCGAGTGAACGTGAATTAAGAGTTTAATGTACATTCCTGTTTGAACTACCTATGGTCCGATTTTGGCTTTTGACAGATCAAAATCCAGCTCGTCCATCAAAATAGATCTAGCTTGTCATCCACAACGCTTCAGGTACATGAACAGTAAGACTTTGAACCTTTACTTCACGTTCTACTAGGTAGAATCGTCCTCTCTTTGATCTATCGGAGGTCAAATCCGAACATCACAAGACCTAAATCCATCTCGACATGACTGAAAAATTGTTGACTGGGACGTTAAGCCTCGATACAAACAAACAAACAAGACCTAAAACTTACTTTGGTATATAGGTGGGTCACAGTGTACAATGAAAAATAGTTTGAGAGAAAACTTTATCATAAAAATGAAAGTACCATTAACGCCTCCTACAAACTACAGATATCTATAAGATCTATGCAGGTTGTGATGCCTTATTATTTGCAAGAATCTCTATGCCTAAGATGTAAAAAATCCCTAAATCACAGATTTGGGAGGACAAAATTTTCAAGTAATGGTTTTGGGGCTGAATTTAGTTAGCATTTATAGGAAAAGAAATATATACACTTTTGCGTGCAAAACAGTTTGGCTGTATGATAAAAGCCAGATAATGTCACTAAATAATTTTACATCCCACCCCAGCTTTGGCAAAAATCAACCATTAGAATTTTGACTGATTTGCAGTTGTTTGTCAACAGCACTTTTCAGGCAAACAAATATAGGCTTCTTTGCGATATGGATACTGAATTGTGTCGACACATTGATTGTTTATTGTTTTGTGTTTTGAAGTTTATTTTGAAAGAAATGTAAGGTTATTGCATAAGATTTTAAATTCACAATCTTGTGGTTTATTTCTAGGTATGCCCCCCTTGACCCAGCATGTCCGTATACACTGTATATGTTTTTCACGTTCACACATCATATCAAAGTGGCATTCTGGGTCTAGGGGGAGGGGGCATGGTCAGCAAGGCGAAAATGTATAATTATCAGAAATTTTCCATGAACTTAAGTAAGCACAGTTGTTATGGACAATTCCCTTTTAATGCATAAATCTCCTTTAAATCTCATTTAAGCCTGGCGTCCCTTTTATGGGACATATGCAAACGGAATAGCCCCAGATGTGACGCCGCAGAACGCCGCAGAACGCGGCGTCCCATCTGGGGCTATTCTGTTTGCTTAGAGAATTTTCATCGAAAATTTGAATGAAATTTGAAAATCACTCCTGACACCCCTAAAAATGAAAGTGGACTCAACTTAACGATAATGATGGGAAAATCCATTCGTCAAATATGGGTTAAAGATACTTTTTCTGCTTCTAAAGGTAAGGTGACCAGTCAAATAGAACTCTCTTTTCATGGTAAGTACATCAGTAATATTACCGACTGTTTCGAGGCGACACATCTGTTGATGTTCTAATTGCTTTGTAGCTTGTTGTTGGATTTTTGTGCTGTTTACATGTACATCTTATGTACGATTTCACATAAAAGTTAAGTCCGCTTAACTGAGCGACCACATATTGGGAAACAGCTGCTCGCTGTACTTACAGCTGGGCAGCTAATTGTATGTGTAAATCCTCGTTTATTTTTGTTGACAAATGTTGCAAAGGATTCTCACATTTTTTCCAACAAAAATAACAGTGTATTTGTAATATTGCCATTTGAAATGTTTTACGGATCGTAAACTAACGACATCGTTTATTTTGAACAATTGGTCCCTGTTGGTGTCCCCCACGGTTCATGTGCGGGTCCAGTGATTTTTACTATGTACATTGCTGCTTTGAAGAATATTGGCAAGAAATACAATTTAGAACTCTATGGATATGCTGATGACCATAAAATTGCTTTCAGAATTCAAGTTGGGGATTTGGAAAATGAGGCAACTGTTATTAAACAGCTCGATGAATGTCTTTATGACATCATGTACTGGATGAATCAGAAGAAACTGAAAATGAATAATTCCAAAACTGAAATTATTCTGTATGGAACTAAACAGCAGCTTTCGAAAGTCAATATATCAAGTGTAACCGTCGATGGAATTGAAGTAAAATGTGTTGATCATGTAAGAGACCTCGGGGTATTAATGGAAAATAACCTTAGTTTTGATAGACATATCAGAAAAAATGTCAAACTTCGCATATTCAGTTGAGAAATCTGAAAAGAATTCGTTAGCACTTGTCTTACAAATCTACCGAAATTTTGGTTCATGGACTTGTTCACTCACATATTGATTTCTGCAATGGACTATTCACTGACATACCTGCATATCAGATAGATAGACTTCAAAAAGTTCAGAATCAAGCAGCCAGAATAGTTACTAATTCTTCAACTTACCGACCTAGTGTTGAAATTTTAAAATCTCTACATTGGCTGCCAGTAAAAGCCAGAATAATGTTCAAAATACTGGTAACTGTTTTTCGTGTTGTCCAAGGAACAGCACCGATATATCTGAGCTCTATGTTCAAACGTGCTCAAGGACATTGCAGGCTAAGGTCATCCAATGAAATTCGGTTTACTGTGCCTAGGACGAGAACTAGAACTGCTGACAGATCAATCGCTGTAGTGGGACCCAAATGGTGGAATGCATTACCAAATGACATTAAAAGATGTACAAATGAAACACGTTTCAGAAGCAAACTGAAAACCCATTTGTTTGAAAAATTCTATAATTGACAGTATAAATTCTATAACTAAAGGAACTGTGTAAAGCGCAACAGAATATTTCATTATACAATTTTGCGCTATACAAATGTTTTTGTATTTATATTTATTTGTGCTCGTCACTTTTGTGTTCAGTTGATGCTGGTCGTGCGGCTTCTTCGCTGGGACAGAGCTAGAGACTGAATTGTTTGATGCTAGTCGGATGATTTCTAAGTTGAAACAGAGCTAGCGTCTTTGCTTTTCATTATGCATACAGAATTTGTTTTTGTAATGCTTTGTATTGTATTTTTCATCTGGTATCTGGATTCGATTTTTTAACTTTATTCTATTACAATCCTGAAATTTGTTTTGTTACTTTTGTTTTAAAGTGAAATTACGATGACAATTTGCTAGTGAGTAATCTCACTATATCAACAACACCCTGTCCAACGTTGACGACGGTGAAACGGTTCCAACACCGGTTACTACGGCACTTTCGCTACAAAATTTGATGGCTGCGAATAAATTTCTTGTTTTCTTCAATGTTATATAAACGTTTGCGATAAAGTAAAAAGCGCATCTAATGGATAATTAACTTGACTTTTTATTTCTGCTTGAACGAAAAGCTGTTTTTGTATAATTTCCCCAAACATTCGATCCAAAATTGGTAAACAAGGTTCGGCCAAGGCATATTCGGCCGATTTCTACAGAAACTGTTCGTACTAGTATTTTCCAAAATACGCACAAAAATGTAAGCAAACGAGCATTTTGCAATGACTTTTAGGCAAGATAGTGAGACGTTTGCATCGTTTTCGATAATTTTTCCCCTAAAAATGTACAGGAAGAATTTTATGACAAAAAGAAAAAACAACGCCGGTTACTACGGTACCTGATTTACCTGGATTGTTGGATAGATGTGCATTCTAGCTTTACAAGATGCGGATTTTGCTACTTATTTGTGTCCTGCTTCTGCCTACACACCTGTTTCATGTAGGTTTCGGGAACTGTACGTTCATTGGCATGGACATCAAGTCTATAGTGAAGAAGTTAACCAACATTCAATATATTTGGCCCCATTTTGATTATACTAGTCTTTGTATCGACTAGCCTGCTGAAAGTTGAAAAAATACTGTAACTCTCTTTGGCTCCATGTTGCCAAATCTAAAGGGTCACTGACGAAGCTTGAATAGCCGAAATCGCGATATGGCCCATCACCTTTCTCGAAAATATGCTCACTGCTCATAAAGGATCTCAGTTTTATTTTTATTTTTTTTTTATGAAACAGTTCCGTATTGTTATGAGACAGAAGTGGTTCCAAAAGGAAAACAGGGCTTGTCCGTGACTCACCATTTGCACGTAATATTACTTTGAGGTTCTGTGGGTATTATAAGTTTCACCAACCTTTCTGCTGAAATACTTTCTTGCTTGTACTTACTTACTCGCTCAATGACTCTATGACTGACTCACGCATTCGAAAGTTTCGAGTCGAAACATTATTTACTATGTTATAATAATAATAATAATAATAATAATAATAATAATAATAATAATAATAATAATAATAGGTTATTGAATGAATTTAAAAATTATTCTGAACGAGTTCATATGGCGAGGACGCACGAGTTTGCGAGTGAATCTCAGTCATATGAACAAGTTCCGAATATTTTACGATTTTCATTCAATAACCTTTTCATTACATGTATCAACCCTAAAGTACGCAATGGAAGGTTTGTAAATGCTTATTCCAGGCATCTCCAGTCCTGATAGACATTTCATTTGGCCACATTTCATGTAAAAAGGTATCGTTTCTAACGACTTATCACCATATTACAACACACGCAGAGCTTCACCTTTGGCTGGAAATGGTTAACAACCGTGACGTTGCAGTAAAATTGATGATGTCGAAGTGACTTTTGGACTTCGTTGCGATCGGAAATTTCATGACCAAAGTTAGAAATTCGGAGTGCAAACACTTTTAAATTATTGCCGGTATTTGTTCTGAAATAACGTTTTGTGTATTTATTGTGCGAGGAAATATGTATGATTTCTAGATTCGTCGTTCGTTATTTTTTTCAATGGCGACCTACTGTACAATCGAAAGTGGTCCCACCGGGAACTTGCCTCTTACGACTCGTGCAATATGAACTACAGTGTAGTTCAAACTATTAATTGGTTAGATTATGACCTCAGCTATCTCATAAGTCACGTTACCTTGACGTTAGACGGTGTAAGGTCATTTCGACGCGTTAAAAACGTAACAAACATGTGTAGACATTTGCGGTAACGTCAAAAGTTTGGCGGAATTACTTCAGTGCAATGGTCGAAAAGTTAAAGAAACTGAAGGTTAAAAATGGTTTTATTTTGTTTATTGCGTGTAAGAATCGAAAAAAATCAGCTCTAGTGCGTGAATTGTTGAGCAATAATTCACTGTTTGTTGGTCAGTTGTACGCAGATAAATCACTCGCGCTGTGCGCTCGTTTTACAACTGACCTCCAAACAGTGAATTATTACACAACAACTCACTGCTAGAGCTTATCTATTTCTTAAATATTCAATATTTTCAGCAATGTAAAGTGGGCGGAGTAATTTCTTCGGTTTATAATGCTATGAGATATACATGTATGCTGTGTTGGGGCAAAAAAATGGATTTTAAATGGCACCCAAATCTAGAACAGCAGTCCCACAAAATATCGAAGCCCTTCCCAATCTGGCCACAACAGTTACTAATGACTGGAACGTCAAAGCAAAAACAAACATACATGTACAAACAAATAATTTATCTCCCCCTCAGTGACATCATACATGCACATAATGTTATCCGTATATTGCCTCATATAGTTATTTGAAACGCTATACCCGAAATACACTAAATAATCAATTTGATACGTATATGTTTATTTATTTTTTGTCAGAAATGGAATGTCACGTTTGCGGAAAAGAAATCCCAACCAAACAAGATCTTTTCCATGGGGAAAAAAAGGTACAAGTAGGCAAAGATCAGGAAAAGGCGCAATCAGAAAAAGATTCCCACTCCAAAAACCGAGGTGGGAAAAAACCAAACTAACAATCAGGTACTTATACCATGAAACATATCGTAAGCCGAATGAGCAGCTATTTTCCCAATAGGTGGCCACTCAGTTACCTTAACTTAACCAAAAACACGAAAACATACATAAGGCGCCAACAGCATAAAAAAAATTTATACACCAAGACATAAAACAAAAAGAACCACCACAGAAGTATCGACTTGGAACGATCAGTAACACAAAGTTACTGGCGGGCTTAAACCGGTTTTACATGGCCATAACCTCACCCTCAGCTTCTGCAGTGGTTCATAACATTTACTTAGTTATTCGGTCCTCGTGGTGAATCTCTAACTAGTCAATGAATCATCAAGAACAAACAAATAGATCATGATAAACATCCTGATGAATCAAAAACCAGGACTCACAGACTGAGTAAGCTGCCCGACGATGGAGATCCCTGGGCGCCGAATAACCTACTAACTCCGGAGCAAAAGAAAAACACCAGTTGGACCCCGGTGGGCCAAGCAACAGACACGAAGCTCCGGCCCCAACCAACTAAAATGAATAGCTTTATGTCGGGGCCATCATAGAGAAGATTATCTTTTCAGCAGATACTGGACTGGTAGTTCAATTGGAGCTCGGTCTTCAATGAAAGTCTCTAAGGTTCGCGTTTGAAACGAATGTGGATCTTTTTTTTATCTTTGATTTATAAAAAAAGTCGATCCTGACTCCTTTCGCACCCTCCACTTATATTGTCTTCTTCTTCAAGAATTAATACGATACTTTGCCATTTGGATAATACTAGTCTTTGTGTTGACTTCCCTCTTGAAAGTACAAATTAACAGTTATACTCTTGCTTCATGTTGCCGAATCTAAAGGGTCACTCATGAGGCTTGAGTATCCGAAATTGCAGTATGACCCACCCCTTTATCTGCTCTTAAATGGTCTGTTTTAATTATTGATTGTCAATTAGCCAGACTAAGAAATTATTTTAAGATATGGCTTATGCATTTTAAAGTCTTTTAAAAAAACTCTAATTGACAAGAGAAAATCGGGTTGATCAGGGGAACGTTTATTTTCCAAACAGTAAGATATGAGCCGCCTCATGGGAAAACCAACAATCTGCATTTGCGAAAACAAAGGCGCAGATCAGCTTCGCGGTAACCGCGAAGCTGATCAGCGCCTTTGTTTTCGCTACTCGAATAGTACAATTCCTCCTCTACTTAACTCATAAATTTCAAGCTTCTAGCCTGCTTCTGTAGCTGTACAGGCCGGTTTGTGTCAGGCCTGTTCGAAAACCACATTGTTGGTATTCCCACGAGGTGGCTCATATGTTGTTTTTGTTTTGTTTTTTAGTTTGTTAAGAGTTGTTAGAAACATCTTAATCTTACTGAGTCAGTTCTGAAGTAAAAAACAAACTTGATACGAAGAAGTTTAATTAGAAATCAGTAAGACCGGCTAGTGTCTTATATGGGCTAACGGCAACCTTTTCTACAATGAGACACGATCTATCTTATTACAATACCAGAATACGAAACCGTTTCATAAAAACACCCTCTTCATTATAGACTTGATGTCCATGCCAATGAACATATAGCATGAAACAGGTGTGTAGGCAGAAGCAGGACACAAATAAGTAACAAAATCCGCATCTTGTAAAGCTAGAATGCACATCTATCCAACAATCCAGGTAAATCAGGTACCGTAGTAACCGGCGTTGTTTTTGTCATAAAATTCTTCCTGTGCACTTTTTGGGAAAAATTTATCGAAAACGATGCAAACGTCTCACTATCTTGCCTAAAAGTCATTGCAAAATGCACGTTTGCTTACAGTTTTGTGCGTATTTTGGAAAATACGAACAGTTTCTCTAGAAATCGGCCGAACAGGCCTTGGCCGAACCTTGTTTACCAAATTTGGATCGAATGTTTGGGGAAATTATACAAAAACAGCTTTTCGTTCAAGCAGAAATAAAAAGTCAAGTTAATTATCCATTAGATGCGCTTTTTACTTCATCGCAAACGTTTATATAACATTGAAGAAAACAAGAAATTTATTCGCATCCATCAAATTTTGTAGCGAAAGTGCCGTAGTAACCGATGTTGGAACCGTTTCACCGTCGTCAACGTTGGACAGGGTGAACAACGTGTTCACAGTATTACTGACTCCGTTAGCAGATAACCGAATATTACGTCTGAGAAACGGGAAAGTAAAAGTTATCCCTCTTGTTATGAAGTCTAGTAGACAGCATTTTTGGTGTCAATGTTAAGATCACAGATAATACCATATATATAAATATCCTCATATCTATAAATGTGAGTGATGAAAACAGCGGCAAATCATCAGGATAACATGTTCGTGCAATATATACCCCCTAAAACACCACTTTTGTATAGAAAAACTGGGGTTTGAGGGGGTATACCTATTTTTATTATTTTTGATCCAAAACATACATTGTGGGTACTCGTTAGAACCGCCTCGGCGAGGCGGTTCTAACGTGTACCCACAATGTATGTTTTGAGCTAAAATGTCATAAATGTCCAACTTTTTCCAATGAAATTTTCATTTTTTACAGCTGAAAAATTCTCTGTATATTGCATGGGCATGTTTTCGTAATGGTCTAAAGACTTAGAGTTTGCAGTCAAAGCAATTAATAGGACGCAAGTGATTTATGCTTTAATCAGAAAGTACGCCAAACTGATGGATTTTGTTATTTTTAAGGCAAATATCAAGGCTGAAGCAAAACTTATGCATTGTATAGGTTCATAATTCTTAATGTGACAGCCAAATCACACTGTAAGTCTTAATCCCTGTATATGATTTTGACACCAGGATAATAGCCAAACACTTCAATAGTAGGGCGTCCCTTTGTGTAGGCCCCTTTCTCTCTCAAAAGTATTCTTCTATCTCCAACGACGCCTTCAATTTCTTTACCCTGTTAAAATAAAGAACATACGCTTAATATTTGAATGGAGTGATCGCTAATCTAGAAAAGATTCAAAATTAAAAACAGATATACTCGTACAATACATTCTAAAAGAAATGCATTATGCACGTAGAATAAAATATTTGTAAACATGCATATGCCCGGATGTGTTTATTCGAATTTTGTGTTATAGAAACTTTAGTATCCTCAATTTTTTTTACTACCATAGTAATCAAACACATCATGGAGACATCTCCGTGTGGAATTTAACCCCTTCAAACCTATACTGATTTTGACGGGGTCAAGAGAAAAAATCAATAATTGATGTAACTATGTAATTTAAAAGTCAAAAATGCTAAATTATATCAAAATCAATATAATTAACCATTATTTTATGAAAGGTAAGGAAAATATTTGTAAAATTAAAATTAGTTCATAAATAGATATTTAATATGTAATCAAAAGAAATTCCCATAGTAATCATGGAGAAGTTTCCATAATGGAAATGGCAGGATTAAAGAATGGGGATATTTTTTAGGAAACATTTAGTAAAAATACCTTATTCCGTCCAATTCTCTCCTTTACCCTTCCAGGCTTAAGAGCTTTGAACTCCTTAAGTGCAGATTCAAAATCACCCTTTTTGTCATAGTTTCTATACAGCATGTCTTTGACTTGTGTCCTCGCTGGTTTAGCACCTTGTAGGAGTTTTCTTGTCGCAAGATTACCTGTAGTAAGCGAGTATTTGTTTGTCTGGCAACATTACAAAAACTTGCCCATGCAATATGCAAAGAAACTTTTCAGAAGCAAAAATTGAAATTTTCATTGGAATTTTGATTTTTTTTTAATAATTATATTGGCGCAAAACGTACATTGTGGGTACACAATAGAAACGCCTCTAAAGAGTACCAACAATGTTTTGGATCGAAAATAAGAAAAAACAAACCTGCATACCCCATTTTTTCTATATAATAGTGGGATTTAAGGGGGTATACATTTCACGGACATGTTATCCTGATGATCATTTGGAAATTTTTATCGCATTTCATCCTAACTCACATACAACGTCAAGCCTTCTTAAGGAGCATAGTTTACTTTAAAAGATAAGCCAACGTATTCAACAAAAGCAATTTTAAAGAAAAAGAATGAATCAAAGGGGGCAGCCATTTTCTAAATAGTGGCCACTCATCTATACTACCCAATGCTAAACAACAACCTTGAATACTAATACATGTATTTTCAACAGCGAAAAGTTTAGAGTATTTGTTGAAGTGAAAATTATATTTACAAATAAAACAAATATAACATGCATGTTACATTAGACTTTTTTTTCTAAATATCAAAGCACATGAGACGAGTCAGTTAATGCGTGTAACAAATTGGTGGAAATGTACATGTACGAATGTTTAGATTCAGAATATTGCAGTTACAAATGAAAGGTCATGTAAGCTGGTAAGCAGAGAATGGACGATTTGACGCTAACTCACCTTGAAACTGTAATGGTACAGGTATCGCTCGCCTCACTTGACCTGCTTTAATGTCTGCAACAAATTGGTATCCCAAAGTCTCTAAGTTATTGTCGTAAAATGCAAACGTTGTTGTTTAATGGAAATAACTTTAAAATGTTTTGAAAAAATAAATGAAACACCAAGATATCTATATTTATTTTAAGATTCGATAAACAGATAGATATATACAATTTAAGCTCTCAATTTGACGATTGTGCATCAGGAAAACATGTCCGTGCAATATGTACCCCCTTAAACCCCACTTTTATATAGCAAAACTGGGGTATGGAGGGGTA
Organism: Rugalucina vietnamica; assembly: GCA_964017185.1. Lineage (NCBI taxonomy): Eukaryota > Metazoa > Mollusca > Bivalvia > Lucinida > Lucinidae > Rugalucina > Rugalucina vietnamica. Next base: position 47,267,873 of record OZ024874.1, read on the forward strand.
TACTTATTTTTCTTATTTTTGCTCCAAAACATAGATTGTGGGTACTCGTTAGAACCGCCTCGGCGAGGCGGTTCTAACGAGTACCCACAATCTATGTTTTGAGCAAAAATAAGAAAAATACCATGAAAATTCTACTGAAAATTATCATTTTTTACAACTTGAAAAATCTCTGTATATTGCATGGGCATGTTTTCGTAATGGTCAGGTTATCTTCCGTTGCTTGCGTTGTAATTTTAGGCTATTTATCTGTCTTTTCCATTTCCCAGTCACCCCTGCTAGCATGTTTTAGAGGGGATTAATTTGAATGAATAGCAGTGTGCAAGGACAGCTTTTCCGATGCTATTGTACCTGAAACTGTTCTTTTGAAGATCTTTTGCTCTGGTCGGGATTGTGTACCGTCTATCGCAATCAGTGTTACCAAAGCCAATGAGATTTTAATTATACCATTTGGTAGATCCATCTTGCATCTAAATTAATAAAACCAAAACATGTTCATTTAGTATCCTCATCCAGGGTCCTCATCTCTCACTTTAAGTTTATTTTTCAGAAAAAGCAAAATAAATACTTCCACTATTTCAACAGAGAACCATAATTGCGCCTGTAGCGATCACGTCTGACCAAGAATCGTTATATGCCACCATTAGTTGACTTCATACACGACACATTTATTTCCCTTCAGCTATCATAAAGTATTAGCTTATAAAAGTATCATTTCCACACCGTACAACCGGCGCCTTTGATGACAGATTATTAACATTGATGACAGACGAATTGTTTTTGTTCATTAAGTAGGTGGGTGATGTTTCTTGATTTTTAAACATTCTCAGAGAAATCCTCCGGTGCCTTTGATGACAGCTGTAAAAATATGAAATTTTCAGTTGAAAATTTCGATATATTTTCTTATTTTTGCTCAAACCATAGATTGTGGCTACACGGTAGAACCACCTCGGCGAGGCAGTTCTAACGAGTACCCACAATCTAAGTTTTTGAGCAAAAATAAGAAAAATAGATATGACTATGTTAACCCCATTTTCACTATATAAAAGTGGAGTTTACTGGGGTATAATTTTCACGGACATGCTATCCTGATGTACCGACAGGGTGTTCCTGTCGATGTTCAGTCACAATAGAGTGAACGAGAAAACGAAGTGTAGCGCAGTGCAGGTTGGCCAGCTGATATAAGGTTAACACATCAAGGAGTGTTTATTCTTCAGATGAGGTTGTGGGTGCATCAGAACTGCATATGAGCCGGTATTTTTCTTCAAAGCGACAATATGAGTCCCAGTATGATTTTGACTTAACGTGGAAATTGATTTTTCTTCTCTATTGCGACCATCCTCAGTGAAAATAGTCTTTTTTCAAGTATCTTCGTAAAATTCCGATCTGTCTACAACGTTAGCCACTAAAATTTGTCTGGTGTCATCAAAGACAGCCATGTCAAAATCCATCTGTAGACAAAGGCAGCCGTTTTGCAAGTACCTGTCATCTTTGAAGGCATCCAGTTTTTTAACATTGTCGAACTGGGGATTCAGATTTGGCAGAAATGTAGTTAAATGATAGAAGTTTTATTGTATATAATTAAATTCAGCAAAAAAAACAACAGAAAGACGCCAGCCCTGAGCAGGTTTGCAATTTATTTTCGTGACTTTTCTTGTGAAAACGCTGTAACGATGACCAAGTTTGGCCTTAATAGTGACAGGTATGTATTCATCATGCGTCTGTAAACTATTTAGACATCTACAAGTTAAATTACCAGTCACAGAACACCAGAGGATTTCTCTGAGAATGTTTAAAAATCAAAAAACATCACCCACCTACTTAACGAACCAAAACAATTCGTCTGTCATCAATGTTAATAATCTGTCATCAAAGGCGCCGGTTGTACGGTGTGATTTCACATCAATCGATGACAAATCAATAAAATAACTAATGTAATTTTAAACCCAAGCCAAACACAAGGCTTGAAAAGGACAATACGAGCCACCACATTAAGTACAGTGGTGTTATGGCTAAAAACCCAAATTAGCCGTTTTAACGGCTAATTTGTTAACGGCTAATTGTAAAATTTTGCGGCGAAATTGTGTGAAAAATAAAAGTCAGCGCGGAATTCCGCCGCGAAATTCCGGATTTCGCGGCGAAATTTCGCGGCGGAACACGGCGAAAAAGTGTACCTGTCATTACGCATAAAAATCAATTGACCTGTTTTTCGCGGTGTTTCGCGGCGAAAAAGATGACAGTCACAAAAGTTTTTTTTTTTTTTTTTTTTTTTTTTTTTGTTTCAATTTAATTTTAATTTGGATGTTTCTATTTCATTTCAAGTCGAATCAATATTTTGTTTTCTTTTCATTTTTGTATAACAATCGTTTAAGTTACGTTTTTTATTCGTGTGTTAACTGCATTGAAGTTTCGGAGACCCTGATTATCGGCTTTGTGTTTATTTTTATGCTTCTTTTACAGATTTATCAGACTTACCCGATAATATTAGATCCTATTATCTAGCTTAATTAACGGAACATAAGCTTATAGTGGCGTAAGCAATTTTCAGGGGATGATTGCCCACAGATTTGTTTGTATTGAGGCTGAACGTCCCAATCACCAATTGTTTCAGTCATGTATGGACGGAGCTACCGTTTCCTGGGTATTAAGTAGTACTGTTGGTAGTTAATGTGTCTTACTAAACCATCTGTCGTCCTACAACACGGTGTCGCCAGTGCGGATCGAACTCATGACCTCTCGATTCGGAATCTGATGCACTGCGATCCTAACTCACAGCTGTATACAAGTCTTTGGATTCAACATGATGAATCAATCGGCTTCTTCTTTAGACATTTAATCGCGTGTGGTAATGGCACTGCTAAAAGCATCAGTGAATTTTCGATTACGCCAAGTGGACGCCGTTTCGTTGAATTCAATTTAGTCGAAACGACATTTGGTCGCATACGACCTTCGCCGGGTCGATACGATATTCGGTCGAATACGAGCAGTACAGCAACGTCCATGTACAAAACCGTGTCGAAATTGTCAATAATTGACGGGGTTCGTTTGCTAACCGTTTTGAGTTAACAAGCGTGTTGTGTGCTTTCCAAAATCCACATGTACGGATGGTTTGGAACACGTACATGCATGTCGAATGTCAAAACATCATTGCATACAAGTTACAATACACTAGAAAAAGGGAGGATATTGTGTTTAAAACAAAGTAAGGGCCATGAGTACGCACCGTGGCAATATGAGCTCATGCCGCATAAATCGATGGTGAATAAGTTAATTATAACAAAGTTGAGCGCAGAAGCCTGGTGGTGGATTGTAGGAATTGACCGGAAACAAAATGTCCTGTGTTCGATTCCTATGTTCGTTGGGTTTCGTACTTGAGCAAAACCGGTATACATGTATTACTCTGAAAGTGTTGTCGCCATGGAACTCAAACATTGTTGACTGTTAAACTGAACTCAGTATGGTCTTCGCTAGTTGTACTTCTACAAGGCTATCATGAATGTATAAATCGATATGATTGTGATTAATCTTGTGCTGGCATTCATAGAGGGTGATCAGAGTGGTAACCAGCAAGCCCAAATGTCAATAAGTCTCTTTTTGTTTTGTCATTTTACATGGTTGAGCTCAAATTAAGTTATCGTAGTTCACACCTTAAACTCTATAAAATGAAGCAATTGAGGAAAATGTTAAAAAAGAAAGCAAGGAATCTAACTGTTAATTGAGCAATACCCTTTAGACAATGTTTGTGCTACAAAACAAGGCACAAAGTAAAATGGCCCCTGCCCATTGGGACCTAAAGAAATATATGGGCTGTTTGTGCCTCCAGGCAAAGCTTATACGCTATTCACTGATCATCGGATTACTGGTTTACCGCTCAGGTCTGTGCCTGCCTAGGAAAAATGGTTTCAAGTCAAACTATCCATACATATAAGCAGTATTGGCTTAGAGGGATGGTTATATTTCAAACACTTGTTGGATACCATTACGTCCCATAAAATGGAGGCAGCGTCAGGACATGACCATTGCTGTTGATTGGAACGTAAAGCATATATTCAAACAAACAAACAAACAAACAATCAAAGTTAGATTCAACGAGCTGGCTCATTACGTTATAAATATTTTCGTCTATCCGTGATTTCGCTATTGTACCATGTAATACAGATGGAAAAGTCGCATTATGCATGTTTTCCATTTCTATGCATGCATAATTGTACATACTCGTACTAATAATGTGCACGTAAATCACGATCTATACTAGGAACAGATAAATCATAGTGTGGTCATTACATTAAAAATAAATAATTTCATGTTAACATTTCCAGGTATTTTGCCGTGTTTCGCGGCGAAATCGGAAATCTAAACTTACCTGTTGTAAACGTTAAAAAACGAATTTCGCCGCGAAACACGGTGAAATTTCACCGCGAAAATCGGATTTTCGCGGCGAAAAAATTAACCCGTTAAACGTTTAAATTTTCCCTTGGCCGGTGAAATTTCGCGGTGGTTTCGCCGCGAAAAATCACAAGTGATCAGCGCGAACTGTGCAAAAGTGGGTTTTTAGCCATAACACCACTGTATATAGCAATATGCACGGAGACAAGGTATCTATGGAGAGCAAGATAAAAATAAAACTGAGATCCCTTAAGAGCAGTAAACATATTGATTTGAGAGGGGGTGGGCCATATCGCGGTTTCGGCTTTTTAAGCCTCGTCAGTGACCCTTTAGATTTGGCAACATGAAACCAAAGAGAAGTACAGTAACTTTCAACAGAATAGCCGATACAAAGACTATTATCAAACATGGAGCCAAAGAGAACTAGCTCAAGATAGGTGACGATGAGGAGCACATCATAGCACAGTTATCCAAGCGGAAGCTAATACTTCAATCCTTTCTACGGAACATATACATGTAGTTTAGGTTTTAAGAGAAAACATGTAAATTATCACCGAGACAGCAAAAGTCTGAAACGACGCTTTCCACAAAACTGTGGAGAATTGCGTTCTTCTATCTAGGAGATTTTGAATTAGCTTTTTTTTTTCTTTAAATTTATACTTCCCAGAATTGGCAAGGTATCTGGCTAAGCCGACTTACAAGGATAAGCTTACTTTAACCTTTTTACAAGGATAAGATGAAAATCGAAATTAAAATGCCGTGCATGTACTACATAGTCTGAATATTTTTAGTCTGATCACGCGAAAACTACATTTTTAAATAAAGTTACAGGTAAGTATCACAATGTTGTTGTTTTTGGCTAACAATTTCTTCAACTCCTGTTGCTGTGCAAGCTGATTACGTAGTTCGCTGTTAGTTTCGATTTCACCAAAACAACAAACATACACGTACATGTACATGTTCATAATTGTCGAGGCTATTTAGGAAGAAGATTCAGTTAACAAATTCTAAACATAATTTGAGCTGTCTTGTGAGAAAACCAACAATGTGGTTTCCGAACAGGTCCGATAGATGGCTAGAAGCTTAAAATTTTGTATTTTAGTAGAAAAGGCATTGTACTCTCCGTGTAGCGAAAACAAAGCCGCTGATCAGCGTCTTTGTTTTCGCCTATGCAGATTATTGGTTTTCCCATGCGGAGGCTCAAATTTTAAACATACCTTCAAGATATAATCTACTGGAGAATGAAAAAAAAATATTAGTCCACACCGTTAATGCAGGCGTTACATTTGAGCCGCCTCGTGGGAAAACCAACAATGTGGTTTCCGAACAGGTCCGACACAAATCGGGCTGTACAAGCACAAAAGATGGGTAGAGACTGGAAATTTTGGATTTTGAAAGTAGAGGAATTGCACTATCCGCGTAGCGAAAACAAAGGCGCTGATCAAACCGCGAAGCTGATCTGCGTCTTTGTTTTCGCCTGTGCAGATTGTTGGTTTTCCCATGAGGCGGCTCAATTTAGACAACTAACCTCTCAGTTCAAAAAGGCGAATAATTCAAAATCCTGATCAACAATTACCTCAAGCAGTCTGATTAAAGGGTGCACATACACTATTCGTCCAAAAACATGGGTTATGGTACATGTACAAGTGTGTAATACAACACACACACATGTAATTAATACGAAATAATATTAAATAAGTTGACAGGTTTCAAGTACTAAATCCCATACAATATTTTCATCAATTGTAATGTACATGTATATTGGATTTTTGAAACGGGTTCCTCATTTGTTTATATAATATACACGGGGGGAAAGCAACTCGGGTGATCCAGGGCGTCTTATTACGTCAACTCTGTTCTCATAGAGGCTCTGTCGATATAGAGGCGTGATAGATCGTGCTAGGGAAAAGCGAACCACTGAATCGTAAAGTCATTGAACTAGACAAATTATTATTAATTACAGTACGGTAACCCAGTTATTTGTTATGTTTGGTAAAGAATCTTGTAAAATTTCCGTCGGTCAGCATAGCAATATCTTGGTTGTTGAAACACTTGACCTCCTCACTGCGACGCCTAAACAAGAAATACAGATACGTAAATTCTAATGTGTTCATAAAAATGTTTCATTTTTATGTTTCCAACACTTGATTTTTTTTTATAATTTTGCATAAAATGAGTGACTCTTGTAAAGCAGCATGGTGCATAAGGATTTGAGGAAAGACGAGTGTGCGATTTCTTTCTCTCTTATTTTTTACGATGTCCTTGGACTCCCCATAATAGTTTAATAATTTGTCACAGTATCACAAATACAAATTTAGGTTATTCAACAGTTTATTGCGTATGCTATCTAATACTGCGTTTACACTATGTTACCGGCGGCCCCGGCAGCCCCGTTTGCTCGAAACGTAGCGTGCCGTGGAATTTTGGTCAAATATTTCCCTGTTTTCAAGATCTACGAGGTATGGCAGGAAAGTTCGTAGACACTTCAGCTATCAGAAAAAGTAACGCGTTGTTGAAGAAGCGTTTTGCATAATTTCAAGCAGCCATATCTTATGAGCATATTTCAGAAATTTTGTGCAATTTGAAGTAATAACACGCTTGGTATGACCACTTTTCTGCTTGAGGGTAGGGCCGTGCGGGGCAGGTGTCAAACCATGATAAAATGTGACGATTTTCACATTCTGTTTTTGCTTGTGAAAGGGCACGGAAGTGTGCTGTAACGTTAAAATATTTTGATCGTGAAATAATGAATGTTTAATCAACAACGTTTTCTGAATGTTTGGGCCTTTGCGGCAGTACAGTTTGATATCTGTGAATAAAATTTCAGATGCTGTCCAAAAAAATTGTTTGAAAAAAAATGGCGTAATTTTGACGTCGGAGAACAGCCGATAACCATAAAATTGTGTGTTTTTGTTATGGAAATGGCCAACAAACACGATGAAAATGACATAAACAACAACATAAAAGCTATCAGCTTGTCTGGTACTAGTTTACAAATGGCAGAGTTGATTTTTGGATGCTCGATAGATCATCTAAGATGATAAACGGCGGCGGAAGGGCACTCGTCCTACATTCTCAGCGAATAATAATGGTTTCATAAGTTCAACCGGTCATCAGAGAAACTGAGGACAGTTGGCACAGATCTACATTTGACAGCTGGATACACATAATAAAATTGTACCGATATCCAAGGACCCTATGTGGAATAACTCAGAAACATCGGTTAAACTTGTTACAAATATATAAAGCACTGACAGCAATAAACTTCAAGTAACGTCACTGAGACGTTGACCCTTGCCCCGCTCCCGGTTAGGGAGGTGCACATAAAAGGCTAAAGAAGATGTCGTGTTGGCCAGATTTTCATTAAATTTCGTCTATTTGCTCATGAAATATTTTTTGCAAACCCAGATATATTCATTTTGACTGAATTTCTTTTCCTGTTGAAAATACTGATGGTGTCTACGAACTTTCCTGCCATACCTCGTATTACGTCTTATTAAGTTTTCTTACGTTGCATTACGATATCCGTCACGGTAACAAACAGTGGTAGTGATAAGCCGGTGTGTCACGGAGGCGCTTAGGTACGTTACGGTTGTCCACGATCTATCACGATTATTAGCACGTTCTATTACGGCCTGTTACGTTCTGTTGCGGTCAGTTGCGTTTTGATCAAGATGTAACACGTTTTTTTCGTTATGTCAAGGCCAGCTACGGACGAAACGTAGACACCATGCAATTTAAAATGTTTTATGTGCCGCCTTTTATATAACAATAAGCCATTTGAAATAATAACAACCGCGCTCATCTACAACCGACAGCAGAGTTGATTAAGAAAGTTCGGGATTTCATTTCTCCTTGAATGGCATAGTGCAGCGCATGGTCTCTATTGTTCACTATAGTGACTTCTCAAATATGAAAGAACTTGCCCCAATGATATGTCGTTTTATATCTTTAAACTCCACGCGCCGTGATAACCGTAACATAACGTGACATACGCAGTACAACGGGATCAACACCGTCAAAGACCGTAACGCACCGTAACTTAACGCAACAAAACGTGTTGAGTATTCCGTAGGAAACTGGACGAGACGTGAGACGACCGTGAACAAACGCAGCTGAACGTGGAAGATCCGTAGCTTGCCGGGGTATTCACTAGCTTCCCGTTGCACTACGGACCGCCTCCTTGACGATGGACAATCCGATCCTAAATCAGTATGGAAGATTTTTAAGGAACTTGGAACAAATAAGAAAAGTAGTAATGACGAAAGTAATTTAAACATTAATCTAGGTGATATGGTGATTACGGACACATCTGACTTAACTGATGTTTTTAATTCTTATTTCGTCAATGTCGCTGCAAATCTAAAAGAACCCATAACGCCTTCCAATTTTGAAGTTCTGGATCACTACATTAAATCTTAACTCCCTATTAACACTGAATTTGTAATTCCTCCAGCTAACGAGATTTTTGTGAATAAATTTTTTTCCGATTTGAATGCAAATAAATCCACTGGGATCGATAATATAGGCCCAAAATTTTAAAACTATCAGCAAATATTATAACGCCTAGCCTAACATTTATGATTAATAAAAGTATAATTGTCTGGTGATTTTCCTAGTTTGTGGAAAGAGGCTAAAGTCAAGCCCCTTTACAAGGCTGGTGCTAAAGATGATGTAAATTATTATCGACCCATATCCATTTTGCCAACTTTGTCAAAGCTTATTGAAAAATGGATTAATAATCAGTTTTTTGAGTACTTAAATGCGTTTGACCTACTGCATAAATCTCAAAGTGGTTTCAGACCAAAACACTCTACAGAATCTGCGCTGACTCGATTTTTCGATTCCTTGTTAAAAGCTTTAAATGCTGGAAAACTCATCGGATGTGTTTTGGCAGATTTCAGAAAAGCATTCGACCTAGTTGATCATCAATTACTTTTGAATAAGCTGCGATGTTATAAGTGTAATGAAACGTGCATCAAATGGTTTGAATCATATTTAACTGACAGAACTCAACGGGTATCTATAAATAGTCACTTATCTAAATCTGAAACTGTCACTTGTGGTGTACTACAGGGTTCCATTCTGGGCCCGTTGCTGTTTTTAATTTTCATCAATAATTTACCATTAGCACTTAAGAATTCAGCTGCAGTTGATCTGTATGCCGATGATACCATTTTCTACGATTTTCAAAACGACATTGAACATCTTGAAACTAACCTTCAATTGGCACTGAATTCCCTTCAAGAGTGGTGTCGACAAAATGGCATGGTAATCAATACAGAAAAAACAAAGATTATGCTAATAGCTAGTAGACAAAAAAGACAAAATTTGCCAAAATCAGTTTTATCTTTAACATACAATGATATTGATATTAGAATGACTGCTAATGATAAAATACTAGGTATATACGTGGACGAAAATTTATTATGGCATGAACAGTTTAATCACATATCTAAAAAATTGTCCACTAACTTATGGCTTTTAAGCAAAATACGACCATATTTGACATCAAAACATAGATTGCTGTTCTACAATGCATATATCAAACCGCACATCGAATACTGCAGTGTTGTATGGTGAAGATTAATAAACTACAGAGACGAGCATGTAAATAAATCCTGGCGCAGGATTATAATGGCTTAGAGGCATCGTTAAAACAACTTGATATTTTGTCATTCGATCAGTCTGTTTTTCTCAACAAAGCTAAGATAATGTTTAAAGTTTATAATTATATAGCACCTAGCTATCTGCAAGAATTATTCCATATGAGAGATGTAAATATGAATAACACAACTTCAAATTTAAGATCAGTGGCTCAAAATAATTATGTCGTTCCTCAAGCAAAATGCAACATATTCAAAGGAAGTATCTCTTCCTCGGGCGTAATTGTTTGGAACAGTCTTCCCTTAAGCATAAAGAATTCGCCATCTTTAGATATATTTACGAAAAGATGTATCAATTGGATGAAAGATTAATTGTTAAATCCTCTTTACTGTTAATTGTTTACTGTTAATTGGTTTCCTCCGCCGCCATACAATTACAATTATTAGTGAAAGTGTTTCTCTTCCCCCCCCCTCTCTCTCTCTCTCTCTCTCTCTCTCTCTCTCTCTCTCTCTCTCTCCCCCCCTCTTTCTCCGTGGGTGCGTTCGCACACGCGTGTGCTATATATCTCTATGCTTTATGCTATTTTCTACTAATTGCTATTGAAATGTTTATTGCTTGCTTACATTGTATGTTAATTTGTTGCTAAGAGGGCCCCAAGGAAGATTGGTACCAAACCAAATGGGCTACCCTCTCAAAATAAAGAATTTACTTACTTACTTACTTACTTACCTCCAAGTTACGCTACGTACTGTTACGTTCTGTCACGGTGGGTTACGTTCAGTCCATTTTATCACGGCACATTATGTTTCTCATTTCCGCCGTGACTGCCGTGGCAGGTTTTTAAACTCTCAAAAATTTGCCACGGTGTCAACGGTTATCCTGGCGTGCTACGTTTGCCCATCCCGTTCCCCTAAGTTGCCTCACGTTTATCCCGTTTTGATCACGGTTGTCTAAAACGTGGCTGCCGTGACCGCCGGGAACACAGTGTAAACGCAGTATAAGCTGACCTTGCCGTAATATAAGTCAAGGTCATCACAAGGTCAATATAGTTTCCGGTGCTACATGTCAAGTTTTGTTGAAATAAGTCCACCGATTCCAGAGAAAAAGGTTTTTGAAGGAGTTTTACCATATATGGACATTGCGGCCATCTTGGTAATGTGATCTGTATTGTTTATGTACATATTGGTTCCCCCTTCCTGTAGATGCTTAATATAAAACCTTTGGCTTTAATTGGCCAAGCGGTTACAGAGAAAAAGATCTTTGAATATTATAGTAATATACATGTATATTTCCCCGCGGTGGGGACAAACCAGTCCATGGTGTCCAAATATTTGTCAGAAGAATAAATCTTTAGTTCATTTGTCCATTTCTGTCCCTGCCGCTGGGCTAAATACATGTACATGTATTTGACCGTAATAGACAAATAGTCAATTTGAAAGACGTTTATTGATACATGTATATATCCCAGATCTCAGGTGAGCGTTTACAGGACCATCGGTCCTTTGGTCTATGGCTGTATAACCTTATTTGTAACGCACTTGGTCGGACAGCCATATGTTTGGTTTCCTCGCGTGAAGGCTCACGGTCATTGCTGCAACACTGAGGACTATTTTTTGCACAACCTTGTACAAATAGGTCCAATACCTAGACTAAGTTCTATTCTTGTCTATAGAAAATGTTTATCTCTCTCTACAGACTAAAACTGCTACTAAAACTGCCATATCATACCTAATTAATGAACGGATATACTTCATATAATGCCATTTTAGCTTTATTCTGTTTGAATAGGATTATTTATAGCGCGTTTAAAATCAGATAACAGATGTGAAACGCAATTTACCATGACAGAATATTAGAAATATGAATTTTAAGTGACGTTGTGACATTACCAATTCTTCTAAACAATGCGCATTTCTGAGCATCGTAATGGGAGACAAATAATTGCGAATGCGCAACAGAGCAACGACAACATATTTTATAGTGTGATTGAATGTATTAATTGAAAATTATACACACTGACTAATATCATACATATTTTGTACGGAAAATGGGTCCGTGCAATGAATACCCCAGTAATCCCCACTTTAATATATAAAAATTGGGTTTGCAGGAGTAAACATATATTTCTTATTTTTGATCCAAAACATAGATTGCGTGTACTCATTAGAACCGGCTCGGTGTACCCACAACCAATGGTTTGAGCAAAACTAAGTATGATATCAAAATTGTTCCAACAAAATTCTAATTTTTACTGCTGAAAAGAATATTTAAATATTGCATGGGCAAGTTTTCGTAATGTTTATATGTCATTGGCTTGCAAGGCCTATGGAAATTGTACTTTATTACCATCAATTATTATACATGTACCACCCTCAAATGGAGCACAAAGGGAGTCATGCTAGAAATGTACATGTGTTCTTTGTTCTTATTATAAAATAACATTAAGCTGTGCATATCTTATAGAAGACATCACGAACCCACACCACCTTAAAAGATTCATAGGTTCACAATGATCAAACCAGAGGACCAATGGTCCTGTAAACGCTCACCTGAGATCTGCTTCATATACCAATAAATATATTTGAATATTATGGTATTTAACCCCAGTGCAGGGGCATGCAGTCCTTGGGCCATTTTCTTTTTTCAGAATAATCTATATTCTGTCCATTTGCCAATTTCCTGCTGATTTTCCCTTCAAATAACATTTTAAAAGCAGATGAGCCCCTGGGGTCCATTTTTTTTTCAGAATCATTAAATTTCAGTCCTACTGCCCATTTCCTGCAAGACTTTCACTTAAAATGACATTTTAAAAGTTTTCCCCATTCAAATGCATTGACGACCTATGTTGACCTTGCCATAAAATAGGTCAAGGTCACCACACGGTCATGTTTTATATACACATTGTAGTACTTGAGTCATCCATACTTCATGCAAAGTTTCGTTGAAATCGGTTCACCGGTTCTGGAGAAGAAAATATTTTAATGGTTTTTACCATATATGGGCATGGCGGCCATCTTGGTCATGTGACCTGGATTATTTATATATTTATTGGTTCCCACTTCCTATAGATGCATTATATAAAATTTGGCTTTGATTGGCCAAGTGGTTTCAGAGAAAAAAATCTTTGAAAAGTGTGTATGGACGACAGACCGGCCAAGGTCAAGAGATGACCTTGACCTAAATTAATCATATACCTTCATGTAATCTATTAGTTGTTTGCATCTACCACTTTTCAGATCTCTGGCTGCAATAGTTTTCAAAAAATAGCTAATTTCCACTTTTCCCATTATAAGTCTATGGAAACTTAAAGTTACCATAGCAACCAGAGTTCTTATCCGACTGGAATAAAAAACACAAATTATGTAGAGGCTACATGTATACAAAGTACAGGATTCATCCACTTGGCAGTTCCTGAGGAGAAGATTTTTGAATGTTTTTCTCAAAATTTTGCCCTTTATGGGGCCCCAGCAACCAATCAAAATAAAGGAATAGAACAAAACTCACAAGAAACGTCAAACACTACTCAATAAACATTTCTGCTAAAACAAAATTCAAATGTCTGCAATTTTAGCGGAAAAATAGCCGATTTCCACTTTTCCCATTATAAGTCTATGGAAACTTTAAGTTGCCATAGCAACCACAGTTTTTATCCGCCTGGAATAAAAAACACAAATTATGTAGAGGCCACTGTCAGGAACATGTATACAAAGTATAGGCTTCATTCCCTTGACAGTTTCTGAGAAGAAGATTTTTGAATGTTTTTCGAAATTTTGCCCTATATGGGGCCCCTGCAACCAATCAAAACGAAGGATTAGGACAAAAGTCACATGAAACGTAGAGGACTACTCAATAAACATTTCTGCAAAAACAAAATTCAAATATCTCCAACAAGACAGCAAAAACTGTCAATTTTCACTTTTTTCCATTATAAGTCTATGGGAAGCATAAGTTGCCATAGCAACCAGAGTCCTTATCCGATCAAAACAAAAAACACAATTATTCTTTCCCCCTACCTGTAGATGGTGTATGTGTAATATGAGAACAACCGGCCCAGCGGTTTCAGAGAAGAAGATCTTTGAAATTGTGGACGACGACGGACGGACGGACGGACGACGGACGGACGCCGGAGCATGGGTATACTATAAGCTCACCTATGAGCCTTCGGCTCAGGTGAGCTAAAAAGGGGACCATAACACAACCATCTAAATGTCAATCCAGATAGTTTCGCTTTTTAGCCCACCTGAGCTGTCAGGCTTTCAAGGTGAGTTTATAGTATATGCATTCTCAGGCACCTGCCCGCCCGTCTCCGTCCACCATTTTGAAAGATCTTCTCTTCTGAAACCGATAGGCCGATGAAAGCCAAATGTCATGTGCAACATAATTGAACTTATTATTTATAAATGGCCCATGTTACATGACCAAGATGGCCGCCATGAACCTACATGGTATAAACCTTTCAAGATCTTTCCCGGAACCGGTAGTCCGATTTCAATGATCATTTAAATAAATCACAACCTTGGGTTGACCTTGACCTTAATTACGGCATAGTCAAATTTGTTCAAATATGCTATTAAATTGGAAACTGGTCTACACTGGATTTTTTCAGAAAGCTATGTAGTATGTGACCTGCAAATTTGTATTTATAGAAAGATTACTGAGTTAACAAAAATATGTGAGTATTAAAGGTAATTTTGACCATAGCAAATGTCATTTATCCGACCAACTTTCGGGTGAGTGTTCTCAGGACAATTGGTGCTCTGGTTTGCTTTAACCATTCCTTTATTTGTCCGTTGCTGTCAGTGAGTGACTTTGGTTGTCGGTATGATCCCTTGCTGATAGCTATAAGGAAACTATTAGCATATTAATTAATCAGAGTTGGGCCGAACAGGTACAGCGGCTGAAACCACATTTTCTAGTGGAAATGCCAAGTTTGTTACATCACTTTGTCATTTGCAATAAAACTTTCTTTTCCCAATTACTCTGCAAATAGCATATAAATTGGATTCTTTAATGATCACACTAACGACCGACCAGACCTTCCTTTATACATAAAATGAGCCGCCTCATGGGAAAACCAACAATCTGCATAGGCGAAAACATAGACGCAGATCTCGAAGCTGATCAGCGCCTTTGTTTTCGCTTATCGGATAGTACAATTTCTCTACTTTCTAAATCCGAAATTTCAAGTCTCTAGTCATCTTCTGTACTTGTACAGGCCGGTTTGTGTCGGACCTGTTCGGAAACCACATTGTTGGTTTTCCCACGAGGCGGCTCAAATGGGAGCCATTATATTAGCTACAACTCCAGCGAGGACATTTTGCTTAGCGACAAGAGAGACTTGTTGCAAAGTTGCATCAGGATAATATGTCCATGAAATACCCCCTTAAACCCTACTTTTATATAGAAAAAAAACAAAAAAAAAAACAAAAAAAAAAAAACACTTTTTTAAAAAAAAAACACTTTTTTTTATTCAAAACATACATTGTGGGTACTCGTTAGAACCGCCTCGGCGAGACGGTTCTAAAGTGTACCCATTATGTATGTTTTGAGCGAATATATTAGAAAAATCAAAATATTTCCGATTAAATTTTCAAATTTTCCTTCTGAACTACAAAATCTCTCTATATTGAATGGACACTGAATGAAATGGACCAGAGGGTGTGGGGGAACACAAAAACATGTCCGTGTTAATAAAACCGGGACCAAGTGCTCTATGGGACATCAGGGGCTTGTAGCGATATTCTCCTATGTTTACCGAACCCTAAAATTGCTTGCATTGCTCGATTTTGCATCGTTTTCCTAATTTTTCCTGTCAGAAAAACCCGGGTGCCCGGATTCTGGCATTTTCGTGGCAGCCGGTTTGCACAATCTATGTGCATTTCGATAAGTTGCATTATTGCATCGTGATTTTAATTAAAATGAACATATGTTGCAAATAAATTCTGCATCTTTTGTCAATTTTTTAAGATTTCACGGACTTTGCAAACTTTGGAAAATTCGAGAAAAAGAAGTCCGGTCTGCGCGTTCCTGAAGCGAAAATGCGTATTGATACAATTACGTCAAATTCTGGCGTAGTGCCTCTGAATTCATCCGCAAATAAAGAGTTTAGAGTATTAATTAAGGTGGCAAGGGATAGTTTCGTATTGGTCCCGGAGGATTTTTAAGATATTTTAGCATAGGGGTTGAAAAAGCCATCATTGTTCCTCTAAAATGCAATGAATAAATAAGATTGGTCCATTTTCATTTTTAGAACAATTGTTTTTGTCAAAAAATGCTAAATTCTGGATCCAAATGCTAGCTCTGTATGCATGATGAAAGGTCAAGGTCATTGCGGCTTTTGAAATCTGCAGTGTGTGCTTCCGGGTTTAAAAAGTGGGTATTTTTCGGAGACGATTACTGAAAAAGTTTACTGGTTGTGAGGTACTTTGGGATTCATTGCCTTTATTCTATTTGACTGATGAATTAAACCAGACATGCACTGGATGCCTTGTGTTTGCAAGTAACTTGCTGTACCGTTTGACAGTTCAGAGTTTTCATGCATTTTTCTATGCAAAAATTAGTGGGTGGGGTAAAAATAAAACTGTAACTGTCAGCCTGAGAACAGTTGCAGTTGAATGTTTGTTGTCTAAATCAGATTTTAATCCTATCTAGAACACTTCTGAACAGAGAAAGTAACTGCATGCTGACACATGAGCTTCTTATTAACAATCAAATATTGAAACTGGCCGCGGCCAGCATAGGGACCAAATTTACTATCCCTTGCTACCTTAAGGCTCTGTCAATTTTTTATTTTATTGAAAGGGTAATGATTGTGAGCTCATTAAGTAGCTACACGTGTCTACATTTGCATTCTGCAGTGTGATTTAATGTAGTGCTTACGAATTTTTTTGGCAAAAATGACATACTATGAGGCCCGCGCAATTGTCCGAGGTCTGGATTTTGGCCGCTCGACAGACACGGTTTAATATGTTTCTTCATTTTACATGCTTTTGCCACTTTCTTCTGTAGCGAAAAGTGAATTTCAAGGTTCATATGTGGTGTATTTGCTATAAATTGTAATTTTAGATGTATATAACTCTATTTTATGGTGGTATTTCTTGGGTTTGATCTACATTTTTGTTGTTTTTTTTTTTTTTAGAAAAATATATGTGAAAATGTAGTTTAATCAAGGTATCATCAAATTTATGCTATTTATTTTACCACCTAAGCATACAAGCCATCACTTTCTTTCAAAAAGCATTAATATTAAAACTAGACAGCACAGGAAGTCAATAGTTCTACATTCAAAGCTGCTCAACAAATATGTACGTGTTGAAAATGGCTGTCATACACAAGCGGAGGCGGACAGGTGTGGTTATGGTAGGCTTCGCGTAACATTTCGGGATACTCTCAGTCGATTGAAGACTCACCGCGTAATGTTTGCTATGGACCACCATAACATCACCTTGTCTTCCTCCATGGATGTATCACCTCTATGCCACAGCAAGGGGTTTGTTGACCCAGGATATCTGTCATATGAGCCATACTCAATTGATTGATAATAATAGAATGACATTAAAGATGAATGAAAGTGGTTATAATGGTCATCCTTGGTATGTGAACTTATCAAAACTGCTGGCATCAGTTTTGTTTTGTTTCCACCACATTTTGTTTTAACCCTTTTCATTCTTTTACAGGTCTGAGTCTGTAGTTCATCCCCTCTGGTTGATTAGTTTCAGAATTTGTACTTGTGCCTGTTACTGATATCCTGAAGTTCAACAGATTTCAACCTATCTGTAGCAGTGAGTGTGTTAGTATCTCTCTGTATTTTCATCAGGTAATGTCACTTCTGCTGCAAAAATGGGGGATGATTTGACTGATAAGAAAGAAATCAAATAAGATTGCTGTGTTTTGTAGACCCTTGTCAGATATGAAGATGGCATACAGGACATTCTGTTGTGTTTTGGCCTTTTTAAGCTAAATATGGGGGGTACGTGAAGTTTTGATCTGTACTTTTCAATGGCTGTCATCAGAAATTAATGGAAGTGGACCCTGGTGGTACAGTAAATACCTCTCCATAATTTGCTAACAATACAAACATTACAAAGCAGAAAGTGACATTCCACGACAAAAGATTAAGTGTCAACAATTTTTCGGCTTTCACCATTTTGCATGTTGCTGGCTCGGAAGAACAAACATATTCTAGAACAAATATAACAACCACCGGATACTTTCTAAGCAGCTTTATTCAGTATATTTTTATTGCAAATACACCAAATTACAAATTAACCTCGAGTTTTGGTCACTTTTAACCAAAACCTGTTGACTTAAGGTGGCAAGGGATAGTTTCGTATTGGTCCCGGAGGATTTTTAAGATATTTTAGCATAGGGGTTGAAAAAGCCATCATTGTTCCTCTAAAATGCAATGAATAAATAAGATTGGTCCATTTTCATTTTTAGAACAATTGTTTTTGTCAAAAAATGCTAAATTCTGGATCCAAATGCTAGCTCTGTATGCATGATGAAAGGTCAAGGTCATTGTGGCTTTTGAAATCTGCAGTGTGTGCTTCCGGGTTTAAAAAGTGGGTATTTTTCGGAGACGATTACTGAAAAAGTTTACTGGTTGTGAGGTACTTTGGGATTCATTGCCTTTATTCTATTTGACTGATGAATTAAACCAGACATGCACTGGATGCCTTGTGTTTGCAAGTAACTTGCTGTACCGTTTGACAGTTCAGAGTTTTCATGCATTTTTCTATGCAAAAATTAGTGGGTGGGGTAAAAATAAAACTGTAACTGTCAGCCTGAGAACAGTTGCAGTTGAATGTTTGTTGTCTAAATCAGATTTTAATCCTATCTAGAACACTTCTGAACAGAGAAAGTAACTGCATGCTGACACATGAGCTTCTTATTAACAATCAAATATTGAAACTGGCCGCGGCCAGCATAGGGACCAAATTTACTATCCCTTGCTACCTTAAAATCATTTTTAGATGCAAACATCATTTCCAATTTAACTTTTGAGAATTATTTTTTCAATCACAAAGCCATTAACATTGATGTTAACCTCTTTTCTTTTATTTTCGACAGTTTTCAGCGTTGTATCCAGCCAGCTGTACTTACATTGTCTGCATTTTATACCAACGATTAAAGCGGCTGTCCCAATTTTTCCTGAAACTATTGCCCACTGTGGTAACTTACTTAAAGTAATTTTATTTTAGGTGTTTGTGATAGCTTTTAACTTAGGTGTTTGTGGAAAAAAAAAAGTGGAATGTAGGTGTGAATACAGGTTGACTATATTCATTCTTGTAAGACATAAAGTTCTTATATTTTTTCCTTATTTTTAACGGTGCTCTGTGTGTATTTCCAAATTATTCTTCCAGCTACATTTTTATGAAATAAGTACATTATTTGGAAACAGACACAATCAGTTAATTCTCTGCTGTTTATCAATAGAATATGCACATCTTTTTATGCAACTAGTACTGATATCTTCTAAATATTTCTGTTGAGAAAATGTGTTTTCTTTGTAAAAATCACTTGATAAATTTGTATGAATCAAGTATTCGCCTTCTGAAATTGTAGTTACATTGAAATTTAGTACTGGTCCATTTTGAGTAGAATCTAGAATATATTTGAGTCATGGCAGATACTGAATTGAAGTTGAAAATCAACTTTTGTGATATGGTAGATTTGCTGGCATTGCCCTATGTTGGTGTAAACACGGCAAAAACTGTTGCTAGATTTAGGGAAAAGAGTGACAATATAACTCCAGAAGCGTTGGAATATATCCCAAAACTGAAAGTTACAAAACGTTTTTACGATTTTGTGGACTTCACACCCAATCCTCAGTATAATTATAGTGCACTGGGTGAAAAGATTGGGTGCCCTAGTACACCAGGAGAAAAGACTGACGACCCACAAATGGATGTCATCGGTCGTCTGACACAGGCTATGTCGACCAGAGAGCGGACACTGAAAATGAATGACTTTCAGGGCGCACACCATGTGTATAAGAGCCCCCACCCATTGGGTAGGCGAGGTACGCCCTTTCGGGACAGACCAAACCATACAAGAAGTGAGTCAGCAGAAAATATCAGCACTCCCTTGCAGAATAGATTTCAGGGGCTTTCATTTAATTCAAATAGTGAAGAATCAAATGAGGATGATTTCTATTTCTATGATTTCCTGAGGGAGCTACCTTATTCAAGGAGACCCGGCGAGTCAAGATTCAGACCTTCAAAATTGCCAAAAACATTATGCTATAATGGAAAAACAAACTGGGACACATTCCAGAGGAAATTTCTGCATTATGCTCAGTCATGTGAATTATCTTGGAAAGATTGCCAGGATGCCCTTTGTGGGTGTTTAACAGACAAAGCGGGTGACTATTATGCCCTGGTAACTGAAATTGATCCAGAGGCAGATGTTGCCACCATTTTCAGGAAAATGGAGAAAAGCTTTGGTCAGAGGGAATTAGCAGAGACTGCACATGCTCGATTTCAACAAGCCATGCAGCAGACAGATGAGTTGCTCGAAGACTGGGCGGACCGCATCCTCACTTTGGCTGGAAAAGCTTTCAAGCACCTACCAGAGAAGCACATGATACAGCAGGCGATTGTAAGATTTTGTCAGGGTTGCTGTGACAAAGTGGCTGGCCAGAGTGCCTGTAACTCGAGGCCACGGACTATGGAACAAGCCCTAGAACATATTAGGTGGTACCAGTATGTGCATCAGACTATGTACGGTAAACCAAAGGGAGTCCGTGAAGTGCAAACCTATGACACGGACACCAGTGTATCCCAGTTGTATGAAACCAGCCCACATCCCAATACTGCTGATCATGCAGTTGGGAACAGGTCCCAACAAAGAAATGATTCTTCATCGGATTTGACCAACGAATCGAGACTGCAGACACTAGAAGAGGGGTTCTCGAAAATTTTAACAAATCTTGAGGAAGTGGCCACTGAAGTGAGTAAGCTCAGGAGGCTGCAACCTCCTTCCCAGGAAAGGACCACTCTCTGTCAATACTGTTTTAACTGTGGAGAGGAAGGTCATCTCAAGAAGGATTGTAGGAAGCCTGTGAATAAATCCCATAAATAGACACCATTTGGGAAGGATTTAAACAGGCTTGGGTCCGGCAAGAGAGCATAAGCACGACCCGGGCAGACCCAGGCCTAAACCAGCTGGTACAGATAAAACAGGTTACCCTTAAGAGAGACAGGAAGATGAAAGAGAGAAACAAAACTAAAATACAACAGATATTTTGTAGGGAACTAGACTTTTCAAAACCGAAAAACTCTGTGAAAGTAGAAAAAGAAAATGTCAACACTCAGGCAACGCAAGTATGCCCTATGAGTGACATTGAGTCCCTTACGGTTTCTACGACAAGAGAGACAGTGCAAGAAGAAAGCCCAGAACAGACAAAACTGAAAGTGAAGGTGTGCGAAACCAGCCCAGGAAGTGGTGCGGAGATAGTCAATAACTGCCACGTGCATATCTGTGAAACAAACTCTGAAAACAGTACATGTTTAGAGGCAGCAAAGGTATACCCTATCAATGATTTTTTCGCTCCAGTGAAGTAAAGACAGAATAGAACTGTTACATGCACATACAAGATTCCAAAAATGTGAAGGAAAACATTACGGACACTGTAGTGACTGCACAGGAAATTGTTAGGTAACACCAGTTGATTTAATCAGTGAAATGGAGGCAGTCCACGACTGCCACATGCACGATGCTGGCATTGCACAGGAAATTGTTAAAGTAACACCAGTTGATTTAATCAGTGAAATGGAGGCAGTTCATGACTGCCACATACAGTATTCAGAAAATATGAAGGAAAACATTTCTGATATTGCACATGAAATTGTTAAAGTAACACCAGTTGATTTAATCAGTGAAATGGAGGCAGTTCATGACTGCCACATACAGAATCCTGAAAATACGAAGGAAAACATTTCTGACAATGCACATGAAATTGTTATAGTAACACCAGTGGATTCAATCAGTGAAATGGAGGCACTACATGACTGCCACATACAAGACCCCCAAAATGTGATAGAACATACTGTTGAAACTGTAGAGGAAGTTACTAAAGTAACGCCAGTGAAAACGGCACTGGGAACACCAGTGAATGTGACATTGGTAACACCAGTGAATCTCGTTAGTGCAACTCAGGAAAATATTGTATGTGTAATGAAGACCAATGACAGGATGATTCAGGATAACAAAGGTACGGATTTGCCAGATACTGTGATCAGGGATTTATCAGAAAATGCGGTAGCCGTAACACCTGGAGTAGTTGCCGTAGAAAATTTACTAGAAATACATGGCTGTTTGTCATCAGCATCACAGAACAAGGCTATGGTCGAAATACAATCCAAGATTGACGTAACACCAGTCAATTCGGCCGGGTTAACCATGCGGGAGTTACTGAAAGTAACACCGGTAAAAGCGGAAGCGATCTCACCAGCTCCTGATCATGCTTCTTCTGGAAGGTCTTACAGTATTTTAAGCGGAGCTCCAATTTATAGTCAGAAGAAAATATCCAGCAGTTTGGTAACACCCGATAAAGCGGTTGGGATCACACCTTTCTTACCTGTTGTTTCAAAAGAAATAAAGCTTAAGCCTGCCATATCAAATATGTTCTGTCAGCAAAATAGGAAGGTATCGCTGGATAGCCCGCATGGAGATATTTTCTACTTATCTGTGCTCAAACCTGATCTAGGGAAATCAAATTTAACACCAGTCAGTCAGTCAGTCAGTCAGTCAGTCAGATGCATCGGAAGAAGTCGATATCAATAAGCCAGTAACACTAGACAGAACATGTTTGGTAACGCCATATAAACCAAAGTTGGTAATGTCTTGTAACGCCCGCCCAGTAACGCCGGTTGCTACCGAATATAAGGCATATTTACTTGACACAGTACGGTCAATACCACTTTATGGGAGCTCTTTCAAGCAGTTAGCCAGTAAGATGAATTATTTTAAGCAGCTGATGATAGGCAATTATAGGCCAATATCGCGAGGCATTTCTGGGCCGGCATCTATGTCATTTGCTGAGGCACATAAGGTCATTATATTAAAACTTACAACACCGTCAGGCACATTGGGGTGTCATGCAAACATATTTGAAAGTGTACAGTATAGAGAATTCCTCCGGCTCATACTGGATGGTTCTATGGTAGTAAAACTGGATGGAATCAAATTGGTATCCTGGGTTTCACTGTTTTACATACCTCTTCGGTTAACACTGATGTGGCTGACATTGTTGCTAGATTCTAGCTGGCAGGTGTTTGCTGGCTCTCTGCATCAGCTCTTGTTAGGCTTGAGGGTGAGCGGAGTCAATAGCTACTGACTTATATAAGATAAAGTGTTTATCTGTGGGGTCTAGAGGCAACTGGCAAAATGCTGGATATTCTCGGAATATTAAGCACATTTTGAAACATAATCGGTATTCTAAATAAAACAAGTTTGTGTACTCACACCACAACAAATGACGTTAATTTGATGGTTTAACAGGTATTAAACGACCCATTGATCTAATAATTAATGGCCGCGAATCATATGAGAAAAATAATCACTTCTAAATTATATATGGACATTGTCAAGGGATAAACTGTTGTTTTCCAAGGTGCTCAATATCACAGGTCAGTCTGTGCATGCGTAAACAGGCTGATAGACGACTTTCTTGTTCATGGTATATACATAGAGCTATATAGCCGATAGGTTTCCCCACAGCGAGAATAATAAGGACAAAGTCAACTTACATTGCCTCCACCGACCACAGTAAAAATCGGACTACTTGTTTGTTACAAAGTTTTTCTTTTTTCACACATATACTATTGACTTAAAGTTAAGCATATTATGAAGTTAAGGATTTTTATTTCTTTAACTGTTCATCAAATTTATTTTGAATTTTACATTGTCTGCAGAAAATCATAAAGTTCTCAATTGATAACACGCTTTTCATGCAAAATGTGTCTAAATGGCACCTTTACAGTAAGCGGAAGTTAATCGTCATACTCGTACAGACTCTTTTGATCACAGTAAGGAAAGTCTTTGCCAAAGTTCAAGCAAAACAAATCATAGCTGACGGAAGTGTGATAAGTTTTGACCTACATTTTTGTTTTATTTACTTTACTTTCGGGGTACTCTTACATATATTATATACTTATACCCACCAGAGCTCACGTAACGAACAATGTGGTTTCCGAACTGGTTTGACCAAAAACGATCTGTACAAGCGCAGAAGATGGCCAGAGGCTGGAAAGTTTGGATTTAGAATTGTTCTATCCTACCATGTTTGTCATTTACCGGTTAGGTTTGATGGAATTGTGTATGTTTTTGTGATTGAGCCAGTTCCTAGTTATTGCTTAATTTAATATAAAGCATGCTAGATGTACAACATAACATGAGCCATCGTATCATAAACCAACAATTTGCTTATGCGAAAACAAAGGGGCTGGCGCTGATCAGTTCCGCGGTAACCGCGAAGCTGATCTGCGCCTTTGTTTTCGCTACACAGATAGTGCAATGATCCTTCTTCTTCTTAAATCTGAAATTTCAAGCTTCCAGCCTGCTTATGTGACTGCACAGCCTGGTTTGTGTTGGACCTGGTCTGAAACCCAAATTGTTGGTTTTCTCACAAGAAGGCTCTCAATGACATTCTAGAAAATGGCAGTGTTTCTATTGATTTTGTATTAAGAAATGTGACGCTAAGCTCAGTGGCAGATTATCAGGCACCAGTCTCAAGAGCGTATATGGTAACTAGCACATACGTCATAGTTGGTTTAAATTACTACACCTTAAAGCAAGAAGTAATTTCATGGGAATCATATATCCTTCATTTATAATTAATATTCAAATACTGTCATGTTGATCAAATAGAATTGAATATTTCCCAGGATAGATCTTTTGCATATGACTTTGTGCATAAAACGCTGTTATGCTTAATACTATTTTTGAATTTAAACGTTTGAATTCTTATTATTTAATTGTGCAGTCAACTTAAAGATTCTCCAATGCAACTATACATTATAACCGTTGCAAAAAGACTGTTCACTTTGCCTCAGTGTAACAAAGACGCGTATTTGGTCATGCCATTATTTCCATTTCAAAATGTATTTGAACCTATTGTTTCTTTGTGTGTCCACAACAGACCTGGTTTAGGAAACAAGCGAGGCCCACAGAGCTTTAAGTTTTCAGAAGGAATACACCAGTGATTGATTAATTGCTTTGAAGTAAGATGGAACTGCTTCTGATGAGGCTACAAATTCTTGCTTATCGAAACCAAATAAAGCCATTTGACCACTAGGTATAAATTATCAATACACGTAATTGGAAACCTTTCTAATCTGAACAAGCGAGTTATAGCAACAATCAGTTCACCAAGACAACCGAGAGGTTTCATATTTACAAGATCATATTAATACAGGAATAACATTGTTTAAGATATCTGCTTCCTTGCTTTAAATACTGTTTATTAAACAAAATATGAATAATGTTTTATCAAATGTTTATATAACAAGCAGGTTTGTCTGTGCGTCCGCCTAGTTGAATTTGTCAGTTTGAGACAAAGTCAAATCTTCATTATTCTTGGACAATTTTATTGAGATTTATATTAATCTGTATATTATGATTGGTAATTACCATTACTATTATGCTGGTATTTTTTTCATTACGAAAACTCGCTCATGCAACATATACAGAGAATTTTTTTCAGGAGATAAAATATATAAAAATCAATGAATTATTTATATATATAGGGTTGGGATTTAAGTTCGTAAACTTTGGCTACTGATTGAATATTACAACATTTATCCGATATTTGATGCATTATTATAAGGAAACAACGTCTCCTTGTTTCGTGTTTACAATATTTTTCAAGACACTTTGCGCAGTGCTCATAAAATGGTCTCCATAGCAACCCAGGTTTCGATACCCGGGGCACGTCGAATTTTTAACAATTCTGAAGTTATGTGGCGTTGAAGAACACACCAGTAGTTATCATATTGTAAACCAAACCTTGAGCTAAATCAGTTTAGGGCATTGCAGTATCATGTTGTTATCTCAGTTTAAATTTTTAAGCATTATGTCGACGACTTGATTTGTTATTGGAGAAAATGTATTGCCAGTCGCGCTGCTTGGAAAAGAAAAATGGCGTTAACAGACAACGTCGAAACAACAGCATTGATCAAATCTTATGTTTGATTAGCCAAAATACCCACAGAAACATTCAAAATGACAGGGATGTGTTGTACAGTTGTGGAACAGATCGTGCAGTGGTATTTTAAAATGGTATGTGAGATTTCAGATGGAGGTACTTGAATTTTAACGATGAAATATGCACTCGTCTACAATTAGTCTTCAAATGCTACGGCCAACATTATTGATTTAAAACACTGATATGCATGATTAGCACAGAAAGTTATGTAAAAGAACTATATCTGATGATCGCAGTATTTCCACAATAATAATTCCGAAATCCCTGAAGGAAATCTTGCAAATAAGTAAAGACATGGCTTGTTGTTTGGTTACAAACAAGGCGTTTTAATGCTGACACTTATTGAAATTTGACATAGTTCTGACGTCAGAATTTCCACGACGTGCCCCGGGTGATGAAAGGTCATTGTATTTAATTCATTGTTGTGCGAATACCATTTTGAGTAGAACAGTGCTTTATACCTTATATGATAGGTAAAGGAATGTATTTTTAGATTATAGCATTTTAATTTCTGTGTGACAGACATCTGATCTTTTACAAAGAAAGTCTACGAACTTAAATCCCAACCCACGTATATATATTTGATATTTATGCTCAAAAACATTTATTGTAGGTACACCTTAGAATCGTCTCGGCGCGGCGGTTCTAACTAGAACCAACAATCTGTGTTTCGGATCAGAATTAAGAAAAATAGGTAAACCCCTGGAAACCCCCTTTTTTAAATAAATTGGGGTTCAATGGGGTATACTTTTCATGGACATGTTTTCCTGATCTGATAATAATACAGGAATAACAAGGTTTAAGATATCTGCTTCCTTGCTTTGAACACTGTTTATTAAGCAAAACATATGAATAATGTCTTATATAGAGATTTATATTAATATTCATATTATATGATTGGTAATTACCATGATTACATGTACTATTATGCTGGTAACTTCTTCGAGGCTAAAACATGAGGTTCTGCCACGTGCCCTATGTGCTTCCACTGAAGGCTCAGGTGAACATGTGAACCTAAAAGTATATTCATTAACCCTAGTTGAAACTTATATAATATACACAAGAGTCTTAGAGCTATTCATTCTTAAGTGTGCAATTCGTTTGCGCGTCATTATTGACGCAACAGAGCCCTCGCGGTCACGTGTGACTATTCTGGTCAGTGTCCTGAGATCGTAATTAGACTAAAAAATGTCTCAATATAATTATTAGCCATGAAAATTCTGCATTGTGCGTTTTGCATAACGGAACTGTGAACATTTTTCACGCAGAGTAGCTCCTTTGTATTCGGCATTAATCGACAGCACAGTCCTTTGACTTTGTCAACATGTTGCTTCCATTCGTTTAACATCAGAAAAACATGTCCGTGCAATGAATACCCTTTAAACCCCACTTTTATATAGTTAAACCGGTGTATGCAAGGGTGTACCTATTTTTCTTATCTTTGTTCCAAAACATAGAATGTGGGTACTCGTTAGAACCGCCTTTTATTAAAATAATCAAAGTTTTGCCAGTCATTTTTTAATTTTTAATGCTGAAAAAATTCTCTATATATTGCATGGGCAAGTTGTTACTGCATTTTCTATGGATAATCTGTCATATGCCTTTACCTGTTGGAATCGCCTCATATAGGTTTTCTATCAACAAGGCTCTAATGAGCTACTTCACGATAAAACGTGTCTTCCTGGACTAGGCCTAAAACTAGGCCTGAAACAAATCAGTCTGCACACACAGAGAAAATAGCAAGAGAAAGGAAATTTCGGTAGTGGAAGTGGAGGGACAGGAAAACAAAGTACGTGAACATGTATCTGTGGAATCCAGGACGCTAACCCGCTACATGCAAGCAGTAATCTGACAGTGCGTCTTTGTTTTCGCATATCCAGAAACCAGATTTTCCCAAGCCAATGCTCTAATAATGGTTGAGCAATGAAGTTGGAAGCGATATCGATCGCCTCTTGGACACTAGTTCTTGTAGATAATCACTGGTTAACCATATGGTGACACTTTATTTTACTTGTAGATTCCAACCTTACTAGTTAATGTGATTAATTTCCTCGTGATTTCCTATACCTCCCGTGACGTTAGTTTCGCAATTGAGGATTATAAGGTATGTTCATTTCTTAGGTTTCAATTTTGCATTCTTCATGATTTTGAATTAAGGAACAGAAAGGTCAATAGTTTTGAAACTCGATACAATTGGGAATGTCAACAAATCAAACGTTAATATGGGTCTTGCCGCGCGAAATCTATTGTATTGTCTTAGAACACATTTAAAGTTTGGAAGCAAGCAATGACCAGGAACTGTGTTGGTACATATTAAAACGAAACGAGAATAGAAATGAAGAAAACAGCAAATGGGGTTGGTACATGTACTTGTACAATGAAACATATGGAAGATAGATTCTCAAAGACTAATCCTAATACATGTAATCTATATGAAAAACAGTGAAGACATAATTAAGCGACGAGCAAACGCATTTTGTGAGCATTGTGATCTTCAGACGGACTGGGGTATCACACTGATTGATTGATTGATTAAATGATTGATTGATTGATTGATTGATTGATTTGTTGATGTATGTCGGGACGTTGTCTCCATTTTACCGGAACTTCAACTCAACATCGGGAATTCATGATAATATTATGCGATTTGACCGTGCCGCTTGAACTCACGTGATGAAGTTTTGTAAACACGGTAAAAGGGGCATGTGAAGCATTTGGGCATATATTGTTTACCGTCATAGAGTCACATTATTGATTTAGCATAGTTATTTAAGCAGTCCGATCAACAAAAGCATATCTATGTCAGAGGCTGAGCGGCACGGTCAAAGTATTTTACGTAAACCCACCAAATTACAATCGATTTCACAAAGGCACGACGAAAGCGGTGACGCAAACATGAGAAAACTAGACCTGTCAATGAAATATTTTAGGTCACCAGATCAAATTGTACTAATGCGGAAGTCAAAAATACACATCAAACAAATTCTTTCTGATTGAAGTTTGTTCTTAACATCCGAACACAAGTGCAGTAAATGGTCATGTCCAGAGAAAAGGAAATTATATCAATGAATTTATCAATGTTTTTTCTTGATTTACATCATTATCATAAACTTAGATGCAATCAATTAGATACAGATCAGTTATAGGGTAGATTTATTATAGAACATTGTGACTGAATGAGATAAACTGTCCAGTCAAAAACGATTATTGGAAAATCAACGTCTTTTCGCATGACACAGCTCTGTACTAATGACCTTTCCTTTTTAAAAGTGTATCATTTTCGGAAAACACGCTCACTGACCTTGGTTCAAAATATTTTGGATTGACGCAATATGAATCGTCGTGGTGCACAGAAATTGATTGTAATCTACTAAAGCTTGTTTGGATGGCTTCAATTGAACACTTTTCATGTGCAGGGTGAGACGTTCCGAGCGGTGAACCAGAAATCAGGTGGTCAGTCAAAAGTAGGTCTGAACATTCACATCAATGATCCGACAGACTTTCTCTTATTGTGGCTGCTGCAAACGTTGCAATTTATTTAATCAATGACAGTTCCTGTATATACAGTTGATACCTTAGTAAATAATCGGATCTAATTCCCTCTAGGCCGAGCAGGTTGTATACCATCAGATTAATAGTTGTCGTCCACAAGACTTCGGTCAAGCGCAGTAAACTGGATATTTTTGACGACATGACATAAAAATGAAAATTTTGCTGATTGTTACAGGGTGTTTGCCGGGGGCGATTAACACAATTACATAGCCACATTGCGCGACGCTATAAAAGAAGTTATTACAAGCTTACTTGGGTTGGTAACTCAAATCCATCTTAAGCTTAAGATCAACTTACGACCAACTTAAGTATCTCAGGGATTATGGTGAATAACTGAAACGGACTTAAAATTACGGTGACAACTTAAACTACATCGTAACTTTACGGTCAACTTAAGCGTCGTCTTATCTTACGAAATGGCACCTTTCATTTCAAATAGTTACGATAGCTTAGAGTATCTGGAATAGCCAGGGTGTGAATTTTAAGGTGGTCATCTTAAGATCGTCGTAAGTATGGCGTAAGTAGAGAAACTTACGATGCCTTTGAGCTACTATCCCCTGTACACTATATCTAGCATATCATAACTGGACCGCGACGACATTCGAATCACTCTTATCCATTCGTAAAGCATTTTAGGCAAGTCATTTGGATCATTTGGATTTATTCTTATTACGTGTACCAATTGTCTATCATCAGCTGATTAGCAAACATATTTTCAAGTAAATTCTGTGGTGTCATTGCCTTCTTTAAAGTTCGATCACATATAAATTCGATTCACGCAAATTAATGATCAATTTCCAAGACTGATATTCTCTCTGAATGCAGCATTGTTGTAGGTGGTGATATAATTGAATGTGTCAAATTAGGAAACATAAAATCCAACGTCCAGAAAAAATTACCGTATGATCAGTGAGCACGTGTAAGGAATTGGGCACATTTACTGAGTTTATGCATGACGCTATCGCGCAGATCTACTG
Organism: Rugalucina vietnamica; assembly: GCA_964017185.1. Taxonomy (NCBI): domain Eukaryota; kingdom Metazoa; phylum Mollusca; class Bivalvia; order Lucinida; family Lucinidae; genus Rugalucina; species Rugalucina vietnamica. The sequence goes on from OZ024874.1 coordinate 47,298,599, forward strand.
CACAGTATACATGAAAAGACTACTAGTACATTAAAAAGTAAAAAGAACATTAACTATTTTGAATTCTAACACGACGTTAGATTGTCTTTCCCATTGAACCTAATGGAAACGTCACCGTTTTACTTTCCGGCCATGAATTATCGTGGTCAGCTTGGGATGTTGGCGGGCAGATTGCGATGGATTAATTCACGTCGGCGCAGCCGGAGCAGCCGTCGAGACTTAGATATCGCATTAATTTGCACACGGTGACGTTTCCATTAGTTTCGAGTTTCAATGGGAAAACCGATAACGTCGTGTAAGAATTAAAAATGATTCACTGTAAACAAAATTACGCGCGTAAGGTGGCGTTTTTGTGACATCGCGTTAGAATCGCTGCGCCGCCATGAATTAATACGTCGTAATCTGCCCTCCAACATCCCGCTTTAATCACGATCCAACTTAGTATTGTTTTTGAGCTGTCTTTAAATCCTTCCCCTTCCATATTGTGGAACGTTTTTAAAAAGAGGGTAAATATTTCAGAGGTCACGAGTTGGCTAGTATACGTTGTCCACTTTATGCGGAAACATTGTTAACTCATATAAGCCTAGCGTCCCTTTTGTGGGACATAGGCAAACAGCAGAACGCGGCGTCCAATCTGGGGCTATTCTGTTTGCGCAGAGAAATTTCATTGAAAAATGAGATGAGAAATAAATATCACTCCTGGCGCCCCTAAAAATGAAAGTGGACTCACCCGAATGATAACGATGGGAAAATCCATTCGTCAAATATGGGTTAAGAGCAAGAAGACAGACTGATGTCCTTAGAGACAAAATCGACAGACCACCTGTTATGTAAGAATAGGATGTCGTTCAATATTGAAATTAGAGGAAGTAAATCAGACAAACCGTAGCTGGAACATGCTTAACAAGCAGAAAGTAGCCATCAGGATAACATGTCCATGAAAAGTATACCACTTAAAACCAACTTTTATATAGTAAAAGTGGGCTTTGCATGGGTGACCCTATTTTTCTTACTTTTGATCCAGAATATAGATTGTGGGTACTCGTTAGAACCTATCGTGTACCCACAATCAATGTTTTGAACAAACATATAAAAAATATTAGAAAGTTTCTAATGAAATTTTCAATTTTTTAAAAACAGCTCCATACATGTATATCACATGGGGTAATAGCGAAGATGATCAGCGCCTTTGTTTTCGCTACTCGAATAGCTCTAGCTGTTATAAAAGACTTTACGGTGCGCCTTCGTTCAAATTCCCAATGCTTGAAAATGATCTCAAATTAATTCCTAATTATCTGCAGGTTCGAAGACATTGTTTTTGTAAAAACAGGAGAAATTCATATCCCAAGAGTCCCATTAGCGAGAATAATGTTTTGACATATCGGCACGGATATGACTGTACAGCAACTAAATGCAAATGCCTATAAATGCGAAAGAACGGAATTTTGAAGGAAACATATTCAAAATATACACATGGAAATAAGTTAGGGAACACTTTTAGCTCTTGGGGAAAGTTTGAAAAAAGGTACAAGTAGGCAATAATCAGGAAAAGGCGCAATCAGAAAAAGATTCCCACTCCAAAAACCGAGGTGGGAAAAAACCAAACTAACAATCAGGTACTTATACCATGAAACATATCGTAAGCCGAATGAGCAGCTATTTTCCCAATAGGTGGCCACTCAGTTACCTTAACTTAACTAAAAATATGAAAACATACATAAGGCGCCAACAGCACAAAAAATGTTATACACCAAGACATAAAACAAAAAGAACCACCACAGAAGTATCGACTTGGAACGATCAGTAACACAAAGTTACTGGCGGGCTTAAACCGGTTTTACATGGCCATAACCTCACCCTCAGCTTCTGCAGTGGTTCATAACATTTAGTTAGAGATAGGAAAATACAAACTGATTGCAAGCAATCCCTGAGGATTGGAAAAATAAGAGCATTAAATGGATGTACGGGGAGACTTTTTAGGGCCGCCACACGGCACAACCACAAGAACTCTGATATTAGAGATAGGAAAATACAAACTGATTGCAAGCAATCCCTGAGGATTGGAAAAATAAGAGCATTAAATGGATGTACGGGGAGACTTTTTAGGGCCGCCACACGGCACAACCACAAGAACTCTGAAATCCGTTTTCCTTTTTTCTGGCGATACTGAAATTTTTATTACATATATTTCATACCTTGGCCTAGCTACAGACCAATTTATGGAAATTCACAATATTTTGTCTTTGTACTACGGAGGATACAATATGCCATATTTAAAAAAACTTCACTTTTACGGAATACAAGTTTGCCTTTTTGCTTCTGCACTCCGCAAAACTCAATTTTTGACAGCAAAACAGGAATAAAAAAGTTGAATCTGATCGTTCTGAATGAATAAACGACTTCGGACCTAAAACTTCATGCGTCATCTCTAAACCAGCTAATCATACAAAATCTACTGTTTGCCATTACGAAAACTTGTCCGTGCTAAATATACCCCCTTGAACCCCACTTTTGTATGGCAAAACTGGGGTATGCAGGGGTATACCAATTTTTCTTATTTTTGCTCCAAAACATACATTGTGGGTACTCGTTAGAACCGCCTCGGCGAGGCGGTTCTAACGTGTACCCACAATCTATGTTTTGAGCAAAAATAAGAAAAATATCAAAAATTTTCAGCTAAAAATTTTCAATTTTTAAAGCGAAAAAAATCTCTGTATATTGCATGGGCAAGTTTTCGTAATGCATTGATTTCTATGGAAAGCAAAATTCTTGGATATTTTGCAAATAAAGCCGTAAAAGAATAATTCCGCTAGGACACTATAACCAGAACGTGCATGTTAAGATTCCTATAGGGTCATATCGAATATCTGACCCAACATTTACAACCTGCAAAATGTATACCCAAAGAACAAAACGTGATCAAGAAACCTACCCTCGGGAAAGTATGGACCTACAGCCGACAGTCGGTTAGAAAATAAAGAATTTGTGATCAGAGTTCATCAAGGAATGTCTCAGTTTTATGCTTGCGAAAAATTACGACAATGCGAGTTCAAATAATGAAGTTATCGAATCGACTAGCAGTGCGTTTCTTAAATTTAGCAAAAAAAATCTGAATCAAAGATGGCCGCTGTCCGCCACAGATAATGTTTGATGCTAACCATTTTCACATAGAAGCAACTTTGGATATTACAGATTCTGACAAGTTGTCAAAACATTCTTCATATTTTTTACAAAGAAGGATATATACAGTCCAAAGGTGGTAGTCACATTATCACAGGTGTTCCCTAACTTATTTCCATGTGTATATATTTCGTTTTGATTTTGATGATTTGAGAAACATCGAGATGAAAGTTTTCGAAATGGTAGTATAAATGTTTACAAGATATAAAACGCCATAGTTTGAAATTATGTACTGGTTTATCACATCTCATCTCATTCTGTAGCGTTGTTGTGCCAGGTCAGCAATTGCCGAATAAAGATAATTAATCGCAAATAGTTTTTGGTTATGTGAAAAAAGCCAAAAAAAACAAAAACAAAAACAAAAAAAACAAAAAAAAAAAAAAAAAAAAAAAAAAAAAACAAAAAAAAAAAAAAAACATTAACAGGTAGTAAATTCGGAGCTGATAAGCACGTCCTGTGATTATTCTGCTTGTTTAAAGTTGAGTGGAACCCGATCACTACGCCCATACTCATCTGATCCATATAAATCTAAACCTCACTATGTTTTAGCTTTTTGTCTTCTTTTCTTATTAAGTTGTACTGTCATGGCTTGCGTCAGACAAAGTGAGAATCCCCCGGACACATACATTTTCACATTTACAAAATTAGCCGCCACATGGGAAAACCAACAATCTGTATAGGCGAAAACAAAGGCACGGATCAGCTTCGCAGTAACTGCGAAGCTGATCAGCACTTTTGTTTTCGCTACTCGGATAGTACAATTCCTCCTCTATTTAACTCCAAAATTTCAAGCTTCTATCCTGCTTCTGTAGCTGTACAGCCCGGTTTGTGTCAGACCTGTTCGGAAACTCAAATTGTTGGTTCTCCCACGAGGCGGCTCATATATTCATATTTGCAAAATGGTTATGTCATTGCAGGAAATATGCGGGACTAACCCTGAGGGCACCCAGTGTAACACCGTCATGGCGACTCTGCGACTGACACTGGAACACCATATGGAATAACAAGTAAGTATTACTTTTTATTACGTACGCAAATACGCCTACTTAAATGTTATATTCAGAGTTTCTAAGGTTTTATTTTCGCCATTCTGTTAGTAAATAGATTGAAGAAGCAAATATAGCCGTTCGTTACTTGACAGATAAATTGTCCTTGTTAAAAGGAAAGCTTGGCTAGTCTGTATATTCCATTATTTGTCCGTGTGTTGTGGTTTCTCGTAGGTTTGTGGAGTTTTTCGGTAACTCGATGGATCGCATCGGTCATGAACACTTCTTCGCTACGGTGGATTTCAAGCTTTCGTACTTGGTCGGACCTAGGACAAAGTTCCGGGTTTTAGCATTATCCGTCCAGAACGCTAGCTAAATGTTAACGTTAGATCCAAGTACGTCATTCTTCCCGCAAGTCCTAATAAAAACGGCGGAGAGCAAGTCTGGTTTCCGTCTTCAATTGCTTTATTATGCAAGAAGTGTAGCAACACATTGCAACTTGAACCAGGCCCCTGGATGTCAAAGGGAAACCCCACAGATTGAAGGAAAACCCCCACAGATTGAGGAGAAATCCTCGTTCCGTTTCAATTGCTTGACGCTGTCGTGCCAAGCAAAACGTCAATGTCAGTGTGTTATTTGAGCAGTTTATGTTTTACCAAAACATTCTAATGTTAGACTATATACGCATTTGTAATTATAAATATCGACGCGATGCTTAGCAAACTGAGCACAATCTAAAATGTTTTTTTTTTCTTTGAAAAATGTTGTGTACCCATTAATACAGAACAACAGACTGAGTATGCAATGAAATATGATTATGTAACTGGAACCCAGTTGAATAACTGGCTTTTTTCGAGGGCTTATTCATAGTATTCAATACCAAGCCTTTTAAATATAGTGTTTCTTATTGTGAAAAGTTTTAAAAGTAACATTAGAGCTTAGACCACACCCGAGAATATAGAATTGTTTCATGCTTCGATATGATACCGGCTATAAAATCAATCGTTATAACGCTGTCCATAAGATGTATTGATACCATATGAGCCGCCGCATAAGAAAACCAAAAATGTGGTTTTGGAACAGGTCCAATACAAACCGGGCTGTACAGCCACAGAATACAGCTAGAAGCTTGAAATTTCGGATATAAGAAGAAGAGAGGTAGTACTTTCCGAGTAGCGAAAACAATGCGCTGATCAGCTTCGCGGTTACCTCGAAGCTGATCTTCGTTTTTGTTTTCGCCTATGCAAATTGCTAGTTTTCTCACGAGGTGGCTAATATGTTGACACATTACTCCTCGCCACAAACCGACAAGTATCAATGGTAATAGAGTAAGAATGAGGTTTATTAGTTCTCTAAAGTCTTTGTGATGTTTCTTACAACGCCCACAGTTTGCTTTTCTGAGAAGAAAATGCAATCTTGCTTACAAAGGTATTCGTTTACAAGTACAAAGTGGATGTCTCATTCTTATCTTTTATTATATTTACGTACACACGACCCTTAGAACTTTACCAGGCACATCTTGTTTTATATTTACGTACGCACGACCCTTAGTACTTTACCAGGTAATAAGATACATGTAATTCGTAATGTTGTGGAATCTCACCTCATGCAACTTTATTTGCATCATATATCATTAGTGCCTGTAAACATGATATGTGAAGAATACATTCTTTTCATCAGCAAAGGGAAGGTGTTTTATATTGGAAGCCTTATGTACGGTACCCATGGCCTAATTTGCTTTCAAAATTGTTGCATCTTCAAATTTCGTAAATCTTATCAATAAAAGGACGGTTAATTTTCATTTTATCTTTTGCATAAAGCAGTCGGTAAGGATATTTATCAAAACATCAAATAATTATGAAAAAAGTTGAACTTTCATATGTTGCGTATTTTTAGCTCACCTGAGCCGAAGGCTCATAGGTGAGCTTATAGTATACCCATGCTCCGGCGTCCGTCTGTCCGTCCGTCGTCCGTCGTCCACAATTTCAAAGATCTTCTTCTCTGAAACTGCTAGGCCGATTGTTCTCATATTACACATACACCATCTACAGGTAGGGGGAAAGAATAATTGTGTTTTTTGTTTTGATCAGATAAGAACTCTGGTTGCTATGGTAACTTATGCTTCCCATAGACTTATAATGGAAAAAAAATGAAAATTGCCAGTTTTTGCTGTCTTGTTGAAGATATTTGAATTTTGTTTTTGCAGAAATGTTTATTGAGTAGTCCTCTACGTTTCATGTGACTTTTGTCCTAATCCTTTTATTTGATTGGTTGTAGGGGCCCCATATAGGGCAAAATTTCGAAAAACATTCAAAAATCTTCTTCTCAGAAACTGTCAAGGGGATTAAGCCTGTACTTTGTATACATGTTCCTGACAATGGCCTCTACATAATTTGTGTTTTTTATTCCAGGCAGATAAGAACTCTGGTTGCTATGGCAACTTAAAGTTTCCATAGACTTATAATGGGAAAAGTGGAAATCGGCTATTTTTCCGCTAAAATTGCAGACATTTGAATTTGGTTTTTGCAGAAATGTTTATTGAGTAGTCCTCTACGTTTCATGTGACTTTTGTCCTAATCCTTCATTTTGATTGGTTGCAGGGGCCCCATATAGGGCAAAATTTTGAAAAACATTCAAAAATCTTCTTCTCAGAAACTGTCAAGGGGATTAAGCCTGTAGTTTGTATACATGTTCCTGACAGTGGCCTCTACATAATTTATGTTTTTTATTCCAGGCAGATAAGAACTCTGGTTGCTATGGCAACTTAAATTTTCCATAGACTTATAATGGGAAAAGTGGAAATTGGCTATTTTTCCGCTAAAATTGCAGACATTTGAATTTTGTTTTTGCATAAATGTTTATTGAGTAGTGTTTGACGTTTCTTGTGAGTTTTGTCCTAATCCTTTATTTTGATTGGTTGCTGGGGCCCCATAAAGGACAAAATTTTGAAAAAAGAAAAACATTCAAAAATCTTCTCCTCAGAAACTGTCAAGTGGATGAATCCTGTACTTTGTATACATGTTCCTGACAGTAGCCTCTACATAATTTGTGTTTTTTATTCCAGTCGGATAAGAACTCTGGTTGCTATGGTTTCCATAGACTTATAATGGGAAAAGTGGAAATTAGCTATTTTTTCTGGACCAATTGTAGGTATTTGAATTTTGTCTTTGCAGAAATATTTATTGAGTATATCTCTATGTTTCATGTAACTTTTTTCCTAATCCTTTATTTTGATTGGTTGCTGGGGCCACATAAAGGGTAAAATTTCGAAAAACATTTAAAAATCTTCTCCTCAGAAATTGTCTACGGCATGAAGCCTGTACTTTGTATACATGTTCCTGACAGTAGTCTCTACATAATTTGTGTTTTTTATTTCAGTCGGTTAAGAAATCTGGTTGCTATGGCAACTTAAAGTTTCGATAGACTTAAAACGGGAAAAGTGGAAATTGGCTATTTTTTTCTGGTCCAATCGCAGATATTTGAATTCTATTTTTGCAGCAATGTTTATAGAGTAGCCCTCTACAGCTTGGTTGACTTTTGTCCTAATCCTTTATTTTGATTGGTTGGTGGGGGCCCCAGAAAGGGCAAATTTTTTAAATAAATACTTGGTTAATATAGCAGATCTCAGGTGAGCGTTGGTCCTCTGGTTAAAAATTCCTTAAGTATATTTACGTACGCAATACCTTTTACATTTTGCAAGGCAATATATAATTAGTCATATATTGGAAAAGGTTTTCATGCCTCCTTATTTGTGTTTTATTGTAGAAGGTACTATTCTCATGATGTAGACATACATTATGCATTCTTGGAAACGATAAATGTATTTGTATTTTTATTATGAGCGCTTTATTGTGAATCTATAATCTTCAGATCTTTATGTTCAGATCAAATGGCTTTCGATTTGAACAAAAATTTAGAACAGCTTTCAATATTCACAATAGAGATGAGAAAATAGAAGAATTGCAATTTCTGTTATGTCTTTTCCATGGATTCGCCTGATTCAATTAATGCAATAATCAATTTTTAATTTGCTTCCAAAACCGTTGCATCTGCAAATTCCGCCTGTCATTCTCTGCGACAGATAAAATCAATTTCCTGCGCAACAGAACATGACAATGTCGGAACATCCGGTAAAAAACATCATCTACGTATATCAGTGTTTGAAAAAGATTTATGAACATATAGTATAGCTCGATTTTGACCTCAGATGCGTCAAAAAATCGACGAGAGTGGGAATCTTTTTCTGATTGCGCCTTTTCCTGATCTTTGCCTCTTTGTACCTTTTTAGTAGCACATGAAAGGATATTCAGATTGTAACAGCACAAATACTTACTGTGTATGCAACCGGTTTAACGGATATCTATGGTATCTAGTACTGGTTTACCTTTCACGTGATACTTAGTAGGCGCGTCAATCTTTCGACGTGTCTGAGGTCAAAATCGAGCTTTAGTTACGCCATGGTAACAATACAAACGTATATCGAAATGAAAAGAAAGCAAACGCAATCGTGCATTGTTAAGGACTTATGTGTGGTCACTGTATATACATGTTTGAAGATTTACCTGTATAAAAAATCATTGTTTATTCTTGTCGACAATGTTACATTCTTTAGCATGCTTTATCGTGGGGCTGTTGAATATGTTGCAAATACATGGATTTGTGTATACATGATTGTGAAATGAGTGGTCAGCTCAGAGCAAGTGAATCATTTTTCGGTTACTTCCGGGTTGAAATCGTGGGACCCATTTTTCTTGGCTTTTTGAAAGAAAAAGCAAGATTTTTCGATGTAGTCATGGACTTCAATCATATATTAAGAACCTGAAACAAAAGCCATGTCATCAATACTGAAGCGCACACAAGCCGCCCAAAGTTACCCACTTTGATAATTTTCCAGAAAAACACGTTAACACTAACTTTCCTAGAGAAATACATTTCCATGACCCCAAAATAATCCTTAATTTTTCAGAATATGTATCCTAGACATGTAGGCTTTGGGTAAATTTTATTCAAATGCATTCCATTTTCCAGGAAATGGGTCCCACGAAAACCAGTTACATTTCCAATTCTAAACCAAGCTATTTAAAATTTTAAAAGAAAAACTATATTGAGTCATTCCTAGTATCTGTGACGTCTATTAGCAATAAATGCACATCATCATTTGATTGACAAATTAAAAAAACAGTAGATGTCTGTTTAACATACCCCACCCACTCATGTCAATATTGATAAAGTCTTAATACAGCACACGTGATACTATTGACATACGATTACACACGAGACCATACTCAATACTCATGTGATAAAATAGATATTCTGTTTATGGCAACACGAGAAAGTCAGTAAATTGAAGCGGAAAGTGTTGAATTTTATCTAAATGCACCTTGCACGTGGGAGCAGTGGTTGAACTGGTCATGAATCTAACTCTTGACCTGGGAGTGGTGTTTGTAATACATTACTGGTGAGAGAGACACTGTGACTGATACCATAATCAATGATTTCACAAGTCTTTTGAGAGACAAAACATGTACACATGTTCATATACTTCAATCAAATAGTGAAAAGTCAAAAGCGGTTGACCTTATATTCCTCGGCAAACTATAAGCCAAGTGTCAGATCGAGTGTAATAAACGTTGTAGATTGTATTCAAGTCGTAACAATATTCTGTAATATTAATACACACCATTTCTTATAGCAAAACAAGGTACAAGAAGGCAACGATCAGGAAAAGGCGCAAAAAGAATCTTTCTCGATGACAATATGAAATAATTGGTAACGAATGTCGTTACTTCATATGCAGTTTTATTGTTGCTCATCAACTTAGATGTCTTTAACTTTTAGTGAATCCGTTGCAATCTTTAAATTGATCAAGGGTTGTTCAAAATCTTTTGAAAAGTCTTTTTACGATCATTCGCAACATATATGCCTTCTATAATATTTTGTTTCCATACTGCTTTATTTAATTTACTTGTTCATAATATTAAGCACGAAACAACAATGACTCTGAAATTTAGGGATCTTATTTAATATAAAGTATTAAATAGTTCTACCACATAAATTATTCATACGAGTGCATACCACCGAACAGTTATGGGCTCAAAGGATTGACTGATCAGTTTGTGTGGAGTATGACTGAAGTGTAGGTTGAAAATACAGCAGTTAACTTTGCTATGTTATTGTCTAAACCAAGCCGATTTTTAAAGAGATTGTCGCTTTCGATTAATACATATCAATGAATTTTACTAAAAAATCCAGGCAAACGGTAAAGTTGCTTTTCGTAATTTAATTGTTTCTGTGTCCATTTAACGATGCTTTGCAAGGTTTCGGCTAACTGTGCAACTGTTTGGTAGTGTGTAGTGTCAAAACGTAGGTTTGCATGACTACAGATATATATTTCTCTACCAAAACCAGCTATTGAAATATTTTCCTTAAATTTTGAATAACATCGGAAACACAATGGAGTGAACCAAAATAGCGTTTCAATTTGTCCTATATCAGTTACACATGCATACTTGATGCCAAATCCATTAGCTTAATTATTTCATGTCCTCTTGTGTTTAATGTCAACTGTAACCTTAATTGCATTGTTTAGTTGCATTAAAGAAATGTGCTTTCTAATCGATCATTGTATTGAAAATCCGCATGCAATATAATCTGATCACGTGAGGTGAGCCGCGTCTCAATCGAACGCCTGTCTTCGGAGTTTCCGACCGTGTTTGAAACACAGTGGATGGCTAGAGACTTTGAACGTTGGATCTAGAAATAGAGATGAGAAAATAGAAGGATTGCAATGTCTGTTGAACTAAAAGAAAAGCAACAAGTCTTAGAGCAATTTGTGCATTTGTGATATACCAAGGGCATTATGGAAATGGCAGGTTTCCTAAAGGTGTGGCTCAAATGTGCTGACGTTCTTGATTTCAGATTTACGTCCCTTGAAGGCAAAACCAAAAGTACTGAAAGTACTTTACGTGGCGCCTGACAACGCATGAGAATTAAATCCCTGCCAAAAGTGCTAAATCCCTGATAAGTCCATGCGTTTCTGTCTGTTAATAATGTTTGACACTGGTATTTATGCAATATCTTGGTATGAAAGAATGTGAGAACCAAATAATATGTCGTCTTTTGTCATGGCTTGAAACAGTTCTGAACGATCTCCTTGTGCGCTATTCAAAATAGTTGTGCGGACTGGATTACTGACAATTGAATGCGAACCAATGTTTATCGCTAAATAGGCATTGTTTGTTTCTGTCCAATGACATTATCATTATGACATTGTAACCATTCAAGAATAGATTGCATGGCACTCCCACAAAGATTAAGCTGACACATGTGATAACGAAACCAATGCTCAAATAGGTCAGTAATAAAGAGAAATTGGCCTGTACAAATGCGATCATTTGACTGTCGACGGTCACACTCTGACTCTTTTGCGCAAGCTAGGATTAATACTTATATATACCTGTGTATTCTGTAGTTCGCCTATAGTTGCAAGAGTGGCTTCTAAATATTTACCCTTTGATGAGTCTGAAATATACTTTCTTCTGGCTTCTTTCGACATGACAACGGTTAATGGCCCGCCTGATAGATAACTGACTCCAGACAGAAATAGATCATAACAAACGTCAACGATAATAATAACAGATGCATTTAACCCATATTTGACGAATGGATTTTCCCATCATTATCAATTGGGTGAGTCCAATTTCATTTTTAGGGGTGTTAAGAGTGATTTAATTTTTTTTATCTGATTTTTCGATGAAATTTTTCTGTGCAAACAGAATAGCCCCAGATGCGACGCCGCGTTCTACGGCGTCACATCTGGGGCTATGCTGTTTGCCTATGTCCCACAAAAGGGACACCAGGCTTAAATGAGTTAACCAAAAATACGAACACGAATACGATTATTAAATGTAACTCGTTCACTTAAAGAAATGCAACATATATAGATATATGTCATTGGCGTTGACGCGTACCGGCTACATACGGCCTACCGACTCACGACAGTAAATATTATGTTCTCTATAACATTGGCTACATTTTAGCAGGTCCACTTAGTAACTGACAGTGTCTGTAGAAATCAACATATATCACTATTTATTGTTGCAGTGCTTATACCCCTGCTGTTTTATACCCCTGGTGTCTGTTTGTATGAATCACATTTGGTTGAGTTGATAAATAGATTCCCCATCAATTTATTATGTGTAGTCTTGTTAAATAAACATTTCGACTGTATTTTCAAAGCAAGGAATCTTTTGGACATATGCCTTTACGCGTTCAAAATTACAGACTTATTGGAACAACGTTTACCGAGTCATTTGTTTTTATTTCAATCTGTTCGTACATGTACATTCTGTTGGGTATCAATTTTTGAACCGGTAAAGGATGGTAATTAGAGAAATATGATCACTGGTATGCTGGTTTCACATAGATTTTAGTCTTTTATTAGCATTAAAAGCATTGATTGTAAAAGAAATGACACAAAACCAACGCCTACAAGTAGGTATATCTTCTTTCCTGTAATAAAGCCGCGTGTACTTTCAGATACCACTCTCATGGTAAGAAGTCTGGAAACATACGTTTTCAATCCTGAAAAACACAAAATATACTGTACAAACATTAATCATGGTAATAGCTAATAGCCTGTTTGACAGATAACTGGCCGAAGACAGCCATAATTCAGGATAAATAGCTGATGTTCGACCTATAAGAAATAAAAGAGACGAACCCTAGAACAAAATTACACATCCGATAGTTGTGCCAGGTTATCATGGGAATGGTCAACTAAAACATGATGGTCACTCTTTTCTAATTTCCCTGTATTTACATGTAAGTAATCACGAATAAAAACATGACAAGTACATGTACCTTTACTGCAGAATTTGGTCAATACTTGAATAAGTGAAAGGTTAAAGTAGGCAATGATCAGGAGCTGGTGTAATCAGATCCAAACCTAGGTGGGAAAAGATTAAAAAGACAATAAGGTACTGATACAATGAAATAAAATATAAAGGTTTGATCCTTTGGGAGCAGTAAAAACATTCAAAGGGAGATAGTATGGACTATATTGCGCAATTTCGGGTAATGAAAAGGTACAAGTAGGCAAAGATCAGGAAAAGGCGCAATCAGAAAGAGATTCCCACTCCAAAATCCGAGGTGGGAAAAAACCAAACTAACAATCAGGCACTTATACCATGAAACATATCGTAAGCCGAATGAGCAGCTATTTTCCCAATAGGTGGCCACTCAGTTACCTTAACTTAATTAGAAATATGAAAACACGAATAAGGCGCCAACAGCACAAAAAAATTTAAACACCAAGACATAAAACAAAAAGAACCACCACAGAAGTATCGCCTTGGAACGATCAGTAACACAAAGTTACTGGCGGGCTTAAACTTGTTTTACAGGATCCTAACCTCACCCTCAGCTTCTGCAGTGGTTCATAACATTTTAGATTTGATATATTAGATATATTAGATTTGGGACCAAGTTATACAGACAAATTGTTGGAATTCCGATGGGTACAAATTGCGCACCTCTCGTAGCTGATTTATTTTTATACTGCTACGAAAGAGATTTCATGGATTCTCTTAACCATGATAATCAAGCTGATGTTATCGAGGCTTTTAATTCCACATCTAGGTACCTCGATGACCTATTGAACATTGACAACCCTTATTTTGAAGGTATGGTCAATCAAATTTATCCACCTGAACTTCAGTTGAACAAAGCCAATATCTCAGATACTGAAGCCCCCTTTTTAGATCTACATCTTTCTGTTGCAAATGGATTTGTTTCTTCTAAAATTTATGATAAGCGCGATGACTTTGATTTTGATATAGTAAATTTTCCTTTTTTGGATGGTGACGTTCCTCGTCGTGCTTCTTATGGTGTATACATTTCGCAACTTATTAGGTTTGCTAGAGTCTGCAATCATGTTACAGACTTCAACGCTCGAAATAAATGTTTAACGGCAAAACTTCTCCAACAGGGCTATCGGTATCATAAACTTCGAAAAACATTTTCTAAATTTTATCGTAGACACTATGAATTGGTTTCCAAATATAATGTTGGGTTAAAGACGCTTTTAAGTGAGGGCCTTTCGGAACCTGAATTTTATGGTGACTTGGTTTACAAATTTAAGAAACTTAAAGGAATTAATGATTTTTCTTTTCAGTTCAGAAAAATCATAACACGTTACAAACGTATAGGTTATAACTTGAATGTTATGCGACAGTCTGCATGCTTAGTTTTTAACCCAATCATGGTTGATAACTATGCTGCCTTCTTTAATTGCACGCCGGTGGGTCGGGTGTCAGACTCTATGATGGCCCCGACATAAAGCTATTCATTTTAGTTGGTTGGGGCCGGAGCTTCTTGTCTGTTGCTTGGCCCACCGGGGTCCAACTGGTGTTTTTCTTTTGCTCCGGAGTTAGTAGGTTATTCGGCGCCCAGGGATCTCCATCGTCGAGCAGCTTACTCAGTCTGTGAGTCCTGGTTTTTGATTCATCAGGATGTTTATCATGATTTATTTGTTTGTTCTTGATGATTCATTGACTAGTTAGAGATTCACCATTATACAGTCTAACCTGTCTTAAGCAAGCGGCTTTGATCATTGTCACCTTATTCAATCGACTTTTCTCACCTTTACGATGACACTATCGAATTTTCGCACCTTTAACGATAGTAAAACAAACATGTGCTGATTGGCAATTAACCTCACCTGGCTAATTATGCGGTCAGTGAAGAGCAATAATGCTTCAAACGATCCAAAACTTCTTTTTATGTCGCCGAAAAAATCCCAGCTGGTATGGTTCTCTTTATCCTCTAATTTCAAAGGCAATCAGCGTTTAACGCCGGGATACAGTCATAGGCCTTTGCTGGTTACCGCTTTTACAACATTTTTTTTTAATGAAACCGGTAACCGCACGCCGTGCTCCATTCATCGACTAGGTAAAACATAAAAAATTTCCTCCAATTTCGGGTGATCGTTTTACCGGAAACCATTATTTTGGTCGCCACACAGCGTAAACGGCTTACACTTTCAGAAACAAACAAAATTGACCGCAACAAAAAAAAAAACATGGCCGCTTAAAGTGAAAATTTAGCGATTTGGGACAATTTTTGCTGACCGTTGACCGCGTTTGAGAGGTGCGTGCTGAATAAAGGTGCATTTGCGTTAGAAATCGTTCGGGGGGACCCGGAACTGACCGCTGACTGCAGGGTCACGCTGAATAGAGGTGACCGGATCGGCAGTTTAGACTGTATTTGGAAATCAATTCATAGTGTCTACGATAAAATTTAGAAATGGTTTTTCGAAGTTTATGATACCGATAGCCCTGTTGGAGAAGTTTTGCCGTTAAACATTTATTTCGAGCGTTGAAGTCTGTAACATGATTGCAGACTCTAGCAAACCTAATAAGTTGCGAAATGTAAACACCATAAGAAGCACGACGAGGAACGTCACCATCCAAAAAAGGAAAATTTACTATATCAAAATCAAAGTCATCGCGCTTATCATAAATTTTCGATGAAACAAATCCATTTGCAACAGAAAGATGTAGATCTAAAAAGGGGGCTTCGGTATCTGAGATATTGGCTTTGTTCAACTGAAGTTCAGGTGGATAAATTTGATTGATCATACCTTCAAAATAAGGGTTGTCAATGTTCAAAAGGTCATCGAGGTACCTAGATGTGGAATTAAAAGCCTCGATAACATCAGCTTGATTATCATGGTTAAGAGAATCCATGAACTCTCTTTCGTAGCAGTATAAAAATAAATCAGCTACGAGAGGTGCGCAATTTGTACCCATCGGAATTCCAACAATTTGTCTGTATAACTTGGTCCCAAATCTAATATAAATATTATCAAGGAGATAGGACAAGGCGTCGCACACATTCTGACATGACCAAAGTGTATACCGACTTTTGGTCAGAGGAAGTGAAAAAAGCCTTTCTGTCATTACATGCCAAATAAAGTGAACCATAGTTTTTTAATGCCCTTTTGAAGGTCCACACTATCAAATCCAGAAGTTTTTCTTTTATTAGATTATGTGGTAATGTTGTATACAGAGTAGAAAAATCATACGTGGACAAGCTTGTCGCACGGAATCTCTACACTTCAATTTACTGAGCACCTCAACAGAATTTTTTATTGACCAAAACCAATTTTTATTAGAAGTTTCATACACTGTCTCACAGTTTCTTATAACATGAGATTTGATAGCAGTAAGACAGGAAGTTAATAATTTAGAAAGTTCAGTGGTAGTACAAGAGCTAGAATTTGCAATAAATCTAGCTTTGTATGGTCTTTTGTGAAGCTTAGGTAACCAATATATCGTAGGAAGTTTGTCTTGGCCTTTATTGACACAAACAGAAAACTTAACAGGTAAATCGTTTAAGTGGGCATTAACTACAGACACTTCATCAGTATCTGTCTCCAGATAAGCCCTGGTACCATCAAGCTCCTGTTTTAAGGTGTTAACGTAGTGAAGCCTACAAACGACAACAACATTGTTTGCGGCTTTGTCTGCCGGAACCAAGACATATTTTCTATGAAATTCTTGGATACCCTGCTTCAAATGCCTAAATGACGATTTGGGTTTAGTAGGTAAAAGATTAGTATTTTGTGAATAAAACTTAATACGTTTATCCACGATAGTGAAGATACTTCTTTTCCATTCTTTAAGAGCATTATCCTCAACACCCTCTCGTTTACACCATCGATTACCGAAATCATTTAATGCAGATGCAATCTCCTCTCTACATTTGTCGAAATTAATGTAGGAAGGGAATCTATATTTCGGACCTTTAGAAACAATTTTGCGAATTCTAGAATCCGAAATTATTTTTAAATTTCCAGTAACTATATGTCCGGCTGGTTGATAAACATATTTTGAATCTTTACAATCTCAAGACTTGTGAGTATTAGCATGGATATCAAGATTAGAAACAAGTTTATTGAAATTAAAAATAGTATTTCTGATTGGTTTGTTATATTTGTAACAAATAATAGGAGGTTCTGAATTTTGGAAGTAGGTAGGTATAGACTGTATCACTGATTTATCTTGGAATATGCTTGGTAAATCAATAAAGTCAATTCCTTTATTAATGAAAGGAATTTTTATAAAACTTCTAATGTGATTAGCTTCGGAATCGATAAATGGACGAAGAGCATGCTGAGCATAACATCTTGTTAACAGCGCAGCGTCATACATTTGATGATTTCTATCGTAAAATCTATTAGCCTCTGTGTCCAAGGAACGTAATACAGCATAAGGTAGAGAACTAAGATAAGACAGCATTGGATGTCGACCGTGAATCCTTAGTTTAACAGCTAAATCATTAAGGGAAATGTTCAATTTCAATGCAGCGCACCGTTTACGTTTGTCTTTACCCTTTTTCCGTATACCATGAGATCTAGATTTATGTTTACGGGACTCTGAAAGTGTAAGCACATCAAAATCGGGCATTTTGGAAATGTTGCCTTCATGGTAAATGTTGTCGTTAAATCCCAGTGGAAAGGATGTTTGCAGTAATGTTATCCATTTAAGTTCAGTTTCAAATCGTTTGATGTTTTTGAATCTAACTGAAGAATTTTCATCATTTGAGATTTTCTCCACTGGTTGAACTATAACATTATTGGGAGAATGACCAGTGCGCTTAAAATGCTGGTACAGAAAGGTATCATTATTTTGAAACCTAATCAGTAGCCCTTTTAAAACCGGCAACGAAAGCCAGACTATAATACTATAATTTCGAAAAATTTTCACCAGAAGTCTATATCAAAGACACAGTCCTAAACGGGGTCAAATAATTTAAACATTGCTAAGAAAACATCGCAAGCTGAGTGAGCAGCTATTTCCATTAAGGTGACTATTCAGATTACGCAAACATGTCCATACAATATACAGTATTTTTTTTCTGTTGTAAAAATTAAAAAAAGTCATTAGAAAAATGTTAATATTTTTGCTCAAAGGTTCTAACATGTACCCACATTCTATGTTTTGGATCAAAAATAAGAAAAATAGGTATACCCCTCTATAATCCAGTTTTACTATATAGAACTGGGGTAAAAAGGGGTATATATGTACATTTCACAAACATGTTTTCCTTTCGCAGTTACCCGAAGCATTTTAAATTATATCATTTAAATAGGGAGCAGATATGCTTCAAGAAGTGTACATTTGGTATTGCCTGACGAGACAAGTTAGCCTTATAGTAAACAGTGGTAAATATACAGAAAGTGAATAAGTGTGTAATATTTTGGCATGCATCATCACTATCATAAATGGCGACATGGCAAAATGGTGAATGCCGAACACGATTGGCGATATACGCACAAGTAGGCGTGCATTTTAATGTCTTCTGGCACAATATCTTCTGGCACTCAAACCCACATTTTATACTTTAAAAGCTCTTTGTCGAAGCAACACAATTTAGAGACATTTTCAAAATGAATATCAAGTTTCTGCTTTTAACGTCACATTCATGATGATGGTTTTCATTATTATTTTCAAAGTCATAAATAAATAGTTCGGTAAGAGAATTAAAACCACACACTTAATATGGATTGTATCTGTTGTTATCGTCGGATTTAAAACGCAACGTAAATCTTGGAACGCTCTCGAACTGCTGTTTTTGGCTTGGAATTCTTTGGTACCCTATACTTTCCCTGTCTTAAATTGTAATAGTAAGATTTGATCATATCGAATCTTATTTGCTGCTGAGTTTTCGAACATGCTTAAACGTGCCTCTTAGGCTACTATAGTCAGCAGCAATATACGCAATGCATGTACAGTGTACTAGGAAACATGATACGAATGCTCTAAATTAAATGTTTTCCCATACGGTTAACACAAAATAACAATCGTACAATGTAGTCAAGGAAGATGTACATGTATTCCAACGTGCAATAACGCAGGTTGATGAAGAACTTGTATACAAAAAAGTACAAGTGGGCGTTGACCACGAACAGGCGCAACTAGAAAGAAATTCCCACTCCAAATACCGAGGTGGGAAAAAACTAAATTGACAATTAGGTACTTCCTATAAATTAAGAAAACAAATCATAAGCCGAGTGAGCAGCTATTTCCCAATAAGCGGTCAATCAGTTACCCGAACTTAAATTTAAATTTGAAAACATACATAAGGTTCAAACAGCATAATAATTCGACTCCTGAACATAAAACAAATAGAACCACAGAAATAGAAATATCACCTTCGACCGATCAGTAATAAAAATTTACTGCGGGCTTAAACCGGTTTTCAAGACGCCTAACCTCACCCTCATTTTTCGCAGTGGGTCACAACATTTAGTTGCATGTAGTTGTTCGGTCCTTGTGGTGAATCTCTAACTAGTCAATGAATTATCAAAGACAAACAAAAAAATATGATAAGTGTAACTGCCATGATGAATCAGAAACGAGGACTTACAGATTCAGTAAGCTGCCCGACGATGGAGATCCCTGGGCGTCAAATAACTTACTGAAATCCGGAGCAAAAGTAAAACACCAGTTGGACCCCGTTAGGCCAAGCAACAGGCAAGAAGCTCCAGCCCCATCCATTTAAAATGAATAGCTTGAAATCGTAGCCATCACAGACGCCCGACCCACTGGCGTGCAATTAAAGAAGGCAGCATAGTTATCAACCATGACTGGGAAAAAACTAAGTATGCAGACTGTCGCATAAGATTTTTATATCCTATGCATCTGTAAAATGTAATGATTTTTCTGAAGTGAAAAGAAAAAAACATTCCTTCCTACAAGTCACCATAAAAAGTGCACGTAGGCAATGATCAAGAAAATATGCAATCAGAAAGAGATTCACACTCCAAAAACCGAGGGGTGGGAAAAACTAAATTAACATTTAGGTACTTATACCAAGAAAACATATCGTAATCCAAATGAGCAGCTATTTCCCAATTGGCGGCCACTCAGTTAACCGAACTTAACATTCCGAAAGGCCCTCACGTAAAAGCGCCTTTAGCCCAACATTAAATGGAAATCAATTCATAGTGTCCAGGTGTCTGCGATAAAATTTAGAAAATGATTTTCAAAGTTTATGATACCGATAACCCTGCTGGAGAAGTTTGCTGTTAAACATTTATTTCGCGCGTTGAAGTCCGCAACATGATTGCAGACTCTAGCAAACCTTATAAGTTGCGAAATGTATACACCATAAGAAGCACGGCGAGGATCACCACCATCCAAAAACGGAAAATTTACTATATCAAAATCAAAGTCATCGCGTATCATAATTTTTAGAAGAAACAAATCCAATTGCAATAGAAAAATGTCGATCTAAATTGGGGGCTTCGTTATCTGTGGCGTTGGCTTTATTCGACTGTAGTTCTGGTGGATATTTTTTTGACCATACCTTCGTCAATGTTCGAAAGGTCATTGAAGTACCTAGAAGTAGAATTGAAAAGCCTTGATTGCCGTGGTGAAGATAATCCATGAAATCTCTTTCGTAGCAGTATAAGTATAAAAAGGTACAAGTAGGCAAAGATCAGGGAAAGGCGCAGTCAGAAAAAAGATTCCCACTCCAAAAACCGAGGTGGGAAAAAACCAAACTAACAATCAGGTACTTATACCATGAAACAATCGTAAGCCGAATGGGCAGCTATTTTCCCAATAGGTGGCCACTCAGTTACCTCAACTTAACTAAAAATATGAAAACACACACAAGGCGCCAACAGCACAAAAAATTTTTAAACACCAAGACATAAAACAAAAAGAACCACCACAGAAGTATCGACTTGGAACGATCAGTAACACAAAGTTACTGGCGGGCTTAAACCGGTTTTACATGGCCATAACCTCACCCTCAGCTTCTGCAGTGGTTCATAACATTTAGTTAGTTATTCGGTCCTCGTGGTGAATCTCTAACTAGTCAATGAATCATCAAGAACAAACAAATAAATCATGATAAACATCCTGATGAATCAAAAACCAGGACTCACAGACTGAGTAAGCTGCCCGACGATGGAGATCCCTGGGCGCCGAATAACCTACTAACTCCGGAGCAAAAGAAAAACACAAGTTGGACCCCGGTGGGCCAAGCAACAGACAAGAAGCTTCGGCCCCAACCAACTAAAATGAATAGCTTTATGTCTGGGCCATCATAGAGTCTGATGCCCGACCCACCGGCGTGCAATTAAAGAAGGCAGCAAAGTTATCAACCGTGATTGGGTTAAAAACTAAGCATGCAGACTGTCGCATAACATTCAAGTTATAACCTATACGTTTGTTACGTGTTATGATTTTTCTGAACTGAAAAGAAAAATCATTAATTCCTTTAAGTTTCTTAAATTTGTAAACCAAGTCACCATAAAATTCAGGTTTCGAAAGGCCCTCACTTAAAAGCGTCTTTAACCCAACATTATATTTGGAAATCAATTCATAGTGTCTACGATAAAATTTAGAAAATGTTTTTCGAAGTTTATGATACCGATAGCCCTGTTGGAGAAGTTTTGCCGTTAAACATTTATTTCGAGCGTTGAAGTCTGTAACATGATTGCAGACTCTAGCAAACCTAATAAGTTGCGAAATGTATACACCATAAGAAGCACGACGAGGAACGTCACCATCCAAAAAAGGAAAATTTACTATATCAAAATCAAAGTCATCGCGCTTATCATAAATTTTAGAAGAAACAAATCCATTTGCAACAGAAAGATGTAGATCTAAAAAGGGGGCTTCAGTATCTGAGATATTGGCTTTGTTCAACTGAAGTTCAGGTGGATAAATTTGATTGACCATACCTTCAAAATAAGGGTTGTCAATGTTCAATAGGTCATCGAGGTACCTAGATGTGGAATTAAAAGCCTCGATAACATCAGCTTGATTATCATGGTTAAGAGAATCCATGAAATCTCTTTCGTAGCAGTATAAAAATAAATCAGCTACGAGAGGTGCGCAATTTGTACCCATCGGAATTCCAACAATTTGTTTGTATAACTTGGTCCCAAATCTAATATAAATATTATCAAGGAGATAGGATAAGGCGTCGCATACATTCTGACATGACCAAAGTGTATACCGACTTTGGTCAGAGGAAGTGAAAAAAGCCTTTCTGTCATTACATGCCAAATAAAGTGAACCATAGTTTTTTAATGCCCTTTGAAGGTCCACTCTATCAAATCCAGAAGTTTTTTTTTTAATTAGATTATGTGGTAATGTTGTATACAGAGTAGAAAAATCATATGTGGACAAGCTTGTCGCACGGAACCCTTTACACTTCAATTTACTGAGCACCTCACCAGAATTTTTAATTGACCAAAACCAATTTTTATTTGAAGTTTCATACACTGTCTCACAGTATCTTATAACATGAGATTTGATAGCAGTAAGACAGGAAGTTAATAATTTAAAAAGTTCAGTGGTAGTACAAGAGCTAGAATTTGCAATAAATCTAGCTTTGTATGGTCTTTTGTGAAGCTTAGATAACCAATACATCGTAGGAAGTTTGTCTTGGCCTTCATTGACACAAACAGAAAACTTAACAGGTAAATCGTTTAAGTGGGCATTAACTACAGACACCTAATTCAGTATCTGTCTCCAGATAAGCCCTGGTACCATCAAGCTCCTGTTTTAACGTGTTAACGTAGTGAAGCCTACAAACGACAACAACATTGTTTGCGGCTTTATCTGCCGGAACCAAGACATACTTTCTATGAAATTCTTTGATACCCTGCTTCAAATGCCTAAATGACGATTTGGGTTTAGGAGGTAAAAGATTAGTATTTTGTGAATAAAACTTAATACGTTTATCCACGATAGTGAAGATACTTCTTTTCCATTCTTTAAGAGCATTATCCTCAACACCCTCTCGTTTACACCATCGATTACCGAAATCATTTAATGCAGATGAAATCTCCTCTCTACATTTGTCGAAATTAATGTAGGAAGGGAATCTATATTTCGGACCTTTAGAAACAATTTTGCGAATTCTAGAATCCGAAATTATTTTTAAATTTCCAGTAACAATATGTCCAGCGGGTTGATAAACATATTTTGAATCTTTACAATCTCAAGACTTAGGAGTATTAGCATGGATATCAAGATCAGAAACAAGTTTATTGAAATTAAAAATTGTATTTCTGATTGGTTTGTTATATTTGTAACAAATAATAGGAGGTTCTGAATTTTGGAAGTAGGTAGGTATAGACTGTATCACTGATTTATCCATCCTGGAATATGCTTGGTAAATCAATAAAGTCAATTCCTTTATTGATGAAAGGAATTTTAATAAAACTTCTAATGTGATTGGATTCGGAATCGATAAATGGACGAAGAGCATGCTGAGTATAACATCTTGTTAACAGCGCAGCGTCATACATTTGATGATTTCTATCGTAAAATCTATTAGCCTCTGTGTCCAAGGAACGTAATGCAGCAATAGGTAGAGAACTAAGATACGACAGCATTGGATGTCGACCGTGAATCCTTAGTTTAACAGCTAAATCATTAAGAGAAATGTTCAATTTCAATGCAGCACACCGTTTACGTTTGTCATTACCCCTTTTCCGTATACCATGAGATCTAGATTTACGTTTACGAGAGTCCGAAAGTGTAAGTACATCAAAATCGGGCATTTTGGAAATATTGCCTTCATGGTAAATGTTGTCGTTAAATCCCAGTGGAAAGGGTGTTTGCAGCAATTTTATCCATTTAAGTTCAGTTTCAAATCGTTTAATGTTTTTGAATCTAACTGAAGAATTTTCATCATATGAGATTTTCTCCACTGGTTGAACTTTAACATCATTGGGAGAATGACCAGTGCGCTTAAAATGCTGGTACAGATAGGTATCATTATTTTTGGGTTTTCTGATTCTACGATAGTGCTCACCAAATCGTTTTTGCAAAGTTCGACAAGTTTGTCCAACATATTGCATCCTACAATTGTTTGTATTTCAAGTAAGAACATATACAAGATCCATTGATTTTCAGTCTAAATCAGAATCATTAACCACTGAAAATGTCCTACCATTCACAGATGAAGTGATAGTAGTCTTAGAGCATAAATGATTGCAACGGTTGCACTTCTTGGCATTGCACTATTCTCAAATCAGCTATTAGAGGGGCGCAATGTGTACTCATCGAAATTCCAACAATTTGTCTGTATAACATAACTTGGTTCCGATTCTAATATAAATATTATCCAGGAAATAGGACATTCTGATTACATGCAAAATAAAGTGAACCATATTTTTAATGCTCTTTTGAATTTCCAGTCTATCAAATAGAGTTTTTCGTTTGGCAATGTGGTATACAGAGTAGAAAAATCGTATGTGGACAAGCTCGTCGCACGGTACCCTCTACACTTCAATAAACTGAGCACCTCGCCAGAATTTTATTGACCAAAACCATTTTTATTTGAAGTTTTATACGCAGTCTCACAGTTTCGATCACATGAGATTTGATACAGTAAGACATGAAGTTAATATACCATTTAGAAAGTTCAGTGGTAGTAAAAGGACTATAATTTGCAGTAAATCTAGTTTTGTATGGTCTTTTATGAAGCTTTGGTAAAATACATCGTAATGATTTTGTCTTGGCCTTCATTGACACAAACAGAAAACTTAACAGGTAATTTGTTTAAGGTACTTAAACTACAGACATTCATTACTATATGTCGCCTGATAAGCCTTGGTACCATCAAGCTCCTGTTTTAAGGTGTTAATATAATGAAGCCTGCAAACAACAACATTGTTGGCGGCCTTGCCTGCTGGAACCAAGACATACTTTCTTTGAAATTCATGGACACCCTGCTTTACTTCAAGTGCCTAAATGACGATTTGGGTTTAGGCGATAAAGATTATTATTTTGTGAAAGAAAAAAACTTTATACTTTTATCCACAATAGTGAATATGTTTTTTTCCATGCTTTATGAGACCATCCTCAACATTTTCTCGTTTACACCATAGTTTACCGAAATCATTTAAAGCAGATGCAATCTTCTCTCTACATTTGTCGAAATTAATGTAGGAAGGGAAAATTTAACATATTTTACATGTTGGATGTAAAGATGTTGTGTTGAAAAACTTCGAGGTTTTGAATTTAATTGTATCAGCTCCTGTGCCTAGTATTATTACTTTTAATATGCAATGTCATTATGTCATTAAAATTAACACCATTCATCTACATGTACAAGTAATAAAAATTCGTTTTAACCGTTTTAATCAAACTGAATACGTAGGCGTTGATCCTAATTCTGAGCATGTTAACATGAGAAAACACTAGTTTTAGGTTCGCGAAAAGCAAAGGCACTATTGAAAACACGTAAGTATCACCCTAGGGTTTCTCTGTCTTTTGGTGTTTGGTTTCTACTTTTTTCCCTAAAGATCGGTATATGGTACAAGTTAGTTTGGAAGCACACAATCTCGAATCAGGGCATGTACGCCTTACTGTATGGAATATTTTAACAGGTAGATGAATGTATGACAAGACATCAATGACAAATGGAATTATAAAGTACATCACGCAATACACGTAATGAAGAGCAAACTTGTCTTTAATAGGGGTCTGCGACAAGATCCGACACCACATGGCTTGATAAAGGCTTGAAAACTTGAGAACAGGGATTGTACTTAATAGGCACTGATCAGTCTCCCAGATACTGAAAAAATAATGAATGTGCTTCTTTGTAATGTTTCTTTTTTGTTCATACGCCATCGTGAGGTTTACACACGATATAGCTGTTAATAAATCAAGTGTTTCACTTAACATCATATTTGTTAAGAGGTTTATTTCCAATGTATTTTTGTTTTTCAACTATATGACAAAGCAATATTCACTCTTCAATACTTAGTTGTTCTGCAAATGGAAAATTCTTAATATAGTTTGCCATACCTGGAAATATGTCAAAAGCACATTAAGAAACTTATCAGGAAGTACAGGCACAGTCGGCTTTATTTCTATATAATTAGTGATAGTTATTTAGCTCGAATCAACCAGGACGGAACCGCTTAGCCAATCATAAACTCAATTAATAGGGGCGCGAAAATGAGTATAACTGGTCAAGGTCACATGATAAAAGATGGCATCTACGCTCCTTTATGTATATGATACGTGTACAACTTTTGACTTCGTTTTTTTCCAACTCGTGTTCAAAGAAGAATCAAGCTCTTCAACGTTTTTTTGTAATAGTAATGACATTCGGACGGATATGACCTATTTAAAAATGGTGGAGGAAGCTGTTAACTTTCGTTTGAAAGAAATGTCCAAATGAAAAGATACTTATTTTTTACGAAAATAAAATGACTACAGGGAGTTTTCCGCCCTGCCCTTATCCTAATGGTATATACCAAATGCCACGTGGAAGCCTTATAAGGGTTACTTGATATCACTGGCTGGTCCATGGCGTTTCTTCTGTTGTGGCTCGATATGCATCCTGCTTTGATGTGTCGTTACATAAGTTATTTCATGCTTTGATATTTGTCGGGGTTTTTATTTATTTATTTTTTATCAGCACTTGTTAGTTTCATTGTTTCCCTCTTTGGCGATTTGTAGCAGGAAGTTGCCTCAGAGGGCAGCGGGCTGACCACGTGGTAGATATATAGGACTCCGAAGTGAGTAGGTTCTAGGTTCGATAACTAACTGTCTCCTTGAGCATGACACTTTAAGCTTTAAATAGAACAAATTAATTTTACAAAAGGAGTTGCTCCGTCCCCACATGACGTAATAATTAATGACAGTGATGTAAAGCCTTAACCAAAGCGCATCAAACTTACTCGTAATCTCTGATTGCCCTGGTTCAATGTCATTTGTTTACGTTTAGTACGGCTAAAATACTTATTATGGATAATATATAGTTCATCACGAAAACACGCCCATGTAATATATACAGTGGTTTTTAAAGTTGTAAAAAATTAAAATTTTCGGACGAAATTTTTTGATAATTTTGTTATTTTTGCTCAAAACATAGATTGTGGGTACACGTTAGAATCGCCTCGGCGAAGAACCGCCTCGCCGAGACGGTTCTAATGCGAAGCGGTTCTAACGAGTACCCACATTCTATGTTTTGGAGCAAGAATAAGAAAAATAGGTATACCCCTGCATACCCCAGTTTTGCTATATAAAAGTGGGGTTTAAGGGGGTATACATTACACGGACATGTTTTCCTGATGTATAACGAAAAGTGAGAGTCGCTGATCTGGTCCATCTGGTTATATGTCTTCAGCTATCTTATTGCAACTGGTCTGTCAGCGGAATTAGAGAAAATCAGGCAATAAAGCCATATTACCATTATTTGAGGATATAACCGCCTACACAGGACTTAATCACCGTCAGTCTATATTGGGTTATTTTTCTGCTGTGGACAATGCGCTAGAAAACATTACAGAGCACTTAACGTGCCCTGATTGGATTACCAAGCACTTCAATCGGTCGTGAAAACATTCAGCTCCAGCAGTCCATTCTTCGAATGCAGTTGTTGCAGGAAATTGAATCCGGACCGAATATCAAATAGAATCCCTATTTTTATCCTAACCGAAATAATGGTTGCGAAATGTGGGCCACAAAATACATGATATGAAAACTGTGACGAGTGCAAACTGCTGAATTAGATAATGCCAATATCAAGTAAGAAAGCAATATACCTTACGAGGGGGTATACTTTTCGTGATGAAAACCATTAATCTTCCAAGTAGTTTAACTGAAATAGTTGCAATTGCAATTATTTTTATAAATATATTCCTTATATTTAAAAAGTTAGTAATCCATTTCCTAAAGCTACAGTCACACTGTCACGTTTCGAGGCCTACGTTTTACTACGTTTCTAAGTCCCACGTTTTGCCCTAAATGTGTCCGGTTTTGCAGGTTGTTAGGTTTCAGTACGTTTATAGCTACGTTTTGCGACGTTTTACTCCGTATCGCTACGTATTGTCCGGTTATCCAACGGCTTAGGGCCACAGTTTCACTAGGGATTGGTACGTTTAGCTACGTATTTACTACGTGTCGATACGTTTTCCTACGATTCAGTAGGTTTTATCAGGTTATTACTACGTAGCGTCCGGATAGTCCACTTGTACCCGTGACGTATTTATTGGAATTATCGCACCAAAATTAATTAGTTGCATGATGACCACCAAGAGAGGATCCAAGAAAAGCTCCAGGGGTGGCACATCTGCGCGTGCAACGGGGCTTTTAAGTGCACTGCAAGATGACAAAGAAGAGGTAACCTTTTTTCTCTATACTTTTTGACTCGATTTATTGCATCTTTAAAAAAAAAATCACAACCAAACTGTACACATTTAGTGCATATTACTATTTGTTTCAAACTTGCACCCAATTCTCAATCCCATGCGTACTGGCCATGAACTTGAGCGTTCGATGATCGTATTTTTTGGAAATTTAATCGTATGCTTTTGTGTCCTTCTTAAGACGTTTGAAATCTATTCATATAAACGCCATGATTCCATATCATATAACATGTTTGGGAAATCAGCATTAACCTATATTAAGGCCCGTATGCGTAACCAAACGTAGTATTACTTAGTTAAATCGTAGTAGAGCGTGTCAATACGAAGCGATACCTAGTAATACCTGCTGAAACCTATCAAAACGTAGGGTAACACGTAGCAAGTCGTAGTAAAACGTATTGAAACGTAGTCCCTGCGTATTGATACGTAGAGTTCCACCGGGTTGTAATTTACGTTTTAGTACGTATTTGTTACGTATGTACCACGTTTTACTACGATTCGACTACGCTTTGCTACGTTTTACTACGTTTTACTAGGTATAAGCTACGTAAATCAGAGTGCCACGTTCGAACTGTTTTTTTTTAGTTCGAACGTGGCATGTGCCAGGTATAAAGCCGTATGTAATACGTTCCACTACGTTGTAATACGTTTTTCTACGTATATTGCCGTATTGCTACGTTTCAGAAACGTAGTGAAACGTAGGCCTCGAAACGTGACAGTGTGACTGTAGCTTTAGGAAATGGATTACTAACTTTTTAAATAAACTACTCAGTCTCAAAAACGTTGAAGAGCTTAATTCTTCTATTTGAGACTGAGTAATTTATTTAAAAAGTGTTCGTTTTTTTGTTGTTTTTTTTTTAATTATTTTTTCAACTTTTGTTTCTGAAAACATTCTCCATATGTTGATTGCCAGGGCAAGTTTTCGTAATGAGAATTGTGTTTGTAGAGCATATTTATCAGTCAGTATCATATTTACTATATAGTTTCTCAAAATTATCTACGACGATACCATGATTTATTATTCCCGCTATGGTGAAACACACTCTGTGGCATTCGTGACAAGAAATGGCGAGGCACGCCACTGTAAAAATGAAACTGCATAGTACTTGTGAGCAGGTTCTGTACATGCATAGTCATGAAATTTAACCAGGCATTAAAAAGGAGAGGCTTAGAGATGAAAAGCTTCTCATGTAACGAACGTCTTAACAAAGCTATGTCTTTGCCATAAAATATTGTGTCAAATATCAGCTTTTCCCATGACGTCACTCATTTATCAATATAAGATATTTCTGATAATAATTCTCAGACGCCAAAGATTATTCACAGTAGGAACAAGTACATCAGAAATGGACAATATGTAAATTTGATTTTATATTCTGACGTAACTCCTCTCCTGCTTTGTCAGGGGAGGCAATTTCTCTGGGACAAGAAAGATAAGTCGGTCAAGGTGATAGTCTGTATATCGATATGTGAATAACACCAGCATGGTTATGTGATATACTTTGAATAAACTGGAAAAATAAAAATATTATACCATAGAATAGGACATTTTGCCTACAAATTACAACCGAAAAGATAGGCTGACTCAAGCAATATCACCAACATTCAATGGTACTGGATTTGCCGAAATTCCACCGGGACATCGAGGGTAAGCTTAAATCGGAGAGCGTCTATAACTAATGAAAATATTTTACTTTTTAATTCTATTCTATTGAATTTATCCTAACGCGGACATCATGCAAAGCATAATACAACATGAAAAATATAAACATACCCTGTATTAAGGACAGTGCGTAAGGGTACATGTAGACAATGGTTAAAATGGCTCGTTCAGAAAGAAATTCCTTCATGTACTTCAACAACCGAAGTGGGAAAAATTGACAATTAGGTACATGTACTTATAGTAAGGAAACATATCGTAACCCGAGTGAGCTGTTTCCAAATAGGCGGCGACCAGTTACCCGAACTTCACTAAAAATGAAAACGTACATAAGCTGCAAACAGCACAAAAAGTTAACACCAAAACATAAAACATTTGAACCACACCAGAAGTGTTGCCTTGGAACGATCAGTAATATAAATTTCGTGGGAAGGGGTGTCTTAAATCAGTATGAAAATACTTTGTACAAATAAAACAAAACGAAGACATAATGTAAATAAAATTCATTTAAGAAATGAATTTCATTTTTCTGGCGTTCATGGAGCTATGAACCG
Organism: Rugalucina vietnamica; assembly: GCA_964017185.1. Classification (NCBI taxonomy): domain Eukaryota; kingdom Metazoa; phylum Mollusca; class Bivalvia; order Lucinida; family Lucinidae; genus Rugalucina; species Rugalucina vietnamica. The sequence goes on from OZ024874.1 coordinate 47,329,181, forward strand.
CAGTGGGTCGCGTGCAAATTGAATGAACCCCGAAGGGGTTCATGTAAGCTTTGCTAGCGACCCACTGCGGTTCATAGCCCCATGAACAACAGAAAAATTAAATTCATTGCTTATATTTACATTATTTCTCTCTATCGCTTATTGAAAAATCACCAAGGCGGTCACATTTACCAGCAAACAGAGAATCTACACACAGTGTGTGTTCAAACAGCTTAACAGCGTCGACGTTTACAACGTCCAATCAGATTGGCGAGATTCATGTTTTTTGACTTCAAGTTTGGATTACGTCACGTCACGTGACACAATGTTGTTCATGGAAGTATGAACACAGATGAACATCTAATGGTTCATCTAAGGAGGTTTTAGACAAATGTAAATATATACATGTATATTACATGTTCATGCCAGTAAAAAATTGCAACTAATTGTCATTCAGGGAAACCGGAGTTGTAGACGTCGTCGATAGACGACCTTATCCTAAAACAAGATCATCAACCGACTGGCGCTCAAGTGCAGTTACCACCCGGTAATAGTTAGAAAATGTCAGTATAGGTCAATACGAATATTAGAGACCCGGCAAGTGAACTTAAAGCCGACCGAGCAAAGCAATGCGTTCACGAGCCCGGTCTCTAAAATGTTCGTATTTACCGATACCGACATTCTGTAACTGACTTATATACCAGTGCCTTTGTTTCGTTATAACAAATATGGTATTTTGCCTATAGATAACAAGCCGATTATTGCCCAAAACTTATAACCTTATAATCGACACCAAAACTGTTCCGGAAGATCACAACAAATGTACCACCATTTAACGGTCAGTAACAATATAATATGAAACGGTGATATAAACCAGGTTAACAGGAAAACAACCTAATTCTTAGCCTCTGCACAAACAAGTCATATTAAAATTTTATTTCCACGCATTCTGATAAAAAATGAGTATTCGAAAATCATTGCGTCACTGTGTCATCGCGATGACGTAAACTTTAGCGGTGTAGTAAAAAGGCACGCATGCAATTAATGCGCATGCCTAATTTCTATTTATTTTATTCTACCAATCGATTGGTATGCGATCCAAAAACCTCCCATTTTGAAGAAAAAGCTATGTTGCTCCAGTAGAGATGATGGTCGACAAATTAATCTGTTCTTAACCGAATGTCAGGGTTAATGTAGCGGACAAATGGCTTTATATGATATCTCGCAATATCCGGTCATTTTGTATCATTCTGAGGTTTAATATCCGCTGGCTTGTTTTGGAATAATTGGGACTATGTTTAAGAATACATTTAACATACATTTAGATGCAAACTTGGCATAAAATGTTATGACGATTCCATAAAGTCGCAACGCAGAAGCATTATTAGATTTGATACGATTTAGATTAAATTCCAGAGAAGAATGCAATCTTAAAAAGATCCGATTGCATCGCAGATGATATGAAAAGGGTGCATATCCATTGTCGGTCTAGGAAATCAACATGAAAGTGACGTCAGAAACTTACCGTTCGAAATATGAATGTCATTTGAAATAAATACATTTGAACAATAGGGACATACACATACGTGTCATTACTGCCAAGGTCTGTGTTTACGTTTATCACAAACTTTGATTTAAGAAACAGGAACCACAACACGTCCCGATGACTATTACAGTATATTTGAAAAGCAAAATTAGCAGCTGATTCCCAGATAGGTGGTTATTATAATACGTTTGTTTTCCGTTACTAAAAGAATGAAGCTGTCGTGTACATCAGAGAAACAGGCAAACAACAGTAGCAACCCAACCCCCCCCCACCCACCAAAAAAAAAAAAAAAAGAAAAAAAAAAAAGAAAAAAAAAAAAAAAGAAAAGAAAAAAAGAAAAAAAGAAAAAAAAGGAAAAACCCAAAAGCAAATGTATTGTCTGTCATTAGCTTATCGTTGATAAAGGGCTGTGCATTAAATCCTGTGGGTCCGTCAATGGCTCTGGTTACAGGTTGCCCCCCCCCCCCCCATCAAGCGTAATTGCAAAAGGATGCAGTTTTACTGCACTTGTAATCTTAGAGCCATAAAGCCAATGAAAATGATCGCACAACCTTTATCTTTTAGAGTCCTCTTTATTACCTCCTGCAGAGATATGATAATCACCTCATTATGACAGCCATTTGATGCATGGAGTGTATTGTACCAGAAGGGTCATAAACATAATCAACAGTGGTACCACTCTAGCTTCTACAGAATGTCCTTTGATGTCTGGACTGTATTGCACCAGCAGGTGTCATAAACTCAATAGACAGTGGTACCACTTTAGCTTCTACAGAATGTCCTTAGATGTCTGGACTGTATTGCACCAGCAGGCGTCATAAACTCAATAGACAGTGGTACCACTCTAGCTTCTTCAGAATGTCCATATATATCTGGACTGTATTGCACCAGCAGGGGTCATAAACCCAATAGACAGTGGTACCACTTTAGCTTCTTCAGAAGCTACAACTTTAACCTATATTTGACGTATGGATTCTCCCATCATTAGCATCTGGGTGAGTCCACTTTAGTTTTTAGGGGCATCATGAGTGTTTTTTTTTTTTTTTTAATTTTGTTCAATATTTCGATGAAAATTCTCTAAGCAAACAGAATAGCCCCATCTGGGGCTATTATGTTTGCCTATGTCCCAGAAAAGGGACGCCAGGCTTAAATGAGTTTTCTGACGTGTTAAAGGATAATCAAATAAAGCCTTTTGCAGCGGGATCACTTCTCCGCCTTGTTGGACTGTAAGCCTTAAAACTGCATGCCGGGAGTGTCTGGTACATTTTTCAAATGACCGGAAAATATCGTTTTTCAGCAGTAAAAGCTTCTGTCTGGAATATGAACCTTTGCATGAGAAACCCAACAATTTGGATTTCAGACCAGGTCCGACACAAACCGTGCAGTCACAGAAGACTAATAGAAGCTTGAATTTTCGGATTTATGAAGAAGAGGAATTTCACGATCTGTGTAGCTAAAACGAAGACGTTGATCAGCTTTGCAGTTATTGCACAGCTGGTCTGCGCCTTTGTTTTCGCATAGACATAACTCTGGGTTTCTCAAGATGCGGCTTATATGTCGGTCATTCTAACTAGCTATCATCAGAGCCCAGCCTTGGTTGATTAGGCTGGCGATTAATGACCCGGTTGATATTACTGCAATCATGTCTACAAATGGATAAGACAAGAAATATAAATACGAAAACGTCCCTATACAATTTCAACAAGCAGCAATTTTCCAGCTTTGAAAAGCAAACATGTTCCGTTCATTTATGTTTTTATATTTTTGGTGAGGCAGTTTTAATGTGTACCCTTAATCTATAGTTAAGAGCATAAAGGGCAAAACTATCCTCCAGTTATATTATACAAAACCGGAATACTGCAAGGACATTGCTGATGAATACTCGTAATCTTGCCATATGGTTTTAACTTTTCATTTACTGCGCTAAAATATGAAAAAACAAAAATGTCAGTGTTACATGTTCTTCTTGCGACATTGGCTAGCCCATTGGCAACCGAATTTCGAGTGATACCTGCATTTATCATATCTTATAATTTTGGGCGGTTCCTACTCTCGGGAGGTCATATTTTCTTATGTATTTCGATTTATTTTTGCCTCTCCTGGCAATGCATTTTTGTTTAAATCTGTATGTTAGACTTGAGGCTCGTTCACTCAAAACCACTTGATATTTGTACATGTAGCTCGTTAAGATCCTGAGTCTGTAGATGTCAGCTAGTAAATGATCCACATCCTTTTTACGTGCACAACAAGTCATAGCTCACATTGTCCGCGTGCCATGGTACATCATAGAGGTTTTCTTGTGGGCGACTCAGTGCGGCCAAGACAACTGGTATCTAATTGAAAATCTTTAGCATTGAGCATTCGCTGGGCTGTTGATGCTTTGCATACTGCCTTGGGAACAGAGGGGATGTTCGTATTTTGATACAATGGCGGAGTGTTGCGTTTTGGAAAAATGACGAAATTACAAAATGAAGGTATGTACATGCATTCAAACTTTTAACTACACACAAAAGATGGAGGGAGGCAGTCTTGATTTCTAAGCAGCAGAATTCGCTTGTGTTTGTATATAGTGTATGAAAAAAGTAACAGGCAATTTCTTCGTATTTTGTGTAAGGGCCGAAAAACGAAAAATATTCATGTAAACTAGGAAATCTAATTTAATTTACTGGTCGTTCCAAGGCGATACGTCTGTTGTATTTCTTATTGTTTTATGTATGTTTTTGTTAAACTTTTTTAAAGTTTTATATTGTTTGAACCTTATGTACGTTTCAAATATTGAGTCTACTAAATCAGGTATCTGAGTAGTCGCCTATTGGGAATAGCTGCTTATAATTACTCGGCTTGTTCTCTTTGTATATATACTTGATTGTTAATTTAGTAGTTTTTCCCACATCGCTTTTTATAGTGTAAATTTCTTTCTGGTTGAACCATTTCCTGATCCTTATTCATTTGTACCTTTTTAATTAGATAATATTAGGTAATGGAATGACATGCGAAATGACATGGTTTTAATGTAAACCCCATTCAGACAAACAAATAAGTTTATGCAAGGTTGGTTTTGCTTAACCAGTTTTCCTTAGCAGGCTCAGATCTTCAAGCGATAAACCAGTAATCAGGCGGTCGGTCAGATAGTCATAAGTTTGTCTGGAGGTACAAGCGGTCCATCTATTTTTTACGGTCCCAATGGGCGGTGTCCAAAACCCTACCCTGCCACCCTTGTCAAAAATCTCTGAGATAAATACGAAATGCTTATATTTCACAAAGCAATCGTATCAAACAAGAGGATCAAATAGAAGTGAGGGTAACCCGAAATGCTATTTATATTATCGTAACAACATTTGTTTCACCAAATATAAAATGTGCTCGTTGTTTTTTCGTTGTTCTGACCTCGGTGTCCGTTTCGTTGTAACAGAAAATACTTAATAGTTTCTCAATATTAATGCAATGTTCTGAATGTGTTTTCGCAAAATCATCTTAGACGGTCAATATCTATGTTCGCAATAACAAAACAAATCATCCGCCGTCGAACAAGAGCCACAAGATAAGCTTTTCTATTCGGTCTGATACAAAATGCATGATTTAGAAAGACTCTCTGGAGAGTCATCATTATAATTAAATCCGTGTTTTCATGCAGAAAGTCACGATCTAAGCAAAAAGCATGATACTTGCGTCGGTCCGTAAGACATGTGTCACGCGGATATACAAAATCAGAAGCTTTTAATAAATAAACAAATTTACAAACAAACACACCCATTCGCCCCAAGTAAACTCCGCCATTTTCCTCGTTTCCTGTGTGTTCAGACCTCGTTTACTGTTATCAGACCTCGTTGACCGTACGTAAAGACAGACCAGAATGTAAATGTTAATTGAATTCGTGATAAGTTTTGTTGAAGATGAAGAGTACACTGTAGTAAAGTCGTGTCACAGTATGGAGTTGTCGACCAGGTCCGACACAAACCGGCCTGTATAGTCGCAGAAGAAAGTCATAAGTTTTAAGAAGAGGAGCGATTGCACTACTTTTGTGGCGAAAACACATGGTACTGATCAGCTGTGCAATAAAGCATACAGTATCATCTGCGTCTTTGTTTTCACAAATGCAAAACGCATATTTTCTTATAACGTGGATCATATATGAGCCGCCAGAAAACCAACAAATGCAAAAACAAAGGCGCAGTTCAGTTGTGCAGTAACTACACAGCAGAACAGAGCCATTGTTTTTGCTACACCGATAGTACATTTTCCCTTCGAATTAAATCCGAAATTTCAAGCTGCTAGGCTTGTAATGTGAATGAACAGGCTGGTTTGTGTTGGACCTGGTCGGAACTCCTAATTGTTGGTTTTTCTCATTCAGTGGCCCATATGCAAAATGTTCCGTTTTTTTTTTTTAAATCGAAAACAAAATTAAACTTTTCTTTCTATGTCTCAGTGTTTCCATTTGAAATAATGTCAGGAGAATAAATCAGAATTCAAAACTCGATTAAAACGTATCATTTCCAGACATGGATGCAATCACATTTTGAGCTAGTGCATGAGAAAACCAACAATTTTGGTTCCGACCAGGTCCCACACAAACCGAGCTGTACAGTTACCGAAACAGGCTAGAAGCTTGAAATTTTGGAGTTAAGTAGAGGAAGAATTGTACAATCCGAGTAGCGAAAACAAAGGCGCTGATAACCGCGAAGCTGATCTGCGCCTTTGTTTTCGCCTATGCAGATTGTTGGTTTTCCCATGAGGCGGCTCATTTAATTCTTTAGAAAAAAATCATATCGCCTACACACTGAGAATGACTTAAAGCAAAATGCGACAATAAAACATATTCATGCGATGTCATACTGGTTTCAATCTATTATACGCTTCTTCAATTACATGACAAAGTCAGTAAATAACTCGCATTTTAAAGAAAATATATCAAAAACGAAATTTTGAAAAGTCAAAGTACTAAAAGAAGCATTGCCTTATTTATATATATCCATATCCATTGTCGAAAGTCAGGTACATGTACATGTATGTACAAATGTAAAACTCTCATGTATAAGCTACGTCAAGCTCATATGAACCGAAAATCACAAAATATGAAGAGCTAAATAGGCAACCCAGTTAGCACGTTTACATTGGCCCTCCATTGGCCCATCGGACGCCGCACGATTGGCCCATGGTTGTAAATATTGAATGGGCCAACCTAGCGTTTGCTCATCGGCCCATCTTCGGCCCATAACATTGGTTCGACATTGGGCCAATGCCGGGAGGTTTTGCATTTTTTGTTGGTCCATCACTGTTTGAATGTGCTCATTACAAGCTATCGACGATGTATTTCTATCGCATATGCCCACTCGGTACAGTTTCTTGATCTGCAGCACCACGGTGACAGTCGAGCTTGGTCTCTCGTCTTTAGAGAAGGTAAACTCTTCATTTTTCGTTTTCTCTGTGCTGAATAACTTTGACGACTGGTCTTCTGAAAACAAACGAATATAGTACCATGACAAAAACATAACCTAGCCTCATTTATGCAACATTTTAACGCGTGCATTTTAACTCATAAAGGAATAGCTGTTTAAGAGATACATGTTAAAACCTCTTTGTTGCAACGAAGTGTGATGGCTAAAGGAAATAAAACATTGCATTATATTATATAAAATCAATTATATTAACGCAACTGCCTTTAATAAGATGGAGACATGATCTTAATAATTAATGAAAAAAAAAAATAAAAAAAAAAAATAAAAAAAAAATAAATAAAAAATAAATAAATAATAAATAAATAAATAAAACTTACCTTCTAAACCTCAGAGTGTGCAAAACTGACTTCTCTAAAACTTCATGCCAAACACCTGTTAATAATTCTCACATGCCTGGGAAATTTTCTCGTTGCTATGACAACAGATGTACTTTTGTACTCTGGCTGGAGCAGCGAAGCAAATAATAAACCACAATATTATGAAAAGACGTGTTACAGTGAAAAAGGTATTAACTTCAATTTTGCTCCCATCATTGCTTACTAAATATTTACAGATTAGATATACATTAAGTTTGAATGGCCTGGTCAAGGAAGTAACGTTACTGCTAATTAAGATAATGGTTTTAAAATCATTGATGGTGATTTACATATAAATCATAATAATTATTTATGATTGATATATAGATTGAAACTATGAGGAAACCGGACTGTCTCTTTATTGAATAAGATTTAAAGACAGTATTTAATCGATTACAAATTAACACCGGGCAGTATTTAATCATATACGAATCGGCCAATGATATGCCAACCATCGGCCAACGGAAAGTGTACACAAGTTTTTATTTATTTTCTCAGGCTCCTTTGTATGAGCCTTGTCATACATGGTCACTACAGTTAACACTCCCTCAATTCGAACTTAAACTAGTATGCATTAATTACTAAACTATATAGAAAAGGAAAAAATAAAGAAAAGAAAAGAAAAAAAAAAAAGCAAAGAGGTGAAATTCCTATACTATTCCAGCATGCACAAAACATCAACGAACGTTGTGTGCTTGCTGGGTATAAGTGCATCGTTTATTACAATGGCTAACAAATATTGGGCCACTCTTGTTTCTGTGAAAGAAAATCACTTTCATGATCCTTTGCAGTGACAGATCGTTTGCCAAAGTTGGACCAACGTCGGCAAATATTGCATGCGAATGCACTACCACGCCCAATGTACACGCGACCGCAACCAAAGGCCAATTACCCAATCAATATGCAATGTTGGCCCAATGATATTTGCTATCTGGGAATGCATCAAACGACATAAAAGTTTGAACCAGTCGAAGACAAACAAATCTAAAGCCCTAAGTAAACTATAAACATCTTCGCTATAAGCTGCTTTAGTACGAGCAATGATGTCTTTTAATATATCACATGTAATGGAATGTCAGAACACAGAACCTGATGTTTAGTCGAAATGTCACTAAGATATAGGACTATAGAGAAGGTCGAGTAATGTAGGTTAAAAGAATTATCAGCGTGAAGATACAAGTATCTTAAACTGACAGAGTATGTACATGTATATACTTTTACGAATATGCATTTCTGTGTTCTGCATCATCTGGACTTAACGTATAATGTGCAAACGCCATCTTGAAGTGGCGCGTAAAGTAATGCGTTCAATACAATGTATTTGATTTTGTTAAATTTTAGTTAATAGTCTGCATCTATTAGCAAGTTTTTACATGTTTGGATCTGTTTTCGATAAATATAAATTGTACTGTGAAGTTAATATGTGATCAAGTTACAGTTTGATTTGAGGGTTACAAAAATATACAGATGTGAAACATGCTATAATATTTTATATCCAGTCTGTATGTCCATCAGGAAAGCATGTCCATGTAATGCATACTTCTTGAACCCAATTTTATATTATACTAAAACTGGGGTATAAAGGGGTACACATTCATATAGCTCCGCTTTTAAAAAGTGGGGATATACTTGGATTCACCCTGTCCTTCCGTCGTTCTGTCCTTCCGTTATTCCGTCCTTCCGTTATTCCGTCCATAATTCTGTTACCACTCATAACTTGAGAACCAGCTGTAAGTCTTTAACCAAATTTGACATATTATATGCATCAATATTGAAAATATCTACCTATGTATCAATGTATGTCAGTTGTCCAAAAATTTGCAGAAGAGTTATTGCCCTTGGATGGCCCTATATTGACGTCAGAATTTCGTTTCCACTCAATATCGTGAGAACGAATGGACAGAATCTGACCAAATTTTATATGCACATCAATATTGACATGATCTAGCTTGGGATTCTTTCCCGTCATTTTTTGCAAAATTTGACGGAGTTACGGCCCTTGATTGACGTCAGAATTTTGTTTCCGCTCAATATCTTGAGAACAAATGGACAGAATCTGACCAAATTTTGTGTGAACATCAACATTGACAAGATCTAGCTTAGGATAGTTGCCCGTCATTTCTGCAAACTTTTGACGGAGTTACGGCCCTTGATTGACGTCATAGTTTTGTTTCCGCTCAATATCTCAAGAACGAATGGACAGAATCGGGCCAAATTTTTTATGCACATCAGCACTGACAAAATCTAGCTTGGGATTGTCGCCCGGCATGTTTTGCAAAAATTTTACGGAGTTACGGCCCTTGATTGACGTCAGAATTTTGTTTCCGCTCCATATCTTGGGAACCAATTGATAGAATCTGATTAAATTTTGTATGCACATCAACATTGACAATATCTAGCTTGGGATTGTTGCCTGTCAGTTTTCGCATAATTTTGACGGAGTTACGGCCCTTGATTGGCGTTAGAATTTTGTTTCCGCTCAATATCTTGAAAACAAATTGATAGAATATGACCAAATTTTGTATGCACATCAACATTGACAAGATCTAGCTTGGGCTTGTTGGCCGTCATTTTCAGCAAAATTTTGACGGAGTTACGGCCCTTGATTGACGTCAGAATTTCGATTTCGTCCAATATCTCGAGAATCTGACCAATTTTTGTATGCACATCAACATTGACATGATCTAGCTTGGAATTGTTGCCCGCTATTTTTCGCAAACTTTTAACGGAGCAACGGCCCTTGATTGACGTCAGAATATACCTTCCGCTCAATATCTTGAAAATGAATTGACAGAATCTGACCAAATATTTTATGCACATCAACATTGACAAGATCTAACTTGGGATTGTTGCCTGTCATGTTTTTGCAAACTTTTGACAGCGTTTTGGCCCTTGATTGATGTCAGAATTTTGTTTCTGCTCAATACCTTGAGAACAAATTGTCAGAATATGACCAATCGTTTTATGTGCATCAACATTAACAAGATCTAGCTTGGGATTGTTGCCCGTCATTGTTTGTCTCACCCTGGCAAAAAGCTCAGAAGCGGGGCTATAGTCAGATCCTCTGACAATTTTATATAGTTTTCTTAATTTTGACCCAAAACATAGATTGTGGGTACTTGTTAGAACCGCCTCGGCGAGGCAGATTTATCGCGTACCCACAATCAATGTTTTGAGCATAAATAGTAAAACTATCAAACTTTTTCCAATAAAATGTTCAATTTTTACAGCTGAAAAAACTCTGCATATTTCATGGGCAAGTTAACGTAATGCTGTATGAGACACTTTAGTTTTACAATTGTACATGTATCATGATTTACAAAATGCACATCAAATAAAAATAGGAAGCATGGCTTACAAAATTTGCATCGATTAAAAATACCTTACAGTAGCTGTGATGTTATATCAGAAGTCAATGAAGATCAATGCCTAGGATGAGAACAGCCCCAAAAAGCCTTTGATCTAGGGGTCGATTTTTAAAAACCTTTAAACGTGTTTCAATGATGCGCACGCGCAATAACAACAAAACTAAAACAACATCAATTCTGCGTTGGTTTATAGAAAACAAAAAGCAGTCAAATACATAGAAAACTATATTTTTGCTCTATGAACATTAGCAGGCTAACAAATTGTAAATATTTGGGTAGGTACAAAAACAAGAGTTATCTCTACCTGTTGGCATTTGGAAACGCTGCCAAATCCGTTGTCACACAATTTACATATATATCCAATAATACAGTTTAAAATTTTGCATAAATTACATGTTTTAAAAATTGACCCCTCGATAATAGGCTTTTAGGGACTTTTCTCATCTAAGGCATAGATCTCCTTTAAATGTTTCATACCAAACACGTTAAATTATACCGAATTTGCTCGATTTAATGAGACATGCGCATTATTAGCTCACCTGAGCCGAAGGCTCACAAGGTGAGCTAATAGTATAGTAGTCGAGCCGGCGTCCGTCCGTGCGTCCGTGTGTGCGTGCGTGCGTCCGTCCGTTCACATTTTCAAACTCAAATATCTCTAAGACAACTTGGCCGATTGTGACCAAATTTTATCTAAAGCATCATTGAGGAGGGGAAAGGTTGTATTAGGTTTTGGGCCAGGTCGGATCAGAACTCTGGTTTCCATGGCAACGGATAGCTCCCATAGACTTACAATGGGAAAACCATATAAAAATCTTCTTCTCTGAAAACACAAGGCCAAGAGCTTTCATATTTTGTGTGTAGCAATGTCTAGTGGTCCTCTTCATAAATCCTGCCATACGTGCCCCTGGGGTCCATACGTGCCCCGCCCCGGGGGCGTCATAGGGAAAATTTTAAAAAATCTTCTTCTCTGAAACCACAAGGCCCAGAGTTTTCATATTTCGTGTGTAGCAGTGTATAGTGGTCCTCTTTATAAATCCTGCCAACCATGGCCCTGGGGGCAAAAATGACCCCACCCCGGGGGTTATTAGCTCCCATAGACTTTCAATGGGAGAAACATAAAAAAATCTTCTTCTCCAAAACCACAAGGCCCAGAGCTTTCATATTTTGTATGTAGCATTACATAGTGGTCCTCTTTATAAATCCTGCCAACCGTGCCCCTGGGGTCCATACGGGCCCGGCCCCGGGGGCGTCATGGGAAAAACATAAAAAAATCTTCTTCTCCGAAACCACAAGGCCCAAAGCTTTCATATTTTGTGTGTAGCAATGTATAGTGGTCCTCTTTATAAATCCTGCCAATCATGCCCCTGGGGTAAAAAATGGCCCCGCCCCGGGGGTCATTAGCTCCCATAGACTTACAATGGGAAAACAAAAATAAAAAAAAATCTTCTTCTCTGAAACCACAAGGCCCAGAACTTTTATATTTTGTGTGTAGCAATGTATAGTGGTCCTCTTTATAAATCCTGCCAACCGTGCCCCTGGGGTCCATACGGACCCTGCTCCGGGGGGATCATCGGTAAAACATAAAAAAATCTTCTTCTCCGAAACCACAAGGCCCAGAGCTTTCATATTTTGTATTTAGCAATGTATAGTTGTCCTCTTTATAAATCCTACCAACCTAGCCCCGCGGGGTCCATACTGGCCCCGCCCCGGGGGCGTCATGGGAAAAACATTAAAAAAATCTTCTTCTCCGAAACCACAAGACCCAGAGGTTTCATATATTGTCAATAGCAATGTATAGTGGTCCTCTTTATAAATCCTGCCAACCGTGCCCCTGGGGTCCATATGGGCCCCACCCCGGGGTGTCATGGGAAAAACATAAAAAAATCTTCTTCTCCGAAACCACAAGGCCCAGAGCTTTCATAGTTTGTGTGTAGCAATGTATAGTGGTCCTCTTTATAAATCCTGCAAAGCTTGCCCCTGGGGTCCATAAGGGCCCCGCCCTGGGGGGGTCATGGGTAAAACATAAAAAAATCTTCTTCTCCGAAACCAGAAGGCCCAGAGCTTTCATATTTTGTGTGTAGCAGTGTATAGTGATCCTCTTTATAAATCCTGCCAACGGTGCCCCTGGGGTCCATACAGGCCCCGCCCCGGGGACGTCATGGGAAAAACTTTAAAAAATCTTCTCCAAAACCACAAGACCCAAAGCTTTCATATTTTGTGTGTAGCAATGTATAGTGGTCCTCTTTATAAATTATGCTGTAAATCCTGCCAACCATGCCCCTGGGGTCCATATGGGCCCCGCCCCGGGAACGTCATGGGAAAAACATAAAAAGATCTTCTTCTCCGAAACCATATGGCCCAGAGCTTTCATATGTTGTTTGGACCAATGTATAATACTCTCCTTTATAAGTGCTGCCAACAGCACCCCTGGGGTCCATACAGGCCACGCCCCAGGCAGCATGTCATTATCTACCATAGACTTATAATGGAAATATATGAAAAAATCGTCTCTGCAACAGCATGACACAAAGCTGGTATATTTGATATACAACATTGTCATGTGGAGCTCTACGTAAATCCTGCCAATCTTGCCCCTGGGGTCAAATATGGCCCCACCCCGGGGGTCATTATAGGACCCTGACCTTGTTAGATGATTTTTTCAAGTGAACCAAAATGGCAGAGGATACACAATCCAGACAAGAGCTACTCTGCTGATGTAAGTTGGGTTTCAAGGTCACATGGCCAAGATGGCCACCATACCCATATATGGTAAAAACCTCAATTACTTTGTCCAGTGACTGTACGAGGGGGGTTCAAAAAGTTCGAGGAAAAGTGCTGGCAAATTTATAATTGTCTTCGGAAATTTACGTTCTCTGTGCATTTTGTAACTTAACATATAGTTAACATATGCACAGAATTTGAATAAAATCGGATGAAATTTAGGCATTAAATCACGTGCGTTTCTAAGGTAACAACAGTAAAACCGGCCCAACGTCACAACAAGGTCATGCTACACGCATTCATGCCGCCGTTGGCTAGCTCTTAAGCATTTTCGGAATAAACCCGGCATATGGGCGTCTGATTGTCAGTTCTGTGTGTAATGCGGTAAATGTGCCGAAACTACAATTCGATATGTTGTGTATTTCACGAATTCTAGTCTTTTCTATCACGACGATCATTTTAGACAGTATGACGTTATTTGACGTTACACTGTGCGAGTCGACATGGACGCATTTCTGGTCGTGTAGAAATCATGCATACTACTTGTTGATTGCCGTTTTCTTAATTTTCTTGTTGCCATATGCGCTTTCTGCTCTTAGCAGTGTTTCTTTCATTTATAGTCCTTTCCAAACACACAATTTATCGAATAACGTTGTTCCCTTCGCATTTTAGGCATACCCACTAAACAAAATGGGCGCTTAACGCCAAAATGACGTCACAGACTTATATGACGTAATGCGCTCATCGCAAACATATTGAACTTTGCTCATACAAAGTTTGGTGAAAAAAGCATGGTTAATTATCAAATGCAACCTCATCATTAGACATCGACGTTTTGCAAAAATGAACAAAAGTGGGCCAGTAGTCGTGTGTACGGTTTCCATAGCAACCACTGTTAGCATTGTGTTCATGCCAGAGCAGCAAAATTTGCTGTATAAGTACAAATCATGTTGGTCTATATAAATGTATTAGTTTAATTCACCTGATTTACAAAATAAGAATATGATGGCACTTTTCCGCGAACTTTTTGAAACCCCCTCGTACTTGTTGACTCTCAGGTGAGCGATCGTTGCCCTTGGGCTACTTGTTATATCCGTTATTACTTTCTTATTGCCTATTGAATCATTCTTTAAAAGAAAAACAGATATCAAATTAAACAAGCTATTTTGGAAATTGGTAATAATTCTTGGTGTAGGTTCATTTGTCATTGGTGTACTTTTCAGGAAATGTCATGTTATTGTTTTGCTTTCTATTAAGATTCTTTGAGAAAATGTACTTATATGCTTTCAGTCGTTAAGGTTATAAGAATCGCGACTAATTGTTTTTTTAACTAATCAAGTGACACAAAGAGCCAAACTTGATTGTTTCAAAGCTGGAAATAACTGATAATAACTGATAGACAATGTCTTATTATTCATTATGAAAACACGCCCATGCAATATATAGAGATTTTTATTTCATTTGTAAAAATTGAAAAATTTTATTTGATTTTTTTTTTTTACTTTTTTTACTTTTGCTCAAAACATAGCTTGTGGGTACACGTTAGAACTGCCTCGCCGATGCGGTTCTAACGAGTACCCACAATCTATGTTTTGGAGCAAAAAAATACATGTAAGAAAAATAGGTACATGTATACCCCTGCGTATCCCAGTTTTGCTTTATGAAAGTTGGGTATAAGGGGGTATACATTACAAGGACATGTTTTCCTGATGAAAATAAGTATATAGTATCATGTGGATTGGCGACAATGAGTCCACTTCTCATTTAAGCATAACGACATAGGTAAACAGAATAGCGCCAGATGTTTGCTAAGAGAATTTTCAATGACAGTGGAATAAAAATTCAAAATCACTCCTTATTCCCCTAAAATGACAGTGGATTCATCCAAATGATAATGATGGGAAAAAATTCAGTTCGTCTTGATACAACTTTCTGGTACAATCGCAAATTAAAATTAATTTTACATAAATACGAACATAATCGCTACTTACAAATGTTTGGCAATAGCCACTCCGTTAATTTTATCATTTTTGTTTCTATAAATTATAAAAATGAAAGTCCAGGGAGTGCCAGAGTAAAAAAATATTATTTTGAGGACATGCGGAAGAATACCCGATTTTGACAAAAAAAAAAAAAAAAAAAAATAAAAAAAAAAATAAATAAATAAATAAATAAATAAATAAATAAATAAAAAAATAAAAAAAAAAAAATAAAAAAAGATCTTCTCCAGTCCACCACAATAATGTAACTATCATTAGATATGGAAATTAGACCACTCATATCTTCAATAAAATAGAAGACTATCACAAACCAATGGTGACCCTTGCGTAACCTTCCAGCTCTAGAATTTTACTGGCTGGCTGTAGTGGTAAACACAACGTCATATCTGAGCGTCTGCAAGTTATCTGTTCTGTTTATAGAGCAGCGCTGAAGAGTCAGTTTAAATATTTCAGTTCCCCAGATGAACATCACAGTGAAACCAACAAAAATAAAATTTAACTTAAGTGCAAGCGTGGACCAATATAGAATATAAAGATAAGCCTCATGAGAGCATTTGTAATTGTTTGGCTTCATGCAGACAGCATCTAGGCATTTTAAATGTAAGATAGCCAAGCTAATCTGAAATGCATTATGTACACATTTTATTCTGTTGGTACTGCAGTGCCTTGGCTCATTAGATTTATTACTAACCCACTAAAGAAAAAATTTTTTTCTAGGTTATCACAAGTTCAGCAGCTATTACAGGTTATAACAATATGATATATTTAGATTCTCTAGCAGACGCTTCTCTGAGAAAATACCCACGCTAAAGCTGACCCATTGTACAGGTTTTCCGCAAGCAAAATTTGGTTAGTTACTGCTGTTGTCTTATGACTATACAATGAAGCAGCTAAATATGGAAATATGCACTGCGTATAATAACATCTTATCAACATAACATAACCTAATTTGTTATAACTTTACAATTATCAGAAGAAAAGCGAACAATGAACTCACTACCGCCAATGGCCCAGAAAGCTCCCAGCATTACTTACAATCATAAGAAATTTCCTGTAGACGGATGTACAGTTTTGTCTATTTATATGAACAAACAAACATTTTGCTTTGATCTCGTCACGTAGTCGTCTTAATTAAAGGGGAGGTGATAAGTCTGACATTTTCAAAAAGTGGCAATTTCTTAGAATCACGATATAATAGCTTATTATTCTTTCATAACACGGTACAGCCCTTCCGCTAATTTGTGAATAATAAGTAATTTTGCCTTGTCAGACTGTCTTCCCGGCTTATCTGCTTAGAGGGATTTTGCGTTTTATTTCTGAATCGTTGACATTAGAAAAGAAGGAAATTTTGCCTCTTAATTACGTAGTTTCTGAAAGGTGCGCAAACGGAGGCACCATAACTTGGTCAACTAAATGTTTCCTCTTACAGATTTGTTTGTTTCACATTTTAGAATCGATGGAATCGAAGACGGGACTCATTTCCTTATCTTTCTGAACATTTTATGTCTTTTCAATGCTATAGGTACATTGAGTTACTTTTTATTTTTTTTTTATTTTTTATTTTTTTTTTTTTTCGTTAAAATGCAGAAACGCACATTTTTATCTTGTGGGCCGTCATATACAACTGGCAATTATTAATTTCAGTTTCTGCAGGCTGACCTGTCATCAGGTAAACATGTCCGTGACAAGTATACCCCCTTGAACCCCACTTTTATACAGCAAAACTGGGGTATGCAGGGGTTTAACTATTTTTCTTATTTTTGCTCCAAAACATAGATTGTGGGTACTCGTTACCCACAATCTATGTTTTGAGCAAAAATAAGAAAAAAATCATTTTTTTTCTGATGAAAATTTTCGTTTTTTTTACATCTTTAAAAATCTCTGTATTATTACATGGGTGTGTTTTCATAAAGTGTAGTGTCTATAATTACAGCAACCAACAGATAAGGAAATACACTTAACGACACATTGCTCCTAAAAATCCAATAATCAATTTGACTGGAATAACTGATATAGGCTCGCTTGTTAAATAGATAACCATAAATACCAATGCCTATACCTGTTATTAATTGAAATTAATTTTATTGCACTTTATTAAAAGAGGTTTTTTTTTTTTGTTTTTTTTTTTTTTTTTTTTTTTTTTTTTAATTCAGTTTTACGTTCCTTTCTTTCAAGATTATTTCAGCTCATATGAGACGGGCCAATCAGTAGGTGGGGCGAAAACGGGAGAATCCCGAGAAAAACCACCTGACACACCCGCAAGCAGATTTTGGCTTGTGTCACATGTGGCAGCGCAGGTAATGTAATGGGAATTATCAATAAGACAATAAAAATGACAGTATTTGCACAGAAGCTTGTCTCTGCCTGTATTATCTGTCTCAATGAAGGCACCCGGCGGCTGACTAAGGCCTTTAACTTAACCTGATTTGTTATGTTGACTTGATGACCTAATTCTCGGCGCGAAGAACAACGACCTCCCATCGCCACAGGTCCAGAAAAAACCAGGCATTATTTCAATATCCTAAGAAATTTCTTGTAGACGGATGTAAATTTTGTCTCTAAATATAACAAACAAACATTTTGCTTTGATCTTGTCTTGTAGTCATCTTAATTAAAGGGGAGGTTAGAAGACTGACATTTTAAAAAAGTTGCAATTTCTCACTAGCACGTTATGATACCTTATTATTCTTTCATATCACGGTATAACCCTTCCGCTAATTTGCGAAAAAATAAGCAATTACTGTCTTGCCAGCTTATCTGTTTAGAGGGATTTTTTTGAAACGTTGACACAAGAAAAGACAGAACATCGCCTTTGAATTACGCGGAGGTTCGCTAATAAAGCCTTCATAACTTGGTCATTTGATTGTACTTTTATTTCTCGTTCATATTTTGGGTCTATGGCGGGAATAATGTGCTGTTTTTATGATTGTATAAGTTTCTGGTCAAGTCCTGTTCTCACTGTCCCGGTTTAACCCCCTCCCGCCCGCACCTGCAAACCGGGACAGAACCGTGAGGAACCGGGATTGTATCGTCGCGCTACCTAGGCGCAACCGTGGACATCCGTGGCGAACCGGGACAAACCGGGGTAAACCGCTTCATTTCAAATGTTTAATACAGCCGGGGTAAACCGTGACAGGTGTCAAAAACGTATAAAATCGGGGTGACACTGGGACAAAGCGTGTTAAAACTGGGGCTCGGCCGTGATAAACCGGGATGACCCGGTGTAAACTTAGGGTAAACGGGCCGCCACCGGCACAAACCAGGGCTTTATCAGGACTCCCCACCGTGATGAACCGGCACCTAACGGTTTTTAATTTAGGTGGCATATTGTAAAACATGATAAAGGTTCAAGCTTGGAACTGGTATGCTCTAATGTCTATCTGATCCGGACAGTTATTATTTTTGGTCCATCACTGGTCTCCTTATGCTATCACTCAACAGCTCCTCCAACAGCTACATATGTACGTATCCTTCTATTTCCAGGAAACACAATGCTCCACCCTGTGGTCCCCGCTGTGGTGTGTGGTGTCTCCGCCGTCGGCATTCTGATCACCGTGGTCCTGCTATGTCGCCATCTTAGGAAGCGAAAACACCGGACTTGTGTGTCAACATGCGGCTACGATGCTATCGGGGACTGCAAGCCATCCATGATGTCAGTTACTCCGTCAACGTCTCAGGTATTTTTCCTCAGTTTTCAATATGTTTGTCTTAATGCTATGCCTGACAGGCTCCAAACTTCAGACATGGCAGGGGGGATACTTCTGTAAAAACATGTTTGATTCGTTTGTACATGGGTCAAAGATGACCTTTATGAATAAAATCAGACAAACAATAAACCGCGAAAGAAACCTGACGTTGATCCGATATTTCTTACAGTCGTAGCACTTTTTCGTAGCACCGTCAGAAGTTTGTTTCTTTAATGGTAAATGAAATTAATTGATACGCATGCACATGAACTTGCTGTGCATTGATAGAATATGCAAAGGTGTCAGTTTGTGCAATTGCTCACAAGAATCTTATTATTGTTGGCGTGTTCATACACGATGATACAATAAAATATCACAACTGCTGTCAGAATATTTGTAACAGTCATTGTTAACATCTACGATGCATCTACGAGGCATGTTCCATAGTCTAAGTTTCCGATATGATCAATGACCCAAGCCTTTCCAGCCTACATTTTATGTCGGCCAACAGACAACATGTGCTCAACATGCATATTTTATTTGCAATGAGAAAAAATGTAAGTTTGACATTGTGCGTTTGATTAAATAATTAAAAGCTGGAATAATTCTATTAGATCCCGAGGACTTGACTGGCGCTCAGTATATGAACTTCAACGCTAAATGTCACAGAAATTTGTTTATATTACAAAAACCGGTAAACAGCTTCCCTGATTTCATACCACATGTTACAGTGATATATAATACACCAATCATGGAACTGTGTTTTAAATCCACGGTTTCACCATGAGTTGAACGGATTGGTTGCATCCGAATTTCACACATTTCCAAAATAACACATTTCCAAGTTACTAAATTTGATTTCATTTGCTTAGGATAGTCGAGCTTTGTTTTGAAGAACTTCGATGTTTTCTCGGAAAATGTTTAGTACAAATAATGTCCCATTCCAGCGTCCAACCCGGTGGGTCGGGCGTCAGACTCTTTGATGGCCCCGACATAAAGCTATTTATATTAGTTGGTTGGGCCGGAGCTTCTTGTCTATTGCTTGGCCCATCGGGACTGAACTAGTGTTCTTCTTTGGCTCCGGGTTTAAGTAAGTTATTCGGCATCCAGGGATCCCCATCGTCGGGCAGCTTACGGAATCTGTTAAGTCCTCGTTTTTGATTCATCATGGTAGTTATCATGATTTATTTGTTTGTCATCGATGATTCATTGACTAGTTAGAGATCCACCACGAAAACCGAACAACTAACTTAATGTTGTGAACCACTGCAGAAGATGATGATGAGGTTAGGCTCCTGTAAACAGCGGTCTAAGCCCCCCAGTAATTTGATATTACTGATCGTTCCAAGGCGGTACTTATGTTGTGGTTCCCTTTGTTTTGTTTTGGAGTCAAATTTTTGTACTGTTTGAACCTTATGTACGTTTTCATAGTTTTAGTTAAGTTCGGGTAACTGAGTGGCCGCCGATTGGGAAATAGCTGCTCACTAGGCTTATGGTATGTTTCCTAAGTATAAGTTCCTAACTGTCAATTTAGTTTTTCCCACCTCGGTTTTTGGAGTGGAAATTTCTTTCTAATTTCGCCTTTTCCTTATCATTGCCTTCTTGTACCTTTTGATACAATGCCATTGACGGCATGATTGGTTACCTTTACTGTGAGTTTAGCCAATCATGATCTCAGAGTGGAGTTCGTGCGTTGTAACTAACTTAGTTCCGTTGCGGCTTGATTATTAACCTTTTCAGTGAAGCCAATATCTTATATGCATCGCCGTTTATATAATATTTGAGCCGCCTCATGGGAAAACCAACAATGTGGTTTTTGACCAGGTCTGAAACAAACCAACCCTGTTCAGTCACAGAAGCAGGCTAGAAACTTGAAATTTCGGATTTAAGAAGAAGAGGGATTGTACTATCCGTGTAGCGAAAACAAAGGCGCTGATCAGCTTCGCGGTTACCGCGAAGCTGATCTGCGACTTTGTTTTCGCATATGCAAATTGTTGGTTTTCTCATGAGGCGGCTCATTTGTTTCGGTTTAAGACGCTAATTGGTCCCAGTACGAGCCTTAGAACAATCCGTATATGTTTAGGGTTGTATATCGACTGTAAATTGGTTCCAAGGAAGGTGTTTGTTTTGCATTTTTTGTTTGTCATTGATCAATATTGTCCAAGAAGGAAGAGTTAACTCAGAAATAGTAAGCCTTGAAGAATTGATTCGCACGTGTTTAGAAATTCACAAGGAAAACGAGAAGATGAATCTCACCCACATTTTTATTACACAAAAAAGAAAAAACCCACTAGACTCCAATAAGTTTAAAGACTATTATGCTATTTTACGAAAAGCTTAAACACATTTCGCGGTAACAGTACTAAGTATCAAGAGCTTTATTGAAACTCAGCGTTTCGACAAAGTCTGTCTTTTAGGGTTGACCTCTGAAATTGTGAAGATATGTTTGTAGCATTTTATGGCTGCAAAAAATCCGGCCAAAAATGTTAATAGATTCGATTAACTATACCTTAAAGTTGATAAATGGTTGGTGTTTTCTGAGGACGTGCCTCACGTCTCACGTATTTAGTAATAGACCATTATCAAGCAAAAATTGCATGATATCAAATCAATTATTTTTTCTGTCGGCTTGCAAATTAGTATCAAAATGAGTCTTCACAAGGATATTTCTGTGAGTGGCACTTTGACCTACTTTTAGTTTACTAAGGTGAATACAGCTGCGTTCAGTTATTAATATACCCCTGTAATATTCAGAAATAAATTGACATCTCTTCTTGTTTTTGAACAATCGTAAATGGCAAGAAATGGACAACTGGATATTCAACCGTCCTGGTAGAATAATAGTTGTTTTTTTTTTTGCAAAATAACACTGACATGCTTAGTTTTATAGTGTAACAAAAAGTACAAGTAGGCAAAGATCAGGAAAAGGCGCAATCAGCAAAAGACTCCCACTCCAAAAACCAAGGTGGGAAAAAACCAAACTAACAATCAGGCACTTATACCATGAAAACACTTCGTAAGCCGAATGAGCAGCTATTTTCCCAATAGGTGGCCACTCAGTTACCTTAATTTAACTAGAAATATGCAAACATACATAAGGCGCCAACAGCACAAAAATATTTTAAACACCAAGACATAAAACAAAAAGAACCACCACAGAAGTATCGACTTGGAACGATCAGTAACACAAAGTTACTGGCGGGTTTAAATCGATTTTACACGGCCGTAACCTCACCCCCAGCTTCTGCAGTGGTTCATAACATTTAGTTAGTTCTTCGGTCCTCGTGGTGAATCTCTAACTAGTAAATGAATCATCAAGAACAAACAAATAAATCATGATAAACATCCTGATGAATCAAAAACCAGGACTCACAGATTCAGTAAGCTGCCCGACGATGGAGATCCCTGGGCGCCAAATAACTTAGTAACTCCGGAGCTAAAGAAAAACATCAGTTGGACCCCGGTGGGCCAAGCAACAGACAAGAAGCTCCGGCCCCAACCAACTAAAATGAATAGCTTTAAGTCGGGGCCATCATAGAGTCTGACGCCCGACCCACCGGCGTGCAATTAAAGAAGGCAGCATAGTTATCAACCGTGATTGGGTTAAAAACTAAGCATGCAGACTGTCGCATAACATTCAAGTTATAACCTATACGTCTGTAACGTGTTTTGATTTTTCTAAACTGAAAAGAAAAATCATTACTTCCTATAAGTTTCTTAAATTTGTAAACCAAGTCACCATAAAATTCTGGTTCCGAAAGACCCTCACTTAAAAGCGTCTTTAACCCAACATTATATTTGGAAATCAATTCATAGTGTCTACGATAAAATTTAGAAAAGGTTTTTCGAAGTTTATGATACCGATAGCCCTGTTGGAGAAGTTTGGCCGTTAAAGATTTATTTCGAGCGTTGAAGTCTGTAACATGATTGCAGACTCTAGCAAACCTAATAAGTTGCGAAATGTATACACCATAAGAAGCACGACGAGGAACGTCACCATCCAAAAACGGAAAATTTACTATATCAAAATCAAAATCATCGCGCTTATCATAAATTTTAGAAGAAACAAATCCATTTGCAACAGAAAGATGTAGATCTAAAAAGGGGGCTTCGGTATCCGAGATATTGGCTTTGTTCAGCTGTAGTTCAGATGGATAAATTTGATTGACCATACCTTCAAAATAAGGGTTGTCAATGTTCAAAAGGTCATCGAGGTACCTAGAAGTGGAATTAAAAGCCTCGATAATATCAGCTTGATTATCATGGTTAAGAGAATCCATGAAATCTCTTTCATAGCAGTATAAAAATAAATCAGCTACGAGAGGTGCGCAATTTGTACCCATCGGAATTCCAACAATTTGTCTGTATAACTTGGTCCCAAATCTAATATAAATATTATCCAGGAGATAGGATAAGGCGTCGCACACATTCTGACATGACCAAAGTGTATACCGACTTTGGTCACAGGAAGTGAAAAAAGCCTTTCTGTCATTACATGCCAAATAAAGTGAACCATAGTTTTCAATGCCCTTTTGAAGGTCCACTCTATCAAATCCAGAAGTTTTTCTTTAATTAGATTATGTGGTAAAGTTGTATACAGAGTAGAAAAATCATATGTGGACAAGCTCGTCGCACGGAACCCTCTACACTTCAATTTATTGAGCACCTCACCAGAATTTTTTATTGACCAAAACCAATTTTTATTTGAAGTTTCATACACTGTCTCACAGTATCTTATAACATGAGATTTGATAGCAGTAAGACAGGAAGTTAATAATTTAGAAAGTTCAGTAGTAGTACAAGAGCTAGAATTTGCAATAAATCTTGCTTTGTATGGTCTTTTGTGAAGCTTAGGTAACCAATAACAACCGCTTTACCATGGAATTCTAAAACGTACATTGAATGAAAATCAAGGTGCAACTTTGTGAATAGTGATCCTAAAGACACCAAATGTTCAGCCTTAGTACAAAAATGGTTATTGTTTCATAATTAACAAATAAAATTACAAACCATTCATTCATCATGGTTCCTTGTGGAATCTTTGAAACTCGAATATCAGGGACAATTTTCTTAAAAAATTGGCTCCATGTGTTGTAATCAATTCAGGCATACAACATCACAAGACCTGGAAGTTTTATATACAGAGTAAATATCTATACTCATACTTAACACATTATATAAACAAATTCATCCAGTTGTCAATTTTTTTGCCAGTGACGATTGTTCAAAAACAAGAAGTGTTGTCAAGTTATTTCTGAATATTGCAGGGGTATATTAATAACTGAACGCAGCTGTAGACGGTTTGTGATTCATATCATCCTGAATGTTCCTTCAAATTATCATGATTGTAAACAATAGTCTCTTACAACAAACTTAAAAGATAAACAAATGCAGCGAAACATGTGTGTCCTGAGAATTCATTTACACAAAACTTAGTCTTAATGACAAAATCAATTCGTGTAGGAACACACTATTAAACAAGAACAGGAGAATACTTTTAGTTCGGTGCTTATTTGTTGTTTAAAAGAATATATGCACGAATATAGTGCTGCTAAATGATAGATGAACAATTGTAAGATACAGTAGTGCACGTAGAGTCACGTGTATAGGTTTATAGCGGATTCCACCGAACGAGAAAAAAAATGAATTGCGACTTGTTACTAAATAAGATTAGAGATATTTTAACGCCTATGTCAACCGCCAAATAAACATCTCTGGCCTATATTTATATATATGAAAATGGCTTGACATTACTACCGTCCCAACATTACCGCAGTCCCAAGGCAGACTCAATTTTTCTGGGCGGTACACGAGCAACTCTAGACAGTCCCAGTAATGTAGTAGGGAATAGCAGAAGAAGGCACATTATATATTTATACTATACCAGACTCAGATTTAGGAGGCATTGTCGTAAATTGAAGAACTGCAGCTGCAATATTTGCTGACAGTTTGTATTTAGTCATGTTTTTGTAATTTATGTATTTCCATCAGTCTTTTATTACCTTATTTGTGTATTGAAACTTACAAAACATGGCCTTCATAACGTAAACACCACTATGCCACAGAGTATATACGAGTATCTGTCAGTGAAAAAAGGATCTCACCAGTGTAAAATTATGACCGTTCTTCGGTTCTATTTACAGATCGTTCTAAAGCGATACTTCTGTTGTGGTTCCATTTGTTTTATGTTTTGTAGTCGATGTTTTGTGCTGTTTCAGCCTTTTGTGCGTTTTCGTGTTATTTTTTTTTATTTAAGGTCGGGTAACTGAGTGGCCGCCTATTGGGAAATAGCTGCTCGGCTGACGATATATTTTCTAAGTATAAGTACCTAATTGTCAATATTTTTTCCCACCTCGGTTTTTTGGGGGTGGGAATTTCTTTCTCATTGCTCCTTTTCCTGAGCATTGCCTACTTGTACCTTTTTATCGGTAACGTGTTCTTTTTGCTAGAGCAAAGTTGCTTCAGGAACATGCAAGTTACATGTAAAACCGCAATTTTGGGTTCAAACAATATATGATTTCAAGCAAAACAATTCCAGAGATCTTAATATATACCTAAACTCTTTATAACGTGGTCACGTGGTCATATTGGTGTTTTCCTTGATCTGACAGCCGTTACCTTTACAGAAACCTTATATTTACAGCCGGGATATGATTTCAAAACTTATAGTAGTAAGATCGAATGATATTTAACCGCAGTTTACAAAGGATGTCGATAAATTGTCATTCTTGATAAACTGAGTGTTCAGTAAACGTGTAAATTGTGCTACACATATTTTAAACATTGCAGAATCAATCATATTATGCCATGCAATAATAACTTTCTTCGTTCAATGCTTTTGTCACTGATAACAATAAACAGTGGTGAAGAGGATAAAAAAGAGTTGCAAATAGAAGAATAAAACAATATGAAGTGCACATATTTCATTTAGGGAATAATAAATTTGATATCGAGATATTAACATTTGTGTTTGTTATATCGTTGAAATATGGAAGCAAACTGAAACTGCATTCTTAATGCAAACTGTGATATGAAAAGGTACAAGTAGGCATAATCTGAATAATGCATGATGCGATGCATTTGTGATAATTTATCGGCGGCATCAAGAAAATAGACATTTTCGTGTGAAGTCATAATATTATATATTACATAACGTGTTGAGTCGATTTGTTATTTTGAACGTCAAAAAGCCATATCCTGAGGCCCATATTTGCACAACAATGGTCTCTACGTGGAATAATATTCAAAGGAAAATCTCGAAATTCTTTGGGGTAGGACAATTTTATTACTTTTTGTCACGTCACCAACAACATTGCAAGCAATAAAGTAGATAATATATTGTTAACTGTAGTGTCTTTAACTGTCCGACGTTTCAAAATTACAAGTGTTTTCAAGTCATCATGATTATTTAGGGATTATTCATCATTCTTTAAGTTATTAGTTTGTGTCTTGTTGCATGCTTTATTGTTTCTTTTTATAGCGTCAGCATTATATGAATACAAGCCATCAATGATTCTTCGATTCTTTGACTTACCTATATTTGGTTAAAGGGTATGCCAGAGAGTTCCCAAATTCAGTCATGACAGGGCACACTTGTTCGGTCAAACCAGTCTGAATAGTACGTACACGGGCACGAATGGGGTCCTCTTGTGAAGGTCCGGTCTCGGAATATTTTTTAGAAACCATTCTTTTTGTATTGATTCGAAAAGAGTGCGAAACGGTTTAATATGGTTAAACAGTGTGTCCCGTTTGGCATTCACAATATGTGGATATTCTTCAAATTCTATTTTTCGCCAGCAAACTAGCATTTTTGTCGTAAATTCCACTTACACACCGTCTTTGTTGGACATCAAACCAGTTTGATTTTGAGCTAAGAATTCGTAATGCGCCTTAACCGAAAAGTTCTGCAACAGTGTAATTGATTCTTTTGATCATCTACAAGTGCAACAATAGACATATGAAGAACACCATACCTTTGTTGCTGAACTGGAGCTTAGGTTTGACTGGACACTTGTCCAAGAGATGCAGGCCAAAGGTTGGGAAAGCCATGCTGAGAACATCCTCTTATAAAATTAAGTGCGGTTACCCGAGAAACTAGGTGCTAACTCGGGTTAGATAAGGAAGTGCGGTTTTGAGGCTTCCTGCTGATAACAGGTGGCTTTGATTCATTCTGTAGTAATTATTGCAATAAAATTTTGGAGTGGTCAGAGTCTGATATCTGCTTGGTCATTAAAAGGTAATCTGATACCACAATCAAAAGAATGGAAAATATATAAATTTTAAGTTTTTAAATTGTACAAAAAATTTAAGGCTATAGCTTTAAAGAGGGGGAAAAGTTAATTGAATTTTGTTTTTCAAACGTTAAATTTGACCAAAAAATAACATTTTTAATACGTTGTTGAGGTAAAGAAAATGGACAAAATACAGGTAAATGTAGCTGAAGACTCTAGGCATTAATTAGTTCATTTACATAATAGGTGCATAACTGCAAGATAAGAATTCTTGTTTACAGATATAAGAGATGTTCTCATCATGTTCAACTTTTTCCGGATTAGTGCGTAAAGTACAAACTGCATTTTGTTCTATTTTCTGTAACGTATTAGTAAACAATTATTTTTTGATAATTTGAATCACGCTTAGGCAATGCATTAAACTGATGCGTATGTATTAGCAATGCATTAGCTATTTCTCAACTAATGCTAATGCCAATTTTAATATTAATTTTTGCATAAGAACAATGCTAATATTTGTGCATTACTTTTGAAAATTTTGCTAATGCATTTGCATTAGATTCGGCATTAGCTACAAAACTTTTTTCTATGATTTACATACTTAATTCATTAATAAGGACCCTGTTTACAAACTATTTTTAAAGGTGTGATAAATTGCCACTTCAATACATATTGTTACTTGAGAAGTTGTTTTTTTTTTTTGTTTTGTTTTTGCATTTGGCTATTACCTAGCAGTAGTGTGTGTGTAACAAACAATGTAACTTAATAATCTGCAGTTACCCGTGTTCTTTTATGAAGATTTTTGCCAGATGAATACATCCATTGATGCATGCTATTGAACAGCACCATTTCACAATAATAGAATTTAAGATTAAAACTGTACAACCATAAGATTTATAAAGTAAAATGTTTCAGTACATAAACCAGGTTTGAAGTTGAACAGTGATGAATTCATAATTTGATACCTCATCAGTTCTTCATCTTATACTGAATTGGTCATCTTAATCACGAATGTGTTAAATAACTTTGATGTACCAGAATCGGCAATGTATGATAGCTGATTAAATGTTCAATAAAGATACATATACAACCCATCATTGCACTGGTTCAATTCCCTATCGCAAACTTACCTTAAAACTAATGCCAATGACAATGCATATTTTTGTCGAATAATGCTTATGCCAATGCATTGTTGTTTTTCTAATGCCAATGCTCTTGATCAGTTTTAATGCTAATGACAATGCATTACTTTGATTGATAACTAATGCTGCTCAAGCCTGATTTTAATATAAAAATCATTTTACGTACCGGATGGGTACATTTTTCAGGGAGAGGAGGCGGTACATGTATATTGTTGACGCACTGACTTGCTCTGCTTGCCAAGACAGTTTAAAACAAAGGCCTAGTCAGCCATCAAATAACTAACCAACACACAGAACAACTAATATTTAAGAGATAAAAATGACCATTCTCAAAACTGTGAGACAAACGACGACATCCCCGACAGAAACAGAACTCCCCTAACTTTTAGTAAAATATATTGAACATAATGGCTTTTATCACTTCAAAGCATAACAGAGTGGCTATATTATATACAAATGCATATAGCTGTATGCACATGAACATGCACTGCATTGATTAAAAATGCAAAACTGCCAACCTGTGCACTAGACTCACTAGACTATAACACTGTTGCCGTGTTCATACAAGATGTTACAATAAAATATCACAACTGCTGTCACAATTATGTTTATAGTGGCCATTGTTAACATCTTTAATATCTACGAGACATACGCTATAATCTTTGCTTCAAATATAATCAATATGATCAATGATCCAACCTATCCAGCCTACGTTGTATGACGGCCCACATGCAACATGTGGTCACCATACACGTGTATTATTATGCGTAACATGCTGATACATGTTTGATATTGTTCGTTTCTTATTCCTATGACTGAGAGATGGAGTGATATTATTAGAATTTAAGTTTGACTGGTACTACTGTTTTATATGACCTTTAACGTAAATGTCACAGAAGTAAGGAGCATACTTTCTGTTCCATTTATTTGTATATGTGACAAAAACCGGCAAACTGCTTCCCTCA
This sequence comes from Rugalucina vietnamica, assembly GCA_964017185.1. Taxonomy (NCBI): domain Eukaryota; kingdom Metazoa; phylum Mollusca; class Bivalvia; order Lucinida; family Lucinidae; genus Rugalucina; species Rugalucina vietnamica. The sequence goes on from OZ024874.1 coordinate 47,358,631, forward strand.
TTTCACACCAGCTGTTACAGTGATATATGATATACCAATAATGGGACTTTGTTTGAACCGATTGTTTAACCATGATGTGAATGAACTTGTTGCATCCGGATTTCACAAATTTCCAAAGTACATGTACCAAACTAGTGTGAATATATTCCCAGTAAGTCAAATTGATTTCAATTATTTTAGATACCAGTAACCGAGCGTAGAATTAGGATTTGAAGACTTTTTTTTCTTCGGAAAATAATAAGTAAAAATAATGTCCCAATATCAGCATCCAAACATGCATTACATGACTGGTTACCTTTTAACAGTTTAAAACATGCTCAAAACCTCTGTAAATTATAGGCGGCAGTCCTTTTTTTTTTTTTTTTTTTTTTTTTTTTTTTTGTTTTTTTTTTTGTTTTTTTTTTTTTTTTGTTTTCGTGTCACGTGTCAGTTTCAGTAAATTAAATAAATGTCAATTTAGTCTCGCTGTTTATTTGTTTCGTTTTATTTGTTTCGTTATTTCAATATAAAAATTTGTTGCTCCATAGGATTTTCCCCCATTTAGTTCCAAGGACGGTAGTTTATTTTTCATTTTGCGTTAGTTCCTGGTCGCTTGTTTGCCATCGTTCGCTGTTGTCCAAGAAGTTACAGTTTTCTAAGAAATATTAAGCCTTGAGGGATTTGATTCGCACGTGATTAGAATTTCACAAGGAAAGCGAGAAGATGAAACTCACCGACATTATTATACACATCAAAAGAAAGTGCCACTAATTAAAGACAACAATAAGTTTAAAGACTATCATGCTATTTTGGGAACGCTTAAAGCACATATCGCGGTTACAGCAATATCAATAGCTATTAGGAAACTTTATGAAACGTTTCGAGCGAACAAATTTGTCTTTCTTGACGTCACAAATCCAGATGGGCTCTTTAACTGTGAAAATAGGTTTGTAGTGTTAAATGACTGTAGAATCCGGCAAGAAACAAAATGCTAGTAGACTCGATTGTTGCTGACTCACAATTGATGACTGTTAATTTTTGAGGGTGTACCTTAAGTATCTCGTAATAGACCATTATCAATCAAAAATTGCATGATATTAAATCAGTTATTATTCTGACGGATTGCAAATTAGTATCAAAACGAGACTTATTAAAGTTACACGGATATTTCTGGGATTGTCACTTTGACATACGACGTAGTTTAAGTCTAAAAAGGTTAAACATTGTAAAGTACAGATCAATTTTTAATGCGAGTGGAACAACGCTTTAGCAGGATGTGGTCGATACATAGCTGAGATTGTTCGTCTTACAGTACTAAGAAAGAACTAGTTTGTTTCTGGATGTTAAAGCTTTTCGCTTCCGCTTTCAACTATCCAAGCAATTCTTGTATTCTGATGATAGAGACTATTGACCACCCAGGTTGACGAACCCTTAAATTATCTTGCGTTTTTTTGAGTTTGAGTTTCCTTTCTCTGTATATTGCATGGGCAAGTTTTCGTAATGAGTATTGTCTTGCCATATGACCTTTAGCATTTTCTCAAACAACATATAAGGTGGAAATACTTTAATCTGATTTGTTGGTATACTGTCGGAAACAAACTATCTGCATTTTGCATATAAGTTGTGCAGCTGTACGTACAAGATATTTGGTTTCACACAAAAACACAAATTTGTCCTCTGACGTGTTAACGTTTATGCCACATACGCTGTCTGTTCTCGCAGAGACCTCATCATTTGACCATTAATGTTTTAGGTTATAATTCAATTATTCTATTTTTTGAATTTCTGTGTGAGTTTTCTTCTACAATGCACTGGGTTCTTTTCGCTAGCCATGAAACATCTGAGTTTGAGTCAGGACTGCATTACAAACAGCTTTATTTGATGTACTAGGTGAACCGCCAATATAAATTTCATAAGCGGTTAAGTGTCAACAAAGGTGCTGATCAGATATAACATTTATTGTAACTTAATGGCAAGTAATAGGGAAACAGAATTCTTTCTGACCAAGTATAGAACAAGCACCAATAAATTACAATGGCCAATTGATAGATTTGCAAAATTTTGCTTTAAATTTCATTCCCTGTGTCAGCCTCTCTTTCTTTTCTTTGTATGTTATGTGGCGTAGCGTCTCAGTTAACAGTTATGGTTGTGTCGGGACATTGCCTACATTAAATGGGACTTATACCTAACATTCCAACCCAAAATGTGCTTGAAAATACAATCACCGAAAAAACAGCTAAGGTTTATATGTATGGGTGGTTTGACTTGAACTATTTTCCTGGCCGGGCTCAGACCTTCAGATGGTCAGTCAGTACTAAAATAAGCATTGCCTGGAGACAAAAGCGGTCCACCTATTTCTTAAAGCCACAATGAGCGGGGGTCCATTTTTTATGTTCTGTACAATGTGCCTTATAAACCAGCAGCAAAAAAACATTAGACGGTATGTTGAATAATCATTTATCATTGTGAACAATAGTCCTTTACAACAAACTCAAAAGACAAACAAATACCATGAAACATCTGTTGTCTGAGAATTAATTCACATCTTAGTCTTAATTACAAAATCAATTCGAGTATAAAACATTAAGCAAAAACAGGAGAACACTTTTAGATCAATGCTAATTTGTTGTTTATAAAGCATGTTTGCACGAATATATTGCTGCTAAATGATAGATAACGGTTAGTTTGAACAAGTTTAAGACACAGTGTTGTCACGTAAAGGAACTGGGGATTGTTACTGATTGTTACTGAATATGATTAGAGATATTTTAACACCGGTGTCAACCACCGAATAAACATCCCTGACATTATCACTGTCCCAATATACCGCTGTCCGAAGGCAGACTCAATTTTTCAGGGCGGTAAACGAGTACCTCTAGATAGTCAAAGTAAAGTAGTAAGCACAGCGGAAGGTAGATAAAAAGGTACAAGTAGGCAAAGATCAGGAAAAGGCGCAATCAGAAAAAGATTCCCACTCCAAAAACCGAGGTGGGAAAAAACCAAACTAACAATCAGGTACTTATACCATGAAACATATCGTAAGCCGAATGAGCAGCTATTTTCCCAATAGGTGGCCACTCAGTTACCTTAACTTAACTAAAAATATGAAAACATACATAAGGCGCCAACAGCACAAAAAATTTTAAACACCAAGACATAAAACAAAAAGAACCACTACAGAAGTATCGACTTGGAACGATCAGTAACACAAAGTTACTGGCGGGCTTAAACCGGTTTTACAGGTAAAACATTTATACTGTTCCAGACTCGCTTGAAGGAAAGAACTGCAACTACAGTCAGTGGACATAATTATTCGCCACCTTTGGAAAACTCCATAGACTTACATGTATTTTCATGTTTGCAAGAAAAAATATTCTGCTTCTCCTGGCCAACATTTTTTATTTTTTTTGGTGTCATTTGAAAGGTAAAGGAATAAAGCAATAAACAAGATATTTTCCATTTAATTCCATGCATGCGTTTTAAAGCTGCAATTTTTTTAAAAACTTATGAATTTTTTTCGGGCACTTTTTGGGCAACGTCACCATTGACGTCAATGGGAAAGTGGCTTTTTCAAAATTTTCTAAACTGCTGTATATACAAAATGCACTGTTGAAACTTCACCAAATCACCATTATTTATTGCTTTATTCATTTAACTTTCAAATGACATGAAAATTGTGAATATATGTTGACCAGAAGAAGCAGAATATTTTTTCTTGCAAACATGAAAATACATGTAAGTCTACGGAGTTTTCCAAAGGTGGCGAATAATTATGTCCACTGACTGTACATACATGAGGTTTGATTATACGCCGGGATATACGTTTTTAAATGTATTTGCATTATAGGGATAGTTGCGGATATATACGTATAAGATACGAATGTTGCCGGTTACTTGCGTACAGCGACTTTCAATATGGCGTTAGCAACCACTACGTTTGGTCAAAGTTCAGTCACACTAGCACTGCCTGTGGTCTTTCGTAATATCCATAATATCCGTGATGAATAGTATGGTATCCGCAAGTATCGGTATATGTGCGTATCGTATCCATGGCCTTTAATTTGTTCGTATCGATTTGGATTTTTCATCCGTTCCTGAAATTTGGAATCTTTTGAAACATTTAGACGCGCATTTAATACGCGGATATGACACGCACAACTACGGATGATTGTGTATACGATTCACGTAGCTATGTGTGTTTATGAATGAGATGTTAAAATCGTTACGGATAGACACGAAATACCTATCCGCAGTCATCTTTATTTCATCCCAAACTATGCGTAATCGCTAGTGTGACCGAGACCTTATCTGATGTTAAACAGTAATTAGCGACTTTATGTCGATAATTTGACATTCTGGATAAACTGAATGACTTTGTTCAGAAATAGTGTTAATTTACTACATGGAATCTATACAATATTGCAGAAAATATCATATACATATAGTATGCCATGCAATAACTTCACTGACTAAATTTTTTCCTCTAAGTATATATATATATATAAGTATATATATATATATATATATATATATATATATATATATATATATATATATATATATATATATATATATATATATATATATATATATATATATATATATATATACTGCATGGATTAAATATGTAAAACTGCCAACCTGTGCGCTAGACTCACGAGACTGTAACACTGTTGCCACGTTCATACAAGATGTTACAATAAAATATCACAACTGCTGTCACAATGTTTATAGTGGCCATTGTTAACATCTTTAATAACTACGAGACATACTCTAAAATCTTTGTTTCAAATATAATCAATATGATCAATGATCCAACCTATCCAACCTACGTTGTATGACGGCCCACATGCAACATGTGGTCACCATACACGTGTATTATTATGCGTAACATGCTGATACATGTTTGATATTGTTCGTTTCTTATTCCTATGACTGAGAAATGGAGTGATATTATTAGAATTTAAGTTTGACTGGTACTACTGTGTTATATGAACTTTAACGTAAATGTCACAGAAGTAACGAGCATAATTTCTGTTCCATTAGTTTGCATATGCGACAAAAACCGACAAACTGCTTCCCTCATTTCAAACCAGCTGAACATTACAGTGATATATGATATAATGGGACTGTGCTTAAATCGCCTGTTTTACCATGACGTGAATGGACTTGTTGCATCCGGATTACACACATTTCCAAAGTACGAAGCAACTGTGAACACATTCCCAGTAAGTCAAATTGACTTCCATTATTTTAGATAATTTAAATTTGAAGACTTAAACTGCCGTAAAATAATAAGTAAAAGTTATGTCCCAGCATCAGCGTCAAAACAGTACAATGTTGCATTACATGACTGGCTACCTTTTAACAGTTTAGCTAATACAGGATCTGAGGGTTTAGTTCATGCGTTGCAACATGCTGAAAGCCCCTGTAAATAATAGGCGGCAGTCCTTTTGTAGCTTGTTCTGTTTTTGTTTTCGTGTCAGTTTCAGTGAAGTCAATTACGTCTCGCTGTTTATTTGTTTCGTTTTATTTCTTTCGTTTCGTTTTTTTTTTTTTTTTTTTTTTTTTTTTTTTTTTTTTTTTTTAATATGAAAATTTGATGTTTCTTACGATAATATTTCCCCATTCGGTTCCAAGGACGGTGCTTTTTTTTGTTTATTTTGCCTTAGTTCCTGGTCGCGCTTGTTTGCCATCGTTTGCTATTGTCCAAGAAGTTACTGTTTTCTCAGAAATATTACGCCTTGAGGGATTTGATTCGCACGTGATTAGAATTCCACAAGGAAAGCGAGAAGATGAACCTCACCGACATTATTATACACATCAAAAGAAAGTACCACTAATTAAAGACAACAATAAGTTGAAAGACTATCATGCTATTTTGGGAACGCTTAAGGCACATACCGCGGTAAAAGGAGTATCAGTAGCTATTTATAGGAAACTTTAGGAAGCATTTCGAACGAATACATTTGTCTTTCTTGACGTCACAAATCCAGATGAGCTCTTTAACTGTGAAAATGTGTATGAAGTGTTAAATGACTATAGAATCCGGCAAAAAACAAAATGCTAATAAACTCGATGTCGCTGCCTAACAAGGATCGGTGACTATATGGCCTGTATACGCCTATACTTTAGCAGCCCAGAACACTGTTATTAAGCTCCTGATGCTGATCCTTTCTGTTGAGAACAATACTTAAATGTCTTGTGAAGATATTTATGCTAAGATATTTGTATATTTTGTCATGATTTAGTAGAAATCTAAGTTCCAGTGGGGGAGGGGGTCTAAATTTCATAAAAACAAAAGATCGAAATTTTGAGTTTTTTTCTGCATGCTCACAATTTTTATCACTAGTGTTTCTATTTTAAGTTGTGTACCCAACAGATACTTGCAGGAATCATGCAAAAATCACCAAAATTGTTTAATTTGTTTGCAATTTAAAATGTAATAAGGAAACCATTTAGGAGGTACCTGTACCTTTGAAATATTAGATTACCGTATTTGTTATGACGTTATAAATGAAAGTGGCACAAAATGAAGTTTCCAGACTGGAATCAATTCAAACTCATGAAAATTTCAAAGTTGCATGTTGCTTTAAACGTGGATCATTACGTAAGAACTTCTGCATTATTTTACATGCAAAATGTAATTACTCTGGCCCAAAATTTTAGGATAATTTTTTAAAGATGATCATGGCCAATGTTGCATAACAAATGCATACACATGTCCTGTTTTATCTAACACGGCTACCTATCTCCACAATTCAGTAAAGCATACATGTATAATCATTGCTTGTCAGTTTGCTTCTGTAAATTTGAGGTTTAACGTCCCAGTCAACATTTTCAGACATTGCCGGAAGCATACACCTATACCTGGTAGTATGGCAAGCAAATCATGTAGTTTGCTTTATGACACAACCCAGAGCTACATGTTGTAGGGCTCGAATCCAGGACTCTTATTCTGAGACCGATTCCATGCATAATGATTAATGAGTCTGTTAAACATTTTGACTGATTACCGGAATTAATGCTTAATGTCCCAGTCCATAGCTATGGTCATGTCGGGATTTTGCCTCCATTTTATGGGACTTTTATCCAAAATTAGGATGTCATGACATCCAACAAATGCTTCAAATATAACCATCCAACTAAACCGACAAGGCTCATATGTATGGTTGATTTGACTTGAACCACTTTTCCTGGGCAGGCTCAGACCTGAGCGGTGAAACCAGTAATCACATGGTCAGCCAATAGCATAGAAGCCTAGCCTGGAGGCACAAGCAGCCCATCTTTTTCTTCAGGCCCCAATGGGCGTGGGCCCATATTGGCATCTTACCACCCTTGGAAATCTATCTTGTGGCTGTTTGTTGCAACGCTGAACTGAAAACCCTGTCCTAATGACTGTGGAGTTATTTAACATGATAGTTCGTCTCTCACTAATGAGAAAGACCATCATTATTTCTTGAATAGTGCTGATGTGTGTTGGTGAGTTCTTTGATGGCTGACTAGGCCAATTCTGGCTCTAAACTGTCGGTTGCAAGTAGAGCAAGTCAATGTCATAGAGTCTGATGGTGGCACATTTGTTTTGGCTTTGCGCTGTCTTCGCTTTCTTTCAGCTTCACAGATTCTCTTCTTTTCATAAAGAGCTGCTCCTTTGTTGATGAGACCTCGCCACTTTGATCGCTCCTGTGCAGTCTGTCCCCAGGACCCCATTGGTATTTCGAAATCCTTCAGAGAGGCTTTGAGGGTGTCTTTGTAGCGTTTCTTCTGGCCACCTTGAGAGCGCTTTCCCTCCTGTAGTTCTCCATAGAAAACTTTCTTTGGAAGTCGCGCATCAGGCATTCTTATAACATGGCCAGTCCATCTTAGCTGTGCTAGCTTTAAGACTGTATGCATGCTTTGCATCCCTGCTTTCGTCAGGACCTCTGTGTCTGGAATCTTGTCCTGCCACTTGATTTTTAACAACTTTCTCAAACAGCTTAAGTGGAAATGGTTAAGTCTCTTTGCATGGCGTGGTCTCACATGCATACAAGAGGGTTGGCAGTACCACAGCCTTGTAGACTTTCAGCTTGGTGTCAAGCTTGATTCCATTTCGCTCCCAGACATTTGCACGGAGTCGTCCGAATGCCACACTAGCCTTTGCAATTCTGGCAGTGATCTCATCATCAATATGCACTGCTCTGGAGAGAGTGCTTCCCAGGTAGGTGAACTTGTCAACAACTTTCAGTTTTTGCCCAATCACAGTGATGGTTGGTTCATTATATGGCTTTCCGGGCGCTGGTTGGTGTACAACCTCTGTCTTTTTTGTGCTGATTGTGAGATCATAGTTATCACATGACTGTGAGACTTGATCCATGGCTCTTTGCATTTTTGCCTCTGTGCTGGCATTCTTATCCATATCATCTGCATAGAGGAGCTCATCTAGCACATCAGTCTGGACCTTAGTTTTGGCTTGCAACCTTCTGAGGTTGTATATGTTGCCATCAAAACGGTACCTGATTGGAAAACCAGTGTCACTGTCCTGAAAAGCATCCAAAAGCATGGCAGAAAACATCATGCTGAACAGTGTTGGTGCCAGAACACAGCCTTGTTTGACCCCATTTGTTACTTCAAATGGTTCAGAGAACTCTCCATCATTTTGCACACGTGCCTGCATGCCATCATGAAACTGCCGCACCATTGCTATGAATCTGGGTGGACAGCCAAACTTGGCCATGATTTTCCAGAGTCCATCACGACTAACAGTGTCAAAAGCTTTGGTGAGGTCAACAAACGTCATATATAGATCTACATTCTGTTCTTGGCATTTCTCCTGAAGCTGTCTTGCTGTGAATATCATGTCTATTGTCCCTCTGTCTTTTCTGAATCCACCTTGACTTTCTGGGATAAGTCCCGTCTGATCAAGATGAACATTCAGACGATTCAACAGAATTTTTGCAAGTATCTTCCCAGCAATTGATAGGAGGGAGATGCCTCTGTGATTGTCACAGACTTGAGGATTTCCTTTCCGCTTGTATAGGTGGATTATGGATGCATCCTTAAATTCTTGTGGGATAGCCTCCTTTCTCCACATACAGTGAAACAACTCTGTCAGTTTCTCTGCCATGGGTAGCCCCCCAGCCTTGTAAACTTCGGCAGGAATTGCATCTGCACCTGGGGCGTTGCCAGATGATAGTTGTTGAACTGCTTTTCTTGTTTCCGTAACGGTAGGAAATTCATCTAACAGAACATTGCACTCTATCTGTGGAAGTCTGTCGATTGCATCCTCATTGATGCTTGATGGTCGATTAAGCACACTATTGAAGTGTTCTGCCCACCTTTCCAAGATAGCTTCTTTATCTGTGAGAAGAGTGTTTCCATCTGCACTGATCAATGTGGTGGCTCCAGAACTCTTTGGACCATAAATGGTTTTCAGTGCATCATGAAATTTCTTCATGTCCTTTCTATCCGCAAAAGACTGAATTTCTTCTGTTTTCTTCCTCAGACAGGAATCTTGCATGTCCCTAAGCTTGGTCTGGACTGTCTTACAAATGTTGCTGTAGGCTGCTTTCTTTGATACTGAGCTAGTATCATCTTGATGTGCCTTGAGCAAACGGTGCTTTTCTTCAAGAAGCCTCTGAATTTCATCATCATTCTCATCAAACCAGTCTTGATGTTTGCGAGATGGATGGCCTAAGGTGCTTGCAGCTGAAGAAAGAACTGTTTTATGGAAAACTGTCCAGTTTTCTTCGGGGTCCTCTGAACTGAGATTCATTGCATCCAGTTGGTTGCAAATGTCTGTTAAGAAATCTTGTCTCATGCTGTCTTTATTCAGCTTTGAGACATCCAGTCTCTTAGGAGCTTTCTTGCCTTGAGGTCGCCTCGCAGGCTGTATTCTTAGGTTGAGTTTGCTGACAACCAGTCTATGATCTGTCCAGCAGTCTGCACCACACATAGTCTTTGTCACTTTAACATCCTGCCTGTCTGTTCTCCGCACTATGACATAGTCTATGAGATGCCAGTGTTTGGAACGGGGATGCATCCAGGATGTTTTGTTCCTATTAGGTAGAAGGAAGACTGTGTTGGTGATTAGAAGGTCATGTTCAGCACACTTCCTGAGAAGCAAGAGACCATTGCTGTTGCACTTTCCAACCCCTTCTGGACCTATAACTCCTTCCCAGGTCTGGTGGTCTGTACCCACTCTAGCATTAAAGTCGCCAAGAAGGAGTTTCACTTTTGGTAAGTTTCGAGTTTCTAGTTAAAAAAAGCGAGTTTCTTGTTAAAAAAGCGAGTTTCTAGTTAAGAAAAGCGAGTATCGAGTTATGAAAAGCGAGTATCAAGTTAAGAAATGAAAAAGCGAGCTTCGAGTTAAGAAAAGCGAGTATCGAGTAAAGAAATGAAAAAGCGAGTTTCGAGTTAAGAAAAGCGAGTTTCGAGTTGAAAAAATGAAAAAGCGAGTTTCGAGTTAAGAAAAGCGAGTTTCGAGTTGAAAAAAGCGAGTTTCGAGTTAAGAAAGGCGACTTTCGTGTTAAACAAGTAGCCCAAGGGCAACGATCGCTCACCTGAGAGTCAACAAGTACAGTCACTGGACAAAGTGTTGTTTTTTTTTTTTTTTTTTTTGTTTTTTGTTTTTTTTTTTTTTTAAACTGAACAAAATTGAAGATGCTGGAGTGGCCACAACACTTAAAATTTATTTTTCAAACATTCAAGGGCAGCTAACTCCGCAGTACAGGGTCGAATCTGGCTCAAATTCGAACTCATCCTAGATTTTATGGTTATCCTTGTTGCTTCCAAGAATGAAGAAAATCCGATCAAAACTGAAGGCGCTAGAGTGACCACAATACAAAATATTGATTTTTCAAACACTTAAGGGCAGCTAACTCCACAGTCAGAGGTCAGATCTGGCCGAAATTTAAACTCATCCGAGATATTGTAGTTATTCTTGTTACCTGCAAGAATGAAGAAGATCCACTGAAAAAAAACAAAGATGCTAGAATGGCCACAACACAAAATATTGATTTTTCAAACACTCAAGGGCAGATAACTCCGCAGTCAGAGGTCGGATCTGGTCGAAATTCGAACTCATTCGAGATATTGTAGTTATCCTTGTTACCTGCAAGAATGAAGAAGATCCACTGAAAAACAAAAATGCTAGAGTGGCCACAACACAAAATATGGATTTTTCAAACACTCAAGCGCGGATAACTCTGCAGTCAGAGGTCGGATCTGGTCGAAATTCGAACTCATCCGAGATGTTATGGATGTCCTTGTTACTCCCAAGAATAAAGAAGTTCTGAATAAAAATGAAGGCGCTAGAGTGGCCACAACACTTAATATTGATTTTTTCACAAAGTCAAGGGCAGATAACTCTGCAGTCAAGGGTCCGATCTGGCTGAAATTCAAACTCATCCGAGATGTTATGGCTATCCTTGTTATTCAAATGTATGAAGAAGTTCCGATCAAAATTGAAAGCGCTAGAGTGGCCACAAGACTAAATATTGATTTTTCAAACAGTCAAGGGCAGATAACTACGCGGTCAGATGTTGGATCTGGTCGAAATTGGAACTCATCTGAGATGTTACGAATGTCCTTGTTACTTCCAAGAATAAAGAAGTTCTGAATAAAAATGAAGGCGCTAGAGTGGCCACAACACTAAAGTTTTATTTTTCACACAGCCAAGGGCAGATAACTCTGCAGTAAAGGGTTGAATTTGGCTGAAATTCGAACTCATCCGAGATGTTATGGCTATCCTTGTTCCTTCCAAGTATGAAGATCCGATCAAAATTGAAGGCGCTAGAGTGGCCACAACACAAAATAATGATTTTTCAAACACTCAAGGGCAGCTAACTCCGCAATCTGAGGCCGAACCTAGCCGAAATTCGAACTCACCCGAGATGTTATTGTTGTCCTTGTTACCTGCAAGAATGAAGAAGATCCAATCAAAAATGAAGTTGCTAGAGTGGCCACAACATTTTCCCCATTATAACTCAATGGGAGCTATCTGTTGCCATGGAAACCAGAGTTCTGATCCGACCTGGCCCAAAACCTAATGCAATATTTCCCCCTCCTCATTGATGCTTCAGATAAAATTTGATTGCGATTGGCCTTGTTGTCTTAGAGATATTCAAGATTGAAAGTGTGAACGCACGGACGGACGGACGGACGACGGCTCGACTACCATACTATAAGCTCTCCTTATGAGCCTTCGGCTCAGGTGAGCTTAAAAAGCGAGTATCGAGTTAAAAAATGAAAAAGCGAGTTTCGAGTTAAGAAAGGCGAATTTCGAGTTGAAAAAAGCGAGTATCGAGTTAACAAAAGCGAGTTTCGAGTTGAAAAAAGCGAGTATCGAGTTAAAAAAAAGCGAGTATCGAGTTAATGTTTTTTGTTGGTGGTGGTGGTGGTGATGTTGGTGTTTCCTTATTTCCAATATATGTATAAAAGTTTCAAAAGTGACATGCCATTATTTTTATTTTACTTTTGCAAAGCCAGACTAGCATGGTCCTATGGTCCTACTAACATGGTCCTATGTGTCAAACACAGAATTTGTATGACAGATATACACTTTTTCAATGGCCAACATAGCGGTCAATCCTGTTTCCCATGTGCAAGCCATGGCCGACAGCATCTAACACAAGAACTCGTAACGTAGTGACACGAGAAAAATTATCAGCATGTATAGTCGCGTGTACCCAGACAACTTGACCTTTAGTCTACTTACCCTTCTGTGACACTGCATAATCTTTTTGTGCGTTTTACAAGTATTCTTGGTGATATGGCATGTAACTTCTGAAACTAAATGTCAGGTCCTGTTTCCACCCAACGAGGTTAAGATTTCGTAGGATGCATAGCTTAGTTCTATCCCCCTTTATATTGTTATCCAAGGGAAGTAACTGGAGTATATATAAGCACATTGTATATGTATATTTATGACACTTGTAATCTACATTTAGTCATATACTCTGGTTAAATTGGCTATGTTATGCATCTAACACAAGAAGTCGTAACGTAGTGACACGAGAAAAATTATCAGCATGTATAGTCGCGTGTACCCAGACAACTTGACCTTTAGTCTACTTACCCTTCTGTGACACTGCATAATCTTTTTGTGCGTTTTACAAGTATTCTTGGTGATATGGCATGTAACTTCTGAAACTAAATGTCAGGTCCTTTTTCCACCCAACGAGGTTAAGATTTCGTAGGATGCATAGCTTAGTTCTATCCCCCTTTATATTGTTATCCAAGGGAAGTAACTGGAGTACATATAAGCACATTGTATATGTATATTTATGACACTTGTAATCTACATTTAGTCATATACTCTGGTTAAATTGGCTATGTTATGTGACTTCGTTTTTATTTCAAAAATTATAGCAGAAGATATAGAAATTAGTGACTGATGTCTTAATCTACTGCTAAAATTTTATATTCATACATGAATGGGGGTATATAAGTCGAAAAACTATTGGCTCAATGTTTAAGATTTTTGGCGAAAATGGCCAAAAGTTTGGCTCAAATTTGGCTCTAAGTTGAAGAAAATGGCACAAAAATATCAGATTGGCGAAAATGGTGGCGAAAGAAAAAAAATCCTAGCGCAAACCCTGTGAATGTCATCTTATGGATACTGGTCAATCATACCCGAGTCAACACGTACCCATTTAGCCCAACTCGTACCCGAGTTAACTCGTACCCAAGTCATCTCGTACCTTAGTATTTTTAATCTTAATTTGCTTGACATACAGAGTTATTTAAAGGTATGGTATGGGGTATTACAAAAATAGTTGTATACTGTGGAAAATGATCTCATTTTAAAAAGCTAAAGTTGAGCCTCTTGGTATGAAAAACAAATTGCAAACAGACCAAAAGCCGAAAATTTCTATACATAAGGAAGTAAAACATATAAGATATTGGCACTTGGAAAATATGGTATAACAATTAGGTAGTATAACTGGAAGTTTATCTTTACTTTACCAAATCATTGCTATCAGAAAATAAAATAAAAGAAGGCCATAAAGACAATTAATGACAGGAGCCAATTTTCACCTATTACGATTGTGCCAAATACTCAACAAATTACAATGTATGCCATATTGATTAGATCATAATCGTCAATTATATCGCTATTAGGGGCATCGTTTGTTGTGGCCTTTAGCAAGTCAAATTCCACAGATGAATATGTAAATATGTATTATATGGAAGCGACTTTAAATAAAGATTAAGAAGAATATAAGAAGGCGCATTATATATCATACTACTGTAAAACAATGATAGACATAAAACGATTAACCTCACCTCATCTTACCTACCTGCCTACCTAACATTATTTTCACCTAACATTAACTTATCTATCTATCTATCTATCTATCTATCTATCTATCTATCTATCTATCTATCTATCTATCTATCTATCTATCTATCTATCTATCTACCTGATATAGGTACGAGTTGACCAGAACATGTACGAGTTAACCAAAATGGGTACGAGTTGACCAAACTGGGTACGAGTTGACCAAAAATAGGTACGAGTTGACCCAAGTCAACTCGTACCAAATTTTAGTCAACTCGTACCTACTTTTTGGTCAACACGTACGGCCCAAGTCAACTCGTACCTATTTTGGTCAACTCGTACCCAGTTTCTACACAGTGGTGTGTAAAATCATCCATGAGCGTGCCATCTGTTATTGCCTTGCATGACAGTTGAATAAACAATAATTGAGTGACAGCTTGTTGTTATCAAAACAATCCTCTAATCACTTGCGTCGGTTGACTGAGTACTGAGGGTTACAATGTATCTTTATCAATAGCTCCATTTAAGGATGTTCGCTGCTAACATTTGACATTTCGGAACTTCCGGTTTTTCTTTTCTAGAATATCTCGTAAACGGTTGCAGATATTTTCCTAATATTTTATATTTGAATACATATTGATAATATGCATTGAATGAGCCATGAAAATTGTCAATCTAAGAAACTTCATTTTTTCACCCCATTTTCTGCAACTTTTCAGAAAAGTTTAGTTGTCAGTAAAATTTAGGGGGTAGGGTAGATTAAACTTCACTATTACACATCTTCAAATTAATTGCACTAGTTCGATCTTTATTTTAGCAGCAGTATATGTGTACATGGTCTTCTAAGTCATTCTTTGTGTCTTTGGTGTGCAGGTTTTAAAATTTAAGGTGGTTTTATGAAATGGGCTTTTAGAAACAAAACAGCCGAAAAAAGGGTGAAAATGGCGATTTTCAAGTTGTTGGTTCTCTCTTATATGCTCACTACCCTATATATTTCTTTCCTTTATTCGAACAATATTACCAAGTTCTATGTTGTGTGAAAATACAAGAAAAAGTTTGAATCAACAAATATGGGTTTGGTACATTTCAAAATACTGATTTTTTCCAACTTTTCAAGTATGGGGGTAGGGTTGGAAAAGGAATCGTAAAATTTTGTCGTCCACTCCAAGTTGCAAATTTTTCTATGCTTTTGGTCCAAAATTGTCTGCGCTACGTAAATATTATGACTTTTCAAAGCATTCTAGGTGTATTTTTATTCAAGACAGGTATGTTTTAAAGAATTAAAAATTAAATTAATTTTACCAAATTTAAAGCATGGTGCTCAGAGGTCTCATTCAGGGGCCTGTAGCTTGAAAAAATGCACACTACCCTACATTTATTTTGTTTTCAAATGTCTTGTGTTGTATTTTGGAATCAAAAAAGAGTGGTTAGAAAAAAAGTTTGAATACTTTTTCATTGGCAGCGATCATCCTTAAGAGGTAAATACTGGATAATGATATTATGTATTTGTACTTACACTCATATGTGTTGTATCATCTGAGTGAAGTAAAGTTTATGTTCGTTCGAAAATAGAAGGAAACAACTCACCACCACCAACAAAAAAACATTAACTCGATACTCGCTTTTGTTAACTCGATACTCGCTTTTTCCAACTCGAAACTCGCTTTTCATAACTCGATACTCGCTTTTTCAACTCGAAACTCGCTTTTTCATTTCTTAACTCGATACTCGCTTTTCTTAACTCGATACTCGCTTTTCATAACTCGAAACTCGCTTTTTATAACTCGAAACTCGCTTTTTGATTTCTTAAACTCGATACTCGCTTTTCGTAACTCGAAACTCGCTTTTTCATTTCTTAACTCGATACTCGCTTTTCTTAACTCGATACTCGTTTTTTCATTTCTTAAACTCGATACTCGCTTTTCATAACTAGAAACTCGCTTTTGTTAACTAGAAACTCGCTTTTGTTAACTAGAAACTCGATACTGTAAAAAAAGAACTCCTCGCCAAGAAGGATAAGCTTGTCTGTGCGGGGTGTTGCAGAAATAACATTGTCTAGGTCATCATAGAACTTGTCCTTGACCTCATCTGGATTGGTCATTGTGGGTGCATAAGCACTGACAATAGTTGCATGTTTATTGCCTGACAGAGGAAGTCTCAATGTCATTAGACGGTCATTAATGCCTTTTGGCAATCCTGACAGCTTACCAACAAGTTCTGTTTTGATGGCAAAGCCAACTCCTGCTTCACGCCTCTCTTCACTTTTGCGTCCACTCCAGAAGAAGGTGTATCCAGCACCAACTTCTTTGATCTCCCCAACATCTGCGAACCGAGTCTCACTCAATGCAGCTATCTGTATATCATACCTCCCAAGTTCTCTGCCCACAAGGGCCATTCTACGCTGTGGTCTATCTGACCCAGCATTGTCCATTAAAGTACGCACATTCCATGCGCCAATCCGTAAGGGAATTACTCTAGCTTTTTTCTTTGTATTTCGACCGCTTAAGGGGATCCCCGCTGATCGCGGTTAACCAGCCAGGGGGTTTGAAGCAGGCAATTGTTTAGGGCACCTTTTCTAGCCCCTTCCCCATGCTACGGGGGTGAGCAGTGCGGTCCTAAATAGGTCTGCTCAGTCGCTCAGCCGACTGCCGAATTCTGCTTACTGCTTCTCCTCACAGAAAGCGACCATTAGAACTGAGCCGCCTGTGTGCAGGTCTGCAACTACAGCTCCCAGTGTGTCCTACACCTGCTGCTTCGCCACTCGCCCATCGCCACAGGACTTTGTAGGTATGTGGGTGCAAGTGTGATGAAATTGTTGTGTATGCAAGTGCTTGTGTGTTGAGAAATAAGATGACATGCGCTATGAAATTGGATTATAGTGAGGAAGAGGTGCGCAACGTCAACCTCACTCTCTAGTCCTCGCCCAGCTGCGCCCAGAGGCAAGACACAGGTCAAGACGTCTGAAGTTGGGTTTGGATGCAGTGGATGACCGTAACATCTTTAGTGCCTTGTCACGCTCTGCATGTTCCACAACATGTTGCTGTATCGCTTTCTGAACCGTTGAATCAGGTGATTTCTTCCGCTCCATCTACCGAAACAGTCTTTGTATATCTGGACTAGGCATATCCAGACACACAGGTTTGATTTTGGAGTTTCCTTCTCCTAGATGAATTGCTGGCCACAGCTGAAGAGCTCCATCTACCCTTCCTTAGGTTTTGTTTAGAGACCTGTAAACTCCTAGGAGGACTGTCAACCAAGACTAATGAGCTCCCCCTGCCCAGCTAGATTTTTGTGTAGAGAACTAGCTTAACTCCTAGATGAGTTGCCTTCCAAGGCTAACGAGCCCCATCTGCACCGCATGACAAGAGGTAGTACTGATTACATGTTACAGTAGCAGTTAAACTGACCTGACCTATCTATTTAACATACATAGTTTACAACTATGTAGGTAGCAGGGCGTGAATAAATAGAGGGTGTATTTGTACAGTATGTCTCCAAAATGTTGTAACACAAATTGACCAAATCATTTTATGTTTGTGCCCAAATTATGAAAATTAGTTGTGCAGCATCCCGGTTCAACTTAACTGCAGTTTAACTATTGTATTATGATTGTCCTTTCATATTGTTTCAATTTTGGTAACTTTATATCTGCTAGTTTTTCCTGAATGAGAAACTAGGACTGATAATCATATTTGGGCTCTCGTTTTTGGGCTCTAGAGTATCGTTCCCCCCCCCTAGAGCCAGCACGCCACTTTCATATATTGTGTGGATAATGATAACGCAAATGCAGGCAACAGCTTTTGTTGGCTCTCGGGGGGGAACAATGCTTTATAAAACTTTTCCTGATTTCTATATATTTCATATCAAAAATGATTGTTCAGCCCAAAATAAACATCCTGGGTCATCAAAAATTTAATAATAAATTCTTCTATCACACAGCCCCTTATTCAGGGAAGTTAACACGTGAATAAAGAGACTGATGGCCAACTTTTATTTTTTCTTAAAACCATAGGCATTTTTGAATGGAAATAGTCACCGATTCTTTATAACTCGTAATTTTTCAGGGTGTACCTCAAGTATCTCGTAATAGACCATTATCAATCAAACATAGCATGATATTAAATCAGTTATGCCGGATTGCAAATTAGTATCAAAACGAGACTTATTAAAGTTACACGGATATTTCTGGGATTGCCACTTTGAGATACGACATAGTTTTAGTCTAAAAAGGTTAAACATTCTTAAGTACTGATCAGTTTGTAATGCGAATGGAACAACTCTATCCAAAGGGGCGGTCAATACATATTTGAGATTGTTCGTCTCACAGTTCTGAGAAAGATCTATTTTGTTTCTAGATGTTAAAGCTTTTCGCCTAAGCTCTCAACTAGCAGAGCAACTCTGGTGTTTTGATAATAGAGACTATTGACGACCCCGGGAGACGAGACCATAACTTACATGTATTTTGCGATAAAGGAAAACTGTATAAGAATATACTAGCAATGTATAAATCGGTCAATTCGTGTATATGAACAAGTGACGGTTTAACTTTTTCAAATGCTCATTTGGCCTAAAACAGGGATGTTTTGCATCGCCTATATTGTTTTCCACATTCATAAATGAATTTGCGAATGAAGTTGAACGTAGCGGATTAAGAGGAGTACAGTTGTTTCCAGACTTGGTTGAAATTTTACTACTTTTGTTCGCTGATGACCTAGCGTTAATTTCCGATTCGGTTTTAGGACTACAACGTTTATTGAACTTATTATATTCTTTCTGCAAAACGAAAGATCTTATAGTGAATATATTAAAAACAAAAGTGGCGATTTACAAAAATGGTGGAACTCTTGCGAAAACCGAGAAGTGGACATACGTTGGCGAAAAGTTAGAGGTAGTCCCGTGTTTTACATACCTAGGATTGAATTTTACACGACAATTATCTCTGGAACAAATGGCGAACGATCAAGCAACGAAGGGTAAACGTGTCCTTGTATCCATTTTATCAAAGTTGTATCGATACTGCCAACTAACTAATAATGTATTCTTCAAAATATTCGATACAAAGGTACTCCCCATTCTTATGTACGGAGCAGAAATATGGGGCATTCAAGCACGACAGGAGGTAGAACGGGTCCAGCATTATGCATGTAAACGTTGTCTCTGTGCCCGACAAAATTCAACAAACGACGCAGTCATGGGGGATTGTGGACGATATCCATAATATGTAACTATGGCTAATCGTGCGATTCGCTGTTGGATTAAAATTACGAAAATGCAGGACCATAGATATGTCAAAAAGTGCTAGAAGATGCTCAAGTGCTATGATGAAGCTGGTGGTATAAACTGGGTGAGTGCAATTAGGCAACTCTTATGTTATAACGGATTCGGATACGTTTGGGAAAATGAGGGCACAGACAATGTAAATCAATTCCTGGCGTTATTTTTACAAAGCCTGAAAGATCAATACTTACAACAGTGGCATGTACGAATATCAGTGCAAACTCTAAACTGACTGCATATATAGGCTTTAAACAAGTATATGAACATGAACATTACTTAAATATTATAACGAACAGAAAATATAGACGTATCATATCCCAATTTAGAATTTCTGCTCATGACCTAGAGGTGGAGCGTGGTCGGTACAGTGGTATTGGTAGACGTGATAGATGTGATAGAATTTGCAAGTTGTGTCGCAGAGAAGTCGAAAGTGAATACCACTTTGTATTAATATGTATTATGTTTAAGGATTTACGACATAAATACATACCCGTAGATTACCGTTTATCACCGTCTATATATAAGTTTAACAGGCTAATGAGTGCACGTGATGAGCAAACAATATTCAATTTAGCCCTGTATCTATATCATGTATCAAACAGACGAAAAAAGGTATTTGCTACAATCCAACAAAAGTGAAAACCTGTAAAATCATTTGGTATATTACAAGCACCAGTACATATATGTTACATTACAGTATGTGTATTTTATTGTGTTATGGGCTGGTGGCCTAAATCAATAAAGAATTTGTCATTGTCATTGTCATATCTGAGTTATCTTTCAGCTAGATTCCCTTTTTCACTGCCATCATTATTAGATATTGTGCAGCCTCTTTCCATGAAGACTTCAGCGATGCTTTGTGATTTTTAGAGTGTTTTTCCCTCTTCCAATTCCTCAGTCATGGAAAACTATTGAGAAACGAGAGACTTTAGAAAAACAATATTTACCAGGGCGATTTTCCACCGGTACAATATATTGGATTAATGGATCAGCCTTCGGTATCGATTTATTAACCAATGGCAATAATAATAATGATAAATGGTTTAATCACATGGCATGTCGTTCACCACAGTCGTCAATATTTCTACTGTTTTAGAGTCAAAGAAAACTTTCGTTGAAAGTCTGCCATCCAGCATTCTTATGATATTGTCAGTCCTATTTTAGCTAATACGCGTTGAATCTCTGTCTTTTTCGAGGCCTCTGTGCAGCAATGTAAAAGTGGTACATCTGTACGTACAAGATGTTTGATTTCACACAAAAAATTGCGTCCTCTACTCTTTACGAAAATGCCTTACAGACTTACTCGGTTCTTGTAGATGCCTCATCATTGAACCGTTTAAAATAAATGCTTTCAGCATGTTCAGTGTATAAGTTAATTTCTTTATGTTTTCAGTGTATTATTGAACTTCTCCATCCGGAATACAAAGCACTGGGTTTCTTAAGTTAGTCATAAGAAATCTGAGATGTATAAGAACTGCCTTACAAAGCAGCAATGTTTAATATATATATGAGCCGCCGCATTAGGAATTCATCAATCTGCGTATTTTCACTCCATAGATACAATTATGATGCCAAGGCATGGCCCACCCCCTTTCCTATTAATATGTTCACTGCTCATAAAATATGTCCGTTGTTTTTCATTTTTTTACATGTCTGCCCATTTAAAGACATAACAAAATTTAACTTAATGGTAAGTAATAGGGAAATAGAATTCATTTTGACAAAGTATAGAACAAACACCAACAAACTTCAAAGGACAATCAATGGATTTGGATTTGCAAAAACATTGCTTTTAATTTCATGTCCTGTGTCCGCCTATCATTTGTCTGTTTGTTTGTTTGTTTGTTTTGTGGCTTAATGTCTCAGTCAACAGGTCGTGTCGGGACTTAAACCCGGCATTCCAACCCAAAATGTGCTTGAAAATATAATCACCGAATAAACAGCTATGGTTTATATATATGGGTGGTTTGACTTGAACTACTTTTCCTTGCCAGGCTCAGATCTTCTGAGCGGTTAACCAGTAATCAGATGGTCAGTCATAAGTAAAATAAGCATTGCCTGGAGACACAAGCGGTCCATCTATTTCTCAAAGCCACAATGGGCGGGGAGTCCAAATTTTGTGCATTGCACAATGTACTTTATAAACCAGCAGCAAAAACATTAGACGGTCTGTGATTTACATCATCTTGAATATTCCTTTATCATTGTAAACAATAGTCCTTTACAGCAAACTCAAAAAAAATAAAAATACCTAGAAACAGCTGTGCCCTGAGAATTAAATCACACGAAACATCTTAGTCTTAATGACAAAATCAATTCTAGTATGAAAACGTTTAATAAGAACAGGAGAATACTTTTAGGTCAATGCTAATTTGTTGTTTATAAAGCATGTATGCACGAATATGTTGCTGCTAAATGATAGATAATGGTTAGTTTGAACAAGTTCAAGACACAGTGTTGGCACGTAAAGGAATTGGGAATTGTTACTGATCAGAATATGATTAGAGATATTTTAACACCGGTGTCAACCACCGAATAAACATCTCTGACATTATCACTGTCCCAATATTACCTTTTTCAGGGTGGTAAACGAGTACCTCTAGATAGTCAAAGTAAAGTAGTAAGGAAGGCAGATAAAACATTTTACTGTTCCAGACGCAGATTCAAGACTCGCTTGAAGGGCAGAACTGCAACTACATGTATGAGGTTTGATTATACGCCGGGATATGCATTTTTAACATGTATTTGCATTAAAGGGATAGTTTCGGATATATACGTATAAGATACGAATGTTGCCGGTTACTTGCGTACAGAGAATTTCAATATGGCGTTAGCAACCACTACGTTTGGTCAAAGTTCAGTCACACTAGCACTGCCTGTGGTCTTTCGTAATATCCATAATATCCGTGATGAATAGTATGGTATCCGCAAGTATCGGTCTATGTGTTTATCGTATCCGTATGGTGTATCGATTTGGATTTGTCCTCCGTGCCTGAATTTTGAATCTTTTCAAACATTTAGACGCGCATCAAATACGCGGATATGACACGCACAACTACGGATACGATACGATTCACGTAGCTATGTGTGTTTATGAATAAGATGTTAATCGTTACGGATAGACACGAAAGACCTATCCGCAGGCATCCTTATTTCATCCTAAACTATGCGTAATCGCTAGTGTGACCGAGACCTTAGCTGATGTTTAAAGGTAATTAGCGACATTATGTCGATAATTTGACATTCTGGATACACTGAATGACTTTGTTCAGAAATAGTGTCAATTTTACTTCATGTATTCTAAATATACAATGTTGCAGAATATATCACATACATGTATTATGCCATGCAATAACTTCATTAATTTAATGCTCTTGTTTCTGATTACAGTAAAGTGAATAAAACGGTTGTGAACAGGATAAAAGAACATTAGGAATTGCCGAGGAGCATTAAGTTTAATTCAAAAATGATATATTTGATGCCACAACACTTATATGTACGTTTGTTTCCTGAAATGATGTAAACAATTGGAACTGGATTATACAATACATAATGTTGTAAAAATAATGCGTGCTGCATATGTGATGATCTAAATTCATCAAGAAAATAGATATTTTAATGCAAAAGGCAAATTTATTGTACAGCATGTGACAGAAGGTATTGAGTTGCTTTGTTATTCGGAACGTTGAAATTCATTTCAAAACCCATATCCTGAATAGCAGATATTTACATAAAATGGTCTCTACGTGGAATAACATCCAAAGGAAAATCTCGAAATTCTTTGGGGTAGGAAAATTTTATTACTTTTTGTCACGCGGGAACAAGAACATTGCTAGCAAATAAAGTACAGAAAACACTGCATTGTTTGCGCAGTGTCTTTTTATAGTAGCCTGTTTCAAAATTACAAGACTTTGCAGTTCATCACGATTGTTTAGCAGGTCAATGATGAGGTCAATGCTAGAATTGCAGAAAAAAGTTTGGCATATGGAAGACTCCGTGCAGATATGTAAATGAAATAAAGCTTGACACTCAGCTAATAGTCTACAAGGCTGTGGTACTGCCAACCCTCTAATACACATATAAGCCATGGAAAGTATACAGACGACTAAGGTGACTTTTTCTTCGTCTATTGATGAAATGTGAAAAGTTCGTCTATCATATGATTTTCATCACAATATATTTAGTCTATATTAGATAATTACCAAATATTGATAACTCTTGTTTCTTGAGCTCACTACAGTTGTCTTTTTTAGTTTTTATTGATATTAAAAGGCCTTAAAAAGGTACAAGTAGGCAATGATCAGGAAATGGCGCAATCAGAAAGAAAATCCCACTCCAAAATTCGAGCTTGGAAAAACCATATTGACAATTTTAAGTTGCTTAGGAAAACTTTTAAACGTCAGTTTGCAGACTCCAGACACCGAGTTTGTGGAGAAGACAGAGATGTAAAGCATGTATGTAGTTTTAAAGCTAGTGCCGGTCATATGGACTGGCCATGTTATAAAATGTTTAATGAGCGACTTCAACATTTATACTTTATTTGTTATTGCTGCAGCTGGAGTTGTGCCTATAGCGGCCCTAAAAAGTCTCCCCGAACATTATCCATAGTGCAGATCATATTTTCATTTCGGTCCTTTGAGATCAGTAGAGGTATTCAATGTACAAAACGATTACGTTTAGAAACATATTCTAAGCAATGGATTAATTATTTGACCCCGTTTAGGAATCTGTCTTTGATTTAGATTCTTGAAATTGCAGCACAATAATCTGGCTTTCGTTGCCACTTTAAAAAGGGCTACTGATGATATGAGGGTTAGGGTTCATTACCCGAAATTGCGCAATATAGTCCGTACTATTTGAGTATTTGTACTGCTTCCAAAAGATCCAACCATTACACTTTATTTCCAAAGGACGTCTTTTACGGATAACTAAAGGACAGGAAAAGCGCTCTATATGTTGCCGGAAGAAAAGCTGCAAATCCACCCTAAAAGCATAACTGAAGGATTACAACATATATACCCAAAAGCCTTGGTAACTGGCAATATAAGAATTTGGCTATTTTATACGCACAGTTATATGCACATGTGTGTGCAGAGAATTAATCGAATATGCAAAGCTGCCAGCCTGTGCAAATTCTCACTAGATGATATACGAGCCGCCTCATGGGAAAACCAACAACCTGCATAGGCGAAAACAAAGACCCAGATCAGCTTCGCTGTAACCGCGAAGCTGATCAGCGGCTTTGTTTTTGCCACTCGGATAGTACAATTCTACTTCTACTTCAATCCGAAATTTCAAGCTTCTAGCTCTTTTCTGTGCTTGTACAGGCCGGTTTGTGTCGGACCTGTTCGGAAACCACATTGTTGGTTTTCCCACGAGGCGGCTAATTCTGTCTTCGAGTGCATACAGATGTTACAATAAAATACCACAACTGCTGTGCCAATGTTTATAGTGGCCATTGTTAACATCTTTAACATCTACAAGACAATCTCTATAATCTTTGTTTCCAATACGATCAATGATCCAACCTATCCAGCCCACGTTGTATGTGTCGGCCCACATGCAACATGTGCTCATCATACACGTGTTTAATTATATGTAATATGACAATGAGTGATGTTATATATTTAACATTGTGTGTTTCCTATTTATATGATTGAGAGATGGAGTATTTTTAGAATTTAAGTTCCCTTGGACTTGACTGGCACTACTGTTTTATATGAACTTTAACGTAAATGTCATAGAAGTAACAAGCATAATTTCTGCTCCATTAATTTGTATATGTGACAAAAACCGGCAAATCGCTTCTTTCATTCCACACCATATGTTACAGTGATATTTGATATAGAAATCATGGGACTTTGTTTAAACCGATTGTTTTACCATGATGTGAATGGATTGGTTGCATCCCGATTTCACAAATTACCAAAATACCAAGCTACTGTAAACACGTTTCCAGTAAGTCAATTTGATTTCAAATATTTTTAAATATAATCGATCTTGATTAGTTTTTGAAGAACGTTTTTCTTTTAAATGATATTTAAAAATAATGTTCCATTCCAGTTTTGAAAAAGTGTAATTGCAATGCATGAACATGACTGGTACATTTTGACGATTTAGCAAATTCAGGTTCTGAGTAAAGTATAGGCGGCAGTTTTTTCGGGATGTTCTGTATCTTGTTGTCATGTAGGTTTCAGAAATGCCAATTTCCTATCGCTGTTTATAGTAAAGTTGCTTTTGTTTAGTAAGCTGGGTTGTACCAATATGAGACCTTGCTGCTCCTTAGATTGCGCATTTGAATATTGGCAATTTAGATTAATAAGGACGGTGTTTGTTTACATTGTGCGTTAGTGCCTGGCCGCATACGTCTGTTTGCCATTAGTCGCTATAGTCCAAGCTGTCTCGGTTATCTCAGATATAGTAAGCCATGAAGAATTTGATTAGCATGTGATTAGAATTTTACAAGCCTTGAGGACAACGAGAAGATGAAACTCAACGACATATACACGAAAATACCAAAAGACTACAATCAGCGAAAACCTTAAATCAAACACCATGGTAAAAGTTATATCAAGGATTTTTTTTAGAGCTCAGCGTAGCGAGCAAGTTTGTCTTTCCGGACTTTCGTCTGGGTCAGCACAAATCTAGCCGAAGTTGTACATTTTATTTCAGGCTAAGAGGTCATAGTGATTGTAGAATCCAAGACACGCAAATAAAACGCTACCGCGCACCTAATAATTACTTTTTCTGAGATCGTGCTTAAGGTATCACGTAATAGACCATTATGGTGCAAAAATTGCATGATATTAAATCAATTATTTTTCCGCCGTCTTGCAAATTAGTAACAAAATGAGCCGTATTATCATCTAAGTCACACAGATA
This sequence comes from Rugalucina vietnamica, assembly GCA_964017185.1. Taxonomy (NCBI): domain Eukaryota; kingdom Metazoa; phylum Mollusca; class Bivalvia; order Lucinida; family Lucinidae; genus Rugalucina; species Rugalucina vietnamica. Next base: position 47,385,029 of record OZ024874.1, read on the forward strand.
TTTCAATGATTGGCACTTTGGCCTAGTTTAAGTTTACAAAGGTAAAAGTGTAAAGTACAGAACAACCTGTAATGGGAGAGAACAACTCGTTCCCAGAAGGTAGTCACTGTGTGACTATTATCGCTTGTCTCGCAGTACTATAAAACAGATCGTTATTTCTAGATGTTTATATGTTATAGTAAGTTCTTTGGTGGATGATTGAGTTGATGTTAAGCTTGCCGGTTGGAAGTTCTTTGAGATCAAATTATGTCCGTTGATGGAGAACCCGATGATAATAATAATAATAATAATAATAATAATGACTTTATTTAAAGAGGAGGCTCAGTTGGACAAGTCCAATCTTCCCTGAGGTCCTCTATCAAAACAACATATACATACAATTATACACAACGTCCCTACAAATCTTGTTCTGTTCTCTCTTTACGCTTTCTTTCAGTATGTATTCATATTAAGACGACTATTTACTAGACTCTCTCATGACTCGATCTTGTATAGCCTATTCCAATGAAGGACTCTGCTAGGATATTGAAATACTCAAGCAAAACGTTGCGTCTGACTTTGAGATGTTTGTCATCTCGTAATACCCAATGGAAACCTACCTGTGGAATGGTCGTAAAGCATTAATGACAGTCTTGATTAGCTAACGTAAAAGTGTAAACGCTAACCACCATTGCCTTCTTCGAAACCTTAGTCTTTTGAGTCTTGTCTTTTCACATGACAATTTTACAAACATTTTAAATGAAAACGTTTAATCAGTCGTTGGCTTTTGTATTTCTGGCAGAGTTCTCATCATTGATGTGCAGGTGTAGCTGTCAATATGTTCAGCTTTCAAAACCTTTCAACCTTTCAAAACCTTATGATTGGTTCATGATATGGCTTGATAGGTGCTGATTTGTGTTCTAAATGCTTTTGAAAATCATAGTTGATTACATCTTGTTATTTTACCTCTCAGTTGATATTCTTTCCCTTGTCAGCTACACAGTGGACCTAATCTATCACCTTAGTTTTGTCTTGAAAAAATGTCTTGCCATCATTTTGGTATCTGATTGGGAAACCAGAAAAATATGTGAGCATGGCCGAAAACACAATATTTACAAGAAAAGGTTCAAAGAGCTCTCTATCAGTCTGAAGCCATGCATGCATACCATCATGAATTCTCTGCAACATAGCATCTGTGTGGATGATTTAATATGGCCATTTTAACGACTGACTTGTTCATGTCCATATTTTGTTCCTTGCAATTCGCTTTAAGTTGCATTGTTGTAAAACTCATGTAGGTTGTTCTGGAATTCATGTTTTATGCACACATTCTGGCGAGTCAACAGGGGTTTTGCTAGAATCTTCAAGCGACCAATACGAGATACATCAATGCTTATCAGGTTCCCGAGGATTTCCTTCCGCTTTTAAAGGTAGATTAGGCAGGCATCCATGAATGGTAGAGCTCCAGTATTATAGAATTCATCTGACATTGCATTTGTGTGTACGGATTTTGGGAGGGGTGAGGTGGGTTTTGTTTAACTGCTTTCATGTTTCCATTTACAGTTAGAAATTCATCAGAGAACATTGCAGTATTAAAATTAACTTTAGCGAGTTGCTCTGTAATTTCTATCGTTCTTTTGCAATTTACCCAACAACCCTGACAGTACCAATAAAGATTAGATTATATCATCTTGAATATTCCTTCATCATTTTAAACAATGGTCCAATACCACAAACTCAAAAGATATACAAACTACACGAAACAGCTGTGACCTTAGAATTAATTCACATGAAACATCTCCGTCTTAATGACAAAATCAATTCGCGTAGGAAATTATTTAAGAAAGAACAAGAGAATGATTCTAGGCCGCTGCTAATTTGTCATTTAAAAAGCATGTATGCACGAATAAATTGCTGCAAAATGATATATGATGATTCGTTTGAACAATATGAACTAAGTGGTGGCACAGAATGTCCCAATAAAGCACATGCACTGTATAGTTTTTTTTACAACGAATTTAAAGTAGATGTAAATGTACCAAAAAGACAAGAAACACAGATTGAAAAAAAATATTTCTGCGAATGATGGCAGATGCTTTAACGTCTGTGTCAATCACCGAGTAAACAACTATGATGTATATGATTTTATGTATACATGCAGATGGTTCATCATTAAAACATGTCCCCGAAATGTTTATCCCCCTCCAACCCCACTGTTATATAGTGTAATTGGGCTGGTTCACAAGCCTGGGGTAAACATTTTATTTCTAATATTTGCTCTAAAGCATAGATTGTGGGTACTCGTTAGAACCGCCTCGGCGAGGCGGTTCTACATTGTAACAAGTACCCACAATCAATATTTTGAGCAAAAATATTTAAAAAATCATTTTTTTTTCCAATGAAAATTTCAATTTTTACTGCTTTAAAAAATCTCTGTATATTGCATGGGCACCTGAGCCGAAGGCTTATAGTATAGTAGTCGAGCCGGCGTCCGTGCGTCTGTGCGTCCGTTAACACATTTAATCTTTAATATCTCGGAGAAAAGAAAGCCAATCGTAATCAAATTTTATCTAAAGCATCATTGAAGAGGGGGAAAGGTTGCATTAGGTTTTGGGCCAGGTCCGATCAGAACTCTGGTTTCAATGGCAACAGATAGCTCCCACTGAGTTATAATGGGGAAAATGTTGTGGCCACTCTAGCAACTTCATTTTTGATTGGATCTTCTTCATTCTTGGGAATAACAAGGACAACCATAACATCTCGGATGAGTTCGAATTTCGACCAGATTCGACATCTGACCGCGGAGTTATCTGCCTTTGAGTGTTTGAAAAATCAATATTTAGTGATGTGGCCACGCTAGCGCCTTTATTTTTATTTGGATCTTCTTTATTCTTGAAAGTAACAAGGACATCCATAACACCTCTGACTGCGGAGTTATCTGCCCTTGAGTGTTTGAAAAATCAATATTTTGTGTTGTGGTGCATCTTTTTTTTTCAGTGGATTTTCTTCATTCTTGCAGGTAACAAGGATAACTACAATATCTCGTATGAGTTCGAATTTCGGCCAGATCCGACCTCTGACTGCGGAGTTAGCTGCCCTTTAGTGTTTGCAAAATCAATTTTTTGTATTGTGGCCACTCTAGCGCCTTCGATTTTGATCGGATCTTCTTCATTCTTAGAAGTAACAAGGATAACCATAACTTCGTGGGTGAGGTCAAATTTGAGCCGGATTCGACCTTGGACTGCGAGGTTAGCTGCCCTTGAATGTTTGAAAAATCATTTTTTAGTGTTGTGGCCACTCCAGCGTCTTCAATTTTGATCAGATCTTCTTCGGAAAAAAAAACAATCTTTGTCCAGTGACTCCCAGGTGAGTGATCTTTGCCCCTTAGGCTACTTGTTGTATTTATACTATTCTAGAAGCAGGCATACCTGTCAATGCAGAAAACTGTTCTGTTTTTGTATTTATACTATTCTAGTCTCAGATTTTAGAAAATTTGTCGTCAATTGCTTCAAGTGAAGGACGTTAACTGCAGTCTTTGCTGACATGTTGTATATATTTAGTTTGGTTTTTGTGATTTTTGTATTTTCTGTCTTCACAAAAGTCCTTTATTACTAAATTCGAGTGCAAACGTCCATCATTACTTTAACTCACCTACTTCATAGACTACTACGAAGGGAATTTACCTGTGTACAATTGTGATGTGATTGTCTTTAGGTTTCGTTTTGTAAGAGTTGAATGGCTATATGCACATACAAGAAGAACTGCAGTGTTGAACATCTTGTTGCAAGACTATCTGTAGTGCAAACTACCTATGACTAGTATAGACCAGGAACATGTTCATGTGTTTCCCGTTGTAATCCATGATTTACATTGTTCAGTTTAATTATAGTGCAATTCCTTTGACCGTGCAGGTTAGCATTTGACATATAATTGCATTTGTTGATCGGACTGCTTCAAATGGTTATGTTTTAACTATGGGATTCTAATCTGGTACACAAGACATGCCCACGTGCTTCTTATGGTATTAGAAAAATGTCTAAAGCAAGCAAGTACCATTTTTCTTTAGTTTACAAAATTTAATCACGTGAGATGGACCGGCACGGTCATAGTGTTTTTACCTTAGAGGCTCACCAGAACATGATCACGTGGTCACGTTTTTCTTTTCCTCACTCTGACTGCCGTGTACTTTTACAGAAACCCTATATATTTCAGCCGGTATATAATTTCACAGTCTATTATAGTTAGATCTAATGATATTCAACACCAGTTAGTAGCGGATGTCGATAATTTGTCATTCTGAATTAGCTGAGTATTCAGAAAAAGTGTTTATTATGCTACACGTATTCTAAATATACAATGGTTGTAGAAAATATTATATATGAGCCGACTCATGAGAAAACCAACAATGTGGTTTTCGAAGAGATCTGACACAAACCGAGCTGTACACTTACAGAAGATGGCTAGAGACTGGGAACTTTGGATTTAGAAAGTAGACTCGGAGGACTCGTACCATCCATGTAACGAAACCAAAGGGGCTGATCAGCTTAGTTTGCAGTTACTGCGAAGCTGACCCGCGCCTTTGGTTTCGCATATGCAAATTGTTGGTTTTCTTACGAGGCGGCTCATATAATATAAATGACATGCAATAACTTCATTCATTTATTTAATGCCGTTGTTAATGATAACGGCTAGTAAAAAGGATCAAAAGGAGTCGTAAATAGAATAATAAAACATTAGGAATTGGACATATTTTATTCAGAAATGACATATTTGATATCTAGATTTTAAAGTTTGTATTCGTTATATAGTGGTAATTAATCGAAACGGCATTCATTCGTAATGCATACTGTGATATGAATAATGCACGATGCATTTGTGGTGATATGAATGCATCAAGAAAAGCGCCATTTTCATACAATGTCATATTTATTATATGTGACATAGCGTATTGAGTTGCCTTGTTATTTGGAGCTCCAAAATTCATAAGCCATATCCTGACAAGCAAACATTTACATAACAATGGTCTCTACGTGGAATAATATTCAAAGGAAAATCTCGAAATTCTTTTGGGTAGGACAATTTTATTACTTTTTGACACGTTGCCAAGAATATTACAAACAACTTAAGTACCTAATATTTTTGTTTGGTGTCTTTTGTAGTACCGGTACTTTCAAATTTTTGTTACTATAAAGTGAGCGCAAATGATTCTTTTTACTTTGTTGTTTTGTAACGAACGGCCGAGCCAAGCCACAGAAACCCCGTCGGTGGAAAAGCATGCTCATCCACCAAGGGTGGTTTACTGCGCTATATACCTAACACTTAATCTAATCACAAAGTTTCGAGTTTCTAATTTGCATATTACTACCCGCTAATATGCCTCTAATACGTTGCACCAACGTATGCTACAAGGGAGACTATCCCGTTACATTACTTCCCCCTCCGAGAAGACTCACCCCGAGTCTTGGCCTGGGGACTACATGGGTAAGGCAACTCCGTTCTGGCAGTTGTCATCATCCCACCGCTGCCACCAAATGTAACGAACGGCCGAGCCAAGCCACAGAAACCCCGTCGGTGGAAAAGCATGCTCATCCACCAAGGGTGGTTTACTGCGCTATATACCTAACACTTAATCTAATCACAAAGTTTCGAGTTTCTAATTTGCATATTACTACCCGCTAATATGCCTCTAATACGTTGCACCAACGTATGCTACAAGGGAGACTATCCCGTTACATTTTGTTTGTTCGTCTGAATTGATGCATTACGTCCCAGTCAACAGCAATGGTCATGTCGGGACGTTGACTCCATTTCATGAGACTTTTATCCTGCATTAGGCTGTCATGACACTCAAAATGTGCTTCATAAATATACACATGGAAATAAGTTAGGGAACACCTGTAATAATGTGACTACCAACTTTGGACTGTCTATATCCTCCTTTATAAAAATTATGAAGAATGTTTTGACAATTTGTCAGAATCTGTAGTCTCAAAAGTTGCTTCTATGTGAAAATGGTTAATATCAAACATAAACTGCGGCGGAGAGCGGCCATCTTTGATTCAGAAAATGTTTGCTAAAGTTAAGAAACGCACTGCTAGTCTTTGCGATAACTTCATTATTTGAACTCACTTTGTCGTACTTTTTCGTAAGCATAAAGCTGAGACATTGTTTCTGGAACATTGATCATAAATTCTATATTTACTGACCGACTGTCGGCGGTAGGCCCATACTTTTCCGGGGGTAGGTTTCATGTCCACGTTTTGTTCTTTGGGTATACATTTTGCAGGTTGTAAATGTTGGGCCAGATCTTCGATATGACACTTTAGGAATCTCAACGTGTACATTCTGGTTATAGTGTCCTAGCGGAATTATTATTTAACGGCTTTATTTGCAAAATATCCAAGAATTTTGTTTTCCAAAGAAATAAATGCAAACTGTAGATTTTGTATGATTAGTTGGTTTCGAGATGAAGCATGACGTTTCAGGTCCGAAGTCGTCTATTCATTCAGAACGATCAGATTCAACATTTTATTCCTGTTCTGCTTTCAAAAATTGAGTTTTGCGGAGAGCAGAAGCAAAACGGCAAACTTGTATTTAGTAAAAGTAGATTTTTTCGCATATGGCATATTGTATCCTCCGTAGTACAAGAACAAAATGTTGTAAATTTCCATAAATTGGTCTGTAGCTAGGCCAAGGTATGAAATATATGTGATAAAAATTTCAGTATCGCCAGAAAAAGGGAAAATGGATTTTTTTCAAACTTTAAATTTCCCCAAGGGTTAAAAGTGTTCCCTAACTTATTTCCATGGGTATATATTCACCCAAGCAAACCAATAAGGCTTAAATATATGTATGGATGGTTTGATTCAACCGCTTTTCTTGGGAAGGCTTAGACTTGAGCGGTTAACCAGTAATCAGATGGTCGGTCAGTAGTTTAGAAGCTTTGCCTGGAGGTACAGGCAGCCTATCCATTTCTCCTAGGTCCCAATATAAGTTTACAGTTTCCTATCGTGTTGTAAATCTGAATCTTTATTTCCGTTTCTTTTAGAATACCTAAATCAGACTTTAGAAATCCGTATTTCATACTGTAAACAATTAGAAAAGTATGAAGAAATAGAAATCATGATCAATAAAAGCAATTTAAGTGATATGAGCCGCTTTATGAGAAAACCAACAATCTGCATGAGCGAAAACAAAGACGCAGATCGGCTGTGGAGTAACTATCCCTCTTCTTCTTAAATCCGAAATTTCAAACTTCTTGTCTGCTTTTGCTTCTGTTACTGTACAGGCTCTGACCTGGTCGAAAACCCCAAAGGACCGGTTTTCTCGCGTCGCGGCTCATTTAGTGCTGACGTTTCTATGACCGTCATACCGGGCCTTGTCTACATCGCATACCATCCACAAAACATTTTTCTATCTTCCAGGAAACTCAAATATCAAAAGAGCACAGACAAGTGCAACTTCGTTCTACGTTAATATCATCCCGAGGGAGCTTTTCATCTGTACCGCGGGGCAGTATCAAAAGCGATCCTTTAATTGAAATGTATATATTATTTCCTTTTATCGACAATACTTTATCTTCATTTTCTAGACGCGGTTATGTGTTTAGTTTTCACGACCTACAAATTTCTAAAGAAAGAGTACATATAAGTGCAGCCTCGTTCTCCGTCAATATCATCCCGAGTGAGCATTTCCACGATATCCCCGAAGAAGGATCAAAAGCAACCATTTCGCAGACATTTCCTTTAATATTTTCTTTGACTGACTGTATATCTCCTTTGTCTAGAAACGCAAAGTATACTTTGAAGGATATGCTGTTATCAAAAGAGAAAAGGGTAGTGCAGCCACGATCTACGTTAATACCCACCCGAGGGAGCATCTCAACGTTGTCCCGGGGCAGTACCAGACTATTTTTTCACTGACATTTGGTTGACACTACTATAAATTCTTTAGATACGGAATGTTTATTTTTCAGGTTGCACAAATACAAAAGGGCCTAGATTACTGCAGTCTCGTTATACGCCCACGTCATCGCAAGCAACATCTCTCGAGAATGTCCCTAGGCAGAATTAAATGCGAACATTTCACTTCTCGGACATGTTTCGGGGGAGTACCAAAAGCTATCCTTTTGCTGACACTTGATTGACAATACTAAACATATTTAGATGCGGGATGTTTATTTTTCAGGTTTAATATAATACAACTATCGATGTAGTATCAAAAAGGGATATTTCGCTGGCATGTTCAATTGCATTTCCTTCCACTTTATTGACTATACAGTGCGAATGTCTGTATATTTCAGGATCAGAAGAACACATCACAGTGCATAATCAGTTTACGGTTATATTATCCCGAGGGAGCATTTCCGCGATGTCCCGCGGGAGTATCAAAAGTGACCATACCGGCCTCGGTAGCTCAGTAGGTGGAGTGTCCGCTCCGAGGGCGGGAGATACCGGGTTCGATCCCGGGCCGTGACATACCAAAGTCGTTAACAATGGTACTAGTTGCTCCCCGCTTGGCACTCGGATTTTCGGGGTAGGGCTAGGACTGGTCGCTCCGGTGTCAGTATAATGTGACTGGGGGTGGTATCAGGTAAAGTGTCTGGGATCTGATACCACAGTGAGGCAGCACTATAAAAGTGAGCATTGAGCTCCCTGTCACAACCAGACACCGTCTTGATATGACAGATAATGTTGAAAGTGACGTTAAACCCGAACAAACAAAAAAAAAATGACCATTTCTCTGGCATTTCTTTCAATATTCCCTTTCACTTGGTTGATGTTCCCATATCGCTCGTTGTGTACATTGTCAGGATATACAGATACCAAAAGAGCCCAGAACATTCCAGCCTCGTTCTTCGCCAATATCATCTCGAGGGAGCATCTCAACGATGTCCCGAGGCAGTATCAAACGCAATCCTTCCGCTGACGTATGTATAATTGTATTTGATAGATTCTGGATGTGTTTATATTTTTCAGGATATACAGATATCAAAAGAGCACAGAACAGTTCAGCCTCGTTCTACGTCAATATCATCTCGAGGGAGCATTTCAACGATGTCCCGAGGCAGTATCAAAAGCGACCCTTTCGCCCCTGGAAATGAGGACACCAGCAGTATAAGTGCCCGCAGCGATACTAGTATAGATAGCTATGTGTTCGATCCTTCTTTTGGTAAGTTTGTTTCAGTGTAGTGCAGTCTATATTTTTACATTCATGACGGATGAGAGGCGCCACGCCCCGTGTAGTTCAAAAGTGCTACATTTGTCACGCAGTGAAAAGTCAGCTACATATAATCACATAGTTATGAGCTATCATAATCTAGATAAGTACCATGGAGTGTGCTGGTTTATAATGTTCACTGCTGTTGACCATATAAAATTCCCATGAATATTTCATAAGTTTTACGACGCCGGTGACGTACATTTTAACCGAAGGGCAACATGCCATAAAATAAAGCGTCTTTTGGGATTGTCAGAAGGTGTCTGAATGAATAATTGACCGGATCGCAGTAGTATTGCTGTCAAATGATATACATATAAGTTGACTGTTCGTAAACACCCTTAGGGTATAATATGAATGGCAGACACGCAACACCATGCACATAGTGGCTAAAGCCGGTGAGCTTTCGAAAGCTGAATTTGCGACATTCGAAGAAACGGACTTTCCCAGTACATGCAGCAGTCCATTTTAGCATTTATTTAATGGCACAAATGTCAGACACGTGGAAACTGGAACAAAAATAGAGCTATGACGTTATATATATGAAGCTTAGGCGTAAGCCGTTTGTGAAATGCGTTTAACTGAGGATAACAAGATAGCTTTGTTTTAACCTTTAAGAGTGAATAGGTAGATGGATAGCCCAGTGGAATAGACAACTCATATTCTATGCACAAAGAGAATGATTGGAACTAAAACAGAAAATTTTATAGACAGACAAATCCCCAAGCTCTCTTCCATTCCTCTAGCGGATAAGTCGATATGATTAAATTGTTGCATATATATGTATACTCAAGAATGTATAGCCTAGGTAAAATGCAATACATATAGATATAATACAAAAATATAAAAAAAAATATTTAATAAATATAACCAATACAACATGTGAACGACTAAAAATCTTTTAAAGATTGTGTGCTGTGTAAAGTTATGTTTCAAAAATTAATTCTTTCATAGAACTAAATTGAAATAACATGTACAGGCCCGTTTCATAAAAAAAAAAGAACATAGTGATTTGTTTCTTAAGTACCATTGCTCGAAGAATTTCCAAATTTAATAGGTATATGCAGATATAGACCGATTGTGCGTAGTCAGTTTTGATGCTTTGAGAGAAACAGTTTTGATTTTCACTCATTAAAGAAATCACGATGTAATTAAATTACGAAATGGACTTGTATATTAGCATATAAATTCATATAATATGAGCCGCCTCATGGGAAAACCAACAATTTGCATAGGCGAAAACAAAGGCGCAGATCAGCTTCGCAGTTACTGCGAAGTTGATCAGCGCCTTTGTTTTCGCTAAAAGGATACATGAGTACAATTCCTCTACCTTATAAATCCAAAAATTCAAGCTTCTAGTCTGTTTCTGTGCTTGAACAGGTCGGTTTGTGTCGAACCTGTTCGGAAACCATATTGTTGGTTTTTCCACGAGGTGGCTCATATGTTATTCTAGGTGCTATTAGACCAGACCTTTACCCGCGAAAAGACGCTGTTCTTCAGCAATCTTCCCTGGATAGAAGTTTTGGCAGGCTTCATGTGCGGCTGAAATACGACTTCAGAACATCCGATCTTATCGTACATCTTATAGAAGGTAAACTACATGATATTCATGTATACATGTGTAGTGTATGTCTGTGTGACAGTTCCGGATCAGTGTTTTATCTTACATTGTATATACACTTATATTGGTAAATACTTTGACCGTGCCACTTGATACCACGCTATACATATTCACACTGGTAAATGTAAAAGTACTGGAGCTGGTTGCAACGAACTGGTGCAGTCTAAATTACGCACTGGAGTAAGATTAAAATGGCGGAAAAGGTAAATAAATCGTATACCTCTTTTCATCACAATTCCCTTGTAGACTTGTGTGTATTTTATTTATCATGTCACCTAGCGCAGAGAAGGGTGGAAGCATTGTAGTTTATGATTTTATCACGCAATAGTCAATTTATTTCATGGACTAGAAGCCAAATCCGATACAGTTCTACCAGCATGACCGATGACATGTATTTTCGTGCCAAATTGAGAGGAAAATGCATGTTTGAGCAAAGTTTTTGTTATATCATCAAATATTTATGAATAAACATTCGAGAAACACGATTTCCGATCGCCAATTGTTTTCTTGGTATCGAAGCAAATGTTTTATTCAGGATTTTCTGTTACAACGCACTGAGAGCATTTTTGAATCATTGGTACAACGCACTGGTGGTCGTACAAGCTTGCTTCAGGGTTGCTGATTGCACATAGGCAAAGCATCTAACTCGCTCATTCATTACGCAATCATATAATTATGCAAAAATTAACAAGACTGTAAACATGATAGTTGTTAGACGAAAATTTGATTTTTGCTCAATTTTTGCTAAAAACATAGATGGTGGTTATACGTTAGAGGCGATTCTTAGAGTACACGCACTCCGACTATGTGTCGAGCAAAAATAAGAAAGAAAGAAAACCTTTGCGCATGTACCACCCGTTTTGCTATATAACGTGGGGTCTAAGGTTTATGAAAATAATGTTATGAGGCATTTTCTTGCATTACTTTCCATGTTGTCAGACCTAGATCCCGCTTATCATCTCATCAACCCATTCACCAGATCAATCAGAAAAGAAAGATACGAGTACGTAAAATGCATTTATGACCTACATGTACATGTATTTTTAAAATGGGTCCATCTAACTTTTTAATGAATTAATTTAGCTGGATATGACGACGACTGTGCCTTGTTTTTAATTATTACAAGTTACAACTAGCTTTATTTTGGGGATTTTGGTTGGTCTGCTGATGCTCTCATTGTTGTACTTTTATTTATACAGATTCTTTACGATGAGAATAGTGCTATAATCCAATTTGAAGTACTAAAGCCGGTCGAACAGATGTACATGCAGCTCCAATGTACATATAGTTTATGACTTGCTATTCGCATTATTGCAAATTGCAAACTTACAAACATAGAAGCTCCAACGTCAAGCCCCTGTTACTGTAGCCTCACCGATATATTCAAGCTCAAGTATTTTCTTCTATGACAGTTTCTGTGGGTTGCCATTGCTAGGGTGAGTGATTGGGGGTCTAGGCTTATAGACTTTTGTAGGAAAATGACGATATTTGCTATTAAAAAGACAAAAAGTCGTGAAAAAAGTACAAATAGGCAATGATCAGGAAATGGCGCAATCAGAAAGTGGGAAAAAACTAAAATGACACTTAAGTACTTATACCATGAAAACATGTCGTAAGCCGAGTGAGCAGCTATTCCCCAATAGGCGGCCACTCAGCCACCCGAACTGAACCAAAAGCATGAAAACGCACATAAGGCTCAAATAGCACAAAACAATTAGAACCGCAAAAGAAGTATCGCCTTGGAAACCTGTTCTGTCTCCACTTAAATTGAAAATCACGTAAGACACCCGCTCATCTCAGCCAATTTTTTTCTACAGTGACCAGACTGTGTAATGGCAATATCAAAATCGTAAACTCTAATTATTTTCGAGCGTGACAGTGTCTGAGACTGGTCCCTAGCATTGAAAATGACTGATTTTTACAAATGAAAGGCTACTTACAATTTCCCTGTTTGACTCGCCGCCATCTTGGAATGTTCTACACCACCGGGTACTAAAAAGTCTACATGGGATCACGTTCACGACTGTGCTTCAATTGATACATTTACTACTTATATGTTCACAACTTTTACATTGTCTTTACTTCATTTAATTATAAAAAACAATTTGTAAAATATGAAAGTAAACTGGCAGCATAGTTTGTGTTAAAATTGCTATAACCAGCTGACTGGCAGCAGTGATTTATCGTTAAAATGGATGGTGACAGTCAACCGGCAGCAGCCAATTGAACGTAAAGTCGCTATTACATGTCAACTGGCAACTGCCAATATAACGGAAAGTCGCTATTGCCAGTCAACTGGCAGCAGCGATTTCAACCGAAAATCGCTGCTCACAGTCAACTGGTAATGGACCTTTCCAACACTTAACACTCATAAAGCGTTAAAGATGTTACAGTCGTACTAATCGAGTGCACAGGTTAATGAGATGATAAACAGGGATCTAGGTTTGAAAATATGGAAATCATCAGGAAAACATGTTCTTGAAATGTTTACTCCCTTAAACCACACTTTTATATAGTAAAATTGGGAGTTTGCAGGGATGTACCCATTTTTCTTATTTTTTGATCCAAAACATAGATTTTGGGTACTCGTTAGAACCACTTCGGTGTGGCGATTCTAACGAGTATCCACAATCTATGTTTTGAGCAAAAATAAGAAAAATAGCAAAATTTGTCTGCTGAAAATGTTCATTTTTTTTACAACTTTATAAATCACTGTATATTGCATGGGCAAGTTTTCGTAATGTTAAAGCAAGAAAATGCCTAATAAAACTATGTCCGTGAACCTTAGACTCTATGTTATATAGTAAAACGGGTACATGCGTTGACATTTCTTTTCTTATATTAACTCGACACATATATTGTGTGTAGTCTAGGAATCACCTCTAACGTGTAACCACAAAACGGTTTTAGCAAAAAATAGAACACAGTGGTCAATGCCATCACTGTATGAAAGTTCAATGCTACAGCTTTTTTTATGATTGAAAACTGTAAAAAAAAGTCTCTGTTTTTCTGGGCGAGTTAGATGCTTTGCCTATGTGAAATCAGCAGCCCTGAAGGAAGTTTGTGTGACCACCAGTACGTTGTACCAATGCTTCAAAAATGCTCCCAGTGCGTTGTAATAGAAAATCCACTATAAAACGTTTGCTTCGATGCCAAGAAAAAAAATAGCGATCGGAAATCGTGTTTCTTGAATGTTTATTCATAATTATATGATAACATAACAAAAACTATGCTCAAACATGCATTTTCCCCTCATATTAGCTCGAAAACACATGCCACCGGTCATGATGGTAGAACTGTATCGGATTTGGCTTCTAACCCATGAAATAAATCGCATATTGCGTGATAAAATCATAAACTACAATGCTTCCGCCCTTCTCTGCGCTAGGTGACATGATAAATAAAATACACACACGTTTATAAGGGAGTGCTAATGAAAAGAGGTATACGATTTATTTACCTTTTCCGCCGTTTTAATCTTACTCCAGTGCGTAATTTAGACTGCACCAGTTCGTTGCAACCAGCTCCAGTACTTTTACATTTACCAGTGTGATATTCATGTGAAGATTTCATGATGAGAAATAGGTAATGTCAACATTTCACGTGTTTTTTTTTGACTGCGTATTGCCCCGCAACTCAAACGGTTATGACTACATGTACCATCACATACTCGCGTTTCTGAATTACAATAACTGCTCTACCTAATAACAATATGTGCTCGATCCAGTCACGTGAGTTCAAGCGGCAAGGTCAAAGTATTTGACCTATATATTGCAATATCTCTACAAGAAAAAATATAAACATCTAACACATTCAGTAAAAAAAAAAAAAAAAAAAAAAAAAAAAAAAAATATTGCATTGATTGGACCTCGTTTGAGTATAGGAATGCATGCAAAGTATGTCATTTCTGTCATGCACGAACTGCAATAAACGCTGTTCATTTCGGCTATCAACAGTTAATACAATAACTTTCAATGTTAGTTCATGAATTGTTCACTTTAATCAACAGTATTTCTTTTTTTCTAGCTCAAGATCTCCCGCCATCGGAGCATCTTGACCCAGAAATGGGATTCGGAGACCCCTACGTGAAAGTTTCTATAGAACCAGGCGTCGACGAAAGAGTCCGTCAGTCATCTGTCAAAAGAAAAACAGCTAACCCCTTCTACAATGAGTATTTTAAATTTCCCGCCACTTACGACGATATCCGGTCACGTGCAGTTGTGTTCGTTGTGTATGACTATGATAAATTTTCCCGCCATAAACTAGTGGGTGAAGTTCGAATAGACTTGTCAAAAGTGGAGACCAGTAACAGTGTGGAGATGTGGTGTGACATACAGAAACAGAAGCTGGTAGGTGCAATATCACTTAACCCATATTTGACGAATGGATTCACTTAACGTTATCAATTTCTAGGGGCTTCAGATGTGATTTTAAAATTTTATTTTAATTTTCGATGAAATTCCTCTAGGAAAACAGAAGCGCCCCAGATGGGACGCGCGTTCTGTGGCGTCACATCTGGGGCTATGCTGTTTGCCTATGTCCCGCAAAAAGGCTGCCGCGCTACGAACACGTGATCTTACTTACATGTATATGTTACTTGTTGGTATCTGTGTATATTTTCTTAATCTGATTTTCCTTATTTCTTGTAATTCAACCGCTGCTGAGAGTGAGGTTGGGTACCAGTAAAACCGGTTTAAGCCCTCGTTAATTTTACACTAATGATCGTTCCAAAGCGATACTTCTAGTGTGGTTCTAATTGTTTTTTTTTTAGTTTGGTGTTGAATTTTGTGTTGTTTGCGCCCCATGTACGTTTTCATATAATTAGCTAAGTTCGGGGTACTGAGCGGCCACTTATTGGGAAATAGCTGCTCACACGGTTTACAATATGTTCTCTTTGTCTTAATACCTGATTGTCTGTATGACCTTTTCCCATCTCGGTTTTCGAAGTGGTAATTTCTTTTTGATTGCGCTATATCCTGGCCATTGCTTATTTTTTACCTTTTTACTTAGGTAGATCAAAAGGATGTCAGATTTGATTTTTATTCATATTATTTGGCCAAGTATGGGTAACAAAAATATAATAAAAACATAGCACTATAAAGATTTATAAGTAAAGGCACACTGAATACTAACTTAAGACTCACATGTCATCACTTTTAACAGGTTGGGGAAAAGTCCGATTCCGGCTTTGTAGCACTTACGATCTATTATAGCCCAATTTAGTTATAACACGCGGCATCTGTGCGTGTTTGCTTCTGCCCGACGTATACAAACATGGCCGCAAAACGTGTGTAACAGTATTCGTTATTATCGTGTATGTTGACAGAAAAAGAAGCTTAGTTCGTATGTATCCCCGCATCTACAAGGAATCGCAAAACGAAAACACAGTTTTGTTTTCTAAAAATATCCTTTTTCGGTCAAATAAACTTAAGACCAGTAGTCATATTTCCAGAATATGATTCAAACTATGGGTACTAAACTTTATTACCAGTTTTTTTGTTTCTCAACAACGTTTCATTGGATTACATCGAGAAAGAGCTTTTATGATGCCTTAGGTCAATGACACAAACTTCTCATTATGCTACTCATGTTGTTTATGACATATTACACATAATGGGTGCAATGAACTACCGTTTGAAGCTTAATTAATCGCGTTTTTTTTCTCTCGCTAATAAATAATGCTTTTACATTAAAAAAATCATCCTATTTCTAAATGTCGCGTAAGTTGATGCCTTTTCTGATTACATGTTATTGGAAAGACGAGCCAGCAAAGCCGCTTAAGATAATAAATAACTATTTGTACCAACGGCGATCGAGAGCTCTGGATTGAACGTCTTTCCCTGTTGTTTACCACCAAGCTAGCCGCACAATAGACTGCCCATTGCACGGTGTTTCAAACCTAAGAATTTTCTAAATAATAAGTAATGAAAATCAATTTGACGTTTTTCCTTTTGCTTATTTTTATCCGCGCCTATTACGTTGAGGGTATATAAAGCGGGGTTTCTGATGGTCTAGTTTGAACAGAAATACAAAATAAATTAATGACAATGTCGTTTTGAAAAATATTTTTTAAAATGATATTTCCTCAAATACTGTAAATTCCGAAATTTTCGCTTGACTTAAATTTCGCGATTTTTTTCATTATGAATAATTAGCGATTTTGAGTTCACGAATTAGTACTCTTGCATTCTATAAAGCTTACAGTACATGTAACTCTTTATAAGCGAGAATTATCAATTCGCGAGCCTGACAGCGAATCCACGAATATAAGCGAAAATTAAGCTCTCGTGAACATTTCCGAATTTACAGTAATCCCATAAGAGACAAAAATGAGAATCTGCATTAGTCAACAAAGCGAACCTTGCAATTTAAACTCTTTAATTGCTGTAAACCAACCTGTAAAAGGTATCTGCAAACGAACTGAAAAATAAACAACAGAACAACCAACTTAAAGCGATAAATCATCGATCCGAAATGCAAGACAAATACTTGGCAATATAAACAACCTGAAGACAAAGATAACAATCTCAAGATGGATATTAAACCACACAAGGACATATGACAAATTACGGAGTTTTCCGTACAAAAAGGTTCATGACAACACACCAGTTTTCAACTAACCCCATGACTGCAACTGCGGCAATCTGAGTGCAATAAACCGAAACGAAGAGACATTTATTTTTAATTTACCAGCACTAACTCCCTCTTGTAGTGCTAAGATGAAAGGGAGCATTTGATTTGGAAAAATGCAAAAATGATAATACACATTTAAAAAAATAACAACAATATATTATCTGATAGAACAAAAGCCAGGGCATTTGACAAGAAGGAAATATGGGAATACATATACATGTATGTGTCTACTGATTTTAATTCAATTTTATCATTATGTCATGCATGGGCAAACTAACAATCTGCATATACGCAAACAAAGACACAGATCAGCTGTGCAGTAACTGCAGCGTCAGCGTTAGCGTCTTTGTTTTCGCTATACTTATAGACTACTATCCCTCTTCTTTTCAAATCCGAAATTTCAAGCTTCTAGCCTTTTTCAGTGACTTTACTGCCCGGTTTGTGTTGGACCTGTTCGGAAGTCAAATTGTTGGTGTTCTCACGCACAGGCTCATCATTATGTCATGAATTGTGAATCACCAAGGAGCTTCCTGCTAACAAGAACACTTGTGATCAGAATTTTCAAGTCCCCAATGTATTTATCATAAACGCGCCAATCCACCCACCATCAGGCCTATTATTATGAAAATTTCTAGTATGGGTGAACGGAATGCCAGTATGAACAGCAATGGTGAATGGTGTAGTACTAGATAGTAAGGCTTTTCCATTTACTGCATTGGCGGTAAGATTTCATGTTCAATGACTGTTACAAGTCGGTATGATTTGCAGGCTAAATAGTCGAAATGATTCTGACACGATCAACAAAGACCCTTTGTAGTACGAGAACCCTTTGACAACATAGCAAACGTTGCAGCTTACATTACAAAACCATGCCCATGCAGTATACAGAGATTATCTATAGCTGTAACAATTGGAACTTTCATTCGACAGAATGGTTGATGTTTAATTTATATTTTTGCTCAAAACATTGATTGTGGGTACACGTTAGAACCGCATCGCCGAGGCGGTTCTAACGAGTACCCTCAATCAATGTTTTGGTTCAAAAACACGAAATATAGGTTTATACCACCGTAAACCCTTATTAAACTACATAAAAGTGGGGTATGAAGGGGTATACATTTCATGGACATGTTATCATGTTGCGTTGAGCTGTAATAAGTTTTTCATTCATATCAAAACGTATGTACTGTAACACTGAGAAAAATGTAAACGAACTGAAAAATAGGTAAAGCGATATATATACGAGATAACCGTTTGGAAAATTAATGCCAGAGAATTATGAGGCAAGATAAACTTAAAACAACAAAAAAAAAACAAAAAAAAAAAAAAAAAAAAACATCGGGCTCTAGGACTGAATATGAAGCCGTTCAAGGCCATATGACAAAAATAAAATACTTTTGCACAAAGTTCATGCCATTACAACAAAAACTTGTTGTGAAATTTAGCAATATGAAGCTTCAAGTCTCAACTGTGTTTACAAAAAAAGCGTGCCAATCCCCCATTAGAGTTATTATTAAGAAAATGTACGTCATTCTCCTGGCGATCTACTTCTTAGATTTCAGAAAAAGTCTTAACCGCACCGGGAGAAATGAACGCTTCTCGAGTGTGCCAACTTGAACAACAACCACAAATGTGCAAATGAGCTGTTTGGTATTACGGGTACTGTATCATTACACTTTACCCGAATCATGTGCATTGGCAGAACGTTTTAATTTTTAATGTCTGGTATACACATATGCAGCTAAACTGTGGGGTTGATTCTCCTGATATGAATCCAAATCATTTAGGCTTCTTTTCTTATGCTGCAGCTTATCTAAAAAGCTTCTGCAATAATGTGAAACTCGTCATGCAAAAGCATTTTTTTCATCAAGGTCATTCCTGATAAGGCATATTAATCTGTTCATGGCAGTTGTAGGCTTTGACAAAAGAATATTGAATTAACAAGAACATAACTTACTATGGAACTAAGTAGCTGCTCCGACCGACCCGGAATGTCAGCTGAGTTGTTTTGTTTCGTCCATGTACAACGCAAGTTGTCACATGACGCTGCTCAAGCGTTCTAACAAAGTAGCTTCTGAAGAGGTTCTAAGCAAATATAATGACAAATCGCATGCTGGGATCTAATTAGTCTAAAATTATCAGGCTATTAATGTAGATGTCTTAAAGGAACCAAGGCTTCGCTGTAATGGAGATGAAAATAATAAGTAAGACGCGCTACGAGTTAAAGGTTTCTAATTTGTTAAAACTCCAAACGGTCTTTTTCAGATTTGAAAACAAGCTATGGTTTAGGCGAATAGGTAAAAGATTGAATGCTAGTATTATCATACTCAGTTACCTAAACCAGTAGAATCTGTATCGTTGCGCTTGCAGTTTTGCAGCTTCTTTCGTTCACATATGAGCCACCTCGTGGGAAAACCAACAATGTGGTTTCCGAAGAGGTCCGACACAAACCGACCTGTACAAGCACAGAAGCAGGCTAGAAGCTTGAAATTTCGGAGTTAAGTAGAGGAGGAACTGTACTATCCGAGTAGCGAAAACAAAGCATGCGCGGATCCAGAAATTTTCATGAGAGGGGGTCCAACGAAAATGGTAATTTTTGGTCACAGACGAGGGGGGGGGGGGTCCAACCCCCAAAAAATCCCGAATTTACCTTTTTTTAGGTAAAATTTTCAAATTCCAGGGGGGGTCCGGACCCCCGGTCCCCCCCTCTGGATCCGCGCATGCAAAGGCGCTGATCAGCTTCGCGGTTACCGCGAAGCTGATCTGCGTCTTTGTTTTCGCATGTGCAGATTGTTGGATTTCCCATGAGGCGGCTCAATATTATAATAAAACATACGATTTCTTATAGCATGTCTTATAACAAGCTCTGTAAAAGGTTTGCGCGATATTTACATCCGGCACTTAAAATAGAACGGAAATGCTAGCCTATGCTATTTAGAGGGACACTAAAGTATGCGACAATTGGGTGCAACTATCGCCTATTATGATCACTGCAGACATAAAGTGGTGCCACTTTCTGACCATATCTAGGGCATATCGAACCGAAGATCTAAATAATGGATGTTTTACTGAATTTCTATTACAGATAGATAACTTATGCAAAAAGGTTATTTGAAGCAGGGGTTGGGGTTAGGGTTTTTTTTCTCTGACCATAGAACGTTCCTTTACTGTCGGTTCTGGCTTGGGTAGAATGTTATCATGTGACTGCAGTTAGTCATTCTGATTGTTCAAGATGGTGGCTTTACTAAACATTAGCACGCGCATAGACAATGAGAATGTTGAACTGAAAGAGGGGAAAATCTCACCTCAACTTCGTCGACATATTCAGCCTTTTTTCTCCAATGCTACCTTAATGAGGGAGGAGGGTTAGTCAGTGTCACGATTTGATAAACAAATACATCTGTTATGTTTATCTTCAGGAGAGTGCGGAGCTGGGAGAGCTGTTGGTGTCGCTGAGTTATCTCCCCACAGCCGAGCGTCTGACTGTAGTTGTGATGAAAGCAAAAGACCTCCGAGTACCCACAACAACGCCTTCTTCAGGTAGGTTTCCAGGGTTAGGCTTGTCATTAATATCAGGCATTTGTTTGCAGTCTGACCATACATCTTTACATGTAGTTTGCTTTCAATTTTGATATAGATTCAATGGGGGAGCCCCAAGGTTCTCTTGGACGATGTCTTGGAGGACTAACCTCGCTGTGGTGCCAGGTTCTGTCCTTCAGCAAGCCACATGGTTATTGCACATGGGACGGTGTCTTTGTCTCGTCATTACTGTAAATTCTTTGACTGATGCGTAAAAGTACTAAAACACACAAACAAAATAAAGGTTTGGAACAATTCAGCCAACCGTCCTGGCATTATGTCCGAACCTAACTTTAGACAAAAAGAAGCCATGCTAGTTTCTGTGTATATAAATGCTAGGCGGGCATATTATGCGACATCTTTATACAGGCTTACACTTTTACTACTTCGCCATTAAGTTCAACCAGACAGACAATAAGGAATCTTAATTAGATAGCTGGCAGATTGAGGGCATTTTCATCTAGCAAAAGCGCCTTACCGTAAGAATTCTGGCTTTCAGAAACAATAACACAATAGTTATGTTATTAAGAGCTTATAAAACGCATATGCTATATACTGTACTGTAGTTAAGAGTGTGCTTCGAAAGATGCGATTCCTTATCTATCATTTCATTTATCAGATTATAGACCTTGAGGCGGCCTGCTGAAATATGCTTTGGATCGTATAAAATAAACTATATACGAATCTCATTACTTGATTTGCAAAGCAATTTCTGCAATGTCATCAATAGCTTCTATCTCCGAGCTTTGAAACCACATTGTATTAAATCATGAATCTTCTTTAATGCACAGCATGAATACAATATAGTTAAGAAAACGAGATTCATTCTCTTTGTCATAATTACGTCGCCATGACAACGTTCAGGATTGTTCCCTATTTCAGTATATTCTGTGTTATGTTCCGACCTAATTATCAAGAAATATGGAAGGGATTTCTATAAGGCCGTCATGGTTAGAGGTTCCTTATATTTCGAACAAAAAGAATATGTAACTGTGCTTTACTGTTATTACAATACAATAAATTCGACTGATGGCACCGTTTTTAGCTCACCTGAACCAATGGCTCACAGGTAAGCTTATAGGATATGCATGCACCTGGTGTCCGTCCGGCGTCGTCGTCCAGCATTTTTAAACATCTTCTCCTCTGAAACCCCATGGCCAATCAAAGCCACATTTTATAGGAAGCCTCAATAGGAAGGGGAAACGAAAGTATATATAAATAATCAAGGTCACATGACCAAGATGGCCGCCACGCTCATATATGGTAAAAACCTTTAGCATATTAAAGGGACTCATGGTCCGCAATGTACATATAAATTATGACCTTAGGATGACATTGACCTATTTTACGGCAAAGTCAACATAGGTCGCCTATGCATTTGAATGGGGAAAACTGTAAAAATGTCAATTAAGGGGAAATCTTGCAGGAAATGGGCAGTAGGACAGAATATTAATTATTCTGAAAAAAAAAATGGACCCCAGGGGCTCATCTGCCCCTACCCCGGGGCAATATACATGTATTTTACCATGATATCCAGACCTCTTCTCCTCTGAAACCGCTTGGCCGATCAAAGCCAAATTTGATATGAAGCATCTATAGGAAAGGGGAATCAATATGTATATAAAGTATCCATGTCACATGACCAAGATGGCCGCAATGCCCATATATGGTGAAAACCTTTCAAAAGTCTTCTCCGGAACTGGTTGACTGATGTCAACGAAACTTGGTATGAAGCATCACTGACTCAAGCACTACAATAAATATATAAATCATGAACCTGTGATGACCTTGACCTATTTTATGGCAAGGTTTACATAGGTCACCTATGCATATGAATGGGTAAAACTCATTTGAAGGAAAACAACTTGCAGGAAATTGACAAATGGACATGATATTGATCATTCTGAAAAAATGGCCCCTTTACTGGGGATATTTTCCATAATATTCAAACAGGTTTACTGGTATATGCAGCAGATCTCCGGTGAGCGTTTACAGGACCATTGATCTTCTGGTTAAGGCATGATGTTGCATCAATCACGTTTCTGATATTTTTATTTTCTGAGTTTGTCTCTGTCTGTGTGTTTCAGATCCCTTTGTCCGTATAACATTGGTTATAGAAGGCAAGAAAGTAAAACGGAAGAAAACTTCGGTCAAGAAGGGCACTCACAATCCAGTTTGGAACGAGGCGCTATCATTTAATGTACCTGCTGAACTCTTAACAAAGGTCATGTTAGAATGTCACGTGGTTGACAATGATTTGATTGGCCACGGAGAGTTTGTGGGCTGCTGCGTGATTGGCTCTAATATGGGCGGAAATGAAGGACGGCATTGGAATGACATGATCCAAAACCAGCGAAAATCAATGGCAATGTGGCACCCATTACACCCTTGATTTGTTGAAAAGATGTATCTGTTGATTTGAACTGTGTTAAATGCATAAATTGCCTTAAGATGTAGAAAAAATAATTTGACATGCTGTTTCAACAATAGGGATGTGTGTAAACATGTCACGTGATCAATGAAATTCTGGTTACCATCAGGAAAACATGTCCATGAAATATATACATTAAACCCCACTTTTATAGAGAAAAACTGGGGTTTGCAGGGTTTACTTATTTTCATATTTTGCTGTAAAACATAGATTGTGGGTACTCGTTAGAACTGCTACGATGAGGCGGTTCTAACGTGTACCCACAATTTATGTTTTGAGTTAGATTAAGAAAAAATATCTAAAAAGATAATCTACTGAAAATTTTCACTTTTTGAAACTTAAGAAAAACCTGTTTATCATATGACGTCGCTGTTTTCCAGTGGATAACGTCATGTCATAAAAATCGTATGACCACACGTGTATTAACACGTTTGCGGGAATACGTAACGCCATTGACGACGTCAGTACCAACAATAAAAAGATTCATTGAAAATGTGTCTACTTCGAAGGTGATAAAATCCTATTTTAAAAGTCATATGATAAACCGAATCTTACACTCGTGGTCATTTCATATGAAATTTATTAAACTCGCCAAAGGCTCGTTTAATAAATTTCATATGAAATGACCACTCGTGTCTCGCCAAAGGCTCGTTTAATAAATTTCATATGAAATGACCACTCGTGTAAGATCCTCTATATATTACATGGGCTTGTTTTCGTAATGGCTATTCAGCAATATTTGTCTCCCGACATCAAAATATGGTTTGGGCTCTCAAGTGATTTCTGCGGGACCCAAAACATGTTCTGATGTCTGAAGAAAACGTGTCGTGTCTGAGCTGTAGATCAAACTTTAAGTTAAAGTGATAACCCGTCAGACATTTGTCAGATCTTCTGGACTGACATTTACATGAGTCGTGGGAAATTAGAACTTCACTTTCAACGTTATAATATTATGGCGTACTTGGTCCTGAGATTATAGTTTTTTGCATGCTCGTCTCAGCTGATAAAATGATAATGCCAAATTATATGAAAATTTCAGGTATCAAAAATAAGTAATTTATCCTGCTCATACATGTACATGTCAAAGTACCATAAATAATTATGATTGGCATTGTATTTATTATTTATGAGCAGATTAAATTTTAGTTTCTGATGAGTTAAGCATAAAATGAATATCATAACCTTGGGACCGACATATATATTACATAATCATAGGTTTAACACCGTAATTGCAACACGTTCTATCAATCGAACTGCTTATTTCAATCAGGAAATGGTACAATTTTATAAAACACTGACTGTCAAATGGCACTCCGCTTCAGTTCAGTTTGTAGCGTGTCAAAATCACCATGTTGCTTTCTGCCTATTCATGTGCTACATTGGTCTAATCACCACATTGTAAATGCATGTATAAAGTTACAAACTATATTTGAGCCGCATCATGAGAATTTTTGCCTATCCAAAAACAAAGGCGCAGATCAGCTGTGCAGTAACTGCGCAGCTGATCTGTGCTTTTATTTTCAGTGACTGTGCAGACCGCTTTGTGTCGGACCTGGTCGAAAATCCGGGCCGAAGACCTGTTTTCTCGCGTCGCGGCTCATTTCATACCCCTTCATTTGAATGATCACTAAATACTGTCTGCAATGTTCAATAACGGACACTTTAGATTTTTTTTGTTTCAGTTTAACGTCTCTTTCAAGATTATTTCAGCTCATATGAGGTGGGCCAATCAGTAGGTGGGGCGAAAACGGGAGAACCTCGAGAAAAACCACCTGACACACCCGCAAGCAGAACTTGGCTTGTCTCACATGTGGCCAGAGCGGGGCTCGAACCCACACCAGACACAGCGGTGAGATGATCGAATGGTTAAGTGCAGTAATGAAATATCAGCGCTCTAAACCACTCGGCCACGGGGGCCGTCCACTTTAGATTTGATGTATATACAGTATTATACACATAATTGCTTTGAAAATAGTTTCATTAAAACAGACAGTTAATCAGTCAACACACAACATGCATTTCCATCTCATTATGACTGAAAAAATATTGGCTGGGATGTCCGACCACCAAATACACAGACAAAACAATATACATCACGAACGTCACGAAATCATATAATCACCTACGTTAAGCTTTATCATGTCCAACACATGTATGCTTCTCGCACTTAGGGATTGTGGCATATTGATGGGCTTGAGAATCCATTCAAAACTATATAGAATAAGCTCTGACTGACCATGAGATTACTGATTACATGTAACAAATTGTACCTGTGTAGGAAAAAAAATTAAGTCAAACCGTCCATACAGATATGCCCATATATTTTGAAACCCATTTCGGATGTTATGTTTCCCCAATGTATGGTAGAGGTCACATAAAATATATGCAGATTTCCGACATTACTATAGCAGTTGACAACAAATCAAACAATTTAAAGCTCGTACATGTACACATCGAGTCGTGAGACTGGCGGTTTTTCGGATGGCAAAACTGATTTCAACGCGTTTTATTTAGGGATTCTGCTTGTAGCCTTTACTATTCCAAACAAACAATCTCTGTTTAACCCATATTTGACGAATGGATTTTCCCATCATTATCATTTGGGTGAGTCCACTTTCATTTTAGGGGCGTCAGGAGTGATTTTTTAAATTTAATTCAATTTGTCACTGAAAATTCTGTAAGCAAACAGAATAGCCCCAGATGGGACGCCGCGTTCTGCGGCGTCACATATGGGACTATTCTGTTTGCCTATGTCCCATAAAAGGGACACCAGGCTTAAATGAGTTAATGCGTTCACCTATATAAGCATGTACATGTACTTGCTTTTTAAGAATACAATGTACTTATTTATATGTGGGAGAGTACACGCATAACATCTAGGAACCATCATGAACATAAACATTTTTCTTTTCATTATGTTTTGTTTTATTATACCACAACGATAACATTTTTGGGAACCCGTACAATGTGGTTACGTATGTCTTAAGCTTCGAAAGAGCCTATAATTGTACTGGAAATATCTTTTTTTTCATTGCTTTCAACAAACATTTGCCCCAATTGTATATAAATTATTTCTGGTATAACAAACACTTGAATTCAGATACAATAGCTAAGAGAAAGTTTCGACATTTTTATATGAAGCGGTATGGCCCTTAATTTTGGCCCATACTTTCAAAACTGTTATAGCAGTGATACATTAGAATAGAATAAAAATATACTTACGTTTATTTTACTACCCCGTATGATTCTTGGAAAGAAATTATGTTGCAGCATTTTCGAGGTACTACCTACGTTCTTAACAATGATGTGATAGCCCAATCTAGTAGGAAAAACTGTTATTTTTAGATCTTCAAAAGACTTAGAAAATATAGAACACGTATTTATATTTTTGGACAAGCAAAATCTATTTTCTTACAATGTTTGCTTTATGACTATGATGCTATTAAATGGATACCACAACTAATAACAATGTCTCTGTTGTCATTCCACTCCAGTTAATACCCGTACTACATGACTGTTACAATATGTATGGAGGACTAAATGCTAAAATAGTTTAAATATGTCATCACGCTGCAGTCAACACTGCAAGCTTCACAGAAAACCACATGCATTGCTTCTGAAATAATTATAATGTTCAAAATGAATGCCACCTATTTAAAGAAGCCTGATATTTTTATCCTTATCGAAAGCCAAGGGGCGAATATTTGGGGAATGTGGGCGGGGAGTGGAATATTATTTGAAGACCCTCCGGAATTTTCATTTGAAAACAGACATACAAACCTAATATATGAGCCGCCACGTGGGAAAACCAACAATCTGCATATGCGAAAACAAAGGCGCAGATCAGCTTCGCAGAAACTGCGAAGCTGATCAGCGCCTTTATTTTCGCTGCATGGATAGTACAATTTCTCTACTTTCTAAATTCAAAATTTCCAGTCTCTAGCCATCTTCTGTGCTAGTACAGGCCGGTTTGTGTTGTGTCAGACCTGTTCGGAAACAACATTGTTTGTTTTCCCACGAGGCGGCTCATATATTTCGATAAGCATATGAAACAGATACACACATGAAAGAAAACAACATAAGGAGCACCGCATTGGAATGGTCAGAATTTATTGACGGCAATTACAAAGGATCAAAACATCTACAAAATAGGTCCTTATAGTAAGTCTTAAACTGGTCAATGAATCACTAAACTATATGAGCTGCCACATGGGAAAACCATCAATCTGTTTAGGCGAAAACAAAGGCGCAGATCAGCTTCGCAGTAACCGCGAAGCTGATCAGCGCCTTTGTTTTCGCTACAGGTTAGTACCTTTCCTTTACTTTCTAAATACAAAATTTCCAGCCTCTAACCAACTTCTGTGACTGTACAGCCCGGTTTGCGTCGGACCTGGTCGGAACCCATATTGTTTGTTTTCTCACGCACAGGCTCAAACGAACCAGCAGTTCTGGACAGATGCGAGCTGCTTGGAAGCTTATAAACAACACCAAAAATCTATAGCACGAAAACGCTCTGGCCCAACCACCCTCAAAGATGAAGCATTAAACCAGTGTGTGTGTGTGTTGTTTTGGTGGCTGCATGGCAACTTTTTCTTTTGGTGTTTTTCAACCATTAGAACGGAGTAATACATGTTAGCATACGAGGCAATTTTGTCCAGATGGTATTGACTGGTAGAGTCAATGTAAGCAGGGCGGACTTGTTTGCTAATCAAAGAGGAATTAACTCAGGCATCTAGACAATGTTAATAAGTTCCAGTAACCTCTCTTCGTTTACTGTTATACTTCCAGAATATGTGACGTTGTTAGAAAAAAGACGTAACCCTAAAGAAGATTGACTGCTATTTAAGAGCATTCTGTTTCTGCAAGGGAAAGATGATATCTCTAGAACCGTTTAATATTTGCAAATGACGGTATATAAAAAGATCTAAGCTTGAAACAAACTAAATACATTTCATGTCGTTTAGCTTTTAAAGACGGAAGGTAAAAAATGTAAGCATAGAAATTTAGAAATTCTGAAAATGTAGTGACTGTTTGCCTGACAACATGGCCCGTATTATCAGAAGTTAATTTACGGTCTTCGATTCACATATAACATTTTCTGCGGCACTTGATTACATATGCTTATATGTTGACTTTTATCATTACCAAAACATGCCCATGTAATATGCTGATTTTTCTTAAGTTGTGAAAATTGAAAATGTTTAGTAGAAAATTATGGATATTTTTCATATATTTGCTCAAAACATAGATTGTGGGTACACGTTAGAACCGCCTTGTCGAGGCGGCTCTAACGGGAACCCAGTCTATGTTTTGGAGCAAAAATAAGAAAGATAGATATACCCCTGCATACCCCAGTTTTGTTATATAAAAGTGGGGTATAAGGGAGTATATATTACACGGACATGCTTTCCTGATGTTAAGCGACATAAGTTTTGGATAAACACGCAGTGGAATCTCGTATGAATCATAACCAATCTAAAATGCACCTGCGTGTCTCTCATGTTGCAAATATTATAAGAAAATATTGCATTTTCTCAAAGACTTGAAAACAAAACAAAAAGTGCATAGTTGCGTGAGAATGGGTGGTGTAAATTCAGGTCAACTTATTTCCCGCAAAATATTCTTGCGTTTTATTTCAAATTGATGTTCGTACTCCATAAACCCAAGGCAAGTGATAGTTTTTTGATAGAGTGTATAAACATGCAGATCAGCTAAATATGCTCATGATAGGACTTCATTAAAAACGGACACGGGCAAATATTTGTCTAAATCCTTTGTATTCTTAGTAGTCTGCCGAACTCAGCAAATCTAAAGATTGATTTGTCAAAGGCCACGCCAAAAATAGCCAACGATCGGACTTCAAAGATATGGTACAGTTTTAAAAATGGTAGGACTGTTTTCATGTAATACTTGTTTCCCTCATTGTATAATTATTTACTGGATAAAGGTTTTAAACTGAAAGTTTCATATTACTGTTTTGGTTTGGCTTAAAGGCCTAAGTCAGCCGCTGGGTGGCAGGAGATTAATACCTTTATTAAGACAGGTAATACAGGTAAAGATGTCCTACTGTGCAGCTACTGGCATATTTATTGTCTTATTAATAATCCACAAGACACTACCTGTTTGAATAGAGTGCAGCAAAATTTATCACATGCATGTGCGTTATCTATTTTACAAGCGAGCATATATCAGTTATTCCACAGGTAGCAGCCACAGCCAAATTGAGCATTGGATTTTAGGAGCTGCTGGATATGTTAACCATTTGGAGTCTAGACAAATACTAGGTGGGTGAAGTTAGCCGAAACAGCCGAAGTAGCAGAATCTGCTGGCAGAAGTAGCCGAAACAGCCGAATCAGCTGTTACTGCTAGCAGAACCAGCCGAAACTGCCAACATGAAATTTAAGTTCCACAGACGAGATATAACGGGGTTTGAAGAAAGAAAAGCCCAAGAAAAATATTACGAAAATGACCGAAAATACACACTTCCATATAAAAAAAGCAAAGTGCGGATACCTTCTTCGGCTGTGAACCTGTCATCGCCGAGCGCGGACTTTCGGGAGCTAGCGACTTTATGGGTTTTACAGTAGAATGGTGGCACTTTCAGGCCACATAAGCCGCTATGCCAGAAAACCCTGGTTTCCAAGAAATAGGGGTACAAATATGACCAAAACTTCCGTATAGAAAAGACATGCCGCGGATACCCTCTTCGGCTGGGTACTTTTTCGACTTTCGGGAGTTGAAGACCCAGTGGGGTTTGTAGTCCATACAAGTGCCTTCACGGCCCATAGGTCGGCTATTCCGGGAAAACTCTGCTTTCCCGGAAATTTTAACTGGAACATTGGGTACTATAACATGTGCCGGTAGGGGGTGGGGTAATTTGCAGGCCTGTCATCGCCGAGCGCGGACTTTCGGGATCTAGCCACCTAGTGGGTCTTACAGTAGAAAGGTGGCACTCTCAGACCACATGCACCGCTATGCCGGGAAAACTCTGGTTTCCGAGAAATAGGGGGACAAATATGACCGAAAATGCACATTTCTGTATAGAAAAGGCATGCCGCGGGTACCCTCTTCGGCTGGGTATTTTTTCGACTTTCGGGAGTTGGAGACCCAGTGGGTTTTGTAGTCCATACAAGTGCCTTCACGGCCCATAGGTCGGCTATTCCGGGAAAACTCTGGTTTCTCGGAAATTTTAACTCGAACATTGGGCATTATAACATGTGCCGGTAGGGGGTGGGGTAATTTGCAGGCCTGTCATCGCCGAGCGCGGACTTTCGGGAGCTAGCCACCTAGTGGGTCTTACAGTAGAAGGGTGGCACTCACAGACCACATGCACCGCTATGCCGGGAAAACTCTGGTTTCCGAGAAATAGGGGGACAAATATGACCGAAAATGCACATTTCCGTATAGAAAAGGCATGCCGCGGGTACCCTCTTCGGCTGGGTACTTTTTCGACTTTCGGGAGTTGGAGGCCCAGTGGGTTTTGTAGTCCATACAAGTGCCTTCACGGCCCATAGGTCGGCTATTCCGGGAAAACTCTGGTTTCTCGGAAATTTTAACTCGAACATTGGGCACTATAACATGTGCCGGTAGGGGGTGGGGTAATTTGCAGGCCTGTCATCGCCGAGCGCGGACTTTCGGGAGCTAGCCACCTAGTGGGTCTTACAGTAGAAGGGTGGCACTCTCAGACCACACGCACCGCTATGCCGGGAAAACTCTGGTTTCCGAGAAATATGGGGACAAATATGACCGAAAATGCACATTTCTGTATAGAAAAGGCATGCCGCGGGTACCCTCTTCGGCTGGGTATTTTTTCGACTTTCGGGAGTTGGGAACCCAGTGGGTTTTGTAGTCCATACAAGTGCCTTCACGGCCCATAGGTCGGCTATTCCGGGAAAACTCTGGTTTCTCGGAAATTTTAACTCGAACATTAGGCACTATAACATGTGTCGGTAGGGGGTGGGGTAATTTGCAGGCCTGTCATCGCCGAGCGCGGACTTTCGGGAGCTAGCCACCTAGTGGGTCTTACAGTAGAATGCTGGCACTCTCAGACCACGCGCACCGCTATGCCGGGAAAACTCTGGTTTCCGAGAAATAGGGGGACAAATATGACCGAAAATGCACATTTCCGTATAGAAAAGGCATGCCGCGGATACCCTCTTCGGCTGGGTATTTTTTCGACTTTCGGGAGTTGGAGACCCAGTGGGTTTTGTAGACCAAACAAGTGCCTTCACGGCCCATAGGTCGGCTATTCCGGGAAAACTCTGGTTTCTCGGAAATTTTAACTCGAACATTAGGCACTATAACATATGCTGGTAGGGGGTGGGGTAATTTGCAGGCCTGTCATCGCCGAGCGCGGACTTTCGAGAGCTAGCCACCTAGTGGGTCTTACAGTAGAAGGGTGGCACTTTCAGACCACATGCACCGCTATGCCGGGAAAACTCTGGTTTCCGAGAAATAGGGGGACAAATATGACCGAAAATGCACATTTCCGTATAGAAAAGGCATACCGCGGGTACCCTCTTCGGCTGGGTACTTTTTCGACTATCGGGAGTTGGAGACCCAGTGGGTTTTGTAGTCCATACAAGTGCCTTCACGGCCCATAGGTCGGCTATTCCGGGTAAACTCTGGTTTCTCGGAAATTTTAACTCGAACATTGGGCACTATAACATGTGTCGGTAGGGGGTGGGGTAATTTGCAGGCCTGTCATCGCCGAGCGCGGACTTTCGGGAGCTAGCCACCTAGTGGGTCTTACAGTAGAAGGATGGCACTCTCAGACCACATGCACCACTATGCCGGGAAAACTCTGGTTTCCGAGAAATAGGGGGACAAATATGACGGAAAATGCACTTTTCCGTATAAAAAAGGCATGCCGCGGGTACCCTCTTCGGCTGGATACTTTTTCGACTTTCGGGAGTTGGAGACCCAGTGGGTTTTGTAGTCCATACAAGTGCCTTCACGGCCCATAGGTCGGCTATTCCGGGAAAACTCTGGTTTCTCGGAAATTTTAACTCGAACATTGGGCACTATAACATGTGCCGGTAGTGGGGAGGTAATTTGCAGGCCTGTCATCGCCGAGCGCGGACTTTCGGGATCTAGCCACCTAGTGGGTTTTACAGTAGAAGGGTGGCACTCTCAGACCACATGCACCGCTATGCCGGGAAAACTCTGGTTTCCAAGAAATAGGGGGACAAATATGACCGAAAATGCACATTTCCGTATAGAAAAGACATGCCGCGGGTACCCTCTTCGGCTGGGTACTTTTATGACTTTCGGGAGTTGGAGACCCAGTGGGTTTTGTAGTCCATACAAGTGCCTTCACGGCCCATAGGTCGGCTATTCCGGGAAAACTCTGGTTTTTCGGAAATTTTAACTCGAACATTGGGCACTATAACATGTGTCGGTAGGGGGTGGGGTAATTTGCAGGCCTGTCATCGCCGAGCGCGGACTTTCAGGAGCTAGCCACCTAGAGGGTCTTACAGTAGAAGGGTGGCACTCTCAGACCACGCGCACCGCTATGCCGGGAAAACTCTGGTTTCCGAGAAATAGGGGGACAAATATGACCGAAAATGCACATTTCCGTATAGAAAAGGCATGCCGCGGGTACCCTCTTCGGCTGGATACTTTTTCGACTTTCGGGAGTTGGAGACCCAGTGGATTTTGTAGTCCATACAAGTGCCTTCACGGCCCATAGGTCGGCTATTCCGGGAAAACTCTGGTTTCTCGGAAATTTTAACTCGAACATTGGGCACTATTACATGTGTCGGTAGGGGGTGGGGTAATTTGCAGGCCTGTCATCGCCGAGCGCGGACTTTCGGGAGCTAGCCACCTAGTGGGTCTTACAGTAGAAGGATGGCACTCTCAGACCACATGCACCACTATGCCGGGAAAACTCTGGTTTCCGAGAAATAGGGGGACAAATATGACGGAAAATGCACATTTCCGTATAGAAAAGGCATGCCGCGGGTACCCTCTTCGGCTGGATACTTTTTCGACTTTCGGGAGTTGGAGACCCAGTGGGTTTTGTAGTCCATACAAGTGCCTTCACGGCCCATAGGTCGGCTATTCCGGGAAAACTATGGTTTCTCGGAAATTTTAACTCGAACATTGGGCACTATAACATGTGCCGGTAGGGGTGAGGTAATTTGCAGGCCTGTCATCGCCGAGCGCGGACTTTCGGGAGCTAGCCACCTAGTGGGTCTTACAGTAGAAGGGTGGCACTCACAGACCACACGCACCGCTATGCCGGGAAAACTCTGGTTTCCGAGAAATAGGGGGGCAAATATGACCGAAAATGCACATTTCCGTATAGAAAAGGCATGCCGCGGGTACCCTCTTCGGCTGGGTACTTTTTCGACTTTCGGGAGTTGGAGACCCAGTGGGTTTCCGAGAAATAGGGGGACAAATATGACCGAAAATGCACATTTCCGTATAGAAAAGGCATACCGCGGGTACCCTCTTCGGCTGGGTACTTTTTCGACTATCGGGAGTTGGATACCCAGTGGGTTTTGTAGTCCATACAAGTGCCTTCACGGCCCATAGGTCGGCTATTCCGGGAAAACTCTGGTTTCTCGGAAATTTTAACTCGAACATTGGGCACTATAACATGTGTCGGTAGGGGGTGGGGTAATTTGCAGGCCTGTCATCGCCGAGCGCGGACTTTCGGGAGCTAGCCACCTAGTGGGTCTTACAGTAGAAGGATGGCACTCTCAGACCACATGCACCACTATGCCGGGAAAACTCTGGTTTCCGAGAAATAGGGGGACAAATATGACGGAAAATGCACATTTCCGTATAGAAAAGGCATGCCGCGGGTACCCTCTTCGGCTGGATACTTTTTCGACTTTCGGGAGTTGGAGACCCAGTGGGTTTTGTAGTCCATACAAGTGCCTTCACGGCCCATAGGTCGGCTATTCCGGGAAAACTATGGTTTCTCGGAAATTTTAACTCGAACATTGGGCACTATAACATGTGCCGGTAGGGGTGAGGTAATTTGCAGGCCTGTCATCGCCGAGCGCGGAATTTTGGGAGCTAGCCACCTAGTGGGTTTTACAGTAGAAGGGTGGCACTCTCAGACCACATGCACCGCTATGCCGGGAAAACTCTGGTTTCCAAGAAATAGGGGGACAAATATGACCGAAAATGCACATTTCCGTAAAGAAAAGACATGCCGCGGGTACCCTCTTCGGCTGGGTACTTTTTCGACTTTCGGGAGTTGGAGACCCAGTGGGTTTTGTAGTCCATACAAGTGCCTTCACGGCCCATAGGTCGGCTATTTCGGGAAAACTCTGGTTTCTCGGAAATTTTAACTCGAACATTGGGCACTATAACATGTGCCGGTAGGGGGTGGGGTAATTTGCAGGCCTGTCGTCGCCGAGCGCGGACTTTCGGGAGCTAGCCTTCTAGTGGGTCTTACAGTAGAAGGGTGGCACTCTCAGACCACACGCACCGCTATGCCGAGAAAACTCTGGTTTCCGAGAAATAGGGGGAGAAATATGACCGAAAATGCACAGTTCCGTATAGAAAAGGCATGCCGCGGGTACCCTCTTCGGCTGGGTACTTTTTCGACTTTCGGGAGTTGGAGACCCAGTGGGTTTTGTAGTCCATACAAGTGCCTTCACGGCCCATAGGTCGGCTATTCCGGGAAAACTCTGGTTTCTCGGAAATTTTAACTCGAACATTGGGCATTATAACATGTGCCGGTAGGGGGTGGGGTAATTTGCAGGCCTGTCATCGCCGAGCGCGGACTTTCGGGAGCTAGCCACCTAGTGGGTCTTACAGTAGAAGGGTGGCACTCACAGACCACATGCACCGCTATGCCGGGAAAACTCTGGTTTCCGAGAAATAGGGGGACAAATATGACCGAAAATGCACATTTCCGTATAGAAAAGGCATGCCGCGGGTACCCTCTTCGGCTGGGTACTTTTTCGACTTTCGGGAGTTGGAGACCCAGTGGGTTTTGTAGTCCATACCAGTGCCTTTACGGCCCATAGGTCGGCTATTCCGGGAAAACTCTGGTTTCTCGGAAATTTTAACTCGAACATTGGGCACTATAACATGTGCCGGTAGGGGGTGGGGTAATTTGCAGGCCTGTCGTCGCCGAGCGCGGACTTTCGGGAGCTAGCCTTCTAGTGGGTCTTACAGTAGAAGGGTGGCACTCTCAGACCACACGCACCGCTATGCCAAGAAAACTCTGGTTTCCGAGAAATAGGGGGAGAAATATGAACGAAAATGCACATTTCCGTATAGAAAAGGCATGCCGCGGGTACCCTCTTCGGCTGGGTACTTTTTCGACTTTCGGGAGTTGGAGACCCAGTGGGTTTTGTAGTCCATACAAGTGCCTTCACGGCCCATAGGTCGGCTATTCCGGGAAAACTCTGGTTTCTCGGAAATTTTAACTCGAACATTGGGCACTATAACATGTGCCGGTAGGGGGTGGGGTAATTTGCAGGCCTGTCGTCGCCGAGCGCGGACTTTCGGGAGCTAGCCTTCTAGTGGGTCTTACAGTAGAAGGGTGGCACTCTCAGACCACACGCACCGCTATGCCGAGAAAACTCTGGTTTCCGAGAAATAGGGGGAGAAATATGACCGAAAATGCACATTTCCGTATAGAAAAGGCATGCCGCGGGTACCCTCTTCGGCTGGGTACTTTTTCGACTTTCGGGAGTTGGAGACCCAGTGGGTTTTGTAGTCCATACAAGTGCCTTCACGGCCCATAGGTCGGCTATTCCGGGAAAACTCTGGTTTCTCGGAAATTTTAACTCGAACATTGGGCATTATAACATGTGCCGGTAGGGGGTGGGGTAATTTGCAGGCCTGTCATCGCCGAGCGCGGACTTTCGGGAGCTAGCCACCTAGTGGGTCTTACAGTAGAAGGGTGGCACTCACAGACCACATGCACCGCTATGCCGGGAAAACTCTGGTTTCCGAGAAATAGGGGGACAAATATGACCGAAAATGCACATTTCCGTATAGAAAAGGCATGCCGCGGGTACCCTCTTCGGCTGGGTACTTTTTCGACTTTCGGGAGTTGGAGACCCAGTGGGTTTTGTAGTCCATACAAGTGCCTTTACGGCCCATAGGTCGGCTATTCCGGGAAAACTCTGGTTTCTCGGAAATTTTAACTCGAACATTGGGCACTATAACATGTGCCGGTAGGGGGTGGGGTAATTTGCAGGCCTGTCATCGCCGAGCGCGGACTTTCGGGAGCTAGCCACCTAGTGGGTCTTACAGTAGAAGGGTGGCACTCTCAGACCACACGCACCGCTATGCCGGGAAAACTCTGGTTTCCGAGAAATAGGGGGACAAATATGACCGAAAATGCACATTTCCGCATAGAAAAGGCATGCCGCGGGTACCCTCTTCGGCTGGGTACTTTTTCGACTTTCGGGAGTTGGAGACCCAGTGGGTTTTGTAGTCCATACAAGTGCCTTCACGGCCCATAGGTCGGCTATTTCGGGAAAACTCTGGTTTCTCGGAAATTTTAACTCGAACATTGGGCACTATAACATGTGCCGGTAGGGGGTGGGGTAATTTGCAGGCCTGTCGTCGCCGAGCGCGGACTTTCGGGAGCTAGCCTTCTAGTGGGTCTTACAGTAGAAGGGTGGCACTCTCAGACCACACGCACCGCTATGCCGAGAAAACTCTGGTTTCCGAGAAATAGGGGGAGAAATATGACCGAAAATGCACAGTTCCGTATAGAAAAGGCATGCCGCGGGTACCCTCTTCGGCTGGGTACTTTTTCGACTTTCGGGAGTTGGAGACCCAGTGGGTTTTGTAGTCCATACAAGTGCCTTCACGGCCCATAGGTCGGCTATTCCGGGAAAACTCTGGTTTCTCGGAAATTTTAACTCGAACATTGGGCATTATAACATGTGCCGGTAGGGGGTGGGGTAATTTGCAGGCCTGTCATCGCCGAGCGCGGACTTTCGGGAGCTAGCCACCTAGTGGGTCTTACAGTAGAAGGGTGGCACTCACAGACCACATGCACCGCTATGCCGGGAAAACTCTGGTTTCCGAGAAATAGGGGGACAAATATGACCGAAAATGCACATTTCCGTATAGAAAAGGCATGCCGCGGGTACCCTCTTCGGCTGGGTACTTTTTCGACTTTCGGGAGTTGGAGACCCAGTGGGTTTTGTAGTCCATACCAGTGCCTTTACGGCCCATAGGTCGGCTATTCCGGGAAAACTCTGGTTTCTCGGAAATTTTAACTCGAACATTGGGCACTATAACATGTGCCGGTAGGGGGTGGGGTAATTTGCAGGCCTGTCGTCGCCGAGCGCGGACTTTCGGGAGCTAGCCTTCTAGTGGGTCTTACAGTAGAAGGGTGGCACTCTCAGACCACACGCACCGCTATGCCGAGAAAACTCTGGTTTCCGAGAAATAGGGGGAGAAATATGAACGAAAATGCACATTTCCGTATAGAAAAGGCATGCCGCGGGTACCCTCTTCGGCTGGGTACTTTTTCGACTTTCGGGAGTTGGAGACCCAGTGGGTTTTGTAGTCCATACAAGTGCCTTCACGGCCCATAGGTCGGCTATTCCGGGAAAACTCTGGTTTCTCGGAAATTTTAACTCGAACATTGGGCACTATAACATGTGCCGGTAGGGGGTGGGGTAATTTGCAGGCCTGTCGTCGCCGAGCGCGGACTTTCGGGAGCTAGCCTTCTAGTGGGTCTTACAGTAGAAGGGTGGCACTCTCAGACCACACGCACCGCTATGCCGAGAAAACTCTGGTTTCCGAGAAATAGGGGGAGAAATATGACCGAAAATGCACATTTCCGTATAGAAAAGGCATGCCGCGGGTACCCTCTTCGGCTGGGTACTTTTTCGACTTTCGGGAGTTGGAGACCCAGTGGGTTTTGTAGTCCATACAAGTGCCTTCACGGCCCATAGGTCGGCTATTCCGGGAAAACTCTGGTTTCTCGGAAATTTTAACTCGAACATTGGGCATTATAACATGTGCCGGTAGGGGGTGGGGTAATTTGCAGGCCTGTCATCGCCGAGCGCGGACTTTCGGGAGCTAGCCACCTAGTGGGTCTTACAGTAGAAGGGTGGCACTCACAGACCACATGCACCGCTATGCCGGGAAAACTCTGGTTTCCGAGAAATAGGGGGACAAATATGACCGAAAATGCACATTTCCGTATAGAAAAGGCATGCCGCGGGTACCCTCTTCGGCTGGGTACTTTTTCGACTT
Source organism: Rugalucina vietnamica (assembly GCA_964017185.1). Classification (NCBI taxonomy): domain Eukaryota; kingdom Metazoa; phylum Mollusca; class Bivalvia; order Lucinida; family Lucinidae; genus Rugalucina; species Rugalucina vietnamica. Next base: position 47,423,689 of record OZ024874.1, read on the forward strand.
TCGGGAGTTGGAGACCCAGTGGGTTTTGTAGTCCATACAAGTGCCTTTACGGCCCATAGGTCGGCTATTCCGGGAAAACTCTGGTTTCTCGGAAATTTTAACTCGAACATTGGGCACTATAACATGTGCCGGTAGGGGGTGGGGTAATTTGCAGGCCTGTCGTCGCCGAGCGCGGACTTTCGGGAGCTAGCCTTCTAGTGGGTCTTACAGTAGAAGGGTGGCACTCTCAGACCACACGCACCGCTATGCCGAGAAAACTCTGGTTTCCGAGAAATAGGGGGAGAAATATGACCGAAAATGCACATTTCCGTATAGAAAAGGCATGCCGCGGGTACCCTCTTCGGCTGGGTACTTTTTCGACTTTCGGGAGTTGAAGACCCAGTGGGTTTTGTAGTCCATACAAGTGCCTTCACGGCCCATAGGTCGGCTATTCCGGGAAAACTCTGGTTTCTCGGAAATTTTAACTCGAACATTGGGCATTATAACATGTGCCGGTAGGTGGTGGGGTAATTTGCAGGCCTGTCATCGCCGAGCGCGGACTTTCGGGAGCTAGCCACCTAGTGGGTCTTACAGTAGAAGGGTGGCACTCACAGACCACATGCACCGCTATGCCGGGAAAACTCTGGTTTCCGAGAAATAGGGGGACAAATATGACCGAAAATGCACATTTCCGTATAGAAAAGGCATGCCGCGGGTACCCTCTTCGGCTGGGTACTTTTTCGACTTTCGGGAGTTGGAGACCCAGTGGGTTTTGTAGTCCATACAAGTGCCTTTACGGCCCATAGGTCGGCTATTCCGGGAAAACTCTGGTTTCTCGGAAATTTTAACTCGAACATTGGGCACTATAACATGTGCCGGTAGGGGGTGGGGTAATTTGCAGGCCTGTCATCGCCGAGCGCGGACTTTCGGGAGCTAGCCACCTAGTGGGTCTTACAGTAGAAGGGTGGCACTCTCAGACCACACGCACCGCTATGCCGGGAAAACTCTGGTTTCCGAGAAATAGGGGGACAAATATGACCGAAAATGCACATTTCCGCATAGAAAAGGCATGCCGCGGGTACCCTCTTCGGCTGGGTACTTTTTCGACTTTCGGGAGTTGGAGACCCAGTGGGTTTTGTAGTCCATACAAGTGCCTTCACGGCCCATAGGTCGGCTATTCCGGGAAAACTCTGGTTTCTCGGAAATTTTAACTCGAACATTGGGCACCATAACATGTGCCGGTAGGGGGTGGGGTAATTTGCAGGCCTGTCGTCGCCGAGCGCGGACTTTCGGGAGCTAGCCTTCTAGTGGGTCTTACAGTAGAAGGGTGGCACTCTCAGACCACACGCACCGCTATGCCGGGAAAACTCTGGTTTCCGAGAAATAGGGGGAGAAATATGACCGAAAATGCACATTTCCGTATAGAAAAGGCATGCCGCGGGTACCCTCTTCGGCTGGGTACTTTTTCGACTTTCGGGAGTTGGAGACCCAGTGGGTTTTGTAGTCCATACAAGTGCCTTCACGGCCCATAGGTCGGCTATTCCGGGAAAACTCTGGTTTCTCGGAAATTTTAACTCGAACATTGGGCATTATAACATGTGCCGGTAGGGGGTGGGGTAATTTGCAGGCCTGTCATCGCCGAGCGCGGACTTTCGGGAGCTAGCCACCTAGTGGGTCTTACAGTAGAAGGGTGGCACTCACAGACCACATGCACCGCTATGCCGGGAAAACTCTGGTTTCCGAGAAATAGGGGGACAAATATGACCGAAAATGCACATTTCCGTATAGAAAAGGCATGCCGCGGGTACCCTCTTCGGCTGGGTACTTTTTCGACTTTCGGGAGTTGGAGACCCAGTGGGTTTTGTAGTCCATACAAGTGCCTTTACGGCCCATAGGTCGGCTATTCCGGGAAAACTCTGGTTTCTCGGAAATTTTAACTCGAACATTGGGCACTATAACATGTGCCGGTAGGGGGTGGGGTAATTTGCAGGCCTGTCATCGCCGAGCGCGGACTTTCGGGAGCTAGCCACCTAGTGGGTCTTACAGTAGAAGGGTGGCACTCTCAGACCACACGCACCGCTATGCCGGGAAAACTCTGGTTTCCGAGAAATAGGGGGACAAATATGACCGAAAATGCACATTTCCGCATAGAAAAGGCATGCCGCGGGTACCCTCTTCGGCTGGGTACTTTTTCGACTTTCGGGAGTTGGAGACCCAGTGGGTTTTGTAGTCCATACAAGTGCCTTCACGGCCCATAGGTCGGCTATTTCGGGAAAACTCTGGTTTCTCGGAAATTTTAACTCGAACATTGGGCACTATAACATGTGCCGGTAGGGGGTGGGGTAATTTGCAGGCCTGTCGTCGCCGAGCGCGGACTTTCGGGAGCTAGCCTTCTAGTGGGTCTTACAGTAGAAGGGTGGCACTCTCAGACCACACGCACCGCTATGCCGAGAAAACTCTGGTTTCCGAGAAATAGGGGGAGAAATATGACCGAAAATGCACAGTTCCGTATAGAAAAGGCATGCCGCGGGTACCCTCTTCGGCTGGGTACTTTTTCGACTTTCGGGAGTTGGAGACCCAGTGGGTTTTGTAGTCCATACAAGTGCCTTCACGGCCCATAGGTCGGCTATTCCGGGAAAACTCTGGTTTCTCGGAAATTTTAACTCGAACATTGGGCATTATAACATGTGCCGGTAGGGGGTGGGGTAATTTGCAGGCCTGTCATCGCCGAGCGCGGACTTTCGGGAGCTAGCCACCTAGTGGGTCTTACAGTAGAAGGGTGGCACTCTCAGACCACACGCACCGCTATGCCGGGAAAACTCTGGTTTCCGAGAAATAGGGGGACAAATATGACCGAAAATGCACATTTCCGCATAGAAAAGGCATGCCGCGGGTACCCTCTTCGGCTGGGTACTTTTTCGACTTTCGGGAGTTGGAGACCCAGTGGGTTTTGTAGTCCATACAAGTGCCTTCACGGCCCATAGGTCGGCTATTCCGGGAAAACTCTGGTTTCTCGGAAATTTTAACTCGAACATTGGGCATTATAACATGTGCCGGTAGGGGGTGGGGTAATTTGCAGGCCTGTCATCGCCGAGCGCGGACTTTCGGGAGCTAGCCACCTAGTGGGTCTTACAGTAGAAGGGTGGCACTCACAGACCACATGCACCGCTATGCCGGGAAAACTCTGGTTTCCGAGAAATAGGGGGACAAATATGACCGAAAATGCACATTTCCGTATAGAAAAGGCATGCCGCGGGTACCCTCTTCGGCTGGGTACTTTTTCGACTTTCGGGAGTTGGAGACCCAGTGGGTTTTGTAGTCCATACAAGTGCCTTTACGGCCCATAGGTCGGCTATTCCGGGAAAACTCTGGTTTCTCGGAAATTTTAACTCGAACATTGGGCACTATAACATGTGCCGGTAGGGGGTGGGGTAATTTGCAGGCCTGTCATCGCCGAGCGCGGACTTTCGGGAGCTAGCCACCTAGTGGGTCTTACAGTAGAAGGGTGGCACTCTCAGACCACATGCACCGCTATGCCGGGAAAACTCTGGTTTCCGAGAAATAGGGGGACAAATATGACCGAAAATGCACATTTCCGCATAGAAAAGGCATGCCGCGGGTACCCTCTTCGGCTGGGTACTTTTTCGACTTTCGGGAGTTGGAGACCCAGTGGGTTTTGTAGTCCATACAAGTGCCTTCACGGCCCATAGGTCGGCTATTTCGGGAAAACTCTGGTTTCTCGGAAATTTTAACTCGAACATTGGGCACTATAACATGTGCCGGTAGGGGGTGGGGTAATTTGCAGGCCTGTCGTCGCCGAGCGCGGACTTTCGGGAGCTAGCCTTCTAGTGGGTCTTACAGTAGAAGGGTGGCACTCTCAGACCACACGCACCGCTATGCCGAGAAAACTCTGGTTTCCGAGAAATAGGGGGAGAAATATGACCGAAAATGCACATTTCCGTATAGAAAAGGCATGCCGCGGGTACCCTCTTCGGCTGGGTACTTTTTCGACTTTCGGGAGTTGGAGACCCAGTGGGTTTTGTAGTCCATACAAGTGCCTTTACGGCCCATAGGTCGGCTATTCCGGGAAAACTCTGGTTTCTCGGAAATTTTAACTCGAACATTGGGCACTATAACATGTGCCGGTAGGGGGTGGGGTAATTTGCAGGCCTGTCATCGCCGAGCGCGGACTTTCGGGAGCTAGCCACCTAGTGGGTCTTACAGTAGAAGGGTGGCACTCTCAGACCACACGCACCGCTATGCCGGGAAAACTCTGGTTTCCGAGAAATAGGGGGACAAATATGACCGAAAATGCACATTTCCGCATAGAAAAGGCATGCCGCGGGTACCCTCTTCGGCTGGGTACTTTTTCGACTTTCGGGAGTTGGAGACCCAGTGGGTTTTGTAGTCCATACAAGTGCCTTCACGGCCCATAGGTCGGCTATTCCGGGAAAACTCTGGTTTCTCGGAAATTTTAACTCGAACATTGGGCACTATAACATGTGCCGGTAGGGGGTGGGGTAATTTGCAGGCCTGTCGTCGCCGAGCGCGGACTTTCGGGAGCTAGCCTTCTAGTGGGTCTTACAGTAGAAGGGTGGCACTCTCAGACCACACGCACCGCTATGCCGGGAAAACTCTGGTTTCCGAGAAATAGGGGGAGAAATATGACCGAAAATGCACATTTCCGTATAGAAAAGGCATGCCGCGGGTACCCTCTTCGGCTGGGTACTTTTTCGACTTTCGGGAGTTGGAGACCCAGTGGGTTTTGTAGTCCATACAAGTGCCTTCACGGCCCATAGGTCGGCTATTCCGGGAAAACTCTGGTTTCTCGGAAATTTTAACTCGAACATTGGGCATTATAACATGTGCCGGTAGGGGGTGGGGTAATTTGCAGGCCTGTCATCGCCGAGCGCGGACTTTCGGGAGCTAGCCACCTAGTGGGTCTTACAGTAGAAGGGTGGCACTCACAGACCACATGCACCGCTATGCCGGGAAAACTCTGGTTTCCGAGAAATAGGGGGACAAATATGACCGAAAATGCACATTTCCGTATAGAAAAGGCATGCCGCGGGTACCCTCTTCGGCTGGGTACTTTTTCGACTTTCGGGAGTTGGAGACCCAGTGGGTTTTGAAGTCCATACAAGTGCCTTTACGGCCCATAGGTCGGCTATTCCGGGAAAACTCTGGTTTCTCGGAAATTTTAACTCGAACATTGGGCACTATAACATGTGCCGGTAGGGGGTGGGGTAATTTGCAGGCCTGTCATCGCCGAGCGCGGACTTTCGGGAGCTAGCCACCTAGTGGGTCTTACAGTAGAAGGGTGGCACTCTCAGACCACACGCACCGCTATGCCGGGAAAACTCTGGTTTCCGAGAAATAGGGGGACAAATATGACCGAAAATGCACATTTCCGCATAGAAAAGGCATGCCGCGGGTACCCTCTTCGGCTGGGTACTTTTTCGACTTTCGGGAGTTGGAGACCCAGTGGGTTTTGTAGTCCATACAAGTGCCTTCACGGCCCATAGGTCGGCTATTTCGGGAAAACTCTGGTTTCTCGGAAATTTTAACTCGAACATTGGGCACTATAACATGTGCCGGTAGGGGGTGGGGTAATTTGCAGGCCTGTCATCGCCGAGCGCGGACTTTCGGGAGCTAGCCTTCTAGTGGGTCTTACAGTAGAAGGGTGGCACTCTCAGACCACACGCACCGCTATGCCGAGAAAACTCTGGTTTCCGAGAAATAGGGGGAGAAATATGACCGAAAATGCACAGTTCCGTATAGAAAAGGCATGCCGCGGGTACCCTCTTCGGCTGGGTACTTTTTCGACTTTCGGGAGTTGGAGACCCAGTGGGTTTTGTAGTCCATACAAGTGCCTTCACGGCCCATAGGTCGGCTATTCCGGGAAAACTCTGGTTTCTCGGAAATTTTAACTCGAACATTGGGCATTATAACATGTGCCGGTAGGGGGTGGGGTAATTTGCAGGCCTGTCATCGCCGAGCGCGGACTTTCGGGAGCTAGCCACCTAGTGGGTCTTACAGTAGAAGGGTGGCACTCTCAGACCACACGCACCGCTATGCCGGGAAAACTCTGGTTTCCGAGAAATAGGGGGACAAATATGACCGAAAATGCACATTTCCGCATAGAAAAGGCATGCCGCGGGTACCCTCTTCGGCTGGGTACTTTTTCGACTTTCGGGAGTTGGAGACCCAGTGGGTTTTGTAGTCCATACAAGTGCCTTCACGGCCCATAGGTCGGCTATTCCGGGAAAACTCTGGTTTCTCGGAAATTTTAACTCGAACATTGGGCACTATAACATGTGCCGGTAGGGGGTGGGGTAATTTGCAGGCCTGTCGTCGCCGAGCGCGGACTTTCGGGAGCTAGCCTTCTAGTGGGTCTTACAGTAGAAGGGTGGCACTCTCAGACCACACGCACCGCTATGCCGAGAAAACTCTGGTTTCCGAGAAATAGGGGGAGAAATATGACCGAAAATGCACATTTCCGTATAGAAAAGGCATGCCGCGGGTACCCTCTTCGGCTGGGTACTTTTTCGACTTTCGGGAGTTGGAGACCCAGTGGGTTTTGTAGTCCATACAAGTGCCTTCACGGCCCATAGGTCGGCTATTCCGGGAAAACTCTGGTTTCTCGGAAATTTTAACTCGAACATTGGGCATTATAACATGTGCCGGTAGGGGGTGGGGTAATTTGCAGGCCTGTCATCGCCGAGCGCGGACTTTCGGGAGCTAGCCACCTAGTGGGTCTTACAGTAGAAGGGTGGCACTCACAGACCACATGCACCGCTATGCCGGGAAAACTCTGGTTTCCGAGAAATAGGGGGACAAATATGACCGAAAATGCACATTTCCGTATAGAAAAGGCATGCCGCGGGTACCCTCTTCGGCTGGGTACTTTTTCGACTTTCGGGAGTTGGAGACCCAGTGGGTTTTGTAGTCCATACAAGTGCCTTTACGGCCCATAGGTCGGCTATTCCGGGAAAACTCTGGTTTCTCGGAAATTTTAACTCGAACATTGGGCACTATAACATGTGCCGGTAGGGGGTGGGGTAATTTGCAGGCCTGTCATCGCCGAGCGCGGACTTTCGGGAGCTAGCCACCTAGTGGGTCTTACAGTAGAAGGGTGGCACTCTCAGACCACACGCACCGCTATGCCGGGAAAACTCTGGTTTCCGAGAAATAGGGGGACAAATATGACCGAAAATGCACATTTCCGCATAGAAAAGGCATGCCGCGGGTACCCTCTTCGGCTGGGTACTTTTTCGACTTTCGGGAGTTGGAGACCCAGTGGGTTTTGTAGTCCATACAAGTGCCTTCACGGCCCATAGGTCGGCTATTTCGGGAAAACTCTGGTTTCTCGGAAATTTTAACTCGAACATTGGGCACTATAACATGTGCCGGTAGGGGGTGGGGTAATTTGCAGGCCTGTCGTCGCCGAGCGCGGACTTTCGGGAGCTAGCCTTCTAGTGGGTCTTACAGTAGAAGGGTGGCACTCTCAGACCACACGCACCGCTATGCCGAGAAAACTCTGGTTTCCGAGAAATAGGGGGAGAAATATGACCGAAAATGCACAGTTCCGTATAGAAAAGGCATGCCGCGGGTACCCTCTTCGGCTGGGTACTTTTTCGACTTTCGGGAGTTGGAGACCCAGTGGGTTTTGTAGTCCATACAAGTGCCTTCACGGCCCATAGGTCGGCTATTCCGGGAAAACTCTGGTTTCTCGGAAATTTTAACTCGAACATTGGGCATTATAACATGTGCCGGTAGGGGGTGGGGTAATTTGCAGGCCTGTCATCGCCGAGCGCGGACTTTCGGGAGCTAGCCACCTAGTGGGTCTTACAGTAGAAGGGTGGCACTCTCAGACCACACGCACCGCTATGCCGGGAAAACTCTGGTTTCCGAGAAATAGGGGGACAAATATGACCGAAAATGCACATTTCCGCATAGAAAAGGCATGCCGCGGGTACCCTCTTCGGCTGGGTACTTTTTCGACTTTCGGGAGTTGGAGACCCAGTGGGTTTTGTAGTCCATACAAGTGCCTTCACGGCCCATAGGTCGGCTATTCCGGGAAAACTCTGGTTTCTCGGAAATTTTAACTCGAACATTGGGCACTATAACATGTGCCGGTAGGGGGTGGGGTAATTTGCAGGCCTGTCGTCGCCGAGCGCGGACTTTCGGGAGCTAGCCTTCTAGTGGGTCTTACAGTAGAAGGGTGGCACTCTCAGACCACACGCACCGCTTTGCCGAGAAAACTCTGGTTTCCGAGAAATAGGGGGAGAAATATGACCGAAAATGCACATTTCCGTATAGAAAAGGCATGCCGCGGGTACCCTCTTCGGCTGGGTACTTTTTCGACTTTCGGGAGTTGGAGACCCAGTGGGTTTTGTAGTCCATACAAGTGCCTTCACGGCCCATAGGTCGGCTATTCCGGGAAAACTCTGGTTTCTCGGAAATTTTAACTCGAACATTGGGCATTATAACATGTGCCGGTAGGGGGTGGGGTAATTTGCAGGCCTGTCATCGCCGAGCGCGGACTTTCGGGAGCTAGCCACCTAGTGGGTCTTACAGTAGAAGGGTGGCACTCACAGACCACATGCACCGCTATGCCGGGAAAACTCTGGTTTCCGAGAAATAGGGGGACAAATATGACCGAAAATGCACATTTCCGTATAGAAAAGGCATGCCGCGGGTACCCTCTTCGGCTGGGTACTTTTTCGACTTTCGGGAGTTGGAGACCCAGTGGGTTTTGTAGTCCATACAAGTGCCTTTACGGCCCATAGGTCGGCTATTCCGGGAAAACTCTGGTTTCTCGGAAATTTTAACTCGAACATTGGGCACTATAACATGTGCCGGTAGGGGGTGGGGTAATTTGCAGGCCTGTCATCGCCGAGCGCGGACTTTCGGGAGCTAGCCACCTAGTGGGTCTTACAGTAGAAGGGTGGCACTCTCAGACCACACGCACCGCTATGCCGGGAAAACTCTGGTTTCCGAGAAATAGGGGGACAAATATGACCGAAAATGCACATTTCCGCATAGAAAAGGCATGCCGCGGGTACCCTCTTCGGCTGGGTACTTTTTCGACTTTCGGGAGTTGGAGACCCAGTGGGTTTTGTAGTCCATACAAGTGCCTTCACGGCCCATAGGTCGGCTATTTCGGGAAAACTCTGGTTTCTCGGAAATTTTAACTCGAACATTGGGCACTATAACATGTGCCGGTAGGGGGTGGGGTAATTTGCAGGCCTGTCGTCGCCGAGCGCGGACTTTCGGGAGCTAGCCTTCTAGTGGGTCTTACAGTAGAAGGGTGGCACTCTCAGACCACACGCACCGCTATGCCGAGAAAACTCTGGTTTCCGAGAAATAGGGGGAGAAATATGACCGAAAATGCACAGTTCCGTATAGAAAAGGCATGCCGCGGGTACCCTCTTCGGCTGGGTACTTTTTCGACTTTCGGGAGTTGGAGACCCAGTGGGTTTTGTAGTCCATACAAGTGCCTTCACGGCCCATAGGTCGGCTATTCCGGGAAAACTCTGGTTTCTCGGAAATTTTAACTCGAACATTGGGCATTATAACATGTGCCGGTAGGGGGTGGGGTAATTTGCAGGCCTGTCATCGCCGAGCGCGGACTTTCGGGAGCTAGCCACCTAGTGGGTCTTACAGTAGAAGGGTGGCACTCTCAGACCACACGCACCGCTATGCCGGGAAAACTCTGGTTTCCGAGAAATAGGGGGACAAATATGACCGAAAATGCACATTTCCGCATAGAAAAGGCATGCCGCGGGTACCCTCTTCGGCTGGGTACTTTTTCGACTTTCGGGAGTTGGAGACCCAGTGGGTTTTGTAGTCCATACAAGCGCCTTCACGGCCCATAGGTCGGCTATTCCGGGAAAACTCTGGTTTCTCGGAAATTTTAACTCGAACATTGGGCACTATAACATGTGCCGGTAGGGGGTGGGGTAATTTGCAGGCCTGTCGTCGCCGAGCGCGGACTTTCGGGAGCTAGCCTTCTAGTGGGTCTTACAGTAGAAGGGTGGCACTCTCAGACCACACGCACCGCTATGCCGAGAAAACTCTGGTTTCCGAGAAATAGGGGGAGAAATATGACCGAAAATGCACATTTCCGTATAGAAAAGGCATGCCGCGGGTACCCTCTTCGGCTGGGTACTTTTTCGACTTTCGGGAGTTGGAGACCCAGTGGGTTTTGTAGTCCATACAAGTGCCTTCACGGCCCATAGGTCGGCTATTCCGGGAAAACTCTGGTTTCTCGGAAATTTTAACTCGAACATTGGGCATTATAACATGTGCCGGTAGGGGGTGGGGTAATTTGCAGGCCTGTCATCGCCGAGCGCGGACTTTCGGGAGCTAGCCACCTAGTGGGTCTTACAGTAGAAGGGTGGCACTCACAGACCACATGCACCGCTATGCCGGGAAAACTCTGGTTTCCGAGAAATAGGGGGACAAATATGACCGAAAATGCACATTTCCGCATAGAAAAGGCATGCCGCGAGTACCCTCTTCGGCTGGGTACTTTTTCGACTTTCGGGAGTTGGAGACCCAGTGGGTTTTGTAGTCCATACAAGTGCTTTCACGGCCCATAGGTCGGCTATTTCGGGAAAACTCTGGTTTCTCGGAAATTTTAACTCGAACATTGGGCACTATAACATGTGCCGGTAGGGGGTGGGGTAATTTGCAGGCCTGTCGTCGCCGAGCGCGGACTTTCGGGAGCTAGCCTTCTAGTGGGTCTTACAGTAGAAGGGTGGCACTCTCAGACCACACGCACCGCTATGCCGAGAAAACTCTGGTTTCCGAGAAATAGGGGGACAAATATGACCGAAAATGCACAGTTCCGTATAGAAAAGGCATGCCGCGGGTACCCTCTTCGGCTGGGTACTTTTTCGACTTTCGGGAGTTGGAGACCCAGTGGGTTTTGTAGTCCATACAAGTGCCTTCACGGCCCATAGGTCGGCTATTCCGGGAAAACTCTGGTTTCTCGGAAATTTTAACTCGAACATTGGGCATTATAACATGTGCCGGTAGGGGGTGGGGTAATTTGCAGGCCTGTCATCGCCGAGCGCGGACTTTCGGGAGCTAGCCACCTAGTGGGTCTTACAGTAGAAGGGTGGCACTCTCAGACCACACGCACCGCTATGCCGGGAAAACTCTGGTTTCCGAGAAATAGGGGGACAAATATGACCGAAAATGCACATTTCCGCATAGAAAAGGCATGCCGCGGGTACCCTCTTCGGCTGGGTACTTTTTCGACTTTCGGGAGTTGGAGACCCAGTGGGTTTTGTAGTCCATACAAGTGCCTTCACGGCCCATAGGTCGGCTATTCCGGGAAAACTCTGGTTTCTCGGAAATTTTAACTCGAACATTGGGCACTATAACATGTGCCGGTAGGGGGTGGGGTAATTTGCAGGCCTGTCGTCGCCGAGCGCGGACTTTCGGGAGCTAGCCTTCTAGTGGGTCTCACAGTAGAAGGGTGGCACTCTCAGACCACACGCACCGCTATGCCGAGAAAACTCTGGTTTCCGAGAAATAGGGGGAGAAATATGACCGAAAATGCACATTTCCGTATAGAAAAGGCATGCCGCGGGTACCCTCTTCGGCTGGGTACTTTTTCGACTTTCGGGAGTTGGAGACCCAGTGGGTTTTGTAGTCCATACAAGTGCCTTCACGGCCCATAGGTCGGCTATTCCGGGAAAACTCTGGTTTCTCGGAAATTTTAACTCGAACATTGGGCATTATAACATGTGCCGGTAGGGGGTGGGGTAATTTGCAGGCCTGTCATCGCCGAGCGCGGACTTTCGGGAGCTAGCCACCTAGTGGGTCTTACAGTAGAAGGGTGGCACTCACAGACCACATGCACCGCTATGCCGGGAAAACTCTGGTTTCCGAGAAATAGGGGGACAAATATGACCGAAAATGCACATTTCCGCATAGAAAAGGCATGCCGCGGGTACCCTCTTCGGCTGGGTACTTTTTCGACTTTCGGGAGTTGGAGACCCAGTGGGTTTTGTAGTCCATACAAGTGCTTTCACGGCCCATAGATCGGCTATTTCGGGAAAACTCTGGTTTCTCGGAAATTTTAACTCGAACATTGGGCACTATAACATGTGCCGGTAGGGGGTGGGGTAATTTGCAGGCCTGTCGTCGCCGAGCGCGGACTTTCGGGAGCTAGCCTTCTAGTGGGTCTTACAGTAGAAGGGTGGCACTCTCAGACCACACGCACCGCTATGCCGAGAAAACTCTGGTTTCCGAGAAATAGGGGGACAAATATGACCGAAAATGCACAGTTCCGTATAGAAAAGGCATGCCGCGGGTACCCTCTTCGGCTGGGTACTTTTTCGACTTTCGGGAGTTGGAGACCCAGTGGGTTTTGTAGTCCATACAAGTGCCTTCACGGCCCATAGGTCGGCTATTCCGGGAAAACTCTGGTTTCTCGGAAATTTTAACTCGAACATTGGGCATTATAACATGTGCCGGTAGGGGGTGGGGTAATTTGCAGGCCTGTCATCGCCGAGCGCGGACTTTCGGGAGCTAGCCACCTAGTGGGTCTTACAGTAGAAGGGTGGCACTCTCAGACCACACGCACCGCTATGCCGGGAAAACTCTGGTTTCCGAGAAATAGGGGGACAAATATGACCGAAAATGCACATTTCCGCATAGAAAAGGCATGCCGCGGGTACCCTCTTCGGCTGGGTACTTTTTCGACTTTCGGGAGTTGGAGACCCAGTGGGTTTTGTAGTCCATACAAGTGCCTTCACGGCCCATAGGTCGGCTATTCCGGGAAAACTCTGGTTTCTCGGAAATTTTAACTCGAACATTGGGCACTATAACATGTGCCGGTAGGGGGTGGGGTAATTTGCAGGCCTGTCGTCGCCGAGCGCGGACTTTCGGGAGCTAGCCTTCTAGTGGGTCTTACAGTAGAAGGGTGGCACTCTCAGACCACACGCACCGCTATGCCGAGAAAACTCTGGTTTCCGAGAAATAGGGGGAGAAATATGACCGAAAATGCACATTTCCGTATAGAAAAGGCATGCCGCGGGTACCCTCTTCGGCTGGGTACTTTTTCGACTTTCGGGAGTTGGAGACCCAGTGGGTTTTGTAGTCCATACAAGTGCCTTCACGGCCCATAGGTCGGCTATTCCGGGAAAACTCTGGTTTCTCGGAAATTTTAACTCGAACATTGGGCATTATAACATGTGCCGGTAGGGGGTGGGGTAATTTGCAGGCCTGTCATCGCCGAGCGCGGACTTTCGGGAGCTAGCCACCTAGTGGGTCTTACAGTAGAAGGGTGGCACTCTCAGACCACACGCACCGCTATGCCGGGAAAACTCTGGTTTCCGAGAAATAGGGGGACAAATATGACCGAAAATGCACATTTCCGCATAGAAAAGGCATGCCGCGGGTACCCTCTTCGGCTGGGTACTTTTTCGACTTTCGGGAGTTGGAGACCCAGTGGGTTTTGTAGTCCATACAAGTGCCTTCACGGCCCATAGGTCGGCTATTCCGGGAAAACTCTGGTTTCTCGGAAATTTTAACTCGAACATTGGGCACTATAACATGTGCCGGTAGGGGGTGGGGTAATTTGCAGGCCTGTCGTCGCCGAGCGCGGACTTTCGGGAGCTAGCCTTCTAGTGGGTCTTACAGTAGAAGGGTGGCACTCTCAGACCACACGCACCGCTTTGCCGAGAAAACTCTGGTTTCCGAGAAATAGGGGGAGAAATATGACCGAAAATGCACATTTCCGTATAGAAAAGGCATGCCGCGGGTACCCTCTTCGGCTGGGTACTTTTTCGACTTTCGGGAGTTGGAGACCCAGTGGGTTTTGTAGTCCATACAAGTGCCTTCACGGCCCATAGGTCGGCTATTCCGGGAAAACTCTGGTTTCTCGGAAATTTTAACTCGAACATTGGGCATTATAACATGTGCCGGTAGGGGGTGGGGTAATTTGCAGGCCTGTCATCGCCGAGCGCGGACTTTCGGGAGCTAGCCACCTAGTGGGTCTTACAGTAGAAGGGTGGCACTCACAGACCACATGCACCGCTATGCCGGGAAAACTCTGGTTTCCGAGAAATAGGGGGACAAATATGACCGAAAATGCACATTTCCGTATAGAAAAGGCATGCCGCGGGTACCCTCTTCGGCTGGGTACTTTTTCGACTTTCGGGAGTTGGAGACCCAGTGGGTTTTGTAGTCCATACAAGTGCCTTTACGGCCCATAGGTCGGCTATTCCGGGAAAACTCTGGTTTCTCGGAAATTTTAACTCGAACATTGGGCACTATAACATGTGCCGGTAGGGGGTGGGGTAATTTGCAGGCCTGTCATCGCCGAGCGCGGACTTTCGGGAGCTAGCCACCTAGTGGGTCTTACAGTAGAAGGGTGGCACTCTCAGACCACACGCACCGCTATGCCGGGAAAACTCTGGTTTCCGAGAAATAGGGGGACAAATATGACCGAAAATGCACATTTCCGCATAGAAAAGGCATGCCGCGGGTACCCTCTTCGGCTGGGTACTTTTTCGACTTTCGGGAGTTGGAGACCCAGTGGGTTTTGTAGTCCATACAAGTGCCTTCACGGCCCATAGGTCGGCTATTTCGGGAAAACTCTGGTTTCTCGGAAATTTTAACTCGAACATTGGGCACTATAACATGTGCCGGTAGGGGGTGGGGTAATTTGCAGGCCTGTCGTCGCCGAGCGCGGACTTTCGGGAGCTAGCCTTCTAGTGGGTCTTACAGTAGAAGGGTGGCACTCTCAGACCACACGCACCGCTATGCCGAGAAAACTCTGGTTTCCGAGAAATAGGGGGAGAAATATGACCGAAAATGCACAGTTCCGTATAGAAAAGGCATGCCGCGGGTACCCTCTTCGGCTGGGTACTTTTTCGACTTTCGGGAGTTGGAGACCCAGTGGGTTTTGTAGTCCATACAAGTGCCTTCAGGGCCCATAGGTCGGCTATTCCGGGAAAACTCTGGTTTCTCGGAAATTTTAACTCGAACATTGGGCATTATAACATGTGCCGGTAGGGGGTGGGGTAATTTGCAGGCCTGTCATCGCCGAGCGCGGACTTTCGGGAGCTAGCCACCTAGTGGGTCTTACAGTAGAAGGGTGGCACTCTCAGACCACACGCACCGCTATGCCGGGAAAACTCTGGTTTCCGAGAAATAGGGGGACAAATATGACCGAAAATGCACATTTCCGCATAGAAAAGGCATGCCGCGGGTACCCTCTTCGGCTGGGTACTTTTTCGACTTTCGGGAGTTGGAGACCCAGTGGGTTTTGTAGTCCATACAAGTGCCTTCACGGCCCATAGGTCGGCTATTCCGGGAAAACTCTGGTTTCTCGGAAATTTTAACTCGAACATTGGGCACTATAACATGTGCCGGTAGGGGGTGGGGTAATTTGCAGGCCTGTCGTCGCCGAGCGCGGACTTTCGGGAGCTAGCCTTCTAGTGGGTCTTACAGTAGAAGGGTGGCACTCTCAGACCACACGCACCGCTATGCCGAGAAAACTCTGGTTTCCGAGAAATAGGGGGAGAAATATGACCGAAAATGCACATTTCCGTATAGAAAAGGCATGCCGCGGGTACCCTCTTCGGCTGGGTACTTTTTCGACTTTCGGGAGTTGGAGACCCAGTGGGTTTTGTAGTCCATACAAGTGCCTTCACGGCCCATAGGTCGGCTATTCCGGGAAAACTCTGGTTTCTCGGAAATTTTAACTCGAACATTGGGCATTATAACATGTGCCGGTAGGGGGTGGGGTAATTTGCAGGCCTGTCATCGCCGAGCGCGGACTTTCGGGAGCTAGCCACCTAGTGGGTCTTACAGTAGAAGGGTGGCACTCACAGACCACATGCACCGCTATGCCGGGAAAACTCTGGTTTCCGAGAAATAGGGGGACAAATATGACCGAAAATGCACATTTCCGCATAGAAAAGGCATGCCGCGGGTACCCTCTTCGGCTGGGTACTTTTTCGACTTTCGGGAGTTGGAGACCCAGTGGGTTTTGTAGTCCATACAAGTGCTTTCACGGCCCATAGGTCGGCTATTTCGGGAAAACTCTGGTTTCTCGGAAATTTTAACTCGAACATTGGGCACTATAACATGTGCCGGTAGGGGGTGGGGTAATTTGCAGGCCTGTCGTCGCCGAGCGCGGACTTTCGGGAGCTAGCCTTCTAGTGGGTCTTACAGTAGAAGGGTGGCACTCTCAGACCACACGCACCGCTATGCCGAGAAAACTCTGGTTTCCGAGAAATAGGGGGACAAATATGACCGAAAATGCACAGTTCCGTATAGAAAAGGCATGCCGCGGGTACCCTCTTCGGCTGGGTACTTTTTCGACTTTCGGGAGTTGGAGACCCAGTGGGTTTTGTAGTCCATACAAGTGCCTTCACGGCCCATAGGTCGGCTATTCCGGGAAAACTCTGGTTTCTCGGAAATTTTAACTCGAACATTGGGCATTATAACATGTGCCGGTAGGGGGTGGGGTAATTTGCAGGCCTGTCATCGCCGAGCGCGGACTTTCGGGAGCTAGCCACCTAGTGGGTCTTACAGTAGAAGGGTGGCACTCTCAGACCACACGCACCGCTATGCCGGGAAAACTCTGGTTTCCGAGAAATAGGGGGACAAATATGACCGAAAATGCACATTTCCGCATAGAAAAGGCATGCCGCGGGTACCCTCTTCGGCTGGGTACTTTTTCGACTTTCGGGAGTTGGAGACCCAGTGGGTTTTGTAGTCCATACAAGTGCCTTCACGGCCCATAGGTCGGCTATTCCGGGAAAACTCTGGTTTCTCGGAAATTTTAACTCGAACATTGGGCACTATAACATGTGCCGGTAGGGGGTGGGGTAATTTGCAGGCCTGTCGTCGCCGAGCGCGGACTTTCGGGAGCTAGCCTTCTAGTGGGTCTTACAGTAGAAGGGTGGCACTCTCAGACCACACGCACCGCTATGCCGAGAAAACTCTGGTTTCCGAGAAATAGGGGGAGAAATATGACCGAAAATGCACATTTCCGTATAGAAAAGGCATGCCGCGGGTACCCTCTTCGGCTGGGTACTTTTTCGACTTTCGGGAGTTGGAGACCCAGTGGGTTTTGTAGTCCATACAAGTGCCTTCACGGCCCATAGGTCGGCTATTCCGGGAAAACTCTGGTTTCTCGGAAATTTTAACTCGAACATTGGGCATTATAACATGTGCCGGTAGGGGGTGGGGTAATTTGCAGGCCTGTCATCGCCGAGCGCGGACTTTCGGGAGCTAGCCACCTAGTGGGTCTTACAGTAGAAGGGTGGCACTCACAGACCACATGCACCGCTATGCCGGGAAAACTCTGGTTTCCGAGAAATAGGGGGACAAATATGACCGAAAATGCACATTTCCGCATAGAAAAGGCATGCCGCGGGTACCCTCTTCGGCTGGGTACTTTTTCGACTTTCGGGAGTTGGAGACCCAGTGGGTTTTGTAGTCCATACAAGTGCTTTCACGGCCCATAGGTCGGCTATTTCGGGAAAACTCTGGTTTCTCGGAAATTTTAACTCGAACATTGGGCACTATAACATGTGCCGGTAGGGGGTGGGGTAATTTGCAGGCCTGTCGTCGCCGAGCGCGGACTTTCGGGAGCTAGCCTTCTAGTGGGTCTTACAGTAGAAGGGTGGCACTCTCAGACCACACGCACCGCTATGCCGAGAAAACTCTGGTTTCCGAGAAATAGGGGGACAAATATGACCGAAAATGCACAGTTCCGTATAGAAAAGGCATGCCGCGGGTACCCTCTTCGGCTGGGTACTTTTTCGACTTTCGGGAGTTGGAGACCCAGTGGGTTTTGTAGTCCATACAAGTGCCTTCAGGGCCCATAGGTCGGCTATTCCGGGAAAACTCTGGTTTCTCGGAAATTTTAACTCGAACATTGGGCATTATAACATGTGCCGGTAGGGGGTGGGGTAATTTGCAGGCCTGTCATCGCCGAGCGCGGACTTTCGGGAGCTAGCCACCTAGTGGGTCTTACAGTAGAAGGGTGGCACTCTCAGACCACACGCACCGCTATGCCGGGAAAACTCTGGTTTCCGAGAAATAGGGGGACAAATATGACCGAAAATGCACATTTCCGCATAGAAAAGGCATGCCGCGGGTACCCTCTTCGGCTGGGTACTTTTTCGACTTTCGGGAGTTGGAGACCCAGTGGGTTTTGTAGTCCATACAAGTGCCTTCACGGCCCATAGGTCGGCTATTCCGGGAAAACTCTGGTTTCTCGGAAATTTTAACTCGAACATTGGGCACTATAACATGTGCCGGTAGGGGGTGGGGTAATTTGCAGGCCTGTCGTCGCCGAGCGCGGACTTTCGGGAGCTAGCCTTCTAGTGGGTCTTACAGTAGAAGGGTGGCACTCTCAGACCACACGCACCGCTATGCCGAGAAAACTCTGGTTTCCGAGAAATAGGGGGAGAAATATGACCGAAAATGCACATTTCCGTATAGAAAAGGCATGCCGCGGGTACCCTCTTCGGCTGGGTACTTTTTCGACTTTCGGGAGTTGGAGACCCAGTGGGTTTTGTAGTCCATACAAGTGCCTTCACGGCCCATAGGTCGGCTATTCCGGGAAAACTCTGGTTTCTCGGAAATTTTAACTCGAACATTGGGCATTATAACATGTGCCGGTAGGGGGTGGGGTAATTTGCAGGCCTGTCATCGCCGAGCGCGGACTTTCGGGAGCTAGCCACCTAGTGGGTCTTACAGTAGAAGGGTGGCACTCACAGACCACATGCACCGCTATGCCGGGAAAACTCTGGTTTCCGAGAAATAGGGGGACAAATATGACCGAAAATGCACATTTCCGCATAGAAAAGGCATGCCGCGGGTACCCTCTTCGGCTGGGTACTTTTTCGACTTTCGGGAGTTGGAGACCCAGTGGGTTTTGTAGTCCATACAAGTGCTTTCACGGCCCATAGGTCGGCTATTTCGGGAAAACTCTGGTTTCTCGGAAATTTTAACTCGAACATTGGGCACTATAACATGTGCCGGTAGGGGGTGGGGTAATTTGCAGGCCTGTCGTCGCCGAGCGCGGACTTTCGGGAGCTAGCCTTCTAGTGGGTCTTACAGTAGAAGGGTGGCACTCTCAGACCACACGCACCGCTATGCCGAGAAAACTCTGGTTTCCGAGAAATAGGGGGACAAATATGACCGAAAATGCACAGTTCCGTATAGAAAAGGCATGCCGCGGGTACCCTCTTCGGCTGGGTACTTTTTCGACTTTCGGGAGTTGGAGACCCAGTGGGTTTTGTAGTCCATACAAGTGCCTTCAGGGCCCATAGGTCGGCTATTCCGGGAAAACTCTGGTTTCTCGGAAATTTTAACTCGAACATTGGGCATTATAACATGTGCCGGTAGGGGGTGGGGTAATTTGCAGGCCTGTCATCGCCGAGCGCGGACTTTCGGGAGCTAGCCACCTAGTGGGTCTTACAGTAGAAGGGTGGCACTCTCAGACCACACGCACCGCTATGCCGGGAAAACTCTGGTTTCCGAGAAATAGGGGGACAAATATGACCGAAAATGCACATTTCCGCATAGAAAAGGCATGCCGCGGGTACCCTCTTCGGCTGGGTACTTTTTCGACTTTCGGGAGTTGGAGACCCAGTGGGTTTTGTAGTCCATACAAGTGCCTTCACGGCCCATAGGTCGGCTATTCCGGGAAAACTCTGGTTTCTCGGAAATTTTAACTCGAACATTGGGCACTATAACATGTGCCGGTAGGGGGTGGGGTAATTTGCAGGCCTGTCGTCGCCGAGCGCGGACTTTCGGGAGCTAGCCTTCTAGTGGGTCTTACAGTAGAAGGGTGGCACTCTCAGACCACACGCACCGCTATGCCGAGAAAACTCTGGTTTCCGAGAAATAGGGGGAGAAATATGACCGAAAATGCACATTTCCGTATAGAAAAGGCATGCCGCGGGTACCCTCTTCGGCTGGGTACTTTTTCGACTTTCGGGAGTTGGAGACCCAGTGGGTTTTGTAGTCCATACAAGTGCCTTCACGGCCCATAGGTCGGCTATTCCGGGAAAACTCTGGTTTCTCGGAAATTTTAACTCGAACATTGGGCATTATAACATGTGCCGGTAGGGGGTGGGGTAATTTGCAGGCCTGTCATCGCCGAGCGCGGACTTTCGGGAGCTAGCCACCTAGTGGGTCTTACAGTAGAAGGGTGGCACTCACAGACCACACCCACCGGGGTCCAACTGATGTTTTTCTTTAGCTCCGGAGTTAGTAAGTTATTTGGCGCCCAGGGATCTCCATCGTCGGGCAGCTTACTGAATCTGTGAGTCCTGGTTTTAGATTCATCAGGATGTTTATCATGATTTATTTGTTTGTTCTTGATGATTCATTTACTAGTTAGAGATTCACCACGTGGACCGAAGAACTAACTAAATGTTATGAACCACTGCAGAAGCTGAGGGTGAGGTTACGGCCGTGTAAAATCGATTTAAACCCGCCAGTAACTTTGTGTTACTGATCGTTCCAAGTCGATACTTCTGTGGTGGTTCTTTTTGTTTTATGTCTTGGTGTTTAAAATATTTTTGTGCTGTTGGCGTCTTATGTATGTTTGCATATTTTTAGTTAAGTTAAGGTAACTGAGTGGCCACCTATTAGGAAAATAGCTGCTCATTCGGCTTACGAAATGTTTTCATGGTATAAGTACCTGATTGTTAGTTTGGTTTTTTCCCACCTTGGTTTTTGGAGTGGGAGTCTTTTTCTGATTGCGCCTTTTCCTGATCTTTGCCTACTTGTACTTTTCTACTTGATGTGTCATTATTGATGATATATCATAAGCCGTCGATGCTACTTTGCACTTTTGCTCCTTTTGACGTTTAGTACGACTTGAAAATGAGATATTATACAATTTTCTGAATATTTATTACCCATGGGGATCAAAAGGAATATTGCGTTTCTTGAATGATGCATATTTCACAGACATGCCTATAAAATATGTAAAAGCCGAGTGATTGTCTAGTCTTTGCAGTTTCAACTTGTGCAATGTAGAACTTCAACCAACGCATAAGATTGCAACAAAAGAAACCCTGGAGTGTTTTTGTTTCGCTCATCGCATTAGAAGGCTTCAGGATATTTCATTCGTCATAAAATTATGTTTGTTTTTAATGAGCATGTAAGTGCTATTCTATAACACTAAAACAACAAAGAGGAGCTGTCAAACTTGCAAATTGAAATTCGGGTAGGAGATCAACGATATTATCCGGTATCCTTATTAGACATTTTTCACTTTTGAACGTAAATGTTGCTGGCGCGTGCGGTTACGATTTTCGGTGTGATGGGGGACGACTCGTGAGGGCATATTTGAGACGATGACGAGGGGCGATATGAATAATTACTTAGTAAAAACTACCTATAGCCTAACGGAGACCAATTAAACAAGACAGGCAAAAAGAAATAGTCCACGACGTCTTACTCTGTAGCTCAGTAGGTAGCATGTATGGAATAAAACCAAAAGGTCCTGGGTTCGAGTCCGGCTAGGACAAAAATTCTTTTTCTATTCTTAATTGCTTCCTTTTTTCGCATCTGTGACAATATAGCTTAGAAAATGAAAAAGAAAAGAAAAGAAAAAAATTGCAAAACTCACAAAATGCACTACTGCATTTAATACTAAATTCGTTAATTTGTGGATTAAAGTGTGTAGTGAGAAGGCAATCCGCACGTATAGGTTTTTCACTAAGTCTTCTTGTCTTTTCACCGATTTAATTAAGCCGGTAGCTTGATCGTAATCGGCAGAAGAGCGGACCCGCGACCGATCCTCACGTCAACATTTATTTTCTGAAGGCTGGTACAGATACTGCGGCTAGGATAAGTTGACCGCCTCTAATGACTTAGCGGCCCCCGTGGCCGAGCGGTTGAGAGCGCTGTTTCTTAATCACTCGTTCATCTCACCGCTGTGTCTTGTGTGTGTTCGAGCCCCACACTGGCCACATATGATACAAGCCAAGTTCAACTTGCGGGAGTGCCAGGTGGTTTTTCTTAGGGTGCTCAGTTTTCACCCCACCTATGGTGAGCTGAAATAATCTTGAAAGGGACGTAAAACTGAATTAAAATGTGCAAGACAATAAATCAAATAGTATAGTGTACATGTTCAGATACATGTATATCTGTGTTTATTAGATGTAAAACTACAGTTTCACGTGCTGTCTCGTGAGCGAACATAATTCATTCTGTTTATATTTCAAACAGATTGTCAGCTTGATGTCGAAGTTTCGCTCATTCGACAGTCATCTGCATGCCATACGAAGTGCGATGGAGGCAACATCCTACATGTTGCTACATTTCGCCAAGCCACACAACTAATTTTGTTAATTGTAGACCTTCAACAGTAATTCAGCCATATCCAGTGTGCTGGTTACGATGTAGTAAATTTATTTGGCAAGACCTAAGTTTTCTTTTTGATCCATATTTATTCTGTGTGATATTGTATGCGTGTTGTTTACCTGGTTGAATTCAAATAAATATGATTAAAATAAAACTAACACAATATTATTTTTATGAGTTGCTAAAGTGTTTCCATAAAGCACTCCATGTCGTAGTGGTTCAGTCAGTCGCCTCGTAAAACGGGCCGCGCGTTCAATCCAACGCGTAACTCCGTCTTTCGGTCGAGACCAGGGTCCAGTATGTAAATAGTTGTTATTTGCACGTGAGACCCCGAATATTCCTCGTTATATGGTTTACATTAAGCATGCGTGCATGATGGAATGTAAATGGATTTTTTTTCTTATAGGCGCGAGTAACTTCGGAGAAGTTTTGCTATCTGTTAAAATCTAATCAGGGCCCAGAATTACACTACGCCCACCTTAGAGAGGATGTGAAATTTAATTGTATCGATTCCAGGTCATTCTATTTTTACTTGATTACAGATAAGAGTCTGATTGTGCTCATTTCAGATCATAATTTCGTTTTTATACAAGTTTCGCCCCGTTCAAGATTATTTTAGTTCATATGAGACGGATAAATCAGTAACAAGGTGGGGGGGGGGGGGGAGAGAACCCTGAGAAAACGACTTGGCACACCCACAAGCAGAATTTGGTTTGTGTCACCTGTGATTGTAAGACTGATCAATTGGGCAGCAACCTACGACGAAGTGTTCATTGTCTTGGTGATGGTTGTTGCCAAAGCGATATTGTTTTTTTTTTTTTTTTTTTTTTTTTTTTTTTTTTTTTTTTTTCAATTACTCCATTTTATCACATGTTGTGTGATGTTGCATCAATCTTTGCTGTAAGGACTTTTGTTGTATCGCAGGCATTTACGATGGTGCTTATACTGATAGACAATTCCTGAATATACATATTCATGTACAGTATATCACGCAGACATTTTACCGGCTTTTTATATGTAAACAAACGAAACAACATCCGTGAACCTAATATTGTGCTGTGTTTAACTGTTGAATTTTTGTCCCACGGCCCCTCGAAAAAAAAAAAAAGATTTTATCAAGCAGGATCAGTTATCAAACCACATTGCTGCTTGACAAGCCGAAAACAGTTAGTGTTAACGGCATGTGTTCGTCCTTTTAAACCAGGGACCGCGGGTTTGATCCCGGCATCCTTAAGCCTTAAGATGATACTATAAACTGATGTCTCGTTTCCATATGACCTTTGCTGTTGGATTAACGTTAAACCTCAAATCAACAAACCAATCAAATTTATTATTTATGTAAATTCTGATTGAGTAAGAAGCTTATGCGCATTTATACTCGCCCGATTCGGGACGCAAAAAATGACCATAAGGTTAAGAATGATCAAGGTGTTGTACATGCAGCTCTGTTGTCAGCATGTGTAATACATGTGCACTAAAATGGTGCCGTGTATCTTGACGCTAGCATAACAAAACCTTAACAAGCAATATACAGTGTTTTAAAAGTTGTAAAAAATGAAAATTTTCAGTTCAACATTTTTATCTTTTTATTTTGCTCAAAACATAGATTGTTGGTACACGCTAAAACTGCCTCGCAGAGGCAGTTCTAACGAGTACTCACAATCTGTGTTTTTAGATGCATGGGAATCCTAAGTTGACCTTGCCGTAAAATAGGTTAATATCATCCCTGGGTCATGATTTAGGCCATGTATAAACTTTGTAGATGCTTAATGCCAAATTTCAAAATCATAGGCCTACTGGTTCTGAAGAACATTTTAAAGGTTTTTGCAGTTTATAGCCATGGCGGCCATTTATACAATCTTTCGTTCCCTTTTCATGAAGTGTGGCTTTGATCGGCCATGCGGTTGCAGAGATGTTTGAATATTTTGGTCATATGCATGTATATAGCCCCCGGGCAGGAGCAGACACACCCCTGGGAACTAAATGTTTTCACGGACATAAATCTTCAGTACCTTTGCATGCTCATCGCGAGTTTCCACCCATTTAATTACATTTAACTTATTTTCCCCATTTAAATGCATGGGCGACCTAAGTTGACCTTGCCATAAAATAGGTCAAGGTCATCCCAGCATTATGATGTATACCAACTTTGTAGAACTCTATTGCCTGAAACTTCAAACTTAGTTTCAAAATCATAGGACTTCTGCTTCTGGGAAGAAATTGTTTTAAAGGTTTTTGCTATTTATAGCTATGGCGGCCATCTTAGTCATGTGACCTGGGTCATTTATGCAAACTTTCGTTCCCCCTTCCTAAGAATGCTCCGCAAGCAGTTTAACTTTGGTTTGCCATTTGGTTTCAGAGGAGAATATCATGGAAATTGTTGACGGACGACGTCGGACGGACGACGGGGGCATGGTCATCCTATAAGCTCGCTTTTTGAGCCGAAGGGCTCATGTGAGCTTAAAATAGGTATACCCATGCATACCAAAGTTTTGCTGTATAAAAGTGTGGTTCATGGGGTATTCACGGACACGTTATCCTGATATGGATAACCGACTATGCTCGAGATGACTTGAAATATGTCAAAACGTTGTAAGGCGTAGAATAAAAAACTGCACATAAAATTAAAGATCAACTTATGTTTCAAATCGTAAATCATATATATGCCATGTATACATGTATAAAGCTTTCTGTGCGTTCACGAAAAACACGTGAAAATGTAGCTTAGCAGAACCAATGTACGTGTATACATAAGCCAGTATGTAAAATGTCACATGGCGATAACAAATAGTTGATATTGGTTTTTCCCAGCAACAGTTATGGTCATATGAAGTCGGGACCTCGGTTTATCGAACGAGCGACGCCTAGTTATACACACGAGTGTCTAAAATAATCGAATTCTGCATTGGAAGCTGTTAAAATAGAGGCATTTTATTCGCGCCAAGCATTTGTAAATCCGACTCGCATTGAATGAGTAACGCATCTTTAATGGCAAAGATGATAAGTGATAGATATACATGTATGATGCGATTTTAGAAAATATTTCGTGTCAAAGGTCACTTCTGGTTCCTTGTTTCATCAGAATTAGACAGTTTAACGGAAAGACAACAATTTTCATTTGTAGGCGTTTCGTTCTCGCGCTCAACCTGCGAAACGAGTCAAATGTTCTTATTAAAATCATTTTGTACCTGTCTTATATCAACTACGTATTTATTTTTGCCATGTGATTTTAAGAGGCGACTGACTGAGCCACTGCGAGACAAAGTCCTCTACGGAACGTGTTTGCGTGAGTGTGTGTTTGTGAGTTAGAGTGTGTATGCGCGCTTAAAATTCAGAATATTGTTGTCCTGTTTTAGGGTTAAGCAAGTGATCAGCTGGCTAACTTCGTGACCTCGCTCCTTTTCTGTGTATGGAGAGGTCTAACAGAATACCGATGGGAATATTCCGTCTAGCAACACGTAATGAAAACCAGAGGACCTATGGTCCTGTAAACGCTCACCGGGGGTCCGGACCACCCCCCCCCCCCGGAATCTGAAAAGTTTACGTCTGCGACAATATTTTACCATTTTGGTTGGACCCCCTCTCGTAAAAATGTCTGGATCCGCAAATCAAGGTCATCCAAGGGTCATCATTTTATCAAATTATGATGGGCTGGAGTCATCGATGCTACATACCGATTTTCGTGAAAATCGGCCTGCCGGCTCTGGTGAAGAAGATTTTTGAGTGGTTTTAGCCATATATGGGCGTGGCGGCCATCTTGGTCATGTAACCCAGATTTCACAAACAAAATTTCGTTCCCCCTACCCATAGATGCTTCACATAAAATTTCACTTTGATTGGCCAAGCGGTTTCAGATGTGAACATTTTTTTTTATATATTCAGTTTAACGTCTCTTTCAAGATAATTTCAGCTCATATGAAACGGGCCAATCAGTAGGTGGGGCGAAAACGGCAGAACCCCGAGAAAAACCACCTGGCACACCCGCAAACAGAACTTAGCTTGTCTCACATGTGGCCAGTGCGGGGCGCGATCCTACACTAGAGACAGCGGTGAGATGATCGAGTGATTAAGAAACAGCGCTCTCAACCGCTCGACCACGGGGGCCGCCATGAAGATGTTTTAAAAGTGTGCATGAACAACAGACTGGTCAAGGTCAAGAGATGACCTTGACCTAAATTAATAACATACTTACATCTACTCCATTAGTTGTCTGCATCTGCCTTTGTTTCAGGTCTCAGGCTGCAATCGTTTTCGAAAAATCCATAGTTTTCACTTTTTCCCATGTAACAGCCTGTTTCCAAAATTAAGCTTGCCGTAAAACAGGTCAAGGTCATCCCAGGGCCATCATTTTATCAAACTATAATGGGCTGGAGTCACTGATGGCGGCCATCTTTGTCATGTGACTCGGATTTCATGATCAAACTTTCGTTCCCCCTACCCATGGATGCTCCACATAAAATTTCAACTTGATTGGCCAAGCGGTTTCAGAGATGAAGATGTATGAAAAGTGTGTATGGAAAACAGATTGGCCAAGGTCAAGAGATGACCTTGACCGAATTTAATCACATACTTTTATCTACTCCATTAGTTGTCTGCATCTACCTCTTTTCAGGTCGCTGGCTGCAATCGTTTTAAAAAAAAATCAATAGTTTTCACTTTTTCCCCATGCAAAAGCCTATGTTTCCAAAATTGACCTTGCCGTAAAATAGGTCAAGGTCATCCCAGGGTCATCATTTTGCCAAACTTTGATGGGCTGGATTCACTGATGGTAAATACCAAGTTTCGTGGGAATCAGCCCGCCGGTTCTGGAGAAGAAGATTTTTGTGTGGTTTTTACCATATATGGGCGTGGCGGCCATATTGGTCATGTGACATGTATTTCGCGATCAAACTTGAAATGCCGCTACACAAGGAGGCTCCACATAAAATTTCAACTTGATTGGCCAATTGGTTTCAGAGAAGAAGATTGTGGACGACGACGAAGACGGACGACGGATCATGGCCATCCTTTCAGCTCTCCTTGTGAGCCTTCGGCTCAGGTGAGCTAAACAAAAGACTAGATGTTTCTTAGTTTTATAATCATTTATTTACTTGAAAATAACATTGTGTTATAGTTGGGACGATGACCCCGATTTCTGAGGGATAAAATACACCTATCATTCTAAAGGACAAACGTGGTCTCAAACTAAAGCTTATTACCTCTTCTATCGATTTCTGGTTGTTGTTGGTTCCGAAAAGTGTAGCGTCATATTGTAAAATGGGGAGATAACTCTATAGCACGCGTATTTTGAATACAGACAGTATACCAACAAATTCAAGCATATCTCAGCATACAGTCGTCTTAAATTAATAAATTTAGTATCAAAGAAAAGGGTAGGCATTGTGCTTCAGAATGATGTTTTAATATGCAAATTACCTGATTTGCATATAAAAGAATATGCAAATTTATTCATCTATCACTTATTTTACGATAGATGACTCCTATGTTTTACCCACTGAATCAGCTAATATGTCGATTTAAAGAACAAAAATTTCTTAAATTAAAGCTTAGTACATCTTCTATCGATTTACATTTGTTCTTGGTTCCAAGAAGTGTAGCGTCATATTGCCACATGGGGAGATAATCCAATAGTACATGTTTATACATACAGGCGGTCTACCAATACAATCAAGCATATTTCAGCCTACGTTCGCCTAAAATGTATAGATTTAGTATCAAAGTAAAGAGTATGCTATTGTACTTCAGAATAATGTTTTAATATGCAAAATATCGGATTTGCATATTAACGAATATGCAAATTTTACTTATTTATCACATATTGTTCGATAAATGACTCGATGTCCTACCCCATTAAATCAGTTAAAATATCGTTTAAAAGAACAGAATGTGTCTTAAATTAGACCTTGGTACCTCTTCCATCATTTAATGTTTGTCCATGCTTCAAAGACGTGTAGCGTAATATTGCAAAATGGGGAGATAATCCAGTAGTACAGTTTATAATACATGCAGCTTACCAACAAGATCAAGCCTATCTTAGCATACGTTCGTCTTAAATTAATAAATTTAGTATCAAAGTAAAGGATAGACATTGTGCTGCAGAATGACGTTTAAATATACAAATTATCTGATTTGCATATTAATGAATATGCAAATTTTACTCATTTCTCACTTATTTTACGATAGATGACTCCTATGTTTTACCCATTGAATCAGCTAATATGTCGATTTAAAGAACAAAAATTGTCTTAATTTGAAGCTTAGTACATCTTCTATCGATTTACATTTGTCCTCGGTTCCAAGAAGTGTAGTGTCATATTGCAAAATGGGGAGATAACCCAATACTTTATTTTAATACATACAGGCTGTCTACCAACACAATCAAGCATATTTCAGCATACTTTCGCCTTAAATTTATAGAGTTAGTATCAAAGTAAAGGGTAGGCAATTTTACTTCAGAATAATGTACTAATATGCAAATTATCTGATTTGCATATTAACGAATATGCAAATTTTACTTATATATCACATATTGTTCGAATGATGACTCCGATATCTTACCCCATTTTAAATCAGGTAAAATATCGTTTTAAAGAACAGAAAGTGTCTTATATTTAGCCTTGATTCCATCTTTTTACATTTGTCCTTGCTTCCAAGAAATGTAGCGTCATATTGCAAAATGGGGAGATAATCCAGTAGAACAGTTTATGCATAGATACAGCTTACCAACAAAATCAAGCCTATCTCAGCCTACGTCCGTTTTAAATTAATAAATTTAGTATCAAAGTAAAGGATAAACATTGTGCTTCAGAGTGATGTTTTAATATGCAAATTACCTGATTTAAATTGTCTTAAATTAATGACAGTGATGTTGCAACTAGATACTAATGAAATTAAACCTTAATACATCTCCAATCGATATACATTTGTGCAAAATGTGGAGATAACCCAATAGTACATTTTTATACACACGGGCGGTCTATCAGCGCAATCAAGCATATCTCAGCCTGTACCCTGGGAGCTAATTTGACCTACCTTGCACCCAGGGCAATTTTTCATTGGTGCCAAATCGTTCATTGAGACCCCAGAAATACAAAGAATTTTTGTTTTCAAAGATAAGCTTATTTGCACTATGAAAAAAAAACGCATGGTTTCCATGGCAACCGTGAACGTGATTCTTGAGCATGGGGGTGTACATACGAAATTGCTCATGCTTCCACTATTGCTTATCCTAGGCCATTGAACCTGGTCTCATTTTAAAGCTTAGAAATTGCCCTTTCATCCTATTGTATAAAGTAATATTAGTTACCTAATTTGCATATTCATGAATTTAATGAAAACATTAAAATGACACAAAAATCGTTAAAAACCCATAAACTGATTTCAGGCCCAAACTATCACTGTGACACTTTGCTATTGAACCAGTAATATCATATAACAAATTAATTGATGTCATGGGACTAATTGAAAGTTATCCCATTTGCATATTCATGAATATTAATAAACATGTCGAAAATAGAGGAAAAAACGAGGTAAAAGCTATAGCCGTTCCAAGGTTGTGGATGGGGTTATAAGATCTATCTTGCATCCCTTACACCAATTTTCATGACTAATAGTGTAGGCAGAAGGACCTCCTTAATGTCATAAAATATTATATTTACATGATGTAAAATTACAGAGTTTCCACACCCAACCCTAATGTGATTCTAAAGAATATGGTTCACTCACAAAAATATTCATATATCAACAATAGCATGCTCTTGAACACTATAATTTGTATGATATGATGCATGGACCTAGCAATTTAACCTTAATACCTATTATTCAAATCGTTGAATTTGCTTATTCATGAAAATTAATAAAACACACAAGATGTCGGAGAAAAATATTTGAAAGATAAGGGGTATACACACAAAATCACTTGTGCCAGAGTTGTTAACAAACCCAGGGTGCTGAAAGAAGTATCAAATGAATGCTTTGGCAATGTACTATGACTTTAAAGTCGCATATAAGAATAAGCATGTTAGGGCTTTTGATTGCCGAGATACAAGTCATTTTGTCGTTTAATTTTTCCACTTTTTCAATCCTATTTATGAATTTTTCAATAAAATTCATGAAATTGGAAATCAGATCATTCTTATATAAAACTTAGGGTCATAGTGCATTGCCATAGCATTCATTTGATACTTCTTTTAGCATCCTGGGTTTGTTAACAACTCTGGTACAAGTGATTGTGTACGTATACCCCCTATTCTTCCAAGATGTTTTCTCCGATTGCTTGTGGGTTGTATTAATTTTCATAATTAGCAAATTCAGCAATTTAAATAATAGGTGAAATCGCTAGGTCCTTGCATCACTATCAGACCAATTTTAGTATTCCAGAGCATACTATTGTTGGTATATGAATATTTTTGTGAGTACACCCTATTCTTTAGCATCACACTGAGGGTGGGTGTGGAAACTATGTAATTTTGCATCATGTAAATGTGTTTATTAAGGTCAATATTTTATGACATTAAAGTGGTCCTTCTGACCACACTAATAGTCATGAAAATTGGTGTAAGAGATGCAAGATAGATCTTATAACCCATCCAAAACCTTGGAACGGCTATAGCTTTTACCTCGTTTTTTCCTCTATTTTCGACATGTTTATTAATATTCATGAATATGCAAATGAGATAACTTTCATTTAGTCCAATGACATCAATTAATTTGTTATATGATATTACTAATTCAATAACAAAGTGTCACAGTGATAGTTTGGGCCTGAAATCAGTTTATGGGCTTTTAACGATTTTTCTGTCATTTTAATGTTTTAATTGAAATTCATGAATATGCAAATTAGGTAACTAGCATTACTTACAATAGGATGAAAGGGCAATGTCTAAGCTTTAAAATGAGACCAGGTTCAATGGTCTAGGATAAGCAATAGTGGAAACATTAGCAATTTTGTATGTACACCCCCATGCTCAAGAATCACGTTCACGATTGCCATGGAAACCATTTTTTTTTTTCATAGTGCAAATAAGTTTATCTTTGAGGACAATCTTTTTTTTCATTTCTGTGGTCCCAATGAACTATTTGGCACCCATGAGAATTGTCCTGGGGTGCAAAGTATGTCAAATTAGCTCTCGGGGTAAAATAGGATAATGTAATAAGCTAATTAGTATGCAAATTAGCTGGTAGTTACGCTAACAAAAGTACACATATTAGTTTCATTATAGATGTTTGACATCATGGAAGAAATTCTTGTGGTATTTGTTGAATATATCCATTGCCTTGGTTTCAAACTGTGCTTAATTTGGACATTTTAATCAATAATTTGATAAAATTGTCTGTATTTATGAGTATTCATGAATATTCATAGATTCGGAATTATGAATGATTTGCATATTTAAATTCGGATGATGGATAAATGTCTTTGCTTTAATTTGGTACCAAGTTTGCTGATCTATCTTGAAGACTGGCTGAGATATATCCATTTTATTACTCATTCTAGCACATATGAAGTGTAGTGCAGTACAGAGTTATCTCCCCATTTTCCAATATGATGCTACACTTTTCTGACCCAACAACAACCGGGAAATGAAAGGAGACATAATAACATTTAATTTGATAACCAATTTAGCCTTTAGAATCATGGGTGTATTTTTCGTCAAAACTAAGCGTCGTACGAGTTTCATCGTCCCAACTATTAGTTTGAAGATTAATTATATTTATTTGAAGTCAACCAGACAAACAGCACGCATACTACAAGCGAATAAATAAGGATCATACATACAGAAAGCCTGTGGCTTGCAAAAATCATCTAAAATTCGTAATTATCGCACTCGATATGGCTGAAATACTGTTGAAGGCCTACAAAACCTCAAATTATTAGTATGGCTATATGCATAATGTAGTTAGGATATCGCCCTTATGACATGCAGATGGGTGTTGTATAGGATCAAAACGAAACATCAACCAAATAAACCCCACCAAGCTTTCGAGTATCTGTTTTAAATACATGTATAAACATGCCAAATGAATTATGTTCGCTCACGAGACAGCACGTGAAACTGTAGTTTTTACACCTTATATATATACATATGTCTGTACAGGTACACTATACTATATATTTGAGTTAGTGCCTTACGTCCGCGGAAAACATTTAAAGTCATTCAGGGTGGCTAACTTATCCTAGCCACATTATTCCTGTACTAGCCTTCAGAATATGAACATTTTTATGTCTCCGAGAAAGAAATATTGACATGAAGATCGCTCGAAGATCAGCTCTTCTATCAAAACAAATACGATCGAGCTGTCGATTTCAACAGGTTAAAAGTCAACAAGAGAGAAACATTAATGTGAGGTGCCGTCTCGCACTTCAGTTCCTTTACGATTTAAGTATTTTATGCACAAGGGCATTTCCTGACTCTTGCATTCGCCAATAAATATAATCAGCTGATAATACATTTTTTTTTATTTCCTTAGCTTTATTGTCACAGGGGAGACAAATAAAGAAAAGAAAAAAGAGGTCCGACCAGGACTCGAACCCAGAACCTTTCGTTTTGTATCCTAGCTTGCTACCTACTGAGCTACAGAGATAGACGTCCTACACTATAACATTTATTGCATGTCTTATTTAATTTGTCTCCGTTGGGCTGTTGGTAGTTTTGACTGTGTAATTCTTCATATTGCCCCTCGTCTTAGTCTCACATATGCCCTCACGAGTCGTCCCCCATCACACAGAAAGTCGTAACCGCACGCACCAGCAGCATTTGCGTTCAAAAGTGAAAAATGTCTAATAAAGATTCCCGTCAACTGTAGAAACTTCCAATCTGACTACAAACTATTGCAGCAAACATTTAGCGATAAAATATCATCCTAACTGGACAAGCTTATGCAATTCTGATGTCACGGTGAGGTGGCGATTCCAAAGAGGTGTGTGTAAAAGCGTGCTATGAACTGATGTAATCAGAAGTAAATTCCAATCCAAAACACGCAATTAACAATGTTTCTGATACATATAAAAGGACATTGTCTTAAGCTGATTGAGTAGCGTTTTCCCTTATGATTGCGGCACATTTACCTGACCATAAATATATAGAATATGAAATTCGCAAAAAAGAGGTACAAACAGCACACGAAATCGACACCAAACCATGAACGAAAAATATCCACAAATGAAGTACTGCCTTGGAACGGCCATTAACATAGAATAAAATAAGGCATCTTAGGACATTCATCTTGCATATTTGATCATACGTTATACCTTTAATGAAAATCAACAGACATACGTATTACTGAACAAGAATTGTCAAGTGGCAGTACATTGCGACAATA
Source organism: Rugalucina vietnamica (assembly GCA_964017185.1). NCBI lineage: Eukaryota > Metazoa > Mollusca > Bivalvia > Lucinida > Lucinidae > Rugalucina > Rugalucina vietnamica. The sequence goes on from OZ024874.1 coordinate 47,457,361, forward strand.
TGACCATGACCTATTTCTATGTGAAAGCTTACTACATGTTTTTTTATTGCGACCAAGAATAATCTTCTCATTACAGAACAGAAACCTAATCTGGAACGGAAATTGCAAGGACTTGTGCCACGATTACAACGTCGTCCATGATCGATAGTGCTAGCGAAGCTGATTGTACAGTAGATATTACTAGATAATCTCATGTATAGCTGCGCAGGCGTTTATATGGATTTATAGAGCGCTAATGGCTCAGCTGAACATTGGCTCTAAGACTGGTTGAAATGTCTAAAATTTGGCTCTGTTTAAAATGATAGAATTTTACAAACTGAAATGCAGGCCCGTATTTCGCGCATACTAAATATGTACATTGTACGTTCAAGTGTCAACACGTATCTAGACGATTCTGTAGATAATATACTATTGTCAACTCACATCAATTATAGAACATTCCGTGGACGTCTATATACACGGCTACACCGCTACACCTCGGGGCTCCTCTCCATGTTATGAGAATGACGGATGAGTGGCTTCCACTTTGAATTAAATGAGGGAAAGCGCACTTAGGGTAGCTAGATACATCCTGATAGCCCTGCTGGAGGCTGCACGTGGTCGATTAAAGCGGCGCTGCATCACCGACAAAAAACAGATCATTCCGAAGAATTTATGAAAAAGGTACAAGCAGGCAAAGATCAGGAAAAGGCGCGATCAGAAAAAGATTCCCACTCCAAAAACTGAGGTGGGGAAAAAAACCAAACTAACAATCAGGTACTTATATCATGAAACATATCGTAAGCTGCAAGTGAAACTCGCCATCACACGTATTCAACTAATATTCAAAACATTGTGATATTTCAAATCATTCAATATTACGAACGAATATAGTACCATGCCCCTCATAGTTATCACTTGCATGGCGGCATGGCATCGACATTTGAGCCGCATCGTGAGAAAACCGGTCTTCGGGGTTTCCGACCAGGTGCGACACAAATCGGTCTGTACAGTCACAGGAGCAGGCTAGATACTTGAAATTTTGGCTATGAGTAGAAGAGGAATTATACTATCCGAGTAGCGAAAACAAAGGCGCTGATCAGCTTCGCGGTTACCGCGAAGCTGATCTGCGCCTTTGTTTTCGCCTAGGCAAAAATCCGGTTTTCTCACGATGCGGCTCGTTTAATAGATGTATGCCTTTTAGTTATATTTGTAATGGTATGTGTTATTTTGTCTTTGTTGCTCAAATAGGGGGTTTAACTCTCCAAGTGTTTGAGACATTTGGAAAACACGCCCATGGAAAATACACTGTACAGATTTTCCTGAAGTTGTAATCACTAAAAATAGAATATTTTGGAGTACCCACAATCTATGTTTTAGAGCAAAAATTAGAAAAATAGGTATACCCTTGCAAACCCCAGTATTATCATATAAAAGTGGGGGTTAAAGGGGTATACATGGCATGGTCATGTTATCCTGATTGATTGGGCCGTGTCGTTTGAAAGTACCAATCCATCTCAATACGTTGTTGAACAATATTGTTTTAACCATGATCTGCAATCTCATTTAATTCAAAGGGAAGCTAGTTTATCAGAAAATAATCAAGATGATAATTTAATTATGACATCCTAGAAAAGTCAAATCAATTTTGAAACCCACACTGTGCAAATAACGACATCGATCTAAATACACTGAACTAAATCCCAGCTGAAATTTTGTCGTAGCTGCAATTTTGTCAAAGATCAAGTCTAAAATATTTTGCATGCAATTTTCTGCAATGCTTCTTTTTAAGGTAGGTTGGATTTCACTAGTTATATTGAATCTTCCATAGAGTGCTACCAAGTCAGAAGACGTCCGTACTAACAAAATTTAAATACACTGGTGACATTTAACAAATATCGAAAGACACCATGTACACCCAGGATTACCTGTTACAGCGAACTCGGAGGTTCGGGGAACTCGGAGGTAAACAATGGAAGACGCCTTAGATTAGGGTCAGTATAATATCATTTTTAATATCACATAACGGTAAAATCAGAACTTATTGGTGTTTTGGGCTAAGAGGGGTTATAATAAGCAAACAATTTATGAACAGTGTAGCCGTCTTTGTCCTCACATTAACATGCTAAAGTATTTCGAACTCAGAATTATGCTCACGCAGCAAGAAAATTTGTATTATCAGGTAAATAGTGGACGACCAATAACATTTGTCAACAAACTGGCAGCTACATTTCAAAATTTAGGCTTTCTCCTCGAGATTTTAAGCATCCTTATGCATGATTACAAAAGGATAAACTCCACAGGCTTAAAAACATTAAGATGGTGTCACATCTTTTGATACGGGAATTCTCGGAGTAATGTTGAAATGTAATATTGGGAACTCGGAGGGACGGTTTTGGAGATTCGGAGGTATTTCAACATTTAAAGAGCCGATTTTCCTCTCTTTTTTATCTTGATAATGCTTATCTGAGAGAAAATTTGTTTGAATCACTTCCATTTGCCTACGAATTAAGGAAAAGTAAGCACAAAACGTTTATTCTGATTGTTGTGACACGGTAAGTATGCGCACATGCGTATTGGGGAGTGGGTGTTTGATGTATACCAGGAAAGGAGATGACCAACAAGCAAGCTACCGTCTATGCAATCTAAACCCCTTACATCCCATCTTGTGTGCATTATTTATTTTATTCACATTATCGACTGTGGGTACTCGGTAGAATCTTTCAATGATGCACATGAAAAAAAGTCATTTTACAGCTATTAAAACGGCTGCCATGATGCTAAATTTTCTTGGCCAACTTTCGATTGGGAGAAATACGGAGAGGGGAGGATATTTTTTGTCAGTGCCCTCGTCTGCGTGTTTGAACTCGATCGACCTGAAAAATCTTGTGCACACGTTTTTACTTGAACATACAGAATACGGGTTTTCATGATACTTTATGTACATTTCATAGTTTTAGTTTGAGTTATGGTAACTGAGTGGCCGCCTATTGGGCAATAGCTGCTCACTCGGCAAGTACGATATGTTCTCTCAGTATAAGTACCTAATTGTAAATTTGGTTTTTTCCTGCCTCGGTTTCGTTGGGGTCGGAATTTCTTTCTGATTGCGCCTTTTCCTGACCATTGCCAACTTGTATATTTTTATATCAAGATCTCCCTTTTTGACACTTTGAATTATGAGATTATAACAGATTTTGGCAAAATGTTTCAGACGATTTAAGCTAATTGTGGGACGGTTTTCTGATGCGGTCGCTCAATTTTTATTATTATTGTCTGATGTCCCTTTCACCTTGTTTCAGACATATCGAGACGACTCCATCAATAGGATGGGCGAACATGGGAGAACCCCAGAATAAATTTCTGACACACGCGCAAGCAGAACTTGGCTTGCTGAGAGTGGATTGTACACATGCGGTTAGTGATTGAATGATTAAGAGTGCTTAAATGAAATCGACAACATAATAATCATGCCAAATAATTATACTCTTAAATATGTTAATAATAAGTTCGTGCCATACATTTAGGTTAGAGTAACATACATGTAGGTTAGAGTGACATATTAATGTATATTTGGTACTTTACATATTAACTGGACTGTATGTCATAAAATTAAAGCCTAGTTTGCTCCAGAAGCAAAATCATGAGTCATTTTCAATGAACTGACCTTCCGGTTTCCCTGTATCTTAAATTTGACATTACTCCGAGTTATCCAGGTCATACCTCCGATAATTACCGTACCCAAAATTGTGATACCTCCTACATTTATCTGGGTAAAAACACTGTATATTTTGAATATATGAGGCTAAAATTTTGCATGATGCTCATTAAGACACTGTATTTTTAGAAACCAGCCGCTGTCTAATGCGAAAATATCGTAAATACTCAAAATCAAGTGGTCCGAATCAACAGTGCTTTACAATCATGCAATTTCCAGTTTACATTATTTATTTTTGATTGAAAATTGACGTGTCAGCTTAAACTGATGGAGCATGCAGGGGCTTCGTCTTCTAAACTTTGTATTTGCGATATGTTAAATTTTCTAAAGTGGACGTAAGTTGAAAATAAAATATGATAAATACTGCCCCTAGTCGGATTTGCCTTCTATTGTTTACCTCCGAGTTCCCCGAATCTCCGAGTTCCCTGTAACAGGTAATCCTGGGTGATGTACTTTCAATTAAAATATTGTTGAATTTGTTTTTTGTCTTGTAATTACTTTGCTGGATGATTTCGATACTTTTTTTAAATACACACATGAAGTTAGATAAATAAATATCCGCGGTTCAAATGGATAGAAATAACACCTGGCTTAAATAATTTTAACCAGTTTACATAACTCGCCTTACCTTAGGTGATGTTTGATATTGTAGTATGCCTACAAAATATGATGGAAATGAAACTGCAAAATGATTTTAGCACCCTCTATAGCCCTGCTAGCTAGGAAGTGACACAGTAATCATTATGAAAACATGCCCGTGCACTATACAGAGAATTCTTTTAGCAGAAAAATGGAAAGTTAAATTGGTAACATTTTGATTTTTCAACATTTATGCTAAAAAAATTGAGTGTGGATACAAGCAAAATCGCCTCGCCGAGGCGGTTCAAACGCGTGTTTAACAATAATGTTTGGATCAACAATACGAAAACTTATATAAACCTGTAAACCCATGTTTTACTATATAAAAGTGGGGCTTAAGTGGGGTATCCATTTCACTGATATGTTATCCTCATGGAACAAGAAATGACTAGGAAGTGGCACAGTAATAAACATCTATCCTTTGAACTCATATTAACAAAAAACAACCAGCAATTGGAGAAGATAACAGTAGAAACATTTTGTAAAACAAGACAACTCAGCTACAGTACCCTCACATTACGAAAACTTGCCCATACAATATATGAATATTTTTAGATTTGTAAAATTTGAAAATTTCATTGGAAACATTTTGATATTTTTAATATTTTTGCTCAAAGCATAGATTGTGGGTACACGGTAGTACACGCTGTTCTAACGAGTACCCACACTCTATGTTTTGGAGCAAAAATAAGAAACTAGGAAAACCCATGCAAACCCCAGCTTTTCTATATAAAATTGGAGTTTAAGGGGGTTTTCATTGCATGGACATGTTTGCGTGATGTTAGTATTTCTAGTTCTCGGAAGGCAGGTAGGACACTAATGATGATGCTAGAATTGCTTTCAGTGGTCTCAGATGTGTCCTATCGTGAGAAAACAGGTATTGGTTAACCACACCATGTTGATCCCAAAACCGACCTTTTCATAACTTAAGACATAGCAAGAGATCTTAAAGTATACCTTTGGAATTATCATTTTTGTACTTGCATAACGTACCGACTGCGTTGCAGTCTGCAAGGTCTATATCTATGTTTACCGCAATGTCATTAAGTGGATTTCCAATCTTTCCATTTATTGGATTTCTCTGCCAGGTTTGTTCATATATGGCTGAATGCTGCTTCTGAGAATCGATTTTCTCCATTTTTCCAATTCCCAGCTGATCTTGAGCTTAATTGAGCCTCGACACGACAATCTCTGTCTCATGGAATTACCGAACAGGCCCTACACAAATCGGAATATAGTTGCAGAAGGCTAGAAGTTTGCAATATCGTTCTTAAGAAGAATAGGGCGTGTACTATCCGACAAGCGAAAATAAAGTCGCTGATCAGCTGTGCAGCTACTGCACAGCTGATCTGCGACTTAGTTTTCGCATATTTAGAAACATTCTTTCTCACGATTTGGAACAATTGTTACTGCAGTGTATACGGTAGATATCGCCAGCTTATGGGACGTCATGGTGGATTTCAGATCATTTAAAGCTTCATAAAATCAATTTCGTCATATTCTTCCATACGTATTGACTGAATCTCACAGTTAATGCAAAGAATAGTGTCATTGCCAGGAGTTGTGCTTGGATTAAATAATGATGTAAAATCAGGTTTAGCGAAAATGTAATAAGAAAGGACGTTTTCTTAAAATTAACCCAATGACGTCATCGCTGTCTTTGATAACAATTCCCTTATCAAATCAAAACATAGCTGATAGATAAGTGTGCCATATGTTTCGATAGCCTTGGAAATTTGTGTCAATTTTGTTTTGTGTTTGTTTCATGATTTCAATTCAGCAGATTTTCGTCTGAAATATTATCTCCTGGATATTTTGTAGCAGAGACAAATAAGATTTAAATTATATTAATCTGAGGTGTGTGCTTGGCCACTTTTAGTGAACCCACTTTTAGTAAACCCACACGAAAAAACAAAACTATCAACAAGCTTCCTGCAGTTTACAAAATTTATATATTTTCATCAGTTTGTTATCTGGCTTAAATATTCATGTGAAGCGAGAGTTGGTTCGAGGCACGTTTATTCATATGGAATTCGATAGAAGGAAGTGTAATCAAATGTCGTAATTGACCTCTAGAGGCATAGAACAATAGGTCAATAGGTGAGTTTTCTATGTTGTGTCAAAATAACGTCTTACAATATAATAATAATAATATTATATTTCCGTATATCAGCCTTGCATTGTAATAAGGTTAAAACTGCATCGAATTTGTATGATTTTGTGCTTATAAACTCATAACATATTGTTTAAAGCGATTGCAATAAAGCAAAGTAAAAAGAAAATGTAAAAATATAAGAAAATGTAAATGCTAAAGACCCAGGTAATGGCACAAAGAGAGCTTACGGTAATCCGAGTGATCAGCTATTTATCTACCTTTCAGTTTAGCTTGACGGCATGCTATATACAATAGATATGCAAATTTCTAACTCGGTGGTTGGTGAAAATAGTCAGTGTTTACTATGGCGCATCAAACCACCCTTGGTGGATGAGCATGCTTTTCCACCGACGGGTTTTAGCTTTTGCTTTGCTCGGCTAAATGTTACATTTGGTGCGTGACAGCGGTGGGATAATCGGAGCTGCCTTAACCATGTACAGTAGTTAAACTTAAAAAAATATAGCAGCAGCAGTTTAATATACAGCTGTATAACCCAGTGGGGAACATAAACGGTTTTACAGGTGCTTATCATCGCCCTTAGCTTCTGCAGTGGTTCACAACATTTTTTAAGTTGTTGGGGTCTCATGGTGTGACATAAGAGAGGGCTCTTTTAGCACATATGTGATTGTTACATGTATGAACCAACGCCAATATTCAAAAAACCAGAGGACCAATGGTCCTGTAAACGCTCACCTGAGACCTGAGATATATACCAATAAACTTGTTTGACTAGAATGGTAATATACATGTATATAACCCCAGGGCAGGGTCAGGGCAACCTCTGGAATCAATTTCTTTAATAAATCATAAAGATTCAGTCATTTGCAAATTTATTGCAAGTTTTGCCCTTCAAATGACATTATAACAATTTTCCCCATTCAAATGCTTAGGCAACCTAAGATGACCTTGCCATAAAAAGGTCAAGGTCATCCCAGGGTCATGATTTATATAAACTTTGAAGAGCTCCATTGCTTGATGCTTCATGCCAAGTTTCAAAATCATAGGCCTTCTAGTACTGGAGAAGAAGATTTTTAAGGGTTTTTGCTATTTATAGCAATGGCGGCCATCTTGGTCATGTGACCTTGACCATTTATACAAACTTTCATTCACTCTTCCTAAAAATGTTCCACAAAAAGTTTGCCTTTGATTGGCCAAGCGGTTTCAGAGAAGATGTTTCAATATTATGGTCATACACATGTATATAGCCCCGGGGCAGGGGCAGACAACCCTCTGGGCCCCAAAATATTTTCATAAATATAAATCTTCTGTCCATTTGCTCATTCCTAGCAAGTTTTTTGCCATTAACTGACATTTTCCTATTTTTTCCCATTCAAATGCATGGGCGGCCTAAGTTGACCTTGCCGTAAAAAAGGTCCAGGTCATCCCAGGGTCATGATTTATACAAACTTTGTAGAGCTCCATTGCCTGATGCTTCATGCCAAGTTTCAAAATCATAGGCCTTCTGGTTCTGAAGAAGAAGATTTTTAAGGGTTTTTGCTATTTATAGCCATGGCGACCATCTTGGTCATGTGACCTTGACCATTTATACAAACTTTCATTCACTCTTCCTAAGAATGCTCCACATAAAGTTTGGCTTTTATTGGCCATGCAGTTTCAGAGAAGAAGATCTTTGAATATCACTGTAAAATACATGTTTATTGCCCCAGGGTAGGGGCAGACAGACCCCTGGGGTCCAAATTTTTTCAGAATCATCAATCTTAAGTCCATTAGCCCATTTTCTGCAAGTTTTTCCCTACAAATGACATTTTAACACTTTTCCTCATTCAAATGCATGAACGACCTATGTTGACCTTGTCATAAAATAGGTCAAGGTCATCCCAGGGTCATGATTTATATAAACTTTGTAGAGCTGCAGTCACTTATGCTTCACACCAAGTTTCAAAATCATTGGCCTTCTGGTTCTGGAGAAGAAGATTTTTAAAGGTTTTTTCTATTTATAGCCATGGCAGCCATCTTGGTCATGTGACCTTGACCATTTATATAAACTTTCATTCCCCCTTCCCAAGGATGCTCCACATGAAGTTTGACTTTGATTGGCCAAGCGGTTTCAGGGGAGAAGATGTTTCAGTATTATGGAAATATACATGTATATAGCCCCGGGGCAGGGGCAGACAACCCCCCAGGGGCCAAAATTTTCAAATAACATTAATCTTCTGTCCATTTGCCTATTCCCAGTAAGTTTTACCCATTAAATAGCATTTTACCATTTTTTCCCATTCAAATGCATTGGCGACCTAAGTTGACCTTGCCATAAAATGGGTCAAGGTCATCCTAGGGTCATGATTTATATAAACTATGATGGGCCCTCGTCCCTGATGCTACATACCAAGTTTCGTGGAAATCGGCCCACTGGTTCTGGAGAAGAAGATTTTTAAAGGTTTTTACTATTTATAGCCATGGCGGCCATCTTGGTCATGTGACCTGGACCATTTATATAAACTTTCGTTCCCCCTTCCTAAGGATGCTCCACATGAAGTTTGGCTTTGATCGGCCAAGTGGTTTTAGAGGAGAAGATCTTTGAAATTGTGGACGACGGACGACGGACGACGACGGACGACGACGGACGACGGACGGACGACGGAGCATGGGTATACTATAAGCTCACCTGTGAGCCTTCGGCTCAGGTGAGCTAACAAAACACATTTAGTAACGATGGCCATTCGCATAAGTGATTGCATGTTTTAGAACCAGAGGTTTATCACCACCTGTGGTGGGTGTCAGGTCCAGAATCTCAAGCATCTTGCCATTACAGTAGCCATTTGTTTGGTTTGTTGGGAAAGAACTTACATTAATTATTTATTTTAAAGTATCTGACGGGGTTCAGATCTACGGCTGTTATACTTTCTTTTTTGAATATCCTCTATACCATAGTCATAATTACACGGTTCTATGCTAGGAAAAAAAGTACAAGTAGGCAAAGATCAGGAAAAGGCGCAATCAGAAAAAGATTCCCACTCCAAAAACCGAGGTGGGAAAAAACTAAATTAACAATCAGATACTTATACCAAGAAAACATATCGTAAGCCGAATAAGCAGCTATTTTCCAGATAGGCGGCCACTCAGTTACCTAAACTTAACTAAAAATATGAAACCATACATAAGGCGTTCACAGAACAAAAATTTTAAACACCAAGACATAAAACAAAAAGAACCACCCCAGAAGTATCGCCTTGAAACGATCAGTAACACAAAGTTACTGGCGGGCTTAAACCGGTTTTACATGGCCATAACCTCACCCTCAGCTTCTGCAGTGGTTCATAACATTTAGTTCTTCGGTCCTCGTGGTGAATCTCTAACTTGTCAAGAACAAACAAATAAATTTCGATAAACATCCTGATGAATCAAAAACAAGGACTCACAGATTGAGTAAGGTGCCCGACGATGGAGATCCCTGGGCGCCGAATAACCTTTTAACTCCTGAGCAAAAGAAAAACACAAGTTGGCCCCCGGTGGGCCAAGCAACAGACAAGAAGCTCCGGCCCCAACCAACTAATAAGTCGGGGCCATCATAGAGTCTGACGCCCGACCCACCGACGTGCAATTAAAGAAGGCAGCGTAGTTATCAACCATGATTGGGTTAAAAACAAAGCATGCAGACGGTCGCATAACATTCAAGTTATAACCTATACGTCTGTAACGTGTTATGAATTTTCTGAACTGAAAAGAAAAATCATTACTTCCTATAAGTTTCTTAAATTATTTGTAAACCAAGTCACCATAAAATTCATGTTCCGAAAGGCCCTCACTTAAAAGCGTCTTTAACCCAACATGAAACCTGATTCAGAATTGTAGACAAAATCACAGAGAAATGCAAATAAAAATTAAAATTGAGATCCTTTAAGAGCAGAGAACATATTAATGAGAACGAGGATGGGCCATACCGCGGTTTCGACTAATAAAGTCTCGTCAGTGACCCTAAAGATTTGGCAACATGGAGCCAAAGAGAATTACCGAAATTTTTCAACCTTAAACAGGGTAGTCGATGAAAAGACTAGTATTATCTTAATGGGACCAAATATGTAAAACATTGGTTAGAAAATGAATCTAAACCGATTATAAATTTCTGATTTCTCAGAATATCCTCGCTGATCTCAAAGGACCAAAAAAGAAAATATAACCTGCACTATGGATGATGTACGGGGAGACTTTTTAGGGCCGCCACACGGCACAACACCAGCTGCAGTAATAGCAAATAAAAATTAAAATTGAGATCCTTTAAGAGCAGAGAACATATTAATGAGAACGAGGATGGGCCATACCGCGGTTTCGACTAATAAAGTCTCGTCAGTGACCCTAAAGATTTGGCAACATGGAGCCAAAGAGAATTACCGAAATTTTTCAACCTTAAACAGGGTAGTCGATGAAAAGACCAGTATTATCTAAATGGGACCAAATATGTTAAACGTTGGTTAGAAAATGAATCTAAACCGATTATAAATTTCTGATTTCTCAGAATATCCTCGCTGATCTCAAAGGACCAAAAAAGAAAATATAACCTGCACTATGGATGATGTACGGGGAGACTTTTTAGGGCCGCCACACGGCACAACACCAGCTGCAGTAATAGCAAATAAAAATTAAAATTGAGATCCTTTAAGAGCAGAGAACATATTAATGAGAACGAGGATGGGCCATACCGCGGTTTCGACTAATAAAGTCTCGTCAGTGACCCTAAAGATTTGGCAACATGGAGCCAAAGAGAATTACCGAAATTTTTCAACCTTAAACAGGGTAGTCGATGAAAAGACTAGTATTATCTAAATGGGACCAAATATGTTAAACATTGGTATAAGACTGGACGCAAGTAACTGGCTGCCCCGCATTGTGTTGGGTTAACTAACTGATAGAAGGGATTTGCCAGACGAAATACGTACGCCCAGCCTGTCTGTCTCCGGCGGGATCCTTGTTTTTGATTCATCAGGATGTTTATCATGATTTATTTGTTTGTTCTTGATGATTCATTGACTAGTTAGAGATTCACCACGAGGACCGAAGAACTTACTAAATGTTATGAACCACTGCAGAAGCCGAGGGTGAGGTTAGGATCCTGTAAAACCGGTTTAATCCCGCCAGTAACTTTGTGTTACTGATCGTTCCAAGGCGATACTTCTGTGGTGGTTCTTTTTGTTTTATGTCTTGGTGTTTAAACTTTTTGTGCTGTTGGCGCCTTATGTATGTTTTCATACATTCGGCTTACGATATGTTTCATGGTATAAGTGCCTGATTGTTAGTTTGGTTTTTTCCCACCTCGGTTTTTGGAGTGGAAATCTTTTTCTGAGTGCGCCTTTTCCTGATATTTGCCTACTTGTACCTTTCCATTGTTACAAAAATGAATGCATTGAACTTTGATGGAAAATATTGTATTTGTTCAGAGTACAGGCTACCCTGAAAGTGATCCATAGATGACATGTGCCATTTTTCACATCACTGGTATTAATTAGCACGCCTATGGTGTCTGTGAAATCGATACATTATTGTTCGTCACTGGCTGTAAATAGCACGGATTCGCTTGCGTTTTCTGAGCAATAATTGCCCACGCCATTGTGCAAACTAACAAAAAGCAAATCCTACTAGTAGGTGTTTATCCTAGATATAAATACTGATGACTTATGCACATTAAACCGCTAATATTAAAACTGTATCAGCCGTGAGCCATAGAACAATGGTTCCCAAAATACCGTATAAGGTATGAAAAAGGACAAGGGTTTGGGCAACTACAGAGGAAACTCTTATAAACAAAAAAATGGTATTACAACACAAATTGGATATCATGTAGGAGAACGAGATATCAAACAAATGGTAACAGAATAATCTAAAATCTCTCTCTCACACACACACACACACACACACACACACACACACACACACACACACAACAACAACAACAACAACAACAACATCATCATCATCATCATCATCATCAACAACAACAACATCATCATCATCATCATCATCATCATCATCAACAACAACAACAACATCAACAACAAAACGTAGAACCACCACAGAAGTCGTGGACACAGTAAACAGTGTATGCACCACAAACCTAGGAGAGTTAATTCTTTAATTCTGTAATTATTTCAGTTCTTTTGATTGCGCAATGCAGCATACGTGCCACTTTGACGTTAGATCTAGTCATTTCTTAACACATAGTGCTTTTCGACTTGCCAGGCACGACCGGAGGCAAAATCAGAATGAGCTAGAATTTACATAAAATTTTTCTCAACAGGCAGATGATGTTAAAGTAACGGCATATTTCAAATGCACCCACGCTGTTATCTGAGGTTATTATGATGTTGCAATTGGGTGCCCACTAGACTAAGTACAGATTCTTATAGTTAGCCCAAGAGCGCACGGATAGCTCAGTCAGTAGCGTCGTTGGCTTCATACTACCTATATACCTCTGCCGTGCAGGTTCAAAAATAAATAAAAAATATATTCGACCATAATTTCTTCTATGCTTTCTACCACCATCAGACAGTCGGCGGTCTGAGAAGCAGAATTGCTTAGCTAAGTAGAAATGCTTAGCGTGACTTCTATATCATAAAAGCTATAGTTAGCTTTAAAGTATGCTGAGTTTTGCTTTCGCATTTTATGCCCATTCTTCTGATAGTATTAAAGCAAACCTACTATTTAGGCGTTGATTAGTTTGCGTGTAATACTATGAAAGTGTTGATTATTAATGCCCACCTGCAAATTTTAATCAGATCGTGTGACAAAACCAATTACAAAGTTATGATGCTGCCTTCAGCTTAATCAAGATCAGACTTAAAAAACATATAAGGGAAGAAAAACTCTATGTCGTGACAAAACTTACAACGTTCTGACTTGTACTTTAGTGAACAACGTTTGAAACTAACCTGCTGGTCTCTCAGTCTGTACTTTACACGTGTCTCCGTGAAATGTATATCCCCTTAAACCCACTTTTATATAGTAAAATTGGGGCTTGCAGGTGTATACCTATTTTTCTTATTTTTGATCAAAACATCTAACCTGTACCCACAATCAATGTTTTGAGCAAAAGTATCCTACGAGTATGCTTTTTCACGCTACACAATAATCACGAACCTTTGTTCTCGAGCCTCTCCTGCTGTTTACACAAAAAGTGATGATGTGACACATTTATTTGTAGAGACCACATGTTCTCTACTTTTGCTCCAGGTTATTATGTGGAAATTAATAAATCTTTTGATTAGTTCGTGGTCAAATCATGTGCACATGGTCATTTTTGTTACGTTTTTCTTATACCCAAAATTTTGAAACTTAACACAAGACAATAATACTTTTTCCAATCACCCTAAAATTTTGACAGTTGATCTGCTGTGTTTGTTTACATCCGGGCTACAGAATCATGTCAACATTTTATGATTACTTGACATGTTTAAGAATGTATGGCAGACAAACTTACCTTTTCTCTTACATGAAATCAATCAAAATAATGATAATTTTCCTTGATCACTGGCAGTGAGTTCATCGCAACTAATATTTATCAAGGAACATGTATGACCAATAAATCAGACATGGTAACTTTCCTGAAAAGCCTTATATTTTCCATTGCAGCCAAATTATTTTATTTTAGTCAAATATATACTTCACGATCAGTCGTCTCAACCTTGGTTTCTCTTTGTGTATTTACTATGTCTGTGTTGAAATGCCAGTTACTTAGAAGATTTAACAGTCGCAAACTTGAAATTTGGTTCCCCTTTGGCTAAAATACTTAAGTTTTAAATTACAATGTAGTTCTGACTTGTTGTGTGTTTGTCTGCCCATAGATTCAATTATCTTTTAAGTGAGTGACTTTTGATGACGTAGACAGCAAGCCACAATTTTTGTTTGGGATTTTCCAAAGTCAGATACAACATGTAAAAAGGTGCTTTTTAAATTTGTCACTGGACATGGAGCAAGGACTTACATGAATGAATGTAAGAATAAAGGTAAATTAATTGATTGGTCTATGCTTGTATTTTAAATGAGCCGGGAGGTGTTATGTGCATGATTATTGCTTACACTATCATATTTAAAATCTCCTTTTTCTAAAGAAATGTTCTTACAGCTGAAAAGAAATATCTGAATGTTACATGGGCACGTTTTCATAATACATAATAATATACTAAAACACACTTTGATCTATACTCTTTGCCAAAATTTTAGCATAATTATTTGACAGTGTGTAAAAAGAGGCAAAATATCTGGTTAGAACTACATGTAATCCAAGTGAATAAACATTTCGACACAATTGTTCCTATTCGATGTCATGGTTACGGCGGCAACAATCAGGACTTTTACGGATTCAAACTCGGCAGCTGATAAGATACTACAAAAGATAAGTCACTAGTTTGAAAAAGTTATTTTCGATACTTTTTTTTAAATTCTTGTCTAAAGGTACTCATTTTCAGTAGTTACAATCAAAAGTTATTAAAATCGTTAGACGATAGATAGAATAATAATGTGGTATAAGTATACTGTCATTTGAGATGTAGGCATTAGACATCTTTAAAGACAAACTTGTTTTAAAAATGTTAAACATTGAAATTTTGCTATACTTTCTTAACATTTTTGTTCCTTCCAGAAATATCAGTGTTTGATGTCAGGTCTCAACTTTTTGTTTATAACATCGTTCCGACATACTCTTCCTTGACATGGGGTCAATTTTGTTCTGACGTAGCGTTTAGTGTGCAAAATTCAGCATCAAGAAACACGGCTTAACATTAAGATAATGCATTTATTCATTAACATTTCCAAAAATTTACAAAATCTGTTAGGCCTAGACAAAAATGTCCTTTGTCCTTTGCTACAACATGCGTTCATTCTAAATCAATGAATGCTGAAGTCGTAATATGCTTTGGGAATATTTTTAGGCCATTTTGCTTTAATACTATAAAACTAGAATATGCTAAAATTTTGGCGTGGTGTATATATAGGCCCCAATAGATGGACTGCTTGTGCCCCCAGGTAAAGCCTATAAACTGCTGACTGGCCATCTGATTACTGGCTTACCACGCAAAGGATCTGAACATATCAGGAAAATGTGGTTCAAACCGTCCATACATATAAGCCTTTTTGGGGTTTTCAAGCACATTTGGATGTCATGATTTTAATCCAACCAAGAAAAAATAATGGCATGTGTCATACAACATTGTCTATGTTTTTAGTGTTTAAAGCTTTTAAGAGGCTTCTGTCTAATTCTTATGATCCTGTCGTATTCGTACCGGTCTCTGGAGAACATAATATGTACTTTTTAGAAGTTGGGTGTACCAAGGATTTTCGCACACTGATTCACGAGTATTAAATTCAATAGACTTGATTTATTGCGGTCTAGAAGAGAAATTGCTTCTATCTAGCGTATTCTTATTTGCATGTACGAGAGGTATATTACATGCAAACTCTAAAAGAAACATCACAAAATCAATATATACTCAGTACAAATAGAAACGCTATTTTCTCATTTTCATTTTTCCGCGTAAATATAAAATATTGTCAAAATCTAAAATTTTCTAAGGAGTTGCCATTCATATGAGCATTTCACTATTGAGTTTCGTTGCGATTTAAAAATGGTAAAAACTTACGTAAAATGGTTTTAGTATGATCATTATGAACCAGCAAATCAGAAGAAAAAAAAACAACATTTCATTAAGTGGAAAATTTTCTGGGATTAAAAAAAAAATAAAAAAAAGTGTTTTGCAAAAGGCGGTGGCTATTTTGCGTATATTGGACATACAGGCTATTTTGCCGGACCAAGTACTTATTAGAAATTTTATTTTATATTTTGTAAGGTATTCTTATCTACATTTTCGTTTTATTTATCAATTTATTCATTTGAGATACTTCTCAATCAATCGGTTGTTTTTTTTGTGCCTTTTTTATACCCCCAATTTTGGTAAAGTTGGAAGGGCATATTTCCTTTGGTTTGTCTGTCTCTGTGTGGACGTGTGTGTGTTAGGTTGTGTATTTGTTGGTTAGTGTGTATGCCAGTGGGTGTGTGTGCAGGAGGTGTGGCTAGCTGGCTGGGTCTTGAAACTTTAAATGGGGAATGCTAGATTTTTGAAATTTTAAATAGGCTTATGGCTGATCATGACTACCCTGGATTTCCTGGAACAGCCATTCCCGTACTGGAAACCCATAAAACAGTACAAACGCAGTTTTGATTTGGGTCTTCTCTGTTTGTTTACAGATATTTCAGCCAAAACTGAATGAAATAAATGAATCATAAACTGTGCCACAGGGTATGTTTTCAGCAGATCAGCTGAAGGTGAAAGAAGGTAAATAAAAATTACCCATCTTATAGCATTCTTTGATTTTTGACAGAGGTCTTAAAATGGGAGTAATATATAATAATATAACAAAAGAACATGGATATATTCACACCACCCGTCTGCATTGTAGGAAGTACTGCAAATGATTACGTTTTTTATCATTTATTTTGCTATGAAGAGCCGTATTGGTGACCATGTAAATACAGAAATTACATTTTGAGACAACTGAAAAGTACTATTACTGGGATGGTAAACTTTCTGACAGGCACACAAAAAAATACAAATGTATGATAGGTGAAACATTCTAGTCCCTGATAAATATAAAGGTTTGAAACTGTTTTTTCTTTGCAAGCTAAGCATATCTACAATGTCAATGAGTGTTGATTTCACAATGCATGTATTCTTGGGGATCATCTGTGTGTATTCGGACTTTAACCTTCAGACAATTTTATCCTTTTAAAGTGTCCCAGAATGCCAGTCATACTCCCATTTGTATCTGAATAAAGTCTTTTAACAACATTTTCAGTATGTGTTTTCTTATCTTAAAAACATGATTTTCTCAACTTAATAGGTAAATAAAAAAATGTAGAAAATTTTTTTTTTTTTACTAAGTTTTTGGTCCGGCAAAATAGCCTATATGTATATATATTACAGCTATTCGATAACATAATGTTAGTTTACATACATGTGACTCTCTTAATGCTGACCCTCAGTTAAAATTTGAAGTCGTTTTTTTTTTTCTTCGGAAAAAAAGTTCATTGAAAAAGGTATCTCTTAGTGATACAATCCAAGTTAAGGCAAACATACAAAAGAGGCTACAGTTCACGGGGTCAATATTACGTAATTTGCAATTTGCTACTCCCCCGATTTTAATTTTTGGACAATCTTGAAGTTTTGCTATTTTTGGCAAAAAGCAAGGTACCTTACGGTTTATGGACAGTATATAACTGCGATTTAGACAGTATTATTCTTTTGGAAGAGGGGTTGACACATTTCATGTGCCTCCAAGCCCGAAATTTTACTTATGAAACAAATTTATTGTGTGTGCCAGATGGGTCAGCGTTTCGGGCATTTGGCTACGTATTCATGCTGTTAGCTATAGCAGCCCAAGTTAGTCCGAGTGACTCACAAACTCAACGAAAATGATTTAATATCATTTTAAGAAAACATAATAAGTCCGTTTAAAGGCGTAAAAAAGAGTTTTCATTACCACATACTCTTGCGACTTTTTGTTTATGGGTACTCTTGATTGACAGAGAAAAAAAAAAAACGTTTACGGGTTCAAAAAGTTATGGTAGGAGACATGTCAGTCTTTGATTCCTGAATATTTGAATTGGTTATCTTTAAAATTGTACAAGTGATAGCCAAAAACATACGTTTTGCGTTTCTTTATGTACTGAGTATATATATTACGAAAACACGCCCAGGACATATACAGATGTTTCTTCAGTTGTGCAACTTAAAAATTTTCAGTAGATTTTTTTTATTTTTCCTATTTTTGCTCAAAACATAGATTGTGGGTACACGTTAGAACCGCCTCGGCGAGGTATTCTCACGAGTACCGTTCTATAAAATGGGGTACTAAGAATAATAATAGTATACCCCTGTATACTTCAGTTTTGCTATACATTGTAATAAAAGTGGGGAATAATGGGGTATATATTACACGGATATGTTATGACCTGATGTTACAGCCATTTTGCATTTGTCTTACCACCAACATCTTGAGACAGTTTGACTGACGGGCATAAACATAAATAGATAATGGCCATTCCTAGAGACCAAAGTGTTCATTTTGTAGATTAAATTATTGATGAAGTGCCTTTGGAGTCTTGGCTAAATGAGCCGCAATGCCAGAAAACCGGACTTTGTAGTTTTCGACACAAACAGGAAGTATAGTGAGAGAAGAATGATTGATCTTGAAATTTTAGATTAATAATAAAATGGATACTTACTTACCAATATAGCGAAAATAAAAGCGCTGATCAACGGTGGCAGTTATTGTTCAGCTGATCGGCGCCTTTGATTTTGCATAAGCATAAATTGTGTTGTTTTTCTTATGACGTGGCTAAAAAACAGAATCAATACTTAGTACAGTCCTGCTTGTCTGTAAGGAACAAGAAAGTTATATAACAATATCAACACTAATTGGATGCCTTCGAAGCATACAAATATTATTTGTTCTGTGAAAACAAGATGCCCCTTTTGATGATTCTTGACGTTCAGACTAAAGGAAGCTACGATGGGCTAGTGGCCGAAAAAGTAAGTCTCTGGCAAGATTTCAGATTATTCCAATAAAAATAAAAAAAAGTATCAACCCAGGCTCTGCCGAAGATTAGAATGGAATAATCTGAAAACGAACCCGAGATTTCCTTGTTGAGGCCACGACAACGTCAATGATTTATTTTTTTTTCATCCATCTCTTAAATAGTGTGACTCTGACCTAGCTTCAGGTGCTGTTCAGGCAGCCATTTTGTTTGCACATAGAACAGTATGCAAATTAACCAGTTCACAGAAGTAAGAAAATAGATTTATTTTTTTTATTTGTACCTACCTTACAAAACATTTATCAACATTTTGGTTTATGCATATAATTTTCAGATTCAAAATTTGGCTTTACACAGTCATATTATTCCGTTACGTGCACCGTAGACCGTACCGATGGCGACTAACATTTGAATGTTAACAATACCCATCAAACAACAGCACAGCTTGTCGAGAACATTCATTACATGATATTACATTTCAGGCATACTTGATGACGTAGCAGAATGGGCGATGCTGGGATAGCTCTGCTGGTGATCGCCATTATCGTCGTGATTGCTGTTGTTCTGGCTATTCTGATTCGGGTGTTCGGTATCTACCAGTGGAACTTATGTTTTGCGACGTCAGAGGAGAAGGCGGGGCTGACCAAACATGAACAATATAATGGTTATATGGTGAGTCAAATCAACCCAGACCTGACTGACATCTGTTTAGTAGCAGAGCTTTTGATATTTTAGTTATATTTGCTCAAAAATAGCTTGTGGATTTATCGAGTACTAAATTATGTTTATAAGCAAAATATGAATGTACCAATACTCCAGATCTACTATATAAAAAGGGATGTAATATATCTAAGCACTCGTGACCCCTCCTTTCTGAATGACAGCTTTAAAATCGGAGCCATCATTGATTATGAGCCGCTGGCTACATTATCCAATCCCAAACATCAGGCTTCGACAAATTCAGCACTATGATTTATAGTATCATTATTGTGGCAATTTGTATAATCGATAACTTCACGGAAGTGTCTCTGCGGAACATTCAGGAATATCATTGCGTGACATGGTTTATCATAAAATCTAATAAAACCATCCCACTACACTTTGGCAATCTCAGTAGACTAAACACTGGGTTTAACTTAATTGCGTTGCACTGAATCATTCATGCATAATCAAAACTACCGTAATGATATCGACACCACGCCACATCGCACGTCAGTCGCCTCCCGTTCTTACAAATACACGGTGTATATATGCATTTATGAATACTGTTCCAAATCTTTTAATGGTTTATGTTGATACATGTACACAGTGTATTGTCTATCTTTAATCGCAATGAGATGTTTTTGCCGTTGCATTGTTATATACATTCGTACGTTTGAAAGTGTTTGATGCTACGCCATCGCAATCACAAGTCTAAAAATCATTGTGTGTGCGACTACATGGAAACTGCGTATATATATCTATTTCTGTATTTTTATTCCTGAAGCACACTTTTGTAAATTGTGTTCTAGGTGGGGTCGGAATCATCCGAGTTTACGTTAGATCGGAGCGGGAAATTTGTTGAGTATGACACCTTACAGACAGACCCTAAATATGTCGACCTTGAAAGTCATTCCCCTCCTAGGGAGGAAAGTGCTAGGAGCAGTCCGACTTCACTGGGGACAGGATCATTAGGTTCGTACTGTACTAATAATTAGTCTCTCGAAAAATTGATGTCTTGAATTAAAAATGTATGCTTACATGTATGTCTAGAATCCGGTTTGAGTGTAAAATATCGTGACTTGAGACAGATGCATGTCAGAATCACTTTACGAAAACTTGCCCATGCAATATACAGAGATTTTTAAGTTGTAAAAAAAGGAAAAAATTCATTAGAAAAAATTTCATATTTTTCTTAGTTTTGCTCAAAACATAGATTGTGGGCACACGTTAGAACCGCCTCAGCGAGGCGGTTCTAACGAGTACCCACAATCTACAGTATGTTTTAGAGCAAAAATAAGAAAAATAGGTATACCCCTGCATACCCCAGTTTTGCTATATAAAAGTGGGGTTAAGGGGGTAAACATTTCACGGATATGTTTTCCTGGTGATAACAGAAATGATATCTTACTTGGGTGTAAAATGGCAACGAGAATCACAAAGATCATTACATAAACCTTAGTGTTCACACTATAAACTTCAATCCACGAAAAACTGATTTGGATTTACTTGATTCGAATTAATGTTGGCCAAGATCAGTCTGAGTGTAAGTCGGATCATTGCAAGTTATTCCGGAACAGGTTGATGCTGAGTGTAAATGTGTAAACGAGTCTCGCGACAATTTGGTTAAAATTGAAATTGAAACACGTTCCGGAGTTAATACGCTCTAAACGTGTAAAGCAGGTCTCAGCACACAGAAATCTAAGACTGACTTTTCTCAGTTCCTTCACTTATGCTGAACCATTTAAGACACAATAAATAGCATTGAAAGCAAGCATAAGGCGAGGGTGTGAATCTCAACTGAAAAGAACTGCTCTACAACAGAGAGCTAGACCAAACCAAAGCTCTGAAATGGTTTGATATTTATAATAAATGCAATGAATAAAATGAGAAAGGGCGTGGGCCATACCGCGATTTCGGCTACTTAAACCTCTTCAGTGACCCTATAGATTTGGCAACATGACGCCAAAGTGAATTACTGTATTCTTCCACTTTTCAACAGGGTAGTCTATACAAAGACTAGTATTATCCAAATTGGGCCAAATATATCAAACGTTGGTCAGAAAACCGAAGTTAGAGAAAAAGATGAAGCACAATGATACCTCAACATGAACGATGTTCAGCAACTCTGCCTACTTTGGAACTGAAGATCCATATGCCCTTAGTCATAAACATTGATAAAAACCCAAAAGCTAATAGTATAATTGCTATAGTCGCATTCCAGTGAGATAGGGGTTTAAAGACTAAATAATTGATACATTACAGCATCCGATGTAGAGTTTGGCGGGGGAATTAGACGTGCTGAGTCGTGTGACAGTGTAGCTTCAGATTCCTCAGTGCTAGACATGCAACCTGATATGCCAAAGATTGGGCAACTAGAATTTGCCTTGGAATATGATAGGTAATATACGAAGGAAATCTAGAGAGGTTTATATATGAGCCTGTGCGTGAGAAAACCAACAATTTGGGTTCCGACCACGACCGACACAAACCAGCCTGTACAGTCACAGAAGCAAGCTATAAGCTTGAAATTTCGGATTTAAGAAGACGAGGGATTGTACTATCCGTGTATTGACAACGAAGGCGCTGATCAGCGCCTTTGTTTGCGCCTATGCAGATTGTTGGTTTTCCCTCGCGGCGGCTCATATATATTACATGTATGTGATTGCTCAATGTTTAAACTTGTTCATTTTGCAGATTCTAATCAATCGTTACCTATCACCCGCAAGTTAAGTCTGAAACGCCTGTTAAGAGTAACACATTGTGGCGGCAACCCTAGTTGGACAAAACGAATTCAAAGACACCGAAAGGAAGCAGATATTATTTCCTTGACCCTTCGATTGCTTTTCTATCGAAAGGTCAACATCAAAGTCATACTTCAGACGTATTATAAGCCTCATTTCCTTGTATATTATAACATTTTTTTTCTGTCTGACAAAGATTAAAGAAGAGCCTTGACAGAAGTTTATTATACCCCACGTACCATTTATCAAACGATTCCAATGGTGGCATTTGTCTCTATTTCTTCCGTTTTTATCTTTGTGTATAGCCACATCAATCAAACATATATCCGCATCATCCTGTTTCCTGGATATGGGTCAATCAAGCGATTCAAGACGATCCATAAATGAGGATAAACTGTCTGCTTTGATGGATTAAGTTTTTGTTCTCCAAGAAAAAAATGAACTTTCTTCTTTTTGTGGAGTTTTAGAATTTTATGGACTAATTGAGAAATGAGATCTGCTACGAAGAAAGCGAAAACATTTGACATAAAATAAACTATCAATGCCATAACCGGACACAAAGTTAAAGTCAATGATTTCCGCTAACTGCTAAAACTTCCATCTTTATGTTTTATATTGTCACTTTCACAAACACATAATAAGGAATGTAGGGAAGTGTTTCGGTAAAATATTTGAGTTCTCTCAAACTTTTAACTTCAAAGATCTGAAGTTTTTTTGAGCTTCAAATGGTCATTTCTTTAAAAAGGTACAAGTAGGCAAAGATCAGGAAAAGGCGCAATCAGAAAAAGATTCCCACTCCAAAAACCGAGGTGGGAAAAAACCAAACTAACAATCAGGTACTTATACCATGAAACATATCGTAAGCCGAATGAGCAGCTATTTCCCAATAGGTGGCCACTCAGTTACCTTAACTTAACTAAAAATATGGAAACATACATAAGGCGCCAACAGCACAAAAAAATTTTATACACCAAAACATAAAACAAAAAGAACCACCACAGAAGTATCGACTTGGAACGATCAGTAACACAAAGTTACTGGCGGGCTTAATGATATTACGTTATGGGAATTCCTCGAGTTCTTGACTATATTTCGACTCAGTAAAAAGTGGTTTCAGTTTACTGTGTTTTTCACGTTTATTTATCATCATCAGAAAACATGTCCGTGAAATTTATACCCCTTTAACACCACTTTTATATAGTATAACTTGGGTTTACATGTGGTATACATATTTTTCTTATGTTTATCCAAAACATAAATTGTGAGTACTCGTTTGAACGGTTCTAACGTGTAGTACCCACAATCGATGTTTTGATCAAAAACATAAAAAATATCAAAATGTTTCAAATGAAATTTTCAATTTTCGCTTCTGAAAAAAAAATTCTGTACATTGCATGGACAAGTTTTCGTAATGCATTATTTACTTTTCCGTTCCTTTGTTACTTTCAAAGCTCTGGGATTCATTAATGCTATATTAATTCTCGGTAATTGTCTCTTTCTTTATTGATTTCAATTCTTTCTAATCGCTATAATAACAATAAACTGGCCCGATGGCTGCTACAATTGATCTTTTTGATGTTCAGAAACACGGTTAATGAAGTATTTTCTGCGACAAGAATTGTATTATCTAATCATCTTTAAAGTTGTCCTTAATCCCTTTAACAGCCAATACAACTGAATCACGCAGTGTTGTCGATCGACTCCTTTAATAAACTGCATAAAATGAATATCATGCATCAGGCATATAAGACAAATACACGCTGTCATATTGCATAACCAAACAAGGGCGATGATACAAGATACAAGAAACTTTATTTAAAGTCGACTTTCTAATTTACAACATAAGAAAATTAACCATGGGCTTTTTTGTCGACAAAGACAGATCAAAACTGTACATGTATACATGGGAATAACGAACATCACAGTTAAAGGAATGATCACAGCATGCAACCAACTGGGACAATTTACCTCAGTCAGCTAAGGGACGTTACCAAGGAGTTACCTGGAAAATTACCTGTGCAGATCAAATTTCGATTGTTTCCCATAGATTGCGATGTGCGCGATGTCCTATTTTGACACCTGAGGGACAATTACCAATATAGACCTGTGTTTTACATGTAACTTGTGGATAAGGCCTGGGATAGATTAATGCAATTTGAGTTATATGAAATTGAAAGAAAAAGAGCCCATCATACTAATAGTAATAAGAAATGGATGTTTCAAGGGTTCTGACCAGATTAGACGTATTCCGTCTGTGCAGTCAAAAATGCATCATGAAAACATGTCGATGCAATGAATACTCCCTTAAATCCCAAAATTATTTAGTTAAACTGGGGTATACAGGGTAACCTATTTTTTCATATTCTTGCTCCAAAGCGGTTCTAACGTGTATCCTTATTCCATGTTTCGAAATATGAAAAAAATATCAAATATTTCCAGTGAAATGTTTCTATCATTACCGCTGAAAAAAATCTCTATATATTGCACGAGGAAGTTTTCGCAATGGGTAAACTATATTTGAATTCTTGAAATTAGAAAAGATAATTATTTTTCATAAAAATTACCACGCATGTGCATGCTCCTTAGAATTGCAGGAGCGGACTTTGCTGTCGGTCTGGGTGCTTTTTGATAGTTAAAATACAGTAGAAGGGAGCTCCATATCGAGCGGTCCTAGGTTCGAAACCCTCATGGGGCACGGTATTTTGTCCTTGAGCACGACGCATTAATTCCCTAGAGTAATGTTGTATGCATGGGAAGAAAGAAAGAAAACAAAACATGATGCAATTATGCAATTTATTTTTTATGATCAGGCACGAATCGCACAATAGAGGTACAAATTGCCTGCGGGGATTCAGTGTGCAGGCTAATCTTAAGAGTTCAGAGAGTAGGGACCGGTCCGATGGCCTATTGTCGTTAATTTTAGTTGTGAATTGTCACTTGACAAAACTGAAGCGTAGGAATTTAGACGCATTATTTTTCAGACTAAAAACTGTTTGTAATAAAAAAAAATCTATTTTTGTAGGTGAAAATTAGCTTCCTTCGTTTTGCGCCTAGAAATAATGCTTTGTATATTGCCAATCTCGGAGACTCGCCAATATGTATGTACGTGTTTATGGAGCGGATATGGTGTGCAGGCTGATCGAAACATGTTTTCTTATCCATATACTCAGATCTATATCCAAAGTCTTGGGTGCATCTAGTTTCTGTACTTGCGTAGAATATATAATGTTGGGCCTAGTCCTCTTTCACAGCGATTTTTTTTTTGTTTTCTACATGTAGCTCTAAATAGATCATTTATTTTACGAAGAAGAACATATGCAATCTCTATTCCAAACGCTGAATTTGTCAAAATCACCTATCGTCAAGGTAATACGGCCGCAGGCCCCAGCTTTTATTGCAGGGAATGTTTATTTAAGACACGCGCCACAAGTTGATTTGAGAATGACAACCTGATTCAATGTGTGAACAATCGGTTTGGCCGCGACATGAAAAAAAATCTTGCTTAATGTTTTCACCAGTCTGTCATCAAACCAGGCCGGTTTGTGACTACAGATGATAACGCTCTTACAAAACTCGGAGTTTGGGACAGGTATACTATCTACATAGCAAAATCATTCACGCTGATTAAATACATGTTCAATTCTCATGCAGCTTATTTTCATCTATAAAAAGGTATCTAACATGTATTTCGCGTTAAAAGTTCTCATTGTGAGGTAATAGTTTTATTAAAAAAGATGCATTTAGTAAGTCAAAATCTTTAAATTCCACAATTCATAAAATAAGTTCTTTAATTAAACATGATTTGAACTTTATATTTTAATATCGTTTCTTTTCTTTCTTTCTTTCTTTCTTTCTTTCTTATACTGTGCATTCTAACACGCACTGATTAAATATATGTACAATTTCCATGCAGTTGATTTCTACCTGTTAAAAGTTGTCTATCATGGTGTCAACATGTATGTCGCGGTATAGTTCTCACTTCCAGCTAAACTGCTGTTGAGTAAAACAAATACAAACCTTTAATTTCTGCATTGAATTCGGCTCCTTTCATTAAAATAATTTCTTTAATTAAACATGATCTTTCATTCTTTCTTTATTTCTTTATTGAATAACCGACTCAACTGGTTACAGTGGTAGCGACGCTGCTCCTCTTGGTTTGGACTTAGGCATTTCATAGAGTAAGTCAGGATAGTAGTTGCGAAACGCGTAATTTTGCATCTTCTGAGTCAAATGGAAGAAATTTTGAAAATACTTATTTTATTATAAAACACATCAGATTAAAGCTTATAAAATTTTCTAAATGGTGATAACTTATAAAAAGTTCGCAAAAAATCCCAAATTTATGAAATTTAAGGCTAAAAATGACTTCTTACACCTTTTCGCAAAATTCCTACTGAGTCTATGAGATTAATATGGACGAACTTTCGAATATGGAAGGATTTTCAATCGCAAAAGGAAGAAACAAGGCAAATACTTATTTTGTATATTTTTATACCACATTTTATGGCATATTATAAACATTATGACCATAACTTATAAAATTTTGTCGTAAAACGGAAAAAGTGTCATTTTTAACAATTTATGTGGTTTTCCTATTCAATTGTGTACATCGCTAAACAGTAATTTCACAGGTAAGCGCTCGGGTATTTCCGTAAATCCGATAATAGCCGATGGTGCTAGTGAAGACTATTGTTCCCTATGCTCGTTAATTACGTATATACAAATAAGATAGGAAAAAGATGATGTCACTGTTAGAAGATTTTGCCGTACCAACGAATATTATAGCGTTTTAAGATATGTGGGACTTATATCGACAATTCTGGCTGGCAAGAACAATAACACTATTACTGCAAAAGCTGCATATTTATTTTAGTATCCATCACAAGCTAACGTCATTAATGTCAATAGCGTCTACCATTCTTGATCTATTTCCAATTCAATACGACTGCTGTGCTTTTTTTCAGCTAATTGTCACTTGGGTCTGCTGTATTTTCCTAGTTTTTGTCTTCGACAATCAGAGACAAAAATAAGATATTCGCATACCTTGTATGAAATCTTCATTTCGTTTCCTCCGCTGACTAGGCCTTCGTATCACAAATGTACCTTGTCATGTAATGTTCAGTGCGCAAAAAATCAACTGTTTCCGTTCTTTTAAAATGATTAATAGAGAAAAAATGGAGCCATCAGATCAAATTTAGCGTCATTCGGTTGATCCTGTTTATAGATTATTTAGTAACTTCAAATGACCCTTGTGATGAGTGTGTCTGGCAGTATTGATCAAGATCGAATCTGGAGTTACGATAGAGGAGACTATGACTCTTTTAGAACCAAAGTAGCCAATACAGACTGAGACTCACTATACGACGATGACGTTAATGCTCATGCTTGTAACATTACTAACAAATTAAACGATCTAACAGAAGAATGTATTCCAAATAAAACTGTCAGGATAAGGCCCTCAGACCCACCATGGATAACTACAGCTATTCGCAAACTTATTCGTAAACGAAAGCAGGCATACCAAAAGGTTAAGCAAAATGATACTCCTAGGTTGTGGAATAAATTTAAAAAATTAAGAAATAAGGTTATAACACAAATACGGTTGTCAAAACAACAATATCTTGATCAACTCTCAAATAAGCTAAAGACGAAGCCGTTATCTTCTAAGGACTGGTGGTCTACACTCAAGACCTTCATATCACCATCGTCCAAAACATCTGTTCCGACTCTTGAAAAAGATGGACGAGTTTACAATGACGACACTGATAAAGCAAATCTGCTGAACAATTTCTTTGGAGACCAAACTCTTTTAGACGACACAAATGCTCAAGTACCCCATATTGACTGTAATGTTGATAATTTGCTCTCAAATCTAGTCATTACACCCACTGAAGTAGAATCCGTTTTAAAGAACCTTCCACTTGGCAAAGCCGTCGGTTCGGACGATATTAATAATCGTACTCTCAAAGAATTAGCACGTGAATTGTCCTTCCCAGTATGTTCTCTTCTTAATCACTCTTTAAGTGTTGGTATTTTTCCAGACATTTGGAAAGATGCTCTAGTATGTCCTATCCCCAAAGGTGGAAGTGCAGCCTCTGTTTCTAACTATCGTCCTATCTCTCTTCTCAGCTGTTTAGAAAAGGTCCCGGAACGCGTAGTCTTCAAACATCTTTACAATCATTTTCGAGATAACGATATACTTTCTCCTCTTCAGTCCGGTTTCATACCTGGAGATTCAACTACTAACCAGCTCACTTTCCTCTATAACAGTTTCTGTAAAGCTTTAGATGCTCGAAAAGAAGTACGTGTCGTCTTCTGTGATGTCAGCAAGGCATTTGACCGCGTCTGGCACAAAGGTCTTCTTTGTTAGTTAAAGGCTGCGGGGGTATCTGGCAATATTCTGTCTTGGTTCAGTAGCTATCTTTCTGAAAGGAGACAAAAAGTTATTCTCCCAGGTACAGAATCTGACTGGAACTATATACATGCAGGAGTCCCACAAGGCTCTATTCTTGGTCCGCTCTTATTCTTACTGTATATAAATGACATTGTAAATGACATTGGATCAAACATAAGACTTTTTGCCGATGGCACTAGTTTATTTCTTGTTGTAGATAACCCTGATACTGCTGTCCAAACTTTAAACTCTGACCTAGAAAAAATTTCAAAATGGGCAAAAACTTGGCTTGTTAAGTTCAATCCTGCAAAAACAGACTGAATCTCTCTTAATAAGTAGAAAAGTTATACAACCATTACATCCTCCGCTCTACATGCTAAATCAGCAAATTCAAGAAGTTGAAAATCATAAACACCTCGGTATCTACCTTAGCAATGACGGAACCTGGCACACACATATTAATTACATTAAGGAAAAAGCCTGGAATAGAATTAAGGTAATGCGTAAACTAAAGTTTCAATTAGATAGAAAATCTCTAGAAATAATTTATACTTCTTTTATTCGGCCTATTTTAGAATATTGTAACGAAATTTGGGATAACTGTGCAGATTATGAAAAAGAAGACCTCGAAAATATCCAGAAAGAAGCAGCGCGAATCGCAACAGGAACTACTAAATTGGTGTCAATTGAAAATCTAAACAGTGAAATTGGTTGGGAAACTTTGGAAGTTAGAAGAAATAAACAAAAGCTTACTCTCTTTTACAAAATGGTACATAACTTAACCCCATCTTACTTAACGTCGCCCATACCTCCAACTGTCAATGAAACATCTAACTATAATCTCAGAAACTCCAATGATATTAGGATAACAAATGCTAGTTCAGTTCAGTACTATTCGTCCTTTCTACCGTCAGCTATCAGAGGATGGAACTCTCTCCCTGAAGAACTTAGAAACTCGGCAACTGTCACCTCTTTCAAAAATCGGCTTAATCAACACACCTCTATTACACCGAAGTACTATTACACCGGAGATCGACACACACAAATTTTGCACACTCCTTTAAGAACAAAGTGTAGTTCTCTAAATTATGACATTTTTATTAGGAAGTTAAACGACTCACCCTTCTGCAGATGCGGCAATATTGAAAACGCGGAACGTTTTCTCTTACAGTGTCGTTTTTACCGCCTTCAACGACTTGAAATGCTTAATTCCGTCTCACAGCTGTGTCATGTTACTCTCAATGTACTCCTATTTGGTGATAGTTCGCTCTCCCTCGAAACAAACAGCCAAATTTTCTTACTTGTGCATAAATTCATCAAAGATTCCAAACGTTTTTGATTTTAAAACAAGTGTTTTAACTCCTAATTTAAGTCTAATCATCAATAAACCTTTATTTTAATATATCTACAAAACACAATTATAAAACACAATCGCGTGTACTTGTACATGTCTTTAGTGTAAAGTACGTTGTATCAGTACTATGACCCGTTTGTTAAACTAATGTTGGATGGGAAGAATCTCGCTGAATTAAGCTACAGCCCCCCTAAACGCCCAAGATTTGTTCCTCCACGACACCCCATACTTTCTTTTTTTCTCTCCATTTACGTTTTCTTTCATAAGAATATGTTGATGTCTTTTTCTGCTTTGTATTTTCCTTTTTAGTAATTTGTAATAATATATATTATTTATACTATTACTATTAGCTCATACATTTTCGACAAATTATAATATGAATACCTATTCCAGTAAGTTACGACCTGCCAATTCTATGCACTAAATATTTAAATTTATCATGGGAAAGGGACTTTATAAGTTGAAAGCTTTCGTTCTAATCGTATACTTTGTTATTGTATGTACATATGCTTTGCATGTCAAACTTATATTGAGAATACTTGTACCTTTTTATGTTGAGAATAAATATGTTTAAACTAAGATCGTCCTCTTTAAACATCTGATTTCTCAGTATAAAGGCTGCGAATAAAAATTGGTTTTCGTCAATAAAAAAATCGGGAGAGGTGCTCAGTAAATTAAAGTGTAGAGGGTTCCGTGCGACGAGCTTGTCCACATATGATTTTTACTCTATATACCACATTGCCACATAATCTACACTCTAATAAAAGAAAAACTTCTGGAATTGATAATGTGGACCTTCAAAGGGCATAAAAAACTATGGTTCGCTTTACTTGGCCCGTAATGACAGAAAGGCTTTTTTCACTTCCTCTGACCAAAGTCGATATACGCTTTGGTCATGTCAGAACGTATGCGACGCCTTATCCGATTTCCTGGATAATATTTGTATTAGATTTTGAACTAAGTTATACAGACATATTGCGCCCCCTCGTAGCTGATTACGCGGCGAAATTCCGCTGATTTGTATTTCTCACACAATTTCGCCGTGAAATTTTACAATTAGTCGTTAACAAATTTCGCCGCGAAAACGGCAAAAGGGCGAATTGGCCATAAGAACACTGTATATACATCATTTCCTCTGCTGATTATGCCTTCATGTCATTAAGATAGCATGTCATGTAATACTAAGTGCGAAAACTTGTTTTCGTTTTACCAATGCTATAAACATTAAACTATGGAACGTCATTCGGTTGATCCCTATTTGGGATTATTTAGTGACTCCAAATGACCTTTGAGTATGGCAGCTTTGATCAAGTTACGATCTGAACAATTGGTGGCAGAATTTAAGTCAATGACAGTTGCTTATTGTTGCATAATACTCATACTGAACTGCTGGCAATCATCATTTGACCGTTCAATATCGACGTTGATAATTTTCGCTCCAAACAGCCTAGACCCAGTTTAGATCTCTTTGGAGTATGCGGATGTTAAAAAACTAAACGCCGCGTTCGTGGTGGTTTCTTTGAAGCCTATCTTGTGTCGCAAACCAGCAGTATACATGTACAAAGAACAAGGCATCGATCACCAGTAGTAATCATAAAGTTCAAGCTGCTGAATTCTTGCGCAATATGATCGCAAATGTCAAGTTTTCTGAGAAAGATTACTTTGAATGGAACTTCAGATTGCAAAAGCTAATTAAATATTTTTTTACTTGCTTTCGGCGACACTGCGAGATAATTATGTCGTATGGGTAAAAGGACGGCTGAGGAATGATGCTGGTTTGTCAAATGATAAGAACAACAGTTTGAGTTGAGAGAGGGCATTTACTGAATGCCTGAATAGCAATGAAAAGTGGACATGACAATGGTAAAGCAAATGAACATAATAGAATTAAAATATTTAAAATTGAACAAACATTTGGCAAATCTGGGCGAAAAATAAGCGCTGAGAGAGGGCATTTATTGAATGCCTGAGTAGCAATGAAAAGTGGAAATGACAATGATAAAGCAAATGAACATAATATAATTAAAATATTTGAAAATGAACAACTATTTGACAGATCTGGGCGACTGACAAATAAGAGCCATAGATGACAATGATAAACCAAAATAAACATAATTAAATAAAATATTTGAAATTGAACAAACATTTGACAAATCTGGGCGAAAATAAGCGCCCCACAATACCAAGAAATGAAATCAGGGAAATGACAATGATTTAGCAATTGCAGATAACGCATTTAAATTATTTGAAATTGTACAAACAATGTTACAAATCTGAGCAACAACAAGCTCCCTGCAAGGTAATAAAGGAGAAGTGAAATTGACAATGTATAAGGAAATGAACATAATGTTATTAAAATATTTGAAAGTGAACAAATACTTGACAGATCTTAGTTAAAATTAGCGCCTACATGAAAAGTGAAAGAAGTGACAACAAATAAGAAAATGAATAAATAGATTGAAATAAATGCAACTGAACGAACGTCTGATGCTATGAAAAAGAAAATGTATGTCATGAATTTAACAAATCCGTGTAAAAAAAGCAAATTAACATCACAGGTCGAATAAAAAAGTACAAGTGGGCAAAGATCAGGAAAAGGCGCAATCAGAAAAAGATTCCCACTCCAAAAACCGAGGTGGGGAAAAACCAAACTAACAATCAGGTACATATACCAGGAAAACATTCCGTAAGCCGAATGAGCAGCTATTTTCCCAATAGGTGGCCACTCAGTTACCTTAACTTAACTACAAATATGCAAACATACATAAGGCGCCAACAGCACAAAAATATTTTAAACACCAAGACATAAAACAAAATGAACCACCACAGAAGTATCGACTTGGAACGATCAGTAACACAAACTTACTGGCGGGTTTAAATCGATTTTACACGGCCGTAACCTCACCCTCAGCTTCTGCATTGGTTCATAACATTTAGTTAGTTCTTCGGTCCTCGTGGTGAATCTCTAACTAGTAAATGAATCATCAAGAACAAACAAATAAATCATGATAAACATCCTGATGAATAAAAAACCAGGACTCACAGATTCAGTAAGCTGCCCGACGATGGAGATCCCTGGGCGCCAAATAACTTACTAACTCCGGAGCTAAAGAAAAACATCAGTTGGACCCCGGTGGGCCAAGCAACAGACAAGAAGCTCCGGCCCCAATACAAACTGATTGCAAGCAATCCCTTGGAAAAATAAGAGCATTAAATGGATGTACGGGGAGACTTTTTAGGGCCGCCACACGGCACAACCACAAGAACTCTGATATAAAAAGTACAAGTAGGCAAAGATCAGGAAAAGGCGCAATCAGAAAAAGACTCCCACTCCACCTAATACAAACCTAATACAAACATCATTGGTCAAGTAATAACGAAAAACTGCTGAAGGCTACATCAAAATACAGACAAACAGAGGTAGAGGAGGTGGCGGGATTTCCAAAAAAAAAAAAAAAATAAAAAAAAAAAAATAAAAAATAAAATAATAATAATAATAATAATAATAATAATAATAATAATTATAACTGTTACATTTTACATTACCTTTTAAATTCCCAGATACTGCCTGTAAAGCTCTATATTTAGTATACATCAGGAAAACATGTCCGTGAAAAGCATACCCCCTTGAACCCCACTTTTATATTAGAAAAACTGGGGTTTGCAGGGTATACCTATTTTTCTTATTTTTGCTCCAAAACATGGATTGTGGGTACTCGTTAGAACCGCCTCAGCGAGGCGGTTCTAACGTGTACCCACAATCTATGTTTTGAGCAAAAATAAGAAAAATATCAAAAATTTTCCTCTGAAAATTAGCGATTTTTGACCTGAAAAAATTACTGTATATCATATGGACATGTTTTCATAATGTTTAGTATATTACATATTGTTTTGCGATTCAGGTCACCATATCATGTGCAAAGTCGTAATGAGCTAAAAATAAAAGTTACCACAAGTTATCAAGCCCAGCGACATAACTTTTTTATAATACATAAAAATCACTTATGTCGTACGGGCTATCTTCAATCTAAAAGAGCGGCTGCGGAATGATGCTGGTTTGTCAAATGATAAAAACTACAGTTTGAGTTGAGAGAGGGCATTTATTGAATGCCTGAATAGCAATGAAAAGTGGAAATGACAATGATCAAGAAAACATAAAAACATAATAGAATTAAAATATTTGCAATTGAACAAACATTTGACAAATCTTGGCGAAAAAAATCGATTATTGAACAATATGCGCATTTTTATCGCTTTATTTCTATAGATCTCGTGATTTTCGAATTTTACCTGTCGGCTTCGAGGTAGTGATGTTGCTACTGATTGGTCCTTTCCAGATTATTATTTGCAACACACACACACACACACACACACACACACACACAGAGAGAGAGAGAGAGAGAGAGAGAGAGAGAGAGAGAGAGAGAGAGAACTAATAAAAGATAAAACGAAACAAAAAACCGACCAAAACATTCAACATATTTTACCAAGATTCGATAATACTTCATGGGATTCTACGTTATTTTCCAAGGTCTTTGAAATAACCCACAATATGATTACAATGTCTGTCTTCATTGATTACTGTTCCGTTAAGTTTTCACTTTCATTGGCTGTATGTAGTTGAATGACAATGCCAATTATTTATTCGGTTTTGAAGTTGTTTCAACGTGAACTAAATGTTACTGATTGATTCAAAGTTCTATGGATAGCTTCTACGTGGTCAAATGTTTACCCCTGTTTATTAGTTGCTCGGTTATGTTTTATCTGTATGTTTAAAATGCGTATATCATTATATAAAGATTTTGTTTATTATTTTAAGAATTTACAATTTTCAGCCATGGATCACAGGAGTATCAATGTACAATCAGTTTATTAAGTCAAGTCGTTTGTGGAACATATTTTACGATATAAGCAAATGACAAAAACAATAATGCAAAACTTAACATTTTTTATTAATTCTCGTAAAAAGCAGTTCCAACGATTACATGTACACAAAGAGTACAGGGTTCATTTAAAAATGTTTTCGAGAAAACATGTGTGCAAGAAAAATCCCCTGTTATTCTAAACTTACCTAGTCTGTTTCTTTATTTGTCTGTCATTTTACTGATCATCGTACATTAAAAGAGCTAATTTTTTAAACACGAGAAGGTTCCTATGATGTGTGTTACTAAGGCTACAGGAAAATTAGCTGTTTTGTATGTCTTCGAGCCTACGCATCATTAAGGCGTCAAAGAAGAGACGATGATAATGGCTTTCTAATGTACAGTTCTCCATAAGGGACTTGCCTAAAGCGCCTTCATCATTAGCTGAACGCGTTAAGAAACATCAAATCCTAAATTTGATCTATTTGAACTCAAGAATGACGAAAATAATGTCTGCGAGCCTTTTGATTCATTGAAAAGTTAGGAGATTGGAACGAATTCGTTCCATTAAGTGGGTCCTCTGATGAAATTGACATCCATGAGGAATTTGCTACATGTAGTTGTGAGAAGTAGATTTTAAAACACACATTGTTACCTTCAGTGACATTTTTTTAGTTCTTCTTTAACACTATCGTGTCATCTTTACCACTAGAATCAATGTTTAACCCCTACAGCTGTATAGTTGGGGAACCGAAATCGCGTATCTTGCAAAATGACAGAAAAATTGCACCCGAGCGCCCTACGGCTGAATTTTTGTATATCGATAGCCTGAACAGTGCTTGATATGGAATCACTCTATAAAATGCGCTGCGAATTGCATTTCGATGAAACAGTACATTTTGTATGGAACGCCGTTGAAGTTTCCATGATTATAATCCTTCATGCACACTCGCTATGTGAGATGACATACAGAGTATTATGTTGTACGCTCATTGTGAACCTAATACAATGCTGTTATAATTAGAACTATGTGAGAACTAAAATGCATTTAGAAGTATGGGCAGCCGTTTGTACGCTAAAGTTTAGTAAGCTGTTCTTTTAAGAGACTTTCACGTTTTAAACGTTGCTTTTAGCTCACAAGGCGTGCTAATAGGATAGGCAGGTGTCCCGTGTTCGTTCTTTGGCCTGTCCGTCGTCGTTCACCATTTTCAAAGATCTTCTCCTCCGAAACCACTTGGTCAGTAAAAGCCAAACTTCATGTAGAGTATCCTTAGAAAGGAGGATAGAAAATTGTATGAATGGTCTAGGTCACATAATCAAGATAGCTACGTGTCATAATGCAAACGAGTGAATCGATTTCACAAAAACTTGGTATGTCGCATCGAACAATCATCGATTTTATATATACCATGCTTTTGGGTGGACCTTGGACTATTTAATGGCAAGGTGACAATGGGTAACAGTATTTGTTCAATGGAAAAAATACAAACACTGGGTATTGAGAGTTTTGTATCCGGTGACCTGAAAGTTGGTAAATTCAGACACCTAATTAATTTAATGATGTTATCAAGTGTGAGTATTCAAGGACAATGCAATTTTCTGAACTTCATCAAAGATCATTCACATGTACAGTATATTTAAATTAAAATTTATTTTGTTGTATAATTTGTTTTTCTTGGTAGTAAACTAAGACCTAACAGTTCTGTTGTAAGAATACCTGCTTTTTGGACATAAATCATTAACAAATTTCGCTTTGAGAAATAAGTTATGTTTATTCAAACGTTTAGAGAAATCGTTTTGTCTCCCAGGCAGAGGCATAAAGTCACTTTTTGTCAATATGGGCCTTAGAATAAACGGAACAACAAGGTTTTGATCTTCTGATGCGCAAGATTTGCATACTGTTATTATATAGGGTGTTTAAGATACAACCGAAATCAAAAACTGTAATACGGCGGACAATGGCGCTGAAAGGTACTATTTGAAAATAAAAAGTGTTATCTTAAGACTCCGTGAAGAGTTTATGGTTTCCTTTCTGGTATAAAAAGGTACAAGTAGGCAAAGATCAGGAAAAGGCGCAATCAGAAAAAGATTCCCACTCCAAAAACCGAGGTGGGAAAAAACCAAACTAACAATCAGGTACTTATACCATGAAACATATCGTAAGCCGAATGAGCAGCTATTTTCCCAATAGATGGCCACTCAGTTACCTTAACTTAACTAAAAATATGAAAACATACATAAGGCGCCAACAGCACAATTTTTTTTTTTAAATTTAAATTTCCTTTCTGGTATAAAAAATACATTATGTGTATTTCAGTGCGCTTAAATGTGGGGGTGGGGGTAGAACACAAATGTTGAAAATCAGTTCGTAGTGTTATATATTATAAATTGCTGTAGACTGCAATCCAGCCACTGGAGGTTGATAGATATTGTATATAAAAAGAACATAGCAGGATATTTTATGGATTTATACAACTTATTATATTGTTTGTAGCTACTTTCTTATTCGACAAGATGTAGAAAAAATGCAAAAATACAGAAAATACACTAACCACATTTTTCCATAATTTGACTCTCCATTCTTGCCACTGTAATGTTTGAAAAATAAACGCCATTAACTTATAATTACACACAAACGTCATTCTAGCGATATACGGTATTTAAACACATTAAATTCGAAACACACAAAAATTATGTTAAAAAAGCTGTTTTTGACCATTTTTGTGAAAAAACATCAGAGACGTATCAACCTGTCTTATTTGTGCAATGATTGATTTCAACAATTTTAGAAATAATCATGAAATGCACTTTTGAGCCAGAAATGCATTTTTGATGGACTCTGAGGCAAATAAACGTAAAGATAAAATTGCAAGATAGGGGTTTGCTCACTCAAATGCCTATAAAACGACAACAACTGCCTGCAATAAACCATCATTGATAGGCATGTTGAAGTATATACCAGCCATTACATCAAACGAATTTAAGCCGATTTACTCAAAGCTGATAGAAGTTATTTGATAGTTTATAAATCTAATTTTTCACAAGTACTTCATGGGCTACCGTAGAAAAATGCACGCTGCGTCGTTATGCAAGTCGATCATGTTTTCTATACAGTGGTTTCAGATACACAATATAATTAACTTTTCAGCCATATATAATAAAGTCGTAGGACTTTCGGGTGCAAGGGTTAGCCCATTTCACGGCTTGGTTCCCCAGCTACTATGTTTAAACATCATTTTTTTCAGAGAAGTGTCGGAGCTGGTTGTCAGTATCATACAAGCACGTGATCTAACAGCCAATCAATACACAGGTTCCCTCGACACCTACATCAGAGGAGTTCTTCAACCAGATTCTGAATCAAGATTCCAGACTAAGGTACAGCTGCGTTCAGTTATTGATATATCAATGCAATATTCAGAAATAAATTGACAACTTTTATTTATCATGAACAATCGTTACTGGCTGGAAATGGACAGCTACAAAAATATGCTATTGTATTTTGTATAGTATGAGGGCAGTCATTAACTTTGTATGTATATTAAACATGCAGATGTAGTGAAGCTTTACGTCTAATTTGATTACATACTTATATACTTATATATGTATATATAAGCCTAGATGTTTTACAAAAATAAGCTTATATTCAAGTCGCAAAGATTCTACTAGGAACCATAGGTAACGGTTTGTCATTTTATTTGTAGTTTGCTATTCAGATATAAAAATAATCAAATTAATTTGTATGATTTGATTATTGAAATGTCATTATACTCAGAAATATGACCACTGAGGACATGAAGATATATGGGGAAATAAGTTTAGTCGTGTCATATAAGCCATGTTTTAATCGCGTCGCAATTCGTTTCTTTATCTCAATGTTTGGTCGTAGTGTAAAAACAAAATATGCTGTTGTAAACGAGGCTCCGCGACAAATAGCATTAATATATAATTTATAAACTAACAGTAATAGAATACAACATAACCATATGACTGAAAGCTTATATCCCATTTTTCTGGAAAGATCTTGAAAATTGGATATACATGTTAAAATCTGTGTTTTATAGTGCTTACTTTTTTAAATTTTGAATATTTTCAGACAAATGTATCACTCTATTATATCTAGTTATTATTGAAGTTGATATAAACAAATCCTCGTGTTACCAGCTTTTGACATAATATAAATGTGTGTTTTGTTGTTATATATGTACATTGTTTTATTCTGTTATAGAGGGTCGCTTGGTAGAATAGTTTTTTTTAGGTAAAAGTGTATATCTCTTTAAACACTGTATAAATAAAAATGAATATAAATACCATTACTTCTCATATTTTCCTTACTTTACCAGTGAAAATTTACTTTATGTGGCATTTTAAAACTCGTTATCTTGCACATCCGTTTTCAGATCCAACGGAACTCTACTGACCCAGTTTTCAAGGAACGTTTCCTATTCAACATAGAACAAGATGATCTAGAAACAAGAACCTTACAGTTTCAGTTATTTTCCATTGATAAATACCAGCGCCATAAAGTGATAGGGGAGAGCGAGATAAGGGTTGGAGATGTGGACCTCCGGATACCAATCAAAATGTGGCTCAATCTTAGAGATATAGATGATGTAAGAGAATAAGAGAGTCAACCTTTCTTAAAACTATTATTCAAAGTACATGTACTTTTAAAGTAAGAATAGAAGGACCAGAAACTGGTGCAATTAGAACACCATACGGAAAAGAAGTGACAATTGCATGACAGAACCAAATTCTAACGCGTGCTGAGCAAGATGCCTATATAGCTCTTAAAGCCGCAAAGTCTGCTATTTGACCTCTCTAAATCTACAAAAATAATGTTTCATTCTATAACATGCAAGCAAGCTCGGATATTGTTTGTATTGTAAGCATTCAGGAAGAAATTATTGTAAAGTTTTAAGATATATTAAGGATTCGTCGCAATATTTCTTTGGCCCGAGATATGCGTTCGCCTATCCTTTACAACCTTGGAGTCACAAAGCTATCGAACATAACTTTGCCATTTGTTAAACTCCACAAAGGATCTAACAATTATATTTTATCCTTTAAAAGACACATTGCGCTTTCTATGGGCTGTCTGATGACCTTTTTGACAATCATTTGTAACATTTCTGGCCTTTTTCTTTTTCGGATCGTTTTTGGACTGTGTAAATCTTGATAAAATGTTCGACAAATGTCATGATTACTTTAGTTTGTTCTTTATTCGGTTATAATGATAATCTTGTCCCAATGGTAGGCGGCTTATGAGAATTCCATAAGCATTCAGTACACGTATCACTGAATAGCCACAGCGTGGTATTTTGCACCTACACAAGGAAATCTGAAACATTTCCCTTGTACTAGCACATCGTCAGTTGAGCTCACTTTATCTTAAAGTCATTGTTAAAAAAGCCACAGGTTTTCTCCTACAAATAGGCTACTTTTCACTTAGTACCCCGAGGTTACGATTCAGCGTGATGATGTCACTCTCTGTCATAGAAATACCTACCTTTCGTACCTGGCAAGTAGCTTTTACGTTCGCATAAACCTACTAATTCATATAACTATATACTTGGCATTAACATATACGTACATGTATATGTTTTGTTATATTTTGGTTCCAGAAACCCACAGAGTTCGGTGATATGATGTTCTCTCTTAGTTACCTACCCACCGCCGAGAGGTTGACTGTTGTCATAGTTAAAGCTAGAAACCTCAAATGGACGGACAACAAAGAGGCTGGAGGTGAGGTCACTTTTATACATAGATTATTTTGAACTTAATCTAAAAAAAAAATCAAATAGTGCAAATTCTTCATACATTCATCATCTCCAAGACATATTTTCTCAGTACTTGAGTTTTCTCGCGCTGTGGTGTAGAGTAGAGTGTCCATTCGCCACGGATTAAAGAGGAGGCGAATCGTTGAATACAAAGCAAAGAAAACTTTATTCAACTTAAGTACTCAAGAGACTCAGAAATACCATTCAGTTTGTTTCTGATATAAACATTTATTATTTTGCCATCTTAATTTAAGTTATTACTTCCGATGACATGCAATTGAGGTGTTCCTGGTTTCTCACCTAGTCTGACACCCATACCCACCACTTGTGTTGTAGATCCGTTTGTGAAAGTGTACCTCTTACAAAATGGCAAGAAAGTGAGTAAGAAGAAGACGACGGTAAAGAGATGCGAAAAGACGCCAATTTTCAATGAGGCTATGATCTTCTCGGTGCCCTCAACTGTATTGTCGGTAGGTTAAACTCTGCTCTCATACCTTCGCGAACAGGATTTAATCTCTGTATTAACGGTTATGGGAACCCATGTAATTAGCACTTATTGTTTTAGACATAATGCTCATTTGATAAACCATAGCATTTGGACATTTCAAAACTATTTTAAACTTGACTTTGAAACTAAGACTTGGCTTATCTTTACAAAATGTTCAACGAACAATATTAGACGAATACTTGACAATGGGTTTCAATAACATTGCATGTGAGCCGATTTTGCTTAGTGTCAACATCGCGTCTCTTTGCAAATTATTTCAGACTGAGGTAATTAATATCCCAATTTTATCTTTAGATCTGCCGATGAGCTTTAGTATTGTGCATGTTTCTTTCAGAATGTGCAGCTTAGAATTACAGTTGCTGAGCTTCTGCCTGACAACAGGACGCCATCTTTAGGTCACGTGATTGTTGGTGCTAATACTTCCGGTACAGAGCTTTCGCATTGGAATCAAATGATGACGTCACTTAGAAAACCTGTCGCAATGTGGCACTATTTGCGGAAATGATGGACACTTAGTAGTAGACTATATTAATTCGCACTTACCAAGAAATTGCGCTCGAAATTTGCTAGAAGCCGCACCTAATGGACAAAATATTTTCATCATAAACTTTGGACTAGGTGAAAATAAAAAGGTCTACTACTACTTGATGATGCGTATAATGTTATATTTGATCATTATGCCCAAAGAACTTTACAAGAGTAATCGATAGTAGCTTACAATATGATAGAGATATACTGGGACAAAGTAAAATAGTATTCACAAATGTGCAATATATCTGTTTCTACCATTGATCGCTAATTTCTCTCGCAGGGCACCAATCACACCAATTCTCGCTGTATTAAGACAAAACGTTTACATATCACACTTTGTTTGTTTCACGATTATTTTTAATCACGACA
Source organism: Rugalucina vietnamica (assembly GCA_964017185.1). Lineage (NCBI taxonomy): Eukaryota > Metazoa > Mollusca > Bivalvia > Lucinida > Lucinidae > Rugalucina > Rugalucina vietnamica. The sequence continues at coordinate 47,499,628 of OZ024874.1, forward strand.
GTGTTTATAGGACAAATGTACTTTCACATGTTTTATTTAGAGATGGCACACCTTTGTAAGTGCAAACAGGAACTAATTTACAAAGTTGCCAGGTTTGTTTCCTCTGTCACTAATTAGTTACGTTCGAAAAGACGTGATTCATCTGATGTAATGTATAAGGAAGTAGGGAATACTTTTAACTTTTAATGTGGGAATCGATAAATATATATCTCTTCCACTTAAAAGTGCTCTACAAAAACAGTTACACGAGCATGCATATAGCAACAATTTTACATATTGGACCCCTTTTTTGTTTTGAAAATAGGAGTTAATCCAAATGGAAAGCCAGATTTTCTGACTTTTTCCAGTTGTCGTTCGAACTAGTTCTAGTTGTATGAATCATTTGTCTTGATTTTATACACCATCATTTTTGCACAAAAAGTGCCAGAGTCGAAAGACTGCGCATTGGTACATCAGAAGTTATATGATGCTTGTTGTGTTGTTGACAGTGTGATGAATTGTTTTGTGATATAATAAACTTATTTAGTTACATTAAAGGAGACACGACATGAGAAAACCGGTCTTTGAGGTTTCGGACCAGGTCCGACACAAACCGGTATCTGCAGTCGCTGAAGAAGGCTAGGAGCTCGGAATTTTCGATTTAAGAAGAGGAGGGGGAAGGGGTTGTACTGACCCTGTAGCGAAAAAGGCGCTGATCAAATGTACAGTTACTGCATTGATGATATGTGCATTTGTTTTCGCTAGACAAAATTCAGGTTTTCTCGTGATGCGGCTCAACTCAATTATTCTTATGGACCAGGGATGGAGTACTCGTACTTGTACTTGTACTCGTACTTACTCGAGTACAGTTTTTGCAGTACTCAGCAATACTCAGTACTCAGCAAATTTTATGAGTACAAGTACTCATACTTACTCAAGTACTGATGCAAAAAGCCAAGTACTTATGAGTATTTTACGAGTACAGCTGAGTACTTTAAGAAAACTTTCATTATAAAGCTTTGAGCAGTATGTCAGATCATGTCAATTTATTTCGAGTAGAATCTTTATACAGAAAGATTTTTAGGAAAGAATGGGTAGTGTATTTGTTGGTCAGTCTAATGATGCATATAATTGTCCAGTAGCAATTATCTTTTGGATTAAGTAGCTATTGTTATTTTTCACACCTGCTTCTATACATGTGGATTGTCACAAATGGCTATCCTGAGGTCACAAATATGACAGGTTGAGGATTATAAAAGTGCATGTACTGTACATATTTAATTTAGGTTAACTCAATTAAAATTTCCATGAATATACTCAAACTTCATAAAACTTCATACATATCAATTTATCAAATTAAGACTCATACTCTTGAAATCATTGTAAAGCACGAGAAAGACTCTGTATAAGCAGCATTAGCCTGAAAATAGTCAGAGCTAGAAAACTTTATATTTGGTAAGTAATGTTTGAAAAAGTTTTAGTTTCATCAATAAATGCACACACTACTATTTAGAGCTGAATTCAGATTTATAGATGCTTTGATAGTGTGGTTATGTTGCACTATCACTAACTATCATTTATAGTGCATCTGACAACTGGTTGATTTGTTAGTTTGATTTTCTGCTCAAAATAATTTATCTTCTTTTTGGCTTTTTTGTTAACTTGTATTCATCAACAACGGAAAAGAAAAATTAAGTTTAATTTTCCTATAAAATAAAATTTTTAATTATTTTCTTTTAGGATTTTTTTTAAATTGATTTCACAATGAAGGAAAAGAATGACCAGCAAACATCATGCATGAGTCTGAGGTGGAAAGTTTTCTGTTGCAGACTTACATGCAGAAAAAAAAGCATTTTATCATTTAATACATATTATGTAAATGTTTAAAGTACTCAGATGTACTCATGAGTATTTTTGTAAAGTACTCAGTACTTACTCGAGTATTTTTAAAACTTCAGTACTCAGTACTTACTTGAGTACTTTCAAAAATGCCAGTACTCAGTACTTACTCGAGTACTGTACCTCAGTACTCACTCCATCCCTGTTATGGACAATATTTTCGGTCACATTTATGTTATGTTATTTGCAACTTGAAATAGGAAATGTAGTGAAAGTGAGGTACCTAAAAGACCATTCAAAATTTTGTCCATAAGTTTACATTGCATATTTTAACATTGAACAATAAAATAGAAGAGAAGATAATCAATGGTGTTAGTTTTTGTAAATAATTTTCCTGTTTTATATTTTGTTTATACTTAGCCATGTCAAAGTAATGTAAAGATTGCCATGTGGTGTTTTTCTATTGATTGTTGGTTTAATGTGTCTGAACAGTTTTTGTCCGTTAGTCAGGTATTAAGACTAGGTCTCTTGGACACAACACATTAGGCACAGCATAGTCTCCAGCCTCGCCACAGTATGATCTAGTCAGCAGTTTATCCAGTGAGTTCGCTTTAAAGACACAGTTTGCTGCTTCTTTACCTGGGGTGGCCTGGTCTAATGACCACTAATAAACAGTCCAGGAGGCATAGCGCACATCAAAGGTTTATCTTATCTAAGTGATTTTGGGGTCATTGGCCTCTGCCTTGAGGGGGCCACTTGAAGGGAACTTAAAATATAATTGAGAAGTGTCTAAAATGAAATTTTAGAACCTCTTTTATTTTCTTATAGTTTCTATTCTGATTTTCAGTTTTGCATTTAAAATCATCTATTTTATTTTAATTGAGCCAATGCTGAAGCATAACCTAACTTCTATGTCAGAAAAAGCAGACCTAGACCATTGATCATGCATTTTCTCAACAGTTCATTGAATGCTGATATACTTTCTAAAAAGATTTAACTGAAGAAAAGTTTCGGAATAAATCATTATAAAAATACCCATATTCCAAATAGAAATAAATGTGTCATGTCACACTGCACATATAGGTTCCGTTTTTATATCACTAGAATGATATCCAAACATTTGTGTCATAAATCTCAGAGGGACTTGTCACTCTAAAGGTCTAACTAGAAATGAATGAAGTGTCATTAAAGTGTATTACATTGATGAAATGGTCATCTGTTTTTCACACCTTCAACAAACCATCATAATTTCATGTACTCACTGTCTTCCACTAAGTCTTTGTTTGTTTAGTAACTGTCAAAACGTGTGAACAGTGAACAGTGCTATTAGACACAAGACTTTCAAGTGTATGCCAATTATTCAATGAAAATGCCTTGTTAAATAAATAAATAAATAAATAAATAAATAAATAAATAAATAAATAAATTTGCAATATTCCTTATTTCTGAATTAGACCCAAAGGGACAGATCATCTAAATTACCAAAATGATGATCATAGATAAAAATACAATCTCTTTTATACAATAAATATTTCACAGGTATTGACTTTATGTTCCCTTTCATGGCCCCTACCTGTAAAGCCACCCTTGCATTACCTGTGATTTCTTATCAGTAGTCTGCTTAGGGTCATTAGGGAGTTATGCAATGCAAAATGTGTCTTTAATGTCTCATCTGTAGGACTTGACAATCCCGGGATCGAATCCATGAGTCCTGGTTTACAAGACAAGTGGCTTAACCACTACACACCGGGAGCTTCTCTTGTTTCATTGGAATCCGGGTCGTTTCGCCGGGTCGTTTCGCCCTGAGTCGTTTCGCCCTGGTTTTATGCGTGGGTCGTTTCGCCCTTATTAGGTGGGTCGTTTCGCCCGTGAGTTGTTTCGCCCGTGAGTTGTTTCGCCCATTATTATTATTATTATTATTATTATTATTATTATTATTGTAGTTGTTGTTGTTTATATTGTTATTGTTGTCGATGACGCCGATGCTGGAAGGTAGGTAGGTAGGTAGGTTTGGTTAAAATGAGTATCTTGAAGTATCTTGTTAATATAATATTTATATAAACATTTTAGCGCTTCCGCTTCTGTGGCTTTTAATGTTGTAGAAAGATAACGGAAGGAAGGAAGGAAGGAAGGAAGGAAGGAAGGAAGGAAGGAAGGAAGGAAGGAAGGAAGGAAGGAAGGATGGATGGATAGAGAGAGAGAGAGAGAGAGAGAGAGAGAGAGATATATATAAAAAGATAGATGTGGTATTTCTTGTATTTCGACAGTCACCTAAACTAATCAAATAATTAACAGAAGTGTGATATTTGTCCAAGTCAAATGATTGATTCGATAATCCATTAATTTGTTTACGTCTTTAATCACACGTAAGGTGACAATAATCGTGTTTGTTAATTAAAGGCGATGTGTGAATGCTTTGTCTTTGGCGGTAACCGATAGCCGACATTCTTGAAATGTTAAATGGTAAAAGAATAAAACGTGACTCCGATGATAGTGTGCAACCACAAGAAAAAAATATTAAAATTACTTTCGTTCAATGCCGTTTAAGGAGCTAGCGGTTTTTCACTGACATCAAGCGTAAAATGCCAAAACTTAGGGTAAATTTTACACAAGTCCGTGCCTATTTATTGTGTTTGAAAACTTTCGAATTCGTTTCATTTTAGCATTCAAGTGACGTAATTACCACAGTTTTAGTGCAATTGAAATTGAAAGTCAGCTAGCAGCATTTGCTTGGCTTTTGGTGTTTCTTTCCAGAAATCATGTTGGACCTGGTGAATATTTTTCGTCCTCATAATTTATTTTTGTTGAATTTTTGGTAACGATTGAAATCATACTGTATGACGTAAATCACTAGCGTTGACGTTCCTGTTTTGGTATGAAATTTAAACAGTATTTTCTGTTAGAAATTATTTTGCCGAAATAATCATCATCGCAACAAAGTTATAGTGAGGCATTTTCAAAGTCCTTTTAGTATATATACAGTTATGAATGATCAGTCCAAGACACATCCTTATGTTATAAATAACAAATAATACACCAGATTACACACTTTGGCATGGTAGAAAAATAAGGGCGAAACGACTCACCAAATAGGGGCGAAACGACTCACGGGCGAAACGACCCAGGGCGAAACGATCCAGGGCGAAACGACTCACGGTTGCAAGTTGATGCATTTCCTACCAAATATCGGAGTCGTTTCACTTCTAGATTATTACGAGTAACTTTCAATGATTAATTGTCTTAAATTGTGAAGTCTGGTCCATCTACCTTTTTCTTTATTTTATTCTTGCATTCTTCTTATTTTTTGTATTTTTTTTCTTTTGTTACTGTCAAATCTCAGCGCTTATTTATGCTATACCTAATTCTTGGTAATTGTCTCTATGTTTATTGATTTCATTATTTCTAGCCGCTATAACAACAATAAAGTTGTACCACTGACTGCTTCAATGGCTTTCTTATTGATGTTCAGAAACACAGCTAATGAGGTGTTGTTGTTTTCTGCGACAAGCAGAGTTGTTTTCACATCATCTTCAAATACATTATGTCTTCTATATATATTGTCCTTAAAGGGGCACCTGGACTATGAAAGGCTGAATTAGGTGTCTTAATTCAGTTTTTGCTTAGACACTAGCCTGTCAACATCTCATTGAGCTCTACAATATACAACACTAGCAATAATCCATTCTGATTGGATATTGCTTCAAGAAAAACCGTTACCTGTAGAACGTTGACAGCTCTTATCAGCAGATTAAATATTACAGGTATTCCAATGGGCCTAAAATTACATGGGTCAGTAGTTAAGCCACGCCCACTAAAACCTCAACAGGTAATAAAACGCTCGCCATTCGGCAGCAAAAGTGCTCCTTTAAATTCTATACGTCAAGTGAATCACGCTGTGCTGTCTTTTGTGTGCTTTAATACACTATGACATACACACCATGAATGAAGAATGTAATAATATATAACCAAGAAAGGGCAATGATATTGCAGTTATGTAGTTTTTGCCATCCTAACAAATATCTTATAGCGTTTCTAAAATGCGGTGGAATGCTATGGACGATGTTGGCTGACAAGAACAGTGACAATATTTTAGAAAAGGCCGAGTATTTACTTAAGCATCCATCACGAGCTAACCTCATTTATGTCAATACCGTCTACCATTCTTGATTCATTTCCAATACAATGGGGTCTGCTGGGCTTTATTTAGCTAATTGTCACTTGGGTCTGCTGTCTTTTCTTAAGAATATAATAGAAAATCTCAGTTTGCTGCTGCTGGGAGTTTACTTCCAAGTACATGTAGTTATATCTAGGAGCTGATAATGTCTTTTTGATGAAACCAGTTCTATTTATGGTTTTTATCTTCGACAATCAGAGAAGAAAATTAAGATATACACATACATTGTATGAAATCTTCAACAGCATTTCCTCTGCTGATTAGGCCTTCATATGTCATATAATGTTCAGTGCGAACAAAACATATCAACTGCTTCCGTTCTGTCAATAATCAAAAATGGAGCCATCAGATCAGCGTCATTCAGTTGATCCTGTTTATAGATTATTTAGTACATGTAACTTCAAATGACCCTTGTGATGAGTGTGTCTGGCAGTATTGATCAAGTTCGTCCTTTTTCAACTTTGGCATCTAATTTCTCAGTATGAAAGCTTCGAATAATTGATGCATTAAATGTAACCACCATTAAAATTATTGCAGACATGCAACACTACCTTTTATATATACTGATTGTCTTAAATGACGCAACACTTTACATCGGTTATCTTGTACTTAAAACTGATTTAAAATTAACTCATTTAAGCCTGTCGTCCCTTTTATGGGACATAGGCAAACAGAATAGCCTCAGATGTGACGCCGCAGAACGCGGCGTCCCATCCGTGGCTATTCTGTTTGCTTACATAATTTTCATCGAAAAATTGAATACAATTTTAAAAACCACTCCTGACGCCCCTAAAAATGAAAGTGGATTCACCAAAATGATAATGATTGGATAATCCATTCGTCAAATATGGGTTAATCTGTAGCATAAAATAAACATCGTGGATCTTAACACCATACACAATCTTTATCTTAACAGTTTGTTTGCTGAATTCTTTGCTAGAGCTGTTTTCTTCAATGCCATCGAGGCGTAATTTTTCTCAAGAAAAGCTAACAGTGGCTACCAGAAAGGGATTATGTGAAAGCAAAACATCTCCAATGATATCTGATAATTACAAGCACAAGAAAATGCAAAATAAACATTGGCGCTTTCTTTCAGTGTCGTTTAAGGCGCTGCATTCTTGCTATGCCAATATCGTAAGAAACGTCGCGTATTTATTTAGGTATCTATCACGAGCTAACGTTATTAATATCAAGAGCCTCTACCATGTTTGATTCATTTCCAATACAATAGGGGTACACTAAATATCATACAAAGCAGCATATTGTTCATAAAAAAATCGTCAGTGGTGCTGCTGCGAATTTATTTGCCGGTACATAAACTCACAGCAACAGCAAATGACGATTTCCGATTATATTCTTAGGAACAAAACCCTGGATAGGTTCTTATAACTGAGAGTTCATAATTGATTTTGATGCATCAATTTCTATTTCTGTTTTTCTACTTTGACAATCAGAGACATTTTGCTAACCGTGCACGAAACGCACATGTGTTTTCTTTATTGATTACACCATCATGGCATTAAATTAACATCAGCGCGAAAGTATAATAAATTGCTTCCGTTTTGTCAATGGGTCAAAGCAGGGCAATAAGATCAATTTTAGCGTCATTTGGTTTATCCTATTTATGGATTATTCAGTGACTTTAAACGGCCCATAAAGTGATTACTATGTCTGGCAGCATTGATCAAGTTCGTCCTCTTTAAACTTTGGTTTCTGATTGTTATAAACGGTCTGGATAATTGGTTGCAGCATTAACGTTTACTACCATTAACTATTCACAGACACCAATGTCTTCGTTTACCAACATTTTACACATGATATGAATAACTTCATTTTACACAGTATAAGAATTTCACTATCCATTATTGGCGACATTATTTCGTTTGATCATTAATAATTTTCGACCTCCCCCTCCACAGGTTTGATCTAGTTCAGTCTCCTTTAAACAACTGACCTCCAAAGTGAGATTACAATTCTATTTTCTCTGTCTTTATCGTAGCTTACTTTGAAACTTGCATTGACTTGCAAACACCATAATGCTACACAGAACAATGCATCGATCACAAGTTGTTATCATTAATTTGAAGTTGCTGAATTCTTATGCAATATGATCTTAATTATCACAGTTTACTGAGAAATATTAGTTTGAATGGAGTTTCAGATTACACAATCTAATTCAATATTTTATGTTGTGGTTAGCCAGCTGGGGATAATTCTCAAATACGGAGACCATCTCCATATCGGGGGACTGACTGTCTCTGTTTTCAGGAAACAAGTAGTGTTGAAAATAGCTACATCCAAAAAAAAAAATCAAGTGTCGATCGATCGGGGTAATGTCTCAAACATGTCGTGGATACGAGGGACATTCTTTCCAACGGGAGACAGTATAAACATGTCATAATTTAGCTATTTTAGACTGTCCTGCGCATTTTACTACCAAAACGCGCAGGTTAAAACCAGTTGACAGGACACCAGTCCATCAATACCTAAATTTAATCCGTTGCATCAAGAAAATTCACCGTTGCAAATAGTACAGAGATGTGGGACAGACCCTGGTATTGACTCTAGATTTTAAACTTGCAAGAATTGCATATTTTCTTGATGATTTCATCGTTAAGCATGGTCACTTTTACGGTTAATTTTCAAGCGGAAAATACGAACTCGAAGCTTTATATTTAGGTCATTTCCTGTCTCACGATCGGGGAACAATGAATGTCTCCATTTTTGAGAATTAGCCCCAGCCATTAACCTTGCATTACTACGATATACATATTTCTATCTGATAATTTTGGAATATTACCTGTCGGCTTCGAGGAGGTGTTTTTGATGACACGGCATGAAAGGATATAGAAGACAACCATATACAATATGCTTTACTAAGGTCCATAGATCCTAAATGCATTGCTACATTTTTCAAGTTCCTTCAAATGGCCCGTGATTTGATTACAGTGTCTGGTGTCACTGATTGCCTTTTTCAACAATCGGCCCAGTGAGTAACAAACAATTATGTTTTTGAGTAGCCGTGAGTAGAAATTAAACCCCTAGAATTAAATATTATAGTCTGGGTTGGGATTTCATTGTGTCAGGTATGCGCACTTTTGTCTCCATTTTAGTGATAGATTTGTATGGTTTTTGATAACGCAATGTTTATTACTAAGGAAACAGGAAATTTAGCTGATTTGTATGTCGTCAAGCCTACGCATCATTAAGGCGTCAAAGAAGAGACGATAATAATGGCTTTTTAATGTACATTTCTCCATAAAGGACTAGCCTAAAGCGTCTTCATCATTAGCGGAACACGTTAAGAAAATACATCAAATTCTAAATTTGAAAATTCTAAATTTGATCTACTTAAACTCAAGGTTGACGAAAATAATGTCTGCGAACCTTTAGATTCATTTAGAAATTATGAGACTGCAAACAAATTCGTAACATTTAAGATAGGCTCTCTTATGAAACTGGCATCCATGTATAATTTACTACATGTAGGTTTGCAAAGTAGATCTTAAAGCACACGCCGACCCCTTCAATGACATTTTACCTTTTCTGTTCTTTTTAAACAGTATACCGAGTGTACCACAAGAATAGATATTCCATCCCAATATTTAAACATACATTTTCAAAGAAGTTTCGGAGCTGGTTGCCAGTACATGTATCATACAAGCACGTGACCTAACAGCCAATCAGTACACAGCTTCTCTAGATACGTACATCAGAGGAGTTCTACAGCCAAACTCTGAATCAAGATTCCAGACTAAGATACAGCTGCGTTCAGTTATTAACATACCACTGCAATATTCATAATAAATCGACAACTTTTATTTTCAAATTCTTCAGCAATCTTGAGAACATGATTTCTATTCCCTTAGCTATATTTTAATGGTCGATATTCCTGATCCTATGTATACGGATTTTTTTTCAATCTAATTAACACCCTTAGAATCATTATTTTTCAGCAACCATACAAAAAGAAGTAGACTGAGTCTAGTGATAAATTTGCCGCGACGCGAGAAAACCGGTCTTCGTTTTCATGGTATAAGTACCTGATTGTTAGTTTGGTTTTTTCCCACCTTGGTTTTTGGAGTGGGAGTCTTTTTTCTGATTGCACCTTTTCCTGATCTTTGCCTACTTGTACTTTTTCGGTAGTTCCGACCATGTCTAACACAAACCGGCCAGTGCAGCTACAAAAGATGGCTAGAAGCCTGAAATTTCGGATTTAGGAAGAAGAGGATTTGCACTATCCGTGTAGCGAAAACAAAATTTAAAGCCTTGCGCTGAGCAGCTGTGCAGTTACAATGATTACAGAATACATGTAATAATTGGTATCCATTGTTTGTCACTGTGATACACTGTATGTTTTCAATTGCGACGCCCTCCAGATACCATGAAATATTCTAATTAATATCATTTGATTGTTGAAACATGTTGTCATTACACTCAGAAATATGACCACTGAAGACATGAAGACATATACGTGAATCTAAATAGGGAGATGAGCTTAGTCGTGATATATAAGCCATGTTTTTTATCGCGTCAATGCATACTTTATTACGCGGGTGTAGCTTAAAGTACACGTTACACAGACCATTTGGTACAATTTGTTTCTTTATCTGAATGTTTGGTCGTGGTCTAAAAGCCACTAAAAGTCTATTCATCACTGCAAATAGTATATCATTTTGCTCAGAACATAATGTGTGGCTTGCAAATCATCTCTTATATATAGTTTTATCGTAAAAATGGCAAAGTGTTGTTAATTCAGTTTGCGTCCCTTTCAAAATTATTTCAGCTCATATGAGACGGGCCAATCAGTAGGTGGGCGAAAACAGGAAAACCCCGAGAAAAAACACCTGCACACCTTCAAGCAGAACTTGGTTTGTCTCACATGTGGCGAGAGCGGGGCTCGAACTCACACCAGACACAGCGGTGAGATGATCGAGTGATTAAGAAACAGCTCTCTTAACCGCGCAAAGTATGGTGTATATTTCAAAATGTCCAAGAGTTAAAAAAAAATGAAATAACACAATAAAAATGCATTACGTCATTGGCACAGGTAACATGTATCCCTGTCGAGTTTATTTCATCTTTTCAAATCCATTTAGACGATATGGAACAACGAAGCTATCGTACATAACTTTGCCATTTGTCAATCCACTTTAAAATACGCATTGCCGTTTTATGGGCTGTCTGCTGACCTTTGAGACAATTATTCGTATTATTTCTGGCCCTTTTTCTTAAACCGTTGATATTTAGACTCTATAAATCTTGCCAAAATGCCTGACAAATGTCACGAAGCATTTATGTAGTTCTTTCTTTAGTATGTTTATTCCATTACCACTAATAGTCTAATGATGCTTAAAAAGTAGAAGCCTTTGCTTTTAGTTGTCAAGATCGTACATTATCCATAAGATGTTACTTTGTATTTTTCTTCCAGAAACCTACATAGTTTGGTGATATGCTGTTCTCTCAAAGTTACCTACCCACCGCCGAGAGATTGACAGTTGTAATAGTTAAAGCTAGAAACCTGAAATGGACGGATAACAAAAAGGCTGGAGGTGAGGTTTCACTTATTCATAGATTACAGCATAACACTAACAGATTCAAATGAAACAAAAGCTCCATCCATTCTTCTTCAGTAATTACCTTCCTTGGTACGTTTTAGTACTTTTGCAATTTGGTAGAGAGTGGCAACGCACCAGGGACTAAGAGGATGCAAAGCAATGGATACACTCAAGATAACTTAAATGAAACAAAGCACATTTATAAGGAACACGATTGATTCTTAATCAAGGTTATGTTTGTTGTACAGCAGTAATTGCGATGATATGCAATAGTTTTGTTTCCTAATTTTAAATCAACACCCACTTGTAATATTGCATAAAAGCAAATGAAGGATCGTGTTTATGTTTGTGAAGGTTTACCTCTAACAAAATGGCAACAAGTGAGGAGGAAGAAGACAACCGTAAAACGATGTGAGTAAATGCTGATCTTCAATTAGGCCATGATCTTCTCGGTTCCCTCTTCTGTATTGTCGGTGAGTGTGGACAAATAAAGAATGGTTATGGAGGTTTAAAGACAACTTCATCAGCATGATAATGATACTCTATTGATTTTAAATTTATTATCAAATAATGGTCAATTACGAATAAAGACTACGGTATGGCCCATTCCTTTTCTCATTAATACGCTCACTGCTCTTAAAGGACCTCAGTTTTATTTTTATTTTATTTAGATCCAACTTATTTTCAATTTCTATAATGATTGAGATATGTTCTCGTATGGGCTTTGATTGGCCGGAAAAGCTGTACTTTAAAAACAGAAGATGACGTAGGGTAAGCATGTGTGTGCGATAAATTCAAATTGTGAGTGTACAGGCCTTGATATAAATGATGAAATGATTTTACGGACAATTTACATCAGCGTTCTCTTTACGAAAGTTTATCTTAATATGACGATTCTAAGATTTAATATTCGTCCATCACTTTAAACGTACTGCATACCATCCTGCATAAATTCAACTATATCTTGTATATCTTTTCAGAATGTGCAGCTTAGAATTACAGCTGCTCAGCTTCTGTCTGACAACAGGACACCATCTTTAGGTCACGTGATTGTTAGTGCTAACACTTCCAGTACAGTTTTCGCATTGAAATCAAATGATGACGTCACTTAGAAAACCTGTCGCAATGTGGCAATATTTGCGGAAAAGATTGACACTTAGTAGTAGATTAAATTAATTTGCACTTTCCGAGAAATGTCTCGAGGAACTCCTTTTGGACTAAATATTTTTCGCCATACACTTTCGGCTAAGTGAGATTAAAATCAACATCTTCGAGTTTTGACGATAGCTTTGAAATCGGCTCAACAAATAAACGACGCGTGTATAATTGTTACAACATTATGCCCCCAATGACTTAACAAGAGTAAATTATAGACGCATACAATACGATAGAGATATACTGAGTCAAAAGTAAAATAGTATAGTGTGAACTCTATCTGGGTTCAATTGATCGGTTTTCCCTTTGCACGGCACAAATAATACCAATTCCAGTTGTAATAAGACAAAACAGCCACATATCACACAATGTTTGTTTCACAATTACTTTTTATCACGACAGTGTTTAAAGGACAATATTATAGAAAAGTGTTAATTGGACCCCATCGTATTTTCTTTTGATAATAAGAGCTTATCGGCAAAGAAAAAACACATTTTCTGATCTTCTCCTGACCAGTAGTCATTCGGACCATTGCCAGCGTTATGAATCATTTGTACAGATTTTATACACCATCATTTTTGCACACCTGTACCACTGTCGAAAGACTGTTGTTGACTGTGTGATGAATTGTTTTGTGAAATAAACTTATTTAGTAACATAAACGGAGACGCGACACGAGAAATCCGGTCCTTGGGATGTTCGACCAGGTCGGTCACAAAGCGGCATGTGCAGTCACTGAACAGGCTAGGAGTTTGGATTTTCGGATTTAAGAAGATCAGTGGTTGTACCACTCCTGTAGTGAAAACAAAGATGCTGATCAGATGTACATGTACAGTTACTGCACACTAGTCCGGTGATCTACGCCATTTGGTTTTTTGCATAGGCAAAATTCGGGTTTTCTCGTTTCGTGGCTCAACTCGTATTCTTAAAGACACTATTTTCGGTCATCTTTTATGTTATGTTATTTGCAACTTCAATTAAGTCATGTAGTGAATGTGAGGTACTTAAACGACCATTTAAATTGTGTCCATAAGTATACATCATTGCATAATTTAACATTGAAAAATAAATTTGAAGAGATGAAAATCTATGGCGTACGTCTTTGTAAATGATTTTCCTGTTTTATATTGTTGTACATATGAGCCTTATTAATATAATATTTCAAAATTGTCATGTCGTGTTTTTCTGAAGATTGTTTTAATGTGTCTGAACTGTTTTTGTCCGTAAGTCAGGTCCAAAAACTAGGTCTCTTGGATACAATACATTAGGCACAGCATAGTCCCCAGCCTCGCCACAGTATGATCTTGTCAGCAGTTTAACTCGGACCTCGCTTTAATGTCTCATCTGTAGGACTGGAGAATCCCAGGATCGAATCAATGACTCCTGGTTTACAAGGCAATTGGCTTAACCACTACACACCGGGAGCTTCTCTTGTTTCATTGTTGTCGACATCTGCGCTGCCAGCAGCTTCTATAAATGTACATAGATAATATTTAGTTTGGTCTATGTCGCTAAAAGTGGTCAACGAGCAACTCACTTTAAAGCACGGTACATGTATATCCAAAATAAATGTGCTACGTAGCAAATGCTCAAAACATTTGCCCCCAAAACAATAATCCATACCCGTTGCACTTTCACTGACGGATTCTTCTCAACTTTCACGAATTATCTGCAAAGTTTTAATAGAGTATGAATTTTAAAAACGACTGAATTATAGTCCTACAACACTGTGTCAACCCAGTTGTACGTATATCGAATTCCAGTCAACCTTGATACCGCAGACATAATATTGATGAGTTTTCGACTGGGCTTCGATAAAAAGGCCAACATGAGAGACATACTTCGGACGTATTATCACCGGGGTCCAACTGGTGTTTTTCTTTTGCTCCGGAGTTAGTAGGTTATTCGGCGCCCAGGGATCTCCATCGTCGGGCAGCTTACTCAATCTGTTAGTCCTGGTTTTTGATCAATCAGGATGTTTATCGTGATTTATTTGTTTGTTCTTGATGATTCATTGACTAGTTAGTGATTCACCACGAGGACCGAAGAACTAACTAAATGTTATGAACCACTGCAGAAGCTGGTGGTGAGGTTATGGCCATGTAAAACCGGTTTAAGCCCGCCAGTAACTTTATGTTACTGATCGTTCCAAGGCGATACTTCTGTGGTGGCTCTTTTTGTTTTATGTCTTGGTGTTTGAAATTTTTGTGCTGTTGGCGCCTTATGTATGTTTTCATATTTTTAGTTAAGTTTAGGTAACTGAGTGGCCACCTATTGGGAAAATAGCTGCTCATTCGGCTTACGATATGTTTTCATTGTATAAATGCCTGATTGTTAGTTTGGTTTTTTCCCACCTCGGTTTTTGGAGTGGGAATCTTTTTCTGATTGCGCCTTTTCCTGATCTTTGCCTACTTGTACCTTTTTCTGTCTGACGAAGACGAAACGTTTCTTCTATTTTTATTTTTGTTCATAGTCACATCAATCAAACGTAAATGTATTTCCTCATCATCCTGTTTCCTGGATATTGGCCAATCAAACGATTCAAGACGATCCATACAATGTCTGCTTTGGAGTGGGAATCTCTTTCTGATTGCGCCTTTTCCTGATCTTTGCCTACTTGTACCTTTTGATCGATTTAGCTTTCTTTTGGCCGAAATAAAACTGAGGTTCCTTGTGTTAAAAGAGTTATAAAATCTTATTGACCACCTACACAAAATGGGGCTCAAGGCAAAACAAAAAACTTTAAAAATTCAGATTTCAAACAAATAAATAAGATGTTTGAAGAAAAAAAACACATGAATTGATTTTTCGTCAATTTCAAACTTTTAAGTTAAGTCATAGTTTAAATAATATATTACACATAAGGCATCTAAGGTTTAATGGATACAGATGCATGTATTCTCCATAACTACAGCAACTAATATTCATCATATCAAACAATATACAAAATTCTTTGGCAATATAGAGGCAATTATCACCCTTCATTTGCAGCAACAAAACTGTATATATGCACAAACTTCTGTTTCTATATACAATACACGCCAATAAGGTGCATACGCTTCAGTGAAGGTGGAACCCTGCAACAAGGACAGAGGCACCCTGTGTGACTGAAAGCTGATGCGTTGATTTCAGTGAGGGTGGAGTCCTGCAAAGAGGACAGAAGCACCCTGTGAAACTGAATGTTTACATGAAACCCAGTGAGGATGGAGCTCATGGCATGACTGAGCAGAAGCATCCTGTGAGACTGGGGTTGCCAGTGAGGATGGAGCCCAAATGGCAGGCAGATGCATCCTGTGAGACTGGCATGTGGTGAAGATGTAGCCCAAATGAAAGGCAGTACATCCTGCACCGAGGATGGAGCCCTGATGGCGGGCTGAAGCTAGACTATGGTAAGTGCGGATGGAGCCTGAATGAAGGCAGAAGCATCCTGCACAGCGGATGTAGCCCTAATGGCGGGCAGATGCATACAATTAGTTAAGTGCGGATGGATCCTGAATGGAAGACTGATACATCCTGCACCGAGGATGGAGCCCAAATGTTGAACAGAAGCATCCATGGGATTAAGTATTGGCGTTTATTCCATACAGAACACCCAGCAGCGATACCTGTAATGTAATTTTGGGTGGTAGATTCCCAGGTAATGAAGGCTAATCATCCCCTTAAGAAGAGCAAATGAAACAGATACAAAGGCGATTGCAGGAGGATGGGGACGGTGGTGGTTAGCTGTAAAACTAACATCCGCTCTGACCGAAATTTCCACAGCAATGGCCCGGCTAAGCTCTGCATATCATTAGATAAACAATTGCAATGATTGGCTGAAACTATACGAGCATATACTATGCTAGAGGCGCTGTAAAGAATTAAATATACATTATTTAAAATTCATGTCTAAACGACATACACTTAATTTCAAAGAAATTATGTTATGTGAACTTATAATATGGTTGCAAGTTCCTACCAAATATCGGAGTCGTTTCACTTCTAGATTATTACGAGTAACTTACAATGATTAATTGTCTTATATTGTCAAGTCTTGTCTACCTTTTTTCTTTTATTTTATTCTTGCATTCTTCGTATGTTTTGTATTATTTTTTCTATTGTTACTGTCAAAGCTCAGCGCTTATTTATATTATACCTAATTCTTGGTAATTGTCTCTATCTTTATTGATTTCATTATTTCTAGCCGCTATAACAACAATAAAGTTGTACCACTGACTGCTTCAATGGATTTCTTATTGATGTTCAGAAACACAGTTAATGAGGTATTTTTTTCTGCAAGACGCAGAATTGTTTTCTCCTATCATCTTCAAATAAACCCTTCTATTTAATCCTTAATACCTTTTAAAAGAATCACGAAGTGTTGTCTTTTGTCTGCTTTAATACAGTGTGGCATACACACCATTAATCAAGAATTTAATACTATTTTTAAAAGTACACGTTGTCAAATTGTATGACCAAAAAAGGCGATGATATTGCAGTTATGTAGTTTTTGTCATTCTGACAAATAGCTTATAGAGTTTTTAAAATGCGGTGGATTTTTATTGACCATGTTGGCTGGCAAGAACAATGACAATATTATAGAAAAGGTCGCGCATTTATTTTGATATCCATCTCAAGCTAATGTCAATAGAGTCTACCATTCTTGATTCATCGCTGCTTGGCTTTTCTTCAGCTAATCGTCACTTGGGTCTGCTGTCTTTTCCGAAGAATGTAATAGAAAATCTCAATTTACCGCTGCTGCGAGTTTACTTCAAAGTACTTATAACTAGGAGCTGATATTGTCTTTTTGATGTTACAAGTTCTATTTATGGTTTTTTATCTTCGACAATCACAGAAGAAAAATAAGATATTCACATACCATATGTGAAATCTTCAACCATTTCCTCTGCTGATTAGGCCTTCATATGTCATATAATGTTCGGTGCGAAAAAAATAATCTACTTCTTCCGTTCTATCAATAATCAAAAATGGAGCCATCAGATCAAATTTAGCGTCATTGGGTTGATCCTGTTTGTGGACTATTTAATAACTTCAAATGACCCTTGTGATGAGTGTGTCTGGCAGTATTGATCAAGTTCGTCCTCTTTTAACTTTGACATCTGATTTCTCAGTATGGAAGCTTCGAATAATTGATGCATTAAATTTAACCACCTTTTAAAAAATTATCGCAGACACGCAAGACTTAACCTTTTATATAGCAATTTGCCAATATTAAGAATTTTACCGAGATTCGGGATCTTGTCTATAGAAATCGATGATATTTGTCCAAACGCTACTAACGGATGGCAACACGATAGCATGCTATGCATTAATATTATTTAAAAATAATACAATATCTCTTGTATGCTTCAATTCTCAAAGAAATCAGGAATCAAATAAACGTTTTTAACAAATTATGTGACTAATAAAGGGCGATTGCGACACTGTATTGATGTTTTTTCGATTCAGGGGATTTTTGGCGCTGATGGCTGGACTGCATATTTACTGAAAAACATGTCAACATCGTACGAAACGTCGCGTAATTATTTTAGCATCAATCAAGAGCTAACGTAATCAATGTCACAAGCGTCTACCATTTTTGATCCATTTCCAATACAATAGGGCTGCAGGGCTTTCTATAGCTAATTATCATACAGGGCAGCATTTTGGTCCTAAGAATACGCATTGGAAATCGTCATTGCTGCGGCTGCGCAATTATTTGCCGGTACATACGGCCCCTTTCACTCGAGTTTGCCGTTTGAGTATTTAGACAAATCATGTTTTTGTGTAATTCAGGTAACTTTTTATTCTATTTAAGAACTGAAACAGTGTCCCAGGTTCCAGGTGTTCTTAAAATCTATCTAGCATTTATTTTAGGTAATGATGTCACCTCTTCTGGTAAAAACATTGTTATTGTTTGGTTAAAGCACATTTTTATTTCAAAATTCTTTGCACAACATATACAAAGCATATTAAGAACACACATTTGAAATAGGGGAGTGACAATAGCAGAATTTTATCAATTTTAGCAGCTACCTGTCGGTATCTACACGGCCAAAAGTCCACATAGTAAGATAGAATTTCACTTGAGTCTGCCGTTTTAAAGGTCATTTAGTTTGAAACTGTCACTCAAATCAGCAAATCAATTAATCCAGATGCCTTTGTGGCCAACATGAAAAGAAACTCAGATCTTCACAACACATGGTCTTCAGTAAAGAAATTCAGAGTGTTCAAAACACTCACGTTTAGAAAGATACTTCTAAGCAATGTTAAAATTATTTGACCCCTTTTAGGAATGTGTCTTTGATTTAGACTTCCCGTGTAAATTTTCGAAATTACTGTACAATAGTCTGGCTTGCGTTGCCGGTTTAAACAGGGCTACTGATGAGGGTTCATTACCTGAAATTGCGCAATATAGTCCACATTATCTCCCTTTGAATGTTTTTACTGCTTCCAAAGGATCAAACCTTTATATTTTATTTTCTTGTGTCATGCAAATGTTCAAACGGCAAACTCGAGTGAAACGGGCTGTAAACTCACAGCAGCAGCAAATGACGATTTTCAATTATATTCTAAGGAACAAAATGCTGCATTGCTTATGATAATTAGCTAACAAGAGCCCTGGGTTTGTACTTAGAACTGGCAGTTGATAATTGTTTTTGATGCACCAAATTCTGTTTTTGCTTTTCGGCCTCTACAATCACAGACACTTTTCCTGATCATGCACGAAACGTACATACATTTTCTCTCTTGATTATGTCATCATGTCTTTAAAATATCATCAGTGCGTAAGTATTATAAATTGCTTCCGTTTTGTCAATGGGTCAAAACAGGGCAATAAGATCAATTTTAGCGGCATTTGGTTTATCCTATTCATGGATTAATTAGTGACTTTAAACGGTCCATAAAGTGATTACTATGTCTGGCAGCATTGATCAAGTGTCTGTCCTCTTTAAACTTTGGCCTCTGATTCTTATAAACGGTCTGGATGATATGTTGCAACATTAATGTTTACGACCATTAAATACTGGCGGACCCCCAGGTCTTCGTTGAATAGCATTTTACACATGATATGAGTAACTGCATTTTACACAAGATAAGAATATTAGCGACATTATTTCGGTTGGTCATTAATGGTTTTCGACGTCCCCCTCCACAGTTTTGATCTAGTTAAATTTTCTTTAAATTCTGTGGCTGTTGAATTGAACTCCACATTGAGATTACAATTCTGTTTTCTCTTTCTTCAATGTAGCTTTCTTTGAAACATGTATTGCCTTGCAAATTATAGTGATACACAGTACAATGCATCGATCACGCGTTGTAATCATTAACTTAAAGCTGCTGATTTCTTATGCAATATGATCTCAACTGTCACAGATTTCTGAGAAAGATTAGTTTGAATGGAGCTTCATTCAATATTTTATACCATCAGGAAAACATGTCCGTGCAATATATACCCCCTTAAACCCCACTTTTATATAGTACTGGGGTATGCAGGGGAGGCGAGGCGGTTCTAACGTGTACCCACAATCTATGTTTTGAGCAAAAATAAGAAAAAAATCAAACTTTTTCAGCTGAAAATGTTCAATTTTTAAAGCTAAAAAAAATCTCTGTGTATTGCATGGGCAAGTTTTCGTAATGCTTTCCGTGGCACTGCAATGAAGTGAATGAACGATATGCACATTTCTGACGCGTTATTTCTATCCGGTTATTTTGAATTTTTTCTTTCTTGTTTCATTACGAAAACTTGCCCATGCAATAAATAGAGAATTTTCGAGCTTTAAAATTGAAAACTTTCAGCTGAAAAAGTTTGATATTTTTCCTATTTTTGCTCAAAACATAGATTGTGGGTACAAGTTAGAACCGCCTCGCCGGCAACGATGTGCAATATGCTTTACTATGTTCCATAGATCCAAGGTGTATTGCTACATTATTCAAATTCCTTCAAATATCCCATGATATGATTATTATGTCTGACGTCATTAATTGCCTTTTTTGTTCATTAAAAATTCAAAAATCGGCCCAGTGACTAACAAACGATTATGATTTTGAGAAGCCGTGAGTAGAAGATAAACCCCTAGCGTTCAAAGTTCTAGTTTGGGTTGGGACTTCATTGCGTCAGATATGCGCACTTTTGTTTCCATTCTAGTGATACATTTGTAGGGTTTTTGATAATACATGAATTTTCTCAAAATGTTTGTTACTAAGGAAACAGGAAATTTTAAATTAGCTGATCTGTAAGTCTTGAAGCCTACGGATTATTAAGACATCAAAGAAGAAACGCCAATTATGGCTTTTTAATGTACACTTCTCCACAAGGGACTAGACCAAAGCGGCTTCATCATAATTAACTGACAACATGAAGAACATACATCAAATATAAATTTGATCTCTAATGTATCTCAGGTTTGACGAAATTAACGGTCTGCGAATTAGCTCATTGAAAACATGAGGAGACTCGATTTCTTGGAGAAGCTTAAGATTTCTTACCGCAATTCTGTTATTTGTATTTTATAGCATTTTGCATGCACAATCGGTTGCTTTCGATTCCTATTTACGACATTTCTATCTTTTAATTCCTAATAATTAACACGTCTGACATATGCATTCCATCCATGCAAATTAACTACCGCCATTCATCCACCTCGGTTAACGCAAGAAAAGTGTCAGAAAAAGGGTGCATTATTACAAGCAATGCCTTCTGGATATTTCTTCACGAATATTGTTACTACATGTTGAAATGCGACCAACTTTGATTGAGTACTAAGAAAGACGTACAGATTAGTTCGAAGTCGTGGAGTAGCTCATAACATGCTACCATAATCAAACTGGTAACACCAATCAAAACGTAAAACAAAACAAAAAAATAATAATAATAACAAACATCATTGTATCCATTATTTAATTTTTAAGGGAGGTATCATAGCTAGTTGTCAGCATCACACAAGCACGTGATCTTACAACCAATCAGTACACGGTTCTCTAGACACTTACAACAGAGAAGTTATTAGAGCCTGATTCTGAATCAAGGTTCCAGAGTAAGGTAGTATCGCTAGACAGTTAGGCACCAAAGCTTAATTGAACTATAAGCAAAATACTACAGAAGACAAGATAAATGTAATATCTGAAATATCTTATCAATACTTCTGCTCCAAGATCTAGAGAATTTTCTTCTTAAATTTTCAGCGTGGAATCACTCGTGTCAATATTTCTCAGATGGCATAAAAGGGTTAGAAAAGACAGCATTTGGGAAAATAAAAATAAAACTGAGATCCTTTAAGAACAGTGAGCATATTTTCGAGAAAGGTGATGGGCCATACCGCGGTTTCGACTATTCAAGCCTCGTCAGTGACCCTTTAGATTTGGCAACATGGAGCCAAAGAGAGTTACAGTAATTTTTCAACTTTCGGCAGGCTAGTCGATACAAAGACTAGTATAATCAAAACGGGGCCAAATATATTGAACGTTGGTTAGAATATATGAATCTAAACCGATAATAATTTTCTGATTTCTCAAAATATCCTCTCTGATCTCAAATGACCAAACGGAAAACATAATCTGCACTATGGATGATGTACGGGGAGACTTTTAAGTGCCGCCACACGGCACAACACCAGCTGCCGTAATAACAAATGAAAATAAAAAGGTACAAGTCGGCAAAGATCAGGAAAAGGATCCTTTAAGAGCAGTGAGCATATTTTCGAGAAAGGTGATGGGCCATACCGCGGTTTCGATTTTTATTGCCGATTTATTGCCACTCTCCGTAAAGTAAAAATGGATTATGTAAGTCTCGCCGATGAGTGTTTTGTTCCGACATCTTTTGATTGATGATATTTTTTCTGATATTGGTCTTATTTGAAACACTGTAGGTTTTCAGCTAAGAAGTCCGCGAGATATCCCCATGTTATCAAATTAATCACTATGATTTATTATTGAAATGCCATTTTTCATTTGTCGTTTATTTTGTGTATTCATTATAGATACAGTGGAACTCTACGGACCCGGTATTCAAGAAACATTTCCTATTCAACTAAGAACAAGATGATCTAGAGACGAGAACCTTACAGTTCCAGTTATTTTACATCGATACCAGCTCCAAAACATAATAAGGAAGAGCGAGATAAGGGTCGGAGATGTGGACCTCTAGATGCCAATCAAAATGTGGCTCAACTTTAGAGATATATATGATGCAAGACAATACACCAGTTGTGAAAAATAATTATTTTTATTCTGAATTCTTCAATCTGCATGATCTGCTATTTTGACCTTTTTAAGTCCACTGCAAATAGTATATCATTTAGATCAGAACATAATGTGTGGCGTGCAAATCATCTCTTATATATAGTTTTATCGTAAATAATGGCAAAGATTTTTTTAAATTCAGTTTTACGTCCCTTTCAAGATTATTTCAACTCATATGAGACGGACCAATCAGTAGGTGGGCGAAAACGGGAGAACCCCGAGAAAAAACACCTGGCACACCTTCAAGCAGAACTTGGCTTGTCTCACATGTGACGAGAGCGGGGCTCGAACCCATACCAGACACATCGGTGAGATGTTCGAATGATTAAGAAACAACTATCTTTACCGCGCAAAGTATGGTGTATTTTAAAATGTCCAAAACAAAATACCAAAATAAAAATGCATTACGTCATTGGCACAGGGTACATGTATCCCATTCCCTGTCTGTCGAGTTTATTTCATCTTTTCAAATCCATTTAGACGATATGGAATAATGAAGCTATCGCACATAACTTTGCCATTTGTTAAACCACTTTAAAATACAAATTGCTATTTTATGGTCTGTCTGCTGACCTTTTAGACAACTATTCGTAACATTGCTAGCCTTTTTTTCTTAAACCGTTGATATTTAGACGCTATAAATCTTGACAAAATCGTTGAAAAATGTCACGGAGCTTTTATGTAGTTCTTTCTCTAGTATGTTTATTCCATTACCACTGGAAGTCTTATGATGCTTAAAAAGTAGAAGCCTTTGCTTTTAGTTGTCACGATCGTGCACTATCCATAAGATGTTACTTTATTTGATATTTTTGTTCCAGAAACCTACATAGTTTGGTGATATGCTGTTCTCTCTAAGTTACCTACCCACCGCCGAGAGATTGACAGTTGTAATAGCTAAAGCTAGAAAATTGAAATGGACGGTTAACTAAGAGGCTGGAGGAGAGGTTTCACTTATTCATAGATTGCAGCATAACACTTACAGATTCAAATGAAATAAAAGCTCCTTTCATTCTTCGTCAGTAATTATTACCTTCCTTTGTACGTTTTAGTACTTTCGCAATTTGGTAGAGAGTGCCAAGATGCAAAGCAATGGATACACACAAGATAACTCCAAAATAGCTTAAATGAAACAAAAGCACATTTATAAGGAACGCGATTGATTCTTAATCAAGGTTATGTTTGTTGTACAGCAATAATTGCGATGATATGCAATAGTTTTGTTTCCTAATTTTACATCAACATCCACTTGTAATATTGCATAAAAGCAAATGACGGATCGTGTTTATGTTTGTGAAGGTTTACCTCTTACAAAAAAAGGCAAAAGTGAGTAGAAAGAAGTCAACCGTAAAACGATGTGAGAAGATGCTGATCTTCAATTAGGCAATGATCTTCTCGGTTCCCTCTTCTGTATTGTCGGCGAGTATGGAAAAATAAAGAATGGCCATGAATGTTTAAAGACAACTTCAACAGCATGAAAAAATGATAGTGTACTGATTTTAAATTTATTATCAAAAATTGCCAGTTACGAATAAAGACTGCGGTATGGACCATTCCTTTTCTCATAAATACGCTCACTGCTCTTAAAGGACCTCAGTTTTATTTTATTCTATTTAGATCCAACTTATTTTCAGTTTCTGTAATGATTGAGCTATGTTCTCGTATGGGCTTTGATTCGCCGGAAAAACTGCACTTTAAATACAAAAGATGGCTTAGGGTAAATGCCAGTTTTGACAGCATGTGTGCGCGATAAAGTCAAATTATGAGTGTATTGGCCTAGATAAGTCATATGATGAAATATTTTACGGACAATTTACATCAGCGTTCTCTTTACGAAAGTTTATCGTCTGTTGATTCTAAGATTCGCCCTCCTCTTTCAAGGTATTGCGTACTCTGTATTATCTTTCCAGAATGTGCAGCTTAGAATTACAGTTGCTGAGATGCTGCCTGACAATAGGACATCATCTTTAGGTCACGTAATTGTTAGTGTCAACACTTCCGGTACAGAGTTTCCGCACTGGAATCAAATGATGACGTCACTAAGAAAACCTGTCGCAATGTGGCAATATTTACGGAAAACTTAACACGTAGTAGTAGATAAAATTAATTTGCACTTTCCGAAAAATGTCTCGAGGAATTGGCTAGCAGCTGCTCCTTATGGACAAAATATTTTTCGCCATACACTTTCGGCCGGGTGAGACTAAAATCAACGTCTTCGAGTTTTGACCATAGCTTTGAACAAATAAACGACGCGTCTACAATTATTACAACTTTATGCCCCCAATGTCTTAACAAGAGTAAATTATAGACGCATACAATATGATAGAGATATGCTGGGTCAAAAGTAATATAATAGTATTCATGAGTGTGCACTCTATCTGGGTTCCATTGATCCGTATTGTATTCCCTTTGCACGGCACCAATAATACCAATTCCAGTTGTAATAAGACAAAACAGTCACATATCACACAATGTTTGTTTCACAATTACTTTTTATCACGATAATGTTTAAAGGACAAAGTTACTTTTAGCGTTTTATTTAGAGATAGCAAATCTTTATATGTGCAAGCAGGAACTAATCTACTAAATTGTCACGTTTTTCCCTCCATCACTAATTAGTTATGTTAGAATCGCTCTTCCAATCAGAATGTTGAGAAAGATTTGATTTATCTGATGTAATGAATAAGGAAGTCGGCTATACTTTATAACTCTGTATAATATGGGAAAGAATACATCTGTATCTCTCCCACTTGAAAGTGCTCTAGACAACAATTACACATGCATGTAGCAACACTCTTTACGTATTGGACCCCATCATATTTTCTTTTGAAAATAAGAGCTTATCGGCATAGATTAAACACATTTTCTGATCTTCTCCTGACCAGTATTATTTTGTGAAATAGACTTATTTAGTAACATAAACGGAGACGCGACACGAGAAATCTGGTCCTTGGGATGTTCGACCAGGTCGGTCACAAAGCGGCATGTGCAGTCACTGAAGAAGGCTAGGAGTTTGGATTTTCGGATTTAAGAAGAGCATTGGTTGTACCATCCCTGTAGTGAAAACAAAGATGCTGATCAGATGTGCAGTTACTGCACACTAGTCAGGTGATCTACGCCTTTTGTTTTTACGCATAGGCAAAATTCGAGTTTTTTTCGTTTCGTGGCTCAACTCGTATTCTTATGGACACTATTTTCGGTCATGTTTTATGTTATATTATTTGCAACTTCAATTAAGTCATATAGTGAATGTGAGGCACTTAAACGACCATTTAAATTGTGTGCATAAGTATACATAATTTAACATTGAAAAATAAATTTGAAGAGATGAAAATCTATGGTGTCAGTCTTTGTAAATGATTTTCCTGTTTTATTTTGTTGTACATATGAGCCTTGTTAATATAATATAAAATTGTCATGTCGTGTTTTTCTGTACCTTGTTTTAATGTGTCTGAACATTTTTGTCCGTAAGTCAGGTCCAAAAAGTAGGTCTCTTGGACACAATGCATTAGGCACAGCATAGCCCCCAGCATCGCCACAGTATGATCTTGTCAACAGTTTGTGTCGGACCTCGCTTTAATGTCTCATCTGTAGGACTGGAGAATCCCAGGATCGAATCCATGACTCGAGGTTTACAAGGCAAGTGGCCTAACCACTACACACCGGGAGCTTCTCTTGTTTCATTGTTGTCGACATCTGCGCTGCCAGCAGCTTCTATAAATGTGCATAGATAATATTTAGTTTGGTCTATGTCGCTAAAGTGGTCAACGAGCAACTCACTTTAAATCACAGTACAGGCATATCCAAAATAAATGTGCTACGTAACAAACGCTCCAAAACTTTGCCTCCAAAACAATAATCCATACCCATTGCACTATCATTGACGGATTCTTTTCAAATTTCACGAATTATCTGCAAAGTTTTAATAGAAAGGTACAAGTAGGCAAAGATCAGGAAAAGAGTATGAATTTTTAATGAATTTTAATAGAGTATGAATTTTAAAAACGACTGAATTATAGTCCTACAACACTGTGGCAACCCAGTTGTACGTATCGAATTCCAGTCAACCTTGATACAGCAGACATAACTTTGATGAGTTTTCGACTGGGTTTCGATAAAAAGGCCAACATGAGACTGGACATACTTCGGACGTATTATCAGCCTCCTCTTCTTGCGTATTATAACCGTTTTTCTGTCTGACAAAGACGAAACGAGAGCCTTGACAGGAGTTTATTATGTACCACGTTTTATCCAAAGATTTAATGGTGGTATTTGACTTTGTTTCTTCTATTTTTATTTTTGTTCATAGTCACATCAATCAAACGTGCATGTATTTCTTCATCATCCTGTTTCCTGGATATGGGCCAATCAAACGATTCAAGACGATCCATACAATGTCTGCATTGATCGATTTAGCTTTCTTTTGGCCGAAATAAAACTGAGTTTCTTCTTTTAAAATAATTATAAAATCTTATTGACCACCTAGGCTACACAAAATGGGGCTCAAGGCTAAAAACCCTTTAAGTTTTCAGATTTCAAACAAATAAATAAGATGCTTGAAAAAAAAAAAAACATGAATTGAATTTTCGTCAATTTCAAACTTAAGTTAAGTCATATTTAATTTCAAAGAAATTATGTTATGTGGACTTCTAATGGTTGTAAGTTGATGCATTTCCTACCAAATATCGGAGTCGTTTCACTTCTAGATTATTGCGAGTAACTTACAATGATTAATAGTCTTAAATTATGAAGTCGTGTCCATCTACCTTTTTTCTTTTATTTTATTCTTGCATTCTTCGTATGTTTTGTATTATTTTTTCTTTTGTTACTGTCAAAGCTCAGCGCTTATTTATATTATACCTAATTCTTGGTAATTGTCTCTATCTTTATTGATTTCATTATTTCTAGCCGCTATAGCAACAATAAAGTTGTACCTCTGACTGCTTCAATGGATTTCTTATTGATGTTCAGAAACACAGTTAATGAGGTGTTTTTATTTCTGCGACAAGCAGAGTTGTTTTCTCCTATCATCTTCAAATAAACTCTTCTATTTGATCCTTAATACCTTTTAAAGGAATCACGAAGTGTTGTCTTTTGTCTGCTTTAATACATTGTGACATACACCGTGAATCAAGTATTTAGTGGATGTCGTTTAGACATGAATTTTAAATGGTGTATGTTTAATTCCTCACAGCGCCTCTAGCAACAGTATATGCTTGTTTTATTTTTTTTCAGCCAATCATTGCAATAGTTCATTTAATGATATGCAGAGTTTTGGCCAGCCTAGTGTTGTAGCAATTTTCAGTCAGAGCGGAGCTAATTTTAACGCTAATATTTTATTTCTTCCATAATTCGTTTACGGATTACAAACAATCATGTCGGAACGTACTGGACGTAGCAAGGAACGGACAAATAATCTGAGGAGACGTAACCGTGGACGAACCGTCGAAAGAAGCCGTTCACCGCTCAGTGATGCAGGATTGGGTTCAGAAACCATGTCTAAAGAACAATTGTTGTTGGGACTTAAGTCACTGGGTGTGGAATTACCATCAACCCTTGGGGTTAGATATATACGTCAAGTGTACGATAGATTAACGTGGACAACAGGGACCCAAAATCAAATTCAAAACGTTGCACCTAACGAAAACATTTCTGCCGGGAGACAAACGCAGCTGGAAATGGGTCACCCGGGAATTCAGCGAATGAGTCATCAGCTGAGGTGTGCCGACAATTAATCGAGTTACAATCAGCCGTTGCAAGTATAAATCACAGCCTCAACTCGACCGATACCACGGCTACTGGAGAGAATCAGACGGGATCAGGCTCACAATGGACCCAAGCGGGTGATTCATAGATATGCAGCGTGTGCTAGTCATTAATGGAGCCGCAGTCTGCAATGGCCAGATTGAACCTCTACATTAACCTTGCTTGCGATCCCCGATCAATGTTGAGAATCAGAAGGGACTAACACTACACGATGGCTAGGTTGAAGAAGTCGTCCTGAATGAATCCACAAATCAGAGACGGAAAGACCGAATAGATACAGCGCAGTTATGCTTATGCTGCAATACAGCGATTTAGACTAAGATAAGTATATTTCTATAATATACAACATATATATGAGACATTTACTTAAGGCATCCATCTCTTCATTAAACATTATGTTCTCCAATCTCTCTCTCTGAGTTATATAATTGCAGTAGTTATTCTTTTCTGGGCTTATGCAACTTCATACACCACAACACTTTTATTATGACTCACATAATGTACTTTAAGGTATCGGTGATGTCGGATATAACTGTATAGTGTTTGGTCTAGTTTCAGATTTCCTTCATTATGCCGTTGGCGATGCTCTGTGTATTCAAAGGACAGGGGTACCGAAGGGAATCAAACTTTATGATACTTAACGCACAGTTATTCTACTGTTCATACAGCCACATGATGTCAATATTATCATCGCAGTTCCTTCGTGTGTATGCGGTTGGCTATGAGCTATGTATTTTTCAAGACAGGGATAACGGATGGAACAAACCTGTTTGACACTTAAAGCAAGGGCTACCCTACTGTGATGTCTTCCTAAATTATACAGCCGCATAGTGTCAATATTATCATGAAAGTTTCTTCATGTGTCTGCCGTTGGCTATGAGTTACATGTACACACACACTGTCATGTTGGGCCATGTGGACATCTATCAACGTTTTCAGGCTTTCGATCTTGTGTTGTGAAAGACAATTATTAATCAACAACGAAACTCGAATTACAACCTGCTATGACACAAAAGTGTAGCGGACTTGTAACCGCGTTGGGAAATTTAGGGGCGTGCCTGGGATTTCGTTAATATGACAGCTGATATGTATTCAAGATAATCGCTATAAACATGAACTTTTTAAAAAGGGAATGTACAACAACGAACAACAAGACAGGAATAGCCTAGCTTGTTTAATCACATGAATTATTCGGCAGCTAAGCCTCGCTGCGTCGGATAAAAAACTACTGTATCATCAATGTGCAGCAGTGTAGAGGCGGTAACTGCTAGTCACTATTATTACTGTAGCATTAGATTCGTATTTAAATAAGCGCTGACTTAGACTGGCTCCAGTCCATAAAACATGTCTTTCATCAATTAGTTTTATTCTAGTCTTGTTCTGATGGCTCTGTTTCAAACATGAAATAGTGGATCGGAGCAGAGATGGAATTTGTCAAAAGAAAGAAATAATTTAACTAGAGATGAACATGTATCTTAATAATTATGCACATTTTCAAACATAAGCATGTTTCGGCTGTAGCCAGTCTAGTGCTGACCTACTTCTTCCTTTGAAAATAATTACTCGCACAAACTGCAACGATATCTAACACATGAAATCAGATACGCTTTCTGACCCATTTGTGCGACCACAACATAGCTGTTACAGCAATTGCATGAAATGGCACGAGTTCCTAATGATAAGCTATTGACATTTCTAGTGAAGCCAACTTCGGCATTCTCCAGGCCACCACTGGGCAAACCAATTACATCATAATAGCTAGTTCAGCATCCATAACTCCTTTCTACATGCTTTACACAAACCAATCAGACATGCGACCTTTAGACATATTGTGCCATCGGCAGAACCTGTCCAACTAGTCCCTCCGAAGAAGCCTGAGTTCTCATATAATGAACACTGTACAAAGAATTCTTTACAACGGTCTTTCGGAAGGAACACACCACTAGTATCCGTCTGCATTAGTTTGTTTTTTTTTTTTTTACAAATGTATACGCACTAACACATGTTTGTTTATTTTGTCTTTCATTTCGTACCATTTTGCTTTGATACGGGCTTGACATATATCTCAATTAAACAATCCTTTATGTAGTCAAGGTTGTGGTTGCCAAGTTTAGATTAGTCTTACTGGGAGCGGAAAATTTTAAAGGTTGCAAAAACATGTTAAAAGTTCACTTACACAATTTTGCAATCAATGATGTAATATCTCTTAGTGAAGCTTACAACTGTTAGCACCAATGTTTTGCTGTCTGTTGCTTGTACCATGTCATTTTATTTTTATTATTTATTTTGCCATTTTACAATCGCAATATTAATTCGAAAGGAAGTACAATCTATGTATGGCTGATATTAAGTTCGCATCTGTTTACATCAAATGCTCACTTCCACTCAAGCATTCAAAATCGGACAGAGCTGTTCGGGTGTAAATATTCCGATGATAATGGTACAGGAATTTTGCCCAGCTTACACTCAGGACCGGGAGTTCATCCGTGCGTCCGTCTGTGCGTCCGTGTGTCCGTCCGTGCGTCCGTCCGTAACGATTTGTTTCTTTAATATCTTGAAGACCCATAGATGGAATTTCATGAAACTTTACAGGCATCTGGAGATAAATGGGGCAAATATGCACATGCAAAAATTAAGGGCTAGGGGCCAGTCCCTTTTGAGTTACTTCCCTTTATAGTTCTTGATGGCTTTTGTATACAGTGAAGATAGTGCATTTACGGGCCAATGTTTGAATATTTGTCAGGCATTAAACACTGTTATGTTGTCAGGGATATGGTTGCCAATTTTCCTGATATAGCAATTCAGGGAAGTTAAGATTAGTTTTACGGGGAGTCAAAAGGTTGCAAAAACATGTTAAACGAACACGATTGCCTGTCACTTACACAATTTTGCAATCGATGGTACAATATCTCGTAGGAAAACGTACGTCTATGTACAACAATCTTTTAATGTCTGTAGCTTGTACAATGGCATTTTTTGGGTTTCTGCGATGTGGAGAATTTACAAGTCGATAGGGAGTACAATCTATGCATGGCTGATATTCAGTTCGCATCTGATAACACCAATTTCTCACTTCATCTCAAGCATTCAAAGTCAGACACAAGCTCTGCGGGTGTAAATATTCCGATTTTTGCTAATGATACAGACATTTGTCCTGTCATGTTGATGAGACGATTCTACAGTTTACGTTTAAAATCTGGAGCCAAAGCCAATGATCCGTTATTTTTACTTGCAAATGGTGAGGTGTTGAGTAGACAATATTTCATTGAAGAAATGCGCACGGTAATCCGTTTATTACATTACAATGATGTCGACTTTAACGGACACAGCCTGCGACGAGGAGCTGCCTGTGCAGGCCATTCAGCTAAGCTGTCCATTAGTGTTCTGCAAAAGTTAGGCAGGTGGTCATCTGATGATTGGAAAGTGTATGTTGATGTAAATGAGTCTGCTCTTCGCAATGCACAATTAGCCTTAGCTGCAGTTTAAGAACGATGACATTGATTATTGCTTTGTGTTCCTGTATTTTCGATAGCTTTCCCTTTGTTTAATGTTTTGTAAATATTGTATATCAATCTATATTTCCTTCAAATACTTTCCTACATTGATTTTGGGACAATCACCTGATTAATTTCACTTTTGAGTATATTATGATGTGGAGGCCTTGATTACTGTTCATTAAATCAGGTTTATGTTTGGAGAATCTTATACCCAAAATCACATCACATACATCTATGTGGAATAAACGCCGGTAATCAATTCCATGGATGCTTCTGCTCATCATTTGGGCTCCATCCACGGTGCAGGATGTATCAGCCTTCCATTCAGGCTCCATCCGCACTATACTATTTGCAGGATGCATCTGCCCGTCATTAGGGCTCCATCCTCGGTGCAGGATGCTTCTGCCTTCATTCAGGCTCCATCCGCACTTACCATACTCCAACTTCAGCCCGCCATCAGGGCTCCATCCTCGGTGCCGGATGTACATGCCTGTCGTTTGGGCTACATCCACGCCACACGCAAGTCACACAGGATGCATCTGCCTGCCATTTGGGCTCCATCCTCACTGGCAACCCCAGTCACACAGGATGCTTCTGCTCAATCATGCCATGAGCTCCATCCTCACTGGGGTTACATGCAAACATTCAGTCTCACAGGGTGTTCTGTCCTCTTTGCAGAGGGCTCCATCCTCACTGAATCCTCGTTTCAGTCACACAGGGTGCTGGCCACACCCTCACTGAAACCCCAGTTTTCAGTCACACAGGGTGCCTCTGTCCTCCTACAGGGCTCCACCCTCACTGAAAGCGTAAGCTCGTTATTGGCGTGTATTTTATATAGAACAGAAAGTATGTTGCATATAAGGTTTTGTTGCGGCGAATGAAGGGTGATCATTGCCTCTATATTGCCAAATGATTATTGAGTATGTATGTTTGAAATGACGTATATAAATTGTTGTTGTAGTTATGCTGAATATATGCATCCATATTCATTAAACCTTATAAGCCTTGTGTTATATATCATTTAAAGTGGATGTCGTTTAGACATGAATTTTAAATGGTGTATGTTTAATTCCTCACAGCGCCTCTAGCAACAGTATATGCTTGTTTTATTTTTTTTCAGCCAATCATTGCAATAGTTCATTTAATGATATGCAGAGTTTTGGCCAGCCTAGTGTTGTAGCAATTTTCAGTCAGAGCGGAGCTAATTTTAACGCTAACCACCACCTTCCCCATCCGCCTCCAATCGTCTTTGTGTCTGTTTTTTTGTCTTTGCACTCTTTCCGGGGATGCTTACCCTTCATTAGAGAATCTTATACCCAAAATCACATCACATACATCTATGTGGAATAAACGCCGGTAATCAATTCCATGGATGCTTCTGCTCATCATTTGGGCTCCATCCACGGTGCAGGATGTATCAGCCTTCCATTCAGGCTCCATCCGCACTATACTATTTGCAGGATGCATCTGCCCGTCATTAGGGCTCCATCCTCGGTGCAGGATGCTTCTGCCTTCATTCAGGCTCCATCCGCACTTACCATACTCCAACTTCAGCCCGCCATCAGGGCTCCATCCTCGGTGCCGGATGTACATGCCTGTCGTTTGGGCTACATCCACGCCACACGCCAGTCACACAGGATGCATCTGCCTGCCATTTGGGCTCCATCCTCACTGGCAACCCCAGTCACACAGGATGCTTCTGCTCAATCATGCCATGAGCTCCATCCTCACTGGGGTTACATGCAAACATTCAGTCTCACAGGGTGTTCTGTCCTCTTTGCAGAGGGCTCCATCCTCACTGAATCCTCGTTTCAGTCACACAGGGTGCTGGCCACACCCTCACTGAAACCCCAGTTTTCAGTCACACAGGGTGCCTCTGTCCTCCTACAGGGCTCCACCCTCACTGAAAGCGTAAGCTCGTTATTGGCGTGTATTTTATATAGAACAGAAAGTATGTTGCATATAAGGTTTTGTTGCGGCGAATGAAGGGTGATCATTGCCTCTATATTGCCAAATGATTATTGAGTATGTATGTTTGAAATGACGTATATAAGTTGTTGTTGTAGTTATGCTGAATATATGCATCCATATTCATTAAACCTTATAAGCCTTGTGTTATATATCATTTAAAATACCTTTTAAGTACACGTTGTCAAATTGCATAACCAAGAAAGGGTGATGATATCGCCGTTTTGTAGTTTTTGCCGTTCTAACAAATAGATTAGTACAGCGTTTTTAAAATGCGGTGGATTTATATGGACCATGTTGGCTGTCAAGAACAATGACAATATTATAGAAAAGGTTGCGCATTTATTTTATTTATTTTGATATCCATCACGAGCTCACCTCATTAATATCAATACCGTCTACCAGTCTTGATTCATTTCCAATACAATGGGGGCTGCTGTGCTTTCTTCAGCTAATAGTCACTTGGGTCTGCTGTCTTTTCCTTAGAATAAAATAGAAAAACCCCATTTGTTGCTGCTGTGAGTTTACTTCCAAGTAGTTATATCTAGGAGCTGATAATGTCTTTTTGATGTTACCGGTTCTATTGATGGCTTTTATCTTCGACAATCAGAGAAGAAAAGTAAGATATTCGCATACCTTGTATGAAATCTTCAGCAGCTGATTAGGCCCTCATATGCTGTATAATGTTCAGTGCGAAAATAAAATATTAATTGCTTCCGTTCTGTCAATAATCAAAAATGGAGCCTTCAGATCAAATTTAGCGTCATTCAGTTGATCTTGTTTATAGATTATTTAATAACTTCAAATGACCCTTGTGATGAGTGTGTCAGGCAGTATTGACCAAATTCGATGAGTGTGTCAGGCAGTATTGATCAAGTTCGAAGAGTGTTTCAGGCAGTATTGATCAAGTTCGATGAGTGTGTCAGGCAGTATTGATCAAGTTCGATTAGTGTGTCAGGCAGTATTGATCAAGTTCGATGAGTGTGTCAGGCAGTAGTGATCAAGTTCGAAGAGTGTGTCAGTGAGTATTGATCAAGTTCGAAGAGTGTGTCAGGCAGTATTGACCAAGTTCGATGAGTGTGTCAGGCAGTATTGATCAAGTTCGATCAGTGTGTCAGGCGGAATTGACCAAGTTCGAAGAGTGTGTCAGGCAGTATTGACCAAGTTTGAAGAGTGTGTCAGGCAGTATTGATCAAGTTCGATGAGTGTGTCAGGCAGTATTAATCAAGTTCGATGAGTGTGTCAGGCAGTATTGATCAAGTTCGATTAGTGTGTCAGGCAGTATTGATCAAGTTCGATGAGTGTGTCATGCAGTATTGATCAAGTTCGATGAGTGTGTCAGGCAGTATTGATCAAGTTCGATGAGTGTGTCAGGCAGTATTGATCAAGTTCGAAGAGTGTGTCAGGCAGTATTGATCAAGTTCGAAGAGTGTGTCAGGCAGTATTGATCAAGTTCGATGAGTGTGTCAGGCAGTATTGATCAAGTTCGAAGAGTGTGTCAGGCAGTATTGATCAAGTTCGATGAGTGTGTCAGGCAGTATTGATCAAGTTCGATATTCTTAAATACACTGAAAAAAAGTTATAAGAGGCCACCTCATATTTTTTCTTCTAGTTCAGAAAGTAAGATACGATCAATTAAAATTCATGATCACATGAATAAGCCAATGTCTTACAGTGTCTCTGTGAGTTTCTGCATTCCAAAATGTGTGATATCTCTCATGCATTTTGGAATGCAGAAACTCACAGAGACATGTGACTTTTTGAAATTAGGGTACCTTTACTCATGCTACAGACGAAGCATGAGTAAAGGTACCCTAATTTCAAAAAGTCACATTTTATTAACGTCGATTTAAATGTCGTATTATGACGTTGTGTTTTATATTTTAATTTGTTTGAAAGTGCTACTGACTGCCATGATGCAAAATAAAATTAAGTCAGATGCTTTGCAGCAATAAGAATCTTCGTTTCTGTTTTGTACATGAAAGAAGACAGCGACATGAATAACATGAATTCAGCTTTTTGCATGCAATTTGCATACAAACTTTGTTCATCTCAAGTTGCATTATTATCAGCAGTATGAAATTGAAATTTTCAGCGATTATTAAGATCTAATACTAGACTCTGATAAATTTTGAAAATTTAAAAAATCGTCCATAAATTTCGTTATTTTGTTCGTTAAAAATTGGCATTAAAACCGGAAGTGTGCGGCAACCGTGACCTGTTTGTCATCGAAAATAGTCTAAAATAGCTCATTCGGGTTATATCTCTCATTTCTAGGCCTCGTCAAGTGAAGTTGATAGGGATTAACATGTTTAAGAGGCACATTGATGAATTTTTCAAAAATCTCAAAAATAGCGATTTTCAAAAATGCGCAAAAAGTCTATCAGTAGAGAAAATTCGAATGTTTGATGTTTTTCCAAGCCCCAACGGCCCCTTTGGTGACACCCGCTCCTAATTTCAATAAATGCTGTGCTTGATCAATTTTTTTATTCAAAAACATTGTTTTTTTTTGCATTTTTACTCCAAAAACGCGTTTAGTGAAAGAAAATTATTTTTGAACAATTTGGAACGTTACTTACTTGAAAGACACGTTTTTAGTAAAAAAATCGAGCAATTTTGAACATTGCTTATAAACAAAAAATGAGTTTGAAAAGTGGCCTCTTATAACTTTTTTTCAGTGTACAATCCTATTTTTGGATATCCATAATTCGATTTATGGATATCCTAAAATCGGGCTAATATTCTATATCGATAATTCGATTTATCCTTAATTATTGTAGGATATCCATAAATGAATTAAGGATATCCATAAATACATTATGAATATCCTTAAATAAATTATGGATATCCAAAAATAGGGAATAAATAGTAAAACGGCACTCCATAGGCACGTACATGTACATCATTTTTTTGTGATTTAAGGATATCCTTAAATGAATTATTGATAGCCTTAAATACAGTCCTATTGAAGGAAATCCATAACTCATTTATGGATATCCATAAATCGAATTATGGATATCCAATATAAGCCCGATTTTAGGATATCCTTAAATCGAATTATGGATATCCAAAAATAGGATTGTATTTTAGGATATCCATAGTTCGGTTTTAGGATATGCTAAATCTATTTATGGATATCCAATATTCAGACGAATTTAGGATATCCTTAAATTGATTTTAGGATATCCAAAATGAATTATGGATATCCAAAAAAGAATTATGGATGTCCAAAAATAAATTTTGGATATCGAAAAAAAATAAGGATATCTATAATTCATTTCAGGATATCCATAATTCATTTCAGGATATCCATAATTATTATGGATATCCATAATTCATTTATGGATATCCATAATTCATTTTAGGATATCCAGAAATGTTAAGGGATATCCTTAATTATTTAGGGATATCCTTAATTATTTAAGAATATCCATAAATGAATAAAGGATATCCATAAATAAATCATGGATATCCTTTAATCAATTATGGATATCCAAAAATAGGGAATAAATAGTAAAATGGCACCCATAGGCACGTACATCATTTTTTGTGATTTAAGGATATCCTTAAATTATGGATATCCTAAGATACAGTTCTATTGAAGTACATCCATAACTCATTTATGGATATCCATAAATCGAATTATGGATACCCAATATTAGCCCGATTTTATAATATCCTTAAATCGAATTATGGATATCCAAAAATAGGATTGTATTTTAGGATATCCATAGTTCGATTTTAGGATATCCTAAAATCAATTTATGGATATCCAATATTCAGACGAATTAAGGATATCCATAAATCGATTTTAAGTATCCAGAAATGAATTTTGGATATCCAAAATGAATTATGGATATCCATAAATAGGGAATAAATAGTAAAACGGCACCCCATATGATTGTTGGTTGATGCGTTCATTTACGGTGTAGATACGTTTGTGTTACGGTTTAGATACGGAAAGATTCGAATCAGCGCCTTCATTTACATGTCATTACGTACTATTACGGATGTTTCATCCGTGCCCAATTTTTGACTTTTTTCAAAATTTGGGCGCGGATGGAATCGGACTTGCATATACAATACGTTAAGATACGAACATATACGGAAAAGATACGAATTGTTACGGATATGACGGATAGATACGAAAGGTCAGTCCGCAGCGTCCGCAGCATCCGGATGTGCTAGTGTGACTGTAGTTTGACTAAAACCTGCGTTTTCTTGCATCAAATTTCACCGTTATATACGCAAGAAAACGCAACATTACGTATCTGAAGGTGTATGTCTGTATCTAAAAGTAACAGATGGTATCGAAAGGTATGTAGTCAAGTATCTTAACCGTATGTATTCGAATTTATCCGTAACTATCTTCGAACGTATCCGTATCTTTCCTGAACAACCCGTATATATTCGTATTTAAAGGTAATAAATTCATTAAGAACCATTAGCCCCGCCCACAAAATTCTGCGAATCGCTACGTATAGTATTCGCAACTATCCGCGGCATCCGTAAGCGCTAGTGTGACCTAGGCATTAGTTTCTTAAATTTGTAAACCAAGTCACCATAAAATTCTGGTTCCGAAAGGCCCTCACTTAAAGTCCACTGCAAACAGTATATCATTTACCTCAGAATATAATGTGTGGCTTGCAAATCATCTCTTATACATGTATATAGTTTTATCGTAAATAATGGCAAAGTGTTTTTTTTTAATTCAGTTTTACGTCCCTTTCAAGATTATTTCAGCTCATATAAGACGGGCCAATCAGTAGATGGGCGAAAACAGGAGAACCCCGAGACAAACCAACTGGCACACCTTCAAGCAGAACTTGGCTTGTATCACATGTGGCGAGAGCGGGGCTCGAACCCACACGAGACAGCGGTGAGATGATCGAGTGATTAAGATACAGCTCTCTTAACCGCGCAAAGTATGGTGTATTTCAAAATGTCCAAGAGTTAGAAAAACAAAATTCCAAAATAAAAATGCATTACGTCATTGGCACAGGTTACATGTATCCCAGTCGAGTTTATTTCATCATTTCAAATCCATTTAGACGATTTGGAATAACGAAGTAATCACAGACAACTTTGCCATTTGTTAAACCATTTTATGGGCTGTCTGCTGACCTTTTAGACAATTATTCGTAACATACTTGCCTTTTTTCTTAAACCGTTGATATTAAGACTCTATAAATCCTGACAAAATGCTTGACAAATGTCACGAGGCTTTTATGTAGTTCTTTCTTTAGTATGTTTATTCCATTACTACTGGTAGTCTAATGGTACTTAAAAAGTAGAAGCCTTTGCTTTTAGTTGTCACGATCGTACATTATCCATAAGATGTTACTTTATTTTATATTTTTGTTCCAGAAACCTACATAGCATGGTGATATGCAGTTCTCTCTAAGTTACCTACCCACCGCCGAGAGATTGACAGTTGTAATAGTTAAAGCTAGAAATCTGAAATGGACGGATAACAAAGAGGCTGGAGGAGAGGTTTCACTTATTCATAGATTGCAGCATAACACTTACAGATTCAAATGAAATAAAAGTTCCATCCATTCTTCTTCAGTAATTATTACCTTCCTTTGTACGTTTTAGTACTTTCGCAATTTGGTAGAGAGTGCCAACGCGCCAGGGACTTAAGAGGATGCAAAGCAATGGATACACTCAAGATAACTCCAAGACAACTTAAATGAAACAAAAGCACATTTATAAGGAACACGATTGATTCTTAATCAAGGTCATGTTTGTTGTACAACAATAATTGCGATGGTATGCAATAGTTTTGTTACCTAATTTTAAATCAACACCCACTTGTAATATTGCATAAAAGCAAATGAAGGGTCGTGTTTATGTTTGTGAAGGTCTACCTCTTACAAAATGGCAAAAAGTGAGTAAAGAAAGACCACCGTAAAACGATGTGAGAAGATGCTGATCTTCAATAAGTCCATGATCTTCTCGGTACCCTCTAGTCATGAAGGTTTAAAGACAACTTCAACATCATGAAAAAATGATAGTCTACTGATTTTAAATTTATTATCAAACAATGATCAGATACGAATAAAGACTATGGTATGGCCCATTCCTTTTCTCATTAATACGCTCACTGCTCTTAAAGGACCTCAGTTTTATTTTTATTCTATTTAGATCCAACTTATTTTGATTGAGATATGTTCTCGTATGGGCTTTGATTCGCCGGAAAAGCTGCACTCTAAATGCAAATGAGGACGTAGAGTAAATGCCAGATATGACAGCATATGTGTGCGATAAAGTCAAATTGTGAGTGTATTGGCCTCGATAAGCCAAATGATGATATTACTTTACGGACATTTTACATCAGCGTTCTTTTTACGAAAGTTTATCGTCTGTTGATTCTAAGATTCGCCCTCCTCTTTCAAGGTATTGCGTACCATCTTGCGTAAATTCAACTACATTCTGTATTATTTTCCAGAATGTGCAGCTTAGAACTACAGTTGCTGTGCTGATGCCTGACAACAGGACACCATCTTTAGGTCACGTGATTGTTGGTGCCAACTCTTCCAGTACAGAGGTTTTGCACTTGACTTAAATAATGACGTCACTTAGAAAACCTGTCGCAATGTGGCACTATTTGCGGAAATGATAAACACATACTCGTTTTAGTAGGTCATATTTTTAGTTAAGTTTAGGTAACTGAGTGGCCACCTATTGGGAAAATAGCTGCTCATTCGGCTTACGATATGTTTTCATGGTATAAGTACCTGATTCTTAATTGATTTTTTTCCCATCTCGGTTTTTGGAGTGGGAATCGTTTTCTGATTGCGCCTTTTCCTGATCTTTGCCTACCTCTACCTTTTTAAATTAATGTGCACTTTCCGAGAGAAAAATATGTCTCGAGGAATTGGCTAGCAGCCGCTCCTTATAGACACAAATATAGTTAATCATACACTTTTGGCTAGGTGAGAGTAAAATTAACATATTCGAGTTTTGCCGATAGCTTTGAAATCGGCTCAAGAAATAGACGACGCGTGTACAATTGTTACAACATTATTTCCCAAGAGTAAATTATAGACGCATACAGTATGATAGAGATATACTGGGACAAAGTAAAATAGTATTCATAAGTGTGCACTCTATCTGGGATTCCCATTGCATGGCACCAATAACACAAATTCCACTTGTAATCAGACAAAATAGTCAAATATCACACAATGTTTGTTTCAAAATTACTTTTTATCACGACAGTGTTTATAGTACAAAATTACTTTTAGTGTTTTATTTAGAAATATCCCACCTTTATATGTGCACGCAGGAGCTATACACATGGAAATAAGTTAGGAAACACTTTTAGCTCTTTGGAAAAGTTTTAAAAAAATTCATTTTCCAATTTTCTGGTGACACTGAAATTTTTATCACATGTATTTCATATCTTGGTCTAGCTACAGGTTAATTTATGGACAGTCACAAGATTTTGTCCTTGTACTACGGAGGACACAATGTGCCATGTATGAAAATCTCCACTTTTACTGAATACGAGTTTGCCGTTTTGCTTCCGCACTCAACTTTTGAATGTGAAATAGGAATAGAATTTGCATCTGATCGTTCTCAAAGAATAAACGACTTCGGATCTAAAAATTCATGACGTTTCATCTCAAAACGAACTAAGCATACAAAATCTGCAGTTTGCATTGATTTCTATGGAAAGCAAAATTATTGGAATTTTTGCAAATAAAGCCGTAAAAGAATAGTTATGCTATGGCGCTGTGACCAGAACGTGCATGTTTAAATTCCTAAAGGGTCATATCGAATATCTGGCCCAACGTTTACAACCTGCAGAATGTATAGCCAAAGAACAAAGCGTGATCATGATCATAAATGTGTATCTCTCATGCTTGAAAGTGCCCTTGAAAACAGTTATAACGTTTATGTACATGTAGCTAATATTTTTACGTATTGAACCTTGTGTCGTAGTTTTGTTTTGAGTCAATTCGCATTGAAAAAAAGTACAAATAGGCAATGATCAGGAAATGGCGCAATCAGAAAGAAATTCCCACTCCATAAACCGAGGGATGGGAAAAAACTAAAATGACACTTACGTACTTATACCATGAAAACATGTGGTAAGCCGAGTGAGCAGCTATTCCCCAAAAGACGGCCACTCAGTTACCTGAACTGAACTAAAAATATGAAAACGTATATAAGGCTCAAACAGCACAAAATTTGACTCCAAAACACAAAACAATTAGAACCACAACAGAAGTATTGCCTTGGAACGATCAGTAATATAAAATTCTGGGGGTTAAAACCGGTTTTACAGGTACTTACCTCACCCTCAGCTTCTGCAGTGGTTCGGTGATAAACAAAAAATAAGAAAAATCATAATAAGAAAATACTAAACATAGATACCAACGATAACATGAATAACGGAAAGCAGGGCGAGAAGCTATTGAAGGTATTAGGTGGTCACAGTGCTAGCTTGGACAGAACAAGTAAAATGCAGAGGGGTAAGTGAACAGCCAAATTATACTCGGGTGGCCATAAAACCATGCAACATGAAACTCGTAATTGGAAAAACTAAGATAAGTGTGAACCACAACAGTAGTACCGCCAGATTTCAAGTCTGATTTTCTCCAGTAGTCATTAGAATCGGTTCTAGTTTTATGAACCATTTGTATTTATTTTATACCCCATCATTTCTGCATAACTGTACCAGCGTCGAAAACTTGTGCATTGGTACAGCAGAAGATATATAATGCTCGTTGCTTGTTGTGTTGTTCTTAGTGTGATGAATTGTTTTGTGATATATTAAACTTATTGAATTACATAAAAGGAGATACGACGCGAGAAAACCGGTCTTCGGAATTTCCGACCAGGTCTGACATAAACCGGCATGTGCAGTCACTGAAGAAGGCTAGAAGCTTGGAATTTCGGATCAAAGAAGAGGATGTGTTATACTATCCCTGTAGCGAAAACAAAGGCGCTGATCAGCTGTGCAGTTACTGCATAGGTGGTATGTACATTGGTACATGTATATGCCTGGGCAAAATTCGGGTTTTCTCGTGGAGCGGCTCAACGCAATTATTCTGATGGACAATATTTTCGGTCACTTTTATATCATGTTATTCGCAACTTGAAATAAGACATGTAGTGAATGTGGGATACTTAAACGACCATGCAAAATTTTGTCCATTAGTATCCATAAGTATACATTGCACATTTTAACATTCAAAAAAAAAAAAGATAAAATAGAAGAGAGAAGAGATGAAAACCAATG
The DNA here is from genome assembly GCA_964017185.1 of Rugalucina vietnamica. Taxonomy (NCBI): domain Eukaryota; kingdom Metazoa; phylum Mollusca; class Bivalvia; order Lucinida; family Lucinidae; genus Rugalucina; species Rugalucina vietnamica. The sequence goes on from OZ024874.1 coordinate 47,543,035, forward strand.
GTGTAAGTCTTTGTAAATTATTTTCCTGCTATATTTTTGTATATACTTAGCCTTATTTATATATAAAGCAAGTGTCATGTCGTGTTTTTCAATTGCTTGTTTTAAAGTATCTGAACATTTTTGTCCGTAAGTCAGGTCTAAGGACTAGGTCTCTTGGCCATAACACATTAGGCACAGCATACATGTGTATATGGATTATTCAGTGGCTTCAAACGGTCCATGAAGTGATCACTGTGTCTGGCAGCATTGATTAAGTTTGTCCTCCTTAAACTTTGTTCTCTGATTCTTATAAACGGTATGGTGGACAATTGGTTACAGCATTATCGTTTACGACCATTCACTATTGACAGACATCCAGGTCTTCGTTTAACTGCATTTTACACCTGATTAGAATAATTACATTTTACACAAGATAATAATTTCACCATAGACTATTGGCGACATTAATTCGGTTGACCATTAATGATTTTCGAATAAGATCCACAGTTTCGATTTAGTTTAATTTCCTTTAAATCTGTGGATGTTGAAACTGAACTCCACATTTAGATTACAATTCTCTGTCTTCATTGTAGCTTTCTTTGCAGCAATTGTTGTCTAGCAAACCATAGTATACACAGAACAATGCATCGATCACAAGTTGTAATCATTAACTTAAAGCTGCTTATGTTCTTATGCAATATGATCTCAACTGCCACAGTTTCCAAGAAAGATAAGTTTGAATCGAGCTCCAGACTGCACAACCTAATTCAATATTTCATTCTTTCGGTAGTTCTCTCATGTAAGAAAGTCACGAAAATCAGCAGCGTCTTTTTTATGCGCTAGGCGTTGGCGGCATTTCAAGTTAACTCCTACCATTGTGGCGTGACGGCGCTGGGGGCGTTTCAAGATAACTCCTACCCTTGTGACGGGACGGCGCTGGCAGCGTTAGATTCTCATATTTACTTGTTGCGGAACGGCATTGGTGGCATTTAATTACTCATCTCCATACTTGTTGCAGATCGGCGCTGGGGGAATTTCAAGTTAGCCAATATTGTGGCGGGACGGCACTGGCGGCATTTCAAGTTAACTCCTACCCTTGTGGCGGGACGGCGCTGGTGGCATTTTAAGAAAGCTCATACCCTTGTGGCTGGACGGCATTGGTGGTATTTCAAGTTGACTCCTATACTTGTGGCGGGACGGCGCTGGCGGCATTTCAATTGAACTCATACCCTTGGGCGGGACGGCACTGGCGGCATTTCAAAATTAACACCTCCCTTTGTGGCGGTACGGTGCTGGCGGCATTTCAAATAAACTCATACCCTTGTGGCGGGACAGCACTGGCGGCATTACAAGTTAACTCATACGCTTGTGGCGGGATGGCACTGGTGGCTTCCAAGTCAACTCATACCCATGTGGCGGGATGGCGCCGGCGGCATTTCAAGTCAGCTCATACCCTTGTGGCTGGACGGCACTGGCGGTGTTCAACATGAGAGACATACTTCGGACGTATTATCAGCCTCCTCTACTTGCGTATTATAACGGTTTTTCTTGTCTGCCGAAGACGAAACGAGAGCCTTGACAGAAGTTTATTATCCACCAAGTTTTATCCAAAGATTTTAATGATAGTATTTGTCCCTGTTTCTTCCGTTTTTTCTTTGTTCATAGCCACATCAATCAAACGTATATCCGCATCATCCTGTTTCCTGGATATGGGACAATCAAGCGATTCAAGACGATCCATCAATGACCTATTTTACGGCAAGCCCCTTGAGGGTTGTCTGCCCTGCCCCGGGGCTATATACATGTATATGACCATAATATTCAAACATCTTCTTCCCTGAGACGGCTAATTCTATATATCAAGTGAATCACGCAGTGCTGTCTTTTGTCTGCTTTAATACGAGGATCGGTCAAAAAGTTCTGTCACTCCATATGTTTCTCAGTATCTTTCAGTGCAAACTATTTTAAAAAAGCAGCATCTTAAAGGCCAATCCTTTAGCTATTACCTGTGATAAAAATTGTTTGTGGCTCCTCATGAATGAAATGTTATAAATCACTTTTAAAGCGGTGACCACCTGACACTGGCATGTTTTAAAGAAAACAATGCAAAAATTTACAGTAAAATGATTTCGAAAAAAATTATAAGTGCTATACATTCTTCGAATATAAGTGATTATATCCTGCAAAACTCAAACTTCTTCAGCTTAATTTAATTGATTTATACCACAAGGAAATGTTGAAATCGACCCGTCCTGACATTTTTTTAAAACTGCAGTTCCAGGTAAAAGAAAAAATGACATCTAAGCATGAACTTCAACGCTTTAAATGCATTTAACCATTTAAATGTATCATCTTAGTCTGCTCTGAAGTGAAAGCATAATAATGCCAGCAATTATAATGCCATAGTGGTATTGAACAGTTACAGGGGTACATATTCTAATGACGCCATCTTTATCGCTTCATTATACAGTCGGTAGCGCACTTGTGACGGTCATTTCTGCCAGATTGCTTTTTTAAATATAACAGAATTTATCATTTAAAATTTGAAGAAAATATGACAAGTAGTTATAAATATACAACACATGAAAGACACAATACAAGGTTCACAATTTCAAGAAAACATGCCAGTGGTTTTACCCCACCTGTCTTTCAAGACAGATAATTCAAACTATTTATTTCTTTTGGGCATGGGTTTGGTATCATTATAAAGGAGAAATGTTGCCCTTTCTAACAATATATAATTCAGCAACCTATCATGTCTATTTATAGTAATATAACGCCTATGACAGAATTTCCTGACCTACCCTCGTACACTGTGACATGCACACCATGAATCAAGAATTTAATATATAACAAAGAAAGGGCGATGATATTACAGTTTTGTAGTTTTGACCATCCCAACAAATATCTTAAAGCGTTTTTAGCTCACCTGAGCCGAAGGCTCACAGGTGAGCTTATAGTATACCAATGATCCGGCGTCCGTCCGTCGTCGTCCGTCCGTCGTCCGTCGTCCACAATTTCAAAGATCTTCTCCTCTAAACCGCTTGGCCAATCAAAGCCAAACTTCATGTGGAGCATCCTTAGGAAAGGGAAACGAAAGTTTATATAAAATGGTCTAGGTCACATGACCAATATGGCCGTCATGGCTATAAATAGCAAAAACCTTTAAAAATCGTCTTCTCCAGAACCAGTGGGCCGATTTCCACGAAACTTGGTATGTAGCAGGCCAATCATAGTTTATATAAATCATGACCCTAGGATGACCTTGACCTATTTTACGGCAAGGTCAACTTAGGTCGCCAATGCATTTGAATAAAATGGTAAAATGCTATTTGATGGGTAAAATTTACTGGGAATAGGCAAATGGACAGAGAATTAATGTTAATGGAAAATTTTAGCCCCTGAGGGGTTGTCTGTCCCTGCCCCGGGGCTATATACATGTATATGACCATAATATTCAAACATCTTCTTCTCAGAAACCGCTACGCCAATCAAAGCCAAACTTCATGTGGAGCATCCTTGGGAAGGGGAAATGAAAGTTTATATAAATGGTCAAGGTCATATGACCAAGATGGCCGCCATGGCTATAAATAGCATTTTTTTTTAAAAAATCTTCTTTTCAGAACCAGGAGGCCTATGACTTTGAAACTTGGCATGAAGCATTAAGGAATGGAGGTCTACAAAATTTGTATAAATCATGACACTGGGATGACCTTGACCTATTTCACAGCAAGGTCAACTTAGATCGCGCATGCATTTGAATACAAAAATTGTTAAAATGTCATTTGAAGGACAAAACTTGCAGTTAATTGGCAAATGGACTAATTTTTTATGATTTGAAAAAGACATTGACTCCAGTAGTTATTCTGACCCCGCCCTAGGGTTATATACATGCATTGTACCATTCTAGTCTAACAAGTTTATTGGTACATGTATATATCTCAGGTCTCAGATGAGCGTTTACAGGACCATTGGTCCTCTGGTTTAAAATGCGATGGAATGCTATGGACCATGTTGGCTGGCAAGAATAGAAAAGGCTGAGTATTTACTTATGCATCCATCACGAGCTAACCTCATTAATGTCAATACCGTCTACCATTCTTAATTCATTTCAAATACAATGGGGGCTGATGGGCTTTCTTTAGCTAATCGTCACTTAGGTCTGCTGTATTTTTCTAAGAATATAAAGGAGCTGATAATGTCTCTTTGATGTTTCATGTTCTATTTATGTTTTTATCTTCGACAATCAGAGAAGAAAATTAAGATATTCGCATACCTTGTATGAAATCTTCAACAGCTGATTAGGCCTTCATATGTCATATAATGTTCAGTGCGAAAATAAAATATCAACTGCTTCTGTTCTGTCAATAATCAAAACTTGAGGCATAAGATCAAATTGAGCGTCATTCAGTTGATCCTGTTTATAGATTCTTTAGTAACTTCAAATGACCCTTGTGATGAGTGTGTCTGGCAGTATTGATCAAGTTCGTCCTCTTTTAACTTTGACATCTGAAAGCTGCGAATAATTTGCTGCATCAAATTGAATCACCATTAAAATTATTGTAGACATGCAACGCAACCTTTTATATATACTGATGGTCTTAAATGACGCAACACTTTACATCGGTTATCTTTTACTTAAAACTGATTTAAAATTAATGTGTAGCATAAAATAAACATAATATCGTGGATCCTTACACCATACACATTCTTTATCTTAACAATTTGTTAGCTGAATTCTTTGCTAGAGCTGTTTTCGTCAACGCCATCGAGGCGTAACTTTTCTCAAGAAAAGCTAACAGTGGCTACCAGAAAGGGATTATGTGAAAGCAAAACACCTCCAATGATATCTGACAATCTAAAGCACAAGAAAAGGCAAAATAAACATTGGCGCTCTTTCTTCAGTGTCGTTTAAGGCGCTGCTTTTTTGCTATGCCAATATCGTAAGAAACGTCGCGTATTTATTTAGGTATCCATCACGAGCTAACGTTATTAATATCAAGAGCCTCTACCATGTTTGATTCATTTCCAATACAATAGGGGCTTTCTTTAGCTAAATATCAGACAAAGCAGCATTTTGTTCATAAAAAAAATCGTCAGTGCTGCTGCTGCGAATTTATTAGCCGGTACATAAACTCGCAGCACTGGGAAGCAAATGATGATTTCCGATTATATTCTTAGGAACAAAATCCTGCATAGGTACTTATAAGTGAGAGTTCATAATTGATTTTCAATAATTGATGCATCAATTTCTATTTCTGTTTTTCCACTTTGACAATCAGAGACATTTTGCTAACCGTGCACGAAACGCACATGTATTTTCTTTGTTGACTACACCGTCATGTCATTAAATTAACATCAGAGCGAAAGTATCATAAATTGCTTCCGTTTTGTCAATGGGTCAAAACAGGGCAATTAGATCAATTTTAGCGTCATTTGGTTTATCCTATTTATGGATTATTCAGTGACTTTAAACGGCCCATAAAGTTATTACTATGTCTGGCAGCATTGATCAAGTTCGTCCTCTTTAAACTGATTGTTATAAACGGTCTGGAAAATTGGTTGCAGCATTAACGTTTACTACCATTAACTATTCACAGACACCAATGTCTTCGTTTAACAACATAAGAATTTCACTATCCATTATTGGCGACATTATTTCGTTTGATCATTAATAATTTTCGACCTCCCTCTCCACAGTTTTGATCTAGTTCAGTCTCCTTTAAACAACTGGCCTCCAAATTGAGATTACAATTCTAGTTTCTCTGTCTTTATCATAGCTTACTTTGAAACTTGCAAAAACCATAATGCCACGCAGAACAATACATCGATCACAAGCTGTTATCATTAATTTCAAGTTGCTGAATTCTTATGCAATATGATCTTTATTATCACAGTTTTCTGAGAAATATTAGTTTGAATAGAGCTTCAGATTACAAAATCTAATTCAATATTTTATGCTTTCTTTAGCCATGAATTACTCGTAAAGAATATACGATATACACATTTCTATCGCGTAGTTTCTATCTGATATTTTTGGAATTTTACCTGTCGGTTTCGAGGTAGTGTTTTTGATGACACGTCATGATAGGATATAGAAGACAAACCATGTGCAGTATGTTTTACTAAGGTCCATAGATCCTAGATGCATTGCTACATTATTCAAGTTCCTTCAAATGGACCGTGATTTGATTACAGTGTCTGTTGTCACTGATTGCCTTTTTCTGTTCATTAAAAATTCAACAATTGACCCAGTGAGCATGGTGAGTAACAAACAATTATGTTTTTGAGGAGCCGTGAGTAGAAGTTAAACCCCTAGAGTTCAAAATTGTGTTTAGGTTGGGATTTCATTGCGCCTATTTGCCCTTTTGTGATTGATTTGTAGAGTTTTTCTTTATAACACGTGAATATTCCCAAGATGTTTGTTACTAAGGAAACAGGAAATTTAGCTGATTTGTATGTCTTGAAGCCTACGCCTTATTAAGGCATCAAAGAAGAAACAATAATAATGGCTTTTTAATGTACACTTCTCCATAAGGGACTAACCTAAAGCGGCTTCATCATCAGCTGAACACGTTAAGAAAATATATCAAATCTAAATTTGACCTATACTGTATCTCAAGTTTGGCGAAAATAACGGTCTGCGAATTGGCTCATTGAAAACACGAGGGGACTCGATTTCTTGGAGAAGCTTTATATTTCTTACCGCAGTTCTGTTATTTGTATTTCATAACATTTTGTAAGCTCAATAGGTTGCTTTCGATTCCTATTTACGTAAATACATGTATTAGTTCGAAGCCGTGGAGTAGCTCATAACATGCTACCATTATCAAATTGGTAACACTTATCAAAACGGAAAACAAAACAAACATCATTTAATTAAATAATTTATATTTTAAGGGAGGCACAGGAGCTAATTGTCAGCAACACAAAAGCACATGATCTAACAGGTTCTCTAGATTCTTACATCAGAGAAGTTTTACAGCCGGATTCTGAATCAAGGTTCTAGACTAAGACAGTTAGGCACCAAGTAGAACTGTACTAGTAAGCAAAATACTACAGAAGACCAGACAAATGTAATATCTTTAATATCTCTTAATATCGACATTTCTGCTCCACAATCTAGGGAATTCTATTATTAAATTGTCACCCATTGTATCATTGGGATCAATATTTTCAGATGGCATTAAATGTGCAGTAGGTTAAAAAAGAAAACATTTGGTGAACGCTGGGTTATTGTCTCTGTTCGTAAAGTAAAATTAGATTAAGTAAGTCTCGTCGATGAGTTCTTTGTATGTACTGACAACTTAAGATTGGAGATATTTTCCTTTTTATGATCATCAAAGTTGTTCTTATTTGATACACTGTAGGTTTTCAGCTGAGAAGACCTCGAGATATCCCTATATCAGTAGGAGCGCCAAGAGCGAAAAAGCGGTAATTGTATTTTATTTTGAAGCGTTACTCGACGTCAAGTAGTCCCTAACCAAAATGGCGGCCGAATTGACGTCGAAATTTCCACTAAAATACAGCGCTGAAAGAAGGCATAGTAATAATACACGGACTAAATCAAAGCTCGATCCGCCAACTTCTTCTTCTTTGTAGTAGTGTTCCCACGTTGACTTTTCGTGGCACCGTCTTAAGACGTTAAAAAGTTTATACGATTTGTTTAAGAAGTCTTGGTTGGGTTCATTAACACAGTGGTCATTATATACAGAGTATGTTTATTTATTTATTTATGCTCTCTGGTTTTATTGTCACTTAGTATTTTAGTTCTTTCCACGTGAAGCTTGAATAACAGTTCTCTTGAATACAGCTCCAGGAATTCAGTCTCTGACGAGTCTGGTTGTAGAATGTTGTTAATGTCTGGATGACTGGAATCCAGTAGTAGTTGTGTACATCTGGCAGAATCCTCTAGTAGACTATTTATCTTCATACTGGAATGTTCAAACAGAGATCTTATCTTATTGAGATACACTAATCTAATGTTTTTAAGGCTTTCACATACTGTTATGAAATGCTCTCTTGTTTCAGGATTTTTATTGCATAGCTGGCATGTTGGACTGACATTATACTGGTTGAATTTAGCCCTATTAGATTGCAATGTATATGTCCCAGTCAGTAACCTTACTTTTACTTCGGCACGTCTGACATCATACGTATTATTCCTCACCGAGGCGTAGACTTGGTGTACCTTCCCTATTTTTACAGCACCAGGATTTAGGGACTACTCCCTAGCTTGGCGTTTCTACTGTATTATCGAATTAATTACTATGATTTGATTATTGAAAATGTCATTTTACTCAGAAATCCGTAGACATATGAGTAGATAATAATATATAAGCCATATCGTGTTTAGAAGCAACAAATGTACTCACAAGACTGTGGCAGTTTGAAGATTCCTTACGCAGACCAACAGGAACTCTTTGTTTGTTTGTTGTTTTATTTCAAAAGGTTAGTCATTAGTTAAATACAAAAAAAAAAAAAAAAAAAAAAAAAAAAAAAAAAAAAAAAAAATGTTGCATGGCTTTGCTTTTTTATGTCGTTCACTTAGTTTATTTTGTGTATTCATAATACATACAGTGGAACTCTACGGACCCTGTATTCAAGAACGTTTTCTATTTAACATAGAACAAGGGGATAAAAAAAACAAGAACGTTACAATTCCAGTTATTTCACATAGAAGCTATTGCACATAACTATGCCATTCGTTAAACCACTTTTAAAGACAAATTCCTATTTTATAGACTGTCTGCTGACCTTTTAGACAATTGTTTATAACATTCCTGGTCTTTTTCTTAACCCTTTGATATTTAGATTCTATAAATCTTGGCAAAATGGTTGGCGAATGTCACGAGGCGTTTATGTAGTTCTTTCTTTAGTATGTTTATTCCATTACCACTGGTAGACTAATGGTGCTTAAAGGGTTGGATCCTTTATTTTCAGTAGTCACTAGCGTAATTATTGTATCTTCAAAATTATCCATTAAGATATGGGTGGTTTTCAAAAAAATGAAGTATTTTTTCAATATTACAGCTGAACTGATAAGCTTTACACATATAAGGTACCATTTATACCTTAAATGTGTGTTATGGAGGTGTCAAACTCCATGCAAAATTTCCCTAAAAAAGATGGATCTATACCAGATTTATACAACAATATATACCTAAAATGTCACAAGTGCAACGTTTTAGCGTGACATTTTGAACGTTAAGTCATTTTCAAATGGTCAGAAAACAATTATCTGATTACCTAACAAAACAAAATCTCTAAAAAGTTACAAACAATTAGGTATTTGAGAGTTGCCAATGAAACATGCATGTATTTCGCCTTTGTTGCCTCTTCAGCATTTATAAATAATAACCATGCCCCTCAAAATAAACTACAGTAAAAATAGCTTAGCTTAAACTTGTGAAAGCCAGTGTTCAATCATTGTAAGCACTACATCTATTGTATGCTATTACTGATCAAGTCTGATGTATCTGGATTGATTATCAGAGGTTCTTCATTAAAAACCCTTCCTTATATTTTGAAAAGTAGCTGATCTAATCCGTTAACCATTTTTGTCAGAAGTGCAACGCTTTGTATTTCTTGACTGACCATATAAGCATATCATGTATGACTTGTTATTTTGCTTTATATTTTAGTCTAGCAGGTCAGAAAGAACCCAACAAAAACAACCCTTTGCATACAGTTATGCATATTGGTTTCTAATAATTAACAAAAGTGATGTCACAAGTGCAACGCATATTTACTAGTCTTAAAAATTGAACACTAATTCCTAACGATACATATTACTTTCACTCTTATAGATTTATATGTCAATCCCAGGAAGCATTGTACACTTGTAAGATACTGTTCATCATTAAAAACATTGATCATTTGAGTAGTTATAGAAACATTTATAAGTGCAGAAGGCAATTTTAGGGTCAAATTTATCAAATAAATGTATAAAAAAAAACATTTTTTGGAGAATTTTATCAAATTAATGGCATAGAGTCTAGTCCCAATCTAGGGTCTATAAAACTAAGAACAAATTTGAAACATAAAGTGTGTGTTACAAATGTAGCACTACTTATAAGTTATATCACCAGTTTTGAAAATAAACAACAAAAAGCACAAAAATAGGAAAATCAAAAAAAATGGCCGTTGTCAAAAAAATTTGACTGTTGATTTCTCTTATTTTGATATCCATAGAAAAACCAGGAACAAAAATTAAAAAGACAAATGCACATCTCAATTTTGACCTCAAATGGGTCAATGTCACACTTTTACTTCATTTTTTTTTTGAAAATCACCCATATGTTACTTTATCATATTTATACCAAACCAAATAGAACTTCATATATTCAGAAATATCACATCGCCCATTTAATCTTTTCGCTTTATGTTTGATCATGACTAGAAAGAATACTTGAGCCGAGGGGTTTACGTTTATTTGGTGCAGTGGTGTCAAGGCTAAACACCGGCTTCCTTCATCGCATGGTTCGGTTAAATCTCGATAACTGGTCAGTATCGTTACAATTGTGTTGCAAGAATTAATAAATTGTGTAGCTATCTACCCGGAATATTGGTTGTTATATGTTTTTGTTCCAGAAACCTACAGAGTTTGGTGATATGATGTTCTCTCTTAGTTACCTAACAACCGCCGAGAGGTTGACAGTTGTAATAGTTAAAGCATGAAATGGACGGATAACAAAGAGGCTCGAGGAAAAGTTTCACTTATTAATATATTGCAGCATAACACTAACAGATTCAAATGAAATAAAAGCGCCATCCATTCTTCTTCAGTAATTATTACCTTCCTTTGTACGTTTTAATACTTTGGCAATTTGGAAGAGAGTGCCAACGCACCGGGGACTTAAGAGGATGCAAATGGATACACTCAAGATAACACCAAGATAACTTAAATGAAACAAAAGCACACGATTGAATCTAAATCAAGGTTACGTTTGTTGTACAGCAATAATTGCGATAATATGTAATAGTTTTGTTACCTAATTTTACATCAACACCCATTATTTATATTGCATAAAAGCAAAATTAATGAAGGATTGTGTTTATGTTTGTGAAGGTTTACCTCTTAAAAATGGCAAAAAGTGAGTAGGAAGAAGACAACCGTAAAACGATGTGAGAAGATGCTGATCTTCAAGGAGGCCATGATCTTCTCGGTACCCTCTTCTGTATTGTCGGTGAGTGTGGAAAAATAAAGAATGGTCATGGAGCTTTAAAGACAACTTCAACAGCATGAAAAAATGATAGTCTACTGATTTTATATTTATTATCAAATAACGGTCAGTTACGAAGAAAGACTGCGGTATGACCCATTCATTTTCTCATTAATACGCTCACTGCTCTTAAAGACCTCACTTTTACTTTTATTCTATTTAGATCCAACGTATTTTCAGTTTCTGTAATGATTGAAATACATGTATGTTCTCGTATGGGTTTTGATTCGCCGGAATAGCTGCACTTTAAATACAAATGATAACGTAGGGTAAATGCCAGACATGACAACATGTGTGCTCGATAAAGTCAAATTGTGAGTGTATTGGCCTAGATACACATGTAAGTTTAATGATGTAATATTTTTACAGACAATTTACATCAGCGTTCTCTTTACGAAAGTTTATCTTATGTTTATTCTAAGATTCGTCCATCACTTTAAACGTACTGCGTACCATCCTGCATAAATTCAACTATATTTTGAGTATCTTTTCAGAATGTGCAGCTTAGAATTACAGTTGCTGAGCTGCTGCCTGACAATAGGACGCCATTTTTAAGTCACGTAATTGTTTGTGCTAACACTTCCGGTACAGTTTTCGCATTGGAATCAAATGATGACGTCACTCAGAAAACCTGTCGCAATGTGGCAATATTCACGGAAAAAATTAACACGTAGTAGTATATTAAATTAATTTGCACTTTCCGAGCAATGTCTCGAGGAATTGGCTAGCAGCTGCTCCTTATGGACAAAATATTTTTTCGCCATACAATTTCGGCTAAGTGAGACTAAAATCAACACCTAGCTTCGAGTTTTGACGATAGCTTTGAAATCGGCTCAGCAGGAACGACGCGTGTATAATTGTTACAACATTATGCCCCCAATGACTTAACAAGAGTAGATTATAGACGCATACAATATGAAAGAGATATACTGGGTCAAAAGTAAAATAGTATAGTGTGAACTCTATCTGGGTTCGATTGATCGGTATTCCCTTTGCACGGCACCAATAATACCAATTCCAGTTGTAATAAGACAAAACAGTCACATATCACACAATGTATGTTTCACAATAACTTTTTATCACGACAGTGTTTAAAGGGCAAAGTTACTTTTAGCGTTTTATTTAGAGATAGCAAACCTTTATATGTGCAAGCAGGAATTAATCTACTAATGTGTCACGTTTTCCCATCCATCACTAATTAGTTATGTTAGAATCGCTCTTCCAATCAGAATGTTGAGAAAGATTTGATTTATCTGATGTAATGAATAAGGAAGACGGCTATACTTTATAACTCTGTATAATATGGGAAAAAATACATCTGTATCTCTCCCACTTGAAAGTGCTCTAGACAACAATTACACATGCATGTAGCAACACTCTTTACGTATTGGACCCCATCATATTTTCTTTTGAAAATAAGAGATTATCGGCATACATGTAGATAAAACACATTTTCTGATCTTCTCCTGACCAGTAGTCATTCGGACCATTGCCAGCGTTAAGAGTCATTTGTACAGATTTTATACACCATCATGTTTGCCCAATTGTACCAGTGTCGAAAGACTGTTGTTGACAGTGTGATGAATTGTTGTACCATCCCTGTAGTGAAAACAGAGATGCTGATCAGATGTGCAGTTACTGCACACTAGTCAGGTGATCTACGCCTTTTGTTTTTTCGCATAGGCAAAATTCTCGTTTCGTGGCTCAACTCGTATTCTTATGGACACTATTTTCGGTCATGTTTTATGTTATGTTATTTGCAACTTCAATTAAGCAATTAAGTCATGTAAAGAATGTGAGGTACTTAAACGACCATTTAAATTGTGTCCATAAGTATACATAATTTAACATTGAAAAATAAATTTGAAGAGATGAAAATCTATGGTGTCAGTCTTTGTAAATGATTTTCCTGTTTTATTTTGTTGTACATATGAGCCATATTAATATAATATAAAATTGTCATGTCGTGTTTTTCTGTAGCTTGTTTTAATGTGTCTGAACATTTTTGTCCGTAAGTCAGGTCCAAACAAATAGGTCTCTTGGACATAATACATTAGGCACAGCATAGTCCCCAGCCTCGCCACAGTATAATCTTGTCAGCAGTTTGTCTCGGACCTCGCTTTAATGTCTCATCTGTAGGACTGGAGAATCCCAGGATCGAATCCATGACTTGAGGTTTACAAGGCAAGTAGCTTAACCACTACACATGAGAGACATACTTCGGACGTATTTTCAGCCTCCTCTTCTTGCGTATTATAATCGTTTTTCTGTCTGACGAAGACGAAACGAGAGTCTTGACAGGAGTTTATTATGTACCACGTTTTATCCAAAGATGTAATAGTGGTATCCCAGATAGCACGTATACATTGGCCCTTCATTGGCCCATCGGACGCCGCACGATTGGCCCATGGTTGTAAATCTTGAATGGGCCAACGTAGCGTTTGCTCATCGGCCCATCTTTGGCCCATAACATTGGCTCGACATTGGGCCAATCATGGCTGAGGTTTTGCATTTCTTGTTGGCCCATCACTGTTTGAATGTGCTCATTACAAGCTATCGACGATGTATTTCTATCGCATATGTACACTCGGTACAGTTTCTTGATCTGCAGCACCATGGTGACAGTCGAGCTTGGTCTCTTGTCTTTGGAGAAGGTAAACTCTTCATATTTCGTTTTCTCTGTGCTGGATTACTTTGACATCTGGTCTTCTGAAAACAAACGAATAAATACAGCACTATGACAAAAACATAAACTATAAACCTCATTTATGCAACATTTAACGCATGTATTTTAGCTCATTAAGGAATAGCTGTTAAAGAAATACATGTTAAAACTAAAACCTCTGTGTTGCAATGAAGTATATAAAACAACGAAGTATATAATATGAAATCAATTATATTTTCGCATCTGCCTTTAATAAGATGGAGAAATGAGCTTAATAATTAATGCAAAATAATAAGTTTTATAAAACTTACCTTCTAAACCTCAGAGTGTCTGTTTCTTAACATGCAAAACTGACTTCTCTAAAACTTCATGCGAAACACCTGTTCATAATTCTCAAGTGCGTGAGAAATTTTCTCGTTGCTATGACAACTGATGTACTCTTGTACTCTGGCTGGAGCAGCGAAGCAAATAATAAACCACAATGTTATGGTGTTACAGTGTAAAAGGTGTTAACTTCAATTTTGCTCCCATTGCTTACTAAATATTTACAGAATAGATATACAGTAAATTTAAATGGCCCGGTCAAGGAAGTAACTGCTAATTAAAATAATGGTTTTAAAATCATTGATGTTGATTTACATATAAATCATAATAATTATTTATGATTGATATATAAATTTAAACTATGAGGAAACCAGACTGTTTATTAAGTCTCTTTATTGAATAAAAGTTAAACACAAAGTATCGATTAACACCGGTCAGTATTTAATCATATATGAATCGGCCAATGATATGCCAACCATCGGCCAACGGAAAGTGTACACGACAAGTTTTTTTTATATATTTTCTCAGGCCCCTTTGAATGAGCTTTGCCATACACGGTCACTTCAGTTAACACATGTCAATTCGAACTTAAAGTCTTAAACTATTATGCATTAATGTCATCTAAACTACTAAACTAAAAATAAATCATATTTCTATCCCAGCAGCCCAGCAGACACACAATATCAACGAACGTTGTGTGCCTGCTGGGTATAAGTACATCGTTTATTACAATGACTGACAAATATTCGGCCACTCTTGTTTCTGTGAAAGAAAATCACTTTCATGATGCGTTGCAGTAACAGATCATTTGCCAAAATTGGGCCAACGTCGGCAAATATTGCATGTGAATGCACTACTACACCAACATTGGCCCAATCATGTACATGTGACCGCAACCAAACGCCAATTACCCAATTAATATTCAATGTTGGCCCAATGATATTTGCTATCTGGGATTTGACTTTGTTTCTTCTATTTTTATTTTTGTTCATAGTCACATCAATCAAACGTGCGTGTATTTCCTCACCATCCTGTTTCCTGGATATGGGCCAATCAAACGATTCAAGACGATCCATACAATGTCTGCTTTGATCGATTTAGCTTTCTTTTGGCCGAAATAAAACTGAGGTTCCTTCTTTAAATAGAGTTATAAAATTTTATTGACTACCTACACAAAATGGGGCTCAAGGCTAAAAACCCTTTAAGTTTTCAGATTTCAAACAAATAAATAAGATGCTTGAAAAAAAAACAACATGATTTGAATTTTCCTCAATTTCAAACTTTTAAGTTAAGTCATAGTTGATTTCCAAGAAATTATGTTATGTGAACTTATAATGGTTGCAAGTTGATGCATTTCCTACCAAATATCGGAGTCGTTTCACTTCTAGATTATTACGAATAACTTACAATGATTAATTGTCTTAAATTGTGAAGTCTTGTCCATCTACCTTTTTCTTTTATTTTATTCTTGCATTTTTTGTATTTTTTTTTTCTTTTGTTACTGTCAAAGCTCAGCGCTTATTTATGTTATACCTAATACTTGGTAATTTATGTTATACCTAGTTCTTGGTAATTGTCTCTATCTTTATTGATTTCATTAGTTCTAGCCGCTATAACAACATTAAAGTTGCACCACTGACTGCTTAAATGGATTTCTTATTGATGTTCAGAAACACAGTTAATGAGGTATTTTTCTCTGCAACACGCAGAGTTGTTTTCTCATATCATCTTCAAATAAACTCTTCTATTTAATCCTTAATACCTTTAAAAAGAATCACGAAGTGTTGCCTTTAGTCTGCTTTAATACATTGTGCCATACACACCATGAATCAAGAATTTAAAACTATTTAAGTACACGTATTTAAGTGATGTCAAATTGTATAATCAAGAAAAGGCGATGATATTGCTGTTATGTAGTTTTTGTCATTCTGAAAAATAGCTTATAGCGTTTTTAAAATGCGATGGATTTTTGCCTACTTGTACCTTTTTATTGACCATGTTGGCTGGCAAGAACAATGACAATATTATAGAAAAGGTCGCGCATTTATTTTGGTATCCATCTTAAGCTAACATCATTAATGTCAATAGCGGCTACCGTTCTTGATTCATCTGCAATGCAATCGGGCTGCTGGGCTTTGCTTCAGCTAATTGTCACTTGGGTCTGCTGTCTTTTCCTAAGAATATAATAGAAAAACTCGATAGTTTATAACCATGTAGTTATATCTTAATGGAGGAGCTGATAATGTCCTTTTGATGTTACCAGTTCTATTTATGTTTTTTTTTTTTTTATCTTCGACAATCAGAAAAGAAGATATTCGCATACCTTGTATGAAATCTTCAACAGCTGATTAGGCCTTCATGTGTCATATAATGTTCAGTGCGAAAATAAAAAAATCTCTTATTATCTTGTAATAAACTCTTCTTAATCCCTTTTAAAACCTATACGTCAAGTGAATCACGCACTGCTGTCTTTTATATTGCTCTAATACACTGTGACATACACACCGTGAATCAAGTACTTAATAC
Organism: Rugalucina vietnamica; assembly: GCA_964017185.1. Taxonomy (NCBI): domain Eukaryota; kingdom Metazoa; phylum Mollusca; class Bivalvia; order Lucinida; family Lucinidae; genus Rugalucina; species Rugalucina vietnamica. Next base: position 47,559,754 of record OZ024874.1, read on the forward strand.
CTTTTAAGTACACGTTGTCAAATTGCATAACCAAGAAAGGGTGATGATATCGCCGTTTTGTAGTTTTTGCCGTTCTAACAAATATCTTACAGTGTTTTTTTTTTTAGATGCGGTGGATTTATATGAACCATGTTGGCTGGCAAGAACAATGCCAATTTTATACGTGCATCCTTTAGGTTGCACGTTATACGTTGTACTTAGGCTCCAAGAAAGTGTCTGTCAAAAGGATAAGGAAAAGAACCGAAGGACTCGGACTGATTCATTAAATGGCCGCGCCCTGTATAATTGGGTGCAACCCTGTCGCGGCATATTGAAAATATATGCGGAGTACTTTGCTTTCTTCCCACTCATCGTATGTCTAAATTCCCATAATCCATTACGTGCAAAGTGTGGTTTAGATCACGAGACTGCGTCGCGCACGGACCGCGGAAACACCCTCGCGCATGCTCCCAATCGTCCAATCAAAGATGATCTTTTGAATGAACTCGCCAGAAAAGCAGGCTAATCTTTCGACTGCGCAATGCGCATTGGCATGCTCCGCCCACTGACAGAGGTCGTCCGTCAGCTGTTTACCGCCGCCATTTTTGAAGCTTTAAAAGCCACAGACAGAGCAATTTTTCAGGTGTTTATATGATAACTAAACGGACTTGGCACTCAAAACGATTTGTCATAGGTAACGTGACAGAGGGGGTCGCGCGTTAGCGCGACACCCGACCTGAGCATCACGACCAGCGTAATCTTTAGTCTTGCCAACAAAACCCGATTTGTGCGATCCCAAATCTGTATACAGTTGAGTCTCCTGGAGTTGCGCGGCACATGGACTTGCGCATGTCATATTTTAGTGTCTCGGAACTAATGCATGAAAGTTTACAATCGTTTGTTAGTAACATTTTATCAATTAACATCATTAATTATAGAAGCCAAAGATGCAAAATATCATAGATTGAGCATCCATGAACAGAACAGACGGTGAAAGTTTAAGTAAAACATACATGTCAGTCATTTTGTTTACCTAGTGTATTGCATTGTCCTAATTAGGCTGCTGTAATCCATATTTTTCTTACCAATCAGCTAGAAACAAGACTAGCTTCAACAATATCTACTCTTTAGTGAGAAAAAATCAATATTGGTTACCGGAACTGTACCTTTCCCGCCTCTTCGCTCATTTGGTCGAGGGTACAACTCGGTCAATATCGTTGTGATTTAATCATTTTTAGACGCTTATAAAATCATAATTTGTTTGAAATATAACAGGGTTCATACCTTGAGTTGAAGAAATAATGAAAATCTAAAAATACATGCAAAGCTTTTATCAATATTTTTATTTTAGTTTCATATTTTCTGCTTTTAATTCAGTATGGTTACAGCGATAAACACCGAGTAATTCACCTCGTACGAATGACCTATGGCGTCGCGCCGACCGAATGAATTATCTATTCAAATTTATACAAAATTTCTTATGGAAAGCCCTCTGCTAATGTCAAATAAATGAAGTGCGCAACTCCATGTGACCTTTGATGTCAGGGATAAACATGGGGGTACCTTTACTTACGTTGGAATTCCAAGAAATCGTTTGAATATTTTCACGATTTCATTTGGTAATTGTATGCATCAGATTTTCATGCAAATAGAGGATTATTTATTTCATCGAGACTGAGCTTCTTTTCATGTCTAAACGGTCAAACAATGCTTAGGTGCGCAACTCCAGGGGACAGCATCGTAATACTCATACAACAAGGACCTTTGGCTACAGTTTTAGATGTTGGCTATGGTCAATTAAAGCGGACACGTGTGGCGTCTTGTTTATGTAATAATCATTTTTTTTTTTTTTTTGTTTTCCTGTTACATCAATCAATTTCTGATTATTCTTGGGAGGTGTACATTGTACACTCCGGTGTGTTTTGCAGGATGAGCCTACATGCATGAGGATAGAACCTGTGTAGGGATCTTTAACCCGCACAGGGGATGATTGTCCCTGCACAGGGGGCCTCCAGTTAACGTCCCGATCCGAAGGACGGCGCACTGTATCATGTCATTCCTGCAAATGACACGAAGGGAAGCAAGTTCGGACCAACAAATTTTCCTCGCCGCCGGCGGGGATCAAACCTGGGACCTCTAGCACAAGAAACACTCTGCATGATGAAATTGCCCTCTCTTTCCTTCTTTCTATATATACTGCAGCACCCTCTCGCGAGGATTATGTTTCATTTCATTATAGACTTGTTTCTTTCTTTTCTTTCTTCAGATACTTAGTCAATAAATTTCTGATCATCACCTCAGAATATTGAATTGCATAACATAAGATAAAACTTTCTAGCAGACAGCTAAATATTGCATTGATTTCGCTGAGTACAAGCTATTCCCATCTCATAAACTTGTGCATTGCAGTCCGATATAAAGAATGTCAATGGAATGACAGAAGAACAAAAAATAAAGTATAATCTGTTAATCGCATTGTCGCCCTTGGCTCTGCGTGCGCAGATGTCAATTATAGACCGACTTCGATCGGAGACTATAGACTTTATGCTTCGATACACATCAATTTGTCTGATGTCATTTCCCTGATATCATAGTTCTGAATGGTTTCGCCGGACCATGTATGACCAGGGACTGTTAACCTGGCAGTTCCCTGGTATGACCAACAGTGTTGAAAATATTTCCTGGTCCTTTATAATAATTATAATACATTTGATTAATCGAAAAACGATGATCCGGGGGGGGGGAGGGGGGGGGATTTTGTTACTTTTTCTTGTTTCTTTGATGCATTTTCTCATGTTTTTCAATCCTCTAAAATATTCTCTCTTTTTTATTTTGAAATTTAACAAATACAAGATGGTTGACCATGGGCGCCGCCATATTAGCTTCCATATATACCAACCAAACATTGTTCGACCTTCCGGAACTAGTCTATGGTCTGAAATCGAAGTCCCTCATTCTGTCAGCTAAATAATAATTTGAGGGGTTGAGAACTTTTCCATACGCTATATTAACATTGGTAATCTTTAACCAATAGATCTAGCCCTACTGTTCTCTTCTAGATGTTGGTTTTGGTCAATTAAAGTGGCCGCATGCAGACTTATAAGGGGGGGGGGGCATCTTCTCAAGTCAATGTATATCAATATATTCCACCTTAATTTCTGCTGTATATACCCTGCATACTCTTTCTTTCGTTTCAAAAATTTCAAAACTGATTGCATAACATAAGACAAAACTATCAGATATTTAAAGCTAGTATCTCACTGGCATGCGAATTTCTGGTGACTGTTTTGCGAATTTTGTCGCGGACTTTCACACAACATTCGTACCAGTGTTGCACTCGTGTCACAAGTATTTCATGTGTCGCGAACTGGTCACGAAATTTTTAAACTTGTTTAAAAATTTTATGCGATTTTTTTCACCAAAATATTTTGCAAGACTGTCACGCTACTCATGGGACGTTCGTGGGAGTGTCGCGAACTTGTCGCCGCAAAACTTTGGCAAATTTACACTGCAAAATTTTTGCGACGCTCGTATGAATGTCGTGCGAGTGTGGTATGATATTCGCGCAACAGTCTTGAGGAAAAAAATGCGCGGACACCTCGCAACTATCTGGCAAGAAAATAAAACTAAGCAACATTCATTCCAATGTCACGCAACTGTTATACGAATGAAAATGAAAATAAGCTACATTCATGGGAAAGTCGGGAGACACTCTCATGAATGTCTCGTGACTGTCGTGCGACAGTCGCGAGATATATTTTCAAAATTAGATTGAAACTCCCGAATTTGTTTCATAAACGTGCATTCAGTGAGACTGCAACGTGAATGTTGTGTTTGTATCTTTAAATTTTGTCGAAAAATAGTGGCAAACTATTCACGAACTAGTCTCAAGTTGTCACATTCCAGTAAGATAGGGGCTTAAGCAGATATATCTTTTTTTACAGTTTACCGAGTCGATCAATTTCTGACCATTACCTCAGGAGCTGTGGAGTACCAGCTGTTTGACTGCTGGATGCTGATCACTCTTGGATCAGCTCTAGCAGTGAATTGTTGAGTAATAATTTACTGTTTGGAGATCAGTAAAGAGGATCAAATCACGAGCGCATATTCTTACAACTGACCAAAAAACTGAATAATTACTCAACAATTCACATGTACTTAAGCTGATCTATTACGATTCTGCACAATATTATAACACGTGTAATATAGGTGAGGTGTGTTAGAATTATCATATGATGTTGTTATTTTCCAGTGTAAGATTCTCTATTTGTTTTTCTATTTTGTAGTGATTCACAGAGGTTAAAAGTACTGTAGTTAGACTGGTGAAACAGTTACAGAGTAATTTGGGTAAGTTTTGTTTACTATCCTTTTAACCTTGGAATGAAACATTGAAACATAGCCATCATTATGAAAACTTTACCATGGATACAATATACATCTCTAGATTCTTTTCAGCCGTAAAAATTGAAAATTTCATTGGAAAAATATTGATATTTTTTCTCAAAACATAGGTTGTGGGTACATGTTAGAACTGCCTTGGCTAGGCATTTCTAACACCCACAATCTATGTTTTGTATCAAAAATAAGAAAAATAGGTATACCGCCTGCAAACTCCAGTTTCTCTATATATAGAAGTGGGGTTTATGGGGGTATACATATCATTGATATGTTATTTCTGATGTTATGCAAGATAAATAATTTAAGTTTTTCAGTGGTAGTAATGTTACATTGATCACGAAGCATTACTCCCACCCCAGCATCTTGCATTAATTTAATAAATTTTATAGGGAGTACAATCATGACAATGGCATTACGAAAACTTGCCCATGATGCAATATACAGATTTTTTGAGCTTTAAAAATTGAACATTTTCAGCTGAAAAATTGATATTTTTCCTATTATTGCGCAAAGCTTAGATTATGGGTACACGTTAGAATCGCCTCGGCGAGGTGTTTCTAACGAGTACCCACAATCTATGATTTGAAGCAAAAATAAGAAAAAATAGGTATACCCCTGCATACCCCAGTTTTGCTATTTATGAAAGTGGGGTTCAAGGGGGTATACATTACACGGACATGTTTTCGTGATGGCGTAGTGGTAGAGTGTGGAACTCCGAATAGAGAGGTCCTGGTTTCAATCCCCACATGCGTCACCTTGTTGTGTCCATGAGCAAGACACATTAACTCCCTACAGTACTGGTTAAACCCAGGAAGAGTTGGGTCCATCCTGACATGACTGAAAAATTGTACGCCTCTAAACAAAGCAACAATAAGTTTCATACGGATATATATGGAAATAACCATGAGTGTAATATTCATATTTTCTTTGAAAATTTACATTGTTTTTACATACGTCATCAATTACGTCTCATATTCCCATAAAAGTGATAATTCATTGCATGTGTGTTCATAACACTTTTTATGACAGGAAATTATCCACTAGCATGTGTGAGACAAGCCAAGTTCTGCTTGCCGGTGTGCCAGGTGTTTTTTCTTGGGGTTCTCTTGTTTCTGCCCACATAAAGTACTGATTGGTCATAGATCTAGGGTACACGCTAGAACCGCCAAATATAAGGAAAAATAGATATACGGTCCAAGATGTAACAGCGGTTTTATAAGCTGTAACAATTTAAAATTTCAGTTCACACCTTTTGATAAAACAAAAATCTTTGATATTTATATTTTTGTTTTAGCGATGCCACTGTTGCTGAAACGGGTTCTGAAACCGCCACATCCCAATTTGTGCCGACAGTATCCGATTATGAGATCCGTCAGCTCATAGAGAACCATAAGAACAGAAACACAAAGAAAAACACAAACTGGGCTGCAGGGGTCTTTTCCTCTTGGAGAAATGCTGCTGGACCTGAATTCGTGCCGGAAATACAGTTAATGACAGTGGAGCAGATGAACCATTATTTGAGCAGATTTGTGGTGGAAGCGCGGAAGAAAGAAGTCGAACCCTATCGCCCATGGAAAGTATGTCGAGTTCAGTAGACAAAGCTCCAAAACGTACAAAGGGGGCTAAAAGGACTTGGAACTCTCTAACAAACGGATAAGACATTACAGCCTAAATGGTATGTATCTTTTTGTTATATTTTGTCATTGAATGTCATGCCAACATGGCTCGTATTTCAGAAACTGCGTTTGTAAATTCACCCTTTTGTGGAGCACCTGAAGGAAAATTTGTCATTCTGTCACGTTCAAAAAGTTGTCACATAAATAGAATGAAAACCTGTATTGAAATAAAAAAAAAATCCAAGAATTTCCCGTGGAGAAAATAAATTTGAGAAAATGTTAGCAAGGAAAGTAATTATTTTGAAAAAAAGATTCTGAAAGATCGTGTTTGGCATGCGCGGATCCAGAAAATTTTCCCAGGGGGGGGGGGGTCCAAATTCCCAGAAGGGGAAAATTTCAACATGGCAAAAACAAATAATCTGGCAATTCCAGTGGGGGGGGGGGGGGGCGGACCCCCTGTCCCCCCCCTCTGGATCCGCCCATGTTTGGACAGTAAATATTATAGAAATAATTTGTGTAAACAAGTGGAACTGATGTCTGAATTTAATTGTACCAAATAATCCGATTCTTAGCATTTATACGAAAAATTGAAATTGAGATCATTGCAGCTCTGTAAAAATTGAAATCTCATTAGAAAAATTATGATATGTTTATTTTATGTGCTCAAAACATTAATTGTAGGCACACGTGAGAACCGCCTCGCTGAGGCGGTTTTAACGAGTACCCACAATCTATGCTTTGGATAGGGACATCCCTGTAAACTCCTGTTTTACTGTATAAAATAGGGGTTCAAGGGGGTATTTATTTCACGGACATGTCTTCTTGATGGTGTGGTTTTTTTTTCAGATGAGAAACCAATTGCAGATCTTTTAAGAAATATTTGGTGGCGTTAAATAGAGACGCTTTCTACCGAAGACCACTAGCTGGACTCCCTATACGCTATGGCAATCAAGTCATTGGAGTAAATAAACATAAAAACATGATAAAAAGTAATATGGGCACATGCTGAACTTTCTGGGAATTATACCAATCATAGCGGTAAAAGAACGTGTGTGACACAACTCTACATGGCAGGGGTGGATGAGCAAGAAATAATGCAATAGACTGGACATATACTGAACAAAACAAGAAACGCAACAATAGACCACCGAAGATTTTCGAGTGTAATGGTTAAACGTTGATAATTTCATGTCTGTTGCTGTCTGATTCCCATTCATGGGATATTAGGGTATATCATGCAAAAACTGATTTTCAATTCGATAAAAATTGAATGAGAATTTTTTTGTCGTCTTAAATAATGCAAATCGGGAAAGATTTGTTCTGTGCATGCGCACACTTTTCAACCTCCAGATCATCAAGAAACAATGTCAGCTGCTTCCTGATTAAAATTCATGAAAAATAAATAAAGTTCCACGACACACAAGCTCGTAATTAAAACCATCAAAATCCCTATATGTTTAATTGAAAGGGGGATAATTTCAATTTTATTCATTTTATTTCTTTAACGTGTGAGTCATCTGCTGAGTGGTACATTGTGATTTTGAATGGGGTTTTATAGCGGATTTGAATCGTACCATTATTTTAATGCCCAAGCATGCGCACTGTGTGGATAACTACTTTCAGCATGCCCATGGTCGGCATCGAATAACTCTGCAAATACGCATCAAAATGAAACTCTGTTTCTTGCATTCGGAAGCCTGATATCTAATGCAGAAGTAGAAAATGCAATGATTTCTGATTGTATCATAGTTTGCTCAAAATTTAGTGAAATATAAATGTTGCGTTTCTTTTTTTGTTCAGTATAGATCTGAGAAAAGTGTACAGAAGTATAAGGTTGCTTCAAGTGAAATTCAGAAGCGAGTAGCTGCTGTATTAGATCCTCCAAAGGAAAATCTAGTGCCCTATGAAACCTAAGCTGGAACTAGCTGAACACAATTGCTGCACTCCGCCTGAGCAGTCTGATACAGAGTCTGGTAGGGCAGTGCTTGGCGAGAGACGGCCTTATTTCGCCAACTGTAATGTTTATTTGAGATATTAAATATTTGCTGAAGCCCACAGTTGTTGATATAGGCGATTCTTAAATTTATGATATTTTTGATGAAAAATCAAGGTACACAAATTTGATTGGATATAAACAAAATTATCAATTTTGACCAAAAAATCGATGTTTGTTATCATAATTGTTGGTTGATTTTATTTTGGTGACTTTGTTTACCTTTAGACTTTAATGAGGGTGACAAGAGACTTTAATGAGGGTTACAAAACGTTGCCTATTTCTGAAACGTAGTGACACTTTTGATTGTATTGAGGGTTGATGAATAAATTGTTTAAATTCATGATTTTAATGAATACCTACAAAGTATGTTCTATTTGCCTTTTTATGCCCCCAACTTTGAAAAAGTTGGAAGGGCATATTGCTTTCGGCTTGTCTGTCTGTGTGTGCGTGTGTACGTCTGTTAACTTTTGAATGGTGAATGTTAGGGATTTGAAATTTCATGTGTGTATTCCTCATGAAAAAATAGTTGACCCGTATTTTTTTTCTTGTCTGAGTTATGCCCCTTTTCTGAGTTATTTCCCTTTGAAAACGAAATTTGAAAATCTTGTGTGCAAGATATCTCGAAAAGTATTTAAGCAAGAGCCTTCATATTTGGTATACTGGTTGGGGCTGATGAGTAGATGACCTGATCAACTTTTGAGAACTTTCCGTCAAATTTTGACAAAGATACGGAATTTTGAAATTTTTATTGATTTTTCCACTTTTCGGTGAAATTTGAAACTTTTGAATGGTGAATGTTAGGGTTTTGAAATTTCATATACAAATTTCTCATGAAAAAATAGTTGACCCGTATTTTTTTTCATGTCCAAGTTATGCCCCTTTTATGAGTTATGTCCCTTTGAAAATAAAATTTGAAAATATTGTGTGCAAGATATCTGAAAAAGTATTTGAGCTAGAGCCTTCATATTTGGTATACTGGTTGGGGCTGATGAGTAGATAACCTGATCAACTTTTGACAACTTTCCGTCAAATTTTAACAAAAATACAGAATTTTGAAATTTTGATTGATTTTTCCACTTTTCGGTGAAATTTGAAACTCTTGAACGGTGAATGTTAGGGTTTTGAAATTTCATATACAAATTCTTCATGAAAAAATAGTTGACCCGTATTTTTTTTCATGTTCAAGTTATGCGCCTTTTTGGAGTTATGCCCCTTTTAAAACAAAATTTGAAAATCTTGTGTGCAAGATATCTGAAAAAGTATTTAAGCTAGAGCCTTCATATTTGGTATACTGGTTGGGGCTGAGAAGAAGATCACCTGATTAACTTTTGAGGACTTTCCGTCAAATTTTGACAAAATAACTCCATTTTGAAATTTTTACTCCATTTCTAACTTGTATGCAAAAAGCTTACATTCTGTTTCTGGATCGAGGTCAAAAACAGAGGCAACCGAACAGCTTCTTTAGGAAATTAAATTTCACTTCATTCAAATGAAATAAATAAATCATAGAAGCTGCCAATTTAGGGACAAGCATACAGTTGGGGGCATAGTGTTTTACAAACACGCATTTCTAGTTTTACCTGAGCCGAAGGCTCACATGGTGAGCTTATAGGATAGCCATGCTCTGGCGTCCGTCCGTCATCTGTCGTCGTCGTCCGTCCACAATTTCAAAGATCTTCTACTCTGAAACCACTTGGCCAGTCAAAGCCAAATTTTACATGAAGCATCTATAGGAAGGGGGAACCAATGTGTATATAAGAAATCCAGGTCACATGACCAAGATGGCCACTACGCCCATATATAGTAAAAACCCTTCAAAAATCTTCTCCAGAACCGGTGGACCGATTTCAAAGAAACTTGGCATGAAGCATTGATGGCCTTGACCTATTTTACGGCAAGGTCAACATAGGTCGCCAATGCATTTGAATGAGGAAAACTTTTAAAATGTCATTTAAAGTGAAAGTCTTGCAGGAAATGGGCAGTAGGACTGAATATTTATGATTCTGAAAAAAATTGGACCACAGAGGCTCATGTGCCCCACCCCGTGGCAATATACATGTATATCTCCATAATATTCAAACATCTCCTCTGAAACCGCTTGGCCAAACAAAGCCACATGTTATGTGAAGCATCAACAGGAAGGGGTAACCAATGTGTATATAAATATAATCCAAGTCACATGACCAAGATGGCCGTCATGCCCATGTATGGTAAAAACCCTTCAAAAATCTTCTTCTCCAGAACCAGTTAAACGATTTCAATGAAACCTGGCCTAAAGTATCGATGGCTCAAGTACTACAAAGTAGATATGAATCATGACCCTGGGATGACCTTGGCCTATTTTATGGCAAGGTCAACATAGGTCCCCAATGCATTTGAATGGAGAAAACTTTTAAAAAGTCATTTAAAGAGAAAGTCTTGCAGGAAATGGGCAGTAGGACTGAATATTAATGATTCTGAAAACAAAATTGGACCCAAGGGCCTCATCTGCCCCCACCCCGGGGTATTGTATATGTATATTACCATAATATTCACACATCTTCTCCTGTGAAACTGCTTGACCAATCAAAGCCAAATTTTATGTGAAGCATCTATAGAATGGGGGAATCAATGTGCATATATATAAATAATCTAGGTCACATTACCAAGATGGCCGCCATGCCCATATACGGTAAAAACTCTTCAAAAATCTTCTCCAGAACTGGTGGACTGATTTCAAAGTTTGCTTTGGTCATAGTTTGATGTCTTTTTTTTTCTCTTTATTTATTTTTTTTAAATTTTATGACTACCCAATATAAATGAGAATTGTTACGTTACCATCTAGTTTATCACACTGTAAATGCATCATGAGCAGAACATTGTTCTTAGAAAGTATAAATGTATGAGCTGTGTTATGAGAAAATTGGTATTTGGTTGTTCTGACCAGGTCCTGGGTGTTTTGACCAGATCTGAAAGCTATTATACAACCACAGAAAATAGCTCTAGATTTGGAAACTTGGGTTAACAAACGTTATAGGGATTGAACAGCTATTCAGAAATCTAGTTTTTCAGATGACGCAGGTCAGTCAATACCAGGGAAGCTCTCACTCACACATACATGTACATGTACTATCAGGGCCTTTGATTTGATTTAATTATGCAATGAAAAGTAATCAGGCTGATTTGTTTTGTATGTGATTAAGCTGATCTGTGATTGTGTTTGATAGTTGGATGTTTGTATCAAATAATCAGGGTGTCAGGTGTCGTATATGAGCCTTCGCACGAGAAAACCAACAATCTGGGTTTCTTACCAGGCCTGATAAGTATCTGTCCGTACAGTCCTAGATTTAAGAAGCTTGAAAATTTTTAACAGGAAGAGGGATTTTACTATTCCTGTACTGAAAAGAAAGAAGCTGATCAGGTGTACAGTTACTGCACACCTGATCTGTGCCTTTGGTTTCGCATATGCAGATTGTTGGTTTTCTGATGTGGCGGCTCATAAATGAATTGTTCTTTAATGTTTATCACATGATTATTTTAATAAAGAATGAAACTTTCATTTTTGTTTGACTAAATCGAAAATGCAAAAGTGGGGAATGGCAGAAACTTACCAGGGAGTAATTAGTCAAATTATCCCTTGTATAGTTTCACAATAGACAGTATTTATTTTGCATTTTCTGTTGCAAAATTCAACGATTTTAGCTGACCTGAGCCGAATGCTCATGGATAGCTTATAGGATGGTACTCGAGTCGGTGTGCGTCCGTACAGTCACATTTTCAAAAATCTTCTTCTCTGAAATCCCTTGGCCAACCAAAGCCATTTTTTTTATCTACACAAGCTCTAAGGGAGTGGTTAACGTTCGTACACACGGACGAACCATATAATAAGTTGCTTATTGCACTTTTAGCACCCTGCACCTTGTGCATCTCCGGGTTTCTGACATTGAACACTTAAATGGTGCAATATTTTTCTACATTATTATGGTAAGGTATTTCGATATTTCAGATATCCAACATTCATGGTCCTATCATATGAAACTTATTTAAGAATACTTTGGCGAGTTGTGAAATAAGTACTTGTGTAAGATCATTTATTGCATAGCATTTATATTATTTTATTTTAAAGTTTTCATTGTTGTGTGTTTAGGATGCACGGCAATAGGTAAAACCTATTTATTTCATATTAGAAAAGGCTGCGTATTTATTTTAGCATCCATCACGAGCTAACTTCATTAATGTTAATACCGTCTACCATTCTTGATTCATTTCCAATACAATGGGGGCTGCTGGGCTTTATTTAGCTAATTGTCACTTGGGTCTGCTGTCTTTTCCTAAGAATATAATAGAAAATCTCAATTTGCTGCTGCTGCGAGTAGTTATATCTAAGATCTGATAATGTCTTTTTGATGTTACCAGTTCTATTTATTGTTTTCATCTTCGATAATCACAGAAGAAAATTAAGATATTCACATACATTATATGAAATCTTCAACATCATTTCCTCTGTTGATTAGGCCTTCATATGTCATATAATGTTCAGTGCGAAAATAAAATATCAACTGCTTCCGTTCTGTCAATACTCAAAAATGGAACCATCAAATAAAATTTAGCGCCATTCAGTTGATCTTGTTTACTGATTATTTAGTAACTTCAAATGACCCTTATGCTGAGTGTGTCTGGCAGTATTGATCAAGTTCGTCCTCTTTTAACTTTGACATCTGATTTGTCATACTGAAAGCTTCGAATAATTTGCTGCATCAAATTGAACCCAAGATGTTTGTTACTAAGGAAACAGGAAATTTTAAATTAGCCGATCTGTATGTCTTGAAGCCTACGGATTATTAAGACAACAATTTGAAAGAAGAAACGCTAATAATGGCTTTTTAATGTACACTTCTCGACAAGGGACTAGACCAAAGCGGCTTCACCATAATTAATTGACAACGTCAAGAACATACATCAAATCTAAATTTGATCTCTATTGTATCTCAGGTTTGACGAAATTAACGGTCTGCGAATTGGCTCATTGAAAACATGAGGAGACTCGATTTCTTGGAGAAGCTTAAGATTTCTTACCGCAATTCTGTTATTTGTATTTTATAGCATTTTGCAAGCACAATCGGTTGCTTTCGATTCCTATTTACGTGGCGACATTTCTATCTTTTAATTCCTAATAATTGACACGTCTGACATATGCATTCCATTCATACAAATTAACTACCGTCATTCATCCACCTCGGTTAACGCAAGAGAAGTGTCAGAAGAAGGGTGCATTATTACAAGCAATGCCTCCTGGACATTTATTCACGAATATTGTTAGTACATGTGGGTAACACCTGATCGTTGAAATGCGACCAACTTTGATTGAGTACTAAGAAAGACGTACAGATTAGTTCGGAATCGTGGAGTAGCTCATAACATGCTACCATAATCAAACTGGTAACATCAATCAAAACGGAAAACAAAAAACACAATAATAACAAACATCATTGTATCCATTATTTAATTTTTAGGGAGGTTCGTAGCTAGTTCTCGGCATCACACAAGCACGTGATCTAACAACCAATCAGTACATGTACACGGTTCTCTAGATACTTACAACAGAGAAGTTAGTAGAGCCTGATTCTGAATCAAGGTTCCAGAATAAGGTAGTATCGCTAGACAGTTAGGCACCTAAGCTGAATTTAACTATAAGCGAAATACTACAGACGACAAGATAAATGTAATATCTGAAATATCTTATCAACACTTCTGCTCCACAATCTAGAGAAGTCTCTTCTTAAATTTTCAGCGTTGAATCACTGGTGTCAATATTTCTCAGATGGCATAAAATGTGCAGTAGGTTAGAAAAGACAGCATTTGGGAAAATAAAAATAAAACTGAGATCCTTTAAGAGCAGTGAGCATATTTTCGAGAAAGGTGATGGGCAATACCGCGGTTTCGGCTATTCAAGCCTCGTCAGTGACCCTTTAGATTTGGCAACATGGAGCCAAAGAGAGTTACAGTAATTTATCAACTTTCGGCAGGCTAGTCGATACAAAGAGTACTATAAGAGTAGTATAATCAAAATGGGGCCAAATATATTGAACGTTGGTTAGAATATGAAGCTAAACCGATAATAATTTTCTGATTTCTCTAAATATCCTCTCTGATCTCAAAGGACGAAAAGGAAAATATAATCTGCACTATGGATGATGTACGGGGAGACTTTTAAGTGCCGCCACACGGCACAACACCAGCTGCCGTAATAGCAAATAAAAATAAAACTGAGATCCTTTAAGAGCAATGAGCATATTTTCGAGAAAGGCGATGGGCCATACCGCGGTTTCGGCGATTTATTGCCGATTTATTGCCACACTCCGCAAAGTAAAAATGGATTATGTAAGTCTCGCCGATGAGTGTTTTGTTTGTACCGACATCTTTGGATTGGTGATATGTTTCTGATATTGGTCTTATTTGATACACTGTAGGTTTTCAGCTAAGAAGTATGCGAGATATCCCCATGTTATCAAATTAATTACTATGATTTATTATTGAAATGCCATTTTTCTCAGAATTCGGTAGACATATGAGTAGATGATAAAATAAGCCATTCCATGTTAAGATGCAACAAATGTACTCACAAGACCGTGACAGTTTGAAGATTCCTTACGCAGACCCACTGTTTCTTTAACAGAAGGTTTGGCATTTGTTTATACAAGAAAATGTTACATGGCTTTGCATTTTTATGTCGAATATGAATCTTTACTTTACCGAGTTTATTTTGTGTATTCATTATAGATACAGTGGAACTCTACGGACCCGGTATTTAAGAAACATTTCCTATTCAACATAGAACAAGATGATCTAGAGACGAGAACCTTACAGTTCCAGATATTTTTCATCGATACCAGCACCATATAATGATAGCGGAGAGCGAGATAGGGTCGGAGATGTGGACTTCCAGATACCAATCACAATGTTGCTCAACTTAAGAGATATAGATGATGTAAGACAATACACCAGTTCTGAAAAATGATTATTTTTATTCTGAATTCTTCAAGCTGCATGATCTGCAATTTTGACCTTTTTAAGTCCACTGCGAATTGTATATCATTTAGCTCAGAACATAATGTGTGGCTTGCAAATCATCTCTTATGTATAATTTTATCGTAAATAATGGCAAATTATTTTTTAAATTGAGTTTTATGTCCCTTTCAAGATTATTTCAGCTCATATGAGACGGGCCAATCGTTAGGTGGGCGAAAAAGGGAGAATCCCGAGGAATACCACCTGGCACACCATCAAGCAGAACTTGGCTTGTCTCACGTGTGGCGAGAGCGGGGCTCGAACCCATACCAGACACATCGGTGAGATGATCGAATGATTAAGAAACAGCTATCTTAACCGCGCAAAGTATGGTGTATTTCAAAATGTCCAAGAGTTAGAAAAATACCAAAATAAAAATGCATTACGTCAATGGCACAGGGTACATGTATCCCTGTCGAGTTTATTTAATCTTTTCAAGTCTATTTAAACGATATGGAATTACGAAGCTATCGCACATAACTTTGCCATTTGTTAAACCACTTTAAAATACAAATTGCTATTTTATGGGCTGTCTGCTGACCTTTTAGACATTTATTCGTAACATTTCTGGACTTTTTACTTAAACCGTTGATATTTAGACGCTATAAATCTTGACAAAATGGTTGAAAAATGTCACGAAGCTTTTATGTAGTTCTTTCTCTAATATGTTTATTCAATTACCACTGGAAGTCTTATGATGCTTAAAAAGTAGATGCCTTTGCTTTTAGTTGTCACGATCGTACATTATTCAAAAGATGTTACTTTATTTGATATTTTTGTTCCAGAAACCTACACAGTTTGGTGATATGCTGTTCTCTCTAAGTTACCTACCCACCGCCAAGAGATTGACAGTTGTAATAGTTAAAGCTAGAAACCTGAAATGGACGGATAACTAAGAGGCTGGAGGAGAGGTTTCACTTATTCATAGATTGCAGCATAACACTAACAGATTCAAATGAAATAAAAGCGCCATCCATTCTTCTTTAGTAATTATTACCTTCGTTTTAATACTTTGGCAATTTGGAAGAGAGTGCCCACGCTCCAGGGACTTAAGAGGATGCAAATGGATACACTCAAGATAACACCAAGATATTAACTTAAATGAAACAAAAGCACATTTATAAGGAACACGATTGATTCTTAATCAAGGTTATGTTTGTAGTACAGCAATAATTGCGATCATATGTAATAGTTTTGTTTCCTAATTTTACATCAACACCCATTTGTAATATTGCATAAAAGCAAATGAAGGATTGTGTTTATGTTTGTGAAGGTTTACCTCTTAAAAATGGCAAAAAAGTGAGTAGGAAGAAGACAACCGTAAAACGATGTGAGAAGATGCTGATCTTCAAGGAGGCCATGATCTTCTCGGTACTCTCTTCTGTATTGTCGGTGAGTGTGGAAAAATAAAGAATGGCCATGGCGGTTTAAAGACAACTTCAACAGCATGAAAAAATGATACATGTAGTCTACTGATTTTATATTTATTATCAAATAACGGTCAGTTACGAAGAAAGACTGCGGTATGGCCCATTCATTTTTTCATTAATACGCTCATTGCTCTTAAAGGACCTCAGTTTTATTTTTATTCTATTCAGATCCAAGTTATTTTCAGTTTCTGTAATGATTGAGATATGTTCTCGTATGGGTTTTGATCGCCGGAATAGCTGCACTTTAAATACAAATGATGACGTAGGGTAAATGCCAGACATGACAACATGTGTGCTCGATAAAGTCAAATTGTGAGTGTATTGTAAGTTTAATGATGTAATATTTTCTACGGAAAATTTACATCAGCATTCTCTTTACGTTTATCTTATGTTGATTCTAAGATTCGTCCATCACTTTAAACGTACTGCGTACCATCCTGCATAAATTCAACTATATTTTTAATATCTTTTCAGAATGTGCAGCTTAGAATTACAGTTGCTGAGCTGCTGCCTGACAATAGGACGCCACTTTTAAGTCACGTGATTGTTTGTGCTAACACTTCCGGTACTCTTTTCGCATTGGAATCAAATGATGACGTCACTTAGAAACCTGTCGCAATATTTACGGAAAAAATTAACACGTAGTAGTAGATTGAATTAATTTGCACTTTCCGAGAAATGTCTCGAGGAATTGGCTAGCAGGACAAAATATTTTTCGTCATACACTTTCGGCTAAGTGAGACTAAAATCAACATCTTCGAGTTTTGACGATAGCTTTGAAATCGGCTCAACAAATAAACGACGCGTGTATAATTGTTACAACATTATGCCCCCAATGACTTAACAAGAGTAAATTATAGACGCATACAATATGATAGAGATATACTGGGTCAAAAGTAAAATAGTATAGTGTGAACTCTATCTAGGTTCCATTGATCGGTATTCCCTTTGCACGGCACAATAATACCAATTCCAGTTGTAATAAGACAAAATAGTCACATATCACACAATGTATGTTTCACAATAACTTTTTATCACGACAGTGTTTAAAGAGCAAAGTTACTTTTAGCGTTTTATTTAGAGATAGCAAACCTTTATATGTACAAGCAGGAACTAATCTACTAAATTGTCACGTTTTTCCATCCATCACTAATTAGTTATGTTAGAATCGCTCTTCCAATCAGAATGTTGATAAAGATTTGAATTATCTGATGTAATGAATAAGGAAGTCGGCTATACTTTATTACTCTGTATAATATGGGAAAGAATACATCTGTATCTCTCCCACTTGAAAGTGCTCTAGACAACAGTTACACATGCATGTAGCAACACTCTTTACGTATTGGACCCCATCATATTTTCGTTGAAAATAAGAGCTTATCGGCATAGAAAAAAACACATTTTCTGATCTTCTCCTTATCTGTAGACATTCGGACGTTTGCCAGCGTTAAGAATCAGTTGTACAGATTTTATACACCATCATTTTTGCACAATTGTACCAGTGTCGAAAGACTGTTGTTGATAGTGTGATGAATTGTTTTGTAAAATAAACTTATTTAATAACATAAACGGAGACGCGACACGAGAAATCCGGTCCTTGGGATGTTCGACCAGGTCGGTCACAAAGCAGCATGTGCTATCACTGAAGAAGGCTAGGAGTTTGGATTTTCAGATTTACTAAGAGCAGTGGCTGTACCATCCCTGTAGTGAAAACAAAGATGCTGATCAGATGTGCAGTTACTGCACACTAGTCAGGTGATTTACGCCTTTTGTTTTTTCGCATAGGCAAAATTCGGGTTTTCTTGTTTCGTGGCTCAACTCGTATTGTTATGGACACTATTTTCGGTCATATTTTATGTTATGTTATTTGCAACTTCAATTAAGTCATGTAGTGAATGTGAGGTACTTAAACGACCATTTAAATTGTGTCCATGAGTATACATGGCATAATTTAACATTGAAAAATAAATTTGAAGAGATGAAAATCTATGGTGTTAGTCTTTGTAAATGATTTTCCTGTTTTATATTGTTGTACATACGAGCCTTATTAATATAATATAACATTGTCATGTCGTGTTTTTCTGTTGCTTGTTTTAATGTGTCTGAACATTTCTGTCCGTAAGTCAGGTCCAAAAACTAAGTCTCTTGGACACAATTCATTAGGCACAGCATAGTCCCCAGCCTCGCCACAGTATGATCTTGTCAGCAGTTTGTCTCGGACCTCGCTTTAATGTCTCATCTGTAAGACTGGAGAATCCCAGGATCGAATCCATGACTCGAGGTTTACAAGGCAAGTGGCTTAACCACTACACACCGGGAGCTTCTCTTGTTTCGTTGTTGTCGACATCTGCGCTGCCAGCAGCTTCTATAAATGTGCATAGATAATATTTAGTTTGGTCTAAGTCGCTAAAGTGGTCAACGAGCAACTCACTTTAAAGCACAGTACATGTATATCCTAAATAAATGTGCAACGTAACAAATGCTTCAAAAATTAGCCTCCAAAACAATAATCCATACCCATTGCACTATCATTGACGGATTCTTCTCAACTTTCATGAATTATCTGCAAAGTTTTAATAGAGTATGAATTTTACAAACGACTGAATTATAGTCCTACAACACTGTGGCAACCCAGTTGTACGTATCGAATTCCAGTCAACCTTGATACAGCAGACATAATTTTGATGAGTTTTCGACTGGAACAGGAACTTGATGGTACCAGGGCTTATCTGGAGACAGATACTGATGAAATGTCTGTAGTTGATGCCCACTTAAACAATTTACCTGTTAAGTTTTCTGTTTGTGTCAGTGAAGGCCAAGACAAACTTCCTACGATGTATTGTTACCTAAGCTTCACAAATGACCATACAAAGCTAGATTTATTGCAAATTCTAGCTCTTGTCCTACCACTGAACTTTCTAATTTAACCTGTCTTACTGCTATCAAATCTCATGTTATAAGATACTGTGAGACAGTGTATGAAACTTCAAATGAAAATTGGTTTTTTGGTCAATGAAAAATTCTGGTGAGGTGCTCAGTAAATTGAAGTGTAGAGGGTTCCGTGCGACAAGTTTGTCCACATATGATTTTTCTACTCTGTATACAACATTACCACATATTCTAATAAAAGAAAAACTTCTGGATTTGATAGAGTGGACCTTCAAAAGGGCATTAAAAACTATGGTTCACTTTATTTGGCATGTAATGACAGAAAGGCTTTTTTGACTTCCTCTGACCAAAGTCGGTATACACTTTGGTCATGTCAGAATGTGTGCGACGCCTTGTCCTATCTCCTTGATAATATTTATATTAGATTTGGGACCAAGTTATACAGACAAATTGTTGGAATTCCGATGGGTACAAATTGCGCACCTCTCGTAGCTGATTAATTTTTATACTGCTACGAGAGAGATTTCATGGATTCTCTCAACCATGATAATGAAGCTGATGTTATCGAGGCTTTTAATTCCACATCTAGGTACCTCGATGACCTTTTGAACATTGACAACCCTTATTTTGAAGGTATGGTCAATCAAATTTATCCACCTGAACTTCAGTTGAACAAAGCCAATATCTCAGATGCCGAAGCCCCCTTTTTAGATGTACATCTTTCTGTTGCAAATGGATTTGTTTCTTCTAAAATTTATGATAAGCGCGATGACTTTGATTTTGATATAGTAAATTTTCCTTTTTTGGATGGTGACGTTCCTCGTCGTGCTTCTTATGGTGTATACATTTCACAACTTATTAGGTTTGCTAGAGTCTGCAATCATGTTACAGACTTCAACGCTCGAAATAAATGATTAACGGCAAAATTTCTCCAACAGGGCTATCGGTATCATAAACTTCGAAAAACCTTTTCTAAATTTTATCGTAGACACTATGAATTGATTTCCATATATAATGTTGGGTTAAAGACGCTTTTAAGTGAGGGCCGTTCGGAACCTGAATTTTATGGTGACTTAGTTTACAAATTTAAGAAACTTGTAGGAATTAATGATTTTTCTTTTCAGTTCAGAAAAATCATAACACCTTTCAGACGTATAGGTTATAACTTGAATGTTATGCGACAGTCTGCATGCTTAGTTTTTAACCCAATCATGGTTGATAACTATGCTGCCTTCTTTAATTGCACGCCGTTGGGTCGGGCGTCAGACTCTATGATGGCCCCGACTTAAAGCTATTCATTTTAGTTGGTTGGGGCCGGAGCTTCTTGTCTGTTGCTTGGCCCACCGGGGTCCAACTGGTGTTTTTCTTTTGCTCCGGAGTTAGTAGGTTATTCGGCGCCCAGGGATCTCCATCGTCGGGCAGCTTACTCAATCTGTGAGTCCTTGTTTTTGATTCATCAGGATGTTTATCATGATTTATTTGTTTGTTCTTAATGATTCATTGACTAGTTAGAGATTCACCACGAGGACCGAAGAACTAACTAAATGTTATGAACCACTGCAGAAGCTGAAGGTGAGGTTAGGATCCTGTAAAACCGGTTTAAGCCCGCCAGTAACTTTGTGTTACTGATCGTTCCAAGGCGATACTTCTGTGGTGGTTCTTTTTGTTTTATGTCTTGGTGTTTAACATTTTTTGTGCTGTTGGCGCCTTATGTGTGTTTTCATATTTTTAATTAAGTAATGGTTACTGAGTGGCCACCTAATGGGAAAATAGCTGCTCATTCGGCTTACAATATGTTTCATGGTATAAGTACCTGATTGTTGGTTTGGTTTTTTCCCACCTCGATTTTTGGAGTGGGAATCTTTTTCTGATTGCGCCTTTTCCTGATCTTTGCCTACTTGTACCTTTCGATAAAAAGGCCAACATGAGAGACATACTTCGGACGTATTATCAGCCTCCTCTTCTTGCGTATTATAACCGTTTTTCTGTCTGACGAAGACGAAACGAGAGCCTTGACAGGAGTTTATTATGTACCACGTTTTGTCCAAAGATTTAATGGTGGTATTTGACTTTGTTTCTTCTATTTTTATTTTTGTTCATAGTCACATCAATCAAACGTGCATGTATTTCCTCATCAGGCTGTTTCCTAGATATGGGCCAATCAAACGATTCATTACAAGACGATCCATACAATGTCTCCTTTGATCGATTTAGCTTTCTTTTGGTCGAAATAAAACTGAGGTTCCTTCTTTTAATAGTTATAAAATTTTATTGACCACCTACACAAAATGGGGCTCTAGGCTAAAAACCCTTTAAGTTTTCAGATTTCAAACAAATTAATAAGATGCTAGAAAAAAAATAATAATTTGAATTTTCGTCAATTTTTAAACTTTTAAGTTAAGTCATAGCTAATTTCAAAGAAATTATTTGATGTCAACTTATAATGGTTGCAAGTTGGTGAATTTTCTACCAAATATCGGAGTCGTTTCACTTCTAGATTATTACGAGTAACTTACAATGATTAATTGTCTTAAATTGTGAAGTCTTGTCCATCTACCTTTTTTTCTTTTATTTAATTCTTGCATTCTTCTTATTTTTTGTATTTTTTTTTCTTTTACTATAACAACAATAAAGTTATACCACTGACTGTTTCAATGGATTTCTTATTAATGTTCAGAAACACAGTTAATAAGGTATTTTTTCTGCAACACGCAGAGTTGTTTTCTCCTATCATCTTCGAATAAACTCTTCTATTTAATCCTTAATACCTTTTAAAAGAATCACGAAGTGTTGTCTTTTGTATGCTTTAATACATTGTGTCCTACACACCATGAATCAAGAATTTAATACTATTTAAGTACACGTTGTCAAATTGTATAACCAAAAAAGGCGATGATTATGCTGTTATGTAGTTTTTGTCATTCTGACAAATAGCTTATAGAGTTTTTAAAATGCGGTGGATTTTTATTGACCATGTTTGCTGGCAAGAACTATGACAATATTATAGAAAAGGTCGCGAATTTATTTTGGTATCCATCTCAAGCTAACCTCATTTATGTCAATAGCGTCTACCATTCTTGATTCATCTCCAATACAATCGGGCTGCTTGGCTTTTCTTCAGCTAATTGTCACTTGGGTCTGCTGTCTTTACCTAAGAATATAATAGAAAAACTCGATAGTTTACTACCAAGTAGTTATATCTTAATGGAGGAGCTGATAATGTCCTTTTGATGTTACCAGTTCTATTTATGGTTTTTTATCTTCGACAATCAGAAAAGCAGATATTCGCATACCTTGTATGAAATCTTAAACAGCTGATTAGGCCTTCATATGTCATATATAATGTTCAGCGCAAAATAACAAATCTCTTATTATCCTGTAATAACTTAATCCCTTTTAAAACCTTTATGTCAAGTGAATCACGCAGTGCTGTCTTTTATTTGCTCTAATACATTGTGACATACACACCGTGAGTCAAGTATTTAATACCTTTTAAGTACACGTTGTCGAATTGCATAACCAAGAAAGGGTGATGATATCGCCGTTTTGTAGTTTTTGCCGTTCTAACAAATATCTTACAGCGTTTTTTAAAATGCGGTGGATTTATATGGGGCTGCTGGGCTTTATTTAGCTAATTGTCACTTGGGTATGCTGTCTTTTCCTAAGAATATAATAGAAAATCTCAATTTGCTGCTGCGAGTAGTTATATCTAAGATCTGATAATGTCTTTTTGATGTTACCAGTTCTATTTATTGTTTTTATCTTCAAAAATCAGAGAAGAAAATTAAGATATTCACATACATTGTATGAAATCTTCAACATCATTTCCTCTGCTGATTAGGCCTTCATATGTCATATAATGTTCAGTGCGAAAATAAAATTTCAACTGCTTCTGTTCTATCAATACCGTAATCAAAATTGGTGCCATCAGATCAAATTTAGCGTCATTCGGTTGATCCTGTTTATAGATTATTTAGTAACTTCAAATGACCCTTATGCTGAGTGTGTCTGGCAGTATTGATCAAGTTCGTCCTCTTTTAACTTTGACATCTGATTTCTCATACTTAAAAGCTTCGAATAATTTGCTGCATCAAATTGAACCACCATTAAAATTATTGCAGACAATAACGCAAACTTTTATATATACTGATGGTCTTAAATGACGCAACACTTTACATCAGTTATCTTTTACTTAAAACTGATTTAAAATTAATCTGTAGCATAAAATAAACATAATATCGTGGATCCTTACACCAAACACATTCTTTATCTTAACAATTTGTTAGCTGAATTCTTTGCTAGAGCTGTTTTCTTCAACGCCATCGAGGCGAAACTTTTCTCAAGGAAAGCGAACAGTGGATACCAGAAAGGGGTTATGTGAAAGCAAAACACCTCAAATGATATATGACAATCTAAAGCACAAGAAAAGGCAAAAAAACATTGGCGCTTTCTTTCAGTGTCGTTTAAGGCGGTGCATTTTTGCTATGCCAATATCGTAAGAAACGTCTCGTATTTATTTAGGTATCCATCACGAGCTAATTAACGTTATTAACGTGCTTGCATTATCCATGTTAAACGTTGGTATCTATGTTTAGTATTTTCTTAATACGATTTTTCTTATTTCTTGTATATCACTGAACCACTGCAGAAGCTGAGGGTGAGGTTATGGCCATGTAAAACCGGTTTAAGCCAGCCAGTAACTTTGTGTTACTGATCCTTCCAAGGCGATACTTCTGTGGTGGTTCTTTTTGTTTTATGTCTTGGTGTTTAAATTTTTTTTTTGTGCTGTTGGCGCCTTATGTATGTTTTCATATTTTAGTTAAGGTAACTGAGTGGCCACCTATTGGGAAAATAGCTGCTCATTCGGCTTACGATATGTTTCATGGTATAAATACCTAATTGTTAGTTCGGTTTTTTTCCCACCTCGGTTTTTGGAGTGGGAATCTTTTTCTGATTGCGTCTTTTCCTGATCTTTGCCTACTTGTACCTTTTAATATCAAGAGCCTCTACCATGTTTTATTCATTTCGCATTCAATAGGGATACAGGGCCTTCTTTAGCTCAATATCATACAAAGCAGCATTTTGTTCATAAAAAAAATTCGTCAGTGCTGCTGCTGCGAATTTATTTGCCGGTACATAAACTCACAGCAAGCAAATGACGATTTCCGATTATATTCTTAGGAACAAAATCCTGGATAGGTACTTATAACCGAGAGTTCATAACTGATTTTGATGCCATCAATTTCTATATCTGTATTTCTACTTTGACAATCAGAGACATTTTGCTAACCGTGCATGAAACGCACATGTATTTTCTTTGTTGATTACACCATCATGTCATAATATTAACATCAGCGCGAAAGTATCATAAAATGCTTCCGTTTTGTCAATGGGTCAAAACAGGGCAATAAGATCAATTTTAGCGTCATTTGGTTTATCCTATTTATGGATGTTTCAGTGACTTTAAACGGCCCATAAAGTGATTACTATGTATGGCAGCATTGATCAAGTTCGTCCTCTTTAAACTGATTGTTATAAACGGTCTGGATAATTGGTTGCAGCATTAACGTTTACTACCATTAACTATTCACAGACACCAATGTCTTCGTTTAACAACATTTTACACATGATAAGAATAACTTCATTTTACACAGGATAAGAATTTCACTATCCATTGTTGGTGGCATTATTTCGTTTGATCATTAATAATTTTTGACCTCCCCCTCTACAGTTTTGATCTAGTTAAGTCTCCTTGAAACAAATGAACTCCAAATTGAGATTACAATTCTAGTTTCTCTGTCTTTATCATAGCTTACTTTGAAACTTGCAAAAACCATAATGCCACGCAGAACAATACATCGATCACAAGCTGTTATCATTAATTTCAAGTTGCTGAATTCTTATGCAATATGATCTTTATTATCACAGTTTTCTGAGAAATATTAGTTTGAATAGAGCTTCAGATTACAAAATCTAATTCAATATTTTATGCTTTCTTTAGCCATGAATTACTCGTATACACATTTCTATCGCGTAGTTTCTATCTGATATTTTTGGAATTTTGCCTGTCGGCTTCGAGGTAGTGTTTTTGATGACACGTCATGATAGGATATAGAAGACAAACCATGTGCAGTATGTTTTACTAAGGTCCATAGATCCTAGATGCATTGCTACATTATTCAAGTTCCTTCAAATGGCCCATGATTTGATTACAGTGTCTGTTGTCACTGATTGCCTTTTTCTGTTCATTAAAAATTCAACAATTGGCCCAGTGAGCATGGTGAGTAACAAACAATTATGTTTTTAAGAAGCCGTGAGTAGAAGTTAAACCCCTAGAGTTCAAAATTGTGTTTAGGTTGGGATTTCATTGCGCCCATTTGCCCTTTTGTGATTGATTTGTAGAGTTTTTCTTTATAACACGTGAATATTCCCAAGATGTTTGTTACTAAGGAAACAGGAAATTTAGCTGATTTGTATGTCTTGAAGCCTACGCCTTATTAGACATTTTTCACTTTTGAACGTAAATGCTGCTGGCGCTTGCGGTTATGACTTTCCGTGTGATGGGGGGCGACTCGTGAGGGCATATTTGAGACGAAGACGAGGGACGATATGAAGAATTACTTAGTCAAAACTATCAATAGCCCGACGAAGACGAATTAAATAAGAGAGTCAAAAAATGAAATAGTCTAGTACCTGTAGCTGTGTAGCTCAGTAGGTAACCTGCTTGGAATTGAAAGCGAAAGGTCCTGGGTTCGAGTCCCGGACGGATCACTTTTTTCTTTTCTTTAATTGTCTCTCTTGTGACAAAAAAAAAAGCTTTGGAAATAAAACATATATTATCAGCTGATTATCTTTTTTTGGCAAATGCAAGAATCATGAAATGCTACTACATTAAATTCTTAAATCGTAAAGGAATTGAAGTTTGAGACGGTAGCCCACATGTATGTTTTCTCTTGTATTGGGAGCTCGATCGTATTTTTTTATTCAGTTTAACGTCCCTTTCAAGATTATTTCAGCTCATATGAGACGGGCCAATTAGTAGGTGGGGCGAAAACGGGAGAACCCCGAGAAAAACCACCTGACACACCCGCAAGCAGAACTTGGCTTGTCTCACATGTGCCCAGAGCGGGGCTCGCACCCACACCAGACACAGCGGTGAGATGATCGAATGGTTAAGTGCGAAAAGATCGTATTTTGGGTATAAGAGCTGATCTATCCTCACGTCAATATTTCTTTCTGGGAGACATGAAAATATGAATATACTGAAGGCTTGTACAGGCATAATGTGGCTAGGATAAGTTAGCCATCCTGAACGACTTAAAATGTTTTCCGCGGCTCAAATAGTACACTGTATAGTGTACATGTAAAGATATATGTATATTTATTAGGTGTAAGACCTACAGTTCCACGTGCTGTCTCGTGAGAGAAAATAATTTATTTTGGCATGTTTATACATGTATTTCAAACAGATACTCGAAATCGTGATGTTATTTATTTGGTTGATGTTTCGTTTTGAGTCCATTAGACAATCATCTGCAAGTCATAAGTGCGATATCCTAGCTACATTTTGCAAAGCCATACAAATAAGTTGAGGTTTTGTAGACCTTCCACAGTATTTCAGCAGTTTGAATGCGATAATTACGATTTTTGGGATGTTTTTTCCAAGTCAAAGGCTTTCTTTCTGATCCTCATTTATGCTCTTGAATTATGCGTGATGTTTATCTGTTTGAATTCAAATAAATATAATTAAACTTCAAACTAAAACAACCTTATTTTCAAGAAAATGAATGTTTATAGACTGAGAAACATACAGTTCGTTTTTTTTTTTTTTTTTTTTTTTTCATAACGTGCCGCGTACCTTGCTTAACCCTAAAACAGGTGACAATTTTCTTTAATATTCTTTACGCGAGCACACACACACACACACACACACACACACACACACACACACACACATGTTCCGTAGATGACTTCATGTCGCAGTGGTTAAGTCAGTCGCTTCGTAAAATCACATGTCGAGAATAAATACGTACAGGTAGTTGATATAAGACTGGTACAAAATTATTTTAGGGAGCGCGGTGGCGTAGTGGTAGGGCGTCTGACTCCGAATCGAAAGGTCCTGGGTTCGATCCCCACAGGCGCCACCGTGTTGTGTCCTTGAGCAAGACACATTAACTCCTTACTAAATGGTTAAACCCAGGAAGCGTTGGCTCCGTCCCGACATGACTGAAAAAATGTTGACTGGGATATAAAGCCTTAATGAAAATGATTTTGATAAGAGCATCTGACTCGTTAGCTCAGGAGGTTGAGCGCGATTAGGAAACGCCTATTTTTATTGGAATTTATTATTTTTTTTTTTTTTTTTTTTTTTTTTTTTTTTTTTTCGCATCTTTGACAATATTCTTGCGTAGAAAAAAAAATAAATAAATAAAAACTTAAAACCTATATGCATTGGTAAAATGCAAAAATAAAGAAATCCAGACAGCAATTAAACATATAAATCGTAAACAAACAATGTTATCATATGCAATGGTAACAATGATTATTGTTGAGCTTCCAGTGCAGAATGTTATTTTTTAGACACTCGTGTGTTTAACTAGGGATCGCTAGTTCAATTCTGAGCTGCCCATGGCTTTATGGTGACACTATAAACCGAGATCCCGTCTGCATATGACGATAACTGTTGGTGGGAAAGCAACTATCAACTATTTGTTATCGCCATGTGACTTTTAACATACTGGTGCATGTATATACGTACATTGGTTCTGTTAAGCTACATTTCACGTGTTTTTCGTGAACACACAGTATTTTTTTTACATGTAAACATGGCAAGATTTACGATTTGAAACATTTATACTGTACATGTATATGAATATGTGTATTCGGGTATTGTCTATCAGTGTCAGCACCATCGTATATGCTTGCGATACAATCAAAGTCCTTACAACAAAGATTGATGCAACATCACACAACATCTGATAAAATGGATTAAAACAACCTTCAGCGCAACAATATCGTTTTGGCAACTACCAACACCAAGACAATGAACTCTTCGCCGTAGGTTGCTGCCCAATTGATCAGTCTTACAATCACGGGTGACATAAACCAAGTTCTGCTTTTGGGTGTGCAAGTTCGTTTTCTCAGGGTTCTCCCCTTTTCCCCCTGTTACTGATTTACCCGTCTCATATGAACTAAAATAATCTTGAACGGGCCGAAAATTGTATAAAAAAACTAGAAATGCGTGTTTGTAAAACACTATGCCCCCAACTGTGTGCTTGCCCCTAAACTGACAGCTTGTATGATTCATTTCATTCGAATGAAGAGAAATTTTATTTCCTGAGGAAGCTGTTCGGTTGCCTCTGTTTTGACCTCGATCCAAAAACAGAATGTATAAGCTTTTTACATACAAGTTAGAAATGGAGTGAAAATTTCAAAATCGAGTAATTTTGTCCAAATTTGACGGAATATCCTCAAAAGTTGATCAGGTGATCATCTTCTCAGCCCCAACCAGTATATCAAATATGAAGGCTCTAGCTTTAATACTTTTTGAGATATCTTGCACACAAGATTTTCAAATTTTGTTTTGAAAGGGGCATAACTCCAAACAGGGGCATAACTCGGACATGAAAAAAAAATATGGGTCAACTATTTTTTCATGAGAAAACTGTATATGAAATTTCAAAACCCTAACATTCACCTTTCAAAAGTTTCAAATTTCACCGAAAAGTGGAAAAATCAATCAAAATTTCAAAATTCCGTATTTTTGTCAAAATTTGACGGAAAGTTCTCAAAACTTAATCAGGTCATCTACTCCTCAGCCCCAATCAGTATTCCAAATATTAAGGCTCTAGCTCAAATACTTTTTGAGATATCTTGCACACAAGATTTTCACATTTTGTTTTCAAATGGGGCATAACTCAGAAAAGGGGCATAACTCGGACATGAAAAAATACGGGTCAACTATTTTTTCATGAGGAATACACACATGAAATTTCAAAACCCTACCATTCACCGTTCAAAAGTTAACGGACGCACACACACACAGACAAGCCAAAAGCAATATGCCCTTCCAACTTTTTCAAAGTTGGGGGCATAAAAACAAATCATCATGATCAGAAATGAGCACAATCAGACCCTTATCTGTAATCAAGTAACAATCAAGTAACAATAAAATGACCAAGAATCTATACAATTAAATTTCCCATCCTAACATAGACACCAGGCGGGAGAAACATGGCGGTGCAACACATCACAAGCAATTTAACAACACGCATAAAAAACAAAATTACTAGCTCTTTCCAAACAAGACCAGCGTCCATTCTGTTAAAAGGGACAATACATGAGGCAATAATCTTAAGAAAACACATGTGTCAATGTGAAGACTGTATACACCATTATATGTGAAACAAATGAATAATTTGTGCACTTTGTAGTGTCCAAAATTGCTTCTACGTGAAAATGGCGAACATCAAAAGTAAACTGCGGCGAAGTGACGCGCGACCCGCTTTACGGGGCGACTGAAACACTAAGCGTCCTCTACGGAAACACTTTAGAAACTCATGAAAATAATATAATTGAGTTAGTTTAATTTATTTATTTGAATTCAACCAGGTGAAACAGCACGCATACTATCACACAGAATAAATGAGGATCAGAACGAAAGCTTATGTCTTGCCAAATTAATTTTCTACATCGTAACCATCGCACTCGATATGGCAGTCTACAATAAACAAAAACAGTTGTGTGGCTAGGCATATTGTAGCTACATGTAGGGTATTGCCCCCATCGCTCTTCCTACTGTCGAATGGACTCAAAACTAGACATCGACAAACTAAACATCGTTCGCTCACGAGATAGCACGTGAAACTGTAGTTTTACATGTAATAATACACATATATCTGAACATGTACACTATACTTTTTGATTTGGTGTCTTGTGTATTTGTTAAAATTCAGTTTCACGTCCCTTTCAAGATTATTTCAGCTCATATGAAAAGCACCAAACAGTAGGTGGGGCGAAAACGGGAGTACCCCGAGAAAAACCGCCTGGCACACCCGCAAGCAGAACTTGGCCTGTCTCACATGTGGCCATTGTGGGTCTCGAACTCACACCAGACACAACGGTGAGATGATTAAGTGATTATGAAATAGCGCTCTTAACTGCTCGGCCACGGGGGACGCTTGCGTATTTTTTAGTCATTAGAGGCGGTCAGCTTATCCTATCCACATTATCTGTACCAGCCAGTCAGGAAATAAATATTGACGTTAGGATCGATCGCTGATCCGTTCTTCTGCCGAAAATGACGATCGAGTTCTCGGCTTCAATGGGTGAAAAATCAAGACCTATAAAAAAGCCTATACATGCGGTCTGCCTTCTCACTAGACAGTTTAATCCAGAAACTTACGATTTTAGTATTAAATGCAGCAGTGAATTTTGTGATTCTTGCATTTGCCAATAGATAAAATAATATTTTCTTTTTTCCTTTTTTTTCATTTCTTTTTAATTTCTAAGCTTTATTGTCACAGGTGCGAAAAAAGGAAGAAACGAAGAAAAGGAAAATTAATTTTTGTCCTACCCGGACTCGAACCCAGGACCTTTCGATTCTATGTCTTACACTCTACCTACTGAACTATTCAGCTAGGCGTCCTGGACAATTTCGTTTTTTTTGCTTATCTCATTTAATACACCTCCGGTGGGCTGTTAGTAGTTTTGACTAAGTTAATTCTTCACATCGCCCCTCGCCTTCGTCTCAAATATGCCCTCACGAGTCGTCGCCCATCACACACAAAGTCGTAACCGCAAGCGCCAGCAGCATTTACGTTCAAAAGTGAAAAATGTCTATTAAGGCATCAAAGAAGAAACAATAATAATGGCTTTTTAATGTACACTTCTCCATAAGGGACTAGCCTAAAGCGGCTTCATCATCAGCTGAACACGTTAAGAAAATATATCAAATCTAAATTTGACCTATACTGTATATCAAGTTTGACGAAAATAACGGTCTGCGAATTGGCTCATTGAAAACACGAGGAGACTCGATTTCTTGGAGAAGCTTTATATTTCTTACCGCAGTTCTGTTATTTGTATTTCATAACATTTTGCAAGCTCAATAGGTTGCTTTCGATTCCTATCTACGTAAATATTAGTCCAAAGCCGTGGAGTAGCTCATAACATGCTACCATTATCAAATTGGTAACACTTATCAAAACGGAAAACAAAACAAACATCATTTAATTAAAGAATTTATATTTTAAAGGAGGCACGGGAGCTAATTGTCAACAACACACAAGCACATGATCTAACAGGTTCTCTAGATTCTTACATCAGAGAAGTTTTACAGCCGGATTCTGAATCAAGGTTCTAGACTAAGACAGTTAGGCACCAAGTAGAACTGTACTAGTATTAAGCAAAATACTACAGAAGACCAGATAAATGTGATATCTTTAATATCTCTTAATATCGACATTTCTGCTCCACAATCTAGGGAATTCTGTTATTAAATTGTCAGCCACTGTATCATTGGGATCAATATTTTCAGATGGCATAAAATGTGCAGTAGATTAAAAAAGAAAACATTTGGTGAACGCTGGGTTATTGTCTCTGTCGTAAAGTAAAATTAGATTAAGTAAGTCTCGTCGATGAGTTCTTTGTATGTACTGACAACTTAAGATTGGAGATATTTTCCTTTTTTATGATCATCAAAGTTGTTCTTATTTGATACATTGTAGGTTTTCAGCTGAGAAGTCCGCGAGATATCGCTATATTATCGAATTAATTACTATGATTTGATTATTGAAATGTCATTTTACTCAGAAATCCGTAGACATATGAGTAGATAATAAAATAAGCCATGTCGTGTTTAGAAGCAACAAATGTACTCACAAGACTGTGGCAGTTTGAAGATTCCTTACGCAGACCACAGGAACTTTTTTTTTTTCAGAAGGTTAAATGCAAAAAAAAAAACTGTTGCATGTCTTTGCATTTTTATGTCGTTCGCTGAGTTTATTTTGTGTATTCATAATACATACAGTGGAACTCTACGGACCCTGTATTCAAGGAACGTTTTCTATTCAACATAAAACAAGAGGATCAAAAAACAAGAACGTTACAGTTCCAGTTATTTTCATTGATAAATACCAGCGCCATAAATGATAGGAGAAAGCGAGATAAGGGTTGGAGATGTAGACCTCCGGATACCAATCAAAATGCGGGTCAATCTTAGAGATATAGATGATGTAAGACCAGTTGAGTACACCAGTTCTGAAATTAATTATTATTCTGAATTCTTCAAGCCGGATGATCTGCATGATCTGCAGTTTTGACTTCTGTAAGTATACCACAAATAATATACAGTGTATATCATTCAAGTGTGGTTTGAAGACCATCTCCTATATTGTTTTATTGTAAAGACACAAAAAAACGATGACCAAGTTTAGAAAAAAGAAGATATGAAAAATACAAAAATGAAATAAATAAATACGCAATATGTCATTGGCCCTTGTTGTATCCTTGTTGAGTTTATTTCATCTTTTCAATTCCATTTTAGACGATATGTGGGTACGAAGCTATCGCACATAACTATGCCATTCGTTAAACCACTTTTGAAGACAAATTGCCGTTTTATGGGCTGTCTGCTGACCTTTTAGACAATCATTTATAACATTTCTGGCCATTTTTTCTTAAACCGTTGATATTCAGACTCTATAAATCCTGACAAAATGCCTGACAAATGTCACGAAGCTTTTATGTAGTTCTTTCTTTAGTATGTTTATTCCATTACCACTGCTAAAAAGGTTGAAAACTTTGTTTCCAGTAGTCACTAGCGTAATTCTGTTTTAAATTTTTTACCAAACCAAATATATCTTCAAATCTTCTCTTGAAATATCATGTCGTCCGTTGAATCACTTAGCTTTACGTTTGATGGTGATTCTTTTGACAAAAAAATACTTGAACCGAGTGAGTTTACTTTTATTTGATACAGTGGTGTCAAGGCTGAACACTATCTTCCTCATCATGACATGATTCAGATAAATGTTGACTGCTAGGGCCAGTTGTTCAAAATAAACGATGTATATAGTTAACAATGCCTTAACTTGAAATTTAAAATGGCAATATTTCAAATACACTATTATTTTTGTCGACAAACAAATGTGAAAATCCTTTGCATTGCGAAAACAGAGCTTTCGCATTGGAATCAAATGATGACGTCACTTACAAAACCTGTCGCAAAGTGGCAGTAATTGTGGAAATGCCTTAGCGTTAGATTAAATCATTACGGAAACACGCCCATATATACAGATTTTTTCTAAGTGAAAATGTTCAGCAGAAATTTTTTGACATTTTTCTTATTGTTGCTCACAACATAGATTGTGGGTACACGTAAGAACCGCCTCGGTGAGGCGGTTCTAACGAGTACCCACAATTTGTATTTTGGAGCAAAGATAAAAAAAGGGATACCCCTGTTAACCATAGTTTTACTATATAAAAGTGGGGTATGAGGAGGTATACATTTCACGGACACGTTTTCCTGATCTAAGTTGAATTTTCCGAGAAATGGCGCGAGGAATTGACTAGATGCCTCACATTATATTAGACAAAAATATTGTTTGCCATACACTTTCTTCTAGGTAAGACTTAAAAATCAACATCTCCAAGTTCTGAAGATAGCTTTAAAATCGGATCATATACGAGAACTTGACTACGCTTGTAATGCTATATTACAACATTATGAAGTACTGGACAAGAGTAAACGGTAGTCTGACGCAGAGATATATCGGGATGTAGTAAAATAGTATTCATATGTGTGCACTCTATCTGGGTTCCACTGATCGCTAATTCCCCTTACACGACAACAATAACACCAATTCAAGTTGTTACAAGACAAAATAGTCACATATCACACATTGTTTGTCTCAAAATTAGTTTTTATCACGCCAGTTTATAGGACAAAGGTACTTTCACATATTACATGTATATACTTATCCGCAAAAGAAACGCGAAAAAATAATTCAATTGTTTTTGTTCATTTTTCTTGCTATAACTTCAAAATTTCATTTTTAGTGATATAAATTTCGATAGTCCTGTTAATTCTCTATCACACAATATGAAAATCATGACGTTAAGACTTACACGTGTCGCGTTAAAGCGAAAATGTTTAGTTATCCCCCTTTTCCATAGCCAAAGGGTTATGATACCTTTAATTATCTTGCAAAAAGTTTCCAAACTGACTGCGGTATTCGAAAATGAATGAGAGACAAAATTAAATCAGAAAAATATGCCTCCTTCGACGCTTATTTCTTTTGCGTGACGTCGTTTTGATTTTTGACGTAAAGTACCGTATTCTATTAAGTTAAACGACGTACCCAAAATCTTTTAGTGCCATAAGATAGCTGTTGACACACTGAACTGACATCTGAAGAATCGCGATATGAAATATCATAATGTGTCTGAAGTGGACAAAAATGACGATTTGAAAACAATAGGCTGACGTCAACAGATAAACGCGGCCACTGGGAGCGTTGACAAGCGGTATTTTTCAAATCTTTATTATTTTTTTTTTTACGATTTCTTTAGTTTAGACATCCGGCCACTACTTCCTGTCATCTGTTTTTCAAATCGCATTAATCATAAATGTTTTAGATGCAATGTTATAATACACGAGCTCGAATACAAACGTTATTGCAACGTCATAATGAAACATGCTACAAAGTTCAAACTTTGGTCGATTGTTACTTACTGTTATTAATCATTAGCCATATCGCTTAAAATTCCATTAAAATGATCCTTTTCAAGAAAATGGGTTTCAATTTTTTTCGCGTTTCTTTTGCGGATACGTATATTTAGAGATAGCCATTGTATGTGCAAGTAGGAACTAATTTACAAAGTTGTCACGTTTTTTTCCTCTATCACTAATTAGTTACGTTAGAATCGCAGTTCCAATTATACCAGAACGTTCCAATTTATTCGATGTCCAAGGAAGTCGGGTTCACTTTTTCCTTTTTTACTTATTGATAAATCTGTATCTCTGCCATTTAAAAGTGCCATAGAATGCAGTTCAAATCAATGAGAGTTCATCCGCATGGATAGGCAGATTTTCTCCAGTAGTTATTTTGATCATTACAAGGTTTATGATTCAGTTGCGAGGAATTCAGTTCTTATGATTTTAAACAATACCATATTGCTGGGCTGTTGACAGTGTGATGAATTTTTTTGTGGTATAATAAACTTAGTTAAATTAACTTAATTATTCTTATGGACAATATTTTCGGTCACCTTTTGTGTCATGTTTTGCAACATAAGACATGTAGTGTAAAACTGACTTAAGACACTATGCAAAATCTTGTCCATAAGTATACATAACATACTTTAACATTAAAAAATGGAATAGAAAAGATGAAATAAATGGTGTTAGCTCTTGTTTATGATTATCCGTTTATTTCAATATTTATGTATAATACTTGGCGATCTACAGTGGCCGCATTGGTTACTGCCACCTCCCTTCGACCAACTTTGTTCCGTTTTAACCGTTTAGTTAGTTAACGGAAGAAGGAACAAAAATGATCTTTGCCACGATGTGTTTACAAAATGGCATTATAGCATGTTTGTCTCAAAATTAGTTTTTATCACGCCAGTTTATAGGACAAAGGTACTTTCACATGTTATATACTTGTCCCTTGTGTGTTTATTCTGTCGCAAGTTTTGATGTCAGTGGTTTTGCTGTTTGAAACACATGTCTGGATATTCAATATTTACTTTGGTCTCTGTTGCTTAGAGACCCATTTGGCCTTAACTTAACTAACTTGTTCGGTGAACCATATTTTCTCTAGGCCTTTGTATAATTTATCTACTTGTAATTTTGCTACTTAGTCTCGATGTAAAGAAGTTCTCCATCAGACATTGAATCTAGAACCTATTTCATGTTTTAGAACAAAGACCATTCTCTCCAAATTATGTTATGCGACAAAAGGTATCTACAAAACTCCATACTCCTTGTCATTAAATGCTGATTAACCAAATGATTAGTAACAATTCAATATATGATTATTAACAATTCAATATATGAAAAATAATATAATATCCTTCAGTTGAGTATATATCTTTGGCATGCCCTACCAATTAAAATTCTGTCCGATCAACTTGAAAAATTTCGTGTTACGTGGTCTGAAATACTCTTGCAATATCGACATCACCGATTCCTTAACGAATGGATGCTTTCTTCCTTTCTTCCTTGACAAACAGTCAGGTTTCTCAGCCCTCTCTTTCCAGATACATTTGAAACCAGTTTTTATGTTCAAAACAAAGTGTTCGTTTTTAATGTAAGCCGGAATGCCGAAAAACTTCTCGACATCATTGAGTACTGTCGCTGGATCGTCCTTGAGCTTAGATCCGTTTACTATGTGTATCTGTGACAAGGGGAACACATTTGACCAGTATGGCATGAATTTCTGATAATTTGATTTTCTGACATATTTACACGATGAGTTCACTTTTCCGGCATTTCCTATCACACAATCCTCAAATTGTTCATGAACATCCTCGCGATCACGATCTTTCGCCATTGCAAAGTTGGATATAGCTCTTGTTATAGGGTCACAAACTATTAAAATGAGTTTCATTTTCTCATTCATGCTTTGTATTCTCTTAGGGACTTCTTTGTAATAGAAATATTGTGGCGTTCTTTCTAGTACTATCTGATGGCTTTCGCTGCATGCCATTTTGTCTTTGTACCAGTCCAAACCTTTATCGTAATTTTGGGAAAAATAATAGGTTTGTCTAGAATCTAGTGACACATTAGGGTGAACTTTGAGAAACTCTGCTAAAGCCTTTGTCCCACATTTCTGAACACCGATAATAATGCAGTCTGGTAGTCGTTTAACACAAGCACTTTCTGACAGTATCTTGTCGCTATGATTCGCGCTTGTTTTATCTTCACTGGGTGTAGTTTGGTTTTCGTCGCTTGTCTGTTCAGTATGATTTCTGGAAAGGTTTGTCTTGTCAAGTGACGTTTGTGCCATTGAGTTGAGGTTCAAATTATCATGATGACTTTGGTTATGAATATTATATTTCTGATCACGAATGTCACTATCTGCCATTGGAGTCATACTGATGTCACGCCGATTATCTGACTTAAGCTCCTTGCTTTGCGTATTTATGCCAGATATTTCATCTTCAGATGCCGTTTTATTCGGAGTGCTCTTTGTATTTCTATGGTCCGTTTCTCCCTCAGCATCAGTGAAAGCACCAGCTTTAACATCAGTGTGTGTTCTTGAAGTTTTATTCATAAGGTCGTATCTCCCAATTGAAAAATACATGTTCACTACATTAAGGTTGTTTACCTGAATATGACCATAACTCCATGTAAGTGTCAACATCACTGAAGTCAATATGACAATTGTCAAAACGCACAAAAGTCGAGATCTCGCTCCGGCTTTACTAACCATAATCCAGTAAGTGTCAAAAAGATATTTACACAATCAAACTATTACGGTTGAAATTCCGTAAACTGCGACAAACACAGAGATTTGAAACATGTCCATATATAACGTGACGGAAGAGTTCGTCGGTTGTCTTCGTTCTCTATTCAAAACTGGCCGTGTATCTCTCTATGATGGAAATGAATCAAACCCGTTGCGAACATATGATATAAATGTGCATCTATCAAGATCCAGGATATAATAATACCCTACTTAGACGGACATAATTTATAAATTCCATCTGTACTTTCATCGAATATGAATAATTTAGTATCAGAAACACGGTTTGTTTTATCCAGGGTAGATCATGTAACAAAATTGTTGAAATGGATATATTGGTTGAACTTTCATCTAGGATTCGCTGGATGTTGTACTTTCGCCTTCATGCAAATAAGGAAATCGAACCTGAAATATATCATAGATAATGTAGGTTAATTTTGGTCACTGTGCCAGTGGGTTAAGCAAATGAGGGTAACATGCAAATATAATTTTCAGTTGAATCAGGTCTATTACATACAATCGCATTTCAGAAGTCATCAGGGGTCTTTAATATAGCTCCTTTATAATTAATTACGATTTATACCTGTGTGCGGATCTGACAAAAGGGTCTCTGAACATTTAAGTAAATTAAATATTGGGCATGTTCTTACATAAAATTCACACTTGAGGGACATGACCATAGCTGTTGACTGGGACGTTAAGCATCAATTCAAACAAGGAAACAAACACATTAATGTAGTTTCAAGTCGTAAGTGAACACTCACGGCATTGCGCCACGCGGCATGCTACATTGATAATACGAACGACAAAGGGACAAGAAGAAAACAACAAAACACACCATCATTAGTATGTGCCTCGTTCATACAATATACTATAAAAGTACTTTATGAACTGTCAACTGTCAACTAGCTTTATACTGGTAAGTATTGAACTGTCAACTGTCAACTAGCTTTATACTGGTAAGTAATGAACTGTCAACTGTCAACTAACTTTATACTGGTAAGTAATGAACTGTCAACTGTCAACTAACTTTATACTGGTAAGTAATGAACTGTCAACTGTCAACTAACTTTATAACGTACGCTGCCCTATAGTCGTCATGGTCCTAAGGTCGTCACTTTTCATTTGACCCCCACCATTTCCGTCTTCGTCATCGAAAATTTGAAGAGGGGCATGATTTTAAAGGAAAATATCTCCTCTACGTTATAATTATTAATTTACAACCCTTAAATAACCGGTTTCCTAGTAGTATACGTTGAAACAGGGGTACCCATTTTTGCACAAAATTGACAGTCTGTCGAGAGCTGAATGTGCTTTTCATATCGATCCGGCGAAAGGAAATTCTTTTGAGCTACGCCTGCTTCTTAATGACTTGTACATTTAGACATGCCCAGAAGATACCGATCTACCAATAAATGCTTCCCTTTCACCAATAAAGCATGTAAAAACAGAAATAATTGGTTGAAAAGTGAGATGACGACATTAGGTCATGCCTGACGGCCTTAGGTCCTGATGAGATTCCGTTTTCAATTCATTTTCTTCTATTCCCCTCCTTCATATTTGTCTTCCTCCATGCTAAGACTCGTCTAGACCACTGATAAAGCAAACTAAGACTTTCAATACACCTTACGATCGACCTACACCCCCATAAAAACCCCACAGTACACCCATGGGCCCAGAACACTATTTTCCATTCAGCAATGAGATACTACCACTATTGTGAATTTGTTCGTACGTAGATAACACCACTTGGATCACCAAACCACACATGTTAACCCCATGAGCTTCAAATGTTGCTACAGAACTATCTTACTGAACTTAGGTACATCTCAAGGTCCACTACCACCAACAGCCTATGAAACAATCTTCAACAAAACCACAATTGTTTTCGGTGATTCTAAAACGGTATATATATTTTAGGACCACCAAGACAACCCACCAATCGCTTCTATATGCCATATGACTATATATACCAACGTTTTTGACCAATCAATGCGTTCTCATAACCACATTCATTGCCACGCATGCATTTAGTATGTCCAGTGTTCCACTTATTTCACCACTCAGGCTAGACTGTGCAAGTCTACACTCAGGCCTTCACTAGTCTTTAGATACCTTCGCCATCACTCATGCTTTCATTTGGTATGCACAGCTGCACCGTTTAGCAGAAATTCAGTCCGCCAATAGGACCGCCCACTAACCACTGCTGTTTGGGATCTTTTAATAATACCAACACATCACTTCTACGTATATGAGAACTAAGGCAAACACCAAACAGCCACTATCACTATTGCCGAGGGTTTTAAACACTTCACAGGTACCACTGATAACTCAAAAACACCTCCACACCGATGTACTTTAAATGACGGGTCTAAGACTATCACGGCAGCCGTAGGACCAGCAATATACATACATAGCTACAGAGACATTAAGTGCACTACCAACACCACCTCCAGACCACACAATTACACGCAATATTACTAATCAATGCCAAGACCAGCCCAGTACGTCCATTGGACAAGATCCACGGCCGATCAGACCTTTGTTGGCCCTTCAAGATCAAATTAAAGCGATTCATAAAGTTCATTTCCACAATCACAGATACTTTTATGGTCACAAGCAGTGTTTATTGATAGCGAAAAGACACTCTAGTACCACTTGATACTGCTGACGACTTTAGGGCCTGGTCACTGACGACTTTAGGGCCTGGTGGTCCTAAAGCCGTCAGTCACAACCCACTGCTCCAAATCGGTATTTTTCCATAATCTTCGTATAGTTTACGATATATTTCTTAAATTGACATACTAGATGAATGGTTAAGCTTCCCTCTGCTTAAATGCATTCGAAGCCAGTCCTTGTATGTAGCCCGTGGCAGTAGCTGAAATGCGCCAAGGTGACGACTTTAGGGCAGCGTACGTTACTGGTAAGTAATGAACTGTCAACTGTCAACTAACTTTATACTGGTAAGTACTTTATTCTGCAAGAAAAGAAGTTGACTATCTACATCAGAAGCGCCGCTTTAAAGTACAAGTAGCTCGTCGTATCAGAAGTTGAGCACATAAATAGTTTGCTTTTATAACAGTTGTAAAAATGGAATTTTTACCTTCCTGTTTGCTTTTTCAGTCCTATTGATCATTTAATTTTTTTAACAAATGCACATAATATCTATTTACATATACATGAATGAATGGCTTCTTAAATTAACATTTAACAAGCTAAGACACCGCGCTATCTGTGACCTATAATGACTATCAATGTGAATAGTATATTTTAACCGATATATATAATTGTTTTCTGTAACGGTAAAAGTACAGAAACAACTTAAGGCGAAACAAAAAGTCTTGCTTCTGGAGCTATATAACCCAGCAAAGCCGTGTAGTCATCAGGATAACATGTAACATATACCCCCCTTATACGTACCCCACTTTTATATAGCAAAACTGGGGTATGCAGGGGTATACCTATTTTTTCTAATTTTTGCTCCAAAACATTGATTGTGGGTACTCGGGTACTCGTTAGAACCGCCTCGCCGCCCTGGCGAGGCGGTTCTAACGTGTACCCACAATCTATGTTTTGAGCAAAATTCTAAAAAATATCGAAAATTTTCTAGACAAATTTTCAATTTTTAAAGTAAAAATAATCTCCGTATATTGCGTGGGCATGCTTTCGTAATGTTTAACCGGCCCTAAAGTCGCCAACTTGACGCATTTCAGCTCCTGTCAAGAGATTCACACTACTGGCTTTGAAAACATTATAGCAGAGGGAAACTTAATCACTCATTAATTCAACGAATGTGTAGTAAACTACCTGAATACCCATTTTAAAAAGAGGCTGGGAATGACGGACGACTTTAGGACCATTAGGACCTCAAGGACTTGGCCCTAAAATCGTCAGCAGTGTCTATTAGTGTTTAAAAACAAGAGCGACGCTTCGCTATATCCAAACGTACCGCTTGTGACCCAAGAAGCGTGACCTTATTGGTCGTGGCCGGTTCTTGCCCGATAGACGCACCGTTTGAGCATTGGAGTAGCTCTCAGATGATGATGTACTAGTAGTTGTGTTAACAGTCACAGATGTTAACGGTGTATCTCTGTACGTAGCTATGTAAGTAAACTGGTTAAAATAAGTTGAATATTTTCCATAGACTTAATACTGTAAAAATGCTATAGTGCTCGAGAAAAAATATGGTCGTAAGCTCTTAATTTAAGAAAAGCTATATCTTGTTCCATGAATGCAAGGGAAGTAACTGCAAACTGTGTTCAGTGATTATTATTATTAGTTTATTTGCAGGTCGCAATGCGTGGATTTTTATGTTATAAAAATATAGATAAAAGTTTTGTAAGTAAATTACTATAAAATGGTAGTTCAAATGCAAAAGCTTAAACACGATGTTATTTCAAAGTTTACAAACTGCATTTTTATTGAAATTGCTTTATTATATACAATGCCGAGTCCGTTTCCTAGTGAGAAAAAACACCTAAATGACCACCTGCAATTAAGCAGAACTTGAATCTTTTAGGGCTCACAACGTGAGCTTCCCTCAAACAATAGTCGTCCATGAACCACGCACCCATAGATGTTACAGAGCTGCATTATGAACTAAAATATAATATATGTTATGAATGTGCGCTTTCATATACTTGAGAAGGTACAATTCTTTTGTTCTGGTTTTTGTAACATGTGGTCGCCAGTTTAACACAGTGACTATGTTTGCTTTTATTTATTTTTTTTTCCTCATAAAATCGAGGATGTCACCAGTAAAAATGGTAATCGGCGTTGTCTCCAGTAAAGACGTTAATCGGCGTTCTAGTAAAAGTGATTCATTTATTGTAACTCAGCACCAAAGTAGTTCGCAAAATAATTTGATGGTCTTTGAGTTATTTATTCCCTTCTTCGAAGCTGGTGTTCCAACAAGGCCAAAGTCGGCGAAATACAACTAAAAATTGGACAATTTGCTGGTAAAATATCAAATTTTAGTGATTGTTCCACGACAAATTTACAGATATGTATTAACTAAATTGCATCTGATGTTTGTGCCAGTATTTCGTTGTGTTAGTGCCCGTCATTATCGATTTGAATGGAAGGAAAAGATGGGTACGCATTTAATCATTAAAATATGAAGGATATATTTCAAGATACGTTTGAAAACCTCAACCTGTTCAAGTTATGGTATTTATTTCCCTGTAAAGCGTTTTGAAAGACATAAAACCAAGAAAAAACAAATTAAAGTATACAGAATGCTGTAAAATCGTCTTCATGAACAGGAATATCATGCATGTGAACTATTGTATTACATGTATTTCATAGACAGTTTGTATTATTTTATATCAAACATTTTCACTGCAAATATCACAAACACACAAAATTTGAGTAAGCAACTGTTAAGAAAGGACGAGAGAATGTGACAATAATCTTCAGCGTAAAACAATTAACAAAAACAAAAACTTTAATACATGCGTTCTATAAGGACTATATTGCTATCATTCTAATGATTAAATTCGTAACCGAAATGTTGACACAGCTTTTAACCACATATGCATAGAATGCATTGGCCAGAGGCAACGAAACTGTCACCAGACCTCACACAATGTTAAAATCATCTGCGCACTGTATTGCTTTCCGTTAATATGGACGTAATGAGCGGAAATCTAAAAAATATCCCTGCGACTGGCCCACATTTTCGTCGTGTACAATGCAATCCCAACATGTGTTTTGGGGTAGGGAATAAAAATCATGATTATAAAGAAAAAATTCTGGAAATCCTTTGGGGTCCAAATAAAGCAATGCCTAACTAATAAAATAGCATTGAGAGCATTATAATATTTGTCTTCGAATCGAAATATTTTACTCGGAAACACGAGCTGCAAAAGTTTGTTTACCTTTTGTTGGTCATCTGATGCGAAACCG
This sequence comes from Rugalucina vietnamica, assembly GCA_964017185.1. Classification (NCBI taxonomy): domain Eukaryota; kingdom Metazoa; phylum Mollusca; class Bivalvia; order Lucinida; family Lucinidae; genus Rugalucina; species Rugalucina vietnamica. Next base: position 47,603,489 of record OZ024874.1, read on the forward strand.
GAAGGACATGAAGCGGATTTCCTTTCTTAACCGCAGTTACGCATTTAAAGGTTTGTTAGCCGTGCTATATTGTGCTCGCTGCTTTTGGTTTTGTGTGTGAAAAGCCGGACGGCTACCTTGTTGGGAAAGAGCTAGTCATTCGGCTCTTCTAGTGTGTTGTCTGATAAACAGTTTGCTATGGTTCATGTATTTTCTTTCCCACTTGGTGTCTTTATGTTGGGATTTTAAATTCAATTGCATCGATTCCTGGTCCCTCCATTCTTATGTTCTTATCGTAGAAAATGACGTCTTCATTTCAATTCTTCGCTAATGTAACGCATAGAATCAAACCATCAGGAAAACATGTCCGTGCAATGAATACCCCCTTAAACCCCACTTTTATATAGTAAAACTGGGGTTTGCAGGGGTATACCTATTTTTCTTATTTTTGCTCTAAAACATAGATTGTGGGTACTCGTTAGAACCGCCTCGGCGAGGCGGTTCTAACGTGTACCCACAATCTATGTTTTGAGCAAAAATAAGAAAAATATCAATTTTCTTCTGAAAATTTTCAAAATTTACAACTTAAAAAAATTCTGTATATTGCATGGGCATGTTTTCGTAATGCGTTTTTTGGTGTCAGAAGACAGTCTGACTACAATACATTGAACACATCATTTACACCTGATTTAAGCTTGGCGACAAATTAATGGTGCATCCGTGAGCGTAAATTTACGATTACTGCTGATACTGTTTAGACTTTCCGTTAGTAATGATCTATGGCTACAAGCCCATAACATACTTTTGGTTTGCAAATCAAAACAAACCTCCGTTGCAATTTATCGAAAATCACCATCGGCACGATTACGACAAAAGGAACAACGCGCTCAACTACCATTGCTAGTTGCGTCAGGTATAATAAACAAAGAAGACAATTACCTAAAATCTAGCATTTAAATTGAAATCTCGAGAAAGTGGTGCCTTTCTAAAGTGGCATACATGTAGCTGTTCTGTCATATTAAATTTGCCGAGACACTTTCTTTCTAAATTTGGTAAGAAAATGCAAAAGTTGCACATTTTGACACAGCTACAGTAATTTACCTTTTTTCGGAAAACATTATTTTTGTACTTGCCCGATAAACTGGTGCTTTTATTTGTAACGTTGTCGAATAGAGGCTGTTACCAGTGACAAAAATCCTGTCAGCAGCAGACTCGAAAAATAACTGGTAAAACAATCAGATTTTGGGGATACCTCCCTTTCATTTAAAATCAGGACAATTGCCAAAATCACATTATGATATTTCATTTATTTTTTTTTTGTGTGTGTGTTTTTTTGTTTTTTTTTCTTTCTTTTCAATTGTTTTTTCTTTACTTGGGATTGTACAGTTTTATTCACAGCTTTATTACTGACAATTTCAGTCCAAAACTGTCAAGGAGTTATAAATCTAAAGTGGTTTAAACAGTGCCGATGGGATTTTCATCAGGATAACATGTCCGTGTATTGAATACCCCCTTAATCCCCTCTTTTTACGCTATGTAAAACTGGGGTATGCAGAGGTTTACCTATTTTTTTTTTGTTGTTGTTGTTGTTTGTGTTTTTTTTGCATCAAAACATAGATTGTGTGTACTCGTTACCTCTCCGAGGCGGTTCTAACATGTACCCACAATCTATGTTATGAGCAAAAATAAGAAAAATATGTATCAAACATTTTCTGCTGCAAATTTTCATTTTTTACAACTTAAGAAAAATCTATATATTACATGGGCATGTTTTTGTAATATAATGACATGTATTTTTACTGACTAAACTTTTGCCTGTGAGCATATGTTGCCTGAAGAAACAGCGTACATTAGCAGAAAAAATTAGAAGTTCAGAAGAGTGTTTATGTCCTGCTCAACAACTTTTCAGTCTAGTCGAGTCACTGCTTCCTGGTTATTAATCGGTACTACGACAGTTTGTGTGTCTTGCTCAGAAACACAACTCAGCGCCCAAACAGGATTCGAACCATTACTCTCAAATTAAAGTCAGACTTTCTAGGCCAGCAATGGAATTGAGGTATAATAATGCAAACAAGAAACGCTGTAGGTGTTTAAAGATGACACATGCAACTTGTATGTGATATGCGCTACCCTTGGAGGATGATCAGGCTTTTTTGCTGTTTGATTTTGTTTGTGTTGAGGCTTAACGTCCCAGCCAACAATTGTTCAGTCATGTCGGGACAGAGCCAACGCTTCCTGGGTTTAACCAGTACTGTAGGGAGTTAATGTGTCTTGCTCAAGGACACACGATAACGCCTGTGGGAATCGAACCCAGGACCTCTCGATTCGGAGACTGACGCTACCACAACGCCACCGCGCTCCCTTTTTGCTGTTTGAAGTTATTGTTTTTATTATAATAAAATTAACCCTTTACAATAAAACGCAATGTTTTAATGTTGGTTGATTTGGAAATACAAGAGGACCAATGGTCCTGTAAACGCTCACCTGAAACCTGAGATATATACCAATAAACTTGTTTGACTAGAATGGTAATATACATGTATATAACCCCAGGGCCGGGTCAGAGCAACCCCTGGAGTCAATTTCTTTTTCAAATCATAAAACTTCAGTCCATTTGCCAATTTACTGCAAGCTTTGCCCTTCAAATGACATTTTAACAATTTTCCCCATTCAAATGTATGGGCGACCTATGTTGACCTTGCCATAAAATAGGTCAAGGCCATCCAAGGGTCATGATTTATATAAATTTTGTAGAGCACCATTGCCTGATGCTTCATGCCAAGTTTCAAAATCATAGGCCTTCTGGTTCTGGAGAAGAAGATTTTTAAAGGTTTTTGCTATTTATAGCCATGGCAGCCATCTTGGTCATGTGACCTTGACCATTTATACAAACTTTCATTGCCCCTTCTTAATAATCCTCCACATAAAGTTTGGCTTTATTTGGCCAAGTGGTTTCAGAGAAGAAGATCTTTGAATATCACTGTAATATACATGTATATTGCCCCGGGGTGGGGGCAGACAGACCCCTGGGGTCCAAATTTTTTCAGAATCATCAATCTTAAGTCCATTATTTCCTGCAAGTTTTTTTCCTACAAATGACATTTTAACACTTTTCCCCATTCAAATGCATGGGCGACCTATGTTGACCTTGCCGTAAAATAGGTCAAGGTCATCCCAGGGTCATGATTTATATAAACTTTGGAGAGCTCCAGTCACTGATGCTTCACACCAAGTTTCAAAATCATTGGCCTTCTGGATCTGGAGAAGAAGATTTTTAAAGTTTTTTTTTTATTTATAGCCATGGCAGCCATCTTGGTCATGTGACCTTGACCATTTATATAAACTTTCTTTCCCCCTTCCGAAGGATGCTCCGTATGAAGTTTGGCTTTGATTGGCCAAGCGGTTTCAGGGGAGAAGATGTTTCATTATTATGGAAATATGCATGTATATAGCCCCAGGGCAGGGGCAGACAACCCCAGGGGCTAAAATTTTCCTTTAACATTAATCTTCTGTCCATTTGCCTATTCCCAGTAAGTTTTACCCATTAAATAGCATTTTACCATTTTTTCCCATTCAAATGCATTGGCGACCTAAGTTGACCTTGCCGTAAAATAGGTCAAGGTCATCCTAGGGTCATGATTTATACTAACTATGATGGGCCCCCGTCCCCGATGCTACATACCAAGTTTCGTTGAAATCGGCCCACTGGTTCTGGAGAAGAAGATTTTTAAAGGTTTTTGTTATTTATAGCCATGGCGGCCATCTTGGTCATGTGACCTGGACCGTTTATATAAACTTTCGTTCCCCCTTCCTAAGGATGCTCCACATGAAGTTTGGCTTTGATTGGCCCAGCGGTTTCAGAGGAGAAGATCTTTGAAATTGTGGACGGACGACGACACACGACGGACGGACGCCGGAGCATGGCCATCCTATAAGCTCACCTTGTGAGCCTTTGGCTCAGGTGAGCTAAAAAGTTAACAGCAGTAGAAAAGGTGATATGGTGACGGCATCTCGGTTTAAAGACGAGAATCGAACCTGCGACCCCTGGTTTACAAGGAGAGTGGCTTTACCACTACACCACAGAGGCTTCTAGAAAGTAGTAAAAGAAACAAATAGATCTATAAACATTAACAGTTTATTGATATAAGACTACTAAAATGTTAGAACACTTTCAAAACAGTATTAGCACAAAACAACAATAGACTTTAGCAAATGTCATAATGATTTATAAATTCATCAAATAGAGCTCATCACGGCCACCAATCCAGTTCTTTCATAGTAAAATACAGTTGCAGGATTTACCGCAAATAAATTTGAGCCTGTGCATGAGAAAACCAACAATTTGCATAGGCGAAAACAAAGACGCAGATCAGCTTCGCGGTAACCGCGAAGCTGATCAGCGTCTTTGTTTTCGCTACACGGATAGTACATTTCCTCCTCTACTTATTCCCAAATTTTCATGATTCTGGGTTTCTTCTGTGACTGTACAGGCCGGTTTGTGTCAGACCTGGTCGGAAACCCAAATTGTTGGTTTTCTCATGCACAGGCTCATTTCTTATCATTGTACGTATTTTGCTATAAAGAGCTGGATTGGTGGCCGCATCTATGTGATTCTGTAAATAATGTGAATACAATATTGCATATAGATTTCATCATTTTGTGCTTTTACAGTCGAAAAAGAAATGCTTTAACATTGATACCATCAAAAATATCAGAAATATATGCATGTGATAATGCATCAAAGTTGTTGGCTAGTTGACACACAACTGAAATCTCTTGGAGCAGTCTGATTATTTTCAGACTTTTAAAAATGTTTTTGGTTCATGATGAACAAGCCAGGTCATGATCAATGGCCTTCACAACACTTCAACAGCAGTTTGTCAGTACTCTTTTCACATTCTTTCACTTTTAACTTACAACTGGTATGACTGAACACTGCTGAGGTACACTCATACATTATTCCAGTTTCTCTCTACACATACATACACACTTTATTATACTTTTAGTAGCTCCCACCAACAAAAAGAATTTTTTAAAAAAATTTACTCTTCCACTAAACATGCCAAATGAATGTTTAGTCAATAACGGATGAAGCATAAATTACATTCATGCCAAGAGATATGAAAAATGAGTTGAAAAAAAAAAGTGATAAAATGACAGAAGTGGATTTCAAACAAAGTCAAAGACCCTGAGCATTTCAGAAAATTTGCCTATATACCTGGGGCCAGTTGTTCAAAACTTTGTTAGCTTAACAACATGGTTAAGACCTCAACTTGTTAAGTAAATGCTGAATATATAAGCACTGATGCAATGCAAAGGTTTCAACAAAAATAACAGTGTATTTGTAATATTGCCATTTGAAATTTTAACAAATCGTTAACTAACGACATCGTTAATTTTGAACAACTGGCCTCAGTATGCGAAAATTTTGATTATAAACAAACTCATGCCTCTAATCGTCAGTTACATGGAAGCAGTACAATTTTACTTTGTCTCCAAACTTTGATGTGCTTATTTGATGCCTCTTGGAAAATTATTTGTACTACTTATAGTTGTTACCCTCTATTAAATAAAGACTTTACTTACTTTTTGTAGTTAGTTTTTGTTTTATAATAATACTTATTTTGTTTGTTTGATTCATGGTTTAATATACCAGTGAACAGTTTAGAGATGAAGCCTCCATTTTGCTTTTGTGGATATTAACCAGTACTGTGGGGGGGTTGATGTGCATTGTGACATAACCCAGTATAAGCATGGAGGTATTATAGCCTCATGGTATAAGTAGGATCAGAACCCATAACCTCTAAATTCGGAATTCAAGTCTCTACCACTAGGCCACCATGCTTTTTCAAGCTTTCCAAAAGACGGTTAACAAGACATATTTGAACAATATCCCTACCTAGCCTTATCATGGTAGACAAGAAAATTTACATGTAAAATACAGCCTATGAATTGTGCTGTTAACCTGCCTAAACAAAATATTTACTTTGACATAAGTACTAAAATGGCACACTAATATTTTGAGCAATTTAAGAGACAATAAATGACATGTTAACAACCATCTCATTCAATGAACCATCCAAAACGTATCATGATCTATGGAGAACAGAATGGGTCAGGGTGTAATAAGCGGACTGGACCATCCAGGTTACCCAAAGTGGAAATCAATCGCTGCATTTATCCTTGAACTATGTCATGAAAAATGTCCATACTTGCATTAAGTGAAAAAGGTTAAGATCAGATCAGATCATGGTGACCACACGGATGACAGAAGTAGTAATTTCTCTCTTTCTCTAAGCTGAAACTTACTAGGCTTTTCAAATACAATTGGTAGAACCCCTCTACTTTTAAAACTTGAAATTTCAAGCCTGCCTCTAGAATTCTTCTGTGACCTTTGACACTGGTTTGTGTCAGACCTGGTCGAAAACCCTAAAGATTGATTTTCATGTGGCTAATATTATTGTAATTCAATTCATTCAGCGGCCAAGTCCTTATAAGCAGATTTCCTTTCTTGCATGCCAATTTGTTTTTTCCTTCTATAGCACTACAATAGAAAATTGTTTTCAGGCAATACTTCAAGATTTTATCTGTCATAAGGTGCAGGGAAACAAATAACACCTGTATTTAGTGGTAAATGAACATTGATATTATGTCGCCACTAAAAATGTGGTTCAAATATTTCTTATTTGAAAGCGCCAGATATATTCCTACATCTACATGTACTATTAAAAATTCTAATGAACTTGAGAATGTAATGCAATGCCTGATTGGATATCGTCAAAAATTTTTGATAGTATATCGTATATCCTGCAATATACCGTCAAAAATCCAACATCTTGTGCAATGGCACTTGTGTCTGGTTAACGTTGTGGCTATATGTCACTCTTGATACTCCTGTTTCGTGCAAAAACAATGCATTTTCAATGTTTATTGTTAAAAAGTACATCAGAATGGGGAAAACAATATTCATTTTTTTCATTTGAGGTGGTATATTGTCCTATATACGGTCCAAAATCATGTGGCTCCGCTAATGCATCGCTGTAAAACAAAATTTCCAACCATATACCGCCCCAAATGAAACATTTGAATACAGTTATCCACTAAATATCACCACCCAGCTTCTGATGTAGAAATAAGATGTTAACCTTTTACTTATCACCCAAAGTCTACTGTCAGAGATTCAATTAAGAGACATGTAATGCCGTTTGATAATATATCTGATGCATAATAACTGATGTCACAAAAAGATATACTTGAATGAATGATAAAAATAAATTGTGTCTATGAATGGTGTTCATGGATGTTTGCTGAAATACTTCAACTTTTCTTTCTGGTCAGGAACAATCTGAAATGGATATGGAGAAATAATGAGCCACTGCATGATAAAACCAACAATGTGGGTTCTGACAAGATCCGGCACAAAAAATGGAATGTTCAGTCACAGAAACAGGCTAGAAGCTCCAAATTTTGTATTTTTAAAGACGAAGAGGGGTTGTATTATGTGTGTGGCAAAAACAAAGACACTGATCAGCTGTGCAGTTACTGCACAGATGAAGGGTGTCTTCGTTTTCGCCTACGAATGTTGTTGGTTTTCTTAGGCAGCAGGTGATATACATGTAACATTTGGATGATAACAAAGTTATAAAAAAAAATATCAGGTTGTGTCAGTTTGGCTGGTGAGATAAAGCAACGCTTTGCATCATCAGGTAGCATCTGAGGTCATGTGCATGTCTGACTTTCTCTAGAAAAAAATATTTTTCCTGGACAAAACTCCTTACAGCAGGTTACCAGTGCCTAGTGCATATTTATTCCAAAAAAATAACTGACAAATGAGCTTCTTAAATCAGCTGATGTCAGATGAGGAAATATTTTCATGGCAAAGATTTATGGAAAAAATAAGTCAACCGTGGGTTCAAAGCAGTTTTCATTGTTTTTTGTTCATTTCCGCATCATTTCACTTATGCGAGACAAGATCAATCAATAAGTGTGGCAAAAACAGGAGCATCCCAAGAAAAAACATATGACACACACACAGCAGAAGTAGGATTGTCTCACATATTCCCTGTACATCTACTGGTGTACACCCTTAGCCTTAGGCCTTTGGGTGTTCATCCCAGTGAAATAAGAGTGGTAATGAAATCAAAGGCCTGAACCCTTCACACACCAAGCCCACCCAAGAAGAGACAGAAAGGTTACCTACCGTATCAGCTCCAGGTTTCCAGCCCGCGGGACAAACTTCACCATGGGTGTCAGTATATTGGAATGCCTGGACCAGTCTCAATGTCTCATCAACTGATCGGCCCACAGGCAAATCATTCATGGTAATCTGGCGTAGCACTCCTTTAGGGTCTATAATGAATAAACCTCTGAAAATAGATTTTATTCTTCCGTTTGAATCTTAACATCCTACTCAACCATTTCTCATTCATGTTAGGATGGAACCAATAGTTTCTGTTCAGTATCAGTAATATGGGTAGTAAATGTGTGTTGCGCAATCACACAACTTGGTAAAGGTACATGCAGGTTCAAACATAGGACTTCAACATTCTGATTTCAGGAAACTAGATTCCCTCTGTAAATATGGATGATACAATAAAAACAAATCCGGCAATTTTGAAATCCTCCAATTAATTAGAGACATATTATAGTTGTACAGGGCAGCCTCATCATAATGCTATCTTTGGGGTCCATAGACCTAGACCATGTTATATGTGAAATCGTGTTTTAATGAGATTACTTACTGTACACAAATAGCAAAGTAAATAACTTGGTAGCCATGACATGGCAATGTTATATTTAAATCTGCATTATAGTGAGATGTCGTATAATAAGGTTGAAGCGTATTGCAAAATGATTACTAAACATAGTAAATTCTGAAAGAGCAACAAACCTTAAAGTATGTCCCAGCTGTTCTAGATATACGCCATACGATTTTGAGATGTCATGAGTCAGATCTGATAACAGGGGATAAGACAGCTCTCCTAGGCCACCCTTATCCTTAGGTGTGTTGATCCTGAAATATATTTGTTTGATTGATTGATTGATTGATTGACTGACTGACTGAATGTTTTAGTACTTTACATCTATGATCAACAGCAAAAGTCTCTGATTGCTACGTAGGGAGTACTGTCAATTATCCTAGCCATACAGTTCTTGGGCAGCTGCAAACCTCCCAGAGGAAGATTAGCAGTATTATTTAGTGCTTGTTTCTTTCATCACCGACTAACCATTTCCTCTTTGTATCAGAGGAAGAGGAAGTAAGGTGATGGATTGTTTTTCATGACAAAATTTTCATAAAAAAATGCTGTTAAATGAAGATCTCAAAAATATTATACAAATTTTATTATCATGTGAATTCAATATATAGGCATTGAACCAACCATGTGTAATGAATCAACAGAACAGCCACAAATTATCTTGCATCTTTCTGATAATGACAGAGATGTCTCAAGTACCTCAACAATGTATTCTGATATTTGAGCCACGCATGGGAAGACCAACAATCTGCATAGGGGAAAACAAAGGAGCACATCAGCTTCGCAGTAACTGCGAAGCTGATCAGCGCCTTTGTTTTCGCCATACGGATAGTACAATTTCTCTACTTTATAAATCCAAAACCATCTTCTGTGACTGTACAGCCCAGTTTGGGTCGGACCTGTTCGGAACCCAAAGGACCTCTGATGGTGGTAATGGGAGTTATAATGTATACATGTAGCTGCCTCAGATTTTAAGAAAAATAAATGTTGGTCAAATGCTTCTGTTTTTGTATACATGTTTGCTGGTAGTCCATAGTTTATGATGTTGGATTGAGGGTTTTGTTTCAATAGATGTACTGCTTTATTTTTGGGGTTAAATTGGCATATTTTGTATTAAACATATAAAAGAAACAGAAAAGTATTTTTTTAACATTGTATACATGTAGCTGCCTCAGATTTTAAGAAAAATAAATGTTGGTCAAATGCTTCTGTTTTTGTATACATGTTTGCTGGTAGACCATATTTTATGATGTTGGATTGAGGGTTTTGTTTCAATAGATGTACTGCTTTATTTTTGGGGTTAAATTGGCATATTTTGTATCAAACATATAAAAAAACAGAAAAGTATTTTTTTAACATTGTTCCAGCAGGTGGTTCTCCTGTTTTCGCCCATCTACTGATTGGTCCATCTCAAAATGAGCTGAAATAATCTTGAAAGGGACATTAAACTGAATCAGAAAAATAAATACACTGAAGGCCGTGTTTGTAACAGGTTTATACAGGTAAATAATATTCATGCAAGGTTGCTCAGTGTGACCAAGTTTTGTCACAATGGGCCGTATCTGGAGAAAATGTTTTTGGTTAAGATCAAACTCTACTGTGCAACACATAGACGATGGATTGAATTTTTGTTAATTAATGACACAATTCTGAGCTGGTTGGTCATCTGGGTCTATGACTTTGCATATAACACATAGCAGGTTTTCTCATGACGTAACACTGCCTGTGTAATGGTTGGTAGTACAATAATACTATACAGGTAACTGCTAAAGGTTTGTACCCAAATTGTTGACGTTGAAATATTTAAATTTTATTTCAATGACACTGTGCATGTTTATCGCACTCAATACTGTGTTGCATGCTCAAAATATGATACAGTAATAGAATTAAAAGACTACAAGCAAGGAAAAGTGAAAATTTTTGTTTTATATCAAGTTTTGACCCCCACCCCCGCTAAAATCGCCGTTTCTACACTATATGGAGGAAATAGTCAAAACTTTTAAGTTATAGGTTCAGAATACATTGGGTTATTGCCCTAACCATATAATACTACCACCAGGACCTTTGAGACAATGTTCTAGTCCTTTGAAAATGGGGCATCAAACCCTCAAGACTGTCACAGATTCTTGCTGTTTTTCTCATGCACAGGCTCATTTGATAAATCTGCGGGTTGTATAGAAAACTTTTCATTCAGTAAACATCTCTGCTGACCTACCATGCCAGATGTGTGTGAGGGGAGTCAACAGAACAGCCCACAATTTCTGTGTTGATCTTCTTGAACTCGTCAATCCTGTCATGGAATGCTACAATCTCTGTGGGGCATACAAATGTGCTGAAATTGAAAACAAGAATGGCTGAGTTTATCAAACCAAGAAAAATCAAATGAGTTGCACTGTCGTATGAAAACACGCTTTTAATTTGGCCCTACTTTCATTAAGTTGATTCAGATTGATAAATGATGATGAAATTATTTATACCTTAGATTTTGTAATTATTGTTGTTACAGGTATTTTGAGGTTTAATGTCCCAGTCAACATTTTTTCCTTTGTTCCATGATTTAGAGTCCCAGTCAACAATTGCTGAACGGCACAACCCATCTCATCAGGAAAACATGTCCGTGCAATGAATACCCCCTTAAACCCCACTTTTATATAGTAAAACTGGGGTATGCAGGGGTATGCCTATTTTTCTTATTTTTGCTCCAAAACATAGATTGTGGGTACACGTTAGAACCGCCTCGGCGAGGCGGTTCTAACGTGTACCCACAATCTATGTTTTGAGCAAAAATAAGAAAAATATCAAAGATTTTCTACTGAAATTTTTCATTTTTTACAACTTTAAAAATCTCTGTATATTGCATGAGCAAGTTTTCGTAATGTACAGTGGACCTCATATTTCCAAGTCTGACGTTCTATAACACACTTTCAACAAGAGATTTAAATGAGCCGCATCATGAGAAAACACTATGCATTTGCAAAAACAAAGATGCAGATCAGCTTTGCAGTAACCCTGTAGCTGATCAGCGCCTTTGTTTTCACACGGATAGTACGATTCCTCTACTTTCTAAATCCAAAATTTCCAGCCTCTAGCCATCTTAAGTGCTTGTACAGGACGGTTTGTGTTGGACCTGTTCAGAAACCACATTGTTAGTCTTCTCGTGTTGCAGCTCAAATGTTACTTACAAGTCTAGTGGGTAGAAGAAGAAGACAAGGTATTTGCCCCTGTAGTCTCTCAGTTTGATGTCCTGGAACTCTCCATTGATCACTGCTGTACCATTCCAATCAGGGGCAGGCTTGGATACTGCAATACAGCAACACGTACAAGTATTACATGTACATTCAAAAACATTTGAATTTTTTTTTTTTACACATTGCTTTGTCAAATTCCAATGTCATATGTGCTGCATCATGAGAAAAACGGAATTTTGCCTATGCGATAAAGATGCAGATAGCTGTGCAGTAACTGCACAGCTGATTAGTGCCTTTGTTTTCGCTACTTGTATAGTACTATTCCTATTTTACTTAAATCCACAATTTCGAGCTTCTAACTATTTTCAATGACTGTACAGGCAAGTTTGTGCCAGACCTGGTTGGAACCCCAAAGACCTGTTTTCTGGCAGATTCAGATTAAATGCCATAGAGAGAAATATTGCATTAGCCTGCTTTTAATCTCACATATCTACTAATGCACTAGCTATTTGTAACCAAGGCCCCCCACCCCAAGGCAGAGCAGGGGATAGCCGTTTAGACCAGTTTTTTGCCCCTGGTGAAATAATGTCATTTGGTGTGTCACCTTAGGGCCTGATGAGCTTCATCCCAGAGTCCTAAAGGAACTGGCTGTGGAATTAGGGCTGGTATTCGCCCATCTCTTCCAGCAGTCAATTGATACAGGTGAAATTCCTAAAGAATGGTCTCTTGCTAATATTTGCCCCGTTTCAGAAGGGGGACAGGTCACTTGCCAACAATTACCGCCCTGTTTCTTTGACATGCATTCCTTGTAAGCTTCTTGAACATATTGTATGCTCAAATATTATGGCCCATCTTGATGAACATGAACTCTTGTCGGACAGGCAACACCCATTTAGGAAATAGCATAGCTGTGAAACTCAGTTGACTTCAGTGATAAATGACTGGGCCAAAATCTTAGACCAAAAAGGCCAGGTCGACACTTTTATACTCGATTTTGAAAAGGCTTTTGATACTCCTCCCCATGAACTCCTTAAAAGCAAATTGTTTATCTATGGAATAGGTGGAACAACACTGAATTGGATAAATGCTTTCCTTTGTTTCCGACAACAAAGGGTAGTGGTTAATGGTATTAAATCGGATTGGGCTCCAGTTGTGTCGGGTGTCCGTCAGGGCACCGTTCTCGGCCTTGCTGTTTTCCTTGTATATAAATGACATCTCAGCAGACATTGAGTCTGAAATAAGACTCTTTGCTGATGATTGTGTTTGCTATCGTGAAATCAAGAATGAAGAGGATACACTGAAACTTCAGAGAGACATTGATCGTTTAGGCAGTTGGGCTAGGAAATGGGGAATGAGATTTCAACCCGTCAAATGCAACATGATGCAGCTGACAAATAAACGGTCTAGTAAGATACAGGCTAACTACACCCTTGAGGGCACTGTACTGGAAAACGTTGAAAGCATAAAATACCTGGGTGTAACTATCACAAATGATTTGAAAAGGAATACTCATATTTCCAATGTCTGTACAAAGGCTAACAGAACTCTCGGATTCTTAAGGAGAAATTTGTATTCTTGTCCCCCAGATGTGAAAGAAGCAGCTTATAAAGGACTGGTGCGGCCGGTCTTGGAATATGGAAGCTCAGTTTGGGACCCTCACACTCATGGCCTCCAGGAAGAACTGGAAAAGGTACAAACTCGTGCGGCAAGGTTTGTGACGGGAAATTATGTTTTTGAAACTGGGAGCATGACTGGCATTTAGGTCAACTGAAATGGGAATCTCTTAAGAAAAGGAGGAAGGATAGTAGACTTATATTGCTATACAAAGGTCTAAAGGGTAAAGCCAGAATACCCACAGATGACCTTATTCCCTAGAATAGGCGTTGTAGAAATCAACACTCTTTGGCTTTTCAGATACCTTCAGCTAGCAAAGAAGCTTAAAAAAGTAGTTTCTTTCCACAGACTATCAGGGACTGGAATGACCTGCCTGATTCACTTATCTCCTCTGCTGAAATGTCTGATGACTGTGTGTCTAAGTTCGCTACACTCATGCGTTCAAGGGACTAATTTCTACCCCATCCGAACCCCCTGGTGAAATAATGTCATTTGGCGTGTCACCAGTAAACTATTCAGATTCAGACCAGTGAACTATTGAGATTCAGATTCAGAGTCAATGCAGGGTAGGGGTGTAATGATATACCGATATATCGGTATACTGCCGTACGGTGCTCGCGGTATGGTATACCGGTAAGCCCATACAAGGATTCCGGTATATCGTAACACAGTACGGGTTTTATACTAACACACAAAATAATCCAAACGAGTACAACCACAGACTGTGTATTTACAATCGGTCCTGCTATTGAATTTTTACAGGTAATTATCGTGAAACCAGTCCAATACATGTGCGTATTTGCCTCCCCTGTTGAGCTGTCAATCATGTGGTTATTTTTGGAACATACATCTATTTCGGCACTTTAAAACAACCTGACGTCGCATAAAAATTTTGCATTTTGTTTACAATAATATCAGTCATAGATGTACTACAAATGTTGTAAAATTGATTCCCATTCTAGTGCAACAAATTTTGGCTTCAATAAGAAATTGAAAATTGACTTTCCTGTTTGTACGATATATTCAATACGCATTGCGATATGCATTTCCCGTACCGCGATATATCGCGATGCGGTTTTAGTGGGCGATACTCAGCCCTGATGCGGGGGAAATACCAGGGGTTTGCTCATTTGCTTTAACCTTTAGCATGCTGTAGGCGACTGCGGTCACCCGTGGAATACCTATCTGTGCCAACTAGAGGCGACTGGGGTCGACAAGAAAAACCGCTTTCAAATTTCCCGCACTTTTCGCCCACTGCCTACTTATGAATATTAATGAGCGATGCCCAGACAATTGCGCATGAAAACAACATGGCGGCTTGTGGTTTTGGGACCGATTTGTCGGCCGATTTTGATCGGATTTTCGTTATTTTTGCATTAGAAATGCATTTTCAGCGCTTTTTTCGCTGGTAAATGGAAAATTGGGTGCATTTACACCCGAAATATGACATCGTAACGGTACGTATGATGAATTTTTACGCTAGAAATTGGCGTAACAAAGACTTCCGAAACCGAAAGTAGATTTGTTTACTGCGTTTGTTGAATTTATTCAGCTGTTTTTATGGCTCAAAAATTAAGAAAACACGGAAAAAAAATTGGAAAAAACGTCAGTGGGCTGCCATATTGATTTCACTATATTGCTCAGCATGCTAAAGGTTAAATAGACGAAAAGTGTTGTGAAATGAAAAGATAGCAGGGGAAAAACAGCACTGGTTTTATGAATGAGTAGTCCCTGCAGGATGGCACTTTTAGCGCGGATTTGCTGGACTAAAAGTCCCCGCTATTCCCCAGGGATGGCGTAGAACTTTACAAATGACCAGTGCATAACAATCTAAGTCATCATTTTTCATTCCTCACTCACTGTCTGTCATTCTTTTAAATCTCACTTTAATTTTGTAATAGGTCTGAATAACTAGGGTCATTAACTTGTGTCTAAATTTGCCGTATTTTTCAATATTTGTTTCAGTTAAATTTATTTACACTGCAGGCTACCATTTTATGACATCAACCGAACTTTTCCATAAGCCGTTCTGTGATTGGTCACTTTTGGACATTTTGAACCAATCAAGAACGTTGTTTCGTACATTTGCACTTTCTTGCTAAGATGAATAATCCGCTTGTCTGGTTATACAAAAGTTATCTTTCTTTATTTTAATGGCGGTTTATTCAAATAGTGCTGAATTAGCATTATTTCTATAAATTCTGTTATTAGCTATTTTAGTAGCATTTTATATTTTCCTGAAGGCATATTTAGTTAATCTTTATATCAGGGTTGATTTTCATCAACTTTCATTCAGTAACTTTCATAAATTAAGAGTGTCGCTTTGCTCTGCATAGCGAAGTTGGTTCACACTATTTTCACTTGAAATGACAGGCATATTAAATGATAGGTTTAAATTGAAAGTGTGGTCCTTCTATCGCTTGTTCCAGCGTCTTGTTTGGGGTTATCGGAGGTAAATCCGCTGATACCTGTCATCGAGCACTCACGAGTGCTCGTTCCTTCTTACTGAACGAATCTACTATAGATTCGAAACTTTTTTAAATAAAAACCGAGTTTTCATTAACTCGACGTTTTCTAAATTATATTTTTTTTTCTTTCTCTTCTGCAATTTAGGAAATAAGGACAATTTTTGGCTTCATATTTTTTGGCTTTCGCATCTTGCATTTTTCATTCGGCTGACAGTTCAAACGGTTAAATTAGGAAACAGTGTATATTTTTTTTCTCAACCATTTTCACATTTCATCGCCTAATCACGCCATCTATTTTGAAATTCCTTGTCTAAAATTGAATAAAATTGAAATCTTTTGAATTGTATTTCTTGTGTAGCGAACGCATTCAGACTCTAGTGATCGAACCTCTATACGATACACGGGAGTGCACTTATTGTTAAGTGTACTCTGGGTGGCTCAGTATTCGTCTGGTGTCTGTCCGTCTATCTCTGGCGTTCGTCCGTCTGTCCATCTCTGGTGTCCGTGCGTCCGTCCATCTTTGGCGTCCGTTCGTCTGTCCGTCGTAGCCAGACTTCAGACCACCTACCACAATTTTTTTAATTTTATTCTCTCGCATGTATCCCTGCACATAATACTCAGAAATGAGGGTGTCAGAGTATCTATAGATAGGTAGATAGGCAAGTACGAACTGACGTTGCGCGAATCGGCCTGAGCTTACTGATTGCCTGACTCCACTGGATTGTGTGCCCTATGCTTCTTTGACCTTCTTGTGGTCCACAAGTTTCCTGGGGATAAACCTGACCACCAGGAACTGAGTGACACATCTGTTCACCATTGCAAACAGCAAAAGAAATCAAAGAAGCAATGCAAAACAAGACGATTTTCTCCATGGTACACGTCGCCGGTAACTGATTACCAGATCATGTAGATTTATTGACTCTAACACAGTCGTAATATTGACGACTGTCTTGAACGGAATGTCATGTGATAAAACTCAGAATTACCATTGGTTGAAAAATCGATACCGACGGCTGTTCCATTTATCCAATATATTGTACCAGGTAGAAAATCGCCCTGGTAAATATTGGTTTTCTAAAGTCTCTCGTTCTCAAGAACGATAACTTTGAAAGAGTCAAGTAGATTTATATCGAGCTGGAAGCCAGCAAGATATGAAGTGCGCTTAATGCGCGTAACGAATAAAACATTATGCATCGAAATTGAGACACGCCGATATTTGTTAAATCAAGTCGTTTCGACCTAGGTCATTCACTGTACCTGAACTCAAGTACACTGAAAATTGGGTCAACTCACCTAGTGTGGAATAGTATTCACCATTTTTGCATTATCGACTGGTTTCCTGCTTACAAAAAATCAATATTGGAAAAACAGGTAATCTGGTTATCTGTTTTTCCAATATTGATTTTTCTACAGCTGGGAACCAGCGGATAATTGCAAAAATGGTGAATTGATTCAGAGGCAGAAGTTAGAAAATGTGTAATTAAGGCTAGAGTTCTCACAGGAGTATACATACTACAATCAACTAGACATTCGTTTAATGGTGGAACTATCGATGCAACATGGCAGTTGTGTTGCCTTGAAGATGAGGACATCTATCATCTGGTAACAAGGTGTCCTGCTTTCCACGATATTTGGGTGGCTACAGTGGAGAGGCTGTAGCAGATAGTGCTGGCGTAAATAGGGTGTGACGGATGGTGTACCTACTTTCGAGATTGGAATGTGATCCCTCGAGTATTGATATGCCCAGACTGTGTTACTCCTATGGTACCAGATCTATGTGTTTCACCCCCTCATATTGAAAGAGTGTCAAGGACTTTCTTCTATAAGGCGAACTTAAAGAGATTGCAGTTATTGAAACAACGGGAGTAGTGGTTGCCAACATCCACCCTCAAAATGTACATAGCTTTTATAGACGTTTAGATCATTGTACATAGAAAATTCTACGCCTCCCTGCGGTGCTTCTGAAACAACAGAAAGAACATACTGAAGAAAGAAAGAAAGAAAGAAAGAAAGAAGGAAAGTATCGTTTCATCATCGATCTATTTGTCGAGGCGCCTGTTCAGCAGGAAAGGTAATGAATGAATGAATGAATGAATGAATGAATGAATGAATGAATGAATGAATGAATGAATGAATGAATGGACGATCGATCGATCGAAGGGCAAAATTAACGCCCTAATAAACAGTAACTGTTGTGGTCAGGTTGGGAGGTAGTCTCAACATATATCCCTGAACACAATTGCAGAATCCTGAATATCTTCATGTGATGCGATGGGTGGATAAATTTTGAATTTGGCAAAAATTCATAATGGGTTGACTAGAGACATGTGCTATTGTGCATAATTCTGCACATTGGAGCTGAAGATCTTTTTAAATTCATCAGGGGTCTTGGCTGAGAGAACTTAACAGGGGAAACTATCTCTCAGTGGGATTGTCGTAATAAAGAAGAAAATCTCAGGGCATTTCACATGTATTTTATTTGTACTCGACACCAAATTAAGCCTCTTATTTCTTCTTATTTTTCAATTTGCTCCACTCCTGGAGTTGGTACATGCTGAGTAGCATCTCGGTTCAAAGGCCAAAATTTGCCTAGGCGAATCTTGAATTCGTTGAGGCAGTGCATTTACTACACTCTCTGTCAATGAATTCTTTGTGTTCACAACCCTGGTACTGAAACTGTTAGTCCTCTCCATTATACATAATTCGTTTGAATAGTTTGAAATTATGACCCCTTGTTTGAGTATACTGTGCTCTTTTGAAAGAAAAATGCCTTTACCTTACCGGTCAATGCCATTTAGAATCTTATATGTTTGTATTGGTATTTCTCAAGTTTGGTACTGGGATCAGAGAATAGTATCTTTTTAATAGGTATTGTACCATCAATTATTAGATATTGCTGACGTTGCTGGTTTTTCTCCATCGGTCTGTTGTCTGTTCTTTTACCACTAGGGACCAAGGTTATAAGTCATGCTCAACTCAACTGAGACTGAAACTAAATTTGTCCATATTATTATTATAATCTTTATTTCCTCCATTGATGGCATTTTAACATTTATGAGTAGGATAGATTTTCGTCTCAATTGTTGCAGCTTGAAAACAGTTAAATAACCTTGGGGCCTGGTCTGAGTTTGATTATATATATATATATATAGTTATGGCAGAAAGGAACTAATTATTCGAGATGCGGGCGAACCAGTGCATTGTATATTGTATGCAGATCCCTTTGTTGGAAATGCTAAATTGCGCCGAAGTATCTATCTATTTTCAAACAATGAGTCAATCATAAAGTAAACCCAATGTCCTAGTAGCGTTACTTATTTTAAAGATATGTTGACCCCAACCCAAGTTGTCTGAATCTGAATCTGAATAGTTTAATGGTGACACGACAAATGACATTATTTCACCAGGGGGTTCGTATGGGGGAGAAATTAGTCCCTTGAACGCACGAGTGAAGCGAACTTGGACACACAGTCATCAGGCATTTCAGCAGAGGAGACAAGTGAATCAGGGAGGTCATTCCAGTCCCTGATAGTCAGTGGAAAGAAACTACTTTTGTACGCTTCTTTCCTAGCTGAAGGTATCTGAAAAGCCAAAGAGTGCTGATTTCTACAACGCCTATTCATTGGGATAAGGTCATCTGTGGGTATTCTGGCTTTACCCATTAGACCTTTGAATAACAATATAAGTCTACTATCCTTCCTCCTTTTCTTAAGAGATTCCCATTTCAGTTGACCTAAAATGCCAGTCATGCTCCCAGTTTCAAAAACATAATTTCCCGTCACAAACCTTGCCGCACGATTTTGGACCTTTTCCAGTTCTTCCTGGAGGCCATGAGTGTGAGGGTCCCAAACTGAGCTTCCATATTCCAAGACCGGCCGCACCAGTCCTTTATAAGCTGCTTCTTTCACATCTGGGGGACAAGAATACAAATTTCTCCTCAAGAATCAGAGAGTTCTGTTAGCCTTTGTACAAACATTGGAAATATGAGTATTCCATTTCAAATCATTTGTGATAGTTACACCCAGGTATTTTATGCTTTCAACGTTTTCCAGTAAAGTGCCCTCAAGGGTGTAGTTAGCCTGTATCTTACTAGACCGTTTATTTGTCAGCTGCATCATGTTGCATTTGACGGGTTGAAATCTCATTCCCCATTTTCTAGCCCAACTGCCTAAGCGATCAATGTCTCTTTGAAGTTTCAATGTATCCTCTTCATTCTTGATTTCACGATAGCAAACACAATCATCAGCAAAGAGTCTTATTTGTCTTTATCATTAACTTAAATCCGTGGTATTTTGTTCTAGTTTTTGTTGATGCAAGGTGTAATCGAAGTGTACTTTATTGCTATTGAGGTTCATGGTCACTCTCATTGTAATCGAGCAACATTCTATTGAGCAACATTAATTTTGGCAACATTGAATGTCAAATCGATCTCCCATTGAAGATAGATATACTGATAGTTATACTGGTAAGTAATGACAACTTAATAAATAATAATAATAATAATAATAATAATAATAATAATAATAATGTGAAACTGCTTTATTATATTAGCACAGCATAAAGGCCAGTTACCCGAACGCGACATCGGTGAGCGACAGTCACTCCACGAGGTGCACGGGCTGAATTCAAGTAATCAAGTTTCACGTGCTGTTCTACACGCCAAAATTAGGACCAGCGGAAGAATTATCAGTTGTTACCTGGATTCCTACAGAAGCAGCTGGAGTTAACCTCACTGTCTGTCGGGATTTGGGTAAGTAACTCAACCGTTCTCTATCATTGCAGAGACATATACAGATACACAATCTTTATCTCAGATCATTGGTAGTGCGGGTGGGGTAGACCTGGACGGCTCCCCCAGACGAGGTTTGAGGTATGTAGAACAACCGTTACGATTTCTACAAATAATAATAATAATAATAATAATAATAATAATAATAATAATAATAATGCGCAATATTTCACTAGAACACATTTGAACGTTCTGCGTCCATGAAAAAGCTATTCGTGGTGTGTTCAGGAAACACAAGCACCTGTCACAGTTTCGTATTTCAATTAAAAATCAATTATGCTATTTTGAATAGTAATATTATTTCTAACAAATGCCAAAATCTATAAATTATTTTGTACGTATATTTTATTTACAAAATAAAAGGTAAAATCTTATTGTTGACGAATATTAGTGATACGAAACTATATCACATCATTGCCAAGTTACCGACCCAAACAATCTGTGACGATTTGGATTTTTCCCAGAGATTTTAAAATTATCCCTGTTATGATACAT
The DNA here is from genome assembly GCA_964017185.1 of Rugalucina vietnamica. Lineage (NCBI taxonomy): Eukaryota > Metazoa > Mollusca > Bivalvia > Lucinida > Lucinidae > Rugalucina > Rugalucina vietnamica. The sequence continues at coordinate 47,624,778 of OZ024874.1, forward strand.
GCAATGACTTCTTGATACTGGTAATTTGTACATCAATTTAGCTGCTACTTATGCATGTAAATAACTTTTAAATGCAATGCTTTTTAATTGACTTTTATGCTAATTAGCATAGCCAATCATTTTCTTCATCCTCAGAACACAAGGAAGTGTCCTTTCTCATTTTAATTAGAACTAGATCATAGAAATATTGCCACATTACATTCAGGTAGTTGCTTATTGTTTATTTCACAGTTGTTAGCGCGTGTCACTGTCAAATACAACAGGCCCGTCCCCGTGTTCCCAAAAGTAGTCTGTCAGAGATACATGATTGAGTGCGGAAGGAGAAGAGCACAAGAGAGGGGCGGGGTTAGTTTAACGGTGCCTCTAAATGCACTCTGTGTGTTTATGGTTCAAATTTTTGTCCTCTTTGTTGAAAACAAAACAAAACAACAAAAACGATCAGTATTAAAGTATTTTAAATGGGAAAGAAAAAAAAAGACAAGTTGGGGTTTGGTTTGAAAATTCTGAAATTTATTTCTGTTTTTTACAGGGTTTCCAAAAAATTTCAACACTTTTAAGATGGATATTTTTGTGGAACCATTTTTAGATTTCATTATATACTGGGTTATTTTTAGAGAAAATAAGAAAATATATTTTTTAGGGATGTCAACGAATGTCGAAATTGGTATTCGAATATTCGCATAGGATATTCGAATATATTCGAATATTCGAATGCTATACAAATCTATACCCAATAGACATTACGATGACTTACTTGGTGGTACATGTATTGATGTATATGCATGGTATCATATCTGGGCTATACCAATGGCGCCATGTAAGAAAATCAACAAATTTTGCACAGACAACTAGACAATCTGGAGATGTTTAATAATGACAAATCTCTGGGGTTCTGTCTGAGAAAGCAACAACACACCATTATTGTCAAGCCAAGATTAAGTTCTGCATGCATGTCGTTGATATCCGCCACCAAGAATGCTTAGGGTCTATTGTAATCGTGTGGCCTACATGTACTTTGCGTAAGGTCTGTTGTGTTGTTCCTAAAGGATTAAGTTGTTAGTCTATTCAACCATCTCAAGTTTTCATATGACACAGCTCAAATTGTAGGACTTTCACACCTTAAAACATTTATTGAAAGCAAGCAATGCTTTCTTCTACAAAGTGTCACTTGAATCAACAAAGTGTCAAACTGTTAATTGAGCAATCTCAATTTGCAAGTGTGTCAAAATATTGACCATCTTGAATTACTCAACAGACAAACTGGTCATATTACTTTTTGACCTTTGGCCTTAAATTTGAGTCCTCCTTTAAACTGATACATGACAATATTGCAGGTTAGAAAATTATGCGAATATTCGAATCCAGAAATCGCATTCGAATATTCGAATGAAATGCGAATAATCGAACATTCGAATATTCGTTTACATCCCTAATTTTTTTGCTAAGTATAGGTTTAAAAACAAATAATTATTACATTTTGACCCTTTGTGAGTCTCATCTGGAGTTGCCACAACAATTGAGCCCCATCTTGAGAAAACCAATAATCTGTATTTGCAAAAACAAAGACACAGTTCAGCTTCACGGTAAGCCAGTAACTGCGACGTTGATCAGCGACTTTGTTTTTTCTATACAGAAGGTACAATTCCTCTACTTTCTAAAACCAACATTTTCAAGCTTCTAGCCATCTTCTGTGACAGTACAGACAAGTTTGTGTCGGACCTCTTTGAAAATCACATTGTTTGTTTTCTCATGTTGCAACTCAATTTTCTTAAGAACTTGATATACTGTTTCACTGAACATATCCTTTTGCGATGATTAATCTAATCATATTAGTTGTCATTTCAATGATTCTATTGTTTTAAGATGTTTTGTGATTCCTGGGCTTTTTTGTTTTTGCACCTTTGGCATGATGACACAAGTGATAATTTTATTAATAAGACGTGACTTATATGGTTATTTATTTAAATAAGACAAAAGACAGGGTGATCGAAAAAAGTATGTGGTATGGCTGAAAGGATGCTCAGACAAAAATGGTACGGTGCTTGCAGAACCTACCACACCAGCATGCTGGCTGTATACATTAATGCAACCTGCCACAGTTGGAAACATTTTCAGAGAAATATCCATGAATGGTTGTCATTGACTATTTAGATGTTCACCATGAGGACCAAATTAATTACTAATTTGTATATAATTTAATGTTATGAACCACTGCAGAAGTTGATGAAGAGGTTAGATGCCTGTAAAATCGATTTAAGACCCCAGTAATAATTTTATATTGCTGTCTGTTCCTAAACGGTACTTTTGTTGTGGTTCTAATTGTTTTATGTTTTGGTGTTGAATTTTTTGTGCTCTTTGTATTAGTACCTGATTGTCACTTTGGCTATTTCCTACCTTGGTTTTTAGGATAGAACATGTATTCTGATTGTGCCCTTTCCTGATCATTGCTTTTACCTTTGAAACCTGAACCCCTTGATTTTTAGTCTGATGCACAAAATTTTAGGCCACCATGTTCTTGTTCTTGAAACTTTCCTGATCTCCCATCATTGAATAAAGAATGAAATTTTATATAATATATTAATCGAATATTTTTCATACCTACGCGACATTTCGTCCAAAATTACACTTGTCGAAAACATCCCCATGCCCAGACCTTAACCCTAACCCTAGTGGTTGGTGGCTCAAAATGTGGACCTATAGGCTAGTCTTCTACGGAATAAATCTTAAAATTTTGCGGTGAATATTTTTGAAGTTACAAAATTTTCAACAAAACACATTTTTGACGAAATGTTATGCATCAATTTTTCATATATCTGGACCTACAAAGTACATGTTGTCTCAATGGTTTCTCTCTCTCTCTCTCTCTCTCTCTCTCTCTTTTAAGATGGAGTATTAAGCTTTTGTCAGTACTTATTTGTTATTTTGGTTGTTTACCACTAGGACTTTGGCTTTGATTGTGCTGGTTCTTGGTCATTACTAACTTGTTTACTTTTCAATTTCATTTAGACTCTGATGCAGGGGGTTCTAGTAGACTGAGCTCATATAAATAATTCAAATTCTTAGATGCGTTCATTAATTCAAATAAACAAAAAATATATTATACATTTTATAAAAGAGAGAAAAGAAAATTTATTTCCGTGAAATATATACCCACTTATATAGAAAAACTGCGGTTTGCAGGTGTATGCCTATTTTTCTTATTTTTGCTCCAAAACAGAGATTGTGGGTACTCGTTAGAACCGAGGTGGTTCTAACATGTACCCACAATCTAGGTTTTGAGCAAAAATAAGAAAAATATCATCTTTAGATTTTCTGCTGAGAATTTTCCTTTTTACAACTTAAAAAATCTCTGTTTATTGCATGGGCATGTTTTCTTAATGGTACATGTACAAAACAATTTTTGTAGCCAAATCACCAGAAACCCCGCTCAATGACCATCTTGAGGCACTTACAATTTGGTATCATTTGTAATTAGCCTCAGTCTGAGCCACAATGTGTACCAAGCTTATGGCAATCATCACCAATTGTGTAGCTCAATTTGTTTCAGACATTTCCCAACATTCATATTTTAGCCCATCTGAACCAAAGGCTCACAGGTGGGCTTATAGTTTACCCATGCTCTGGTGTCGGTCATTGTTGTCGTCATTCACCACAATGTTCAAACATCTTCTCCTATGAAACTGCCAAGCCGATCAAAGCCAAACTTCATGTGGAGCATCCTTAGGAATGGGGAATCACAGTTTGCATAAATGGTTTAGGTCACATGACCAAGATGGCTGCAAGGCCTATAAATAGCAAAAACCATAAATCATCTTGTTCTCCAAAACCAATTGACCAATTTCAATCAAATTTGGTTTGTAACATCATCGACTAATAGTTTTTATAAATCTTGACCTTTGGTGACTTTGGTTGACTTTGACCTATTTTACGCGAGGTCAGATTTGGTCCTATATGTTTTTCAATGGGAGAAAATTTTAAACATTCAATTTTTCAGACAGTTTTGTAGCCAGTGACCTGAAAGTTACACACAACTTATTGAAGTTACATGTATTTGAGTTTTCAAGGTTTGACCTTGGCCAAAGGTCATTTACATATTAATTTAGCATTAAAACTTAATTTTCTCAGAAACTGCTTTGCCAATCAAAGCCAAACTTTATATCATGGGGCCTCTTTTTGAAAGGAGAAACAAAGTTGGTACATATAGTAAGATATCTTAATGTAGTAAGATATCTTATAAAAATCAATATTAAGATATTACACATCAGATATCTAAATTGATATATCAGCTATCTGAAATAAATAAGATATCTGATTTAACATATAAAATATTGTATATACAAATGATAAAGCTTCATTGGTATATCATATTTCTAAATCAACACATAAGGTATCTTATATGATATTTGAGATATCCTTTTAAACAAATAACCTATCTTAATTATATATATATATATATATATATATATATATATATATATATATATATATATATATATATATATATATATATATATATATATATATATATATATATATATATAAGTATCGAAGATCTTATTTAACATATTAGCTATCTTATATAGATAAAAAAGAAATGGTTTGAAATATATCAAATGAGCCCCTGCACCAGAAAACAAAGAATCTGCATATGTGAAAACAAAGACGCAGTTACTGCACAGCTGATCAGCGCCTTTGTTTTTGCTACTCAGATAGTACTGTTCCTCTTCTACTTAAATATAAAATTTCAAGCTTCTATCTATTTTGTGTGACTTCACAGGCTGATCTGTGTCTGACCTGGTCTGAAACCCAAATTTTTGGTTTTCCCATGCGGCAGCTTCTCCCCATCAAATGGCTGATCAAGATTCACATCTGTCTTAGCATGTTAACAAGAGAAAATTTGAGAGGTGTCGCGAATTCTAGAACAGATTTCGATTTTCCCAAGGCATGTCATTTGCGACTATTTTGAATATGTAAATATGTAAAGCAATGATCCATATTTTAGGTGAGTGGTCAACATTGTACATCCAGATACAGACACATTTGAGCCTTTGTGCTAGATATCGCTGTCAGACTCACCCCCTCCACCTTACGCACACCCATCTACTCACCTACCCATTCCCCACAGAGAGAGAGAGAGAGAGAGAGAGAGAGAGAGAGAGAGAGAGAAAGAAAGAAAGACAAATAAAACAACAAACAGAGAGAGAGAGAGAGAGAGAGAGCAACACAGAAAGAAAGACAAATAAACAAAGAAACAAACAAACAAACAAACAAACAAACAAACAAACAAGAAGGAATGAGTATAAGCAAATACGATACCATGCGTGCACATCAAAATGAGATAACAGCTCACCGCACTATGCGGCGTCTAGTCAGTCTCTTTTGCTAATTTGATGTTAGAATAATAACATCAAATGTCCATAAGATTTCAACTTTCTTTGTTTTATAATGAAAATCTGACACTCCGGTGAGTGATGGTTGAGTGACGGCTGTGCATACCAAATCCATACTCCACTCACACTCAATGTAATACCACTCGACTCATACTCCAGCCACACTCTCGCGAGTTGAGTTCGAGTTTGAGTTTGAGTGACGGAAGAGAATATAGCCGTAACACCCCAAGAAGGAATGTTGCTGCCTCAATATAACTGTACACAAGTCATATTATATCATAGGTGACTTCTACATTAGGGACCTTTTCATTACGTCATGCAGAGATATGATAATCCTCGAATTGATCTCTCGATCATCAGGAAAACATGTCCATGTAATGTATACCTCCTCATACCCCACTTTTATATAGCAAAACTGGGGTATGGAGTGGTATACCTAATTTTCTTATTTTTGACCTTACAAATACATTGTGGGTACTCGTTAGAACCGCCTCAGCTGTACACACAATGTATGTTTTGAGCAAAAATATTAAAAAAGTCAAAAATTTTCCAATGAAATTTTCATTTTGTGCTTCTAGAAAAAATCTCTGTATATTGCATTACTAAATAGCATGTTTTCGTAATGATTTGTTACGACCAATGTCTTAAAGCCAATAACGAGGGGTACTTCCTTTTTCTCATGTAGCATCCACGCAATTAAAAATGACCATTTTCATACAGAGTTCACGTTTTTTCAATAGGAAAAAAAATATGTTCATTTTTCAAACCTTTGTCAATATTAAATGTGATAATTTTGTTGACAGAAAGTTTGACACTTGTATATCGAAGTATATACCAAAAGAACTGCTGATAAAACTGTATATATTCATTCAGTTTATTATGAACTCATGTGTTTATTCTATGATTTGCCATGTTCAAGAAGTAGATAGTTTGGTTTCAAAGTTAGTAAGTTAAGTTTAACCTGTACCCCATGCTTACTTAGAGAGGGCAGTCATTTACGTCCATAGCTGCTTAGCTTCGCAATGATTAATATATATGTCTTCTTGTTTTTTACTTCGATGGCTGTTTTGAATGAATGCTAACAATAAACACTCTATGTCCTCTATGAAGCTTGCCGCACACTCCCAAACTTCTTGCGATGTATTGAAGCTAGAATTTCAAAGCGCGTCCTTACATGTGACATCTGTATATGCTGTGTTTAAGTAAGGTCAGTTATGTTCTAGGCGATGAGTTCAAGTGTATACAATGGGCTGTGTTTAATTTATGTATCCTTGTTTGTTACTAATCTGACAAGATATTGTTAAAGTCATTACTTTGTCCTTTTGTTTTCTAACCCGATCTTGTTAATTTGTTGCATTTAATGTATTTTGTTCTAGAGTTCCACTGTGTTTTTCTAATGTGCCATTCCCTGTGTGCCATTCCCTGGTTTATCTGTTCCATTTTCATGACTCTCTGGTTGTAGCCTTGAAAGCTTTTGTTTTTTCTTCGGTGACGTTTTGCCCTGTTCTATGTTTCTTTTGATTTGTTCTGGTGCGTCTGTTGTATTTTCATGTCTGTATTCTGTTGTTTCGTTTCTTGGTGTGTCCTTTCTTTCATTCCTTTAAGGTAAAATTGTTATTCTTGTCTGGCCTGCCCTTATCTGTTATACGTTAACCAAATAACAGAAAATAACTTCATTTGATTAAAGGCCAGCTTATTGAAATAGATCGCGCGTGTCCTCAATATAGGAATCAATAAAATAGTCCTAAAGTCGGTACGATATTAAGTATTAAATGTCACAGGTACATCAAAGGGTTTACAAGATAATCCAATTACGTGTAGATAAAATAAGGACATGCCGAACTATGGGTGATACGTGGTATTATTCACCTGGAGCCAGTTGTTCAAAACTTCGTTAGTTTAAAACGTCATCGTTAAGACCTCAATTTGTTTTAAGTAAATGCCGACTACGTCAGCCAATACATTGTTATTTTTGTTGATAAAATGCGAGAATCCTTGTCAAAGGATTCTCACATTTTTTCAACAAAAATAACAGTGTATTTGTAATATTCATGTTTGAAATTTTGACGAATCGTTAACTAACGATGTCGTTAATTTTGAACAACTGGGCCCTGATATTTATGCGCTACTAGGCACCGACGGTCTGTATAGAGTGGAAAATGGGATAACACATTGTCAGTTTCGTGAATTTAACATTGACACCGAACTTCTTGCCTTGGTTATGAGTGGACAAAGGTTAACATTGCTTCGGTTAACTCATATCTAGGATTCAACTGAACGAAGAGTGTCAAATGAGCCTGAGAAAACAACCGGAGTTTTTGCATATGCAAAAACAAAGGCGCAGATCATCTTCGCCATTCGGATAGTACAATTCCTCTACTTTCTAAATCCAAAATTTCCGGCCTCTATCTATCTTCTGTGACTGTACAGCCCGGCTTGTGTCGGACCTGGTCCGAACACAAATTGTTGGTTTCCTCACGCACAGGCTCATTTTGAACTTTGATTTTCAGAAGGATGAGTGAAATAGAACCAAGGCCGCAGTCATCGTTAAGAAAAGACGATGACTTTGATGACTTAGACAAGGAGCTCGAAAGCTACATAGGACAACATGAGGAACAATCAAAGAAAGAAGAAACAGATAATGTAAGGTTATGTTGATAAGGAGTCACATATTTTAATTAATGTCTTATATGTTTCGTTGTTTGTAGGTCCTGAGACAAATTACTTGTTTTTCTTGTACACGTGCACGTAGGTGAGTATAGCCATGTGGTAACTGATTGAACGGTATTATAGTGGTTTATATGAAAGTGGTTTATAGGTTGATAGGGCATTGCATCGGTTTTATCACAATCACTTGGTACAGGTTCAAGTTGGACGCATTTGTAGAAGGTCGTTTGAGTTAATCTTATACACTTTAAGTAATGAGTAAAAGTGACAGACTACCTCTGGACATACACTTTGTTTTTCAGTTTTGACACGGTTATCTCCCTATCAGTTTGCTTGAAATTGGCGCCAGTAATTGGTTTTGATGTAGGTCAAATTTTCAATCGCAACTTGGTCTTTTATTTAAAGGGTTGCCATTACATCTCTATTGTATTTCAGTAGATTGTACCACTTCACATAAGTGAGGCGGAAAGACTAAAATGTAAAATACCCAAAGACACCATATGCCTATTTAATTATCGTCAGTAATAACGCTTTTAGTTTGGTTTTTGCTATTTATAAATACAGCTAAGGCACTAATATAGCAGCAGTTCACATTTCATCAAAAAAACATGTCCGTGTAATGTATACCCCCTTATACCCCACTTTTATATAGCAAAACTGGGGTATGCAGTGGTATGCCTATTTTTCTTATTTTTGCTCCAAAACATACATTGTGGGTACTCGTTAGAACCGCCTCGCCGAGGCGGTTCTAACGTGTACCCACAATGTATGCTTTGAGCAAAAATAAGAAAAATATCAAAAGTTTTCTACTGAAAATTTTCAATTTTTACAACTTAAAAAATCTCCATATATTGCATGGGCAAGTTTTCGTAATGTTAAGCTCAAAGTCTGTATTGAAATGAGCAAAAGGCGTTCGGTTATAATATAGCTTTTATTAACCAGTTTGAGTGTTTAAACTACTAACAAGAGGTTATTGATAACGTTTTAGAGATATGCTTATTGTATACATTGTTTAAGTATCGACAAAGATAGATTAGTTTGAAATATTAACTCATTAGTTATGCAAGCTTTAGCAGTATCGATCAGTCTTTCACATATCATTATTAATATTGTATGTGTTTACAGGTTTGTATTGTTAAACTACTGCGTTTAAGCAACAACATAATGCGTTCAACCATAAACGTCAGCAATAATAAAATAAGCAACAAAGAAAAACTGGCATATATTAAAACAGAAACCATTCCCTGTCTAGCAACTAAGATTGGAATCTTCAAACAGACTTTACAAAAGAACCGATTGAGACATTTATTCAGAAAGGTGAACAGTCAATGAACAAAAGCTATCACACAATCACCCTGACACAAAAACTAATGCGAAAACAAATGACATAGAGAAACTCAATAGAAGAACTGGATCCGAACAAACAAACTGTCTTTGTAAATATGTTTGTACATCAATTTCTAAAGTGAAATTAAACTACAGCATGCATTATTCCAGACATCTTCGGGAACGTCTAGCAAAGACAGTACCGAGGTGATGGAGAAAGGGCAGCAAGAAACGGCTGGTACAAACAAGAAAGAAAGACGTTACTCTGACAGTGACAAATCTGACAATGAGGATTCTGAACCAGATGATTACAACCTCACAGAGGACCAGAGAAGGGCACTGGAAGAATTAGACAACCTGAAATCCGAACTTGGCTATCCAGGTTTGTAGAAAATGATAACCTATTTTAGCGGTGCTTAAAAGATCACCAGACAGCAGACTGCGTTTTCTGATTTCAGATGAATTGGTATGTTTTAGACTTTTAGTAGACTATTACTGCCACGAGAATTGAGAATGAAAACGAAAATGGGCCAAATATATGGGATTACATTCATATTTATTTTATCTGTATCTGTTACAACATTTTTGTGGCACCTTATTAACTGCTTTCTTATTATCAACATCATTATTCGAGTTATTTGTTCAACTTTTTACAAGTTTTTATTACTGGAATATTTTAGATGAAGATCCACCAGAATATGACGTAAAAGAGCGACTAAAGGTGATCAATGAGGATCTTGCTAATGATCCGACACCAACAGAGAAGAGTCATTCTAGAGTTGGATTTAAACAAAATCTAGTAGATCTTGTCGCTCCGCCACCTGACTACGGGGACGACGACGAAGATGATAAAACTGATAAAAACGCTAAAAATACTCAAAAACAGTCTCAGGAAAAGGACAAATCAGATGAAAAATCTGAAACAATTTCAGCAAAAAAATCAAATACACAAAATTCCAAAGATAAGGTGTTAATAGAAAAAGACGGACAATTTGAATTAGTAAATGCGGATGATGTGCGCGCCCAGGATTTAGGTTTAGTTCCAGCAGTGACAGAAAAGGATAAAGAAAATGAATTACGAAAAACAGAGACAAATGAAAAACAACCTGCCCCACCCTCTAGACCTCGACCGGCGACCGCAACTGTCAGTTCAAGAAGAAATATCCGGGTCGCTTCAGCAAAACCACGCCCACAGTCTGCAGGAGGCACGACAAGTAATCGACATCCATTGGATAACTTTTCATATAATTCCCCATATGCCATGTCACCTAGAGAAAAAGAATTGATGGAGGAGCGAAAGAAAGCATTAGAAAAACACAGAAAAGATGAAGAGAAGCGAAAAAAGAGGGAAGAAGAAGAAAAAGAAATGGAGAACCGATCTGCATTTGAGTATTGGTTGAAGAAGAAGAGGGAAGAGAACAGACGGAAGAAGATAGAAGATGAAGATGATCGAAAACAACAAGAGAAACAGGATAGGGTGAGTTTTCTAACTAGAAAAACTTAATATGCAAAACGAAGGGGTATTTGTGTCATGATGTCATAATAATAACATAATAAACATTATAAGTTAGGCTATAATAAGGTTTGCATTGCTTTCTGCAAAACGAGCTAAGGCCACAAACACTGCTATAAGTTTTCACAACTTCCTGAATCGTCAAGTAGTTTGTTATCTTGGTTATCTTGACTTAAGAAAGTTTGTTTCACTTCCATTTCGGAGTAGTTTGCATTTTAGTTTAATTTCATTCCTTTCTCGGCTGGTGGATAAAATTTTCAAAGAACATATTAATATAAAAAATCTATCTTTGATATATTGACTTTTTGGCTCACCCAGTATTAAAAAAGCCTTCTGAAACTAGACCGGCAAAGTGATAAAAACCAGATCAACCCGGTTCCTGGAGGTTAATTATTATAACCTCCCAACAATTTGTCTTTATAACTTGGTTCAGAATCTAATATTAATATTATCCAGGAGATAGGATAAGGCGTCGCATACATTCGGACATACTCTTTGGCCAGAGGAAGTGAAAAAAAAAGCTTTCTTGTCATTACAGGCCAAATAAAGTGAACCATAGTTTTTAATGCTCTTTTGAAGGTCCACTCTATCAAATCGAGAAACTTTATTTGGCAATGTGGTATACAGAGTAGAAAAATCGTATGTGAACAAGCTCGTCGCACGGAACCCTCTACACGTACTTCAGTTTACTGAGCACCTCGACGGAATTTGCATTAATGGCAAAAAAGTCATAACAAAACATTTGTTGACTTCAATTTCGCTAGACACCCCTCAGAAATTATATTCACCTCGGTCTTACGGCCTCGGTGAATATAATTTTTGTCGGGTAGATAAATCCTTATAAAAGTTTAATGTATTTGGACCCCACTTTTTGTTTAGACTAGCCTGTTGAAACTTGCAAAATTACAGTAATTAATTCTCTTTGGCTCCATGGCGCCAAATCTATAGGTTTTCATGTTGCCAAATCTAGAAGGTCACAAGAGTCTTAAGGATGTTCGCTGCTAACATTTGACATTTCGGTACTTCCGGTTTTTCTTTTCTTGAATATCTCGTAAACGGTTGCAGATATTTTCCTAATATTTTATATTTGGATACATATTGATGATATGCACTGAATGAGCCATGAAAATTGTCACTCTAAGAAACTTCATTTTTTCACCCCATTTTCTGCAACTTTTCAGAAAATTTTAGTAGTCAGTAAAATTAAGGGGGTAGGGTAGATTAAACTGGCATAGTACACATCTTCAAATTAATTGCACTAGTTCGATGTTATTTTTAGCAGCAGTATATGTGTACATGGTCTTCTAAGTCATTCGTTGTGTCTTTGGTGTGCTGGTTTTAAAATTTTAGGTGATTTTATGAAATGGGCCTTTAGAAACAAAATAGCCGAAGAAAGGCTGAAAATGGCGATTTTCAAGTTGTTGGTTCTCTCTTATATGCTCACTACCCTATGTATTTCTTTCTTTTATTCGAACAATATTACCAATGTCTATGTTGTGTGAAAATACAAGAAAAAGTTTGAATCAACAAATATGGGTTTGGCACATTTCAATATATTGATTTTTTCCGACTTTTCAAGTATGGGGGTAGGGTTGGAAAAGGAATCGTAAAATTTTGTCATCCACTTCAAACTGCAAAATCTTCTATGCTTTTGGTCCAAAATAGTCTGCGTTACGTAAATATTATGACTTTTGAAAGCATTTTAGGTGTATTTTTGTTCAAGACAGGTATGTTTCAAAGAATTGAAAATTAAATTAATTTTACCAAATTTAAAACATGGTGCTCAGAGGTCTCATTCAGAAGCCTGTAGCTTGAAAAAATGCACACTACCCTATATTTATTTTGTTTTCAAATGTCTTTTGTTGTATTTTGGAATCAAAAAAGAGTGGTTAGAAAAAAAGTTTGAATACTTTTTCATTGGCAGCGAACATCCTTAAGTAGCCGAAACCGCGGTATGGCCCATCCCCTTTCTCATTAATATGGTTCAGTGTTCTTAAAGGATCTCAGCTTTATTTTTATTTACTACCTCGCTGAAGTCAATAATTGTATGGCAAAAAGGCATCAGTCCATAAGCAAACATTGCATGTTGACAAAAACACGTACATTTGCAAACAAATAGATGTTATTTTCTGGATTGAATTAAAGAACAAAAACAAACCTGAAGCATTGTTTAAGAAGGTCAGATTTTGCTTTCACAAATTTAAGTTAATGCTTTATTATAACAGAAACGTATAAAAGATTTTGAGGCAAACAAAGGGTTTGCCACCTACGACATTCTATATTACAAGGTACTCTCTAATACATCTTGTCAGAAGAAAGTTTGTTTCTCAGACAAAACATTTTTTAAAATTAGCTGAAAATGTACCTGCCAGGTTTATATTATTCAGACACAGTATTTCCTTAGTAGATTATACGTCATTATAATCTGTAAACGCTTGAAGCGTTTATTTTTATTTTTCGAAAATTTCTCCTGGCAAGGTGATGATGTCTTCAAAATATACTTTTATTATTATTTTCTTTAAGGAGTTATATTTTACCAGAATTTATTATGTTGTTACAAACCATTAAAAGGGCAAACTCTCATTAGAGAATAAAATTAAACTCCTTAAGAAGTCGTTCATATCGAACTTATTTTCTAGATGAAATTTGAGAAAAACAATTTCAAAAAGCCGAGATGTTTTCAAACCAATTTCACTTGTAAAGTTGGATGAATACACTTTAAATGATTTGGGGACATCATTTCTTTGCTTTGTGTGCTAAGCTTGACATATGCTAGGTTGTAAGCTACTGTCGTTAATCACTTCATATATTCATTGGTCTATGTTACCCAGGAAAACACAAATCCATCCAATAACTCATTGGTTTTGCAAATATATATATCTTGTTTGTATGTATACCTGAGTGATGTTTCCATTGTGTGTTTCTAAATCTCACTTCAGTCCGCATATCAAGTTTTTTTTATTTATGATTTATATATGATTAACCACCGTATTAAATAATGGTTACCGTTTTGCTTTCAGTGTTAATTTTAATTGAGAATTCCCGAGGCATTTCTCTGGTAATTTATATGTTAAATGTTACACCCTATGGGCGGTTTGCCTTTATTACGTCAGGGTGAACATTTGTCACCAACATGACAGGCATATGTACCAGCCGGGATTCGAACCCGCAACCTCTTGATTGCTAAGCGAATACGCTATCCATTACGCCACCGCGGGAAATACGAAAATTGTTTCATCCAATTCATTTTTTTTTTATTATTTAACTCCCAAGTTGATGGAAACTGATTTGGTTCTTTAATTGAAAAAAAAGCCAAGGATCACAAAGACTAAATCGATGAGGATTGTACCTTGACTCAGTTACAGTTATTACTCAGATTTACTCAAAATAATCATTATCAGACAGTGCTAATGAGCATACAAAGCGATTCTAATGACAAACAGTTGCGCGGAATTAAAACAACTACATGTATTCGTTTTGCTTAATCAATGATACAGTCATAGCAATATGTGCCTCTGAATGCATAGCCATGTACTCAATTTTAAATGATTTCAGTTAAGGTGGCGTCATACCTAGCCGATTTTGACACACGATGGCCACACGAATATGAAATTTTCAATTTCGCGCGATTTTCGTCACGAATTTGGTAAAAAGCCAATATTAAGCCGATGCATACACGAAACCTGCCGATGGCCACACGATGGACACACGATGGACACACGAATAGCTCACGATTATACCCGAAGGACTCGCGAAGATAGAGGAACTGGCAGTTTTGCATACGATGTTGATGCGAATGATACACGAAGGCCTCACGATGGCTTCACGATGGCCTGACGACATCGTGTTAAGTGTTAAATGTATTCCCGATTGTGTCCCGAAGGCATCACGTGAATCAGGAATTTATTATCGGTTAAGATTCATTTTCTTACAAATGTTTAATATATTTGGTCCCATTTAGATAATATTAGTCTTTCTATCGACTACCCTGTTGAAAGTTCAGTAATTCTCTTTGGCTCCATGTTGCCATATGACGAGACATTAATAGTCGAAACCGCGGTATGACCCATCCCCTTTCTCATTAATGTGCTAGCTGCTCTTAAAGGATCTCAAGTTTTAATTTTTATTAATGGGTTGGAGTCAAGGCTTGGAGTCTTGGAGTGGTCTTAGGCTGCCGTATTGGAGTGGATTCTTGAAGTGGAACCCTGGAGGGAAAGTTTCGAGTGATAGCCATACCATGTTCAAACAGATTATCTAAGATAATGATCTACCAAAATGTACATGAATGATGTGCTAAGACATTAACAGTCATCTCCAAAATAATGTTTTATTGGTTTTGTTTTGATATAGTTTTCTGCTCAACTCCGCAGTTCCACTGCACTCCATGCCTCCATAAAATACACGGTACCTACATATACTGTAGGCTGGTGGTTGAATGAGCCCCAGTCTCATTTGCGTGCAAGCATGGTTTCTTTTGAGAAAGCATTTTTGTATGCTTTCGTTGTTGATGTCCATAGTAATAAGTTAATTAATATCAGTTACTTTACAACACTGTTCAAGCGTCATGGTGACAGTTTGCTAGTACTTTAAATCCGTCTTTCACATGAAACTGGCACAAAACTGTTTTTGTTAAAACGCTCGTTTGTCGAACTTTGCAATGGGTTTGTCTATTAGAAAAAACGGGGGCTGCTTTAAAGACAGAGTAATGAACAAACCAAATACCTGTAAGAGATGATGTTGCTCCTGCAGTAGTTTTTTTTTTTTTTTTTTTTTTTTTTTTTTTTTTTTTTTTGTGTGTCATGCACCAGCTTGATGTATAGCAGCAGTGCTGCAGCCTTCTTTTTCCTAATTGTTTTTTTTTTTTTTTTTTTTTTTTTTTTTTTTTTCTTTTTTTTTTTTTTTTCATCGAAATACGCCATCATTTTTAAAAGTATTCCACTTGAGGCTTCTGATGAATGTTGTGTGGGTGCTAATTGTTTTTGTTTTGTATGTCCACGCTATCCGGGGAAATATTATAACAGTTTTGGTTAATATCGTGTTTCCATCCTGGTGCCATCGTGTTCTAGATTTTTTAAATACGATGCTTATACGATGGCGTTCCGAAGGCTACCCGATGTCGTGTTGCCTTCGTAACACAATCGGGCAGCATCGTGTGTCCCTCGTAGTGCCATCGTGTAGCAAAACCTAGCCGATGGTGCCGATGACCACACGACAGAAGTACGATGTAGTCCCGATGGCTTTACGATGGCCAAGATGTACTCGCGAACTCAACACGAAATTGAACCATCGTGTGTCCTTCCTGTATTTTTTTGGAATGTCAAAGATTTTGATGCCGCTCGCGATGGTACTGCCGAAGGCTTAAAAAATCTTCCGATGGACATACGATGGGTAACGATGCACTCACGAATAGCCCGATGTCTTCACGATCCCCGCCGAATTTGAAAATTTTCATAATCGTGTGTCCATCGCGTGTTAACATCGGCTAGGTATGACGCCTACATTAATATTCATTTATTATTATGGTAGTAACGAGTCATACTGCTTTATTTTGCTATAAATATATGTATTTTGTATGTCTCTCTGTTGTGCTGTAGGTTTTAATAAATTAGATAATGATTCATGAAATAAATGGACCATTAATGAGCCGCGACGCGAGAAAACCGGATAATTGCCTATGCGAAAACAAAGGCGCAGGTCAGCTTCGTAGTAACTGCGAAGCTGATCAGCGCCTTTGTTTTCGCTACACGGATAGTACAAGTCCTCGTCTACTTATACCCAAAAATTTTAAGCCTTTAGCCTGCTTCTGTGACTGCACAGGTTGGTTTGTGTCAGACCTGGTCGGAAACCCCGAAGACCGGTTTTCTCGCGTCGCGGCTCATTTATCGCTATGCACAGCGCTTATAAGCGTTATTGTTATATCAATGATTAGCTTTTGTGGCAATAGAAGAGCCGCATCGTGAGAAAACCGGTCTTCGGGGTTTCCGACCAGGTGCGACACAAATCGGTCTGTACAGTCACAGGAGCAGGCTAGATATTTTGGCTATGAGTAGAAGAGGAACTATACTATCCGTGTAGCGAAAACAAAGGCGCTGATCAGCTTCGCGGTTACCGCGAAGCTGATCTGCGCCTTTGTTTTCGCCTAGGCAAAAATCCGGTCACAGTTTCTCACGATGCGGCTCAGAATATGCATGTTATGTGTCCTTCAGTGTGTGTTTCTTTTGTTTCTATAGAAACCTTTTGTTTTTATTCAGGGAGATCATGACGAGGTAAGAGATATTATTTATACATTTCCTTCCATTTGCATGATGTTATGAATTGGCATCATTCTCTTGTTTGAGTTATTGTCAGTGTCTCTCATTATATTCCGATGGGCACATTAACTCGGAATTTTAACTTAAATCATGGATTTCAACAGGTAAGAAAGGCATAGCAATTTACCATATATTTCGGGACCATAAGCTTAAACTATTATACCATCTAGGCACTTATTGGACATTTCTGTGAAGCTGCTGTCAAATTAGTCAGTATCAACCCTGCTACCTTATGCCTGTGGGCGAATTCCTCTAAACTGATAATAAGATTCAGGTAGGTTCACACCATATAAGAGTGTTTTTCAGAAAATCAAATAATTAGGCACCTATAGGACATACCATCCATCAATATTGTTATTGATATTTGAATATTACAGGTATGTCAGAACTTCCTCTGCCTTCTTGGTTTAGGATTTTCAGGAATAAATGTGGTAAATGTGATGAGAAACATAAGCAGATTACGCCAATTACATAGACATCAAATGAATCGTTTAACGAAGGGTCTGTATTATTACTATTATGAAGAAATCATATATATACTGACCGACAAAGAAACCCGACACTTACTTTGGGGGGTAAAAATCCGTAAAACAAGTGCACAATGGAAATCTGGTTTATACCACATATAAGACAAATCATTTTTCTACCATTTCATGCAAACATTTGATTTTTTTCAATCAAACGACTATCAGTAGTTAAGTAAGATTAAAGGTAGGGGTCATTTACAAAATTCACAAACCTTATCTTTAGAGTCAATGGAGAATAACTGTCCCAGGAATGAAATCGCACGATTAGCGTAGAGATACACCACAGAGAAATGGATAGAGTCCTCAGTAGCGGGTGTGGCCACTCCATGCTCGCCCAGTTCAACCACAGACTGTCCGCCAATTGGAAATTGCTCTCCGGCAGGAATGGGCAGACATTCCTCAGAACACTGTTCGCCGTTACGTTTTGCAATGCGACGACGTTGTGTAGCTGTAACTGGTGCGTTAGGTGGCCACACCCGCTACTGAGGACTCTATCCATTTCTCTGTGGTGTATCTCTAAGCTAATCGTGCGATTTCATTCCTGGGACAGTTATTCTCCATTAACTCTAAAGATGAGGTTTGTGAATTTTGTAAATGACCTCTACCTTTAATCTTACTTAATTACTGATAGTCGTTTGATTGAAAAAATTTAATGTTTGCATGAAATGGTAGAAAAAGGATTTGTCTTATATGTGGTATAAACCAGATGGAAATAGGGTGGGCGTGGCTATACCTTGCTGGCGGAGGAGTCAATTGCATGAACGATTTATCAATTAAACACCCCTTTCAGAGAACTATGCCTGAGTCATATATATATGTATAATGTTGTTTAAACATTACGAGCAGCATGAAAGACAGTGTTCGTTCAATCATTACCGAGAAATCACAAGAGTGACTGTATATAATTACATATCCACGATTAAAATAGATGTGTAAAATGCTCCGAATCGATGAAATAAACATTGTGTCCCATGTGGGTAAATTGGTGGACTATTTGGCAAGGTTGATACCACTATCTGTTAATTTGTTTGTTTCAGTTATCATGTGCATCATGTGTCAAAAATGCGAGAGTAGCATTGTATTTTCAAGCTGCCTGTCAATTAAAAGTGCTTAAAAGAATTTTGAAAATTATTGTAAATACATTGTTTTCTCTTTTTGTTTTTTCTTTCATACTTAACCTGCTTAATGCTGCTCTTGCAAAACATTAGATGCGGTACATGGCTATGCATTTCACTAGAGTGAATAATGATCGGATGGCTATGGCTAGATATGTTTGTTTTTCACTTGATGTTATTTTGTTTAGTTTGTTGTTTGCTTTTCATATTCTGCTCGCATTTTCAAATGTTTTCAAATACATACATGTAGAAACACGATAGTTGATTACGAAATTCAAAACATGATGAAGAAGTCTTTTATGAGAGCAATATGATGGACATGGGTCTTTTCTGTCATTGCCACAATTCCATCAATGTCATTGTCGTTGTGGATGCATGATATACTTTGGATTGAGTTTATAATGGTATGAACTTTTCATGACCAGCGAAGCCTGAATCTAGCATAGGCTCTCACCAAGTATGGCCAGCTGTGTCATTGTGCACCAAGGCTCTGCCACCTGAACCACGAAAATTATATCTGACTTTATGGATGTACTGAAAAAACTTGTCCGAGTTCAAGCTTAATACAAAGTCTAAGACTACGCTGTATTTTGCAGATGCTCTTATGGTTAGAGTCTCCTCACGATGTTACCATTTTTATTGCAGCAAGAAGAGAATGAGGAAGCATTTAAAGGCTGGTTGAAGGAGAAATCTAGCCAGTTCAAGAAAGAGAAGTTATTGAAGAGACGTCAGGAGCAGGAGGCCCATGATGGGTACTACGTCAGGTCCAGGGAAGACTGTGATAAAGCCTTCAGACAGTGAGTTCTGAGATTTACCGAAACTTTTGTAGTGACCAGAAACGTTCTTTTCATTAATAGCTAGATCATACACTAACCGGAGAAATTAGATTGACTTTCCACGATCAGGAACGAATTGCGTAAAGCAAAAAAAAAAAAAAAAAAAAAAAAAAAAAAAAAAAAAACAAGGTGCTAATCTGTGCAAGTTGAAAATGCAAAATTATCACTTTGTTTCCACCATTAATGCACACTTGCTGTTTGTCATTCGTTGATTATTTTTTATTGTAGATGATATGTAAAAGCAATGTACTTTTGCAATCTTTTAGTCAAAACGCTTCATATACGCGCTACCTTTACAGAAAAAGCAGTCAATTTAATCCAAATAGTGGATTTATAAAGGAAAGAAAAAAAACTAATTAGAATTAAGCAGATCGTGTTACATTCTATATCATTAGATCATATCGTAAATAAGCCAACTGCTTATATTTAAAACTGTTCCTGTTAAAGTTAACAATACACTGTGTCCATTTCACAGATGGCTGAAGCACAAAGCACAAGAGGCACGGAGAGCGCGGGCAGCAGAACGAATGAAGGCAAAACTACATAGATTGGCAGCTAGACGATCAAGAAAGTCAACCACACTAGCTAAAGCAATAAAAGACTCACAAACATTTAGATATGTAGATTATTATGGCTATAGATTCTAGTGAGTGGTGTTATTTAATCTAGTGTAACCAGATAATATGGATACTGCAAAGCTCCCTTAAAGTGTGCGCCAAAGTTATATAAACAACCAGTCAGAGAGTATGCGCTTATCAGTGAAATGGCATAAAAGTGATACGCATATTGTATGACAGAAATGATACAAAAGAATGAAACGGGCTTTTTCCTGGAGTCAAGAAATCCCCATTATTGGCAGGAGAAATGGCAGAATGGGACAAAGTGCTGGTAGTTTCATATTATCCAACGGATAAATGATAGACATTTTTAATTCTCGAAGCATATCATTCAAGCACCCCACCTGATAACTAAATGGCTAGTTGGTAATCTTAATAAAAATGTTAAAATTGTGTAGAACGTGGGCGTAATAAATAATCATATTGTAAGCTTAGGCGTCCTTTCATACCATTCAGATGACAAGTAGTGCTAGAACTCAATTACTCCCTGCGTTATCTGGTTACATTATTGGGGATAATCAGTCGTTTAAAATAGTTCCATGTCTTACCTACGTTCCACATTTTAACACTTTGCCATAGAATGAGTAGAGGTTTGTGCTAGTTGAGTGTACGTGTTCAGGTGTTAATTATCATTTGTGTAAGCATATGGCAAAACAAATAAGTTTAATATAAGCAAAGAGTCGCAGTGTGGCATTACATTATTTTAAACTGCAGACCAATTGGGGAGCCCCCAGTAGAAAATTTCAAGTAAGCAATAGCATTCGCTATTAGCGATCGGACCACTTCTGCACTTTTAAAAGCATTGCACCATTTTGTTTTTAATTAATATACTGTTGGAATTAAGATACACTGTATATACACATTGCTCATTAGGGATTTCTCTGTAACACTCGAGTGGCTCTGCGACTATGTTTGTTTTGCCATGTGTATTGTTCATTTATATTTGTAACAAATCCCTCTTCCATACATATCATAAGAACATTTCCCATGACCTATTCTTTCTCCGTCCAGTCTGTGTTATATAATTATGACATGTTGTATATTTTAATTATAATTATATTCAGTAATCATGTCAACATTGTTGAAGTGTATTAGATATAAATTGAATGGATATGTGTACTAGAAAATATAGTCTTTGTTGCATAAAATCAACGAAAATGGCAAACGTTTTTTACATGTATGTTCTTTTGATAATTTAACGTGTATATGTTCTGTTATTTCATTGGGAGCTTTATATTTATTATAAACAATCTTGAAGAAATTTCTACAAATGATCAGCAGTATGCTTATTGTGATGTGTTATAGGTATGAGTCTAAGGCTTGGTTCAGGTTACTATCATGCCTGCCCGTAGATGACACATCCCTGCATACCTTAATAATGGAAAACCATCCATCTGTAGACTGCCTTACTACGTCTACATGTACATTGACTGTCACTAGAAATCAATTAAGGCAGCCTGTTTGGTAATAAATGAGCCAATGCATAAGAAAACCAAGAATACGAGTATACACATACGAAAACAAAGTCACAGATCAGCTATGCATTGAAACATTGCACAGTTGGTCAAGCGCCTTTGTTTTCACTTCATAGATAGTAAAATACCTCTTCCTCTTAATCTGAAATTTCAAGCTTCTAGGCTGGCTCTGTGACTGTACAGGCAGGTTGTGTCGGACCTTGTCGGAAACGGAGATTGTTTTTGTTTGTCATGCAAAGTCTCATTTGATAGTGAAGACTGTGTATAGAGGAAATACTGTACTGTAGGGTGCGAATTCTATATGAGCCTGTGCATGAGAAAAACAACAATTTGGGTTTCCGACCAAGTCCGACACAAACCGGGCTCTACAGTCACAGAAGATGGTTAGAGGCTGAAAATTTTGGATTTAGAAAGTCGAGGAATTGTACTATCTGTGTAGCGAAAACAAAGGCGCTGATCAGCTTCGCAGTTACTGCGAAGCTGATCTGCGCCTTTGTTTTCGCCTATGCAGATTGTTGGTTTTCCCATGCAGCGGCTCATATGGTTATTTTCTAATTATAAGTGCATGTTTTCAGACAATTTTCAGATATGAGGATTCGTGTCACGCATTGAAAAGCTAACAAAACAGAATCATTGTAATGTACTGTATATTAGATAAAAGTATCATGGAATTAACAATTGTGCCAATAAATGTGTTAATAGACCGTGTCGATTTAGTTTTGATCTCCTTTGTTGTAAGAAAACATAAAATGTAAGCAATGATCAGGAACTTGTGCAATCTGAACCAAAGCGAGACTTGAAACTAAATTGGTAAAGCTCACCTTGCACGGAAAATGTAATGCGCATTATGATAAATCCAAAATTGATACTCCATAACCTCAAGCATGACAGAGGTGGTTGTGAGGATAAATTGAAATGTGTGTGTGTGTGTGTGTGTGTGTGTGTGGATAATACAGATCAAAATGTCATTCGTACACAATCCATCCCAGGTTTATGTGCATCTCTGTGAGTAAAAATGTTGACACCGAAAGGAAGACAGCTAATTACAGCGGTTTAACCACGGTGTATCATGGAAGCCTCTGTGGTGTATTGGTTAAAGCGCTTGCCTTGTATACAGGGGGTCGTGTGGTCGTTTACGGGCTTCTTTGGATGAGACATGGGTCCCATGACAACTTTTCAGGACAAACTGCTGACAAGGACGCACTGTGATGAGACTGGAGACCATAATGTGCCTAATGTTTTAAGTCCAAGGGACCTAGACTTCAGTCCTGACTGACGGACAAAAACATCCAGTCAAAAGACAATTATCAAGGGTGGTAATAGACATTTTTCACTTTTGAACGCAAATGCTGCTGGCGCTTGCGGTTATGACTTTCCGTGTGATGGGGGACGACTCGTGAGGGCATATTTGAGACAAAGACGAGGGACGATATGAAGAATTACTTAGTCAAAGCTACCAATAGCCCGACGAAGACGAATTAAATAAGAGAGTCAAAAAATAAAACAGTCTATGACGTGTAGCTGTATAGCTCAGTTCGTAGCGTGGTTGGAATTGAAAGCGAAAGGTCCTGGGTTCGAGTCCCGGACGGAACACTTTTTTCCTTTTCTTTGTTTGTCTCTCTTGTGACAAAAAGCTTTGGAAATGAAACATATATTATCAGCTGATTATATTTTTTGGCAAATGCAAGAATCATGAAATGCCCTACTACATTAAATTCTTAAATCGTAAAGTAATTGAAGTTTGAGACGGCAGTCCACATGTATGTTTTCTCTTGTATTGGGAGCTCGATCGTATTTTTGGTATAAGAGCTGATCTATCCTCACGTCAATATTTCTTTCTAGGAGACATGAAAATATGAATATACTGAAGGCTTGTACAGGCATAATGTGGCTAGGATAAGTTAGCCACCCTGAACGACTTAAAAGTAGGCACTAACTCATAGTAAAAAAGTACAAGTAGGCAAAGATAAGGAAAAGGCGCAATCAGAAAAAGACTCCCACTCCAAAAACCAAGGTGGGAAAAAACCAAACTAACAATCACGTACTTATACACTGTATAGTGTACATGTAAAGATATATGTATATCTATTAGGTGTAAGACCTACAGTTCCACGTGCTGTCTCGTGAGAGAACATAATTTATTTTGGCATGTTTATACATGTATTTCAAACAGATACTCGAAATCTTGATGTTATTTATTTGGTTGATGTTTCGTTTTGAGTCCATTAGACAATCATCTGCGAGTCATAAGTGCAATATCCTAGCTACATTTTGCATAGCCATACAAATAAGTTGAGGTTTTGAAGACCTTCCACAGTATTTCAGCATTTTGAATGCGATAATTAAGATTTTTGGGATTTTTTTTCCAAGTCAAATGCTTTCTTTCTGATCCTCTTATTCTCTTGAATTATGCGTGATGTTTATCTGGTTGAATTCAAATAAATATAATTAAACTTCAAACTAAAACAATATTATTTTCAAGAAAATGAATGTTTATAGACTGAGAAACATACAGTTCGTTTTTTCATAACGTGCCGCGTACCTTGCTTAACCCTAAAACAGGATGACAATATTCTTTACGCGAGCACACACACACACACACACGCACGCGCGCGCACACGCACGCACGCACGCAAGTTCCGTAGATGACTCCATGTCGCAGTGGTTCGTAAAATCACATGTCGAGAATAAATACGTACATGTAATTGATATAAGACTGGTGCAAAATTATTTTAGGGAGCGCGGTGGCGTAGTGGTAGGGCGTCTGACTCCGAATCGAGAGGTCCTGGGTTCGATCCCCACAGGCGCCACCGTGTTGTGTCCTTGAGCAAGACACATTAATTCCTTGAGCAAGACACATTAACTCCTTACTAACTGGTTTAACCCAGGAAGCGTTGGCTCCGTCCCGTCATGACTGAAAAAAATGTTGACTGGGACATAAAGCCTTAATAAAAATGATTTTGATAAGAGCATCTGACTCGTTAGCTCAGGAGGTTGAGCGCGAGTAGGAAATGCCTATTTTTATTGGAATTTTTTTTTTTTTTTTTTTTTTTTTTTTCGCATTTTTGACAATATTCTTGCGTAGAAAACAAAACAAAATAATAATAATAATAATAATAATAATAATAATAATAATATTAATATTAATAATAATAATAATAATGAATAAATGAAATAAAAACTTAAAACCTATATGCATGGGTAAAATGCAAAAATAAAGAAATCGTAAACAATGTTATCATATGCAATGGTAACAACGATTTTTGTTGTCTTCCCGTTTAACTGTCTGATTCTACACGGGTGGTAAAGTTTAGAACGACCTCCAAAATGAGGTAGTGAATTTCTGTTCCAATCGCACATCCGGGAACTCGCGAGGTTGGTCCAAAGGCTAGAAACGGATAAACAAAGGTAGGTGTCGGTGGTTCAAGCTTATGATTTTTTTCTCAGTTTCTAGCGAAAAATGGATAATTATGGCAATGCTATGTCGTGTAAAAATGACTTCTCGATGCATACGGCCCAAAACTGCGGTTGAAACCGAAATAATTTCCGCTGGGTCGTTTTTAAAAGTTCGAACACGATGTAGCTTTTTCACAACAGTTTGTCAACAACTGACACCTTTTTGCAAAATTTGTGGTTTTCCACGAAGCATACAGCCCCGGTAAGCTCGCCCTGGGGAAACGAGCACTCTGTATTACATATCCTGTTAAAAATGGCAACGGGGTGCATTATTTAAACAAATGATTGAGAAAATTCCAGTAGAGGTCGTTCCAATAAGTTGGAGCTTGTTCCAATTTGAATGAGATCGTTCCCAGTGCTCTCCTGTTTTATACAATGAAATTAATATCTGTGATAGAAGACAAGCCAAACTCAGACAAAAATGATGGCGTTTGAAATAGTGTAATATTTTGGGGTTTGAAAGCGATTCTCCTACGACTGATAGCTTGCTAATGACCGTTTGTAAGCGGTTTCTGGCTTGTGATTTAAACTTGAATTGTTCTTTGCAGAGAACAAATTGTTCTTTGCAGAGATAGTTTCTTATTCCTACTTTTATGTGTAAACCGATTTTCATGTTTTCTTGCTCTTTTTAAGACTTTTGGAACGCAAAAGAATTGTGACACGATCATATTTTTTATGTATTTCAGGAACGGTTGATTTTGAAAAAAAAAAGTATCAAAAAACTATTGCAAAGACAGTGCATGCGATTCTTGCTTTGTCGGGTTTTCGTGTCTTAAATTGTTTCGCTCTTTCTGTTGTTAAATGTATTAAACAAAAATGAAAAAGCTACTCATACACTCCAACAAAAACCCATCTGAAATATACAAAAATGCAATTGAAGGGATCCAAGCGTAAAGTTTAAGAAACACGAATGAATCATTTTCATAACGCATCATCTCTTTCTGAGATGTCTAGTAAAATAAAATAATACAAATAAAGATAAGAAGTATCAAAGAAGGGTATAGTCTACAATTTCATTTCTATATAAGGAAACACTGCAAACAATTTCATATAATTTGGAACAATATTGCATCAAATATTCAATCATTACAAGTGGACTATGAGAGGCTATGAGTTCGATCCCCGGCTGGGATATGGTTGGGTATGACTGGCACAGCTAGCGAGCCAGCGAGCTGAAATTAGCTGAAATTGAGGACCCAGGGCAGATGATTTTTTGTATCCTATTATATACTTTGTCAATGAGGACTGAGAAGGAGCAATTGTAACACAGAAAAGTATTTGCATTAAACAAAATTATAAAAAAAATTTGCTGTTATTGACTATTTTGCTGTGTTTTTCACAACACGAATGTAAAAAAGGCAAAAATGGACAATTAAAACACAGAAAAAAGTCAATATAAGCAAAATTTGACAATCTTGATTAATACAAATACTTTTCTATGTAACATTTGCTACTTATCAATCACCATTGGCAAATTATACATGTACAATAGAATTATAAAATTCTGGCTCGCCAATTTCAGCCTATGCGGCTTGCCAGCTTTACCCGATCCGGGATATGCCTGCCATGTTGCTGACACAATGTTTATCCGGATTCAATAAATGTCAACCGCCCATTTTGGTCTGATATCACAGATATTAATTTCATTGTATAAAACAGGAGAGCACTGGGAACGATCTCATTCAAATTGGAACAAGCTCCAACTTATTGGAACGACCTCTACTTGAATTTTCTCAATCATTTGTTTAAATAATGCACCCCGTTGCCATTTTTAACATGATATGTAATACAGAGTGCTCGTTTCCCCAGGGCGTGCGTACCGGGGCTGTATTCATCGTGGAAAACCACAAATTTTGCAAAAAGGTGTCAGTCGTTGACAAACTGTTGTGAAAAAGCTACATCGTGTTCGAACTTTTAAAAACGACCCAGCGGAAATTATTTCGGTTTCAATCGCAGTTTTGGGCCGTATGCGTCGAGAAGTCATCTTTACACGACAACGCATTGCTATAATTATCCATTTTTCGCTAGAAACTGAGAAAAAAATCATAAGAACCACAGACACCTACCTTTGTTTATCCGTTTCTAGCCTTTGGACCAACCTCGCGAGTTCCCGGATGTGCGATTGGAACAGAAATTCACTACCTCTTTTTGGAGGTCGTTCCAAACTTTACCACCCGTGTTCTAATGGAACAATGAACCAGAAGTGGCCTTTGACACGACATGTTTACAAAATCGCATCATCAACCGTCATGTTTGCCATTAAAGATACATTACGCGTTCAATGCGAGTCGGCCTTACAAATGCATGGCGCGAATAAAACAGCTTCCAGTGCAGAATATTATTTTTTTAGACACTCGTGTGTATAACGAGGGATCGCTAGTTCAATTATGAGCTGCCCATGGCTTTATGGTGACACTATAAACCGAGATCCCGTCTGCATATGACGATAACTGTTGGTGGGAAAACAGCTATCAACTATTTGTTATCGCCATGTGACTTTTAACATACTGGTGCATGTATATACGTACGTATATATGTTAAGCTACATTGCACGTGTTTTTCGTGAACCTACAGAATTTTTTTTACATGTAAACATGGCAAGATTTACGATTTGAAACATTTAGTTGATCTTTAATTTTATGTGCAGTTTTTTATTCTACGCCTTACAACGTTTTGACACATTTCAAGTAATATCGAGCATGGTCTGTTATTTTTCATCAGGATAACATGTCCGTGACATGTTTACCCCCATTGAACAACGCTCTTATAAAGCAAAATTTGAGTATGCAGGGGTATACCTAGTTTTAGCTCACATGAACCCTTCGGCTCAAAAGGTGAGCTTATAGGATGGCCATGCCCCGTCGTCCGTCCGTCGTCGTCTGTCAACAATTTCTATGATCTTCTTCTCTGAAACAGCTTGGCCAATCAAAGTTAAAACTGTTTGCGGAGCATTCTTAGGAAGGGGGAACGAAATTTGCATAAATGGACCAGGTCACATTGACCAAGATGACCGCCTTGGCTATAAATAGCAAAAACCGTAAAAAATTTTTCTTCTCCAGAACCAGAAGGCCTATGATTTTGTAACTTGGCATGAAGCATCAAACAATATTAAAAGCACTACAAAGTTTGTATAATTCATTTCGCTGGGATGACCTTGACCTATTTTACCGTAAGATCAACTTACATGTAGGTCGCCCATGCATTTAAATGGGTAAATTAGTTAAATGTAATTAAATGGGTGGCAACTTGCTATGATAATACAAATGGGCAGATTTACTTTTATGAAAACATTAAGACCCTGCCTGGGAGATATATACATGTATATGACTTTAATATTTAAACATCTTCTCTGTAACCGGATGGCCGATCAAAGCCAAACTTCGTGGAAGGGGAACGAAAGTTTGTATTAATGGTCAAGGTAATTTGACCAAAATGGCCGCCATGGCTATAAATTGAAAAACCTTTAAAAGTGTTCTTCTTCAGAACCAGTAGGCCTATGATTTTGAAACTTGGCATAAGGCATCTACAAAGTCTATATATGACCCAGTGATGACATTAACCTTCTGAAAACATATATTGTGAGTATTCGTTCTATCATGTGTCCACAATCTATGTTTTGAACAAATAAGAAAATATCAAAACTGTTGAACTGAAAATTTTCATTTTTTTTTTTCAACTTAAAAAAAACACACACTGTATTTTGCTTGTTAAGGTTTTGTAATGATATCGTCATGATACAGGGTACCGTTTTAGTGCACATGTATTACACATGCTGACGACAGATCTACAACATTTGATCATTCTTAACCTTACTCATTAGGGCCCATCTTTGCGTCCGGAATGGGGCAAGCATATAAGCACATAAGCTTCTTACTCAATCTGAATTTAAATAAATAATAAATTGAATCGGTTTGTTGATTTTAGCGTTAATCCAACAGCAAAGGTCATATGGAAACGAGACCTCAGTTTATAGTCTCATCCGACAGACTGAAGAAGACCCGGATCAAACCTGCGATCTCTGGTTTATACAGCCAAAACGAGTTAAGTCATTGAATTCGGGCCAAAATTTGTCCCATAATTTTTTTGGCTTAGATTTTCAAGTTTTGCTATTTTTTCAACTAAGTGGAACCTGCCTAATAAATTGTGATGTTTGAAAAATGTTATCAACCCGAATTTTCATTTTTTATCGCTTCATGAACAACAGCACTGAAATCTAATGTGAACTACGTTACTGTGGTAGAGTACATTTGAACCCGCAAAATATGTAACGAGGTATGACATTGTCAAACATTTCGAAACTTATTTTTCAAAAATGTCTTTTTCTTGCTTAAAAATAAGTGCTATACCTAACACTTATGACATTATTGCCTTCTCATCGTAATTTGAATGTTTGTCTCAAATGAAAATTTAAAAATAGTTGTTATACTAAAAATGCAAACATTATTTTGCTTATCTCCATCCACTTTTGAGCACTATTAGATAAATGAGCTCATTTCTATTTAGAACAAAGTTGATACATATCATAACTATACATATTTGAGGCACTTGTAATACCATTTTGTCATTTTCGTGTAGGAAAATGTAACAATAGGTTGGTAACGTAATTCACAAACCCATTACAAATGCATTCTTTCCTGTGTGAAATTGCACATTTCTCTACAAATTATCTGCCTCAGAAGTGTCACAGAATGTTAATTTCATCTCTGTTTGCACTTAAAATACAATTCATTGTATATGTCTTTGTTGATTTTGCAGAAAGGACCCTTTCAAATGTAGAAGTTAAAGATTAAGTTAACATTCTATATATTATTGTTATTCATTAACTTGTTGTAGTTCATAAGACACACAACCAATAAAGAATGAATAACCACACACCTATTCACAGAGGTTTTATACAACATATTAAAGCTTTATATTATCGAAAAAGTACATTTTGTCCAAAAATAATGCCATAAATTGTTAAAGTTAACGTAATTCACGCACAAAATATGTTAGGTTTTATCGACTGTAGTATGTTATAAACATGGTTTACATGTCTCTCTTTTACATAAAAATATCAGAGACATGCAAAGTAAGTCAAAATAACATTTGGGATAAAAGATACCAACATAAGAGGGCCAGGACGTCAAGGACAGCGTGCCTATTCTAAAGAGTATATTGACAGAAAGACAATAACCGTGAATAACACACACTTTTTTGATTATCTGGATACCAGGTGACATAGATAAATGATAATAACAATATACCAAGACGACAAAAGTCTCATATCGCTGAAAATATGAATCATGTGATCAAAAGGTGGATCTAAAGCAGAATTATGTAAAAAGTGAATTACGTTACGTGCATGTGAATTACGTTACCTACACTCAGTCACATTCAAATTATAGACGGTATGCAAAACATAATGTAAGTTTTAACTTTTGATTTTTGTTGTTTATAAAGGACACCTTGCACATATTGCATTGATATGATGGCTATCTATATAATTTATATAAAAGGGAGAGATGGTGTACCCAGAAAATATAGATTAAGTTCATGTAGCTACGAAAAAGTAACACTAGTATGGTAGGAATTGATACTTGCGAGCAGTAATAGACGTGATTTAACCGAACAACTAACATAAATTCCAAAGAGACAAGAGAATTCACACTTATTTCTCTTTAAGTAAAATTGTAGTAACGTAATTCACAGTAACGTAATTCACAAATTTGAGCTTTAACCCGTATGTTTATAGCATCCCGTAAAGTTCTTTATCTATTTGCTACATAGTATGGTCAAAGTTCTTTCACTGCTGCCACTTGGAATATTTCTACCTCTTATGTAGCAAATGATATGGGTAGGGTAACGTAGTTCACAAAATTGTGTTATTTTTCAGCAGCTTTAGCTTTGACTTTATCTTGGACAAATGAGCAACAGCTAGCCCACATTTGTATTTATTTTCCAAGCATGTATCAATTATCTTGCCAAAAACATGTAGAACGTAAGCTAAACATACGTAGGTAGTATTTTGTGAGACATTAAAACTTAATAACGTAATTCACGTAAGAATCTGGGACATCAGTAATTGAGACATAAAAATTTTCATTTTCACTTCAGAACCAAAATCAAGGCGTAAAATAAAAGGCCTATGTATATGACATTGACACATGATAGTAAACCGCCAATCCGAACAATGTATTTTCAGTAAAAAGTTCTGTAATAAACTTACTATGCTGATGGGACAGCATTTTTGCTAGGTTTTTATGGTATGTCCTGTTAAAAACGTCTTACAGAGTGACTGTAGACCACTTCTCAAGCTTTTCTTTCACATGACTGTAGGGATATAACCTTAACCTATGTGAAACCGCTTTCAAAGCGCTGAAAAACTACTTGTCTACTTGAAAATATATGGATGGGACACAAAAATCATCGAATTCAATGACTTAAGGATGTTCGCTGCTAACATTTGACATTTCGGAACTTCCGGTTTTTCTTTTCTTGAATATCTCGTAAACGGTTGCAGATATTTTCCTAATATTTTATATTTGGATACATATTGATGATATGCATTGAATGAGCCATGAAAATTGTCAATCTAAGAAACTTCAGTTTTTCACCCCATTTTCTGCAACTTTTCAGAAAATTTAAGTTGTCAGTAAAATTTAGGGGGTAGGGTAGATTAAACTTGAATATTACACATCTTAAAATTAATTGCGCTAGTTCGATGTTTATTTTAGCAGCAGTATATGTGGACATGGTCTTCTAAGTCAGTCTTTGTGTCTTTAGTGTGCTGGTTTTAAAGTTTTAGGTGGTTCTTTGAAATGGGCTTTTAGAAACAAAACAGCCGAAAAAAGGCTGAAAATGGCGATTTTCAAGTTGTTGGTTCTCTCTTATATGCTCACTACCCTATATATTTCTTTTTTTTATTCGAACAATATTACCAAGTTCTATGTTGTGTGAAAATACAAGAAAAAGTTTGAATCAACAAATATGCATTTGGCACATTTCAAAATATTGATTTTTTCCAACTTTTCAAGTATGGGGGTAGGGTTGAAAAAGGAATCGTAAAATTTTGTCATCCACTCCAAGTTGCAAATTTTTCTATGCTTTTGGTCCAAAATAGTCTGTGTTACATAAATAGTATGACTTTTGAAAGCATTCTAGGTGCATGTTTGTTCAAGACAGGTATGTTTCAAAGAATTAAAAATTAAATTAATTTTACCAAATTTAAAACATGGTGCTCAGAGGTCTCATTCAGAGGCCTGTAGCTTGAAAAAATGCACACTACCCTATATTTATTTTGTTTTCAAATGTCTTGTGTTGTATTTTGGAATCAAAAAAGAGTGGTAAGAAAAAAAGTTTGAATACTTTTTCATTGGCAGCGAACATCCTTAACTCGTTTTGGCTGTATAAGGCACGTGAAATAACCACTGCACCATGGAGGCTTGCTTAACCCATATTTGACGAATGGATTCTCCCATCATTATCATTTGGGCGAGTCCACTTTCATTTTTGGGGGCGTCAGGAGTGATTTTTAAATTTTATTCAATTTTTCGATGAAAATTCTCTAAGCAAAAAGAATAGCCCCAGATGGGACGCCGCGTTCTGCGGCGTCACATCTGAGGCTATTCTGTTTGCCTATGTCCCACAAAAAGGACGCCAGGCTTAAGTGAGTTAATAGGTTCAGTATAAACTTTATAGAAATCGTACTTTTAAATGTTAAAAAAGGACAAAAGAACGCATGCCCTTAACACCAGTCAAGCAGCAATGTGGTTTGATAACTGATCCGGCTTGATATGATCTTTGTTTTGTCGATGGGCCCTAGGACAAAATTCCAATAGCCAAACACAACACAATTAAATTTCTCCTGTTACATGTATATACGTATATTAGAATCATGAATGGCGGTTGGTTTGTTTACATATAAAAGGTCGGTAAATGGACACGTGAAATGTCTGCGTGGTATACTACTGTACATGAATATGTGTATTCGGGTATTGTCTATCAGTGTCAGCACCATCGTATATGCTTGCAATACAATCAAAGTCCTTACAACAAAGATTGATGCAACATCACACAACATGTGATAAAATGGATTAAAACAACCTTCAGCGCAGCAATATCGCTTTGGCAACTACCAACACCAAGACAATGCACTCTTCGCCGTAGGTTGCTGCCCAATTGATCAGTCTTACAATCACGGGTGACACAAACCAAGTTCTGCTTGTGAGTGTGCAAGTTCGTTTCCTTTCCCCCCTGTTACTGATTTACCCGTCTCATATGAACTAAAATAATCTTGAACGGGCCGAAAAGTGTATAAAAAACGCATCTTATGATCAGAAATGCACAATCAGACCCTTATCTGTAATAAAGTAACAATAGAATGACCAAGAATCTATACAATTAAATTTCCCATCCTAACATAGACACCAGGCGGAAGAGACATGGCGGTGCTACACACCACAAGCAATTTAACAACACGCATGGGAAACAAAATTACTAGCTCTTTCCAAACAATACCAGCGTCTATTCTGTTAAAAGGGACAATACACGAGGCAATAATGTTAAGAAAACACATGTGTCAATGTGAAGACTGTATACACCATTATTTGTGAAACAAATGAATAATTTGTGCACTTTGACAGAATATGTAGTGTCCAAAATTGCTTCTACGTGTATGTGAAAATGGCGAACATCAAAAGTAAACTGCGGCGAAGTGACGCGTGACCCGCTTTACGGGGCGACTGAAACACTATGCGTCCTCTACGGAAACACTAAATAGAAACTCATGAAAATAATATAATTGTGTTAGTTTGATTTTAATTTATTTATTTGAATTCAACCAGGTGAAACAGTACTATCACACAGAATAAATAAGGATCAGAATCAAAGCTTATGTCTTGCCAAATTAATTTTCTACATCGTAACCATCGCACTTGATATGGCAGAAATACTGTTGAAAGTCTACAATAAACAAAAACAGTTGTGTGGCTAGGCATATTGTAGCTACATGTAGGGTATTGCCCCCATCGCTCTTCCTACTGTCGAATGGACTCAAAACGAGACATCGACAAAATAAACATCGTTCGCGCACGAGATAGCACGTGAAACTGTCGTTTTACATCTAATAATACACATATATCTGAACATGTACACTATACTTTTTGATTTGGTGTCTTGTGTATTTGTTAAAATTCAGTTTAACGGCCCTTTCAATATTATTTCATCTCATATGAAAAGCACCAAACAGTAGGTGGGGCAAAACGGGAGTACCCCGAGAAAAACCGCCTGGCACACCCGCAAGCAGAACTTGGCCTGACTCACATGTGGCAATAGTGGGTCTCGAACTCACACCAGAGATGATTAAGTGATTATGAAACAGCGCTCTTAACTCGGCGCTCGGCCACGGGGGACGCTTGCGTATTTTTTTAGTCATTAGAGGCGATCAGCTTATTTTATCCACATTATCTGTACCAGCCAGTCATGAAATAAATGTTGACGTTAGGATCGGTCGCTGATCCGTTCTTCTGCCGAAAATGACGATCGAGCTCTCGGCTTCAATGGATGAAAAATCAACAAGACCTATAAAAACCTATACGGTCTGACTTCTCACTAGACAGTTTAATCCAGAAACTTACGATTTTAGTATTAAATGCAGCAGTGAATTTTGTGATTCTTGCATTTGCCAATAGATAAAATATTTTATTTTTTCCTTTTTTTCATTTCTTTTTAATTTTCTAAGCTTTATTGTCACAGGTGCGAAAAAAGGAAGAAACAAAGAAGAGGAAAAATATTTTTTGTCCTACCAGGACTCGAACCCAGGACCTTTCGATTCTATGTCTTTCACTCTACCTACTGAGCTATTCAACTAGGCGTCCTGGACAATTGCGTTTTTTTGCGTGTCTCATTTAATACACCTCCGGTGGGCTGTTGGTAGTTTTGACTAAGTAATTCTTCATATCGCCCCTCGCCTTCGTCTCAAATATGCCCTCACGAGTCGTCGCCCATCACACACAAAGTCGTAACCGCAAGCGCCAGCAATATTTACGTTCAAAAGTGAAAAATGTCTAATATGGGTCCCCGACCATTGGAACCCTGAGAAATAAATGGGCTGTTTGTGCCTCCTGGCAAAGCCTATAAATTACTGGTTGACCTTCTGATTATTGGTTAACAGCTCAGAAGATCTGAACCTGCCAGGAAAAGTGGTTCAACATGAACCATACATACATAAAAGCCTTTTTGGTATTCTTGGGTTGTTATTTGGCATCAGTACCTTATGTGCTCATAGATATATCTTACATGTATCAGAACATCTCTATTATTTCAGAATTCCATGTGACCAAAGCCACAGCTAGAACTGACCATTGATCGGGATTTCTTGGGAACTTGAACCAAATGCTAATTTTACGTCTCTCTACCGTATTAGTATAGGGAAGTAGATGGGGCAGTTTGACTTGTTAAAGCTATACATTGTATGTATCACAGTGTGTTATATACTGGATCAAATATCATAACAACAAACGCATTTAAATATTTTATTAAGCACAAAACAAAGCATC
The DNA here is from genome assembly GCA_964017185.1 of Rugalucina vietnamica. NCBI lineage: Eukaryota > Metazoa > Mollusca > Bivalvia > Lucinida > Lucinidae > Rugalucina > Rugalucina vietnamica. The sequence continues at coordinate 47,660,549 of OZ024874.1, forward strand.
CCTCATGGTATAATATGTGTACTTTTGAAACATATGGCAACATATTTGTATTTGAAACAATGAGGATAATAATTATACCCGGGAGCTAATTTGACCTACCTTGCACCCCCCCCCAGGACAATTTTTCATGGGTGCCAAAACATTCATTTGGACCCCAGAAATGCAAAGAATTTTTGTCCTCAAAGATAAACTCAATTGCACTATGAAAAAATGCATGGTTTCCATGGCAACCATTAACACGATTCTTGAGCATGGGGGCGGTCATAGAAAATTGACCATATCCCAACTGTTACTTATCCTAGACCACTGAAATAGGTCTCATTTCAAAGCTTAGACATAATCCTTTTATCCTATAGTAAGTAATGCAAATTTTCGAATTGGCATATTCATGAATTTTAATGAAAACATTAAAAATGACAGAAAAATCGTTAAAAATCCATAAATAAACTAATTTCAGACCCAAACTGTCATTCTGACACTGTTATTGAACCAGTAATATCATATGGGAAATTTATTGATGACCTGGGCCTGTATAAACGTTATCTCATCTGCATATTCATGAATATTAATGAAATTGGTAGAAAATGAGGAAAAACGAGGGAAAAATATATCCATTGCAAGGTATTGGATAGGTTTTAAGGTCTACCTTTCATCCTTGGGACAAATTCTGAAGGCTGCCAGTATGGTCAGAGGGACCACCTTAATGCCATAAAATATTGTCCTCAATGATAAACATGTTTGCATGATGTAAATTGACATAGAATCGCACTAGGGGTGGGTGTGAAGACTTACACCAATAGCATGCTCTAGGATACTATAATTGGTCTGATAGTGATGCATGAACCTAACAATTTAACCTTACTACCTTATACTTTAATCATTGAATTTGCTTATTCATGAAAATAAATAAAATAAACTTTCTAAATTGGAGAAAAGTCGTTAAAAATAGGGATATTCATGCAAAATCGCTTGTACAAGAGCTATTAATAAACCCAAGATGCTGAAAGAGGTTTCTAATGAATACTATTGCAATGTTAAATGACCCTGAAGTATGATTTCAGAATAATCTGATTTTCAGTTTCATGAAGTTTCATGAAAACTTAAGAAATTTAAGGGAAAAAGTTCAAAACTTAAATGGGTAAACCTACAAAATGACTTGCATCTCAGCAATAAAAAGCCCTTTAGTGCAAAAAATGGGATCAGTTGGTTGCTATGGCAGTATTATACCATCCTGTACTACAATATTTAAGTTATTTGATATTTTCTTTGAAGAATATTAACAAAACTGTTTTAATTTAGTGAAAAATTACAGAAAAATAACGGGGGTATACGTAGACAAACGCATATATCTTGGCTACTGAAAGACCTAGAGAGCTATAATTGGTATCAAATGATTGCTAGGGCAATGTTCTATGACCATGTTATCAGCAATATATAATATCAACTATTGTTGTTGTATGGATATTAATGGGATCGTCATAAATAAGAGAAAAATCAATGAAAAATGACGGGGTTCACCAACCAAATCGATAATATCTCATTTACCAATAGCCATAGAGAACTCAAAATGGCATCAATTTATTGCTAGGACAATGTTTTAGTTGCAGCTACTCAGATATATGAATCATCTTCGCTGGCAAGCAAGATTTAATAAATTTTGTTTAAGCACAGCCTTCAATTTTCTGTTATTTTCACAATTTTTCAAAACTTTATGTAACATTCAGAAAATTTTATAATATTTTGTAAAACTATCAGACCACATGGCAGTAGTGCATTCTCCTAGCTATCTATTGGTACCATTTTCAGCACTCTAAGGATATTGGCAGTTGATATATAAGCAACTTTGTTGGTGTACCCCTTCATTTTTCGTTGATTTTTCTCTTATTTATGACAATCTCTTTAATATACATACACCAACAATAGTTGATGTGTTATATTGCTGATAACATGGTTATAGAACATTGTTCTAGCAATCATTTGATACCAAATATAGCTCTCTAGGTCTTTCAGTAGCCAAGATATGTCCGTTTTTTCTACGTATACCCTCATTATTTTCCGTATTTTTTCACTAAATTCAAAAGGTTTTGTTAATATTCTTCCTACAAAAAATCAAATGACTTAAATACTGAAGTACAGGATGGTATGATATTGCCATAGCCACCATTTGATACCATTTTCAGCACTATAGGGCTTTTTATTGCTGAGATGCAAGTCATTTTGTAGGTTTACCCATATCAGTTTTGAACTTCTTCTCTCAAATTTCTTAAGTTTTCATTAAAATTCATGAAATTCAGATTATTCTTATATCATACTTCAGGGTCATAGTACATTGCAAAAGCCTTCATTTGAAACCTCTTTCAGTATTCTGGGTTTATTGATAGCTCTTGTACAAGCGATTTTGCATGTATACCCCAATTTAGAATGTTTATTTTATTAATTTTCATGAATAAGCAAATTTTATGATATAAATATAAGGTATCAAGGTTAAATTGTTAGATTCATGCATCACTATCAGACCAATTATAGTATCCTAGAGCATGCTATTGGTGGGATGTGAGTATTTTTGTAAGTACAGTACAGTCAGCGTGATGTTTATATCCCTCACGCTTACGAACGCGGATTCTCGCATGTCACGTGACTTTTTTCCGTGGATTTTGCGTGGAATTAGCGTGGATTTTGCGTGAGTTTTGCGAGGAAGTAGCGTGGGTTTTGCGTGGAGCGTGGACATGAAACGTGGAATTGCGCAACTGTAGCGTGAAAAGAAACGTGGAAAGGATTAAGAGAATTGCGTGAGATATCAAAAGTCCCACGCTCGCTCACGCTTTCCGCGTTCATTTCACGCTCAGGAAAAAGGGACATGAAAACAGTGGTTCTTTTCATTTTTATATATATGTCTCTTGTCAACCTAAATTAAAGCATTGAAGTCATTTCTGCCGATGAAAGTCTGGAATTTTGCTGTTAACGTACATGTACTAATCAGTATGATGTTTGACATTTCCGCATCAATGAAGACACGTGCAAACGTATTTTTGTTTGTATTTTCTATAAGTTCTTTTGTTTTCGCTTTTTAAGTTATTTTTCTTTTTTGTTTTTCTAAAGTTTCTAATCTCAAAGATCGGCTTGACTTTTATCACTAAGCACGCAAAGTGAATGGTTTATTTGTTTGATTAGGATGATTTATAACTTTATGCACCAAATTAGTCTTACAGGCTATGCCGCTTATTAATCCTGTGTATAATAAGTGTGCCGACATAAGAATAAAGAATACCTTGATCTTGTTGACTTTGGTAAATGCTTGAAAGATAAATCAACATGATAAAAGGATTCAGATTTCTCGCAGGGGCATAGTACCGACTTTTATGAAATTAAGATGAAGTAATTGCATGTAAATTTAATTGTAACGTACATGTAATTTATGATTACATGATACTTGTACATGAAGCAAGGTGCTTAAAACATATAACATGTACATTAGGTCGAGCTTTGATAGACTTGGGGCATCTTAGGGAACACGAAAGACGTATTTATTGGAGAGTTGTTCTGAAAAACAATAAACCGGGTTGCTCACATTTTCTTATGGCAAAAGTATCAGATATAAATGTACAATTTTCTGCATCTAAAACCGCGGCAGTCAAAATGCACCTTAGTGCCAAATAATTTTGAAATGTGCAAATTTAGTCATCCCTTAATCTACGATGATAATTTAATCAACACTGAATAACGTATTGCTCAGTCAGCAACTCGTCAAAACATGCGTATATGTATTTACGTGCAGGCACTTTGTCGTACAGGTGTAAGTTTTTGGCGTAAACAAAAATAGCTGTGTTTCCGCTAACCCGACCGACTCTGAGTTTTTGCGCCGACCCTGCAGTTTTTATTGCCAATAAAAATAAAATAAAAATATTTTCATGCAGACCGACCCTCAACATTTGAAGTGGAAAACAGACAATGATTTAAAAACTTTGCTATAATTTCAACAATACTAGGTCAACTCGCATCCTACTGGTTTTAAACTTCATGGTATGTTTGTTTCAAGTACTTATGATTAATTTTAGCACGTTTCTACCTTTATACCCATTTTCAAGAAAGAAAAAAATACACAAAAGTAAAAAGATTTTCCTACCTACCGACTCTACCCCGTCTTCGGCATGTTAGCGGAAACAATGCTATTTTTATTTTACGCCTTTGTACAGGTTTACCATCATCATACTAAGTTGCCGTCCTCGTACTAAGGACTAATAAATTAATATATACATGTATTTAATTTGGTCACAAAACTGTAACGATTTTACTTTTTTGAACGAGGCGAAACGATAATCCTTTTCTCGCATGTCTATCAATCCTTTCCACGCTTCTTTTCCTTAGTGAACGTGGAAAGCGTGAGCAAGCGTGGGACTGCTGATATCTCACGCAACTCTCACGCTTCTTGCGAGGAATGAACGTGGACATAGCGTGGAACAAGCGTGGATTTTGCGAGGAATAAGCGAGGGTTTTGCGTGGGTTTTGCGTTGAACTTAATCCTTTTTTCTTTCATGCGTGAACGCGAAGGATACTAGAAATTGGCTGCAAGCAAGGCTTTCAGTATATCCCCCGCAAAATTATCTAAAGCTGGCCAATAACTTCCTAAGTCAAACATGCAGAAAATTTGTCAAAGATATCTTTTCAGCATTATAATCATTCATGTACATCCCCAGTATGCCAGTCACATCTATAAGATATTAAAAGAATATATTGAAAACTTGAGGTTGATTTCACTGTATGCACTATGATCATTGTTTATCATGAGAAATGGTAAACATTGGCTAAGTTAAATAAAAGCTGTAAGTTTGTCAAATATTAAATTTTCAGCATGAAAATTATTCATGCACATCTAAAATATATCTGGAACAAATCTACAAAGAATCTAAAAGAAACACTGAAAGCCCTAGGAGGAGTTGATTTCACAAAGTATGCACTACCAACCATTATTGTATATCAGCAATGGTCAAGAAATGGCTATGTTGAAAAATGATGCAAATTTGTCAAATATCACTTTTTCAGTATTATAATTATTCATGCACATCTTCAATATGTGTGGAACATGTCTGCAAAGTATTGAAAAGAAATACTGAAAGCCCTAGGAGGAGTTGATTTCACAAACCATCATTGTATATAAGCAATGGTCAAAAAATGGCTATGTTAAAAAATGCTGTAAATTTGTCAAAAATTAATTTTTCAGTATTATAATTCTTCATGCACATCTTCAATATGTGAGGAACATGTCTGCAAAGTATCAAAAAGAAATACTGAAAGCCCTTGGAGGAGTTGATTTCACAAAATGTGCACTACCAACCATTTTTGTATATAAGCAATGGTCAAAAAGTGGCTATGTTGAAAAATGCTGTAAATTTGTCAAAAATTATTTTTTCAGCATTATAATTCTTCATGCACATCTTCAATATGTGTGGAACATATCTGCAAAGTATTGAAAAGAAATACTGAAACACTAGGAGGAGTTGATTTCACAAAATATGCACTACCAACCATTATTGTTTAAGCAATGGTCAAAAAATGGCTATGTTAAAAAATGCTGTAAATTTGTCAAAAATTATTTTTTCAGCATTATAATTCTTCATGCACATCTTCAATATGTGTGGAACATGTCTGCAAAGTATTGAAAAGAAATACTGAAAGCCCTAGGAGAAGTTGATTTCACAAACTATGAACTACCAATTATTATTGTATATAAGCAATGGTCAAAAATGGCTATGTTGAAAAATGCTGTAAATTTGTCAAACATTATTTTTTCAGCATTATAATTCTTCATGCACATCTTCAATATGTGTGGAACATGTCTGCAAAGTATTGAAAAGAAATACTGAAAGCCCTAGGAGGAGTTGATTTCACAAACTATGCACTACCAACCATTATTGAATATGGCAATTATCGAAAATTGGCTAAGTTCAAAATGCTGTAAATTTGTCAAAATTCATTTTTTCAGCATAATACTTCTTCATGCATATCTTCAATATCTCTGGCACATATCTGCAAAGTATCAAAAGAGAATATTGAAAGCTGTAGGAGGAGTTGATTTCACAAAGTATGCACTATTAGCACTATGGCAAACATTCTATGTATAGGTTTAAAAAGTCCCATAACTCTTGCAAAACTGATCCTTTGGCCCCTAAATTCATACCACACATGTGTTGTCTTATGGTGCAGGTGTGTTGAAAATTTAAAGAACATCGGGCAAAAACTACTTAAGTTATTTAGCAAAGATGTCAAAATGTTGACGGAATGACGGAATCACGGAATGACGGAATCACGGAATTACGGACAGACTGAAAACAGTATACCCCCCTAAAACTTCGTTTTGCGGGGGGTATAATAAACATCACGCTGACTGTACTGTACCTCCTATTCTTTAGAATCGTACGAGGGGTGGGTGAAGACTATGTCATTTTATAGCATCATGCAAATGTGTTCATCATTGAGGACAAGATTTTATGCCATTTAGGTGGTCCCTCTGACCACACTGGCAGCCATGGGAGTTGGTAAAATGTTTGCAAGATAGACCTTATAACCTATCCAAATCCTTGCAATGGATATAGTTTTTCCCTTGTTTTTCCTCATTTTTTTGACATTTTTATTAATATTCATGAATATGCAGATGAGATAATTTTCATATAGGCCCAGATCATCAATAAATTTGTCATAAAATATTACTGGTTCCATAACAAAGTGTCAGAATGACAGTTTGGGCCTAATATTAGTTTATTTATGGATTTTTAACGCTTTTTCTGTCATTTTTAATGTTTTCATTAAAATTCATGAATATGCAAATTCAATGATTTACATTACTCACTATAGGATACAAGGGCTATATCTAAGCTTTAAAATGAGACCAATTTCAGTGGTCTATGATAAGTAACAATGGAGATATGGTCAATTTTCTATGTACACCCCCCATGCTCAAGAATCGCTTTAACGGTTGCCATGGAAACCATGCATTTTTTCATAGTGCAATTGAGTTTATCTTTGAGGACAAAAATTCTTTGCATTTCTGGGGTCCCAACGAACGATTTGGCACCCATGAAAAATTGTCCTTGGGGGTGCAAGGTAGGTCAAATTAGCTCCCGGGGTATTAAAAGATCTCTATAAATCATGGAAACAGACTCTTGACACTCTCATTGCTCTAACAACAATAACATTAAACATCACACGTCTCGTGATATATCAGGAAAACATGTCCGTGTGATGTATACCCCCTTGAACCCCACTTTTATATAGCAAAACTGGGGTATACCTATTTTTCTTATTTTTGTTCCAAAACATAGATTGTGGGTACTCGTTAGAACCCGCCTCGGCGAGGCGGTTCCAACGTGTACCCACAATCTAATTTATGTTCTGAGCAAAAATAAGAAAAAATATCAAAATTTAATCACGGAATTTTTTCAAATTTTGCATCTCTAAGACTAAAGCATCTCTGTATATTGCATGGACGTGTTTTCGTAATGTAATGTCTAATCTGGTGATTTTTATGTAATACTGAAAACTTCAGCTTATACTACAACATTTTGGAACTCTGCTACTAGTGTCATGTCATAACGAAGACACGCCAATCAATATACAGAGATTTTCAAGTTGTAAAAATTAAAAATTTTCAGTAGAATTTTGTTTTCTTATTTTTGCTCAAAACATAGATTGTGGGTACAAGTTCGAACCTTCTTGCCGAGACGGCCCGAACGAGTACCCACAATCTATGGTTTGAAGCAAAATAAGAAAAATATGTATGCCCCTTCATACCCCAGTTTTACTATATAAAAGTGGGGGTTAAGGGGATACTCATTGCACGGTCATGTTTTCCTGATGCTACATTTTGTAACTCTGCTACTAGTGTAATTCATTGTTTCAAATACTATGGCACGAAGAATTACTAAATAAAACTCACATAAAGCTTTGTACCCTATTTGTGCGACATAGACAAACTATGTAGTCCAAGACGAGACAGCATAAAGAATATAGGCAAACAATATAGCACCAGATGAGACCGCATTCTTTTACCCATATAAGGCTGATATTTGTTTAGTGGGACACATACAATTTTGTGCAGCGTCCAATCGTGGGCTATTCGATTTGCTTAAAGGCTTACTTCTGAAGGAGCTAAAATTGGTACCACTGTTTATTCGACTAATGACCCCTGATGGTGCAATATGGTCCATAGATCAAAGGACTGTCATAATGAGGTAATTATCACATCTCTGCAGGAGGTCATAAAGAGGCCCCTCAAGGATAATACCAGTAGTTCCACTGTTTATTGATTTTATGGTCCCTGATAACCTGTGCATTAAAACTGCCTCCCTCTGCAATCAATATTGATTTTTTCATGTTTTGGCCCCTACCTGTATTCTGAATCATTGTCAGGACACTAGGTTTTCGATTGCCCTGTCCCTTATCTAATGACCTTCAATAGACAGGTCTTTAAATTTAAGGAATTTGATTGCAACATCAAATGAAAATTAAATATTGCTCCTGATTAGGGGCTAATATGAAAGTGAACCCATTCAAATGATAATAGCATGAGTCTGTGCTGCGTGCATACTTAAAGTTTGTGCATTAAACATTCCTGAGATGTTTATTGAGAATTTATTTGCTTGTATATTAGATATTTACTATCTAAAATGAAAATGAAAGATTTCTCAATCCATAACAATATAAAATACTACTGTCTGTACACCAACTTGCAGAAACTGGATTTTCCAAAATCTCACTTTTCTGAAACACCACATGAGTCATCCTTTTGCAACCCAAAAGTCGTAAAAAGTGCCTAAAAATTTTGAAAATCGGTTCACTAATAAAACCAGAGGACCAATGGTCCTGTAAACGCTCCCCTGAGACCTAGTTATCACTTTTTCGATGTAAAAGCCTATGTTTCCAAAATTAACCTTGCAGTAAAATAGATCAAGGTCATCCTAGGGTCATCATATGTACAAGCTATGATGGGCTGAAGTCCTAAATGCTATATACTGAGCTTCGTGAAAATTGGCCAGCCGGTTCTGGAGAAGAAGATTTTTGAGTGGTTCTTACCAGATATGGGCATGGCAGCCATCTTGGTCAGGTGACCCGGATTTCACGACCAAACTGTCATTCCTCCTACCCATGGATGCTCCACATAAAATTTCACTTTGATTGGCCAAGGGGTTTCAGAGATGAAAATGTTTGAAAAGTGTGTGTGGACGACAGACCATGGCCATGGTTAAGAGATAACCTTGATCTAAATTAATCACAAACCTTCATCTACTCCATTAGTTGTTTGCATCTACCACTTTTCAGGTCTCAGGCTGCAATAGTTTTAAAAAAATCCATAGTTTTTACTTTTTCTCATGTAAAAGCCTATGTTTCCAAAATTGACCTAGCTGTAAAATAGGTCAAGGTCATCTAAGGGTCATCATTTTATCAAATTATGATGGGCTGGAGTCACCGATGCAACATACCAAGTTTCGTGGAAATCGGCCCACCGGTTCTGGACAAGAAAAGTTTTGAGTGGTTTTACCATATATGGGCGTGGTGGCCATCTTAGTCATGTGACCTGGATTTCGTGATCAAACTTGAAATGCCGCTACCCAAGGAGGCTCCACATAAAGTTTCAACTTGATCGGCCAAGCGGTTTCAAAGAAGAAGATCTTTGAAATTGTTGACGATGACGGACGGACGACGGACTCAAGGGCACCTAACGCCGCGGTCCATGGTCAAATCTCGTGGAATTCTGAACTCAACCGAGATCTCATGGCTGTCCTTGTTACATGGAAGAATGAAGAAGATCTGATCAAAAATAACAAAGTTAATGCGTGGACAACATTTTCCCATTATAAGTCTAAGGGGATTTTTTTCAAACGCTCAAGAGCAGATAACTCCACGGCCCGTGGTCGGATCTGGCTGAATTTCGAACTCGTCCGAGCTCTTATGAATGTTTTTGTTCCTTGCGAGTATGGAAAAGATCTAATTGAAAATAGCGGAGATAATTCTCCATACAAAGTCTACGGGGATTTTTTTTCAAACGCTCAAGGGCAGATAACTCCGCGGCCCGTGGTCAGATCTGGCTGAATTTCGAACTCGTCCGAGCTCTTATGTATGTTGTTGTTCCTTGCAAGTATGGAAAAGATCCAATTGAAAATAGCGAAGATAATGCGAGGACGACATTTTCTCCATACAAAGTCTATAGGGATTTTTTCAAACGCTCAAGGGCAGATAACTCCGCAGCCCGTGGCCGGATCTGGCTGATTTACGAACTCAACCGAGATCTTATGTATGTTGTTGTTCCTTACAAGTATGGAAAAGATCCAATTGAAATAGCGGAGATATTGCGTGGACAACATTTTCTCCATACAAAGTCTATGGGAGTTGTCTGTTGCCATAGCAACCAGGGTTCTAATTCAATCTGCCTCAAAACCTTATGCAGGCAATGCCCCACTATAATGATGCTGCTAATAAAGTTTGATTGCAATCGGCCTACTGGTCTCTGAGATATTCATCTTTGAAATTGTGGGCGACGGATGACGGACGGCGGATCATGGTCATCCTATAAGCTAACTGCAGATCTACAAGTCGTCCGCCACCTCCGAGCCGGGTACCATTCTCTCCAGCTTTGTCCGACTTGGCGTCAGTGGAGTTCACGACCAACAAAATAAATGAAGTGAACGGAACGAAAGCCCGATTGTCGGACTACCTATAAGCTCACCTTGTGAGCCTTCGGCTCAGGTGAGCTAAAAAAGCATGCCATAAAATTATTTTGAATAGCCCTTTTGCATGTCCAAGGGAGGTAATCCAAACACCTTAAAATTGAAAATCAAGCAAATCTGGAAAATATTTTTTCAGAGTTTGGCGCTCATACAATTATGTTTTGGCTTGGTGCATTGTAAGTGAAAAATAATCACTTTAGATTTTTTGCGGGAAAATAGTTACTTCCCTAGCTGACATTGTTACAAAGGAAAAAGCCCTATTCAAATTTTTTTCTGGCATAAATTTTTTATTTGTTAACCGATTTTGTGCCACTTTTTAAGACAATGGTGACATGGTCAGATGTTCTTGAGGTTTTTCAGAAAAGTGAGATTCTGAAAAATGTAGTAGACATTAATTGAGAATTTATTTGCGTGTATTTCAGATATTTACTATGTAAAATGAAGATGAAAGATTTCTCAATCCATAACAATATACATGTAAAATACTAGCGGCTAAAACACAACCAGGGTGGACATTTGGGTTTCACTTTTGTAAAAAAAATAATTTTAAGTTGGGCATATTTAGATGGCATTTTTGTTATCAGAGACATCTTGTTGGTGCGAAAACGCAGGAATTTTCATTTTGTTTTCAGGCTTTCAAAAACTTCACAATACCTATGCCTTCAGGGCCTACGGGCCTAAATATTTGAAAATATAACATGCGTTTTGGCTAATGCATTTTATTTTGTATTGATAATTTTTACTTTTGGTGCACTTTTTGGTATTAGATAACAGATTTTATCTGAAAAATCTGTCAAAATATTTCACATATGGACAAATATGAAAATGTGTCGTGTCCGTAGCCCCATCTGTTTTAATACAATTTTGTCACAAGTATTAAATTGTAATATTCATATTTTCTGGTATATTTCTGATTTTTAATGGTGTTCTTGTTTGTTTAAAACCCCTAAAAAATGAGATAAGCTTAAGATGATCATTTTAAGCAAATAACAAAAATGGGGGGGGGGGCTACGGACACGACAGGGCTACGGACAGCATAGTTATCACGATATCTGATGAAACCATTCAGCTAGCCAAAAATATTTCTTGTAAAACGTGTAATGGCTGGACCCGCAACGGAAAGTGAAGGTCATGTTTATATAAAGCATTGTTAGCATACTTTAATAGGGACTTGAAATTATGGGGCTACGGACACGACATTTTACATGATGTTACTAAATTGCATCTGGCAGATTCCACAATCACTTTATATTCAATGAGGGCTTTTGCATCAAAATTCAAAAAGTATCTTAGGCTTAATATGGCATTTGTGATTTTATATTTTGCAGTTTATTAAGTTTGGAAGCCCCTGATTTGGGGACATTAAAAAAGCCAACAGTTATAACAAAGGGCTATTTTTAAGAAAAGCTCTGGGGAATTAATGCAAAGGCATGTACCAATGTATTAATCACCTCAGATAAGACTTAGGGTATTCCTTTTGAATTTCTGACATAAAGGCTTTATTGGCTAAAGATGAAATTATAATAGCTGGAGTCTTGTAAAATAATTGAAATTTTGAAGTGAAACTTTATAACACTCAAAAACGGCCAAATTTTAGCCTTTTGACTAGGCAGTAAAGCGTTCCACAACTAATAACCCACACATATTATATATCACTGGAGAGCATGTGAAGTTTTTCCCATTAAGCTATGACAAAAACATCATTCTAGGAGTGCACCAGGGCAAAATACTGGCATACAACATGCATTTTGTGAAATGTCCACCCTGATTGTGTTTTAGCCGTAGACAATTATTATCAAAAATACGAAATATGCAATTTTTATACCATTTTTAATCACTGATATTGGCATGATTATCAAAATGAGACTAAACCGGTCATTATACATATACGTGCATGTACCAGAAAAAGTAAAAAGAAATAATATCCATTAAAGATCTTCTTTCTTAGTAGACATTGTATGAGAAAATGCTGTGTTGCTTGCAATGCGAGTGATTTTATCAACACTTGAAACTAGCGAGCGATATTAGCACGTACATGTATATCAATACATTTCATAATAGCATGAAGCAATTTCTGAAAAAGAACACAGTAACAGAAACGAACCTATTTTGACGGCTGTTCTGTTTTATAACTTTTGGCTGTTTCCTTCGGTTAGTGTTGTAGTTTGTCAGGTGTTTCAATAGCAGCGTGTTTGTAAAACTTTCTGTTAATAAATTCGAATGGCTGAAATGTGCAATTTACATGTATGCCCATATACATGTAACATTACCCCACCAATCCGTGTGCCTGAAGTTAAATTAACTCATGATTAATAGATAGACAGGGAAGCCTAGTTTTGATCCATAACGTTTCGTTTGAATTCTGTTCAACAAGTATTAGGCTGATCGAACCCTAAGCTGACACAAAGTAATAAAAGTGTTTCAGGCTGTATGTTTGAGACATAAGATAAAGAAAGACTTAATGCACTCTCGAAAAAATAAAACAAGTATGACTGAATAAACATTAAAATCTAACCATCAAGTAATCACAAATAAAGCAACGAAGAAGATATAATACAAATGAAATGAAAACTATTGATAGCAGTTGCATAATGAACTGACACTTATTTATAATATTCTCAAAACTACCAGGTATCTATATAAAAGAAATTTCTTGAAAAACTATTCATCTCTAGATAAAATTCATTGAACCACTTGGACAAAGAGAAAGGAAATATCACACAAATGGCAAGGGGCAAACTGCAGCAAATATAATTTTAATCGGTGCAAAATTAACGTTACACCATTTTCCACACAAAAATAAACTGTGTCATACATCATTTTCCCCATTTAGCAAAAGCAAGTAAGACGAGAGCAATGATTAAACCCTCCTTTTATAAAATAAACGTAAATTCAGATTTTGCCCAGCCCGAACAATTCAAGCGACACATAGAAGCAAATAAATACACTATGCAATATACATGTACCTTTTTGTGACCACTTTATTCAGATGTTTTAACATTTTGTCTGACAAATCAGAATAAAACAACACCTCTATTATTGATATCTAAAACTGTCTGACATTTAGACAACTTTTAGACTGATGATTCTAGATGGTTCAGTGCATAGTCAAGTAAGTAACGGGCCATAACCGTTACACAAAGTGCCTCTTGTATGACTTGTTTGAGCCCTACAAATTTATTAACAATGTCATCTTTTTTTAAACATGGTGTTTAAAAAAGATGATATTGTTATCAAACATGTACAAATCCATTGTGTGTCTTTTCTTTGTCATCTAAACTTAAGTATTTCAGAAGCTTTAAATAATACAAATACAAATACAAAACTTTATTTGGCTACTAAACATTCTAACATGCTTATGGCCATACATATATACAAGCAAGTGAAATAAACATTTAACAGAGGAGTGTGTACAAAGTTTACAAGCATAATAAACATTCATAAACGGCAAGATATAAATATAATAATGAAAAGAAAACCGCTGAAAATGATATTCGTATAATAAACATACTTCTTACAACTTTCTACAACTCCAAAAAGTTTAACATAATGGCAGGTGGTCAAAGCATGTAGCTCTGCTTGTATACGACAGAGTTCATTTGCGTTGCAACCGTTTGTTTTTATGGCATTTTATACGCATACATGTAGTACAATGGGGTCATGCTACCTGTAAAAACACTACTTATTTTATCATAAATTGGTGAACACTTAAAATGCTTTAAACGCATTATGAACACCCATGTACAATTCATGAATAAATGGTAGACATAAAAAAACTCAAAAATAATACTAAAACAGTTCTGATTGCTTTGCATATATGAACGTAACATCATCTTTAAAATGAATGATTTAATGAATGTGAAAAATGACCCTTGCTTACAAAATAATCACCCTGATTTTTAAACGATTTTTTTTTCTGATTTTTATATAAGCCCTACAAATGTAAGAGATCAATGATGTGAAGGACATCTATGCCTTAGATTGGGATACTCCCTAATTGACAAATATGTCACTTTCAAAGACGAAAATGCCTAGTTTTTAGCTCACCTGAGCCGAAGGCTCATAGGTGAGCTTATAGTATACCCATGCTCCGGCGTCCGTCCGTCCGTCGTCCGTCGTCCGTCGTCGTCCACAATTTCAAAGATCTTCTTCTCTGAAACCGCTGGGCCGATTGTTCTCATATTACACATACACCATCTACAGGTAGGGGGAAAGAATAATTGTGTTTTTTTGTTTTGATCGGATAAGGACTCTGGTTGCTATGGCAACTTATGCTTCCCATAGACTTATAATGGAAAAAAGTGAAAATTGCCAGTTTTTGCTGTCTTGTTGGAGATATTTGAATTTTGTTTTTGCAGAAATGTTTATTGAGTAGTCCTCTACGTTTCATGTGACTTTTGTCCTAATCCTTCATTTTGATTGGTTGCAGGGGTCCCATATAGGGCAAAATTTCGAAAAACATTCAAAAATCTTCTTCTCAGAAACTGTCAAGGGGATGAAGCCTATACTTTGTATACATGTTCCTGA
Source organism: Rugalucina vietnamica (assembly GCA_964017185.1). Classification (NCBI taxonomy): domain Eukaryota; kingdom Metazoa; phylum Mollusca; class Bivalvia; order Lucinida; family Lucinidae; genus Rugalucina; species Rugalucina vietnamica. The sequence continues at coordinate 47,675,794 of OZ024874.1, forward strand.
CAGTGGCCTCTACATAATTTGTGTTTTTTATTCCAGGCGAATAAGAACTCTGGTTGCTATGGCAACTTAAAGTTTCCATAGACTTATAATGGGAAAAGTGGAAATCAGCTTTTTTTTCCGCTAAAATTGCAGACATTTGAATTTTGTTTTTGCAGAAATGTTTATTGAGTAGTGTTTGACGTTTCTTGCGAGTTTTGTCCTAATCCTTTATTTTGATTGGTTGCTGGGGCCCCATAAAGGGCAAAATTTTGAAAAAAAAAAACATTCAAAAATCTTCTCCTCAGAAACTGTCAAGTGGATGAATCCTGTACTTTGTATACATGTTCCTGACAGTAGCCTCTACATAATTTTTGTTTTTTATTCCAGTCGGATAAGAACTAATTTGTGTTTTTATTCCAGTCGGATAAGAACTCTGGTTGCTATGGTAACTTTAAGTTTCCATAGACTTATAATGGGAAAAGTGGAAATTAGCTATTTTTTTGAAAACTATTGCAGCCTGAGATCTGAAAAGTGGTAGATGCAAACAAGTAATGGATTAGATGAAGTTAAATGATTAATTTAGGTCAAAGTCATCTCTTGACCTTGGCAGGTCTGTCGTCCATACACACTTTTCAAAGATTTTTTTCTCTGAAACCACTTGGCCAATCAAAGCCAAATTTTATATGAAGCATCTATAGGAAGTGGGAACCAATGTATATATAAATAATCCAGGTCACATGACCAAGATGGCCGCCATGCCCATGTATGGTAAAAAACCTTAAAATATCTTCTTCTCCAGAACCGGTGAAACGATTTCAACGAAACTTTGCATGAAGTATGGATGACTCAAGTACTACAATGTATATATAAAACATGACACTGTGGTGACCTTGACCTATTTTATGGCAATGTCAACATAGGTCGTCAATGCATTTGAATGGGAAAACTTTTAAAATGTCATTTTAAGTGAAAATCTTGCAGGAAATGGGCAGTAGGACTGAAATTTAATGATTCTGAAGAAAGAAAAATGGACCCCAGGGGCTCATCTGCTTTTAAAATGTTATTTGAAGGGGAAAATCAGCAGGGAATTGGCAAATGGACAGAATATTGATTATTCTGAAAAAAGTAAATGGCCCAAGGGCTTCATCTGCCCCTGCACTGGGGTTAAATACCATAATATTCAAATATGTTTATTGGTATATGAAGCAGATCTCAGGTGAGCGTTTACAGGACCATTGGTCCTCTGGTTTTATTATTATTGTGTTCTTGCATATTTTGAATGTCAATGCCATAATTTATGTCAATTTTAACATTAGTTTGGGAATTCACATTTCTAATCATTAATGCAATACGATAGATTGAAAGCAAATTTACTTTTGAACATGTACTGTATCTCTATAAATACATATACATAACCTAAATATACTCACCCTGACACTGGTTTGACAAGAAATTCGACCATGAATGTTTACAATTCTACAGTTGATGTCTTTAAAATTGTCCATAACAACTGTGCTTATTTTAGTTCATGGAAATTTTCAGGAAATTATACATTTTCGCCTTGCTGACCCTGTTCCCCCCCCCACTAGACCCAGGATGCCACTTTGATATGATGTGTGAATGTGAAAAACACACAAACTGACGAAAGGGCATGCTGGGTCTCGGGGGGGAACACACCTAAAAATAAACTATAAGATCGTAAATTAAAGATCTTATGCACTAAGCTAACATTTCTTTCAAAATAAACTTAAAATTATAAAACAATAAACAATCAATGTGTGGATATTGTTCAGCAATCATATGACAAACAAGCCCATATTTGTTTGCTTGAAAAGTGCTGTTGACAAACAAATGCAACTCAGTTCAAAGTCTAATGGTTCATTTTTGCCAAAGATGGGGTGGGTTGTGAAAATATATAGTTGCATTGTTTGGATTCTGTTAAATCAGCAAGACTGTTTTGTAAACGAAAGTGAATATATTTATTCTCCTATTAATGCGAAATTCAGCCCCATAGTCATAATATGAAAATATCGACCTCCCAAATCTGAGATTCAGGGACTTCTTACATCTAAGGCATAGATGTCCTTTCATACTTGCTGCCTTTTTATATAAAATATACATACATATATTCTATGACCAGAGGACCAAATACTCGAATGGCAAAGACTTAATTGTATGCAATGGAAAGGGTAATCTGTACGTTCAGCGATCATGGGGATCAATGTTTTATACAAACAAATAAGTTTAAACTGTTGAATTGCACAGTCACGTTTAAACACGACTCATGTGAGTTTTTTAATTCAATTACCCTGATGTCAATTCTGGAAATTGCAACATGAGTGTCTGGATTTCGTTGCCATTTTATACATGAAATTGTACAATATGGCCCATTTTCTCCCTATGAATATATTTACCGTTTCCAAAGGACCTAACCATTATATATTTTAATAACTGAGCATAAGTTACTACAAACCGGAAAAAATACAAATTCAATGAAAGATAGCCAAAAGTTTCAAACAGTTAAATTGAAATTTACTATACAAACAAAATATACTCACTGCAAGAACATAGAAAATAACCATGCACCATCAAGTTACTCAAACAAAATCATCACGGGATTGTAGTTCATTTTAATGCAGACTCGACATAGCGAGATGAAAATGATTAACTTTATAACAACAGCAACATATGGAATATAAATGGGCATTTACAATGAAATAGATAGATTCAGTACGCGTGGAGACAGTATTTTGTTGCTTCTTATGGAAAAACAACAACAAACAAACGAAAATGGATATATAATTCTGACTGGATAAAGTGTATGTCATCATTTTGTAAATGAAATATAAAAACAAATGGATACTAGTTATATCCTATTGTCACGTCGATATTGTAAATCCTAGAATCATGACAAAATGTTATGATTGATATTCCACCATCAACTATCAGGTTAGCAGAAAACTATTCAATTAAATACCATTTATAAGTACATGTAATTGTGTTTTCGTTCCTATAAGACATCGTTTTTTGCTTGTTGTTTTGAACTGATGATGCTCATATCACATGCCGTCGAAAATATTCGTATTCGTACATTTATAAATTACTATTAGAAGGGGCATATAGGAAGCAGTTGTCCATTCTAAATTAAAAATAAGAATTCAGAGACAATTTAAAATTATTCCGAATGACTTAATATAACTTCTTTTTTCTGGCATTCAAAGTACAAGTATTGGATATTCCGAGTATTTATTTAATGACTCCTGAGTCATGGAGTTACAAGACGGAGGTATGATTCATACCACTTAGGGCGTATTTGTTATACCCAGATCGGTTTCAGATACTGCTAGTTTGATGAGACACTTCATCATAAGCTTTTTGTATCGCATGCAAGAAAAAAGAATTTCGTTTCAATGATGAAGTAGATCATCAATATTTTTTATCAATGCACGGGTATAACGAGAGCAATGCTGATAGACAAATAATCTTCACTGACTGACTTGGGTACAATCCTATCCTGTATTATTTGGATACAATTGTATATATAAATGCTCTCCGTTTATACCCATGCCTTGATTGTTATTTTTCACAAGCAAACGTTTTTGTTTCAAAATCCAATTTCAGCTCTCCACTGTCTGTACTACTACCAGAATATCTGGTATATACTTCTTTCTCACCTTTTGTAGGACTTTTGCGATCATCGTTGATATTTCGTGCCTCCGCTGTAGTTACACAATTGTTTCCAATACTTTGCTCATATTCTTCTGAACTCAAGCGATGAACCGGAGTGACATAAATCTGATTTGTAGAGCCAGTGCCCTTCTGTTTGAGATTTGTGTCTTCAGTGTTCAACTGTTGAAAATCTCTCCTCAAGAAGTAGGCCGGGTATGTATTACTCAGGATGTTCTCACCTGTAGCTTCATGTAAATTTTCAATTCCATTCATAATGTCTGTGAAATAATTACCCTCCAGGCCTAAGTCTGTATCTTGTTTTTTCTGGTCTAAAAACGGGAATAAATATAGGATCATTCAACAGTAATAAAATACGAAAGCTAAAATTGAACATTGCTTACGAGTACTGTATGCGCAATTTAGAATAGCATGTTTTCCCATAAATCTTTCAATGGTACCTTCGTGTAAAATTCATCTGGATATCATAATCAAACCATGGCAACTGAACTGAATTTGTCAATTTACGAAGGCAAACATAAATCGCTTCAAAATTCAATGCCAAATTTTGAACAAAAATAGACGAAATTTGTAAGTGGTTTTTTGCATTTTCAAAAGCGTTCAGAATTTCGAACTTGGCATAATTAATCAAGAAATACTAGTATATCGATCAATGTTAAGGTTGCTGATAGTAAAGCGTACGGAGAAGTAAATGTAACAGACATGAATACAAAATGCAACAATTTACAGAACCTCAGCTTCTTTTCAGTTCTGTATGATCATGCATTTTGTTTGACTCTGGATACCATGTTTTATTTCTGTACTAGTATACATTTGAACAGCTTGTATTTGGTCTGGAACAAAGTCTGTATTGTATACACAGTTGTACTATACTTGTGTATGTAGTCATTTAAATATCGATTTTTTTACTAAAACGTAAGCATGTAATTTAACTATAGTGTAACTTATCAAACTAATATCATTTTTTTTACTAAAACGTAAGCATGTAATTTAACTATAGTGTAACTTATCAAACTAATATCATTATAACATTGTCAACGCATATATGTGACTCATATGTGATATCCAGCCACTGAGACTTATGAGACACTGTTGTGATTATAGAAAAACAGCAACAACACAATACACACGACATAATTCAAACAGACAATACAAGGTATACAAAGTAATTACAAGGCAGGGTCATTAGTTTGTGTGTACACCTTGAGCCGACACACAGATAAATGAACAAGAATTTTAAAGAAAAGCCACCGGTCCAAAATAAAAACAAAACAAACCTACATACAAGGCAACGATGTTCAATCCAAATCTCATTCACATTACTGAAGCTTTTATTGTGTACTCTTTATCTTTTATTCTTAGAAATTTGTTAAATACAGATACACATTTTTCGGATAATATCTTGGTTGTTGTTTTCATTGAAATGGAAAAGTCTTGTTTACTTTTGCCACGTCCGGTATACCAAGGAGACAGGAGTTGAGATATTTGGATTACTTTATAATCTGATATCCTAGACCGGGAATCGTGTAAAACCAACGGGTAATCAATCACGGAACAACGAAGTGTTGAAACAAGTGAATGTCTCCCATTTCCGATGCATTTGTGCACGATTATCAGGAAAGTAAATTAAAATTCAAGAATATGCATTTAAGGCAGAATCAACAACCTTTCTCTCTGAAAGCAGTCTATACTTTCAACAAAATAAGACATATCTTCACACCGCGCATTACAATCACCATAAAGATGATATGTACCTTTACATGTATCTTGATATTGGCTAGTCTGGAAAAGCAAATTTTCAAAACAAATCACCTGCATTCAGTCGATTAAAATCCAAACCATTTTCGACGGAAACATTCTCTATTTTAGTGAAATTCAGAAGTTTGTTACATGTATGCGTCTCATGCATATCCCTACTTTGGAATTTCATAACACCTATTCAAATGTTAAGAAATGTCTTTCTTGTTTAATCATTCTCCAAGTGAAGGATCTAGTTTCTCCAATGGATGGCATGCCTGTATATATGATTTAGATATATCTATATCTAAGAATGTCAACTACATACCATTGGTCTCATTTTGATCGCCATGTGGCAGGGCATTGGGAAGATGTTCTCCAATGTCCATCCGGGCAACATCGTCGACGATGCCGTTAACTTTGTGAGTGGGTATATCGTTCGGCCTGAATGACATCGCGTACGGACCAGATGTACTGTCATAGCCATTGTAACCAGAAGTATGGTATTGATCAATGCGTCCTTCGATTTCTTCTTCTTTATTCTAAAATATATCAAATTGAAATCCACATATATTTTATATTATATGATGTGATAAATATGCGTCAATAAAAGCCATGAATGCCAATCACAAAGATGAACGGCAAGACAGATGAACAGATCAGTGTTGTTTGGGTCCATAAATTATGTCTTGCCCAGTCAGTTTTCAAATATTTTTATTTCAATTATGATAATTAAATATTTAAAAAAAAGCATTGCTATTATCGTTTTAGTGAGATCCGATTGGTTATGTCCATGTTTAGAGGTGTATGCTCATACACCTGAACGTGAACCCAGATGATTACATGTACAATGACCGTCATGGGAACAATATCTTACAAAATATGTTATACAGCTGTACAGATATAAAATCATTAAATACAACGGGCTGATAAACACAATGCTCCATGAGCAGTTCGTTTCTGTACATTTGCTTACCATAAAATGTTCAAGTTCATGTTCGTTGCCTTCATTGCTGTCGTTAGTGTCATTACCAGAGTCCTCGTCGTGCTCCTCACCACTGCTCATTCCACTATCTGGAATATAAAACGAACATAACATTTTTATTAGTTTAGTTACAGGAAAGAAATCCTGGTTAATTGATATCTGAATGAGACTCGCCATTCACCTGAATGTTTGGTGACAAAAGTGTGCTAGTCTCGCAATTGTGTATTCAATAAACTACATTTTAATAAATATTTATAATTTGACGTCGCTGTTTTCCAGTGGATAACGTCATGTCATAGAAATCATATGACCACACGTGTATTAACATTTTTGCGGGAATACGTAACGTCATTGACGACGTCCGTAACAACAATGTAAATTTTCTTTGAAAATATGACCACTTGGAAGGCGATAAAATCCTATTTATATGATAAAACGAATCTTACACTCGTGGTCATTTCATATGAAATTTATTAAACTCACCGAAGGCTTGTTTAATAAATTTCATATGAAATGACCACTCGTGTAAGACCCTCTATATATAATACGACTGAAGGAAATTATGTCTCCTGATTGGCTCATCCTGTTCCAATAAATCCGTATATTAATTGCCTGAAAACAAGACAATACAAGACTTGTATCTAATCTGCATTTTTTTCTAATTAAAACCGCAACCAATCTCTTTTCATTTTCAAACAACATATAATTTGTGTTTGATCATAACATTGAACTACATTACACACCACCCCGATTCATCCTTTGCTGTCTACGATTGAGAACTTTCTCGATCTTCAGAGCGTCAATATTTCCATCAAGAGGCAGACCAATCTTCTTGGCATCTTCCTTGATGAGTGCCACACTTTGTTCGCTGATATAAGTTTTGGTATTCAGCCCATCTACAAAATAAAGATGATAATAATACTTCTAAGGTGTTTTACGTATATGTTGTCCATTTACCCATTTGATTTATATTTCGTCGACAGTAAGAATAGCACCAAAACTCTTAAATAATATAGCAAGGTTTATAATAAGTTTGGAATAATATCGTTTCATCTTTGAAAAGTAAAATAAAAATCCAATAAACAAAGTGTGCATTCGAAAAAACAGCATTTTTGCAATTGGGAATTACGGTGTAGTCCGGTAACACTGCGCACCTAAGGTATTTCATGCCTGATCTGACGTGAAATACAAACGCTGACTAACATAACTTACCATGAGACTTTTTAGTGATTCAATAATTATAATATCATCAGATACAATGTTAGTAATTTCCATCCGCTATAGAAATATAGCGTGATTGAAACATATGAGCCCCCTGGAAAAAATTAGAGGCAATTTGTCCCCTAACATTGCGCACATCCAAATCAAATGTATATTTTATAGCAACCTGCAGTTTATTCACAGCAGTTGCATTAGAACTGTCAACATATATGAAAGTCATGTGACAAATTACAAAAAGAAGATAAAGAAAAAAATCACGCAGTCTATGATGGCACAAAAATGTCACCACACGGTATTTCAAAATTAAAGAAAATCACATATTGGTGCTAAATTGTTCAATCAGAACGGAAGGAAAATCATTTTTGTCTTCAAATTAATCTCGTATACTCTTGTTGATGTAACAAATGAGAAAATAACACTGGTAGTCCAATATTGCTTGAAATCTGGTTGGCATTCCAGGTGCGCAATGTTGCGGGCCGCGCAATGTTAGGGGACTCGACTGTAATCAGTATTTTCGACACTTTCTGTATCATTTCAATTCTAATTCATTAAGGACCTGTTCAGCGACTTTTGTCATTCTGTTTATATTTTTCTAAATGCTTAAACTAGACATAATCTACGATATACACTGGTGAGCGTAAGCTTAATAACTATAGATAAGCTGTTAGTTATACAGAAAGTCATCACCGATATTTGAAGCTTTCGACCGTCTACTTATGTTATGAATTTTACGTTTGCAGTAGATCATATGAATGCATTCAGTTAGGAACATAAGTTTGTAAAATTATTACAAGATGTACAACAAAACATATTAGACAATTTACGTTCTTCAATTGCAATACGTCCTAAGTGCTTCCTCAACACACTTATAACTTTTGCCTTGATTTGCTACATTAAAGATTTTGTGAACAAATGCGCGGTGGCAATAAAGTAAAAATAATCATGACAGTAGACGATTATTAAGTTACGAAGGTTCATTGCGTCTACTAACCGTATTCTTTGTCATCTACAAGAGCTAGGAGGTGTAGGTACAGCCGCTGCATGGATAATGCTGCCCCAGAATTTTTCTGAAGTATGCTATTGTCCAACATCTTTCTGATGCCGTCCATCTTGAAAGTTCCCATCGTCACCTGCGATCCTTTAGAGTTATTAAAATAAACAGCATAATACAGTTATGGCACCGCATCAGAAAACCAACAATCTGCATTATGCGAAAACAAAGACGCAGAACAGCTTCGCAGTAACTGCGAAGCTGATCAGCGCCTTTGTTTTCGCTACATGGATAGTACAGTTCCTCTACTTTCTAGATCCAAAATCTCCAGTCTCTAGCCATATTCGGTTTGTGTCTGACCATTTAGGAAACCATATTGTAGGCTTTCCCACTTGGATGCTCATTTGTTAAGTAGAATTGCGTTATTATCCCTCCTGGGTTTTAGGATGGGTGTTTTGTTCTGATTACACAAGTTCCTGATCATTGTTTACTTTTACTTTTGCAAGACGTGTATCGAGATTATAGCTGGCATGTATAATATCTCTGAACCAAACTGTTAAAATACAATGCTTATTGCTATTGATACATATTTCATTGCCTACCAACTTATTATTTTCGTCTAATCTTGTTACACTTAGATTGGTATTTTGTCTCTTCGTTAAGAATGACTGCCTCTTGCCTTCTGTTTTTAAATGAGAAATGCTGCGTTCTGATCGTAATGACATGAAAATATGTAAAAACGCAAACTAAACAAAAAAAAGTGTACATTTAATGTGAAAATGCTGCGTTCTGATCGTAATGACATGAAAATATGTAAAAACGCAAACTAAACAAAAAAGTGTACATAACTAAACGCTAGAGTGTGAAAAAGAAAATGTTAGATAATAGGGGATAGCTAGTGATAACGGTTTGTATCAAAAATAAATAAAAGCAGAAGTACCAAATTACTACAGATGAGGACAAATCGATAAACAACCTGTTTCCAGGTGAAACGATACAAAATCAGCTTAGTGATAAGAATGTTATATTGGGCGATTCAATTTTGAAGGGAGTAAACACGAAAGGGCTTGTGAGAGGCGTACATAAGGATTCAAAAGGAGGGGCTACAATTCAGGATTTGATCTAAGGAATCAAAGTTTACGATTTGAAGGCCTTTTCAACGGTTATATCGTATATTGGAGATAATGATGCGGCTAACGGCACCGAAGTTCGCGAGATGGAAGATAAGTACGATGTGTTGATCAGCTTGATCAAGTGTAATAACACCTCTTGTCGTGTGATTCTGTGCACTCGGTAGTTCCTAGGGTGATGTCGACGTAAACCAGCTAAATGGGTGTATTCAAAGACTTCCAATCACTGGATACATCAGCAGGTACATGTAGAATTTGCCTCTGAATACCACGGACTATTTTTCAAGAATGGTCAACTTTCATCAAGACTTTACAACCCAGATGATATTCACCTTACGAATTCAGAGGTCAAACGGTTTGTAGATGCGATAAATAGACTATTCCATATTGTAGAAGACTCCACAACCTATGTATTTGGTGCAACAAGAACACCAAATTATCCCAGAAGGAGAGGACAGCAAGTTTCAGGACGGTCAGCAAGAGGGATGTTGGATACAAAAGACGAGTTCGATGCCTCGGTTTAACTTGACAGGCCATAAAGTAGCGGATTGCTGGTATCAAACCCAAAAGGGACTCGGCATTACTGCCAATTATGTCGCGAACCTAATGACATATTTAATTCATAAATGGTGTTTTAAAGAAAAGGAAAGAAATTGTACTATTAGGTGATTTTAATAAAATTCTATTAGATGAAGATGCTAACAGGGAATGGTTAATTCTGAGTCTTTAGGACTTACACAGCTGGTCACAGAGCCAACAAATGTTACTGCTAATTTAAATCCATTGATTGATCATATATATACTAACGAGGAAGATCATATATCAAATATCCATGTTTCGCATTTGCAGATTATAGTGGTCATTGTGCTACATGTATCATTTGTAATAGAAAACTATGCTCTGATTTAAAGAAAGATTCGCACAAAATAAGTATACGTGTATACAGATATTTTAAACATTTTGATGATGATACATGTATATTTTCAAATGATTTGATGACTGCAAATTAAACCGATCTCGAAACAATGAATGATGTTGATTCTATCATGGAAACTTAGTATTCAAAGTCTTATACTGTCAACTAACCATTTTGAATCTGTCGAATTGATGAATGGCAGAATTTATATGACCATATCTTCACGAAGAGACAAATTGGCTACACATCTGACAGATACGTACATTGCATCTTCACTGTTCATTTTTCAGATCACAAGTACTCTTACATGTATAATTGTGGAAGCCGGTTGTATCTACGACGTATTAAACGCTGTCGTTGAAATCCATGATTTAAAAAAAAAAACACCAGGCCGACATAACCGTTTTTATACGAAATAACATACCAGCATCGCGCACTGCCTTATGAGCTTCTTCTGGTGTTATTTTACCATCCACCATAAATGTTGTTTCCGCCATGTCGTATAGCCATCTTTCTTGGTATGCTTCCGATATCTCTTTGAATTTTCCGAGCTCTTCTTGATATTGTGCAGCTAAAAAGAGAACAGTATATGTATATGGTCGTAGTCACACGCAGACAATTGTTTCTTTACAAATTACGTTTTTACATGTATATATTGAGTTTTTCTGCTTTAAAAATAAATCATTGTTAGTCACGAGTCAATACTACAAAAATGTTTGACATAAAATGTTTCGTATGAGAATGGTTACCGATATGGTCCTAGTTCTAATTTGCATTGTACCATATGCATTATCTTAACCTCTTTTCGCTAACTAGTCCTACCCTTTCTGATGATGCTTGAAAGAATTGGAATCGGCAACAAGCATATAATCAAAAGCAGCTGCACTTACATGGTCTATCGGATTTTGCAAATAAGTCTGGGTTCAGCGTCTCGATAAAATTTGTAAGTAACAACTGGACAAGTTCTATGGGCTCAAATAGAAAGTCGTCTTCTCTCAGAATTGTTCCTAAAAAGGGATATAATTAGACGCACATGAAGTAGAAAGCTTTGACAAAATGTTATAATAAGTAGTTGATACATAAGCCTATTCATATAAATTACCAAGTATCAATCTTCTGGTACAGATGCTGATTTAGGAGAAAATGAGTCGATGACAACAATTAAGAACAACCCTTGTAATTAAAATCGGTAAAACTAATTATGGATAAAGCTATTTTTGCGTGCCCACTGTGAAATACTTGAAAATAAATGTTAAAACCGAAAGAAGTAACAATATGGATGAGATATCTGTTGGGCCGGACATTATACTGATGCCCCAGTAAGATAACGATTCTAACCTAGCAACTCTGCACATTTTGGCATCCCATCACAGAGAATTGCGACAGCTTCCAGCCAAGGATCTTTAACTCTCAGGTTCGACAGATAGTCAACTGCACTGTCTTCGTCTTCATCAGGTGTTAAGATCTGAACAATTAATGTCTTCAGGTCATCTTTGTCCATTTTGTCAACAAGGTATGTTTTTGTCGCTTTAGATGTCAAATGAACCCTTACTGTGCTGGTGACCAGTAGTTTGATATTTGGTCGCTTCTCAGTTGTTGTTTTGATAAAATCAAGAAACCATGGTTTAAAAGATGAGTTCAGCAAATTGTCAGCATTATCAAAAGAAATTAAGGTTGGCAACTTAACTTCTTTCAAAGTCAAGGACATTTCTTTTAAAAGTTTTCTGCAACCGGCCTTTTGTTTGCATAATTCACATGTACCACATAGTTCTAGTTTCTTCTCCAAGTCTATTGATTCATAGAATTCTCCCAGAAATGGAATAAAATAGTTATCAACACAATCCTGCTCAAACAGTGAGCAGTCAATGTGGGAAATCTGTTTAAAACACTCGGATAGTTTTTCATTCGTCAATACACGATTGATCACCCTAGTCTTGCCTATACTTTTGGGCCCATATACACATAAAGTGTTCACCTTTTTGTTTGTAATTAGACTTGATATTTCATTAATTTCTTTCTTCCTTCCGCAGAATACCGATATGGCCGTCTCGTCGAACTGGAACCCTTCTTCTGATACTTTACTAATCTCACACCCCATTTTATCTTTTTACGTCAAAGCGGGTGGCGTGTAAGCGACACTAAGTACTTCAAGTGCTCTTTGGCATACAATGCAAGTAGCCCCTTTAGACTAATGAGAGCTCCGCTGAGAATACCTGCACATTAATTTGTAGTCAACTTTTATCAGTCAAATATTGCATGTACGTGTTATTTTGACGACCGCAACAATTCCATTAATGACACATATATATTTTCCTGTTGCACAACTTGAATCTTAAATAGGTTTTTCATCCATACATGTGAGATGTGTCAAGGCTAGCTCAAACCATTCGTTCGTCCTCATGGTGCTAGACTTGAAATGCGCTGCTGCAAGTCCAACATCTGAAACGATTAACAATGTACCAGTACTTATTTTATGGAAATGCTAACCCAAACATTAAGCTAACAAGTCATAAGAAACATTTACTAGCATAGGAACATAAAATAAAATGGATATCTTTGGCGACCTATGTTAATCTGGTGATTTATAAATCGTGGAGTAATATGTAGCATTAGGGGTGGGGAATAAATTTCAAGTTAGTTTTACTTCCGCATTTCAAAAACTTATCTCTGGTCATATGCATATCTCATTTCACGAGAAAGGGGAATTATCAAACTGAATGCATAATGCATTAGGCACTAGACCTTTTGCTACTCAAGCATCCGGTTGTTATGTAATATCAAATGCATATCAACAACTTTATTTACGTTATTGAAAACCACTTTCTCCACTTCATACGCCTCTAGACATCTGTTGATCCTTGTGTGTCAGCCTGTGAGGACTCAAAACTACAATGTTTTATATCTGAAAAATAAGTTGCCCTTTGCATTAACCTCTCAGAAAACTCAGCATACAAAAGCACAGTTCCTCTTATAACGCGACTAAAACACTACCGGAAATAGTACTAAACATGCTCGGGGACAAATCATATAAGCCCAGACACAGGCCATCTCCACAGATCAGATACCTCTTGATGCAGAAGTTTCACCAAACTCACATGATATTCAATCAATCTTAAAATGTCAGCAACATTATCATTATTATCATTATAATTATTTCACTTACAATTTCAGCGCCAACGTTTGCTTAGTGTTTAGAATTTTTATCCCTAGTTAAGCAGGTTTACTTGTCCTATTGTATTATTCTACATATCCGCTTTTTAAAATCTCTGTTTTACTTAAATAAAAGCATGATTAAGCAACTGACAGGATGATATGAACAACAACCTTTGGCTGGTCCTCGTTGGAACTTTTCTGTTCTTTTTATTTATTTATTTTTATATTTTTTCACTTAATTTCCTTTGATTTAGTTTCAGACTGTTCTTGAATTGAAAGTTTCGCATGTGTCATCAAAATAGCTATATGTAACATTTGACAGCCATCAAAAGCTAACTTATATTGCGTATTTTGCTAACATCGAGTCGAGTCGATGCGTGTGTGCAACAATGGGGTAATGCATCTAATTTAAATGTAGCTAGAATAAATAGACATCAAAAACGGGCATGCAAGTTGAAACTAAGAAATGAATATGATGATTTTGAAAGTGCAAAGTCAACATTAAAACTACTCTCATTTGAATAGTGTATTTCTAAGTTAAGTGTATTTCTAAGTTAAGCTAAGATTATGTATAAAGCAGCTAATGGTTTAGTTCCACAATATATTTGTGATTTTTTCAGTCGAAGGTCAGAAGTTGCGCCAGGCACACCCCTTAGATCCATTACAAACGAGAATTTTGCGGTTAACATTATTCAAAGAAAGTATCTCTTATTCAGGTCCAGTTATCTGGAGCAGTATACCAAACGATATACGATATTCATCGGGCGTTTCTTCCTTTAATATTTACATTTTTCTAAAACCTCCTTAGATGAACCATTAGATGTTCATCTGTGTTCATACTTCCATGAACAACATCGTGTCACGCGACGTCACACTTGACGTCAACAAACAATGCTCTCGCCAATCTGATTGGACGTTGTTTACGTCGACGCCGTTCCGCTGTTTTTATACACACTGTGTGTAAATTATCTATCTGCTCGTAAATATGATCGCCTTGATGACTTTTCAACAAGCGATAGAGAGAAATGAATATAATTATAAGAAATGAGTTTAATTTTTCTGATGTTCATGGAGCTATGAACGGCAGTGGGTCGCTAGCAAAGCTTACATGAACCCCTTCGGGGTTCATTCGCTTTGCACGCGACCCACTGAGGTTCATAGCTCCATGAACATCAGAAAAATGAAATTCATTTCTAAAATATTTACATTTTTCTAAAACCTCCTTAGATGAACCATTAGATGTTCATTTGTGTTCATACTTCCATGAACAACATCGTGTCACGCGACGTCACATGACGTCAAACTTGACGCCAAAATACAATGTTTTCGCCAATCTGATTGGACGTTGAACGTCGACGCCGTTCCGCTGTTTGAATACACACTGTGTGTAAATTATTTATTTCCTTGTAAATGTGATCGCCTTGATGATTTTTCAACAAGCGATAGAGTGAAATGAATATAAATATAAGCAATGAGTTTAATTTTTCTGATGTTCATGGAGCTATGAACCGCAGCGGGTCGCTAGCAAAGTTTACATGAACCCCTTCGGGGTTCATTCACTTTGCACGTGACCCACTGCGGTTCATAGCTCCATGAACACCAGAAAAATTAAATTCATTTCTTAAATATTTACATTTTTCTAAAACCTCCTTAGATGAACCATTAGATGTTCATCTGTGTTCATACATCCATGAACAACATCGTGTCACGCGACGTCACACTTGACGTCAAAAAACAGTGCTCTCGCCAATCTGATAGAACGTTGTAAACGTCGACGCCGTTCCGCTGTTTGTACAAACACTGTGTATAAATTATCTATCTGCTCGTAAATATGATCGCCTTGATGATTTTTCAACAAGTGATAGAGAGAAATGAATATAACTATAAGAAATGAGTTTAATTTTTCTGATGTTCATGGAGCTATGAACGGCAGTGGGTCGCTAGCAAAGCTTACATGAAACCCTTCGGGGTTCAATCACTTTGCACGCGGTTCATAGCTCCATGAACATCAGAAAAATGAAATTCATTTCTTAAGTGAAAATGTATAAACTGGATAACACTTATGCAAGACAATGTCAATACATTATCCGAACTAACTTACAAAGTACAATGTATGCCTTCACCACCAAAGTATCACATTGTATTTTCATATGTAAATACCCATTTATTGTTGTATACGTGTATGTAACTACAGTCGTAATATGTTCATGATGTTGTTGATTTATAAGTATTTGAGGGCCCCGTGGAAGATTGGATATAACCAAATGGATCACCCTCGTAAGATAAAGAAGTTACTAACTTACAGCTCCGTTTCAAAAATAATATACCCCTGTAATGTCGCAAAATAAGTTGACCCCGTCACCTGCATGATATCTATTATTACCGGATGGCTATAATTCTGGCCTGAATGAAATTTCTATATTTTGTGTATACATTCGTGTGTGTTAAACTGGTATTTAGTTTATATTGATTATGAGCAGTTCGATTGGACAGGCAGCTACCTTCGGCATGTACCAAAAATCTGGTAGATTTAATGTCAAGTTTTCAAGTTTTGGCGATTGGTATTATGTAAGTACTGTGAATATTGCCACTTCCTGACATGAATTTTGTTCATTGACATCTATTGTAGTTACCTTAAAACTTGCACCACATTCGCTAAAGTACAAAAGTGGAGATGGAATATTTATTATACCTACTGCCTTGTTTAATGCTACCGTGCAATTGCATGTTTTCAGTAAATAAATTGTCTGCAAGTTCATCAAATTTAAAAACCTTTCGTCTGAGAATACCATTAACAGTTGACATGATTATTAAAAAGAGTTACTATAGAATTGTGTCTTATGCAATGCATACCTACCTATGAAATGTTTTAAGTCATGTAATGACATTATTAAACATATATTTAGTAAGGACATTTGGCGGTTTTTAAATAAACTTGATTGAAATAGTGTGACAGGCGATTTTATGAAAACGGTTTGTATAAGTTATCATCCAAGAGAAACTTCAACGAATCAAATATTACATGCACGAGAGCACAGTAAGATGGAAGTAGACAATAAGAGCAGTTTTGCTTTCTTGAAACATGCCTGTGATGAAGGAAATAGTGTGTTTAATCATTATTTCCATACTATTAATGTAGTGCGATGCGGTGCAAGTTTTAAGATATACAAAATAGATGTCAATGAATAACATCCAGGTCAGAAAGTGGCAATATTCACAGTACTTACATAATACCATTCGCCGAAATTTGAAAATTTGACATTAAATCTGCCGGAATTTGGTACACACCGAAGGCAACTTCCTGTCCAATCGGACTTTATCTTGATCAATATAAGATAAATACCAGTTTAACAAACATTAGTGCATACGCAAAATGTAAAAGTTTCATTCAGGCCAGACTAATAGCCATCCAGCAATGATCCATGCAATGCAGGGTACGGGGTCAATTTATTTTGCGACATTGCAGGGGTATGTTATTTTTTAAACGGAGCTGTACTTACTTACTAATGCAAAGTACGAGAATTATAAGCAGGAGATGCGTTTGGGGATAGTATTTGATCAGGTGCTGTATATAGTCCAATGATGGGACAGGCCTGCATTGTGTTAAAGTCGGAATTTCGGCGTACCAAACCGTCATAACTGCATTGCATAGACAGAAAACTGAAACATCCAAATTGGACCACAGTTTTCGGTTTTAATTCTAGCGATTTTTATACCAATCATGGAGAAAATTCAGACAATTCTGATGAGACAAAGGAGGACGCGCCTTCTTAACACGATCACTACCACCACCGATGAATAGTTAATACAGCTGTTTTTTTTTTTTTTTTTTTTTTTTTTTTTGTTTTTTTGTTTGTTTTTTTTGTTTTTTTTTTTTTTGTTTTTTTTTTTTGTTTTTTTTTGCCTACTTGAAACTTTCTATATTTTTTGTCCGAAAACACAATATACTAGATTTATTTAAATCATTTCAACTCCAACAAAGATACGCTGACAGGTTAGTTGATTATTTTTAAACCACAACTTTCAACTATGAGCTGTGAGTATAAATAGAATTTTCACGAATAGTCTCAATCTGGTGAAAACCAGTTAGATAATCTGATAGACGGACGTCGAACGAAAAAATGTCAATGAAGTCGCCAGCGATGTCAGTTCAACATAATCGACAATACTCGGACATATCTATCGAAGGAACACGTTTCTTTATTTGTTTTCACTTCTCCAGTGTCAGTAAGCCCTAATCCGGTTTAAAACGTCGCACTAGGTAAGACACGACTACGCAGTATACCTTTCCCGCCGAGCAACCGAAACCGCTAAATAAAACTTTTGGTTTTAATAAGCTCCGTTTTGCATAGCAGAATCTATGCTGCCACGTATGGGCATACCAGCGAACCACTGCCACCAAAATGTCGTGTGTAGCCGAGCAAGTGGCATTAAACCATATCAGTTGAAGAACATGCTCATCTAGCTTGGATGGTATTTCATAAACTAAGATGTCTTAAATTTGCATACCTATTTATAGCGCATCGACAGACTAACTGTATAACTTAATTCCTATTCACAGTGTGGCAGCTATTTAAAACAGTCTTCTGTGCATAAGCCCGCCTAATTTGGAAGTAAGATGATAAAATTATGATCACTTGCATGCTTTTGACACATTGCCAACTGAGGTTGTTTCATTTATGAGTGTTCGCCAGTTGCAACGCGTCGTGTGTGTGTCCCTGAATCCGGAAACAAAGCGATTATTTCCTGTTTTAATTGCAAAAATAAATATCAAATGAACAACGATGGTCCTGACACTGTCCTGTTGGCCTAGATCATCAAAATTACGATTAGAATACAGTGTCTTGGGACAAAAGAAATACAAATTAAAACTGAGATCCTTTAAGAGCAGTGACCATATTAATGAGAAAGGGGTTGGGTCTTACCACGGTTTCGGCTATAGTTAAGCCTCTTCAGTGACCATTTTGATTTTGCAACATGGAGCCGAGGAAAATAACTGTAATTTTGCAACATTCAACAGGCTAGTCGATACAAAAACTAGTGTTATCAAAGTGGGGCCAAATATATTAAACTTTTTAACCGAATCTAAAAATTAATAATTCTTTCTTAATAATCAAACCTCTAAGCACAACTTGTCAAAGTCATTCAAAAGTCGTTTGTCAAACTGTATGTCTCCTCATAAGTGAGCAGTATTCTTGAAAGCCGATCAGCATCGATATTTTATTAACCCCGCATAGGATGTAATTATATGCTTCTATTGTTGTCAAGTGGAAACCAAATTGGCAGTTTTCATTTGGCGAAATCAATTTTAATACTCCCGATGTCATGCAGTTGTGTTATTTTTCATATATAGACGAAAGTCTGATATAAAAAATAAACTTTCGGCACTTTCCACAAACTGGTTCGTGTTTGGAATTCACAGTGTTCGTTATATTCACAATCAATAATAATAAGTAATACCTCCGATTCCGCTAATAAGCTTGAATTGAATGATGTTGAGAACTGATTTCCTCATATGCATGGTTACTTCCTATTAATACTTTTAACTAGAATGTAATCATGCGAATCTGGAATATCAAACAAACGTCTTTTCATGTTTGCTTATTAGACAGTATGGTCCGACTAGTGATCTTGGTAACCTGACACATTGTTTAGTAATTCAAAAGTCGAAAGAATCTGTGACGGTCTTGGGGTCTGATGCCTCATTTTCAGGTCCTCGCGGTGGCATTTGATGATTAGGACACTATCCCAATGAATCCTGAACTTATAACTATTAAATTTTTGACTGTTTCCTCCATATAGTTTACAAAAAGGCAATTTTATCGGGGCTGGGGGTAATAATTTCTTATGAGAATAGTTTTTTCGCTTTTTCTTGCTTGTAGTCCTTTGATTCCACTACTGTATCATATTTTGTGCATGCAACACTGAATTATGTGCGATAAACATGCATAATACCAGTGAAATGAAATTGAAATATTACAACGTCAACCTTTTGGGTACAAACCTTTAGCAGTTACCTCTATAATATTTTTGTCTCAGTACTACCAATCATTATACAATTCACTGTTACCTCATGAGAAAACCTGCTATCTGTTATATGCAAAACCATATACCCAGCTTAGCGATGACCAGCCAGCTACTCAGTCGCGTGTCATTTATTAACAAAACTTCAAACCATCTTCTATGTGTTGCACAGCTTGATTCGAATTTGATCTTAGCCATTATCTTCTATGTGTTGCACAGCTTGATCCGAATTTGATCTTAGCCATTATCTTCTATGTGTTGCACAGCTTGATTCGAATTTGATCTTAGCCATTATCTTCTATGTGTTGCACAACTTGATTCGAATTTGATCTTAGCCATTATCTTCTATGTGTTGCACAGCTTGATTACAGTTTGATCTTAGCCAAAACCATTTTCTCCAGACACGGCCCATTGTTACAAAACTTGGTCACAATGAGCAACCTTGCATGAATATTTGTTTACCTGTATAAACCTGTTACAACACGGCCTTCAGTGTATTTATTTTTCTGAGTCAGTTTAATGTCCCTTTAAAGATTATTTCAGCTCGTATGAGATGGACCAATCAGTAGGTGGGCGAAAACACGAGAACCCAGAGACACCTGGCACACCCGCATACAGAACTTGGCTTGTCTTACATGTGGCTCGTCAGTGTAATGGTTGTGTCGTAATGATTCTAATCATAAACATTATTTTTGGTTAGGTTAGATTATGGCCGAACATCCTTAGTAACAATTTTTTCAGTCATTTTGGAATTTAAATCGAATCAAGAAGGAGTAAAGACGAAATAAACAACCAACAACGGATGGATAGGACTAGATGGTTTAAACAATTACCTTTTTAAGACGTTTTATTAGAGAGAAAAATTTACTGAAGTACTAAAAAACGGATCAAAATAGTCACGTGATGTTATTGTTCTAAAAATAGAGACTGAAAGTGAAAGTAGAATTTATGTTGCAAGTAATAAGTATTATTGAAATTTAAATAGAGAAAAAAAGTAAACAGGTAAGTATATAGTCCCTTTTTAGTCTTTCATTGTTGTAAATATGCCGTATACTCTTGTTGGTTGGTCTGTCCAATATACTTCGGATTCCTGGATTTCGTCTTGAAGAATTGTTTCTGTGTAGGATGAATGGCTGATTTCTAGGTCTTTTAAAATTTGGAGTTGATTTAGTTTGCCTATTGTTGATTTCTCGTTGGATTCTATAGATACTGTTGCTTCCTCGGGTGTGAGTGCGATGTACTGATTAAGTCTGCTGTTCCGTTTTTTCTCTTAATGTTGTTGATATGGCTCTCGTGCTGGTTGATTAGTGAAGTTACCTTGATCTGATATATAGTACCTTTGGGTCTCGCCTCTGGTGGTGGTGTCCAGGGCTCCGGTTTGAGAATTTCTGGTTTCCATCTTTTGTTCCTGGCTTTGATGGGTACCGTTTTTTTTCTCTGGATCATTGTGGACCGTTAGAGCGTGTTTTCTTGCGTTTTCTTTCCCAGCAAATAGTTTAGCGCAGTGCCAACATTCGTACTGTTTAATGATTTCTGTGTGGAACGAGTTGTTGTGTCTACGTAGATTTGATATGTTAATGAACGATCTCCTGCAGGTCTTACAGTTGAACGGCTTTTCCATTTTATTGTATTAAATTGAGTCCAGTTGGGAATTTTGTCTGGAGTCTCGCTATCCAAGATTCTTCTGTGCGTAGACGTACGTTGACGTTACTAGTTGTCTGGGCGACGATCATGGCGGTCACGTCGCTTGCCGCGTGGTTTTGTGAGATGAAGTGACGGAAAACTGGTTTTACGTCGTTCTTCTGTTTGATGTCCGTCAAATGGCCCCTAAGGCGTTCATTAAAGGTTGCATTTCACCATTAGGTTTTCCATAGGTGACAATGTTAACGTTTTGTCACCTAGCTCGAAAACTAGACATACAAAATTCACAAGACTGGTCTCAGTTTAAACGTTCATCATAGCCCATTAATTTAACTGAAAATTATCAGCATGTTTACCTACTCAATTCAAAGCTATGTCCCGTTAAACGGAAGCACCCTCAGAGACCATGTTTCGTAATGCGGGTGGGTCTTCAGAGGGGTTCATGGAGAAAAATCCGTCCCGTTCCCATCCGATACCGGGATTTATCGACTAAAACATGGCATTCGAAACGGCGCATGTTTCAAGTTTTAAAACAAACACTTCACAGCGGAAATCAATCAACGATTATTGACAGGTGGCGTCATTTTTGTCTCTAATACAAAGTAAATGCTCTCCCCGAAAAAGGCGGGGCGAGTACTCATGAATATTTAGTAGTATGTACCCTAAATTGATTCCTTAATATGCTGCATTCTATCAAAAGAACGAATTTTATGCAAACTTACTATACGTGTAGCATTTATGCAAAGTTTGAGTGAGATCGGTTAACTGGTTTTCCGATTATGGCCAATTAATCATGCCCACCCACCTCATTTTTACCAAGTGGCTGGAATTTGCGATTTTGCGAAATAGTGATATGAAAATCGACCCTAATTTGTATTGTATTGCATTTATGCATCATGTTATTCTTCAACATGTTGCATGAATATGTATACAACACAAAACATCAAATAAAATGTTTAGAAAACGCATGTGCACAATAATTAGCATATATTTTCTAGGTATACCCCCAATTTATCGAAGAAAATCGGAAATACGAATTTTTCCATAGCAACCATGCGTTATGACAGGTAAAACGATCCACATAACTGTCTAAATGCGTAAAACACACATGATTCCTTGTAAAACAGCACGCACAATCCTTACAATACAAATCATTTACTAGCAAGCGTGCTCACCCACCTCATTTTAGCATATTTGTTCTAATTTGCGATTTTGAGAAATAATGATGAGTAAATCTAACCTAACTTGCATTGTATTACGTTTATGTATCATTTTATTCTCCAGAATGTTACACGAATACTCAGACAATGCAAAATATCAGATAAAATGTTCCAGCCACGTATCTGTGGTATTACAGACATACTTTTTTCTAGGTACACCCCCATTTTATTGTGGAAAATTGTAAAACTACGAATTTTCCATAGCAACCATGCATTATAAGGGGTAAAATGAGACATGTGACTGTGACTGACATGAATCATAGTAAAACAGCGAACCCAAGCTTAACGGGACAAATGATTTACTGGCAATATGATATTTTACGTATAAGTAGGCCACGATTATGCCTGTTCTCAGTAGATGCTTGATTCTGCTTGAAGCCGAGTTTCGACATCAAATTAGGTTCTACGTTACCAAGTCGCATTTTGTTATAGCCACATGACACTGCACTCGTTCCAGGAAAACTTACCTGTTACATAGTATTAACAACAAGAGCCACTTTGCTATTTCTTTATCCCCACCCCCTATCCCAACGGGAAAGACTGCAAAAACACAAAACGAGTGCTTGAATCCCATTACAAAAATGACACTAAAATCAATGAAGTTTTCGTTTTCTCATGAACTCTGCGTCTGGATTTCATTAAGACGAGAGTGTGTTCCAGAAAAGAAGAGCTACATACCGGCTGTAGTCAGTAATTTTCGCAAGAGAGAGGAAAAGCCAAGCAATAGTCTGTCTCGTCAATCTCCCTTTAGGTTGCATTTCACCATTAGGTTTTCCATAGGTGACAATGTTAACGTTTTGTCACCTAGCTCGAAAACTAGACATACAAAATTCACAAGACTGGTCTCAGTTTAAACGTTCATCATAGCCCATTAATTTAACTGAAAATTATCAGCATGTTTACCTACTCAATTCAAAGCTATGTCCCGTTAAACGGAAGCACCCCCAGAAACCATGTTTCGTAATGCGGGTGGGTCTTCAGAGGGGTTCATGGAGAAAAATCCGTCCCGTTCCCATCCGATACCGGGATTTATCGACTAAAACATGGCTTTCGAAACGGCGCATGTTTCAAGTTTTAAAACAAACACTTCACAGCGGAAATCAATCAACGATTATTGACAGGTGGCGTCATTTTTGTCTCTAATACAAAGTAAATGCTCTCCCCGAAAAAGGCGGGGCGAGTACTCATGAATATTTAGTAGTATGTACCCTAAATTGATTCCTTAATATGCTGCATTCTATCAAAAGAACGAATTTTATGCAAACTTACTATACGTGTAGCATTTATGCAAAGTTTGAGTGAGATCGGTTAACTGGTTTTCCGATTATGGCCAATTAATCATGCCCACCCACCTCATTTTTACCAAGTGGCTGGAATTTGCGATTTTGCGAAATAGTGATATGAAAATCGACCCTAATTTGTATTGTATTGCATTTATGCATCATGTTATTCTTCAACATGTTGCATGAATATGTATACAACACAAAACATCAAATAAAATGTTTAGAAAACGCATGTGCACAATAATTAGCATATATTTTCTAGGTATACCCCCAATTTATCGAAGAAAATCGGAAATACGAATTTTTCCATAGCAACCATGCGTTATGACAGGTAAAACGATCCACATAACTGTCTAAATGCGTAAAACACACATGATTCCTTGTAAAACAGCACGCACAATCCTTACAATACAAATCATTTACTAGCAAGCGTGCTCACCCACCTCATTTTAGCATATTTGTTCTAATTTGCGATTTTGAGAAATAATGATGAGTAAATCTAACCTAACTTGCATTGTATTACGTTTATGTATCATTTTATTCTCCAGAATGTTACACGAATACTCAGACAATGCAAAATATCAGATAAAATGTTCCAGCCACGTATCTGTGGTATTACAGACATACTTTTTTCTAGGTACACCCCCATTTTATTGTGGAAAATTGTAAAACTACGAATTTTCCATAGCAACCATGCATTATAAGGGGTAAAATGAGACATGTGACTGTGACTGACATGAATCATAGTAAAACAGCGAACCCAAGCTTAACGGGACAAATGATTTACTGGCAATATGATATTTTACGTATAAGTAGGCCACGATTATGCCTGTTCTCAGTAGATGCTTGATTCTGCTTGAAGCCGAGTTTCGACATCAAATTAGGTTCTACGTTACCAAGTCGCATTTTGTTATAGCCACATGACACTGCACTCGTTCCAGGAAAACTTACCTGTTACATAGTATTAACAACAAGAGCCACTTTGCTATTTCTTTATCCCCACCCCCTATCCCAACGGGAAAGACTGCAAAAACACAAAACGAGTGCTTGAATCCCATTACAAAAATGACACTAAAATCAATGAAGTTTTCGTTTTCTCATGAACTCTGCGTCTGGATTTCATTAAGACGAGAGTGTGTTCCAGAAAAGAAGAGCTACATACCGGCTGTAGTCAGTAATTTTCGCAAGAGAGAGGAAAAGCCAAGCAATAGTCTGTCTCGTCAATCTCCCTTTAGGTTGCATTTCACCATTAGGTTTTCCATAGGTGACAATGTTAACGTTTTGTCACCTAGCTCGAAAACTAGACATACAAAATTCACAAGACTGGTCTCAGTTTAAACGTTCATCATAGCCCATTAATTTAACTGAAAATTATCAGCATGTTTACCTACTCAATTCAAAGCTATGTCCCGTTAAACGGAAGCACCCCCAGAAACCATGTTTCGTAATGCGGGTGGGTCTTCAGAGGGGTTCATGGAGAAAAATCCGTCCCGTTCCCATCCGATACCGGGATTTATCGACTAAAACATGGCTTTCGAAACGGCGCATGTTTCAAGTTTTAAAACAAACACTTCACAGCGGAAATCAATCAACGATTATTGACAGGTGGTGTCATTTTTGTCTCTAATACAAAGTAAATGCTCTCCCCGAAAAAGGCGGGGCGAGTACTCATGAATATTTAGTAGTATGTACCCTAAAGGTGTTACCTGACTTCCGACGTACTGAAGTCCGCATTTTTTGCAGCTTATGACGTAGATCACATGTTTTGTTTTACAGTTAAAACGGCCCTGTATTTTGATTTTTTCTTTAGTATTCCATGCGGTAATATGTTCTGTTTGAGGTAAGAATGGGCAGGTGATACATGGATTCCCGCAGGGTGAGCGTCCTTTGTTAGTTGTCGGGGGTCTGTGTCCGCTCGGACTAGTGCCTGTTTTAAATTTGCGGCTCTTTAGGAATTTAGTCACATATTGCTTCTTGTACCCAGCACTCTGGGGGGTTAATGTGTCTCAGGAACAGCATGGCTCCCCACAACTGGGTCAAATCTAGGGCCTTTGTTTAGAGTCAGTTGCATTAAAGAACCGAAAGATTCATGTTTTGATGCCAAACTTGATATAATAAGCAAATAGTTTTATGAGAATGAATGACAAACTGTGTAAACATCCCAAACGTTGGTGATTTAAAACACATTTTATCTGAATGTCACTTTTTGTTGAACAATAAACTATGCATCTAATTTGAGGGGTCACAGCGTTTCAGCAACCCTGATTTTATTGTACGGAGGAATTTCGACTCCATTTTTTACCAAACCACACGGCATAGATGAAAGTAAATGACCGAGTTATATAATGAATAATATTTTGTTAAAATTTCAAGAAATTCTGCAATATATCTACGAGTGATTCGCCATTGTCGATGAATCTCCATTGTCGAGTTCATTGTGCGTTAATATAATGCGTGACCTCAAAGTGCTTTATAGAGCCTCATCGGTATGTACACATCAATATCTAAATGGTTTGGTGCTGTCCAAATACGTATATAACTATGAACTGTCATTGTACGCAATGTGTCATACTTGCGGGCTTTGTTTGTATCTGGTGTGCAAAACAAACAACTTGAATTTTGACATAAAGTGAAAGCTAAAAATAGTAACAAAATCCCATTGCTTTAAGGCTAAAGAACTAGAAGGTTCTTTAAGTGGGCACAGAGAAATGGTCAAGAATGTCTGATATGCTTAATTGGGTATGAGATTATGAGATCTTCGCTGCATGCATAACATGTAAGAACAATATTCCATTTGAGACAAGGTCGCTTTAACTTGGCTAGATGTATCATGTTACAACGTTATGTTGCTGCCGAGCTTCCATATCAATATTAAGCCTACCTTCCAAACATATAACGTTGCTGATAGCAATACTTGGTAATCGGAAGAGAGTAACATCAGTTTCATAACACGTATGAGATAGGGATAACACAAAAAATAGTAGAAGCCTGTTCACACTTGAAAACGTTAGCCCAAGTAAAACGTCGACAAGCATATTAAGGTTAAACTGAAAATACCCCGAGCTGCCACAACATGTAAACTAGACTGATATAAAATATGTTTTGTTTTGATTTGTTGCTTAGCGGCCCAGTCAACAGCTATGGACATGTTGGGACGTTGCCTCTACTTTATGGGCTTCTACCCAACATTAGGATGTCACGACACCCAAACTGTGCTTCAGAATATAACCACCAAACCAAGGCTTGTATATAAGGATGTACTGACTTGAATCACTTTATATAGTATGTAAAGTTCCATTCTCACCAAAGACATCACCTACACTACTTGACCTTGTGATCGACATTAGTATTTCTACAGCAGGTCAAAATATCTTTCAATGAGATGGTGCTAAATAAATGCCCTGGTAGCCTATGTGATCGTGATAATTATGTACAAGTAGGCAAAGATCAGGATCAGGCGCAATCAGAAAAAGATTCCCACTCCAAAAACCGAGATGGGAAAAATAAATTAACAATCAGGTACTTATACCATGAAAACATATCGTTAGCCGAATGGGCAGCTATTTTCGCAATAGGTGGCCATTCAGTTACCTAATCCCAACCAAAATAGAAAACACAAATAAGGCGCCAACAGCACAAAAAATTTTAAACACCAAGACATAAAACGAAAGAACCACCACAGAAGTATCGCCTTGGAACGATCAGTAATATAAAATTACTGGCTATTTTACAATGGCATACGATTGGCTTAGCTTCACGAAGCGACAGTCCTTCCTTGGCAGCCAATTGTTCCTCTAAATTCAACCTGTCCCAGTGAATTAAGAAACGTTTGTCAGTCTATATTTCTCTTCGTCAGTTTGCGGTATCCTAGACAGTCCATCAGCATGAATATTTTATGCGCCACGCCTTTATTCTAGGGTGAAGTTATAAGGTGATTAAGCCTGTCCAGTGATGTCTTATTGGGCAGTTGTCACAATGTTCGTTATGCGGATTTTTGTTAGTCTAATTTTGGCCCCACAAAAAGCTGAAACACATTTCAGTTTTGGCCGCTTTTATGCCTAGGAATTTTAATTCCAATTTGTGTTTGTAAGGGTAGCTCTTCTCTGCTGTTGTTATAGTTTAATACTATTTATTGCAAAAATATAAGCAATGGGTTTGGGCCACAAGTTCTCACAACATTAGTTACGGCCCTCCCCCTACAACATATTTACAATAATCAACATGGCAACAACATTATTTACATTATATTACATTCAATAAGGATAAATAAATGTTAAGATGAGTGAATGAATATATGAATGAATGAATGAATGAATGAATGAATGAATGAATGAATGAATGAATGAATGAATGAATGAATGAATGGACAGATGAATGAATGAATGAATGAATGAATGAATGAATGAATGAATGAATGAATGAATGAATGAATGAATTATAAGGGCCCGTAAGGGACCTGCGCGCTGCTCCGCCTGTCAGGGACACCCGGGTGGCTTGTTACTGCTGAAGATGGTCGCCTCTGAAAATATAAAATAATATTGTTGAAGCAGATCAAGAATTGGTTTTACAATCATAATTGCTATAGTGGTCTGCTATCAATTATTGAATCTTCCAGTGCTGTGAATGTATGTTTGGACTGACTGAAAGAGTCGGATGTTGTGATTTTCTGTTAATGTATTTTTACCCTTTAAAAGCATATTAGCATTTAATGGATGGAACTCCTGCGTTTCTCTGAACAATCGAATCCTTTGTTGAGTATAGTGCTCACATTGAAAGAAGAAGTGTTCAGCAGTCTCTGCCCCTTTTAAACAGCTGCAGATAGGACTATCTCTTAGATGGTTTACATATAAATCTTGATTTAGATCACTACAGAAGTTGCGCAATCTTGCATGAATAATGGAGACTTTTCTTTTTCCATAATTGAAATAGTTAGGAACTTTGTTTACAGACTGATTTTTAAGTGTGTAACAGAAGGAACTGAATGATTCGCATTGACGAAGGGGAGCTTGTAGGTTGTTCCAGTTGTTGATAGCCGAAGGAATACAAGAGTTACTAAATGTGGTTGTCTTCGTGGGAATTCTTGATATATTATCACTATTTCTTAATTCATATCGGGAAACATTTCCGACAATTGGTGGTATAAGATCCGTTATATAAGACGGAACCATACCGTTTACAGCCTTGTACATAAATTTCAATTTTTGTTTCGATCTTCGCTCTGCAAGTGACTCCCATCCACATTCTGTATATAATCTGATGAGTGTAACCGATTTTGTAAGTCCAGTAACAATTCTGGCTGCTTCATTTTGGAGTTTTTCTAATGAATTTTGTTGTTCGACAGTGCAACCATCCCAAACTATAGAAGAGTACTCTAATATTGGCCTTATGTATGAAATGTATATTTGATTAAGCGATCTTCTAGAAAATACATATTTAAGTTTTCTCATAATACCTATCATACGAGATGCACTTGTTAAAACTGAATCTATGTGGCATTTCCATTTCATATTTTCACTGAAAGTCAAGCCAAGATGCTTGTGTTGAGAAACAAATTTAACATTAACATTATCAAAAACTAGAACTGGATATTCTTGGTCTTGAAAGTATCTAAAAAACATAGCTTCTGTTTTGTTTGGATTGAAATTGACCATCCATTTTCGTGCCCATTCAGTTACCATAATCAAGTCATGGTTTATAATACCTTCAATATCACGTAAGTTTGTGCCACTAAAGAACAGCGAACTATCATCAGCAAAAAGTCTTGTTAAGCTAAGTAGGTTATCAGATATGTCATTTACATATATTAAAAATAGAAGAGGGCCAAGAACTGATCCCTGTGGAACCCCGGCAGTAGTAGATTTTGGTGAAGAAGTCACTGAGTTAAAGACAACGCTCTGAGTTCTGTTGGAAAGATAACTGGAAATCCATCTCAATAAGTCACCAGAAATTCCATGTTGTTCAAGTTTATGTAACAAACCCGCATGCCAAACACGATCAAAAGCTTTAGAGATATCTAGAAAAACCATACAAGAGAATTGACTATTGTCGAATGCGTGACATATATGATGGTAAATATCAATCAATTGGTGAGTAGTAGAGTGGCCTGGAACAAAGCCGGACTGATATTTGTACAGCAGGTTATTATCTAATAAGAAATTATAAATTCTTTTAAATACAATGCGTTCCATGCCTTTCCCAACGTTACTCAGAAGTGCTACTGGCCTGTAGTTTGACGGTAGAAATCTTTCTCCTTTTTTAAACAATGGAATGACGTGAGAGTATTTGTATTTGTTGGGGAAATAACTATGATTAAGCAAACGATTATAAAGAGTTGTCAATGGTTTTGCTAATGCCTTTGCCACACATTTCATCATTTTGTTGCTTATACCATCCGGTCCAGAGGCCTTATGTGTGTTGAGGTTTTCTAACATGTCTATAACCTCTTGTTCTGAAATAATTATTTGAGTCAATCTGACGTGCGTTTTTGGGTCTAAATTAGGTAAAGGTGGTTGTTCATTAGAAATAGTAGAAATAGATGCAAAATATTCATTTAAACATTCAACTTTTTCTTGGTCAGTTACATACATGCTAGTTTCATCATTATCGTCTGTTATAACTAATGGTGGTATAGAATCTGATGATTTATTACTCTTAACAAAATGCCTGACGATTTTCCAGAACTCTTGTTTGTTGTTAGACATGGATTCTGTTAAATTATCTTCCAGATTACTATAAAACATTTCTTTTGCGTGTTTCTTTAAATTATTTACTTTGTTGCGTGCCGATTTGTATGCCTTCCAGGTCAACGGATTATGAGAGTTAAGAGCTTTACGTCGAAGTTTGTCCCTGAGTCTTGAATTTTTTCTGATTTCAAAATCATACCATGGCTTATCGTCAGTGTGAATAGTTACTAATTTCGATGGTATACATTCTTTCACTATACCAAGAAAGGCATTCTCGAATAATTCAGCAATCTCGTGTATGGGTGACTCGCGTATAAAATTCCAATTAAAATGTTCAATTTTTTCTTTTAGTTGTTGGTAATCACCTCTACGATAAATCCAAACAAGTCTTTTATAAGAAGAAGAAACAGGATAGTCAAATGGTACTGTAATAAAAGGTGCTCTATGATCACTAATTAGGGACGGCATATTAAAAACACCCTTATCAAGAACAGTACAATCAAGAGGGACTAAAATTGGATCTAAAAGTGCTTGTTCACGTGTAGGTTCATTTACAATATTTTGAAGAGAATTTATCAATAAAACATCTTTTAGATAGTGTTTGTTATCATTGAGCAAGTCATCGTTGAAATCACCTACAATTATTACCCTTTTTGATATTTCTAATGCTGCTTCTATATTAAGATTTAGTTGTTCGAAAAACTTTACGTCAGATGTTTTTGGGCTGTACAGCACACCAAGAAGAAATGATTCAGATTTTTGTTTAATCTTTATCCATATACTTTCATTCCAATATATTTCTAGGTTTGTCATCCGTTGACTGATTATATTAGTGCTCAAATAGATAAGCAATCCCCCGCCATGATTAGTCCTATCTTTTCTATACGGCGCATCATAAGCATTTGATAATGATAGTGAATTTGAATCGATACTAGCATCCAAATGTGTTTCAGTGAAGCATAATATATCAAAATCTAATAAATTGTTTTTAATAAATTCCAGTTTATTACGTATACTCCGTATATTAGAATGAATTATTGATATACAGTGCTGAGTTGGACCTGGGTTGCTCTCTATATCACCACTCATTAACAACAACAAAGAAATAAAAGAATAAGCTAGTACGAGATAGTGTATGTTAGAATGACAAAATATCAACGCTCTGTCGGTAAAACGGCATATTTCTTTTACAGCACTAAGTAGAAAATATAGCGAAAAAGAAAACGATAGACTCACCTTGCAAGCGCGACCATATTTTTGGTATCGACTGTAGAAGAGACCAATCTCCGCTCTATAGCTCGTCAGACAATTACCCATCAGGCAACAGGAACATGCACATGCATTGATATTTCAGCGGAGTGATTCGGTCAGTTCGATCATTCCTTTCCACAATCCTCCCGGTGGCCCCAGCACAAGCAGCACAGCACGCAAATGAACTACGGGTGATAAATGAATAAATGAAAAATATGAAAAATACAATAAATGTGAGGATCAGTTTCATCCTAATTCGAGTGCAAAGGTGTAGGTTTAGATATTGGATGGTTGTTTTGGGTGATATTTCAAGTACTATATTCTTTATTAAAATGCTGCGAAACGACTGCTGCATACAAATTCAATGTAATTTACATGTAAGCCTTTTTCCATTATGTGATACCATTGTGGTCCACTGTCTTTGAAAGGCAGCTCCCGAAAATGAAGAAATATTAAGCCAAGTATTAATTGGGCTTACGGGAAAAACAAATGGCAGCAGTTTCACAGCATACCTTTCGAAACGTAGAGTGATATGGAATGTAAAATCAGTGAAACATTTCACCAAAAATACAGTGAAGCTTAAATGATTTGTGCTTTGTAGAAATTAGATTTATATAAAAATGTAAACATTTATAATTCATGCAGTAACGATGTGTTGTACATAAATTAGTACCTGTCCTTTGTAGTTATCAGGGATATCTAAGCTTTGCAAAAACTTTAAGATTGCATCTGTTAGCATATTTTTGTATTTTAAATCACATTATTCACGAGAAACCAATTTTCTGTTCATTTCAACCTTGTCACGAGAAGCCCTCACTTGTATAGTATCCGGCTAGTCAAAACTCATTTCTGCTCTTCACATGAATCTCGACTGGGCGGATAAAATATATGGGATAAAACCTATTGGCACCGCCTTGTTATAACGTATACATGTAATGTCAACGGTTTAATCCCCAGGAGGTTTGTATTTACTATGATTTTTACTATTATTTGTCCTAATTGACTATCGAACGGGAGAAATATATATATTTTGATGGTTGAAGTATGTAATGTTAATGTAGGAGGATTGAAAGAAGAATAATTAGGACATGGTCGCAATGACACCAGACCTACTACTACTACTACTACTACGATAGTAATAGTAAACTTGAGTCAATGAACATTCCTATGTCTGTGTCAACAACTCGGTTATTTCATTCAAAAATAAGAATGAGCTTTATTAATCCACCAGTTGGCCAATAGCTGATCGAGGTAATCCAGCGCGACGCGACGAACAAAGGAATATGTATTAAACATCCATTCAGTTATGATTGAATTGTTGTAGAAAAATGCAGTATTGAGTACACCAAGGGGTAACCAACGGTTTCAAATATGGTATTTAAAACAATAATTTTGAACAATACGTCTGTGGGTGCTGATGTTAATGGAACTAGCTCCCCCAGCCTCCCATGGCACCGGGGACTGGTTCCGCTGCAACATGTGGGACTGGTGGAGCTGGCGGTACAACTGGAGTCGCCGCTGGCGGGGCAGGCTCAGGCAATGCCAGGGCTGTGACGTCAGATAAACTATTAACACGCACAGGCGCATCGTCATCATCAGACACTTTCAAGTAAATTTTGGCATCCTGGGTCCAGAACCCAGTGATTTGTTTGGACTTTCTCAACTGCAACAGCTCTTTCACGATTGAATGGTTGGTCTTAGTTAAATCTTCAGTCATAAAGATTTTATCTGGATGGTTCTTCAGATTACTCTTCGCCTTAAAGACTGCCGCTTTGGACTTATAGTACTTAAACTTAACAATCACTTGATTCCCAAGAGGATGGCATCTTTCGATTTCATCAGCTGTGGTCGGCACTTTCAGCGTGTTGTTGAACAGTTCAAGAACCATTTTTTCGCAATCTTTACCGGTTGGAATCTTCATGTTGATAAGACGTATCGACGTTCGTCTCCCATACTGCTCTAGATTGTCAACCTTCAGCGTCATGGCGTCCAGTTTAGTCTGCAAATCAGTGACCTCTTTCTTTTTCACCTCCAGTTCATTTTCACTTGTTTTTACTACAGATTCAAGGGTGCTCAATCTTTCCCTAAGCTCTTTGTTCTCTGTTTTTATTTTACTGATAGTCCCCTTCTCTATGGCTGACACGGCGTTCACTACTGCCTCATTGATGGCGGTCGTAATGAGGGGGGCTACTATGGCTGTTAGGACAGGGGTTATCTTTTCTATAAAATTCTTATCTGAGAAGCTTTTCACTATGATGTCACCAACATTAGCATATTTTGTTTCTAACACTGCAGATGTCAGAGAACTTTCTTTTATATTAGGGCAAGAGTTCTGTCTTTTCAAAGTCGGGCTGCCCCCAGTGGCGCCCCCCTTTCTCTTTCTGGACGATTCTGTCTCCATTTATACAGACTCTTCCTCAACTACAGATTGCGTGTTCTTTGACATAATAATAGCAATGTAAGCTTATATCAGCAAAATCAGGAAATCAGTTTACAATGTTATTCAATGTTGGCTTATAAGGTCTCTACTCACGTATCTCAGTCCAACAGTTTACCGTTATCCACAGTATCAAAATTGAATCATGCTATAAATCACTTTCTATCGTAACATTTTGGATTCCAAATCTCTAGAACCAAATATGGATCACTTTTTCAAATATTGTCCACAGAAAGTGTCATTTTATAGCTTCAACAACCACCGAAAAAATCAAATTCTCATCACAACATTGATATGCGTGTCGCCATGATGACCGCCATTTTTTTTTTTTTTTTTTTTTTTTTTTTTTTTTTGCTGTTGTTATACAACACTGGTGTAGGCGACTACATGATTGTTTCTGTCCTTTCCCTTAAAGAAGACTGCACCCTGACCTCTAGATAGAGCATTAGTGTAAAGTGTGTGCTTAAAAAGGATGCCAACATCCGTGTGTGCATTGGAATTCCAAACGCCTTCTGTGTAGTTGCCTAATTACATGCAAATACATTCTGAGAACATTAATTTTACAACCTAAGAACTGCATTGTTTCCTTATCATTTTAGTTACGAGCAAGGACACAACCGCTTCGATCCATTTACGCAATTTATACCGACCTATGAAACAATATCATTCATACCAGGAAATGAATTGAAAACGAGGAGCATTCAATATCTACTTACTCCTGTGCCACAGATGAAAACTGGGAATGTTTTGAAACATGAAACCATGGCTAATCTATTTATGGGGAAGGAATATCCAGTTCTAATCTAAGTTTAGATTATACTCTGTATCATAACCTGAAACACTTTCTCCTGTCAGAGTAGGCGTTGAAAGATAAATTACAGATCTAAACAAAGCATGAACAAACTTCAGATAATTTTGTGATAATGAAACAGAAAACTGCATGAGCTGGTTAAATGTTACAGACTGAACACTTCTATATCCATCGCCAGTTTTCAGAGTTTTTGCTGTTTTTTTCTTAATCATTTAGCTTGTCGCAATAAATTCTTATAAAGAAGATAATTGCTTTTGCAACAGAGATAAACTCCTTGAATGTGGCCACCTGTTTGTTTCAAGAATTAGATAAAATATACCATTTCGACTTTGTTTCAAAATTAACAAAGCAGTGCTTGATTAGACTAAATGAAATGCTGATCTGAGTCTATAAAGATTTAAAGGTGGCTTTTTTCAATATTGAGAATTTCAATACATATGCATGTGCACACTTTCTGCATTTTTTTCTTCAAAATATTTTAGATACCCACATGTTGAGTACCCACCCACAGTGTGATATTCCATAATTTATGAATACACATACAAATAAACACCAACGATCTTATGAGTACCCCAAGACCACAACAATTTCGTACCAACAGTTTCAAGTCGACTCGAAATTTCATGAACAAGCTTAATCTGAATACCCACAATTTTATGCAATTTTATGCGAAGCACTTTATAGTAAAGACAAACATATAATTTGTCCATGCTTTGTGTAACAACAAAATTAGTTTCCAACATTTCTATATCAACACATATTTATATGCACTTTTGGATACCCACTTATTTTGAATACACCCAAACATGAAGACTCATTGAATATTTCAAGTACCTAAACTTTGTGTAGTAACTCTAAAATATCTATATCTTATTATTTGCCACCAATTCTGGGTGCCTACAAGATTTGATATTTCATTATATCCACACTTTTGAGTACCCACATGTTTATTTTTATTTGGGTACCAACAAATTTGAAGACCGCAAAGTTCAACTGCCAAAAATTTGTGAAAATGAAAAGGATAGTTCCAAAATTTTAAAAGTGACTGTGCTATCAAATTTTGAATACCCCCAATTTTCAGTACCCACATATATGTACCCACTAGCTTCTAACACAAAATGGACCAAGAGCAAGAGAAAACTGAACAAAAATTAAACCTGTAGAAATCTGAACAGAAAGCCTCTGAGATGAGATTTAGCACTGACTGGAGTTCTGAATGGCCGTTCTGAATAGGGTTTTGTGTTCTACAATGACTTTTTTTTTTTTTTTTTTTTTTTTTTTTTTTTTTTTTTGCCACCTGACTTTGTTACAGGGGGTACAACAGTATACATTTAGTGGTCATTTTTTCATTCTTTCGATGGTTGCTGTTATGAAGTCCTAACTGCAGTTTTGATATGAAGACCATATTTCATTTTTGTGAACAGGCTTATCAGAACCCTTTTAAAACTACTGGAAGGAAGTTGAGTGCTGCTTTATACCAGCAGTGCACATGTACCATATAAAACCTGATTATTACGCATTAGGTCGGGCACTGGTTCACCATAGAATCATTAGTTTTTCAAAGCATGTTTAAAGCGTTCCATGCTGTATCTTATTTTCTATGCATCTTACTTTGGTGTCTGTTTCTGTAATATTTCAACCTTTTGTACAATCCAATTTGAATAGCCATTTTCGGAAATAACTGCTCATCAGTAATGAATTAGATTTTTGGGTGTTTCCTATCTTGTTTTTCAGGATATGACTTTTTCTGATTGTGCGGGTTCCGGGGCATTGCTTTCTCTGTATACCTAGTATACAAGATTTATTAAATACACAAAACTGACTACTATTATTTATTAGGTTACACCCCCTGTATAATTGGCCTGTTAAACGGTTTTGATTTATGAAAACATTTGTTTTCTGTCAAAATAAGTTCTAATGTGAGAAAACCTTTCTTCTTGGACCAAACCGGATAGTTACAAGGCATGCTGTACAGCTTAAAAGCTACCATTGCACTGAGTTTATCTGATTGAGAAATATAAGAGTATAATAATACTATCGTGACAGCAAAAGCGAGGAATCAGCTCCAGCACACCCCGATCTGTCCCTGTGATTTTGCACCGCTTTATAATACAATGTGTCTTGGCTTAATATTGATAGGGCAGTACCTCTTTTTAGCAACTGTGAATACAGACTATATTCTATAAACAGACGCTTACATCTTATGAATCATTGGACATAAATTTGCATGCTAATTCGGAGCAGACTATATGAGTTTGGCACTAGAGTATACTGTATATGTCATGTTATAAAAATTCAGAAACCTCTTTCCAGCAGTAAGAGGCGACATAAGAATTGTACAATCATAACCATTTTCTGATGTACATGTCATAGCATAGGGAATAAGAAAGATAATTGCTTCGTTTCATTCACTTATCGCCGATAGTCAGAAAGGGTTGGATCACCATTGTGTCTTTAAAACAATGGATTTATCAACTGTTTTAAACAACCTTGTTCGGTATAAATAGAGTAAATATAGGAAATCGAAAATACGCGGAAACCAGGTAGTTTCAGGTAATAGTATATAGCCCGCCGCGGCCAGGGAGAAAGTCCACCGCGTACATTCGGGTAAGGGTCCTAACCGACCCATTTTACATCGCCAATGTATAACAGTCATGACATGCAAATGAATAAAAATTAAAACTGAGTTACTTTAAGAACGTTTCTGCTCTACCATATCTCCTGTAAAACTACAGAGACAGGAAGTAAAGCATGTAACGCTGATATGCCTTGTATCACGGGTAAGGATGTAGGAAGCGTAGTAGCTATAGCCAAATTCGTATACATATCGTTTTCAAGTGTGCGAACGTAGTGACCTTTTATGCATCATAACAGATAAAAAGGTTGACCGACATGACCCGAGTTTCGAGTCATAAGTTTTTTTTTTTTATTCAAACAGCAAAATTATTTATCATATTCTCAAAATACTGAATTAATTATTTACAATATCCCGAATTTAAGTTGTTGTTTTTGCTCGGACTACACTTCAGAAAAACAGCATCTAAATCATTTGGGACAGCTTTTTGTGTGAGACAAGTTTTCAAACTTTTCTTTGTGGCAATAATGAATGAATCAAGGCGGGTTTACCGAGTTGCGCGACTTGGAAAAGCGTTTGCATGTTCGTCTAAGAACTACCATGCAAACATAAACATTCAAAAGCTAAAGCGTTTTTGCTGGTCCTTTCCTGTTGCGGGCTTCGAAATCGACTCTCCGATTGCTAGTCGAGCTGAATCCATCATATCGCAAAGGTATATCCCTAATAGGATTACTGGTTTTGAAATGTCAGGGCTTCACGAAATAATTACAGTGAACAATGTTAACTTTTGGTACATGTATCAGTATATGTATAACAGTCCTTCTGTGATATAAAAACAGTAAGTAAAATTTACCTGGCTGCCTTCTACTGTAAACCAAAGTTTCTTTATAACAATTAACCCTCTGCGTGTCATTCTACTGATGTTTATTAAGATAGCTAAACTGTCACTTTTTCACATTCATGATGAAATGTCAGTTTTCATGTCGCAGCCCATACCACAAAGATTCGCGTAATATCATCCCAAATATGCGGATGTTATTTTACGCAGTAATGGCCATGGCCCAATTTCGTATTAAAGTAGATCATTGTCCCAGTCATTCAACCATTCCTCTAATATTGGTATTTCCAACATACAGAAAACCTTTTACATAGGACACGCCTCATTGTCAGTTGTTTTAATATTAAAAATGAAACTTAAAAAAATAAAGTTACCGAGCTACTTGTTATAGTCCTGAGACACAAAGTGTGATAAGTTATTTGGAAAGTACTACAAATTATGTATGATCTATTTTAAACCGATTCTTGTGTATTCTTGTTAAGTTGAATTGGTGTAAAACGTTCAATTCTATGTAAAAACAATAATAGAACCAGACGAACATCTCATCGAAGTGTTGTGACCTCGAAATACTTTTCAAACCCCCTCGTATAATAATGTATTTAAATGAGGATGAATTAATGTGTTGAGGAAGCTTAGTAACCAATTTTATATGGACCTATTTATGGAGTACCCATATTTAGCAAGGACTGACACCAATTCGCATGGATCTTTATTCCAAATTTCGATCTAAAATACAACATTATTAACACATAGTTACGTATACGTTTACAACTTTACGGTATACATAATGTACTGATTTAGTATTTTTCAAATCATTAAAATGTTTCTGCTAGCTATTTGTGTTAATATTGTTTGGTTTACAACTTTTGACGCCAATTTCATTTTAATCATCCGTTTCTACGCCGTGCATATTGTACTAAACACAAAATAACTTGAAACCTCCCCCAGTCGTATGTGCAAGAAAGGCCCTGGTTTTATACACAGCCCATACTGCGATGACTCATGTAATACCAAGTTTTATTTTTAACAACACCCAAAACATGCGAAATCATGATTAGTGTGTTAATAAACGCGTTGCGTCCAGGACCCATTTCTCCCCCCCCCCACATTTATTTAACCATTTCTCCTATATCCGTGTACGTGTATATTTGGCGGCAGTTTTTGAAAACAGTCTCGAAAATGTTCTTCAAATATTGACACAAAATCGAGTCAGCGTAAAGAAGTGCCACGTAGCAGCCTATTTTTTCTGCCTTTTGTGTTTGCTTTTTACTCTTCGCTTCTACCTGCTTAAAAATTTTAATAATATGCATGAAACTGTAAATACAATTGTGAATGTAGTTTCAAGTGTTTCACATGTATTTCTTATATATTTGAATTGTAGTTTGTGATGTGTATGGTGGGATGGTCCTCCCCGGCCCGCTATACACCATTTGACTGGGAGATTAAAGAACGCACACACACACACACACACACACACACACACACACACACACACAGAGAGAGAGAGAGAGAGAGAGAGAGAGAGAGAGAGAGAGAGCGAGAATAAAAACAAATAAAAATACGTTGCAGGAAAACAATGATCCTCACTCGATTAACTAGTATTTATAAAGTTCTTTTAGCATAATTAAATTCTACGCTGCTTGCACTAATTAAATTCACCTTTGATTGATTTATTTTATCTTATATAATTATAAGACAATCGCTGTACATTTTCACTTTGTAAAAAATAATCCTACCTTCATACTCTTTAACCCACTGGGTAGGAAACAGCAAACAAATATTTTTGAGGAAGGCCTTAGGCATGTCACCAAAGGTAACGTGTAGCCGAGCGAGTGACATTAAACCGTTCACTTGAAGAACACGTCCATCTAGCCAATGTGCACAACCTTTACTCAATTCATAAACTACGGAGTCTTAAATTTGCATATCTATTTATAGCGCTTCGACAAACTAACTTCCTACAATTCCCCGTATAACTTATTCGCAAGTTGACTACTATTTAAAACAGCCCATGGGCATAAGCCCGCCTAATTTGGAACAAACAAGTAAGATAGTAAAGTTATGGTCACTTACATGTATATGGTTTTGACACTTTTCCATCTGAGGGTTGTTTCATTTAATTGATGCAAGTCGTTTATCAGTCCCTGCATGATTCCGGAAACAAAGCAATTAGTTTCTGCATAATTACCAAACGAATAAAAAAAACAAATCTCTAATGGCAATACAAGGTCGTTAATGGCTGATTTCTTCAGCGTCTTGGTCGATGTTCGATAATTTTACTTTAACAAGTATAAGCGTTTTTAAAACGCTTGCGAACTCTCAACACTATTTTCACTGTATGACCACGCATAAACCCACGGCGATAATCACAGACCGAAAAGACCCTGGCAGCTCGGTTCAACTTGAGTTTTCATACCCGAGCCGGCATGCGGTATTTAGTGTGACCCAATCGGAGCTGCCTCGTCCAATCAAGTACGACCGGAAGTCGGTGATCGATTAACAACAAGATTCCAGCCCTGTTCAATTATATATGCGCTCTCGCCGTGGCGAGATCGCAGTTATTAGTGCTGAATAAACCGAAACTTCAAATGAATATTCTTATATGAACACGCAGCAATTAAATTTGGCGAAAAATGAGGAATAACATCTAACTCTCCAACAATGCAGCGGGTTAAAATGATATACTGGGGCCCCCAGATCAAAATGTTTGACTGTGTATTGGTTTTAACAGGCGGATAGAGATATTATTGAAAGCGCTAGATATGACCTTGACTTTGTCTAGGTTTTTACAACACGCAGATGTGTCATTTTGTAGGAATGGTTATACTATACAAATTCAAACTGGTGCAAACAATCAATTGTACGTTAGACAACATTTTCTAATATCGCGATAGGCTGTAGCTAAGCCTTGTTCTAAACGCTCTTTATGTAGAGAGTGTAGAACGGCGATGCCGAGTTGTTGCTAAGACTATTCGACG
This sequence comes from Rugalucina vietnamica, assembly GCA_964017185.1. Classification (NCBI taxonomy): domain Eukaryota; kingdom Metazoa; phylum Mollusca; class Bivalvia; order Lucinida; family Lucinidae; genus Rugalucina; species Rugalucina vietnamica. The sequence continues at coordinate 47,717,334 of OZ024874.1, forward strand.
GCTTCTCTGGTCGCAAAGTCCATTTTATTGCTTTTTTGACAAAGTGACTTCAACATCTTTTTGTCAACCATTCGAACCTGATATTGATGATGTAATAACACGAAGCAATCACCACGATGTCGTGTACATCTGCAACAGTAGTGACGTGTGACCAAGTCAACGTTTTGTTCCCTTAATAGGGTGCGAAGCAAGTCTTTACAGTGCCCAGTTACCCTAGATCATCGGATTTCGGGATAAAAGAAAGTTAGTATTTTGGGCAGTCTATTGTAACTCTAAGAACAACTTCTCCCAATCATGCAAGAACCGTTTCTTCTCAGACATTGGTGGTGTCCTTAAAAGTCTATCAGCATCGATATTTTATGTACCGCACCTATATTTTAGGATGAAGTTGTTAACTAATATTGCTCGTCAATGTTTGCAAAAACCGATTTTGTTTAAAACTCTACGTTTTACAACCTTATGCCATTCAGTTGAGTTGGTGTCAATATAGTTCAAAGGCTGATATTTTAATTAACATAATGACTTTTATTTATTTATGGAGATTCTAAAATGTCATGGAAATGTTTATAACCTTTCAGCACTTTCCTCAATAGGACCACGTTTGGAATTGTCAGTGTTCGTTTCTTAATTTCATCCGATTAAACTTAGAACCTTGAATTGAATTATTTTGAAATCTGATCTTCTGCATTTCCCCAGCTGCATGATTTCCCCCATTTAGTACTTTTAGCTCACGTGTCATTACTTGCATCCAAAAATCAATAAGCTTCTTTTCATGTTTACTGTTTGGACAGTATGTTCCGACTGCCTGACTCATTGTTTAATTTATTCAACATTTGAAATCACATCTATGCACCATATCGGCTATGCAAGCTATTGAGGATACTGTTTCCCAATAAGTATATAGAAAACCTACATCCATGCCATTACCAGTCAGACCATGGGATAAACAAAGTGAACAATTAAGTGTTCAGCATCCGACTGTCCGTTGCCGATAGCATTGGTAATTGGGTTCAGCATGCAATTCATGTGTTTGACAACATTTACGAATTCATGCGAATTTGAGCAGAGAATGTTTCAGATTCAAATGCTAAAATATCATGATGTGAAATGCATATTTCAAAATAAAACCGAAACAGAATATATTAAGCCAAGTTTGAGGAGTGAATTGAATGAACCAAGCTTGATTGTTTGCATTCTAGAACAAACTGGGCGTCTCGTGGATGCAAAATAAGTTGAATTTTGAAAATATTCAGTGTCACTGTTTCCTTCTTATGTGCCGAAACGTATATTGTTACAAGTTTTGCTTTCCGTTCAAACAACTTTTAAAGTCTGCACCTTAAGTTGCTAACTGGTGATTTTAAGATTGGAAAACATAACAATATCTCTGATATCCCCCTGTGATTATGGAATTGAAAAGTGACTGCTGGTCACTGGAGAAGCTTCTCTCCGAAGGTATTACTAGTCTTACAAATATTGTATAGTCACTAGATCATGTCATGCACTTTTGCTCCCACGTGATACTACTAAACTTAAAGTATCGAGGCCATAAAGCAGACCTTGGCAAACAATACAAAAAGAAAATATTTAATAACCATGAACATCATTGAAACAAAAAAAAAATACGTAACACTAAACGCGCACATAATTAATCGAATGAGATACCTGAAGCCAAACAAAGAGAAGACGATTCGCTGACTGGTTCATTGATTACTTTGACTTTATTCATTGCCATAAACGGTGTACAACATTGTGAGCTGGTGTATAAATAACATTTCGGTAGGCGTTGTAGTGTTTTCTCAGAATTGGCTATCGGATATACACTGCTGCATAGGAAATGATATATTCAAATAAAACATGCATTGTGGCTATAAAAGCATTGGTGTCCAGGTGTGTACTTTGCATTATGGTAGGATATATACCTACAACCCCATTGTATCAAGTTATCTATCAAGTTCGTATTTCTTGTTTGCGGTATTTTGCTTTCACAACGAGGTCCATGTGCAGTTCTAATAACAACAATAAAAAGATAACTCTAATCACTTACTTGCATCTCTTTGTTTTCTGTAATGTCGCATCAACTTTCTCCTGTTGCCATTCCCTGGATCCGGAAACTGGTCAATTAATTCCTGTTTTAATTGAAAAGAAAATTTAGTGAAAGAAATACAATGCACAGGTGTTCAGTACAAGGTTCAGTATAATGCCACCAGCATTCCGATCGATGTCCGATGTATGTCACATTTATATTAATCGAACTATAATGCATTCGTGAACTCACGCGAACGCGGAAGCGACAAAATGCGAAGCCAGAGCGCATGCGTGGATTAACCGAAAGCGAAACACAAAATTCCCACTATCCCTGACCGAGACTCGCAAACAGATGCTACCTACGGAAGTCCCGTAGATATTACCTTATGGGGAATATATGCTTGCTTTAGAAGCACTTTAGATTGCAGATTTGAAATGCCCTACGACAGTAAGATTTTATGTTTTGATGGGATCCCAAATTTGGCAATTTGCGTTACAGTATTGCTTGTAACAGAAAAAAAGTACAAGTAGGCAAAGATCAGGAAAAGGCGCAATCAGAAAAAGACTCCCACTCCAAACACCAAGGTGGGAAAAAACCAAACTAACAATCAGGTACTTATACCATGAAAACATTTCGTAAGCCCAATTTTCCCAATAGGTGGCCACTCAGTTACCTTAACTTAACTAAAAATATGCAAACATACATAAGGCGCCAACAGCACAAAAATATTTTAAACACCAAGACATAAAACAAAAAGAACCACCACAGAAGTATCGACTTGGAACGATCAGTAACACAAAGTTACTGGCGGGTTTAAATCGATTTTACACGGCCGTAACCTCACCCTCAGCTTCTGCAGTGGTTCATAACATTTAGTTAGTTCTTCGGTCCTCGTGGTGAATCTCTAACTAGTAAATGAATCATCAAGAACAAACAAATAAATCATGATAAACATCCTGATAAATCAAAAACCAGGACTCACAGATTCAGTAAGCTGCCCGACGATGGAGATCCCTGGGCGCCAAATAACTTATTAACTCCGGAGCTAAAGAAAAACATCAGTTGGACACCGGTGGGCCAAGCAACAGACAAGAAGCTCCGGCCCCAACCAACTAAAATGAATAGCTTTAAGTCGGGGCCATAGTTATCAACCGTGATTGGGTTAAAAACTAAGCATGCAGACTGTCGCATAACATTCAAGTTATAACCTATACGTCTGTAACGTGTTATGATTTTTCTAAACTGAAAAGAAAAATCATTACTTCCTATAAGTTTCTTAAATTTGTAAACCAAGTCACCATAAAATTCTGGTTCCGAAAGACCCTCACTGAAAATCGTCTTTAACCCAACATTATATTTGGAAATCAATTCATAGTGTCTACGATAAAATTTAGAAAAGGTTTTTCGAAGTTTATGATACCGATAGCCCTGTTGGAGAAGTTTGGCCGTTAAAGATTTATTTCGAGCGTTGAAGACTGTAAAATGATTGCAGACTCTAGCAAACCTAATAAGTTGCGAAATGTATACACCATAAGAAGCACGACGAGGAACGTCACCATCCAAAAACGGAAAATTTACTATATCAAAATCAAAGTCATCGCGCTTATCATAAATTTTAGAAGAAACAAATCCATTTGCAACAGAAAGATGTAGATCTAAAAAGGGGGCTTCGGTATCCGAGATATTGGCTTTGTTCAACTGTAGTTCAGATTGATAAATTTGATTGACCATACCTTCAAAATAAGGGTTGTCAATGTTCAAAAGGTCATCGAGGTACCTAGAAGTGGAATTAAAAGCCTCGATAACATCAGCTTGATTATCATGGTTAAGAGAATCCATGAAATCTCTTTCGTAGCAGTATAAAAATAAATCAGCTACGAGAGGTGCGCAATTTGTACCCATCGGAATTACAACAATTTGTCTGTATAACTTGGTCCCAAATCTAATATAAATATTATCCAGGAGATAGGATAAGGCGTCGCACACATTCTGACATGACTAAAGTGTATACCGACTTTGGTCAGAGGATGTGAAAAAAGCCTTTCTGTCATTACATGCCAAATAAAGTGAACCATAGTTTTTTAATGCCCTTTTGAAGGTCCACTCTATCAAATCCAGAAGTTTTTCTTTAATTAGATTATGTGGTAAAGTTGTATACAGAGTAGAAAAATCATATGTGGACAAGCTCGTCGCACGGAACCCTCTACACTTCAATTTATTGAGCACCTCACCAGATTTTTTTATTGACCAAAACCAATTTTTATTTGAAGTTTCATACACTGTCTCACAGTATCTTATAACATGAGATTTGATAGCAGTAAGACAGGAAGTTAATAATTTAGAAAGTTCAGTAGTAGTACAAGAGCTAGAATTTGCAATAAATCTTGCTTTGTATGGTCTTTTGTGAAGCTTAGGTAACCAATACATCGTAGGAAGTCTGTCTTGGCCTTCATTGACACAAACAGAAAGTTGTATCAGGGAGATAAATACAAAAGACCTGTTATGGGTGTGACTGAATACGCTCGGCGTGACCCCGAAGTGTTACTACATGTGGGTAGATCATCGCTAACCGGATATGTATACATCAAGATTAAATAGTTTAGTATTGTCCAAATAGATCTTTGCATTGTCAATGTACGCAATGCGTCATAATTATCGGCTTTGTTTGCAAGTACATGTATGTATTTAAAAGTTGGTGTACAAAACCTAAATTTGACATTAAGCTAAAAGGAAAAATTAGTAGCATAATCCCATTGCTACAAGACCTAAGAGGCTTAACGGACATAGAACAATGGACATACTAGTGCCGGGTGCGATTTAGACACTTCTGGAAGCAGAATATCACGTGACGGAAGATACCAAAGAAGACAGAAGACCAAAAACAAATCGAACAGTAAACGATAGAGTAGCTCTTCAAAAAGGAGGAAATCGCAATGACGGCCTCCATGATAATTCTTAAATCAAAACAATCGATTCTGTAAACAAGCTATGAAAGAAATTAAGGATGAAAACATGTATTTTTCTTTCACTAAATCCTTTTAGTAAAATGTATATGAAGCATACATTTCGCAAGAGCTAGTGAAAGTCGTTGAAAGTCGGCCCAGCTGCAGAGGCAGCCATTGTTGTTGACAAGAACGCGGTCACGTGACCTCTTCCGTCTTCCACTCAAAATTCGGAAGAGGCAGAGGAGCTTCTAGAACCAGAAGACCCCTGTTCGATTTGACGGAAGAGGTGTCTTCTGGTTTCATAAGACGTAAATCGAACAGAATTAACTCACTTCCACTTCCGGAAGCTACAAATCGCACACGGCATAAATGGATTCCTAGACTATATCAAGACTAATCGAGGTATTGGTGCGAACAATATAGCCTTAGTGGCAAAGTGGTATGGTTAGATATATGACCCTGTATCACAGAGGCCCTCCCAGGGGTTTTGGGGATTCAGGGAGAAGGGCTATTTATTTTCAGGGATTTGGGGAGAAGGGTCATTTATTTTCAGGGATTTGGGGAGAAATCATAGTTTTAGGGAGCAGGGAGCAGGGGTCTGAGGAAAAACATTTTAGGGAGCTGGGGAGAAAGGTAATTTTTCTTTCAGGGAGCAGGGAGCAAAGACCCCCCCTGGGGAGGCCTCATCACACTGCTACTGTTCTACGACATCCATACTTGGCTTACCCATCAACCCTGTAGTACCTTTTGAACATTGACAACCCTTATTTTGAAGGTATGGTCAATCAAATTTATCCACCTGAACTTCAGTTGAACAAAGCTAATATCTCAGATACCGAAGCCCCCTTTTTAGATCTACATCTTTCTGTTGCAAATGGATTTGTTTCTTCTAAAATTTATGATAAGCGCGATGACTTTGATTTTGATATAGTAAATTTTCCTTTTTTGGATGGTGACGTTCCTCGTCGTGCTTCTTATGGTGTATACATTTCGCAACTTATTAGGTTTGCTAGAGTCTGCAATCATGTTACAGACTTCAACGCTCGAAATAAATGTTTAACGGCAAAACTTCTCCAACAGGGCTATCGGTATCATAAACTTCGAAAAACCTTTTCTAAATTTTATCGTAGACACTATGAATTGATTTCCAAATATAATGTTGGGTTAAAGACACTTTTAAGTGAGGGCCTTTCGGAACCTGAATTTTATGGTGACTTGGTTTACAAATTAAAGAAACTTAAAGGAATAACTGATTTTTCTCTTCAGTTCGGAAAAATCATATCACGTTACAGACGTATAGGTTATAACTTGAATGTTATGCGACAGTCTGCATGCTTAGTTTTTAACCCAATCATGGTTGATAACTATGCTGCCTTCTTTAATTGCACGCCGGTGGGTCGGGCGTCAGACTCTATGATGGCCCCGACTTAAAGCTATTCATTTTAGTTGGTTGGGGCCGGAGCTTCTTGTCTGTTGCTTGGCCCACCGGGGTCCAACTGGTGTTTTTCTTTTGCTCCGGAGTTAGTAGGTTATTCGGCGCCCAGGGATCTCCATCGTCGGGCAGCTTACTCAATCTGTGAGTCCTGGTTTTTGATTCATCAGGATGTTTATCATGATTTATTTGTTTGTTCTTGATGATTCATTGACTAGTTAGATATTCACCACGAGGACCGAAGAACTAACTAAATGTTGTGAACCACTGCAGAAGCTGAGGGTGAGGTTAGGTACCTGTAAAACCGGTTTAAGCCCGCCAGTAACTTTGTGTTACTGATCGTTCCAAGTCGATACTTCTGTAGTGGTTCTTTTTGTTTTATGTCTTGGTGTTTAAAATTTTTTGTGCTGTTGGCGCCTTATGTATGTTTTCATATTTTAGTTAAGTTAAGGTAACTGAGTGGCCACCTATTGGGAAAATAGCTGCTCATTCGGCTTACGATATGTTTCATGGTATAAGTACCTGATTGTTAGTTTGGTTTTTTCCCACCTCGGTTTTTGGAGTGGGAATCTTTTTCTGATTGCGCCTTTTCCTGATCTTTGCCTACTTGTACCTCCGAATAAATTAAACGCAGTTTCAAGACGTATTTGAGTGTCTTAGTAGATCTAGCTTGTACACGCTTGAAAACGTTGCAGCCAAATAAAACGTCGATGGCGGAGCGGGGATGTACCTCAAACAGAAGGTCAAACGCAGCATACCGCGAGATGTCACGTATTTAATAACAGCATGTGGGGGCGTGTGAATTTCAGACCGATTTCGATCCACTGATAAGGGTAACTAGTATATTCAACGCGCTTCACCGTGCCGTTGACCATTTGGTGATGCGGGGTAGGTTTTTTTTTGTCATTTATATCCTACCTCTGGACCTTTAAAATATATTTCCTTTAAAATTTAAAAACACCAAGACTTAAAACAAAAAGAACCACCACAGAAGTATCGACTTGGAACGATCAGTAACACAAAGTTACTGGCGGGCTTAAACCGGTTTTACAGGTACCTAACCTCACCCTCAGCTTCTGCAGTGGTTCATAACATTTAGTTAGTTCTTCGGTCCTCGTGGTGAATCTCTAACTAGTCAATGAATCATCAAGAACAAACAAATAAATCATGATAAACATCCTGATGAATCAAAAACCAGGACTCACAGACTGGGTAAGCTGCCCGACGATGGAGATCCCTGGGCGCCGAATAACCTACTAACTCCGGGGCAAAAGAAAAACACCAGTTGGACCCCGGTGGGTACATTATCTATGCTTTGACACGTGAAGTAGTGTCTCAGCTCTTCTCTCTACCATACATTGCAGCATACAAATTCTTAGTATAATATAAACGCTCTCAGGATGTCTCTGGGACTAGTAGATATCTATCTCCTGATACTGATCAACTTCTGATCATCACCTCAGGTTTAGGGGTGGCTAAATTCTGCATTATGCAAGGTAGCAAAACATTATGGTTGGGCTATTAAAAGCATTTACAAGGCATACTTAAACGCATGCATCTGGACCTATTATTTAAATGAGTGCCTAAAATTCCCCATTGGTCTTGGATGAGACAATGAAGATGAGAAATGTTTACAAAACAGAATAGTTCTTGAGAAAATGCCTTTTTCAGGGCAAAGTATCTAGTGTATTGTGGTCCATGTGATGTCCACCGCTGAGTACGTCTTAAGTTGGGTTGTCGAGGTCAGGAAGGGAATCTGTTCCTGACTGTAAGAAGGTTAAGGAGGACCGCTTCCTGTTGGACTCTAGTGAGGCCACTCAAATTCGCCCAACATATCGCCAAACATACTGGTGTTCTAACCTGCTTTGATCCCCTGCAGGTCCTCTGTGCCTTCTCAACTTAAGAAATCCGATTGCAATTATCGGGGTGCACAACAGGAGCTGCGCACTCAAGTTGAGGTCGAACAAATGGCTTGTTTGTGCAACTTCCATAGTTTTTCCCCCACATCTGTTTTAGGAGTGGGGATTTTTTTTTCTGATTGCGCCATTTTCTGATCATTGAATACTTCTACCTTTTCTTAGTATACATAGGTGCCAGTGCCAAACTGTGCCGAAAAAAAAACCCCAAAGTCTCCGTTGCCTTCCAAGGAAGTTCAGATATATGATGACCCCAATCTAGGTCGTCTGGGATAGTCAAAGGTATTAAGCGGACTGAACATGTTGTAATATTTGATCCAGTTCGCCTCCCCTCGTAGTTTGACAATTCGTCGCTATATTGCTTTTAGCGCGAAGCCCAATGTGTACAAACCCCTTAATACGTACAAGCCACAAGAGGTAAACCGGATTTTGCTGATTCGCTATACGGACAGCACAATCCGTCTATTTCTTAAAGGCGTAGGTGGACTATAAAAGGCAAAATTAGGTAGCTTATCTCAGTATTTGTCTAGACACGAAAGGATTAACATCTTCAAGAGCTCCTATAAATCCAATAATCAATTTGACTGGCTGTTGCCAACATTTCAAGCTTGTACGATCCTTTACTGTGACTGAACATGCCGATTTGTGGCAGACCTGGACGGAAACACCGAAGCCCAGACGCATCTCAAAACATCTTCTTGGTACATTGATTGTCCTGACACTGTTAGCCTAGATATGAAAAGATTAGAATACAGCGCCATGAAGTCTTCGGTACAAAATAACAAATTAACTGAAATCCTCTAAGAGCAGTGACCATATTAATGAGAAGGGTATATACCGCGGTTTCGTCTGCTTTTAAGACTCTTTACTGACCCATTAGATTTGGCAACATGGAGCAAAGTAACACAAATGTACTTTTTCAACTGCCAACAGACTAGTCGATGCAAAAGCTAGTATTTTCCAAATGGAGCTAAATATATAACACTTTCGTTAGTCTGAAAATGAATCTAAACTGAATCTAAAAGTTAATAAAAGTAAATATATGTTTTCCTAATAGTTTATCGTACCTCCAAGTGCAACTTGGCCCAGTCATGATCAGTCATGCTAAATCCGCTTGTCAAACTACAATATGTTATTTCTCCTCGTAAATGGGCAGTATCCTTGAAAGCCGATCAGCATCGATCGTTTATTTACCCCGCGTATATTTCAGGATAAAGTTATCTAGCTGCTACTAATGCTTGTCCAGTAACGTCCAATGGCAAAAGTTGTACTGAAATCAATTTTCAGTTGGAATCTTTTTCTGATTGCGCCTTTTCCTCGTCTTTGCCTACTTGTACCTTTTAATACTCCTGATGCCATGAAGATGTGTTACCTTTTATATAGATGAAAGTCTGGTATGAAAATAAACTTTCGGCACTTTCCACAAACTGGTTCATGTATGAATTGACAGTGTTCGTTTACAATTCACAATTAATTACCTCCGATTCCGCTAAAAGATTGAATTGAATGACGTAAATAAATGATCTAAAATACATTTCCTCATATGCATGGCTACTTCCTTTTAATACTTTAAACTAGTATGTCATCCTGTGCATCCAAACATCAAATAAGCTTTTCATGTTTGCTGTTTGGACTGTATGTTCCGACTGCTGATCTTTATAACCTTATTCATTGTTTCATTTAGTCAACAATTGAAATCATTTCCATGCATATTATCGGCTACTTAAGCTATTGAGAATATTTTCCAAGAAGTATATCACTGAAAGCGTTCAAAATGGTAATGTTTGACAAACTACAATGTACTTCTATTGTCGGTTCGACCACGGGATAAAGAAACGAAAAAAATGAGTGTTTTAAAAGTATCCGACATTTAATTCCGTTGTCAAAATGAAATGTAATTAGGTTCAGCAATGTGTTTAATGTATTTGACAACATTTACGCATCTCATGAAAATCTGAGCAGGGAATGTTTCAATTTCAAATGATATCATTTAGTGAAATATTTATTTATCACTTAAGTCAAACCAAAATACCTTATGTCCAGTGTCAGGAGTGAATTTGGTGAAGCAAAATCCAGAAATCACACATGAAGCAACCGAATATGTTCTTTACTCCAAACAGCAGGCTGTTTGGTGTATAGAACGTATTGGATGCATCGTGTGTGATTCCTGGATAAAAGTTTAGTAGAATTTTGAAATATTCGGTGTCACTGTTTCCGCCTTCTTTGCCAAAACTCATATTGTTACCAGATCTGTTTTTTATTTTCGCTTCCGGAGGTGACCTCACCTCGCTGCAACATTTATCTGCATCTTAAGTTTGTAACTTGGGATTTTAAGACTTGCAGCCGTGGGAATCCCTCCTGGTTATGAAATCAAACAATGACCGTTGAAAATGTTTGGGTCACTGATGAAGCTTCACTCCCCGAAAGTGTTGCTAGTCGAGCACATGTATAGTCACTATATCGTGGCTTCTACGTAATACTACTACACTTTTATATCAAGGGCATAAAGCAGCCCAATCCAAACAATAGAAAATGACAACATTTAATCAGTAACCCCGACATCGTTGATATGTAACACTAAACGCGCACAATTAAATGCATGAATTATAATCCTTGAAGCCAAACAAAGAGAAATTGATATGCTGACTGACTTTTAACTTTCAATGTTGTGGTGAGCTGGATGTTTATATCTTATATAGTTATAGTGTGTATTGTGGCTTTTAAAAAAAACATTGATGTCCAGATAACTATTAACCGGTGTGTACTTTGCATTTTGGCAGGATATATGCCTACAACACCCATTGTATCAAGTTATCTATCAAATTCGTAATTCATGTTTGCGGCATATTGCAATCACAACGAGGCAGTGAACAACAATAAAAAAGATAACCTTGCATATTTCTGTCTTCTGTAATGTTGCATCAGCTTTCGCCAGTTGACATTCCCTGGACCCGACCACTGGCCAAATTATTCCTGTTTAAATTGCAAAGAATAACAACGCATAATTATGTCACCAGCATTCCGATCGATGCCCGATATTCGATGCATTATGGTCGATATATACCGAATAGTCACAATGCGAACAATGCGAATGCATGTCATGCATTGCGTAATCTAAAACGAAACGGGAATTCCCAAAACTATCGAGTCCCCAGCATTTTTCTAAGGGCAAATAAGCTCTTAATGTTTTGCTGGGATCCCAAATCTTGCGAATTGCGAAACAGTATTGATTTACTAGTATTGATTTACAATAAATTGTATCAGGGAGCCTACAATGGTGTAAATATGACTGAGCATGATCAGCGTGACCTCGAACTGTTTCCAAAAGCTCCATGTCTTGGTGATTTCCATGACAAGCGTCATAATCGTCAGCTTTGCTGGCATGTATTCAAAAGTGACTGTGCAAAACAAACAACCAAGGTTTGACATTAAGCAAAAACTACAAAGTAACACATTCCCATTGCTATTATATCTCAAGTTTAAAACTACGAGTGGTGAGACCGAATAGCTGCCAAGAAAATGTGGAGATCAATCATGGTAATCATGCTAATCGCGGTCTTCACAGGATGTAAATCTGTCGCATTAGTGACAAAGTGGCTTGGTTTCCACATTAAAATTTATGTGGATGCGCTGTGATAAGTATTTAGCCCATACTTCAAACCTTCACTGATAATGATGCTTGCAGTATCGGGAATCATATGAGACCAAAACTAGCTTCATAACGCATAATTTAAGACATGGGAAAGGTGAAAGTAAACAATGCTCAGGAAATTGTGCAATCAGAAATAAATTCCACTCCAAAATCCGATGTGGGAAACACTGAACAGACAATAAGGTACTATTTCGTACACGTTGTTCGTACACGCCTGAAAAAATTAGTCAGCTGTATTGAAGCGTTGATGGCGCCACAAGATGTCTGACAAACTACCCCGAGCTGCCTCGTATATGAAGCAAAACAGTGGGTTGAGACGTGTGAATATAACACCGACTAAACTGCGCTCACTTATCAGCTTACTGGCATATTTAAAAAATGAACCGCCTTTCCATGCCGTTCGGCAAAGGATGGTGCGGGTAATTCCCGACCTACGGGTTTCGTTCACAGGATACGTGCACCTACGTGTATAGGAAAGACACGAGTGTGTATGCAAGCTGTAAGATTGCCTTAGCACTAATATCAACCTCATATCAATATGGCATAATATAGCATTGTGTACTAGACGTCATGAGACCTTGAAATTCTTTCTCTTGCGTGTATCCCATTCTTTTTTGTTTTTCATCACATGAGTTGATACTTATTTCAAAATAATTAATACAGAAGTAGAGCAACTTACAGGTACATTGGTATCTATTTCCTATATTGCACTCAAACTCCATTTATGCATGTTTACATCCACAATTGATCAATGAAATTATAGTTTCATTCATACCAGGAAATAAATTTAAAAACGAGGGTTAGTCAATAATTACCGAGATCAAAGCAATATTGAATATAGTCTGCATGTAAAAAGCATGTATATAAAACAAACAAAAGAAAACATGTAATACTTAGTGGTAAATCAAGCAGCAGTCATGCAAATGCGCAAGCAATCAGAACGAAAGTACCACCCCGAAAACCGAGATGGGAAGAAATTGAAAATCAGGTCCTAATGCAAAGAAAACATATGTGTTGTCTACAATTTACTCCATATCAATTTTAACTAAAACATTTGCGCTATATGTATATGCGGAAACAATGACAACAATATACAAAATCAATGTAAATTGTCCATGTGTTTGATTATAAAGATTAAGACAATATCCAAACCACCAAGTATTAGCATAAATACTCCTACTCTATACACGTAGCCTTTTCTGTAGTAAAAATACATGGCGTACTGAATTAATTTGTAAGGAAACCTTTGCATCATATTTCTGCATTGTAGCATGACATTCTGTTTTTACTTAAGTTTGAATTTTTGTACATTAAACCCATTAACTCGTTTAAGCCTGGCGTCCCTTTTATGGGACATTGGCAAATTGTATAGCCCCAGATGTGACGCCGCAGAACGCGGCGTCCCATCTGGGGCTATTCTGTTTGCTTTGAGAAATTTCATCGAAAAAATGAATAAAATTTAAAAATCACACCTGGTGCCCCTAGGAACAGAAGTGGACTCACCCAAATGATAATGATGGGAAAATCTAATTGTCAAATATGGGTTAAGTAAGCGAATATCAAAGCAGATGGGCCTACATATTATTGATCATTATTACTTAGGAAGGAGGCCGCGAAATGAAAACCGTGCTGTATCTTCCTGATATTGAAAGTTACAGTACGGATATGTCAATTGTTGTTCTGTTAAACTACAAGTTAGTTAAAGACTTCGTAGAAAAATAAGTAAAACACCTCATCCTCGCCTTGCTTTATTTTACTTATTTTCTACTCGGTACTTTAACTCTTAAATACTATTTCAGTATAGACGTAAAACAATAGACTGGCGTTAAAACCGACCCACAACTGCAACATCACTAAAAGATACACAAATAAATTATTTTGTCTAGGCAAAATGGTTGAAAGTAAATATACGTAAATTTAAATGCTGCTTAAGTTTCGGAAAATGTGCTGTACAGTAATATTAAAAATTCTATAACATTGCATAATGCATATCAGGTGGAATTAACAAGTAAATTAACCATAACCCGTCCGATATAGCCTCTTTATTTTGTTTGAAGTTTTGGCTTGGTAAAGCAAAACTTTTTAAACGACCCTCGTTAAGATATAGGAAATCGAATAATACGTGGAAATCAAGAGTTTCAGGTAATATTATATGAGCCACCTCGTGGAAAAACCAACAATGTGGTTACCGAACAGGTCTGACACAAACCGGCCTGTACAGCTACAGAAGCAGGCTAGAAGCTTGAAATTTTGGAGTTAAGTAGAGGAGGAATTGTACTATCCGAGTAGCGAAAACAAAGGCGCTGATCAGCTTCGCGGTTACCGCGAAGCTGATCTGCGCCTTTGTTTTCGCCTAATCCACATTGTTGCTTTTCTCATGGGGCGGCTCAAATAGCTTAGAATAATGACTATATCCATGTTGCATGTTCTTAATGTTTACATGCGCCCACCAGGGTAGGGGTCTAACAGACTCCTAAATACATTGCAAATAAAACGTCTAATAATATGAGCGCGCCTTAAAAAAGTTTCTGATTGGTATAGCATACAAATATTTCATGTAAAATGCACAGACAAGAAGTATGTAACCCTTATATGTCGATTTTGTCCTTACGTGTCGTGTATGTGAAATAAACGGGCGAGTGAAACAGATTTGCTGAGGAAGTGAAGTAACCATTTGTATACTTAACGACTCTTCCAACGCTACCGATAGAGTTTTTGCTATAATTTCAAAACTACACAAGATATTGAAACGAAAATCACAGAGACGATAGAAAAATTCATGAGACGTGTGCTGAAGGCAAAATCATGCCAGCAAACCTTTATTAAGAAACAGCCCGGGTGTTTAGACAAACTACACTTCATTTTCAAAAGTCGCAAAACTTGAGGGATTAAACAAAACATCATTTCAGCAATAAACCTACATTGTTTATTGCCATAGTGTATTTCTTTTTGTATCTTTTATTCACGAAGAAAGAAGAAGAAAAAAAAATTGAAACTAAACATTCATCTGATCCGATCAAATTACCCAGTTAGACCGCCATTTATTCGAGTGACAGGCATCGAAGCCACGCACCGCATACAAGTACTACTGGCACTGCGCTATACCATTCCACCCATACCTTACAAATTGCTAAAACTGTATAACATTAGCATTGTACCGTCCTCTTCCTACACAGATGATAATGTCCCAGATATGGGACAGATATGGTCGATTTGATTTAAGTCGATGATTTGGATGGCGAAATAACAAACTTTATTTGCTTGCAGAAGGTTTACAGTCTTGCGTGCTGTATGAGACGTCGCACCGTCGTGCGTCAGACGCATACCCCTTTGAGTCCGTGCATATGATTTGTTTTACTGAGAACTTTTTCCGTCATGTGCTGTGGCAAACAAGGAAAACAAAACGAGAAGGAAATACGGAGGAACTGTTGTGAAGACCTTTGTTCGCTACACATGGTTTTGTGACTTTTGAAAATGAGGGGTGGTGTGTCCAAACGCCAGGAGCGTTTCTTTATAAAAAGCCTGCTGGCATGATTTTGCCTTCAGTACACGTCCTATGAATTTTTCTATCGTCCCTGCAATTTTCATTTCAGTATCTTGAGTAGTTTTGAAATTATAGCAAAAACTCTATCGGTAGCGTTTGAAGTGTCGTTGAGTATATATATATATAAGATGATATCAATAAATAAATTGACTATTTTTCATGTATCACATCAAAAGTAAAATGGGCTTACTTGACTCAATTTTCGATTTTTATTTTGAAAAAAAAAAATGATTCAAAATACTAAGTTAACCATATCTCCAGCTTGTGTTTTTTTCGAATTTGATAGCTATTTACGTCTGCCATATTTTCATTTAAACTACACGTAATTGGAAGTAACAAATAAATCAAACCTGAAAGGTGTTTTAAGCAAAGTGCATGACATTGTTTAAACATAATATCCATTCTCCATTTCAAATAATCATTTTCATACATTGACTGTACGGTCGGCACTCCCTGGACGACATGCAGTGAGTCAGTTGTTGTAGGAAGGGCTGCTGGAGGTTCCCTGACCACCTGTCCAGGTCTGGTGTGTAGGAAATCAGAATCATAATAAACATTCCGTTTTATGTAAGTTTGATTATATCTCATTTATAAGTTTCCTTATCAAGCTTATCTCTTAATCGATATCACTAAATACGTAACAATTTTAAAAAGTATTTACTGACACGCTCTTAAACGTGCATTTTATTCATTTCTGTGCTAAATTATTCTGCTGGAATTTAATATTTTAATGTCTATTTTACATCATTGCAATCACATTCTTAACCACACCTATTTGTATTTTTATTTTAAATTCCTAGACAAGATCAACTATACTTTTAATTGTTGATATTGTATTGTTTATTTGTATATATTGTAGTTTTACTGTTGTATTTGTATTGTTGAGGACCATATGTTAGATAAGCTTATGCTTAATATGTTACCCTCGTAAAATAAAGATATATTATTATTATTATTATTATTATTATTATTATTATTATTATTATTATTATATATATATATATACCTTTGAATAGCTCTAGCTTTTACGGGGCTTTTCTCGCTGCGGATTCGAGAACGATTCAATACTGGTATTTTTTAAATACAAGTTGAATCAATAAATTGCATAGCTAATTCATATGATTGCTGGATTCGAAATGTCAGTGCTTCACGAAATAATAATTATAATTCCATCTTTTGGTATAGTGCAATTTTTTGGACCGTGCAGGTTTACCTCTGGCATATGATATGCATTTGTTGATCGGACTGCTCAAATAAGTAAGTGTTCAATAATGTGACCCTATGATAGTAAACAATATATGACCACATGCTCCTTATGGCACTGGAAAAATATGTGATAACAAATAGGTGGCCCTTTTCTAGTGTTTACAAAAACTTCATCACGTGAGGTCAACCGACACAGTCAAAGTAACTGCACTATACATGTATCAGTTAGTCTTTTGTGAAATAAAAACAGTAAGTTAAAATACTACTATCTACATGTCTTCTTCTGTAAACCAAAGCTTCTGGACAACAACCATCTGCTTGTCATGTACCGGTGTTTTTTAAGATAGTTATAAACTGTATCTTTTTCTCATACTCATGATGAAATATCACAATGATTCACGTAATATCATAGCTTTAACAACACCCAAATATGCGGATGGCCAAATTTCGCATTAAAGTAGATCATTGCCCCATTTAATCAACCATTCCTCTGAATACTGGTATGCGATTTCTTCCAACATACAGAAAACCTTTTTCGTATGACACTTTTTATTCTGAATTTATTCAAAAACAAAAATGAAACCGTGCTACCATTTTCTACATGCCTTGTGATAGTCCTGAGTCATTAAGTGCGATAAGTTATTTGAATTTCAAAAACAATTAAATTATGTGCGATCTATTTTATAAACCGATTCTTGTTTTATTTGAATCGGCGTAAAACGTTGAATTCTATAATACTTTCCAAACGTCCCTCGTATAATAATGTAAAGTATCAAAAGCAGAGTAATTGGTCTGTTGAGGAAGCGTAGTAACCAAGTTTATATGAATCTATACATAGATGAGCGGAAGTATAGTAGCCTTATTAAGCAACGACTGATATGATTTCGAGTTGACATTCATTCCATTGTTAAGATACTACAACAGTATATATCAGTACGTGATATTAACTAGACGTTATCAATGTGTTAACATCAAAACATTATAGACAGCTATTTGTGTTTAGCCTTGCTAAATGAAACTATTGGCAGGGGCAAAAAATTTAATCTGAAAGCCTTAGGTGTCTGTAGCAGTTCCTTTGACTTGGTTTAAGCATAATTATATGTATTCTTCATTTCGAATTGCCATGTGCACTAACTTTGGGCTAAAGTTGCGGGTTCAGAAACGGGCTGTATTTACTGGCTGGTCGTGAGTCGTTTCAAGAAAATCGAACTTTATTTTAGGAATCGAAATAACACAATGTTTCGTGGTGTCTTTTGGTGCATGCACTCATCGGCATTAAGTTAGGTGTTTTGTGACAAGAAAAAGAAAACAATCTCGCAAACAATCTCGCATTAAATTTTAACCTATGCTAGTCACCTGATACTAAGTGTACATGTATATTAAACTTACTGGTTTACAAATCAGTCAGGACGGAAACTGCACTATTCAAACGGCAGACGTTTCGTGACCACAACTTTTATCAAAATGATTCATACATTGTAATTTATATCAAGCTTTATCATTAACAAAACCCAAATAATATTCAGGATGTTATTTTACGCGTTGTGGCCGTGACCCATTTCTTGAATAGATCATATCTGTCCTATTCACCAATTACGCCTATATTTCTTTCTTCTTCCCTAAAGCTACTCATGCTTTGTAGATATTTTAAAACAATACAATAAACAAAAAAGACAAAGAAAATGGAATAAGTAATCTTGCTACCATTTTCCACAACGTCTCGTGACAGAGCCCATACAGAGCGATAAGTTATTTGGAAAGTACGACTGAAGATTTAAAAAAAAATGTATGATCTATTTCAAAACCTGAAACTTGTGTATTCATGTTAAGTTGAATAGCTGCAAAACGTTGAATCTTATGGAAAATAGAACCGCTGACACATGTGACCATCTCACCGAACTGTTGTGACCTCGAAATACTTTTCAAACGCCCCTCGAATAATGATGAGGAAGCGTAGTAGCCAATTTTGTATCAATCTATTCATGTACATTCATGAGCCGCAGCGGAAGTATAGTAACCTTATTCAGCAACGACAGACATGAATTCGAGGTCTTTATTGAAAAATTTCTATTTAAAATTACTACATTATCACTGTATGTGATTATCAACCACATACAGTAGTAGTTACGTACTCTTTTACACCTTTGTACACAATGTTCTGATTTAGTATTTTTCTAGCCATTAACATGTTAGCTTTTATGTGTTAGTAAAACTGTTTTGTTTTACAACTATTGACGTCAATTTCATTGGTAAACTGAATTACCCGTTTCTTCGCCGTTCATATCCACAACCAAAATAACTTGAAACCTCTCCCAGTCATCTGATTGTGAACGTTAAAGACTAGCTCCTGAAGGAGCTATATTGTTTATTCGGTTAATGACCTCTTATGATCTTTAGATCAAAGGACTGTCACAATGGGGTATTTATTACATCTCTGCAGGGGGTAATAAAGAAGCCCTTAAAGGATAATACCTGTAGTTCCACTGTTTATTGGTTTTATGGTCCCTGATAACATGTGCAATAAACCGCCTCCCTCTGCAATCAATATTGAGTTTTTTTCCTGTTTTTGGCCCCTACCTGTATTCTGAGTCATTGTCAGGTCACTAGGTTTTCAGAATTTCTAGTGCCCTGTCCCTTAGCTAATTTCCCCCAGCAGACAGAAAAAAGTTTTTAAGATGATTTGAGACGGCCAGGCCGTAAACTGTATATATATTGTGTAGTAGTAGGAGGAGGAGGAGGAGGAAGTGGGCTTTTTAAGTCTTCCCGGGCTGGACAGACTTAATCCTACCCTCCCAAGACAGGGGTTGTGAATAATGAAAGATTCATTCACTCACTGAAATTGGGAGTGTAACTTAATCGAAGATCCCACCTCGAGGATTGAAGCTACATGTATTGCGCAAGAAAGGCCCTGAATTTATCATATCACAGCCCTTACTGCGATCGATGACTCATGTATAAATACCAAGCTTTATTTTTAACAACATCGCTCGAAACATGCGTAGTCACGATCAGGATGTTATCTAACGCGTTGTGTCCATGACCCATTTTTTTTTTCATTCAACCATTTCTCCTATATACACATGTAATCATTACTGTCAAAGCTATATTGATTTTTTAACCATAGGCTTATTAATAAAATAAATGTATATGTAGATGAAAAAAAAAAAAAAAAAAAAAAAAAAAAAAGAAAGAAAGAAAAAGAAAAAAAAAAAAAAAAAGCTTGCTACCATTCGTGACAGGTAGTTAGTAACTCGAAATTTCAAAATTAAAAATAAAATTACCTGGCCCTAATACTCTGTCGTAGTATATATAGTAATAGTGCGATAAATTATTCGGAAAATAAAAGACGCAATATACTGTATAAACAAACAAATTACATGTATATAAAAAAAAATATGTAAGATCTATTTTAAGCTAAACGACGGGTATTCTTGTCAGTTGAATCGGTGTGATAGTTCGTCTCTCACTAATGAGAAAGACCATCATTATTTCTTGAATAGTGCTGATGTGTGTTGGTGAGTTCTTTGATGGCTGACTAGGCCAATTCTGGCTCTAAACTGTCGGTTGCACGTAGAGCAAGTCAATGTCATAGAGTCTGCTGGTGGCACATTTGTTTTGGCTTTGCGCTCTCTTCGCTTTCTTTCAGCTTCACAGATTCTCTTCTTTTCATAGAGAGCTGCTCCTTTGTTGATGAGACCTCGCCACTTTGATCGCTCCTGTGCAGTCTGTTCCCAGGACCCCATTGGTATTTCGAAATCCTTCAGAGAGGCTTTGAGGGTGTCTTTGTAGCGTTTCTTCTGGCCACCTTGAGAGCGCTTTCCCTCCTGTAGTTCTCCATAGAAAACTTTCTTTGGAAGTCGCGCATCAGGCATTCTTATAACATGGCCAGTCCATCTTAGCTGTGCTAGCTTTAAGACTGTATGCATGCTTTGCATCCCTGCTTTCCTCAGGACCTCTGTGTCTGGAATCTTGTCCTGCCACTTGATTTTTAACAACTTTCTCAAACAGCTTAAGTGGAAATGGTTAAGTCTCTTTGCATGGCGTTGGTATACTGTCCAGGTCTCACATGCATACAAGAGGGTTGGCAGTACCACAGCCTTGTAGACTTTCAGCTTGGTGTCAAGCTTGATTCCATTTCGCTCCCAGACATTTGCACGGAGTCTTCCGAATGCCACACTAGCTTTTGCAATTCTGGCAGTGATCTCATCATCAATATGCACTGCTCTGGAGAGAGTGCTTCCCAGGTAGGTGAACTTGTCAACAACTTTCAGTTTTTGCCCATTCACAGTGATGGTTGGTTCATTATATGGTTTTCCGGGGGCTGGTTGGTGTACAACCTCTGTCTTTTTTGTGCTGATTGTGAGATCATAGTTATCACATGACTGTGAGACTTGATCCATGGCTCTTTGCATTTTTGCCTCTGTGTTGGCATTCTTATCCATATCATCTGCATAGAGGAGCTCATCTAGCACATCAGTCTGGACCTTAGTTTTGGCTTGCAACCTTCTGAGGTTGAATATGTTGCCATCAAAACGGTACCTGATTGGAAAACCAGTGTCACTGTCCTGAAAAGCATCCATAAGCATGGCAGAAAACATCATGCTGAACAGTGTTGGTGCCAGAACACAGCCTTGTTTGACCCCATTTGTTACTTCAAATGGTTCAGAGAACTCTCCATCATTCTGCACACGTGCCTGCATGCCATCATGAAACTGCCGCACCGTAGCTATGAATCTGGGTGGACAGCCAAACTTGGCCATTATTTTCCAGAGTCCATCACGACTAACAGTGTCAAAAGCTTTGGTGAGGTCAACAAACGTCATGTATAGATCTACATTCTGTTCTTGGCATTTCTCCTGAAGCTGTCTTGCTGTGAAGATCATGTCTATTGTCCCTCTGTCTTTTCTGAATCCACATTGACTTTCTGGGATAAGTCCCGTCTGATCAAGATGAGCATTCAGACGATTCAACAGAATTTTTGCAAGTATCTTCCCAGCAATTGATAGGAGGGAGATGCCTCTGTGATTGTCACAGACTTGAGGATTTCCTTTCCGCTTGTATAGGTGGATTATGGATGCATCCTTAAATTCTTGTGGGATAGCCTCCTTCCTCCACATACAGTGAAACAACTCTGTCAGTTTCTCTGCCATGGGTAGCCCCCCAGCCTTGTAAACTTCGGCAGGAATTGCATCTGCACCTGGGGCTTTGCCAGATGATAGTTGTTGAACTGCTTTTCTTGTTTCCGTAACGGTAGGAAATTCATCTAACAGAACATTGCACTCTATCTGTGGAAGTCTGTCGATTGCATCCTGATTGATGCTTGATGGTCGATTAAGCACACTATTGAAGTGTTCTGCCCACCTTTCCAAGATAGCTTCTTTATCTGTGAGAAGAGTGTTTCCATCTGCACTGAGCAATGTGGTGGCTCCAGAACTCTTTGGACCATAAATGGTTTTCAGTGCATCATGAAATTTCTTCATGTCCTTTCTATCCGCAAAAGACTGAATTTCTTCTGTTTTCTTCCTCAGCCAGGAATCTTGCATGTCCCTAAGCTTGGTCTGGACTGTCTTACAAATGTTGCTGTAGGCTGCTTTCTTTGATACTGAGCTAGTATCATCTTGATGTGCCTTGAGCAAACGGTGCTTTTCTTCAAGAAGCCTCTGAATTTCATCATCATTCTCATCAAACCAGTCTTGATGTTTGCGAGATGGATGGCCTAAGGTGCTTGCAGCTGAAGAAAGAACTGTTTTATGGAAAACTGTCCAGTTTTCTTCGGGGTCCTCTGAACTGAGATTCATTGCATCAAGTTGGTTGCAAATGTCTGTTAAGAAATCTTGTCTCATGCTGTCTTTATTCAGCTTTGAGACATCCAGTCTCTTAGGAGCTTTCTTGCCTTGAGGTCGCCTCGCAGGCTGTATTCTTAGGTTGAGTTTGCTGACAACCAGTCTATGATCTGTCCAGCAGTCTGCACCACACATAGTCTTTGTCACTTTAACATCCTGCCTGTCTGTTCTCCGCACTATGACATAGTCTATGAGATGCCAGTGTTTGGAACGGGGATGCATCCAGGATGTTTTGTTCCTATTAGGTAGACGGAAGACTGTGTTGGTGATTAGAAGATCATGTTCAGCACACTTCCTGAGAAGCAAGAGACCATTGCTGTTGCACTTTCCAACCCCTTCTGGACCTATAACTCCTTCCCAGGTCTGGTGGTCTGTACCCACTCTGGCATTAAAGTCGCCAAGAAGGATAAGCTTGTCTGTGCGGGGTGTTGCAGAAATAACATTGTCTAGGTCATCATAGAACTTGTCCTTGACCTCATCTGGATTGGTCATTGTGGGTGCATAAGCACTGACAATAGTTGCATGTTTATTGCCTGACAGAGGAAGTCTCAATGCCATTAGACGGTCATTAATGCCTTTTGGCAATCCTGACAGCTTACCAACAAGTTCTGTTTTGATGGCAAAGCCAACTCCTGCTTCACGCCTCTCTTCACTTTTGCGTCCACTCCAGAAGAAGGTGTATCCAGCACCAACTTCTTTGATCTCCCCAACATCTGCGAACCGAGTCTCACTCAATGCAGCTATCTGTATATCATACCTCCCAAGTTCTCTGCCCACAAGGGCCGTTCTACGCTGTGGTCTATCTGACCCAGCACTATCCATTAAAGTGCGCACATTCCATGCGCCAATCCGTAAGGGGATTACTCTAGCTTTTTTCTTTGTATTTCGACCGCTTAAGGGGATCCCCGCTGATCGCGGTTAACCAGCCAGGGGGTTTGAAGCAGGCAATTGAATCGGTGTAAAAACATTTAATTAACGAAGTAAAGAATCACGAGTCCGTCATCGCTCACCTAAATACTGCGGATACTTGTAGAATAAAACAAAATATTAACTTGAAGATTTATTAACAATGCCCTGTGAAGAAGTCAGAATATGCAAAAGCTACAGTAACCGCGCGCATTTGGTATAGAATAAACGAGCAGTTTTGGCTTTGTGTCAGATGAAAGTTCCTTCATGTACTCATTGTGCTGTAGATCGAACTGGTGCCCAAGAGTCATACAGACACAATACGAAAACTTCCCATGCAATATACAGAGATTGTTTTTGAACAGCTGTAAAAATTGAAAAATTTTCTGCTAAAAAAATGATATTTTTCTTATATTTGCTCAAAATTTACATTGTGGGTACACGCAAACTTACAATGTATGTTTTGGATAAAAAATAAGAGAATTAGGTATACCCCCCCCCCGCAAACCCCAGTTTTTCTATACAAAAGTGGGGGTTCAGGGGGTATACATTACACGGACATGTTTTCCAGATGAAAATATTCTTTTCAGACTGAGAAACCCAAATCAGTTTTATTGGATCTGACGCAAAACCAAAGCAGTCTGACTGGTTCGGGTGCAAAACCAAATCAGTCTGACTGGTCCTGACGCAAAGCCAAATCAGTCTGATAGGTTCGGGTGCAAAACCAAATCAGTCTGACTGGTTCGGGTGCAAACCCAAATCAGTCTGACTGGTTCTGACGCAAAACCAAATCAGATGCAAAACCAAAACATTTTCGTTGTTGATATTTCCGATGCAAAACCCAACTAGACTGATTTGTTCTGACGCAAAATAAAACCCAAACAGTTTGTTTAGAAAATTTTCAAATGATGTCTAAGCTTATCCAGCTCTGGCGCTATTACAGCCGTACAGTTCAACGCGCATTCCGACGTAGTTCGACTGTCCGTTCTTCTTGAAGTCGACAACGTTCAGGCGGATAAATCGACCGAGCAGTGGGGTGTCGAGTTCGTGGGTTATCACAGTGTCCTTGTCGGAGTTGCCGGATAAAAACTGAAAAATAGAAAGGCGGTGCACAGTATAATTATTATATGAGCCTGTGCGTTAGAAAACCAACAATTTGGGTTCTGACCAGGTCTGACACTAACCAGACTGTACAGTCACAGAAGCAGGCTAGGAGCTTGAAATTTTAGATTTAAAAAGAAGAAGGATTGTACTATCCGAGGCGCTGATCAGCTTTGCGGTTACCGCGAAGCTGAACTGCGCTTTTGTTTTCGCCCAAGCATTCTGTTGGTTACATTGTATTCTATGCAGTGGCTCATATATAAAGGGGTAATTAAATTTGTCTGGGACACTTTCAATCAGAGCTTTACTCCTTAAACGTGTCGCATCTAACGCTGATTTGGTTATTATCTTAGATGTCCCGGTATAAAAGCTGAACTTGATAAACACGGGAAAGACGAAACTTTTGACGTTAACAAGGCAATATTTTAAGCGTAGTAACAATTTACTATGCGACCCCTTATAGATGATAACATATGTCGTCAATAGTCTGTTTGTAAAAATGTCCTTAAATATCAGAATAAGTACCCTTGTTACGCATCCATGTTGATACTCCTTCCAGTTTCTACCGTCCTGTGAGTACTGTACAGTGTAGTTCGTCACCATGACGTCACAACATGGGGCTCCCTGGAAACAAACCAGTTTTACCTTTCGTCGCTTAAAGACAAAAACTAATCATGACACTGAAGGAGACACATTGATGTATTCCATTAGTGTTTTACAAAGACAATTGATGAAGGTCCGAAAGATCTGTTAACAAATAGCAGTGTTTTTCAACATCCAAGTGACAAGTTGCAAGTAGCAATAATTTCGGGTTGGAGAATAATGCGCAATTACACAGTTCACGAAAATGAAACAAAACAAAATGATGAAATCAATTTACATGAGCCTGTGCATGACAAAACCAACAATTTGGGTTTCCGACCAGGTCCGACACAAACCGACTTGTACAGTTACAGAAGCAGGCTAGAAACTTGAAATTTCGGATTTAGGAAGAAGAGGGATTGTACTATCCGTGTAGCGAAAACAAAGGCGCTGATCAGCTTCGCGGTTACCGCGAAGCTGGTCTGCGCCTTTGTTTTCGCATATGCAAATTGTTGGTTTTCTCATGCACAGGCTCAATAATAATAATGCCTTTTAAACGGTGTCGTTGTAATGTTGTGGAAGCACATATCTTTTGCAAGCTCTGTCTTGTTGAAAGCACCGTTGAAGAAGCTGACAATAACATAATTACCTGTGTAGCAATCTTAGTGATGTAATGTACAGAACCAGTATCTATCTGTAGGTAATCCTGGCTGGTCTGTCTTTCCTGGGTGTACCAGCCCTGTGGGTTGCCAAGTCGGGCGTGTTCGGGGCCGTACCCGATCTGACTCTGACTAGCAGTGATGGCGGAGTCCGGTATAGCACCGCTCTTCATGCCGAGTTCGGCTTGGCATCTGTAAGAATCGACAATCAGACAAGACTACGTACTGAGCTGGAAAAGCCGAAGCGTGCTGGATCTTTTAAACCCGCTGCTGTCGAATTCCCTAAGTATCTGCTCATGATGAGGGCCATAAATGTAGCAGTTTTGATGCATAAATGAGCCGCCTCGTGGGAAAACCAACAATGTGGTTTCCGACCAGGTCGGACACGAACCAGGCTGTACTATCACAGAAGATAGCTAGAGACTGGAAATTTTGGATTTAGAAAGTAGAGGAATTGTACTATCCGAGTAGCGAAAACAAAGGCGCTGATCAGCTTCGGGGTTACCGCGAAGCTGATCTGCGCCTTTGTTTTCGCCTATGCAGATTGTTGGTTTTCTCATGAGGCCGCTCAAATGTACACGTATGACAAAAACATGTTTGTCCTAGTTTGAAGGCAGATCTGTACATAGAATTCGAATTTCGACAAATTCACTCTTGTCACTATTACAAAAGACATAATATTCAGAATACTATCATTTATTAAATGATTCTTAAATTATGCGAGAATATACATTTTGGCAACTTTCATTATAAATTCACAATACTATATATAACATAATACAATACAAAAATACACAGTGGGATCAAGATGCCATACGGCTTATACGAAGCCCTTTGGCAACTTGGTCGTATGATGAAAAAGCAAACAATCATGTACCTAGACATCTGATACGCTAAATAAAGCAAATACTTACGCCGCTGTGAGTGGTGGGAGAGAGGGTGAGTTGAGTATATTCTGCATCTGTTGTTGGAGATGTACAATCACCTGGTCTTTCAGAGCATTTTCTTGTTGGGCCTTGGTCAGGTTACCTTTCAGTTGTACAACCTAGTGAATAGAGATAATTTCTTCAAGCATGTTAAGTATTTATGTTACATGTAATAATTTATAACCCTTGCACACTGGTTGTTGGTCATCTTCAGATTAACACTGGAAGAGACTTATATAACAGAAGACTGGGTGGAAGGTGGAAGAGATTTTCTCCCGATCGAGGGATTTAGAACTAAGGCGACTGCATTAGTGTAAGTGTAGCATGTGCTAAATAAGAGTGTAAGGTAGCATGTGCAAAGTAGCACAGCTTCATTTAAAATCAAGAATCTAGAAACATGTCAGAAACTTTTCCTCTTTTCCACTTTCTGTCATCTCTGAGCTAAACCTAACTCTTCAAGTTTTTTTTTATTTTATTTTTATTTTATTTTTTATTTTTTTTTTTTTTTATTTTTTTTTTTTGATTCAGTTTTACGTCCCTTTCAAGATTATTTCAGCTCATATGAGACGGGCCAATCAGTAGGTGGGCGAAAACGGGAGAACCTCGAGAAAAACTACCTGGCACACCCGCAAGCAGAACGATGAAGAAACCACGCTACAAAACTCAATTGTAGTAATAATAGGCACACTGACGCCCTCTTTGGAATCTTTTGGAGCTCAGTTTATGGCACCGAACAGTGTCTACCATTATAACTGAGCCACCTCGTGGGAAAACCAACAATGTGGTTTCCGAACAGGTCCGACACAAACCGGGCTGTACAGCCACATAAAAGAGCTAGAAGCTTGAAATTTTGCATTTAAGTAGAAGAGGAATTGTACTATCCGAGTAGCGAAAACAAAGGCGCTGATCAGCTTCGCGGTGACCGCGAAGCTGATCTGCGTCTTTATTTTCGCATATGCAGATTGTTGGTTTTCCCATGTGGCGGCTCAACTCTTAATTTACCTGGCCCTGCAGGAATGCTTCCAGGGCCCTGATATTTGTCAAAGCCTTTTCACTGGTGGCATAGGCGTTCTGGTAGTACGTCATATTTTTCTGGAGCTCTTGCACGTAGGCATCTTTTACTGTTAAAATAAAATCGAATGCATTCATTTTTGTTGGATTTGTTTTGTAACGCCCCAGTCAACAACCATGGTTATGTCAGGGCGTTGTCTCAATGGTATGGGACTTCTGCCTCTCATTAAGTTTGCATGTGCTTTGAATATAACCACGACGGTAACGAACCAAGGCTAATATAGATGGATGGCTTGAAGTCCTTACTGCAGTTCACTCCTTTAAGTGGTTAACCAGTGACCAGAAGGTCAGTCGATAAGGTTGTAACTAGTTTTGTGTGAAGGCACAAGCAGCCAGGCCATTATTTTCTCGCATTTTCAAATTCTTTAACCGAGATGGGCCCCGGGATGGAACTACTCGCAAACGATTCGATTACTTTTGCATAATAAGCACCAGATATGTATTCTACTTCAACCCACCTGTTCCTACACATGCACCAGTGTTAGTGTTTGGTGCTTTTGTACCCGTAACGGTTGGTGCTTGTGTCCCCGGCTTAATAGTTGGCGCAGGCGCAGGGTTACCAGTGACACCCATCAGCTGATTAACTTGGGTCTGTAAGGCCGCCATCTTGGCTTTGACGTCATCCAGTGATACCACAAGATTGTGCACATCTTTGTAACGAATGTTTGATTCTTTGTGAAAATCGTCGTTGAGTATGTACAATCCTCTTGTGAGATTACCAAGAAATTCTCTGTAATGATAAGAACAATGGTCTTTGAGCCTTCGCATGAGAAACTTAACAATGGGGGGCTTGCGTTCAGGCATGATACAAAGCGGATTGTACAGTCACAGAAGCAGGTTAGAAGCTTGAAATTTCAGATTTAGAAAGAAGAGGCACATGTATCATGCTGTCACTGGAGCGAAAACAAAGGCGCAGATCAGCTGTGCAGTTACTGCACAGCTGATCTGCGGCCGCATTGTTTTCGCCTATGCATGTTGTTTATTTTCTTGCGGTCACGGGCTCCTTTGGTATTTGTCTGGTATATGCTAATGTTGTAACCCCACCTGATTCTTTATCAGTATCAATATCTCATGACACACATAATACAGTTTTGGCTTAAATTACATCAGATCTGACAGTCAGCTTGCGCAAACTTTAAAGACTAGCGTGTTGCATTTTTCAAAAACGACAAAAACTCAAGAGTTGCAAATTCTAAAACATGCTTAACGTTTTGAATTTCATTTCACTTGTCCATTGTGCACATGCAAATGTCTCGATTTTATTTACCTGTCGTAAGCAAGCTCCTTCTGTACGTTCGCCACCTGACCGTTGAGCGACGATATCTCCAGGGTCGTGTTCGATTCCAGGGTCCTCATCTGTGCCTGGAGCGGCTGTAATATATTGTTCACCTGTAGCCGGAACAGTGCGATCTCTAGCTCCGTGTAGTGTGACACATTGTCCAGTTTTGTCTGGAATATCTGGTTATAGTCTATACTGCAGGCCAGGTTGGCGGCGCATTGTTGGGCTGACGTGGTCTGAGCATTAACGTTTGTTACAAGAACCGCGTATGTTAATAATCCTAGACTTAATGTTACATAAAATTTGCTCATTTTTGTTTCAATTTTCATTGTTATTATTATTATTATTATTATTCCCTTTTTACTGAACCGAAAAACAGAATAACAACCCACGTTTCTAAATAAACATTCCAAGGTAATAACGCCCCAACTAGATTTAGACTTAGTTACAATCCTCGGATGGGCGAACACCAAAGTTTGAAGTTTGTTGCGAAAGTTTATTTTTCTGACGTAAACACCGGAGCACTTTACTTTCACTGAATAGAAGTTGCTGTCAGATAGGTTAGAAGATTTTATAATAAAGTGCAAGACTCTGTCGTCAACCAAAATGGGGTCACACTTCGTCACCTTAGGAAATATTTGCGAGTTCTATTTTTCGACGCCCAAAGTGTGCGAAGTTATCCAATTTGGTGCGTTTTATCTGTTTGCCAAAGTGATAAGCTGCCTACTGTTTCACTATTTTTATTCTTTAATCATTTCTTAACACGTGACATTTGAAATTACCTCACGAACTGACGTAGCAGTTTATAAGTATCAAAATGTTCTTTGATAAATGATAATCAAGTTTTCATTAAGTTAGCTTAATTCAGATCGAAAAGTCATTAGTTTGGAAAGACTAAATGGAACAAGGCTTAAGTACATGTCCGTTGACACCTGTTGTAACTAGTAATGGAAAACATATAAGAAGCATATTATCGTTGTAGAGAACTAGTATAGCCATAAAAAATCTGAGTTTGTCAACGTCCCAGACAATTTTAGTCATTAACCGGCTCCGTCTTTGGAGCTTAAATTAAAATGCACGTGACAACACAACGCGACGGAAGGTATCGAACCCAGGACCATCTCGCTAGTTGAATGGATGCACCGTCCATCTAGAAAATATCTCTAGCGACCTATAATGGGAAAAGTGGTGCCTCCAAATTATTGTACATGCACATTGTAGTCAGTATATAGTCAGTATAGGCAAATATCACTATAACCAAGCATGGTGTGCCCTTAAGAGTTATGTGCCCTTGAGCATTTAAAAATCCCGATTTCTGTTCTTAATCGGTCCATTTCTTGTTCAGCGTGTTTCTCTGTTGCGACTTTTTTCATAGTTTTTTCCAGGTATATAAAAAGGTGTTTAAGTTAAACAGGCCTCGTAACACCACATGTCATCAATGAAACAAACTGAAAAGACCAGACTCGTACGCTATATGAATGTACAAGTTTCGGAGGGCATATATGCTCATATTTTGGAGATTCCCTGATGCAGAAAAAACCAGAGGACCAATGGTCCTGTAAACGCTCACCTGAGATCTGCTGTATATACGAATGTTATAGAAAATAGTCCGAGTATAGGGGCAGGTGAAGCCCTTGGGCCATTATTTTTTCAGAATAATCAATATACTGTCCATACAAGTTTTTCCCTTCAAATGACATTTTAACAGTTTACCCATTCAAATACATATTGGCAACCCATGTTGACCTTGCCTTAAAATAGGTCAAGGTCATCACATAAAATGTAGTACTTGAGTCATCGATGCTTCATGCCAAGTTTCTTCAAAATTGGTCCACCGGTTCTGGAGAAGATTTTTGAAGGGTTTATACCATATATGGACATGGCGGCCATCTTGGTCATGTGACCTTGATTATTTATATACACATTGATTCCCCCATTCTATAGATGCTTCACATGAAATTTGGCTTTGATTGGCCAAGCGGTTTCAGAGGAGAAGATGTTTGAATATTATGGTAATATACGTGTATAATGCCCCGGGGCTGGGGCAAATGAGCCCCTGGGGTCCAATTTTTTTCAGAATCATTAATATTAAGTCCTACTGCCCATTTCCTGCAGGACTTTCACTTTAAACGACATTTTAAAAGTTTTCCCCATTCAAGTGCATTGGCGAACTATGTTGACCTTGCTGTAAAATAGGTCAAGGTCATCCAAAGGTCATAATTTATATATACATTGTGGTACTTCAGTCCCCGATGGTTCATGCCAAGTTTTGTTGAAATTGGTCCATTGGTTCAGGAGAAGAAAAATTTTAAACGTTTTTACCATATATGGGCATGGCGGCCATCTTGGTCATATAACCTTTATTATTTCTAAACACATTGATTCCCCCTTCCCATAGATGCTTCCTATAAAATTTGGCTTTGATTGGCCATGTGGTTTCAGAGAAGAAGATCTTTGAATATTTTGTAATATACATGTATATTGCCCCGGGGTGGGGGCAGACCACCCCTGGGGTCCAATTTTTTTCAGAATTACCTACCTTCAGTCCATTTGCCCATTTCCTGCAAGATTTGCCTTTCAAATGACATTTTAACAATTTTCCCCATTCAAATGCATGGGCGACCTATGTTGACCTTGCCGTAAAATAGGTCAAGGTCATCCAAAGGTCATAATTTATAAACACATTGTAGTACTCTAGTCCCCGATGCTTCATGCCAAGTTTCGTTGAAATCGGTCCAGTGGTTCAGGAGAAGAAGAATTTTGAAGGGTTTTTACCATATATGGGCATGGCGGCCATCTTGGTCATGTGACCTGGATTATTTATAAACACATTGATTCCCCCTTCCCATAGATGCTTCCTATAAAATTTGGCTTTGATTGGCCAAGTGGTTTCAGAGGAAAAGATCTTTGAATATTTTTGTAATATACATGTATATTGCCCTGGGGTGACGGCAGACCAATCCCTGGGGTCCAATTTTTTTTCAGAATTACCTACCTTCAGTCCATTTGCCCATTTTTGGCAAGATTTGCCTTTCAAATGACATTTTAACAATTTTCCCCATTCAAATGCATGGGCGGCCTATGTTGACCTTGCCGTAAAATAAGTCAAGGTCATCCAAAGGTCATAATTTATTAACACATTGTAGTACTTTAGTCCCCGATGCTTCATGCCAAGTTTCGTTGAAATCGGTCCAGTGGTTCCGGAGAAGAATTTTGAAGGGTTTTTACCATATATGGGCATGGCGGCCATCTTGGTCATGTGACCTGGATTATTTATAAACACAGTGGTTCCCCCTTCCTATAGATGCTTCATATAAAATTTGGCTTTGATTGGCCAAGCGGTTTCAGAGAAGAAGATCTTTGAAAATGGTGGACGACGGACAGACGGACGGACGCCGGATCATGGACATCCTATAAGCTCACCTTGTGAGCCTAACGGCTCAGGTGAGCTAAAAAAAAACGCAACGGAGGCATAAAAGTTGACATTTTTCAAACACCTATGACAATCTCCCGATGACAGGCAAGACCAGATCAAGGCTATACCACACCTCTGATTATGAGCTTGGAGGTTTAAAATCAAACGGAAACCAGAACAGCGCCAAATATTTTGGTCAATAGGATAGTGTGCATTCAAGCTCATTCGTTTAATAATCAGACGGAAAGGGTCATTTGCATGCAGAAAGTTACTTTCTCACACAATATAGGTGTGCATTTGTAAATTTGTTAGTTATATACTATATTGTATGCTTAGTTAAAAAGTTGCTCTATCCATCGTTTTCTGCTTTCTGTTTCCAGCTTTCTGTTGCTAACTGTCAGATTTTTATGTTTGTGTTGATGTTTTATGTCCAAATCCATTACATTAAGAACACATGCCCATGTAATATTTTTCTTGTATAAATTGAAACTCTTCAGTAGAAATGTTATTTTTCTTGTTTTTGCTCAAAACATAGATAGTGGGTACACACTCGCTGAGGCAGTTCTAATGAGTACTCACAATTTATGTTTTGGAGAAAAACTAAGGAAAATAGGTATACTCCTACATACCCCAGTTTTGCTATGTAAAAGTGGGGTTTAAGGGGTATATATGTCACGGACATGTCCTGTTGATATTGCAGTCATGTTAGGGAAGTCTGACTGCTTCCTGGGTACTTGGCCAGTTCTTCGAGAAGTAAATGTGTTTTGTTATGCACCAGACATTTGTATCCCCCCCGGGACCGGGGAATAGCGGGGATGTTAACTTTTCAAATTTTAAAGCCAGGTGGTAAAAGCACCGCCCTGCGGGGGGCCAAATTTTTGGTTAAACCCCTGGTAAAAGCCCTGGCCCCCTGGGACTGACTATATAATGAGGAACAACAAATGACCTTAAGCTGTTTGAATAATCTTAAATCACCTATGCCATGGTGGTGAGATTAGGCATAAGTTGGCCTAGTTGTGTTTCAGAGAATTTGAACACACACACACACACACACACACTGAGCCTTTGGCATTATTAAAATGGAATAAATACATGTTCTTGAAATGGTGCTTACTGGAATACAACAGATGTGACTTATGAAATTAAATGTGAAAATACAGCTAAATGGTTCTGGCAGTTAATGCGAGGCATTTATGTTTGAAAGTGTGGTTGGACACAAAAATGCAAGAAAATAATCAATGAGTGTTGACACAGACCAAATATATAAATAGCAATGGAAGAGGACAAACTTTACACACATTACAGTTTCTGCAGACACCTTTTTTCCAACCCTATTGAATTTATAACCTGATACACACACATATATATAGCAAAACTGAATGGAACTACTAGATGTTGACTCCGGCTATTTTTCCCCGCTATATTGGCAGGAAGTTAAAACCCCGGCACTGCAGGGACACATCACAGGTTAAACCCCGGCACTTAAGCCCCGCTATACCCCCGCCATCCCCGGTCCTAGTGGTGGGGATACAAATGACTGGTGCATTACAGGACACAACACAGCAAGGTTTCACCCCCACCCTGGACCCCTTGAGTCTAATCCTTCACATAAGAATGAGCTACAGCACTATCTCAACTTGTGTAAATAGGAATTAAAGAAATAAGGCACAATTACTTACAAAAATACTTTTTTCACACAACAAGTTATATTATGCTTCTAAAAATTGAAACTTTCTTGCACATGTGCAGATTAGCTGCAGGAATAACTTTATAAAGATACACTGCACATAGGCAAGAAACAGTTATTTTTTTTTATTACAGGCCCCCTAGCAGATTCCAAGAAAAATAAAGTTTTTTTATAAAGGCTATTTTTGCCAAAATAAAGGCTCTTTAAGACAGATTTTTGGAAAATAAAGTGCTAACAACACAGTGAAATAGTTTTCAGAGATCAGCAACACCTATTTACCACTTCAACTCTTTGTGAAATAACCCAGAAGAGTCCCCCCTTGTAAAAGTATGAGTGAAGCATAAAGCTTAATTAAGCCAGGGGTCTGGGGGCCGGCTAGGCCCCCAGAATCCAAATACTAAGCCTCGAGTTCCCTTACAATTTCAGCATTTCCTGATAGCAATATGTAAAATAAAGGCTATTTAGTTAAAATTATCACAGAATAAAGGTTTGAGAGTAAAATTATAGGCTTTTTGGTGGATTTTGGAACAAAATAAAGGTTTTAAAGGATTTCCATTAAAATAAAGGTTTTTAAAGGTTTTAAAGGTTCCCCTAGGGGCCCTGTTATTATTAAATGGTTTATAAATTGTTTTTAGTTTGTTGGAGTTGGTGCTTTACACCCCTAGTCAACAGCTATGGTCATGTCCAGATTGTCATTTATCATATCCACACTGTTCCAGTGCAAGCCTCTCAGAGGCAGGTAACCAGTACTCAGTGCACATTTATTTCGCCATTGACTCTTCTTGAATCAATGGCACTAGAAATACAAAAGTGAACAAAAGTGAAAATGCTATACACACATATGAACCTCAACGCGACAAAATGTACCTTCGGACATTCTGTCATTACTAGTAGAAAGCAGCAAAAAGTGGAAAAATGATGTAATATACGTTTTAGAAATAACACTGTATTTGTAATCTTTGAACATTGGACTACCAAATGAATGACTTTTAAAGCATATTTATTTTCAATATTTGGAGTTATCTGCCCTTGTATTGGCCCATAATACACACAATTTTCCTATATCTATCGTTAAACGGTAACCATAGCAACCGCATCATCATGAAAATAGACAAAATAATTACGAAATATTGCATATAAGGATGGTATGCTTCTATCTTAACAACAGGTTCTGACCAGTGCTTAAACAATTGTATGCTAATGCATCGAGTTTTGTAAGCTCTACTAACATGCAAAAATACATCACGCAACTTTGACGTCATTTTTTTCAGAACAATGACGCCTCTAAGCTTCATGCAGTAAATTGGCCATATCTCACAAAATAACTGAAATAATCTAGTCAAATAAAGACTAAAAGACTCTACAAACATCATACATTCAAAGTAACTTTGTTTTTTAATACTCAAAATATTGTTCGAAGGTACATTTTCTCACGTTGTGGCCCATATATATTCTAACTTGAATTTCTGTCGCACACTTAATTTTATTGAAAAACTTTTAATATTATATTACAATTATCATTCTTTGGCTTTAAATTGCACATTAATTTGATTCTGTGAAAGCAAACAGAGGGGTGCTACAGTGCATGAATTTTAATTGGTAATGAGTCAGAAAAATGACCATCTCATTTCTGCTGTGCAGGAAACTGAAATTGACTGTGACAAACTGATTGCACGATATTGGCAGTGTATGGAGTCAGCCACAGCCCCTCGGCCAATTTCGTGCAATCATTTTGGCAAGTTCTGTAACATATGCAACCTAATTGATTCAGTCTTTTTTTTGTAACCACCAACTTCTTAAAATGCCTGTAGTACAGCTTGTTTTTTTCTTCTTTAGAATTTAACAAATTACAGATTATAGCCAAATAATGAAATTCTTATGTATGATAGAATCTTTTGCAATAAAATGAAATCTGTGGTAAATATTCATGTAAGAAAAAAATGTGTAACATTATCACTTTTGTTTAATATATTTATGATGACCAAGTCACCAAGAAAGAAATTTCCTAGATTTGAGGATTCGACATGATACGGTAGGATCAAGCTATCACATTCAATTTTATACATTGTATTCATTTATAACTCTATGGTTTACATACTGTTAGATGTGTAAAACAGCTGCAGCTGCACTGACTTGTCAAACCATGTACCAAGCAAGGAAAAATCTACTTTGTGGTTGTATTGCATAAACTTGAACAATTCTTCCAAGATTAGAAAACACACTATGTCATATCAAACATCTATAAAGCACAAAAAAATGTACTTGCTAATTTCAAACTGACAAAGATACCAACACCAACAAAAACAACTACTGTCTATACACCATCTTCCAGAAACTGCCTTTCCAAAATCACTCCTATCTGAAACACCTCAAGAAAAATATGACCATGCCATCCTTTTGCAACACTTAAGTCGTAAAATATGCCACTGTGTTTTGAAAATCAGCTAACAAATATAAACAATTTTGAACATAATTGTTTTTATTATTCAATCGATTTTAAAAATGCTTGCAGCACTTTTCAAAACTTAAGGATTGCAAAAGGATGACATGGTCATATTTTTCTGGGGGTATTTCAGAAAAGCGAGATTTTGTAAAAGACAGTTTCTGAAAGACTGTGTATGGACAGTACCTTTAATATCACTAACAAATATTGTTAATATAAGACTCTTAATATATAAAAATGTAAATGCGTAGCATATAGAATTCTGAGCAAATATAAAATATGATTTAAAGTAAAAATATGGTACTTGCATCAGACCATTTGAGGCACACACATGGAAAATTCTGTGAATGAAAATGATGTACATGTGAGATGTTCCAGAGGCAAAACCACGTATCTTTAATTTTCAGTATTTTCAGGAGAGAAATTTAACAGAGTGTGCACTGAACAGTATAATTGCCCTCGATGTCAAAAGCTCACATTGACTATGAATTAGAGTTACAGCAAGGTTTTGACACTGGAGAAACCACTTCTAGCAGCTAAACTAACTAATAGGTAGTATTTAGAGGAAACATTTGATATGTAAAATGTGCTTAAACTGGACTGATTCAAGTACCTAATCTCTTATCAAAAACAACTCTTCAATAACAGAGCACAGCAAACAACAAAAATGATAATGCTCACATACATATGCCTTTCTAAAGGTACTACATTTGATTATGTCTTCAATTCACTTACATTCACAGATAATCATGCACAACAGATGCATCATTCATACATGTACTTTTGGAGCTCAACGTTCAATGATTCACTTAAAGTAGTCATTTGTGTTAAAAATACATCACAATCTTTTTTTCTCTCGCCATTCTTATTGATTTTTGACTTAGGATTAGATGTTAACCCTCCCCATCAATGTGCTATTAGAAAACACTGGTGGGATTATCCAGTTTACAGTAACTGAATAGCATCTTTGTTTTCACAACTTAGTTTTGCTTCTTTTATAATCAACAACTCGCACCTCTATCCTACTTCTAAAGTTTTACAGCAATATTTGTGTCAGACCTGCCGCGAAACCCTAGGAACATATGAGCCGCCTCGTGGGAAAAGCCAACAATGTGGTTTCCGAACAGGTCCAACACAAACCGGCCTGTACAAGCACAGAAAAGAGCTAGAAGCTTGAAATTTCGGATTTAAGTAGAAGAGGAACTGTACTATCCGAATAGCGAAAACAAAGGTGCTGATCAGCTTCGCAGTTACTGCGAAGCTGATCTGCGCCTTTGTTTTCGCATATGCAGATTGTTGGTTTTCCCATGAGGCGGCTCATATGTTTCAGCACTTTCAGTTTTTTAACATCCCAGTCAGCAATTTTTCAATCATGATGAGACTTAGCCAACTCTTCCTGGGGATTTTGAGAGGTGGTTTAAGTTCAATAACACATCCCTGTGGTTGTAGGTTTTGAACCCAGATACACTCTACCACTAGTTTAAACATAATTTATTTTACTTCATTTACACAGAAAGCTCAATGAATTAATATACGCTTTCTTGCAGGTGCAGTTGTTGGCTTAATGTTGTCAAACCTGGTGTAGGAAACCGGAGAACTTGGTGAAAACCACTGAGCCTGAAGGGGCGACGACCACCCTGCCATTCGCCCTGACCTGGGTATGAACTCAGGCCACAGAGGGGACAATCCAGTTCCATTACGAAAACTTGCCCATGCAATAAACAGAGATTTTTTTAGCTTTGAGCTAGGCAGTTCTAACGAGTACCCACAATCTATGTTTTGGAGCAAAAATAAGAAAAATAGGTATACCCCTGCATACTCCAGTTTACTATATAAAAGTGGGGTTCAAGGGGGTATACATTACATGGACATGTTTTCCTGATCATTATCCACTACAATATCCAGGTCCTCACTCTACCACCAGACAATCACAATCCCCTATTTCTTTTTCACAGTGTTGATTAAGTAAATTTAACATTTCTAATTAAGAAAAGAAAATAGTCTAACACAATATGGCAACATGATCTGAACACAGCAAAGGTGCAAAGCAAAACTGCATAGGTAATATAGCACATCACTTGCAAAAAAAACTTCAAGCTAAATAATTGCAAACTTCACTCTAAAACATCACTGTGGTCAGATTTGAAATAAAAATGATCCACACCACAAAAAGCACAACAAGTTTTCCATGTTTTAAAACATGTTCAACACTTTTTAGCAGAGCTGAGCAGCCAAATACTATGACATTAGGCTGAAATTCTAAATTTAGGAATTATACTATTCATGTAGTGAAAAATGCTGTTTGCTGCCTTTGTTTTTAGCTCACTTGAGCCGAAGGCTCATAGGTGAGCTTATAGGATAGCCATGATCCGGTGTCCGTCCATCCGTCGTGCGTCCGTCGTCGTCCACAATTTCAAAGATCTTCTTCTTTGAAACAGCTGGGCCAATTGTTCTCATATTACACTTACACCATCTACAGGTTAGTTAAAGATTAATTGTGTTTTTTGTTTTGATCGGATAAGAACTCTGGTTGCTATGGCAACTTATGCTTCCCATAGACATACAATGGAAAAAGTGAAAATTGCCAGTTTTTGCTGTCTTGTTTGAGATATTTGAATTTAGTTTTTGCAGACATGTTTATTGAGTAGTCCATTACGTTTTATGTGACAATTGTGCTAATTCTTTATCTTGATTGGTTGCAGGGACCCCATATAGGGCAAAATTTTGAAAAACATTCAAAAATCTTCTCAGAAACTGTCATAGGAATGAAGCCTGTACTTTGAATACATGTTCCTGACAGTAGCCTCTACATATTTTGTGTTTTTTATTCAAGACGAATAAAAAGTCTGGTTGCTATGGCAACTTAAAGTTTCCATACATTTATAATGGGAAAAGTGGAAATTGGCTATTTTTACGGACCAATCGCAGATATTTGAATTTTGTTTTTGCAGAAATGTTTATTGACTAGTCCTCTACGTTTCTTGTGACTTTTGTCCTAATCCTTTACTTTGATTCGTTGCTGGGGCCCCATAAAGGGCAAAATTTCAAGAAACATTCAAAAATCTTTTTCACAGAAACTGTCAAGGGGATGAAGCCTGTACTTTGTATACATGTTCCTGACAGGAGCCTCTACATAATTTGTGATTTTTATTCCAGTCGGCTAAGAACTCTGTTTGCTATGGAAACTTTAAGTTTCCATAGACTTAAAATGGGAAAAGTGGATATTTGCTAATTTTCTAATTCAGTTGCAGATATATTTGAATTTTGTTTTTGCAGAAATGTTTATTTACATTTAGTAGATATCTAAGTTTCTTGTGATTTTTTTTTTCCTAATCCTTTATTTTGATTGGTTGCTGGGACCACATAAAGGGCAAAATTTCGAAAAACATTTTAAAAATCTTCTCCTCAGAAACTGTCTACGGCATGAAGCCTGTACTTTGTACACATGTTCCTGACAGTAGTTTCTACATAATTTGTGCTGATAAGAACTCTACGCCGCTATGGCAACAAAGTTTCCATAGACTTGTAATGAGAAGTGGAAATTGGCGATTTTTCTGGTCTAATTGCAGATATTTGAATTTTGTTTTTGCAGAAATGTTTATAGAATAGTCCTCCACATTTTATGTGACTTTTGTCCTAATCTTTTTTTTTGATTGGTTGCTGGTTGGTACATATCCCAGGTCTCAGGTGAGCGTTTACAGGACCACTGGTCCTCTGGTTTGTTTATCATTGTTTGTTTGAAACAAATATATTTGTTTATTTTGGGTTTAATATATTCAGTGATAGTTGGAACAGAGCCACTGCTCCTTGGGTATTAATGAGCACTATGGTTTCTTGCTCAAAGACACAACTTGAAGCCACTGAGATTTGAACCCTAAACCTCTCGATCTAGAGTCTGATGTGGCCACATGGCTCCCCATTTTGTATCTTCATAAAGCACAATTTCTCACGATATGAATCTAAGATGATGCAGTTCCCAGCGGGCACATGACGTCAAAATGACGTCATATCAACGTCGATATTACGTCGCATCAACGTCGATCTGACATCATTCTGACGTCATGTGCCTGCTGGGAGTTCTTATGGGTAGGCTCTACAACAATTAACTGCGTGTCCTACCTTGGGAGTGTAAAATGTAAAATATAAAAATCTATTTAATGGCATTTAAACATTTAGCTAAGTTCTTATCTAAATTTTATTTCTGATGACATAAAGAAACTTCCTTGCATCCAGGTATTTATTCTCTTAATTAATTAAAACACAACAATACATGGACACTTGTGTTAGTTTCCCTTTGTAATATTAAGAATGATAAAGAAAGCTTATCACAGCTTGCTTGTGACTGCTTGTAAAATGTGTACACAGTACAAACACATATTTCAAACAGTGAAAATGTACAAAGCCCGATTATACCCCCATTCCACTGGACGGCGTTTCCACTACGTTCATGCCGTTCTTAAAAAACATGTGAAACACCATGTGGAAGCGCTGTCATGTGAAAAAAATTAGGATTCCCACGCTTTTAGTACGCTTCTAGTACGCTTCGACTAAGTTCTCCTAAACTAGCGACGTTCTTGTCGTGCTACTACAGCGATTCTACGGCGCTTTAGGAATCCCGAAACCACATCAGCTACGCTTCCACGACGTCAAGGGATTTCTGTCTACACTTTGCCTACGCTTACTACGTTCCTGCTGCGTCCTTTCTACGTTTGGAGCTCAGGTACCGTTTCTGTTGCGTTTTGTCCATGAAAACTCAACAAGTTAAAATCTTTTTCAGCATTTGACAACTAGTCTTCAAAGAAGATGAACCGTATGGTGCCAGTGGCTGTGCTGCAGATTGCGATAATAAACAACCATTTGAGAAGAGGAGCCGGATGGAGAAGAAGGCGGGCTAAAAGGTTTTGGGTGCGCCCCTGGTTGTCGGCAGATCGAAGGCTTCAGTTTGGCCACTACAACCAACTCATGAGTGAACTAAGGCTAGAAGACAGCACATTATTTTTCAATTACATGAGAATGGAGCCTCACATGTTTAATGAGATATTGACTAGATTTAGTCCTAGAATCCAGAGGCGTGACACCAACTTCAGGAAAGCGCTTGAACCCGGTCTGAAGCTTGCAATAACGATAAAGCATCTTGCATCCAGAAATCGCCATGAACGTAGCTCAAACACCAAGAGCGTAGTAGAAGCGTAGTGGTAACGCAGTCAAAATGCCAAGAACGTACTGGAAGCGTGGAAGAAGCGCGTTGGTTGGTAATTTGGTGGAATCGTAGTGAAAGTGTGAGTAGCCTGGCAAAGACGTACATAGCGTAGAGGGAGCGCCCAAAGCGTAGGAGAAGCTTTGTTTTTTTTGTTTTCTTGTTACTCCCATCAATCAATTTCTGATTATTCTTGGGAG
Organism: Rugalucina vietnamica; assembly: GCA_964017185.1. NCBI lineage: Eukaryota > Metazoa > Mollusca > Bivalvia > Lucinida > Lucinidae > Rugalucina > Rugalucina vietnamica. The sequence continues at coordinate 47,759,364 of OZ024874.1, forward strand.
GTGTACATTGTACACTCCGGTGTGTTTGCAGGATGAGCCTGCATGCATGAGGATAGAACCTGTGTAGGGATCTTTAACCTGCACAGGGGATGACTGTCCCTGCACAGGCGGCTCCAGTTAACGTCCCGATCCGAAGGACGGCGCACTGCATCATGTCATTCCTGCAAATGACATGAAGGGAAGCAAGTTCGTACCAACAAATTTTCCTCGCCGCCTGCGGGGATCGAACCCGGAACCTCTAGCACAAGAAGCCAGTGCGCTAACCACTCGGCTACCTCGCTTCCTTGCTTTTCACATGAAGCGTACTGGAATCGCGGACAAATATCGCTACGCTTTTACTGCGATGCTGCTATGCTTCTACGTTATGCATGCTACTGCTACGCTAATGCAGTTATTACTACACTTTTACTAAGCTTCCACTGCGTTTCGAGTCCACGGCGTTCTCTCTACGTTAAAAGCTTTAAATTTTTGAGCAGGGTCAAAACTTTCAAATTTGGGTGGCATTCAAGGCGCTACCAGTACGTTTCTACGACGCTTCTGGCGCTCTATGTTTCACATGGTGACTAATTTCAGCAAACCCAATTTGAGTTCTCGCGAATTTTGGAAATTATCCAAACGTCTTCTGGGTGATAAATCAGATCGCAACATACCGCCGTTAATACATGATGATAACATTGTTTCCGACGACGAAAATAAGGCCAATCTGTTTAATGCGTACTTTGCATCGATATCCTCGCTCGACATTGATGGAGCACCTCCTCAGCTGCCCGCTTTTAACTTTAAAACAGATAAAAGAATTGAACTTGTGCAAACCACAGAAAGTGAAGTTGAAAAGTTACTGTCAACGCTCAATCCGCATAAGTCTACAGGTCCAGACGGCATTGGTAACTGGGTGCTTAAAACCTGTTCACACACATTGGCAAAACCCTTAACAACACTTTTTAACAAACTGTTAGAAAATGGAAATTTCCCCGAAGAGTGGAAAACGGCTAGTGTATGTCCTGTCTATAAAAAGGGAAATAAGTCCGAGGTTGGCAATTATCGCCCAATATCGTTGTTATGTAACATGTCTAAAGTACTGGAAAAAATCGTATATAAGAAACTTTATGAGTACTTAATGGAACACAATCTTTTAATTGAACATAACTCTGGATTCAAGAAAAATGATTCAACCATAAATCAATTACTTAAAATAATACACCAAATATATACAGATTTGAATGAGGGCAAAGACACATGTTTAGTTTTCTTGGACGTTTCTAAAGCATTTGATAAAGTTTGGATTGATGGGCTACTTTTCAAAATTAAACAGCTAGGAATCGTAGGACCTCTTTTCAATTGGCTTAAATCCTATGTCTCTGGTAGACACCAGAAAGTAGTTCTAAATGGTTGTCAGTCCACCATATGTAGTTTAACAGCTGGGGTACCCCAAGGGTCTATTCTGGGGCCTTTATTATTTCTCATTTACGTGAATGATATTACCGAAAACATGGAATGCATAATAAATTTATTCGCAGATGATACATCAGTCCAAAAAAGAATAGATAATGCAGCTTCATTTGATATAGTCAATAGGGACCTCCAAAGACTGACGTCGTATGGCGCACAATGGTTAGTTAAGTTCAATGCTGTTAAAACCGATTATATGATAATAACCCAAAAACGAATTTGTCCATATCATCCTAATCTTATCTTAAATGGTGAAACGATAAGCGAATCTGAAAATCATACTCATCTCGGAGTAACTATAAATAATAAACTATCGTGGTCAGTACATATTAACATGGCTATAGCGAAGGCTGACAGACGTTTATCCGTAATCCGTAGATGCCGTGATCAAATTCCACGATCTTGCCGTGAAACTCTATATAAAACGATTATAAGACCTATCCTTGACTACGGCGATATTATTTATGACTCGTGTCTTAAAGCAGAATCAGAATCTCTTGAAAAGTTTCAAAGGAAATGTGCTCTAGTATGTACAGGGGCATTTAAAATAACAAGTGAGGAGAAATTGTTAAAAGAATTAGGTTGGTCGAAACTACAAAATCGGAGAACTATGCACAGACTAAATCTCTTTTATAAAATTGTCAATTCCCTCGTTCCTTCTTATCTACAACAAGCATGCAGACTAATTCCACATAATACTGATAACTACAGGCTTCGTAGAAATAATTCGATTCTGGTGCCATTTATAAAGCGAGAAAAATTTTCCAAGTCTTACTTTCCAAAAACTATTCGTGAGTGGAATAATTTGTCGAATGATACCAAAGAAAGCGGAAGTGTAAATATTTTTAAATCAAAACTTAAAGAAATCTATGAACCAAATAAAGTTAATACACTTTTTTCTCATGGGCATGGTTGGGCACAAGTCAATCACTGCAGGATGAGATTAGGTTTAAGCCATTTGCGGAAACACCTTTTCAATTATCATTTAGTTGATTCTCCCATCTGCGAAAACACAGAATGTCACGAACCAGAAACCGTAAAACACTTTTTCTTAGGGTGTCCTAAATATACTAAACAACGACGAACTATGCTTCAGAGTATTGCTAACTTAATGTTCCCAGGGGTTGATTATAATATTATCACTGAGCTGTTAGGAGAGTATCTTTGTAAAGTATTATTAGAAGGGTCAGCTGATCTGACTCTTGAAGAAAATAAGATTTTGTTCGATATAGTGTTTAGATATATTGAGGAAAGTGGTCGTTTTAATAGAAACAACGAAGTCGCCGCACAAGACGAATCTTTTCATTAAAACATGATGTATGACATACATAGTCTGTTTATAGAACAGGATAGTTATTGTTGCCATGTATAACTTAATACACTCTTATATCCTCCTCTTAACTTTCTTCTGTCTCTTTGTCTTTCATTCATAACTCTACTACTGAACTCTCATATTTACCACCGGACTGTAAATATGTATATATAACTGTTATTTTGTCCTTGTCTCTGTATTATAAATGTATTTGTCTTTGTATGTTCTATGTGAGGAGACCTACTAGTGGCCTTCGGGCTGTTAGGAATCCTCGTTAAATAAATAAAGCATTAAAATTAAAATTATGTTTCACAGTATTTTATGCCCATATTTGGAAATGTAGTGGAAACGCCGCCCAGTGGAATGGGGGTATTACCACCAAATTAGTATTTAATAAACATTAGCACATTTATAAGGAGGTTTTTCTTGCTGTGCTTCACTAGGTGCCTCTTTCAAGAGACAGTAGGGCCTCTTGATTTGGAGTTTCATGCTCTACCACAAGGCCATCCCCGTCCCCAACCAGTGAGTATAAAAGCTCCATTAAGAGATGAACTATTGTGAGCTAATCTTTCTGCTCAGAACAAGGACACTCACTTCTGCCTTTCTTCAAGTAACCAGAAATGTTATGAGCCAAAATACGAAAACAGCATATAATACCTCTGTAACCTGTTTTTTGTGTGGTTTAATATCCAAGTCAACATTTTTTTAGTCATATGAAGACAAAGCCACCACTTCCTGGGTATAAACAAGTACTATGGGGAGTTAATGTGTCTTGCTCATGATATGACCTGGCACCCATGTGGGGTTCAAATACAGCATTCCTTGTTTCTCTGAGTCCAACCACCCACCACTAGGCCATCATACTACCCATACCTCTGGATTTGGTGCATAACAATTCTGGGGCCACTGGTTCAAAACTTTGGAAGCTTAATGTCATCTTTAAGACCTCAACTTGTTAAGTAAATGCTGACTACATATGCAAATACACTGTTATTTTTTGTTGATAAAATGTGAGAATCCTTTGCAATTGCAAAGGATTCTCACATTTAACAAAAAATAACAGTGTATTTGTAATATTTATCTTTGAAACTTTAACAAATAGTTTACTAACAATGTCGTTAATGAACAACTGGGCCCTGGTTTATTATTCATCATTCTTTATAGAATTACGAGTATTATGCTGTGTTGGGTTTGATTGGTCTGAATGTCAAAAATGAGATCACATGTTTATCAGAAATTCAGAATCATTACAACTTTCATGGCTTTGCTTGACCTTGACTTTCAGCAGTTTGACCTTGACCTTGAGTCTTCTGACCTTGACCTTGACTCTGACCTTTACCATTTTCAGCAGCTTTAGCGGCTTCTGCAGCTTGTTTGTCTCTATATTCCTTAATTTTTGCTCTAACAATGTTTAAATGGTTGAGAATATATTCCTCCTCTGGGGCAAGAGAATGTACATGAGCCAGGCACTTTTCTGCTTCTAACAAATACCCTGCCTCGACATACACTACACACAGGTTATGTTTGGCATCTATATTGTCTGGTTCCATTGAAATTACCTTCTTGAAACTCTGAAAAAACAAATCAAGAAACTAAACATAAGTTTATCAAAATAGCAAACCATATGCATATTATGAGAAACATTACAAACAGATTTTAAAATTTCAACACTCACAAGAACTTCAATTTACCTAATATGGATAAATTCAATAGATCACATTCTTTAATAAGTAAAATATGTGACAATGTCTAATTGAAGATATGGAAACAAAATTCACACTTAGAGACATAATCAACATTCTTTGCATGTGTTTTACAGGAAACAAGAAACTGGAAAACAGTATAAAGACCCCAAAGTAGAACATCTAAGTTTACATTTTACTGTACACTTCTTAAAGATATAGACAATTTGTCTGAAATTACAGTCACAATTTTAAGTGTCTTAAACTTTCAAAATGTATGATGCTGAATAATGAATCACCTTTTCAGCCTCTGTTAAGTTTTTAAGATTATTAACATTAATCTCTCACCGGAGTTGGAGAATGACTCCCTTGCTATGGTCCGTGTATTACTAAAACAACATTTAGGGGGTAAATATACAATTAGTTAAAGTGAGCCGCAACGCGAGAAAACCTGTCTTTGGCGTTTCCGACCAGGTCTGACACAAACCGGCCTGTGCAATCACTAAAAATATGGTATTCGTTCTTATTTACACACATGCTCCAGTAAGCACACATCTTGGTGGTTTCCGAAAAATATGTGGATAAATACACACTACTGGACTAGCATAATGGTATTTTATACACATTTTACATATACATACCGCATTAAAACTTGACCTTAAATGGTCAAACACTATATTTTGCAACGACTGGAGCACTTAAATGACATCATCATTGATTTTTAGAATTTTTATTTAAGCAGTTTATATGTTGTTTTTGGTTAGTAGTGTGAGCTTATTGGAACAATATTTTGTTACCTTAATTTTTGGTTATTTTGAAAAGTAAAGCGCACTGTGCGCTAATTAGAACGAATACGGTAGTTAGAAGCTTGAAATTTTGGATTTAAGTCGAAGTGGGATTGTTCTATCTATTTAGCGAAAACAAAGGCGCTGATCAGCTGTGCAGTTACTGCACAGCTGATCTGTGTCTTTGTTTTCGCTTAAGCGATAAACCGGTTTTGTCATGATGCGGGTCAAGTATAAATTACCTTTTCTGCCTCTGATAAGTTTTTAAGATTATTGACATTAATCTCTCCCCACAACATGACTCCCTTACTATGGTCAGGGAATTGCTGAAAGAAAAAAGTAAGACTTCATTTCATTTATTACCATACAGAAATGAATGAGTCAAACCATCATTGTAACTACCATTAATGTAAAATCTTATACCCCCATTCCACTGGACGGCGTTTCCACTACGTTCAGCGCGTTCTTAAAAAACTTGTGAAACACCGTGGAAGCACCGTCATGTGAAAAAAAATTAGGATTCCCACGCTTTTAGTACGCTTCTAGTACGCTTCGACTACGTTCTTGCTACGCTAGCGACGTTCTTGTCGCGCTACTACAGCGCTTCCACGGCGCTGTAGGAATCCCCAAGCCACATCAGCTACGCTTCCACGATGTCAAGGGATTTCTGTCTACGATTTGACTACGCTTTGCCTACGCTTACTACGTTCCTGCTGCGTCCTTTCTACGTTTGGAGCTCAGACACCGCGTTTCTGTTGCGTTTTGTCCATGAAAACTCAACAAGTTAAGATCTTTTTCAGCATTTGACAACTAGTCTTCAAAGAGAAGATGAACCGTATGATGCCAGTATGGTTCAATTGTCGGAGGCTGGGTGGCAATACTAGTAGCGTTTGCTTTTCTAACCTTTTGAGGTGGCATTATCTTTGATGTGGATTGCTTAAATTAATATTTAACAATGAAGACAATGCTAAAACAGGTGACGTATTTAAACCCTGGTTGGCACGTGCGTTCTGTAAATCGCCATGAACGTAGCTCAAACACCAAGAGTGTAGTAGAAGCGAAGTGGTAACGCAGTCAAGACGCCACCAGCGTAGTGGTAACGTAGTCTAAAAGCCAAGAACGTACTGGAAGAGTAGAAGAAGCGCGTTGGTTGATATTGGTAATTTGGTGGAATCGTAGTGAAAGCGTGAGTAGCGTGGCAAGGACGTACATAGCGTAGAGGGAGCGCCCAAAGCGTAGGAGAAGCGTACTGGGATCGCGGACAAATATCGCTACACTTTTACAGCGATGCTGCTATGCTTCTTCTACGTTATGCACGCTACAGCTACAATACTGCTACGCTAATGCCGTTCTTACTACGCTTTTACTATGCTTCCACTGCGTTTCGAGTCCATGGCGTTTTCTCTACGTTAAAGTTTTAAATTTTTTAGCAGGGTCAAAACTTTCGAATCTGGGTGGCGTTCAAGGCGCTACCAGTACGTTTCTACTACGATCAAGGCGTTTCGACTACGCTTCTGGCGCGCTCTCTACGTTTCACGGTATTTTATGCCCATATTTGGAAACTTAGTGGAAACGCCGCCCAGTGGAATGGGGGTATTAGGAACACTTATAACATTCTGGCACAAATGTTTTGCTTTTCATTTTAATAATTAAAGAATCATGTAAAAGGCACTCCATTATTACCCTGTCCTAAAAGGATTTTATTTTGGAAGCGTGTAAGCATGTCTGTATGTAATAAACTGAAAACAGCAAAATGTATTTTCTCAAACATCTGAGTAACATATCCGTGCCATGTATGCTCCATTAAACCCCAATATAATATTTATTTAGTAAGACTGGGTTGTAGACAGGTATACAATTTTTTATTTTTGATTCAAAACATAGATTGTGGGTACTCATTACGAGGGGTAGTTGGAAAGTACGTAGTAAGGTATAGTAATTTCTTAATGCGTTGCTAAACATATTAAAGTAATACATGTATAGAAAGTAGAATTTCTCCTCTTCAAGATGATGCATTGATTTTTGTAAAACGACTAGTCATGCACGTGCCTCGCGCGCTCAAAATGAAGGCATGTTTATATACTGGCGGATATTTTCGAAAAAAATATTCAGAAAAATCAACAGAAAATCAGTGACCTCATTCGATATCACATTATAACAAATAAGCGATATCTCTCGGAATTCTATTTCTATAGATGTCTTCTGCGGTTATTGCTTGCACGGCTAGCATAATTAGATGCGAAAAATATTGATTAATATAAAAGTTGTACCGTTTCAAAAATTAGCATTTTTGCGTGTTTTCTTCCTATTTGTTTTGAGATTAAGGCTCATACTGCAGCAAGTTTTGTGACATCTGAGTATATTTTCTGCGTTATTCGTTGTGAACAATGCACAAAGGAAATTTCGTCATGCAAATATGTCGTCTCATCTTACTCAGTTCCTATAAAAATTAATCTTAATGAATCTATCCCCTATTTTCAAGAAGTGGGTGGAGTAACTAACCCCCTCATATCTTATAAACTATAGAAAGTTTCTTCAAGATAACTTGTCAGTCAACACTCTAGTAATTGGTTTTAACTCACAAACCTATCTTACCATTCTATTTGCCACAGTTCTCAATTTATACAAACAAAACTATTCCTCCTAGCTAAAATCACCCATACCCATGACCAGATTTAAACAGTTATCTACCATTTGTTGTGCTCTGAATAATGTTTTATTTGTCTTGTTACGAAGCAGGGAAACTGTGCTTGGTACGAGACTTAACTTAAAATAAATTCAAACAAATGCTCTTTCATATTTTCAAATTAAAATCTTTGTGATGGGCTCGTTTTGACATAGAAAATGAATAAAATGCAGAGAATTCCAAGAGACGCAGATATTGCCGTCTCGTTTATAAGTTTTAAGAATTGGCAAATTCATTCAAGACTTGCATATTAAATTGCCTTTATGATGGGCTACAAAATGGTACAAAATAATCTTATTCCATCAAATAGGTTTCATGCACTGCTAAATATAAAAATAAATAAAAATATATAAAAATAATAAATAAATTTTTTTTTTTGCTTTTTTTTTTTTTTTTTAATCTCAACTTTTGCAATTAGATATTTTCATACTTAATACTAGGAATTTTATGTTTAGACAAAATACTTAGAACTTTTCATCAAAATATTGGAAACTACTACTCTTTGTTTTGTAAAAATTTATACATGATCGCTTTCTATGATATTTGTCCGTTTGTTTGAACATTGCCATCTCTCTTACATTTCATTGAAGTCAGTACATGGGAGAAGAACTCAATAAGCTATAAGCTTCCGTTCTAATCCTTCCTTATTTGTATCATGTTTACAATATATGTATATGTCTATAATTGTGAATAAAATATGTTTAAACTAAATATAAAAATGATTATAAATTGTCTATTTTATTGAAATTTCACTTTTTCCAGTATACAAACAGTACCCATGTTTACAATAATGTTTTTTCTGACTGCATCATGTCACCTTCATGAAACTAGTGTGAGAACGTACTGAAAATTTGGAATTTTTATGGCTTAAAGGACCAGAGGACCAACGGTCCTGTAAATGCTCACCTGAGATCTGCTATATTAACCAAATATTCATTTAAAAAATTTGCCCTTTATGGGGCCCCACCAACCAATCAAAATAAAGGATTAGGACAAAGGTCAACCAAACTGTAGAGGACTACTCTATAAACATTTCTGCAAAAACAGAATTCAAATATCTGCGATTGGACCAGAAAAGAATAGCCAATTTCCACTTTTCCCGTTTTAAGTCTATCGAAACTTTAAGTTGCCATAGCAACCAGATTTCTTATCCGACTGAAATAAAAAGCACAAATTATGTAGACACTACTGTCAGGAACATGTATAAAAAGTACAGGCTTCATGCTGTAGACAATTTCTGAGGAGAAAATTTTTAAATGTTTTTCGAAATTGTACCCTTTATGTGGCCCCAGCAACCAATCAAAATAAAGGATTAGAAAAAAAGCCACATGGAACATAGAGATATACTCAATAAATATTTCTGCAAGTTAAAATTCAAATACATGTACCTACAATTGGTCCAGAAAAAATAGCTAATTTCCACATTTCCCATTATAAGTCTATGGAAACCACAGCAACCAGAGTTCTTATCCGACTGGAATAAAAAACACAAATTATGTAGAGGCTACTGTCAGGAATATGTATACAAAGTACAGGATTCATCCACTTGACAGTTTCTGAGAAGATTTTTGAATGTTTTTTTCAAAATTTTGCCCTTTATGGGGCCCAAGCAACCAATCAAAATAAAGGATTAGGACAAAACTCACAAGAAACGTCAAACACTACTCAATAAACATTTCTGCAAAAACAAAATTCAAAATGTCTGCAATTTTAGTGGAAAAATAACCGATTTCCACTTTTCCCATTATAAGTCTATGGAAACTTTAAGTTGCCATAGCAACCAGAGTTCTTATCCGCCTGGAATAAAAAACACAAATTATGTAGAGGCCACTGTCAGGAACATGTATACAAAGTACAGGCTTAATCCCCTTGACAGTTTCTGAGAAGAAGATTTTTGAATGTTTTTCAAAATTTTGCCCTATATAGGGCCCCTGCAACCAATCGGACAAAAGTCACAAGAAACGTAGAGGACTACTCAATAAACATTTCTGCAAAAACAAAATTCAAATATCTCCAACAAGACAGCAAAAACTGGCAATTTTCACTTTTTTCCATTATAAGTCTATGGGAAGCATAAGTTACCATAGTAACCAGAGTCCTTATCCGATCAAAACAAAAAACACAATTATTCTTTCCCCCTACCTGTAGATGGTGTATGTGTAAAAAGGAGAACAATCGGCCCAGCGGTTTCAGAGAAGAAGATCTTTGAAATTGTGGACGACGGACGGACGACGGACGGACGCCGGAGCATGGGTATACTATAAGCTCACCTATGAGCCTTTGGCTCAGGTGAGCTAAAAATATGTATATTGCATAAAAGAGTTTTGGTAAGGTATTTACCTCTAACAGTGACCTGAGATATGGTATAGCATCTAATGGTCTCTTGAGATTGTTAGTCAACATCAAGGCAATATTGAACAGGGCACTTCTAAAGTCAGGCTCAAGCTGAAATAGAAACATCAAGTAAACATCACTGGGACAGATATTATATTAAAACCAACTACACCTCAACCTCTATATAACACTATTAATGGGGTCCAATCCAATTTTATGTGTAAGCTATCCAATCTGTGTTATAATGAGAGTAAAATGTATAGACATATAGCAAAATAAGTTTCAAATGACCATTTTGGGGTCCAGCAGTGGTCCACGTTATACTCAAACTGTGCTGTAACAAACCATGTTATATATTGCAAGTTTTATCAAAATTTTCGTCACATTCTTATTTACTGATAGCCATCACTATGTCCTAGTCAATAGTTTTTCATTCATGCCAGGAGAGTATCACTGCTATCTAACCTGGACATTGGAGAGCTTGCAAAGTCTTGTTCAAAGCATAAAATGGCTGCAACTGGTAGCGGTTTATTTACAATTTTGAGACTATAGGTCCTGGGAACTCACTAGATTCAATATCAAAAGATCCAGCTCCCAACATAAGAGTCCAAAACACTCTTTGTTCACTGAATATTTGCAAAAACATCGCATCCTGGGACACACCAACATTCAAACTTTGCATCCCAGAGACCAAATTATGAGTAAAAGATGCAGAATCACTGAAAATCACTGAATTGGGTTCAAAACCCAACATCTTGAGCTCTACCATATTACTTCTGGTTCATGTACCTCTATAGATTTCTTGAAGTAAGTTTCAGCAGCATTGAAATCTCTCATGTCCATAGCTAGCATAGCGAGAGTGAAGGGAGCTCTTGAGTCATTACTGTGCAGCTTCATCATGTGTTGTAACCTGCCAAATATGAAAATACACATAAAAATGCTATTTCAAAGCTACATTTGAGTCTAGAATTCATCATCCCAAATTCTGCATAGATAACATAAGAAATTATTTTGTGGTATGCTTTAAGCGCAAGCACTCAGTAGACATAAACAGAGCAACAAAGACTTTTATTGAAGGGGCAAATTGTCATTATCAGCAAAACAGTTCAGCACAAGTGCCTGGCTTTCATTGCCGGTATGTAAAGGGGCACTGACGAAGGTTCATTACCTAAAATAATATAATATGGCCCACTTCCTCCCTTTAAAACTTTTTATGTCTGGATACCTTGGATAAAATTTGAGCCGCAAGGTGAGAAAAACGTTTTTGGATTTTCTGACCAGGTCTGACACAAACCAGCCTGTACAGTCACAGAAGAAGACTAGACGCTTGAAATTCCAGATTGAAGAAGAATAGGGACAGTACTATCCGAATAGCGAAAACAAAGATGCTGATCAGCTGTGCAGTTACTGCACAGCTGATCTGCATCTTTGTTTTCGCACATGCAAAAATCCATTTTTCTCATGACGCCGCTCACACATGAAGAAATCAACCAATGTGAGGCCTACCTATCCACAGCATCCTGCCACCTGTCAGTAATGTGCTCTTCTTGTATCATAACAGCTGAGTTGTACAGGGATTGCTGAAACATTGCCGAGATATGAAACAAGGCTTAGATATCTTAAACTGGGATTTGATACGAGTTAAATGCTTTTATTGTTCAGCAAGATAAACAGTCAGAATGTATGAACTATTTCATTGTAATCTGGTTTTGACTGTCAAGTTTCATGGATACTTTACCTAAAATTAAGAAGATTGACACATCAACAAGCCCTTAAAAATATTAAAACAAAAGACAAGCTCCAGCCTTTTACAAAGTGATTATTCTTTGTGCAGCTCTGTAAAGTCAGCGAGCCACCTTGCAGCCCTGTAAATATTCTTTGATGGCTCAAAAATTGCGAACAAAAACTTACAACTCGGAAATACATAGTTTTTTGGGTTTTTTTTTTCATAAAAAGCTTCAATTGGCCACCACTCACCCAGTGATCTGGTTCATGTTTTAGAGCCTCCTCAAAGGCTGCTAGAGCTTTCGGTTTGTTTCCTATCTCCATGTATACCACTCCACGCTATAAGAATGAAAAAAGAGACAATAAGCACTGCTTATTAAATACCCCCCGCAGGGTAACTGTTCACCACAGAAATTTAAAAAAAAAAAAAAAAAAATAAGAAAAATTGTCTAAGTTCTCATAGCTGTCATTTAATCAAAGATTATTTTTTCACAATAACAATTCTTCATGCCAATGTCCAATGAAAGTACATCATGTAGGCATGATATCAAATTGCTCCATCAAAAACTGGTAGGAGTTGATCGGCCCCTGAAAGCCCTTACCTGTAAAAAAACTAAGAAAAATTGTGTAAGTTCTCATTGCTGTAATTTTAACAAAAATTATTTTTTCGCAATAAAATTATTTCATGCAAATGTTCAATGGGTGTACATCATGTATTCATGATATCATATTGTTCCATCAAAAACTGTGGTAGGTGTTGATCGGCCCGTGAAAGCCCTTACCTGTAAAAAAAAGTAAGAAAATTGCCTAAGTTATCATAGCTGTCATTTTGTCAAAAATTATTTTTTCACAATAAAATTTCTTCATGCAAATGTCCAATGGGTGTACATCATGTAGGCATGATATCAAATTGTTCCATCAAAAACTGTGGTAGGAGTTGATCGGCCCGTGAAAGCCCTTACCTGTAAAAAAAGTAAGAAAAATGCCTAAGTTCTCATAGCTGTCATTTTGTCAAAAATTATTTTTTCGCGATAACATTTCTTCATGCAAATGTCCAATGGGCCTACATCATTTAGGCATGATATCAAATTGTTCCATCAAAAACTGTGGTAGGAGTTGATCGGCCCGTGAAAGCCCTTACCTGTAAAAAAAAGTAAGAAAAATGCCTAAGTTCTCATAGCTGTCATTTTGTCAAAAATTATTTTTTCGCGATAACATTTCTTCATGCAAATGTCCAATGGGCCTACATCATGTAGGCATGATATCAAATTGTTCCATCAAAAACTGTGGTAGGAGTTGATCGGCCCGTGAAAGCCCTTACCTGTAAAAAAAGTAAGAAAAATGCCTAAGTTCTCATAGCTGTCATTTTGTCAAAAATTATTTTTTCGCGATAACATTTCTTCATGCAAATGTCCAATGGGCCTACATCATTTAGGCATGATATCAAATTGTTCCATCAAAAACTGTGGTAGGAGTTGATCGGCCCGTGAAAGCCCTTACCTGTAAAAAAAAGTAAGAAAAATGCCTAAGTTCTCATAGCTGTCATTTTGTCAAAAATTATTTTTTCGCGATAACATTTCTTCATGCAAATGTCCAATGGGCCTACATCATTTAGGCATAATATCAAATTGTTCCAACAAAAACTGTTGTAGGAGTTGATCGGCCCATAAATGCATTATCTTCACTATATACAAAAGCCATCAAGAACTATAAAGGGAAGTAACTCAAAAGGGACTGGCCCCTAGCCCTTAATTTTTGCATGTACATATTTGCCCCATAGATATACAGATGCCTGCAAAGTTTCATGAAATTCCATCGATGGGTCTTCAAGATATTAAAGAAACAAAACGTTACGGACGGATGGACGGACGGACGCACGCACGGACGGACGGACGGACGGACAACGTGAAAACAGTATACCTCCCTTAAAACTTCGTTTTGGCGGGGGGTATAAAAATGACAATTATTAAAATGGTAGTTTAGGCGGGGGGTATAAAAATGACAATTATTAAAATGGTTTCATTATTGACATTATTGGTGAGAACTATTGGACAAATGGTGCACAGATACATTTGACAAGAAAATACAAATATTCATAGAAAGCTATTGATCCCATCAAAGTGAGTTCATTGGTCATTTATAGAACAAGAATGACTATAGGGATCAACCATGGTTTTCAGTGTTCAAACATTCGATGGATCACGAGGAAGGTGTTTGAACACAAGGCCGCAGGTCGCGTGTTCAAACCCCTTCCAAGTGATCCAGCGAATGTTTGAACACTGAAACAAACCATGGTTGATCACTATTCTTGCATTTTCACTCTAATCCACTTAAAATCTCTTGAAAATAACATTAACAACGTAAAAACGCACCGAAAACCGCGGAGCTTCTTCAACGTCGGCCATTTTGTTTCTACGAAATACATGTACATGACATCACGTCACTTTGACCAATGACCTCGGCCAAAACCCATGTTCAAACGGAAAGTGAATTTCATGATTTGAACATGGGTTTTGCTGTTTGAACACGGCTTTCGACCAATCAAAAACGGCTTCAAACAGCTATGCGCATAGATATCTATGCAAGAATCAGTATTTATCGCTATGGCCTTAATACTAAATTCAAAGCAGAAAATATGAAAACAAAACTAAATTTTTCATTAAAGCTTTGAAAATACCTTTAGATTTTTATCATTCCTTCAGCTCAAGGTATAAACCTCTCAATATTTCTGGCAAAATAATATTCTATAAGTGCCTAAAAATGATTAACAGTATAAACCAAGTTATACCCTCGACTGAATGAGCAAAAAGGTGGGAAAAGAGCAGTTCTGGTAACCAATACTGATTTTTTCTCACAAAAGAGTAGCTAGCTGACAGGATCAATAGTACGCAGGTGCATGATTTACAAAAATAATTCAACAGATGTTAACACAGAAATGAGCTGCCTCGTGGGAGAACCAACAATTTGGTTTTCGAACAGGTCCGACAGAAACCGGGCTGTACAAGCACAGAAAAGAGCTAGAAGCTTGAAATTTCGGATTTAAGCAGAAGAGGAATTGTACTATTCTAGTAGCGAAAACAAAGGCGCTGATCAGCTTCGCAGTTACTGCGAAGCTGCTCTGCGCCTTTGTTTTCACCTATGCAGATTGCTGGTTTTCCCATGAGGCGGCTCAAATGTTGCCAGTGAATGAAACATGCCAAAATACTCACATTATAATGAACATCAGCATTGTCAGGTTCATATCTCAAAGCTGTCTCATACATATTCAATGCATCCAAAGGTCTGAAAAGAAAACAAAGTTGAAGCGATCTAAAGTAAAGATTACTTATGAGATGAATATAGGAAATGAAAAAAAAGAGAAAAAAATGGTTCATGTAATATCATATACATATGTTTGTTTACCACTAGGTTAATTTTTCACTCTATTTCAAATTTTCGGCACTAGGCCTTCATCAGGAAAGTAACTTTAAATTTCTGCAACTAGGTGGCATCCATTTTGAAGCATTATATCAGTAGTCAAAGGTGACGTTACGTCATTTCCTGTTAAGGCAACGTCAAGTTGGCGTAACACCAAATGACGTAACGTCATTTCCCGCCAAAGCCACTCAGACTATCAAGTTCACAAGAACAACTCACAAACCTGAATGAACAAACAAGTAGATATAAATAAATAAATTAACAGGAAATGACGTAACGTCACCTTTGACTACTGATATAATGCTTCAAAATGGATGCCACCTAGTTGCAGAAATTTAAAGTTACTTTCCTGATGAAGGCCTAGTGCCGAAAATTTGAAATAGAGTGAAAAATTAACAGGAAATGACGTAACGTCACCTTTGACTACTGATATAATGCTTCAAAATGGATGCCACCTAGTTGCAGAAATTTAAAGTTACTTTCCTGATGAAGGCCTAGTGCCGAAAATTTGAAATAGAGTGAAAAATTAACAGGAAATGACGTAACGTCACCTTTGACTACTGATATAATGCTTCAAAATGGATGCCACCTAGTTGCAGAAATTTAAAGTTACTTTCCTGATGAAGGCCTAGTGCCGAAAATTTGAAATAGAGTGAAAAATTAACAGGAAATGACGTAACGTCACCTTTGACTACTGATATAATGCTTCAAAATGGATGCCACCTAGTTGCAGAAATTTAAAGTTACTTTCCTGATGAAGGCCTAGTGCCGAAAATTTGAAATAGAG
Source organism: Rugalucina vietnamica (assembly GCA_964017185.1). NCBI lineage: Eukaryota > Metazoa > Mollusca > Bivalvia > Lucinida > Lucinidae > Rugalucina > Rugalucina vietnamica. The sequence goes on from OZ024874.1 coordinate 47,775,541, forward strand.
TGAAAAATTAACCTAGTGTTTATCATCTATTCCCTCTGGAATATTTATTTGAGAATATGTTTGTTTAGTTCTGTATTGCCGTCACTACCAACAGTGGTTTATGTCCAGGTCATCACGCAAACATGTTCATGTATTGAATACCCACTTTAACATAGAAATTTTTCAAGTAAATTTCAGTTTACTGAGCATACTTACCATATTTTCTATTATTTGCCTTTTCCCTATTACCCGACCAAAAGTTCAGAGATCGACCCTGAAGGACGAAACGTCCATGGAACGAAAAGACTCGGTACATAGTCGTACCGGAACCACCGACGTGCGCGCATGCGCAAGGCGCGAAATCAGATTTCCTTTGCAATATATATATTTCCTTAATATATATAGAGAAGGATGAGGGGTGGTTTGAGGAGGGAACTTAGCATAGAAAATATGGTAAGTATGCTCAGTAAACTGAAATTTACTTGAAAAATTTCTATTTTACTGTGTCGCATACTATACCATATTTTCTATTATTTGCCAAAATCACTCATTTGGTGGGAGGATCCCTCGTAAACAGGGTCGACTCTGAAGTAAATTTCCAGAGAAATTCCAAAAGGTTAAGTAGATCATGATAAATGATCTCGATAAAAAGAACCTGGTAGAAATAAAAATAATGTGTTGATAGATTAATTCATAATCTTTACACATTCATTAAACCTCTCTGGAAATCACCATATAACACCCAATAACCTTCAATGATTCAGCATAGGCTAATAGATGTTCTGTCCAGATAAGTTCCCATAATGAGGTGGAGCCAGAATCATGCCCCCCCCCCCCCTCTTTTGAACCATGAAAGGTAGGTTCAAAATTGAAATATTATTTACTCTAGTCAATTATTGGAAATAAAGAGAGAGTAAACGAATGGAACCAATGGACCAAAATGTTGACATTTATAAATACCATGAGTAAAATAAATGTTTTCAAAGTATTTTCAAAGGCAAATCAAGGTCACAACTTAATTGCCTTACGAATGTATATCTTTGTCAACAGACTGATGATGAATGATAACCAAATTTGAGATATTTGTTTTCGGAAATGTCCTTATCTCCTTGTGGTTATAAATATTAAATTCAGAAAGTTAGTACAGAACTTTCTTACTGAGCATTAAACTTTTCAAATGAAGAGGAAGCTTGACAGAAAATCAAGCTGAATTCTCAAGTAAAATAGTCATAAACAAAATTAATTGCAAATGGTGTTGTTTATAGCCTTTAAGAATATAATTATCACAAAATTGGATGTAGCCATTGTGATTAATAAACAGAAATTCATGTAAAATGATATCACATAGTTTCTTTTGTATAAGTTCAAAAATGAAAACATACAAAAACTTATATAAATTGTAAATGAGAGTTATAGGTCTGATAACCAAATTTTCCTCAAATACATGTATATGAAATTCAGTAATCCTACAAAACTGAACTCTGAATTTAGAAACAGAAAGTTAGATAAACTGGATCTCTTATCTGTTCCATTGTCACATAATTAAGGTCTTGATTCACATTTCTATATAAAATAAATGAAGAAAACCCTATTTTATGAAATTTCTGTATAGTACTGTAAACATGTATAAATAATCTCTAAATACTGATTGAACATGTTCTTAAGTTTAGAGATGATTTGTAATATTGTTTCAAGATAAATCCCCAGTAATTTACTGATTTCCCATGACAATACTGGATATTATACTTGGGAAATTAATAAAAGAATGACAAACATTTGATAAGTAAATGTTTAGAATCTATACTATAGAAGGTATCTATATAAATGGACAGTTTCTAATTTTATCCACTTATATTCAAACAAACTCTTTTTATGTGAGTCAGTGAAAATTGTGTTTGGGAAAACGAATTCCACTTTACAGGTACATGGACATATGCAACATGTGACATTATAGTAAAACATATACATGAAGTGTCCTATTGATAAACCATCAGGACGACAGCAGAAATTTCTGAAAGATCAGATTTTTAATCAAAAGAGAATCTGTCTAAAGAAAGTAATTTTATGGTAGATAGGTGTTTTATGACAAGCTTATTTGTATTACACACCAAAAATAAAATATGTTCCAATAAAAGATACTAAGAAATGTAAGTTACTCTGTTACTTAGTATCACATACGTATCACTATAACATGTATATAAACCTTGTTTATTAGTGATTACATTATTGATGAATACTAATAACTATAAAATTGATAGATGTGCCTCATTTCTAACTATTGTTTAGGCCATCACTTGAAATAAATTTGGAACTGTACTGAGAGACATTGAGAAAAGTTCCTAAAAGAAATAGCCAATCTCAATGTACATGAGAAGGCTACTATTATAACCTTGTTCAAAAGGTTAGTAAGAAACAAAGAATTTCATGTACTTAGAAGGTAATATTTTTTCCAAAAAGATAACCTTCTATATGATGGAATTGTAAGGTATTTCACCAAAGAAAACGTTTGAATGGTGTTAAAAGAAATATTGCAATTCAATGTCCCGGTAAGCAGTTAAGTAGGGACAATCAGAATAAATAGAAGAAAATATGAACATTTTCATCCAAAAAGACATTTGCAATGTTTCAAACTGTAAGCAGTTAAGTAACATTACAAAGACCACTCTGATGACTCACTAATCCTTGACACCAAAGTCAGGCTATGCAGTGCCTCTGTAGGCGCATTCTTATAGTAGTCTCTTGGTTTTGGTTCAGGACAGAAGTACCAAGGACTAAACCTGTACGGGTGGTCTTTTTAAAAGCACATAAATTTAGCCATGATGTCTCAGTTAGTGAACAATGTATCAAAGAACACTATTTTGAGCTATCAGAAAAAGTAGAGAATGAAGATTGCAGATAATTCAGAGTAACAGAATAGTCTCCTGAATATCTACAGTAACTGTTTCCCATTGGATTCATTCATGTGAATGCAATAGTAGAATTTCAAAGTCTTCGATTCAAAACGAAAACAAGAAAATTCCACCCTTACCGATGACAAGGGAGGAGATGATTTCTCTTTGTTGACTAACCAATTGAAAACAAAGAGACTGATAAATGAAACCAGAGGACCAATGGTCCTGTAAACGCTCACCTGAGTCTGCTGCATATACCAATAAACATGTTTGAATATTATGGTATTTAACCCCAGTGCAGGGGCAGATGAAGCCCTTGGGCCGTTTTCTTTTTTCAGAATAATCAATATTCTGTCCATTTGCCAATTTCTTACTGGCTTTTCCCTTCAAATGACATTTTAACAGTTTTTCCCATTCAAATGCATGGGCAACCCATGTTGACCTTGCCATAGACTTGGTCAAGGTCATCACAGGGTCATGATTTATATATACATTGTAGTACTATAGCCATGGATGCTTCACGCCAAGTTTCATTGAAGTCAATCTATTGGTTTAAGAGAAGAAGATATTTGAAGGGTTTTTACCATATATGGGCATGGCGGCCATCTTGGTCATGTGACCTAGATTATTAATATATACATTGGTTCAACCATCCTATAGATGCTTCACATAAAATTTGGCTTCAATTGGCCAAGTGGTTTTAGAGGAGGAGATGTTTGAATATTATGGTAATATACACGTATATTGCCTCCGGGTGTGGGCATATGAGCCCTTAGGTCCATTTTTTTTCAGAATCATTAATATTTAGTCCTACTACCCATTTCCTGCAAGATTTTCACCTCAAATGACTTTTTAAAAGTTTTCCCAATTCCAATGCATTGGCGACCTATGTTGACCTTGTCTTAAAATAGGTCAAGGTCACCACAGGGTCATAATTTATATACACATTGTAGTACTTCAGCCATTGGTGCTTCATGCCAAGTTTCTTTGAAATCGGTCCACCAGATTCGGAGAAGAAGATTTTTGAAGGGTTTTTACCTTATATGGGCATGGCAGCCATCTTGGTCCTGTGAACTAGATAATTTATATATACATTAATTCCCCCATTCCATAGATGCTTCACATAAAATTTGGCTTTGATTCGCCAAGCGGTTTCAGAGGAGAAGATGTTTGAATATTATGGTAATATACATGTATATTGCCCCGGGGTGGGGGGCACATGAGCCCCTGGGGTCCATTTTTTTCAGAATCATTAATATTCAGTCCTACTGCCCATTTCCTGCAAGACTTTCACTTTAAATGACATTTTAAAAGTTTTCCCTATTCAAATGCATTGGCGACCTATGTTGACCTTGCCGTAAAAAAGGTCAAGGTCATCACAGGGTCATGATTTATATATACATTGTAGTACTTGAGCCATCGATGCTTCATGCCAAGTTTCTTTGAAATCGATCCACCTGTTCTGGAGAAGAAGATTTTTGAAGGGTTTTTACCATATATGGGCATTGCGGCCATCTTGGTCACGTGACCTGGATTATTTATATACACATTGATTACCCCTTCCTATTGATGTTTCACATAAAATTTGGCTTTGATTGGCCAAGCGGTTTCAGAGGAGATGATGTTTGAATATTATGGTAATATACATGTATATTGCCCCGGGGTGGGGGCATATGAGCCCCTGGGGTCCAATTTTTTTCAGAATCATTAATATTCAGTCCTACTGCCCATTTCCTGCAAGACTTTCACTTTAAATGACATTTTAAAAGTTTTCCCCATTCAAATGCATTGGCGACCTATGTTGACCTTGCCGTAAAATAGGTCAAGGTCACCGCAAGGTCATGATTTATATACACATTGTAGTACTTGAGTCATCGATGCTTCATGCCAAGTTTCGTTGAAATCAGTCCACCGGTTCCGGAGAAGAAGATTTTTGAAGGGTTTTTACCATATATGGGCATGGCGGCCATCTTGGTCATGTGACCTGGATTATTTATATATACATTGGTTCCCCCTTCCCATAGATGCTTCATGTAAAATTTGGCTTTGGTTGGCCAAGCGGTTTCAGAGAAGAAGATCTTTGAAAATGGTGGACGACGGACGGACGGACGACGGACGACGGACGGACGGACGGACACCGGATCATGGCCATCCTATAAGCTCACCTTGTGAGCCTGACGGCTCAGGTGAGCTAAAAAATGATCTCTAGGGTCCTATTAATGTATGTAGATATTTCAATCGATAGTTGGTCATTATCTACAAAAATTGCAGAGTCACGAAAACTGATCATGTCGTTGACGTTCATTGAGTCTAAAGACTATTCGATCCTGCATAGAAACGATGTTTAAAGCACTGCAAAACTAAACTGCCTGATGTTGAGCAGCAAAAACGACTTTTGGATAAACGAGATTAATGTTTTCATGGCTCCAAATTGAAACATTCTCTCGGTTCTACCAATCGCGGACCAGATATAATAACGTTTTGCGGCTGTCGCAAAAGGTCATTAACACTATTTGTATAATTACCGTGTTTGATACTGCTGGTCCGTCTCATCACCCCGATGCAGTATATGAGAAAAACACGGTTTAGTAATCTTACGAATTCCGGTTAATAAAGACAGACATGTATCGCTTAAGAAATAGATCAGCTCTAGCAGTGAATTGTTGAGTAATAATTCACTGTTTGGAGGTCAGTTGTAAAGAAGATCAAATCACGAGCGCGTAGCGCGGGTGATTTATCTTCTTACAACTGACCGACAAACAGTGAATTATTACTCAACAATTCACGCACTTGAGCTGATCTATTTCGATTCTAACACACAATAAACGGAATAAATGTTGCTGAAACCGTCGATATCGTTCAGCTTTCCGCCATTGCATTGCAGATATCCCGCCAAATATTTGACCGTAATGCTGGTATTTACACACACTTATTACGTTTGTTGTGCACTAAAACGACGTTTCACCGTCTAACGCTGCTTTGTGGGATAGCTGACGTCACAAATGCCGCAAAGTAACGTCACGCTTATTCGCCCAGTGAAATTGTTGCACAATATAACACGTTTTTTACCATTGGCTATATAGGCGAGGTGTGTTAGAATTAGTGATAAAAATTCTGTCACTGGAGCTAAGTATTAACATGTTGAACGAATGCATTATACTTAATAAAACAATTTCTGAATATACAAATAACACAAAATCTCAGATTATATAGCGATTGGCTAAAAGTTCTTTTCAGAGAAATTTGTTTAAGTAAAGACACTCTTGTTGGCTACACGTGAAAGTCACAAGAGGAATTAAAACAAAATACAATATCTAGAACTATCATAATTACATCTCATGTTTTTCACAAATCGCAAGTGAAAAGAGAGAATTCAGTTTTACACGAAGTGTGAGACTGAACAAAATAGCGTTTCATTGTTTGTCAGTCTGACAATAGTAGGTGTAAATTATTATCCTAAACTTTGCCAAAACAGATTAAAAGGATAATTATTATCACAATCAAACAAAACCTCGTATTCATTGATTTTATGTAATAGATGTAGCAATGAAAAACAGTAGTTTCGTCTGACTCAACTTGGTTTTTTATTGTAAAAAATCATTTGGATTTTAGACCATTAAAAATATTCGTTTTTAAATTCATAATCCTGGAGAATAGTTATCCAACTATAACAAGGATGTAAAATATTAAAACTGCCATGCATCAATACTATGTCAGTTAAAATAAGATAATACTTCATATACTAACGATAGTTTAGAGAGTATATATTGAGATAAAATGTAGAAGACAAAAGCCTAAGTATATGCGTACGTCTTCTTTAAAAATTAAATCAAATCGAATCGGACGGACTGTCCTACAGAGATCTGACCTCCGTTTAAAAACTCGACGTTCGGAAGTAGATGAGAATCATGACTATTATCTCTGAATAACTAATGATTCTTTCCGTCTTGGTAAAAGAGAAACAAAATTCGTTATTGTTTATCATTTTTAATTTAAATAATCTGACTATCTTTCAGATAATCCTGATGTTAATTCTACTGAAAAATCAGGCTATCAGATTTGCAAAGACTGAAAATCAGTCAAGCAAAGTTTTAATCAGATAGTGAAATTGAATACATTTCACTAAGCCCATAAGACTCTGTTGGTAATACGAGTATGCAAAAATCGCAAACCAGAGTCGAAACTGACAGTAAGTTATACTTTTTTTTTTTTTAAATATTAAAAACTACTTCCGAAAAATCGTGACTTCAGAAAGTAGTTGTAAAATGTTGAATAACATCAACCAGAGAAAGAAGTAATATATAAAAGTAAAGAGAGAAGCCGATAGACCAGTGCTGAAACAGTTCTTCTTTACAATCGGAAAATAATATCTTGACATAGTATCGAGCGGTTAAGCGTTAAGTCTTAACAAAACTGATACTAAGTAATGGTTCTGAGAATAAGTACATAGTCTTGTCCTTAAAAATAAAACCAGTACTAAACAACTTACCAGTTTTAAGTAACCGACAGTACTGCAGAAAGTGTTGCCGGTACTACAAGTAATTACAGATACCGGGAAATAATATATACTGTATTATGTATCGACAGTCCTGTATGATCTTAATCTAGGATTGTTGATATCTGTTAAAGAGACTTTTAATGTCGAACTCTCAATGGACTGTGTGGAAAATTTAACTTGAACTGCAAACAGATCTGAATTATCTGCAGAACAATTAGAGGGTACATGAATAAGTACCAAGCATTCACTTTGCGTTGATTTATACCTTCCAGAACTCCAATGGAGTCCGGAATTAGTCAAACTAGTGTTTATTTACAAAGCAAGACCGCGTAAGATAGACACTAGTTAATTGGATCCGGTATTCAGAAATACCGGTCCTGCACTTGATCACAGTCCCGGGAAATAGTATCCGAGTGTCTTGAAGTGAACCTCGTTTCTATTTCCCAATGGTAAATTGTCAGTAACCAGTGTACCTGTGAGAGGCAGTTGTACCGGTACCGACATTACGCACAATCCCGGGAATTGGTGTCGGTTCGTCCTAGCTTGCCAGTTTAACATTAGAGAATGCTCTGGTCTGCCAGTTTGACGATCCGGAATATCCAACTCAGAGCCGGATCCCTATATATTTCCCGGGATTCACATTTTCGTCTCCAAACCCTGATCCTGGCCGTAGAGCGCAAGGTTGTTATGAGACTTTCCCCGATTCTAGTCAATCGGGGTCGAGGACTAGGTCACTACCAGTTTACTGCGGCGCCTTAGCCCGAGCGTCACTGATAGTAACACGCCAAAAGGCTCTAGTCCCCGAATTACACATCATTGTGTTCACCGTTCTTCGCCACAGACCAATCCTGGGACATCTTTCTTCGCCATAGACCAATCTTGGTAAGAGAGAGTAATCGTTCACAGGTAATGACATATGAATACAAACACCTGGAACGAAAAGAAAATAAGTAAATTCAGATGAAAAATTTCGTACACAAACGGCCGAAAATGCCAAGTACGAAAAGCACAAACAATTCGATATTTTAGAAATAAATTCTACAAACCATCTTCATATATTGAAAATACATTTGATCGGGTATAAAACGGTCGCGAGTAAAAGTAATTTAAAGACGCAAAACGATGGAAAAATAAAGAATATTTTTCCTCAAGTCAAATTTCAGCGTCCATGTTGCTCGCGACCAAAAGGAAATCTGATTTCGCGCCTTGCGCATGCGCGCACGTCGGTGGTTCCGGTACGACTATGTACCGAGTCTTTTCGTTCCATGGACGTTTCGTCCTTCAGGGTCGATCTCTGAACTTTTGGTCGGGTAATAGGGAAAAGGCAAATAATAGAAAATATGGTATAGTATGCGACACAGTAAACTCACTTTTTATATAGAAAAACTAGGGTTTACAAGGGTATACCTATTTTTCTAAAAAAAAATCCAAAAAATTCATTGTTGGTACTCCTTAGAACCATCTCGGTGAGTTGGTTCTAACTTGTACTCACAATCAATGTTTTGATGGTATATTTGTTATATTAATTTTATCCAAATTTTTCCAATGAAATTTTCGATTTTTACTGCTGAAAAGATTTCTGTATATCACATAGGCGTGTTTTCAAAATCTTATGTAAAGTTTGCCAAAGAATATCTAACTGATAAATAGTAAATAACTACCCCATGACCAGAAATAAACCGTTTTATCACACTCAGATTAGTAAGCAGACGAAAGAGCAAGCTTTCGGCGAGCCCTTTCATCTGCTTAAGGTCCGAGCGTGATAAAACGGTTTATTTTTTATCACAGGGTAGTTATTCACTTTACAATGCAACGAAAGCCAACAAATTTCGCGAAAAAACTCACCCGATGTGAGGAAATTTGCTTTCCGTCATTTTGTTTATTTAGTCAACAGCTCAGCAATCGCTCCTCTGAACGACTCCTCAAAATTTGCTACCATAGCAGTACATTTTGTTTGATAATATAAATGTTTCTTGTCCATTGTTTCATCTACGTAACGTTGCATAACAATGGCAGAGATTGATGTCATAAAACGTGACTAAATTCGACATCACTGGCGCGCTTCTTTTTGTTGCGTTATACAAAATTGCAACACGATCTTTATTTAGTCAGTAGAGGTGGCCTTTATTTGGTCAGTAGCTAAATAAAGCTTCTATTTATGGCCCCCCCTTTATTAGGCTGATACGTACGTTGTTGCATTATAAAATACATCTATCCAAACCATGGAGAAATTTTGGCATTACATGTATATTTTCTTTCTTTTCCCACATTTTATTTTTATGAAAAGCATTCCACTTACTTTCCCATTTTCATAAAGATATCCCCTCTATTGATATAACCCTGGATATAATCTGGTCTCATATCGGTTGCTGTCTTCAAAAGCTGCAAAAGAAAGAAAATGTGACAAAATTGGCCTTGGGGTTTGGTATAATCTTTGTTAAAGTTGCCCTTGGGCTGTGACTTAATGTTGTTGTCAAAATTTATGGAATCTTAAACCAAAGGCATAATGACCACGAGTAAAATTCTAGAATTTTTATAAATACAGAATTTTATCAAAAGACCAGTACATCATCAATCCTGTTTAGGCTCACTACTTAAATTTGGCAAAATTTGACATTACAGTTAAATTGTTTGAGCTCATCTAAAGATTAGTTATTATACAAAGGTTCAAGGGATTGATTTCCACATACTGGTATGCCTAGCATCAAAATTTCAAGCAGTTCAAAGAGATATGAGCATTCACTCCAACAATGTGGTTTTCCAACCAGTTGTGACACAAATTAGACTGCACAGTCATAGAAGAACCCTAGATTTTGGATTTAAGTACATGTAGAAGACAAATTGTACTATGCGAGTAGCAAAAACAAAGGCGCTGATCAGCTGTGCAGTTACCGCACAGCTGATCTGCACCTTTGGTTTTGCATATATGCATGTTGTTGCTTCTCTTATGTTACGTGCCAGGCGTAACTAGAAGATTAAGGAAACCAACAAGTTGGTTAGCCAGCAACAAGCTTTGTTTAAAATTTAACAAATCTATTTAGAAGTGATTTAACCAGTAATTACATGTGAAACAATCAAAAGCATATATACAATCAAACAAAAATGAATGTACAATACCTTTCAAGATGTTAATTCCCTTAAAGAATGTCTGAATGTCCCTCAGAATTTTTTAACACAAGTCTGTATCAGTTTCTGATCCCAAGAATTAAAGTTTGTTTCAAAATAGCACTATGTCCCAATCCAGAATCGAATATCACAAAGTAATCCAAGAATAAGTTTAAATTCCAGTAAGATAGATTTTGACTTCTTAATAGTAACAGTACCCAAAGATTGTCCTTATGAAAATTTGTAGCCCTTATATAGCACTGAGGAACATTCAGGATTCTTCCAGCAAATTCTATGATATCATATACTAAAAATAACAAGTTGTTTACCAAAATTTAATCTTCTGGAATATTCTAGAGAGGCCATCATCCTTCCAGAAAATTCCATAATACTCTTTTGACAAAAAAAAAGATTTTTCTAGAAGATTCTACATCTTTGGTTCTTCCAGATTTTTCCGGACTTTTCCGTCAAAGAACAATCTGAAATTTCTAGAAAATTCTGAAGTAAACAACCTGTTTATGTCCAATATCTGGGACACTAAAAGTAAATAATTGCTAAAGACAACAAGTAAACATCATATGTATAACATCATACTTTCCTGGGCATACTCCCTTGGGAAGTTTACCAGTACTGAATGCACATCTTTCAACAAGTAACTGTCATACATAACACTTCCCCTCTTCAAAGAAAAGAAAGTTTTATAAAATAAAGCTTTCTTTTGCAATACTGGATAATTTTATACAATATGTTTAGCAAAATTTGTGCAAAACTAATCAAATACAACAGCACAAAGCTGGACATCAGCATTGTAGAGGCACATAAGCTCTGCTTAGGGTGTCTGGAATGATATTATCTCTTCCTCGGATATGTCTGATGTCAAGATTGTGCTCTTGCAACATGAGACTCCACCTGAGTAAACGCTGGTTCTTGTTTTTCATTTTATGTATGAAAGTCAGTGGATTGTGGTCACTGAAGACAACAATTGGTGCATGTGAAGAAGCTAAGTAAACTTCAAAGTGCTGAAGCGCAAGGATTAGAGATAGGCATTCTTTCTCTATGGTAGAGTAATTTCTCTGATGCTTGTTAAACTTTTTGGAAAAATAACAAACAGGATGGTCAACACCATTGTCATCTTCTTGCAACAATACACTGCCTGCACCAACACCACTGGCATCTACAGCCAACTTGAACTCTTTGTCAAAACTTGGTGCTAAGAGAACCGGAGCACTTCTAAGTATGGCCTTGAGCTTATCAAATGACTTCTGGCAGTCATCTGTCCAAACATAGTTGGCCTTCTTACCAAGCAAGTTTGTCAGAGGCTCAGCTATAGCCGAGAAGTTGTTGCAGAATTTCCTGTAATATCCAGCCATACCCAGAAAGCGCATCAGTTGTCTTTTGCTAGTAGGTACAGGAAAATCTGAGATAGCCTCAACTTTAGCTTCTACAGGTTTTACCTGACCTTGACCTACAATGTGTCCAAGAAATGTCAAGTTTGCATGGCAAAATTCACTTTTTGCCAAGTTCACAGTTAGTTTAGCATCACTTAGCCGGTCAAAGAATGTTCTGATTGTCTGCAAGTGTTGTTGCCACTCCTCACTGAAGATAATAGCGTCGTCGATATAGGCTTTACAGCCATCCAGATTGGAAATTAAACTGTTGACCAGCCGCTGAAAAGTCGCAGGCGAGTTCTTCATTCCAAATGGCATGACTTTATACTGGTACAGTCCATCTGGTGTAACAAATGCCGAGATCTCCTTTGCTCTGTCCGTGAGGGGTATCTGCCAAAAGCCCTTTAGCAGATCGAACTTTGTAACATACTTGGCATGTCCAATATTATCAATGCAGTCATCGATTCGTGGGACGGGAAAAGTGTCTGTTTTAGTGACAGAATTGACTTTTCGATAGTCTGTGCACATTCTAAATGTCCCGTCTGGCTTTGGTACAAGAATACAAGGAGAACTACATTCACTTTGGCTGGGTTCAATGAAATCATTGTCCAGCAAATATTGAACTTCTTCCCTGAGATATTGCTGTTTTACAGGGTTCAGTCTGTAAGGATGTTGCTTTACAGGTTTTGAACCTTCAATAATGTCAACATCATGATAGATTTTGTCAGTTCTGGATGGAATGTCCGGAAATAAGTGCTCATATTCGAGAACTAACTGTTTCAGTTCAAGTCTTTTGTCTGAATCAAGGTGAGACAGTTTCTGATCAAGATTCTATAGTATGTCAGAATTCTGGAGTTTCGATGACGAGGGATCAGATTTCTCCAAGTTGAAGTCCTCAGAGTCCATTTGATTTTGTTCATGAGGGACAGAATTAACTATATTTACTGATGAAATAACAGAACTATCCCTATCAATATACTTCTTGAGCATATTAATGTGACATAGCTGTTTTTGCTTGCGCCTCCCAGGAGTGTTAACAATGTAATTCACGTCACTTAACTTTTTGTCAACAGTATAAGGGCCATAATATCTAGCTTGTAAAGGTCTGCCAGGAATGGGCAATAGAGCAAGTACCTTGTCTCCAGGTTCAAAATTTCTTTCTTTAGCATTTTCATCATAACAAATCTTCATTTTGCTTTGAGCAGATTTGAGATTGGACTGAGCTGCATCACAGGCCTTTGATAGTCTGTTTTTGAAATCAGACACATACTGAAGTAAGTTCAAAGAACTGTCATCATCTGAGAGAAATTTCTCTTTTAGAAGTTTTAACGGTCCACGTACAGTGTGCCCAAAAACAAGCTCAAATGGGCTGAACCCCAGAGACTCTTGTACAGATTCTCTTACAGCAAATAGAAGCAAGTGTATGCCTTCATCCCAATCTTTTTCGGTGTCAAAGCAGTAAGATCTGATCATGTTTTTCAAAGTTTGATGGAATCTTTCTAAGGCACCTTGGCTTTCAGGGTGGTAAGCCGATGACTTGTATTGCTTAATTCCAAGTTCGTACATAACTTGCTGAAAAATTCCTGACATAAAATTTGAGCCCTGGTCTGACTGGATAGATTTTGGGAGGCCTACAAATGTGAAGAACTTCACAAGTGCATTAACTACTGTTTTAGCCTTGATATTTCTGAGTGGGATAGCTTCAGGAAAGCGAGTTGAAGCACACATTATGGTCAGAAGATATTCACAACCTTTCTTTGTTTTGGGTAAGGGACCTACACAATCAATAATCACTCTGCTGAAAGGTTCATCAAAGGCAGGAATGGGCTGTAACTGAGCTTTAGGAATAGTCTGATTGGGTTTTCCTACCATCTGACAAGTGTGGCAGGATTTGCAGTGTTGAGATACATCAGATTTTATTCCTGGCCAGTAGAAATGATTAAGGATCTTGTGATAGGTCTTATTTACACCTAAATGGCCTGACATTGGAGTTTCATGGGCCAAGTTTAAGATTTCAGGGCGATAAACCCTAGGGATCACAATTTGGTGGTTAACAGTCCACTCATCTTCTGCTGAGACATCTGGAGGACGCCATTTTCTCATTAATATGCCATTTTTGACATAATAGCAAACAGGGACCTGGGATATTTCTTTTTCATCTAAAGCCCTTTCAAATAAAGGCGAGATCTCAGAATCACTGTGTTGTTCTTTACAAAGCTGTGACCTTGACATCTGGTCATGACCTTGATCATTTGACGTTGAGGGTGAAAGGTCATTTTCTGACCCCGACCTTGGATTGCTAGGGTCAGTCTGAATATCAGACTGACTAGGGGAAAGAGATGTTGAAATCTCTTTATTAAAGGACTGACCTATCAAAGTGTCAGTTAAATCTATGTCCTGCATCCCATCATATAATTTAGCTTTCTTTGCCATTGCCCTAGTGACAGCACAAGAAGGGTAAAGGTCAGGAATTTCCTGCTCAATGGGATCAGGCGGTTGATCAACACATGGTGTGCTGGTCAAAAGTGGGTTTACCACAACCTTATCTCCTGCCAAATCATTGCCTAACAGCAAATGAATACCTTTAAAATGTAAGGAAGGTCTAATACCTACAGCCACGGCACCTTTAACTAAGTCTGAGGACAAATAGATATTATGGAGCGGTACATTAACAAATCCACACTCTACGCCCTGGATAAGGACACTTGTCCCAGAAGAAGACTTCTCGGAAAATGGCAAGGTATCTGCCAAGATAAGGGATTGAGAAGCTCCGGTATCTCGTAAGATTTTGATAGGGGTAGACTGGGCAGAGTCACTGTTAAGTGACACAAAACCATCTGATAAGAATGGTTCATAAATCTCCATAATAGAATCCTCAGAGACTGACTCTTTACAAGTTCTGGTCAGTATAGGGTTTTCTTCCTGGATACAAGACTGTGGTTTAGCCTTTAAGGAGGTGAGACCTGTCGGTTTAGCACTATCTAGATTTTCTCTTTCTTTCTTTCGTTTCAGTGCCAAACATTCAGAAATAATGTGGCCAGTTTTCTTACAATAATTACAAATTGTCTGGGATAAGGGATTTTGTCCTTTGTTTTCACTAGAAAATTTGGGTTTTGGACTGGAATTGTCAGTTGGATTACTGGGATTGGCTTTATGACCTGACTGAGGGGAATATGGTTTTGACTGAGGGGTAATTTGCTTTGATTGAGGGTTATATGGTTTCCTAGGATATGGCTTGTTGACAAATGAAGCCTTATGAGTCAAAGCATAGTCATCAGCTAAACGTGCTGCTGTTTCCAAGTTTTCAACTTCTCTTTCGTTCAAGAAAGCCTTAACATCAGAATTTATGCACCTTTTGAATTCCTCAACAAGCATGAGCTGCCTTAGCTTTGCATGATCAGAACCTACTTTCTTTGAAGAACACCATCTATCAAATAGTTGCTCTTTTGTTCTAGCAAACTCAACATGAGTCTGGTCATGTTCTTTTCTACAGTCTCTAAATTTCTGCCTGTATGCCTCAGGGACCAGCTCATTAGCCTTGAGGATAAATTCCTTTACTGTATCATAATCTGAGCTTTGCTCAAGAGAAAGCTGAGTGTAAATTTCTCGAGCTTTACCAATTACAACACTTTGCAAAAGCAAGGTCCAGTGCTCCCTTGGCCATTTCAAGTTTTCTGCCACCTTCTCAAAATGTAAGAAATATTTGTCAACCTCTTTTTCTTGAAATGGAGGAACGAGACGAATGTGTTTTGTGACATCAAATACTGTACTAGTAGCCAAAGGCAAAGATTTTGATTTGATTTGTCATTAAGTTCAATTTCCTTCATTCTTAACTGAAATTGCCTTTCTCTTTCTTTTTCTTCAATTTCAAATTTAAATTTTTCTTTTTCAATTTCAAGCCTTTCTTCTCTTTCTAATTTTTCTTTTTCTAACTCAATTTTTTCTCGTTCTAATTCTCTTTGTTTTTCCTTCTCTCGTTCTTCCATTTCTAACTTTTGTTTATGCATTCTTTCTTCCCGTTCTAAAGTTTCCAATCTTATTCTTTCTTCCCTTTCAGCCTTTTCTGCCCTTATTCTTTCTTCATACTCAAATTTTAGTTTTTCCATCTCAATTTGTCTTTTGATTTCTAGTTCCCTCAACTGCAAGTCAGTCTGAGTGACTAGAATCTGAGAAGTAGCCGAGGAATCAAAAATTTCCTCGTCAACAAAAAACTGAATCAAAATGTTCTTAATTTCATGTTTTAACATGGAAGTCTTGATATTTGACAACCCATAATGATCAGCTATGTCTAAGAGGTCACTCTTTTTGGCCTTATCTAACAGCTCCTGAGAAGGCGCAGCAATAAAGTCACTTAGTTTGAATGACATGGTTGCTTTTTGCTGGCTTTAGCTATTTAAACAGCAAACAGTGAAGATACTTTAGAATTTTAAATAAATTTGGTGCACAAGAAATTTCAATCCCGGACTCGAGCCCCCAATTCTGTTACGTGCCAGGCGTAACTAGAAGATTAAGGAAACCAACAAGTTGGTTAGCCAGCAACAAGCTTTGTTTAAAATTTAACAAATCTATTTAGAAGTGATTTAACCAGTAATTACATGTGAAACAATCAAAAGCATATATACAATCAAACAAAAATGAATGTACAATACCTTTCAAGATGTTAATTCCCTTAAAGAATGTCTGAATGTCCCTCAGAATTTTTTAACACAAGTCTGTATCAGTTTCTGATCCCAAGAATTAAAGTTTGTTTCAAAATAGCACTATGTCCCAATCCAGAATCGAATATCACAAAGTAATCCAAGAATAAGTTTAAATTCCAGTAAGATAGATTTTGACTTCTTAATAGTAACAGTACCCAAAGATTGTCCTTATGAAAATTTGTAGCCCTTATATAGCACTGAGGAACATTCAGGATTCTTCCAGCAAATTCTATGATATCATATACTAAAAATAACAAGTTGTTTACCAAAATTTAATCTTCTGGAATATTCTAGAGAGGCCATCATCCTTCCAGAAAATTCCACAATACTCTTTTGACAAAAAAAAGATTTTTCTAGAAGATTCTACATCTTTGGTTCTTCCAGATTTTTCCGGACTTTTCCGTCAAAGAACAATCTGAAATTTCTAGAAAATTCTGAAGTAAACAACCTGTTTATGTCCAATATCTGGGACACTAAAAGTAAATAATTGCTAAAGACAACAAGTAAACATCATATGTATAACATCGTACTTTCCTGGGCATACTCCCTTGGGAAGTTTACCAGTACTGAATGCACATCTTTCAACAAGTAACTGTCATACATAACTCTTTTGCTACTGCTCATATTGTGTTTGCAAATAATGGCCAAAATTCATGTATATAGCTTGTATACAGCAGATGCAAACAAAGTCGGAAACTTAACATTAACTTACAGCCGACGCCTCTTCTAGCCTCGTATTCTCTCTGATGTACAGGGATGCCAGGTTCAGGAAGATGTTGAGATGATTGGGTGCTACCCTCGCTGTGTAACTTTTACCTGTAATTCAATACAATAAAAAAACATGGCATAATCTTTGGTTAATATATACACTCCCGGTAAAAAAATAACAACATATTCCGCGTTTCTCCGCAACCATAGCAAACGCGAAATTTTTATTTCTCGGAGAAACACCGCGAAATAAGCCAGGTAGACGAAATCGTCTGCGCGAAATTTCGCGGTGTTTCTTGGTGAAATTTCTCGGTGTTTCTCCGAGAAAGGTAATTACCTGGATTTATCGATAAAACTCTTTTTCTCGGAGTTTCTCGGAGGAATTTAAAAGACAAATGCATGTTTATAATTTTTGAATAAATCTAAAACAATAAATTAAAAATATAATAAGTATTTGCAAGTATGAAACTTGCAGATGTTACGTATTTGTTTAGATGGCTTATAATCCACATAAATATATTCTTGATTACATTAAAATTTATGATGACCTTTGTCACTTGTGTTGCTTTTCACATCATCCATGATTATTCGATCTTTGAACAGAAGAATGGAAAAGAAAAATCATTTAAAAATCAAGGGCGTCATTAAAAATTCGCGCCTTGAGCATTGTCCTTTCCGACAAAGAATAAAATTACCACACTTCTAGTGACTATGTGGATAATCAGAATCATTTTCATTGAATGAATAAATAAGTTTAATGACATTTGATCAAAGGTATTTAATTATGTACAATAGCAATGATTTAACAGGCGGTTTACTTTAATTATGTCAGGATAAACACAAGTCATCAAAATAACATGAATATACCGGCCGGAGATCGAAATCGCAACTTTTTTTTTTCGAAGCGAACGCACTATCTATACATGTAAAACCATCGCGGCCTGTCTTATTAAATGTTCCGACCTTACTTGTCCGCCAGCATTTCTTGGTTAGCTGTTAACGTAACCGTTATCAAATATTCAGATTATGGTTCCATATAAATCGCAAATAATTTGAGCATTTGTACATGTACATGTACATGTATATATACTCGTATGTTTTAGATCGAGACTACATGTAGTAGGAAAGAATTTGCATCAAAAGTTATTCTCCATGAACAACCACAAAGCCGTTTAAAAATGAACTTATGGGATCGCCTAAATTGATGCCCTTTCACCCGTAATATTGCATGGTATTAACATACATAAATGGTCAACAAAATTTACAGAAATCACTGTTGACTGATTTGGCCAAGTGGTAGAATTTGCAGCATTACCAGGAAGTGTGTTTCGGCATACACAGTCATGTTCTTGTGTCACATTCTCTAACGAACACGAAGCTGACACTGCTCCTTCACATGATAAGGAAGCTGTCTGCCGTAAAGTGAAATAAAAAGTCAAGCAAATAAAAATGCCGACCGTGCAGCCAACACTGTCATATGACTTACTCTCAATTGACGGCTAAATACATCACGTAGATATGAATGTACATGTCAATACATTGTTATTCACGCACATGCATTTGCATCATTAAAATCATTCTTGTTCAAACATTGTACATCAGGAAAACATTTCATGGAAAATGTGTATCCCATCAAACGCAAAACTGGGGTATGCAGGAGTATATCTATTTTTTTATCTTTTGCTCCAAAACATAAGATTGTGGGTACTAGTTTGAACCGCCTCGGTGAGGCGGTTATAACGTGTACCCACAATCTATGTTTTGAGCATGAATAAGAAAAAGCAAACATTTTCTACTGAAAATTTTCATTTTTTTCCTCTTTAAACATCTCTGTATATTGCATGGGCATGCTTTCGTAATTTTAAAGTTACGGTATATGAAATTATTTCTTTAAAACATCATCGACACAAAAGGCAGCAACGCTTTCGGAAGGAGAGATCGAAAACCTCATAAATACATTTACGTGTTTGTTATACCCTGTGCAGAACTGCGGTTTGTATGGAACATTGTAAATGTACGGGGGATGATCCAAAATAACGTAGACTTTTGCTGTAGCCTCTATACAGCTCAATCAAATGGTTATTAAATAACATGAACATAAATCGGAATGTATCTAGAATATTGTGGCAAAATATCAGGCAAAAATAACTACCCGTTAAAAATCTACAGTCAAAACAAAAAGGTCTCTATGGTCTACCCGGCGCACGTCAGCTTTGATTTCGTAACGTCATTGGCGTTTTTATTCATTTTGAATTAAACACCCTCTCAGCGCTTGCGGCCATTTATACAACATGTACCATAGATAAAAGAAATTTTATTTATTGTGCTTTGTACTTCACATATTTTCTGTCAATATCCAAAATTCGAAACAAATTCAACCTTTAAATTCTTCAAAATCGCCTTATCATCAGCCGTCTGCATGCGGTCAGCGCATTACGCATTTACGTCACCAGTAACGCGCGTTATTTTTGTTTCTTTGTCCATCTTTGTTATGCTATTTATCGTCAGAAACACAAGGGGATTATTTTTACACAACTTATTTATTCATTGAATGTTCTTATTTTGTCTACATTTAGTTATTTTCGGTCTTTGTATTGGCGCTTTCAAAAATCATGGCAAGTTTATTAATCGCCTAGATTTAAGCTGTGTCTCGCGACGACGTTTTTAACGTTAAATGCAGGCTGAAAAGCGCACAATTGGTAATAGTATTTCATAAACGCATAACTCAAATTTGTTGAAACTTATGCCTAGCATTATCCAAACACCAAGCTTTTACTGGACTAAGTTTGGCGCGATTCGCATGCCTATTTTACATTTTATCCAGACATGTATGACACAGGACGCGATCGAAAGTTCGCGTGCGCCGCCTATGCGTCACCATGGTTCTAAAATGGCGCAGCGTGTTTGCAATACTTATGAACTGTATAATTGTTTTATCTTATCTTGATATACGAATGTTCTGGTTTACTGCAATATGCATTTTTCTAAAATTTATCTCCATATGTTGAAGCTAGCGCAAAAATTTACGTTATTTTGGATTTCCCCTCGTACATGTATATACAGTCGAGAAAAACAGATGCTTAAAAAAAGAAAAGTGTATAAATTGTTTTCTCGTTATCAGCCTTATTCTTATGTGAAGATTTGGTCATAAATTTGGTATGAAAAAAGTGTTTATGCGAACAGTGCCCCTGATAAACGAGTGATTTAGAGGTATTGACAAAACTTTGTGCTAGTTAAATACTGTGTATCCTTATCATCGAGAATGTTGTAATGCATATTCATATAGGAGTTAGGAGATCGCTGCAGGGTCATCGGGTCAATAAAATTTTACAAAAATAGCTTGCTCCATAAGCTGACAATGTGATGAAATTATGCCATTTCATTCTACATGCACGTTTCCATAGCTTGACATACAACCAGAACCAGAAAACATTTATTTCATTACAATATGAATTCAAGAATGGGCATAATGCCGGTTACCTATTATACTCGTACATGTTTATGGCCTATTGCTTTTATGTTTCCTAGCTCAAACAAATGAAACTACTTGGATAAAGACATAATTGAGATGAAACAAAGTACTTCTTAATTTGTATGTCAAATGCGAGTCGAGTCATGCCTGACCAACCGTAACGGAAACCAGTGAAGAAGATTGTGGAATGTTTGCTCAGTAATTAATGTGCCTTATTAAAACGTGTCAAACTGTTAGAGGTGCCATATACAAAAACACTTATAAATACTGATCAGTTAAAGGTCTAAAACTACTTTAATTATTAAAAATATGGTAAAATCGATTTTCACAATCGTGCACAATATTTCTCCGAGAAACACCGCGAACAGGTAAATCTGGACTCACCTGTTTTCACCGGTAAATACCTGCGGTCGCGGTGAAATTTCTCGGTATTTCTCCGAGAAATCGAACTGAACGAAACGCGAAATATCTTAATGAAAAGAGAAATTTATCGTTCTTTCTCCGAGAAAAATAGCTTAGGGTCCTCCGAGAAAAGAGGAATATGTTGTTGATTTTTTACCGGGACTGTAAAACACGATCTTTCATAATGCCTATTGTACCTTTGAGATCTCTCTAATGTACAGTGAAGCCAGGTTCAGGAATATGTTCAGATGACTGGGTGCTACCCACGCTGTGTAACTTCTACCTGTAACTGACCAGTTATATAAAACTTATAACTTTGCTTTAATATCTTGCTCAATTCATACCATTTTTTTCCAATCAAGCTTGCAAACTCCTCATAAACAAATCAAGACAATACATGCCATTAGCTGCAATGACTGGGTCTCCTTATGAGCTAACAATACATAAAGATGCACAATACAAAATATTCAGGATCTTATCTGAAGCCAAGGAAATTTTTGTAGACAAAAACTAAAATATCAGCATACATTTACATCCTTTACTGTAAATATTTGAGCCGCTGCATAAGAAAACCAACAAAATGCTTAGATGAAAACGAAGGCACAGATCAGCTTCACGGTAACCGTGAAGCTGATCAGCGCCTTTGTTTTCACTACATGGATTGTACAATCCCTCTTGTACTAAAATCCAAAATTTCAAGCTTCTATCTTGCTGCTGTGACTATACAGGCCAGTTTGTGTCTGACCTGGTCAGAAACTCATATTGTTGGTTTTCTCATGCAAAGGCTGAGCCGCTCATTTTTATTTTCTGACAAATTCAGCAAAGTACAACCTACCTGGGACAACAGGTGGGAAGAGATCTTTAGCCATCATGTAGGCTTGCTCAGCTTCTTCCCACATCTTCATATTCTTGTAAGTCCTTCCAACATTCATATGGGCTCCAATATCATCAGGCTGGACACTGAAAAACAGAGCAAAATTATTTTTTTTTACAATTATGTCTGTCAGACCTAACAGGCACAAAGAGTGGGAAGAAATTGTCCCAAATTTTCAATTTCTTGTACTGTTTTCCCCAACATTGGTAGTTCCAATATCATATGGCTGAATGCTAAAAATAGTAAGATTACCATGCTTTCTGTGATCAAACTTACATTAACTACAAATATGGGTCAGTTTCGTAATTTCAAATAATATGCAGTTGCTCATACTACATGTATTTTGATATTTGGGACCATGAGTTCAAGTTTCAATACCAGTCCTGTGTTTTGTTAATGCATATAAATAAAAACAAATATTCACAACATTTAAACCAGTATGTTTTATGATATAAAACATGACAAAGCCTCACCTTGTAGCTTTTTTGAAGTACTCCAGTGCCTTGTCATATTTCTCCTGTTTCTCTAGGGCATGTCCGACGTTGTTCCACAGCTTGGCATTCTTCTGATTCACTGTCAGGGCAGCCCGGAATATGGTGTATTCTGATGTCCTGGAACAAACAATAACAACCATATTTTGTTTGTTCGCGTTAGAGTTTAACCTTCATGAATACATGTAATTGCATGCCATTTATCATTGCTATCAGGAAAACACATCTATGAAAAGTATACCCCTCATGCCCCACTTTTATATCGTAAAACTGGGGTTGGCAGGGGTATACCTATCTTCCTTATTTTCTTTTCCAAACACAGATTGTGGGTACTTGTTAGAACCGCTTCAGCAAGGTGGTTCTAACATGTACCCACAATCATTGTTTGGAGCAAGTATTTGTAAAATATTGTAAAATTTCCACAGAAAGTTTTCAATTTTTACAGTTTTAAAAAATCTCTATATATTGCATGGGCATGTTTTCGTAATGCCAGTGAATGATTTGCCAGTGTTTGGTACACATTTCTTTCACCTTCACTGAAAACACTATTTTGAATCATCCTTTTATTGAAGAAAGAATGATTGTATAATAGCAACAGTGTCTACTGTCATCTCCACCTTAATTGTCCCATTTAGCTGTTAAGGTAAGGATTCAGATAAACAAAAGTGACCTTGACACAACATGTTTACAGTTTACTAAATTGAGTTATCAACAATTTTGTGGCTACAGAAATATGAGCCTGTGCGTGAGAAAACCAACAATCTGCATAGGCGAAAACAAAGACGCAGATCAGCTTCGCGGTAACTGCGAAGCTGATCAGCGCCTTTGTTTTCGCTACACGGATAGTACACTTCCTCTTCTTCTTCAATCCGAAATTTCAAGCTTCTAGCCTGCTTCTGTGACTGTGCAGCCTGGATTGTGTCAGACCTGGTCGGAACCCCAAATTGTTGGTTTTCTCATGCACAGGCTCATATTTTTGTGACCAAATCTTCATGAAAGAAATGTGTGAGATGTGAGGACGTTAAATTGCAGAAATAGAAAAACTTTTATATCATCTAAAAAGTATGTTAATAATGATGCATAAGAAAACACTGTAAATTTAATGAGCTGTTAAACTGATGGTCTCTTCTAACATACCAATCTATATTCCTGAGATAGGTTTTCCCAGCATGTGAAATAACCAGCACACCCATCAGTAACCATAGCAATGTTTTCAATGCCCTGGAAACAGATACGATATGAGTCGCAATGCGAGAAAACCAGTGTTCAGGGTTTCCGACCAGGTCTGACACAAACCAGCTTGTGCAGCTACAGAAGATGGATAAAAGCTTGAAATTTTGGATTTAAGAAGAAGAGGAATTGTACTACCCCTGTAGCGAAATCAAAGGCGCTGATCAGCTGTGCAGTTACTGCACAGCTGATCTGCGCCTTTGTTTTCGCATAGGTAAATATCCGGTTTTCTCATGATGCAGCTCAAATAATCTCACAACTCTCAGAGCAAAAGAAGCTATGCCTCATCTGCTTATATACATGTATAAAAACAGATTTTCAAAAGCAGGAATATCCCAACTTATTGAAGACATACTTCATGATGAAGTAACGCTATTTCTGAAGAAAAAAGACAAATCCTGGTTGAGAACTTCCCATCTTAAAATATGATTATGATTCAATTATACCAAATTCGTTCTAACTAGCGCACAGTGCGCTTAACTTTTCAAAATAAGTAAAAGTTAACCAAAGGATCTTTGACAGTGGTAATGGAAGTCACAATGTATAGCTGCCCTGTATTTCGAAAAAATGTAAAAGTTGGTAAAATGCTTCAACCAGCACACATAAGTTCACTGTCAGTCCATATTTTAGCATATTGGACTTTGGTCCCCATTTCGATACATGTATAGCTTTATTTTTTGGGCTAAAACAGCTATTTTTGTATTGAACATATAGGAAAACAGAAAACTATTTTTTGAACATTGTTCCCCCCAAATTACCAACAAATCCTTTTGCATGGTGATAGGTCATCATAAAATACATATTATATTTGAATGGCTTGTTGGTAATTTGGGGGGAACAATGTTGCCCAGTCAAAAATATAACCCAAAAACTATGTACATGTATATAAAATAGTTATAAGTACTTAATACAGTGAGAATGGTAGAATTTAGGTTCTTTCCTATCAAGTGCAATTAAGCGAGATATACATGTACTAGTTTTGTCATCCGATACGAGAAAATGATTGATTTTTAACCATTTTTCTTTTTTGATTCATTCACAAAATAGAGAAATAACATTTCAAGGAACAAACTTTTGCACCAGTCTATACTACAATACAAGTTCAAACATACACGCCCCCTAATCTTTCAAAGCACATGACTGAATTCAATATGTGGAGAGACGAGTCTTCATTAAAGGAAAAATAACGGTGCATTTGTCCCTCAATGCACTCAGACTATACATTGGAAAGTTGTCAGTATTAAAAATGTGTAATGGATGAGCTCTAAGTACATGTTATTTGATGCCAGCATCATGACATGAAGATTTTGACTATATCAGGCATTTGCTTTATTTAACTTCTTAATCCATGATTTACAAGGATTTAAGGTCTGTGCATCTAATGTCTTGAACACTTATTAGTGGCATCATCTTGGTTTACTCTTGACAGTATGTCTTGACTCATTTAGACTAACAATATTTCACTGAAGTACTTCTTTCTCATTTCATTGATGTGTATTATGAAAGAGATAGCAGGGCGTGTTATAGCGATACAGGTGCATGTATACCAGTTGTATATGTCATAGTTTTAACATTGAAAAATATTTGATCACTGTAGGAAGATTTTAACAACAGAAAGCATTTAGATTTCATATGTATCTAATTTGAATGGTGGCATGCATGCATTCATTCATTCCAGACTTGCAAATAAATTCTTCTGTGTCGTTTCATGTTTATGAAAATCATACAGTAACTGAGGCATCCATGAGAAAATGTGTTTTGCAGATACATGTACCAAGCTCAAAGTACAGATCAGCTGTGTGGTAGTCGCCAGTGGCATGGACATTTTGCTTCCTCTGTGTTTTTAAACCCCGATTTGTGAAGTGTTTTGTCATCTTCTTTGGCTTCATAACTTTGGTTTATGTTCTACCTGTTTGGAAACTAATGACATATTTTCTCATGACTTTGCTCAATACTTGTCATTGTTAGCAATCATATACAGGTAACTCCCAAAATGATTTATGAAAATAATGTCGCTTATTAATCATCAAATATTTTAGATGAATTTTAGGGTGTCTATGACCCTTATCACTGACCTACATTATTAAAAATCACAACAATGGAGGAAGTGAATACAGACATGCAACAAAAATAATTTTTACTCAAATTTTATATTTTCAAATTTTTTACCCCTACCCCTGCTTCCATAGCCATTTCTACAGTATGTGGAGGAATGCTTCATACATTATAGCATTTATCCGTTCTTTAGACATCATACTACCTTTCTCATTGCAAAGTTGTAGTAGAAATTGCTTTAAAACGTAGTTTTGGGCTTTCAAAAACAGGGCATATTCTACAGGAAAGGGTCAATGGTTCTTAGCACACAACAACACTTCAAAATGCTGAAATAACCATGTCAAATCTATCTGTTCAAATTGTTGCAAAGTTGTTTTTCATCATTTACTTTTACGTTTTAATGTGTCAAATATGGTATCAATGTGTAGAATTAGTGCAAAATACCAATATACCATTCAAGCAGTGTGAGCCTATGCATGTGTTCTTTGGGAACAACATTATTTACTTGTTTGTTTGAATTAATGCTTTACGTCCCAGTCAACAGCCAAGGTCATGTCGGGACGTTGCCTCCCTTTTATGGGACTTTTACCCCAAATGAGGATGTCATGACATCCAACAAGTGCTTGAAATATCCATCCAACCAAGCCAAAAAGGCTTATAGGTTTGGAGGGTTTGACTTAAAACCACTTTTCCTTGGCAAGCTGAGACCTGAGCAGATAACCAGTAATCAGATGGTCAGGCAGTAGCGAAGAAGCTTTGCCTGGAGACACAAGCAGCCCATCTATTTCTTTAGGCCCCAATGGGCAGGGGCCCGGGAACGACATTAGATGTGCGCTTATTGGAGCATGTGCACTAATTAGAACGAATAAAGTAATTCAAATAACTCACTACCAAAACAATCTAATCTAAACTTTAGAAATACCTTTTATTCTGCAGCAGCATATCAAAGCCCAGAGCTACCAACATACAGAAGCCCATACTGGGTGTGTATAAGATTCTCTCTGCTACTACAAACCCAACTGGGAAAAACAGGTTGGAGGCCGGGATAAAAGGCAGGACTAGTAATGAAAGGCACTGAAAACGATATGTTTTACATTCACCGTAATAAGAGCTTTTAACATGCGCTACATCATGAGAAACCAAATTTTCGCCTATGCGAAAACAAAGGCACAGATCAGCTGTGCAGTTTCTGCACAGCTGATCAGCGCCTTTGTTTTCGTTTCTCAGATAGAACAATCCCTCTTCTTCTTATATCTGAAATTTTAAGATTCTGGACTTCTTCCGAGACTGTACAGTTCGAATAGTGTAGGACCTTGTCAGCACGCCAAAAGACCCGTTTTCTCATGTCGTACTTCAAATGATTTCACCGTTTCTGAGTGGATCATGTCATGTAATAAATATGATTAATCTACATCTGTATTTACTTTGCAGGAAAAAGCAACTTCATTTGACGATGTGGGTTGCAAAAATGTAAATATTGTGAAAAATATGTCCACCTTGAAGATGATAGAATCCCAATTTATAGATATTTTGATAAATAGAATCTTACACTTACAAGACTTGTTTAACAAATTTCATATGAAACAATCACCAATATAAGAGCCTCTTTGTATGAATTCTTCTTAAATTTTATAAACATGATCAAAACCAATATTACCATTATCAAGGCTCTATTCAACCTCCCTTGCTTGCATAGTGCGAAGTATACAACTTTTCCAAATAACACATAAAATCCCAGTGTAACAAGGTTCCTATAATCCACAATAGACTTAATGACAGGTATTGTTCCCATTGTCCAATCACAGCACAGATCAGCAGGAAATAGGAGGAGCCAGAAGTTGATTGGCAGGAGATAGTTATAGGTCATCTGACGGGCAGGGGTGTCAGAGACAGATGCTGGGTTGTCAAACCTGTCAGAGAAATTAATAAAGAAAATCATTCAAAATAAAACTCAGAAATATACAAAGTGAAGGTGCTAGACATTTTTTTGCAATACATGATCACAGTTAAAGCCAGATGTACGTAATTGACCTCACGGTAGAATTTTTTTATTTTTTGCATGTGAGTGTATTTTGATGTCCTACATACGAAAATGAAAAGAAACCGATACCGTTCCGAGCTTGTTTTCGAGATATCGGCCTTCAAAATAGCCAAATTTGAGAGCGAAAATACATTGACGTCAACGTAAAATGCGATTTTTAGACCCCCTTTTTGTTAATTTTCTTGATATACTTAAAAAAAAACACGGTAGGATTTTCTAAAAAACTGATATGTATTAGAGAAACTCCTGAACTACATGTAGATAACGAGAAAGTCCTTAGTTACCGGATTAGTTTTCCTGCTATAGGCGTGCGAAGAGAGGTAGTCGTTGCTGAATTCAGTACATTATACGCGCGACGTCGATTTTGCGCCAAAATTTCCGACACTGTTTAGTATTCAATATTGCTAACTGTTGCGGAAATGTTGTTTTCTTCGGGATAACATGTCCACAATCTATATTTTGAGCAAAAATAATAAATAATATCAAACTTTTTACATTTCTGGAGTCCTCTGCATAATTGTATGGATATAGTTTCGTATTCCGAACGTAAACTGACACTAGAAATGACGTTTCGAGCGAAAACTGACGTTACGAATGCGACGTATAAATGACGTTTCGACCCTTAGATACGCACGTTCCTTTGAGCGCCTTCAATTACGTACATCTGTCTTTAAGTCTAACAGACATTAAGAATGGCAAAATGGAAAATCCCTGACTACTCTGAGAACTTTTCTGTCTAACTTGAAACTGAATCATATATGGTCACAAAATTAAAGAAATGGGTGATTTATACAACAGCAGGATTATAATGTGCTGATTATAGCATACATAAAACTGTGCAACTCATAAGTGATATGCCATGTATGATTAGTAAGTGCAATTTCAATCAAGGAAGAAGAACAAATACTTCTTACTTTGTGAAGACAGGCAGCTGTGCTCCCATCACTTTTATCCTAGCAATGAGGAGAAACAGGGTGCTCCCTACCAACACAGCTGATCTAATGATGGATCCCATCAACCAACATGGTATAGCCGGTTTTCCTTTCAAAATGGACATCAAAATCTCCCACAATTGACTGAATGGAGCCTGTAGAAATTATAATGTACTCATTGGAAATGTTTGTGAGAGCTTAATTTTCGCCAATATTCACTAATTCTTTGCCTCGAAAATTAGAAGATTCTTGCTATTATGAGAAAAAGTGCCTTGAGAGACACGTATACCCCCGGCTGGTAGTTCCCTCCAATGCCCCAACCCATTAGCCCACTGCCCCCAATCCAGACGCTCACTGACAGTGACACATTGAACCTCAATTCCCCGACGAAAGAGGGGGCCCTCAACAAGTACATCTTACAAATTTGTATTTGCAAAAAGCACTGTCTAAATCCATGGGGAATGGGGGCAGGGGAGTATACATGTAGTAGAATGACAGATCTATTTTAGAGCAGTATACAGAGCTGACTTGTATACTCAATCTAGGACTTGATCGCAGACATTGAGGGTCAGGTCCTTTGTCCCAGATGTAAAGTAGAATGTCATTCTTCAATAATATTAAAAAAATCAAATAAAAAAAAATATACAATGTTCTAGATTTTGACCTCTAGCCCCACCCTGGGCACAGACCCTTGAGCCTAATGTCATTAGGAACAAGGCAAACCTTATAGAGTACCTATGGTGCAAGTACAAATCATTTCTAAACATGTTGGTAAAGAAAAGTACAGAAAATATAATTTTTAAAGAAGTTCTAGATTTTGACCTCTAGCCCCACCCCCCGCACATGGACCCTAGTGTCTGAACCTTACATGGTACCTATAGTCTAAGTATGAATGCTTTCTGACAAGACTTTGTGGATGTCAAAAAAATAGACTTACAGAAAATTTATCATGGTATTTATCATATCATAAAGAAGTCCTAGATTTTGACCTCTAGCCCCACCCCTGGAGATGGTACCGAGCATGGAATATGAAAGCAATCCCTATATGGTATCTATGAACTAAATGAGAATACATCCCTATGATTGTTTGTTAAGATATATGGACTTAGAGAAGAAACATTAAAATTGTAAACAGCATATTTTAAAGGTGACCTAGATTTTGACCTCCAGCCCTACCCCCGGGCATGGGCCCTGGGGTCCGAACTCATGGAAACAAAACAAACCCTATAGGGTACCTATGGTCCAAATATGAATGGTTTCTGACTATTGGTTCATGAGATATACATCTCTAGAGAAACTTTAACCAAAACTTTGACGTAAATTCCACGAACGTTCCGGAATTACAAACGAAGAAACGAACAAACAAACGAACAAACAAACGAACAAACAAACAAACAAACAAACAAACAAACTAACAAACTAACTATACTAACACTATACTAACTAACTAACTAACTAACTGATGATAGTTCGTCTCTCACTAATGAGAAAGACCATCATTATTTCTTGAATAGTGCTGATGTGTGTTGGTGAGTTCTTTGATGGCTGACTAGGCCAATTCTGGCTCTAAACTGTCGGTTGCAAGTAGAGCAAGTCAATGTCATAGAGTCTGCTGGTGGCACATTTGTTTTGGCTTTGCGCTCTCTTCGCTTTCTTTCAGTTTCACAGATTCTCTTCTTTTCATAGAGAGCTGCTCCTTTGTTGATGAGACCTCGCCACTTTGATCGCTCCTGTGCAGTCTGTTCCCAGGACCCCATTGGTATTTCGAAATCCTTCAGAGAGGCTTTGAGGGTGTCTTTGTAGCGTTTCTTCTGGCCACCTTGAGAGCGCTTTCCCTCCTGTAGTTCTCCATAGAAAACTTTCTTTGGAAGTCGCGCATCAGGCATTCTTATAACATGGCCAGTCCATCTTAGCTGTGCTAGCTTTAAGACTGTATGCATGCTTTGCATCCCTGCTTTCCTCAGGACCTCTGTGTCTGGAATCTTGTCCTGCCACTTGATTTTTAACAACTTTCTCAAACAGCTTAAGTGGAAATGGTTAAGTCTCTTTGCATGGCGTTGGTATACTGTCCAGGTCTCACATGCATACAAGAGGGTTGGCAGTACCACAGCCTTGTAGACTTTCAGCTTGGTGTCAAGCTTGATTCCATTTCGCTCCCAGACATTTGCACGGAGTCTTCCAAATGCCACACTAGCTTTTGCAATTCTGGCAGTGATCTCATCATCAATATGCACTGCTCTGGAGAGAGTGCTTCCCAGGTAGGTGAACTTGTCAACAACTTTCAGTTTTTGCCCATTCACAGTGATGGTTGGTTCATTATATGGTTTTCCGGGGGCTGGTTGGTGTACAACCTCTGTCTTTTTTGTGCTGATTGTGAGATCATAGTTATCACATGACTGTGAGACTTGATCCATGGCTCTTTGCATTTTTGCCTCTGTGTTGGCATTCTTATCCATATCATCTGCATAGAGGAGCTCATCTAGCACATCAGTCTGGACCTTAGTTTTGGCTTGCAACCTTCTGAGGTTGAATATGTTGCCATCAAAACGGTACCTGATTGGAAAACCAGTGTCACTGTCCTGAAAAGCATCCATAAGCATGGCAGAAAACATCATGCTGAACAGTGTTGGTGCCAGAACACAGCCTTGTTTGACCCCATTTGTTACTTCAAATGGTTCAGAGAACTCTCCATCATTCTGCACACGTGCCTGCATGCCATCATGAAACTGCCGCACCATAGCTATGAATCTGGGTGGACAGCCAAACTTGGCCATGATTTTCCAGAGTCCATCACGACTAACAGTGTCAAAAGCTTTGGTGAGGTCAACAAACGTCATGTATAGATCTACATTCTGTTCTTGGCATTTCTCCTGAAGCAGTCTTGCTGTGAAGATCATGTCTATTGTCCCTCTGTCTTTTCTGAATCCACATTGACTTTCAGGGATAAGTCCCGTCTGATCAAGATGAGCATTCAGACGATTCAACAGAATTTTTGCAAGTATCTTCCCAGCAATTGATAGGAGGGAGATGCCTCTGTGATTGTCACAGACTTGAGGATTTCCTTTCCGCTTGTATAGGTGGATTATGGATGCATCCTTAAATTCTTGTGGGATAGCCTCCTTCCTCCACATACAGTGAAACAACTCTGTCAGTTTCTCTGCCATGGGTAGCCCCCCAGCCTTGTAAACTTCGGCAGGAATTGCATCTGCACCTGGGGCTTTGCCAGATGATAGTTGTTGAACTGCTTTTCTTGTTTCCGTAACGGTAGGAAATTCATCTAACAGAACATTGCACTCTATCTGTGGAAGTCTGTTGATTGCATCCTGATTGATGCTTGATGGTCGATTAAGCACACTATTGAAGTGTTCTGCCCACCTTTCCAAGATAGCTTCTTTATCTGTGAGAAGAGTGTTTCCATCTGCACTGAGCAATGTGGTGGCTCCAGAACTCTTTGGACCATAAATGGTTTTCAGTGCATCATGAAATTTCTTCATGTCCTTTCTATCCGCAAAAGACTGAATTTCTTCTGTTTTCTTCCTCAGCCAGGAATCTTACATGTCCCTAAGCTTGGTCTGGACTGTCTTACAAATGTTGCTGTAGGCTGCTTTCTTTGATACTGAGCTAGTATCATCTTGATGTGCCTTGAGCAAACGGTGCTTTTCTTCAAGAAGCCTCTGAATTTCATCATCATTCTCATCAAACCAGTCTTGATGTTTGCGAGATGGATGGCCTAAGGTGCTTGCAGCTGAAGAAAGAACTGTTTTATGGAAAACTGTCCAGTTTTCTTCGGGGTCCTCTGAACTGAGATTCATTGCATCCAGTTGGTTGCAAATGTCTGTTAAGAAATCTTGTCTCATGCTGTCTTTATTCAGCTTTGAGACATCCAGTCTCTTAGGAGCTTTCTTGCCTTGAGGTCGCCTCGCAGGTTGAGTTTGCTGACAACCAGTCTATGATCTGTCCAGCAGTCTGCACCACACATAGTCTTTGTCACTTTAACATCCTGCCTGTCTGTTCTCCGCACTATGACATAGTCTATGAGATGCCAGTGTTTGGAACGGGGATGCATCCAGGATGCTTTGTTCCTATTAGGTAGACGGAAGACTGTGTTGGTGATTAGAAGATCATGTTCAGCACACTTCCTGAGAAGCAAGAGACCATTGCTGTTGCACTTTCCAACCCCTTCTGGACCTATAACTCCTTCCCAGGTCTGGTGGTCTGTACCCACTCTGGCATTAAAGTCGCCAAGAAGGATAAGCTTGTCTGTGCGGGGTGTTGCAGAAATAACATTGTCTAGGTCATCATAGAACTTGTCCTTGACCTCATCTGGATTGGTCATTGTGGGTGCATAAGCACTGACAATAGTTGCATGTTTATTGCCTGACAGAGGAAGTCTCAATGTCATTAGACGGTCATTAATGCCTTTTGGCAATCCTGACAGCTTACCAACAAGTTCTGTTTTGATGGCAAAGCCAACTCCTGCTTCACGCCTCTCTTCACTTTTGCGTCCACTCCAGAAGAAGGTGTATCCAGCACCAACTTCTTTGATCTCCCCAACATCTGCGAACCGAGTCTCACTCAATGCAGCTATCTGTATATCATACCTCCCAAGTTGAGAAATAAGATGGGCCAGAACGTGAGAAAATGTACCTTCGGACATTTTTTTGAGTTTAAGAAAGACAAAGTTAGTTTGAATGTATGATGTTTCTAGAGTCTGTTAGTCTTTATTTGACCAGATTATTTCAGTTATTTTGTGAGTTATGACCAATTTACTACATGGACCCTACAGACGTCATTGTCCTGAAAAATGACGTCAAAGTTGCGTAATGAATTTCTGCATGTTAGTAGAGCTTACAAAACTCGATGCATTTGCTTAAAACTGTTTAGGCACTAGTCGGAACCTATTGTTAAGATATAAGCATAACATCCCTACAGACAATTTGCCATAATTATTTTGTCTATTTTTATGATGATGCGGTTGCTATGGTTACCGTTTCACGATAGAATAAGTAAAGTTATGTGTATTATGGGCTAAAACAAGGGCAGATAACTCAAAATATTGAAAAATAATACGTTTTTAAACTCATTCATTTGGCAGCCCAGTGTTCAAAGATTTCAAATACAGTGTTATTTCTAAAACGTATATTACATCATTTTCCCGCTTTTTGCTGCTTTCTACTAGTAATGCCAGAATGTCCGAAGGTACATTTTGTCGCGTTGAGGTTCAGATGACATGCGCTATGAAATTGGATTATAGTGAGGAAGAGGTGCGCAACGTCAACCTCACTCTCTAGTCCTCGCCCAGCTGCGCCCAGAGGCAAGACACAGGTCAAGACGTCTGGAGTTGGGTTTGGATGCAGTGGATGACCGTAACATCTTTAGTGCCTTGTCACGCTCTGCATGTTCCACAACATGTTGCTGTATCGCTTTCTGAACCGTTGAATCAGATGATTTCTTCCGCTCCATCTACCGAAACAGTCTTTGCATATCTGGACTAGGCATATCCAGACACACAGGTTTGATTTTGGAGTTTCCTTCTCCTAGATGAATTGCTGGCCACAGCTGAAGAGCTCCATCTACCCTTTCTTAGGTTTTGTTTAGAGACCTGTAAACTCCTAGGAGGGCTGTCAACCAAGACTAATGAGTTCCCCCTGCCCAGCTAGATTTTGTGTAGAGAACTAGCTTAACTCCTAGATGAGTTGCCTTCCAAGGCTAACGAGCCCCATCTGCACCGCATGACAACAGGTAGTACTGATTACATGTTACAGTAGCAGTTAAACTGACCTGACAACTAACTAACTAACTAACTAACTAACTAACTAACTAACTAACTAACTAACTAATTAACTAACACCCGTACAGACGAACGGAAAAACGAAAGCTAGATACCCGTCGGCATAAATGCCGGGGGTATAATAAAGAATCTCTATAAGCCATAGGAGTATATAAACACTCGTTTGCAAATTCAAGAATAATTCTGCAATAGGAGATTTACAAAATAGTCACATGAAAATTTTCAAATTTTTTCAGTACATAAATCCAGTAGTGTACTCAGAGCCACCTCCTGTCTGAGAGCAAATTACTATAGGGATCAACCATGGTTTTCAGTGTTCAAACATTCGATGGATCACGAGGAAGGTGTTTGAACACAAGGCCGCAGGCCGCGTGTTCAAACACCTTCCGAGTGATCCAGCGAATGTTTGAACACTGAAACAAACCATGGCTGATCGCTATTCTTGCATTTTCACTCTAATCCACTTAAAATCGCTTGAAAATAACATTAACAACGTAAAAATGCACCAAAAACCACGGAGCTTCTTCAACGTCGGCCATTTTGTTTCTATGAAATATATGACGTCACGTCACTTTGACCAATGACGTCGGCCAAAACCCATGTTTAAACGGGGCACGTGAATTTCATGATTTGAACATGGGTTTTGCGGTTTGAACACGGCTTTCGA
This sequence comes from Rugalucina vietnamica, assembly GCA_964017185.1. Classification (NCBI taxonomy): domain Eukaryota; kingdom Metazoa; phylum Mollusca; class Bivalvia; order Lucinida; family Lucinidae; genus Rugalucina; species Rugalucina vietnamica. The sequence continues at coordinate 47,810,765 of OZ024874.1, forward strand.
CCAATCAAAAATGGCTTCAAACAGCTATGTGCATAGATATCTATGCAAGAATTCATTTTCAAACAGTAAATTTGAAAAAACTGAAATGAAATTAAGCAGACAAACCCCCTTTTGTCAATTTGAACATCCTCTATAGAACTGAATTCCCTCCTGAAATGGGTTTCAAATATTTTTCTTGCATTTATTTCAAACTTGACATTAGTTATTTTTCATTGACATTACTATGAATGAACTGGTGTACCATGCAAGACTACTGAACATTCACTGTACTCATAATGTCCAAAATGGCCTGTTAATTGTACAGCCGATATATCTCATTGTTTCTGCATATCTAAAATGTCATTTTCTCATGATGAAGCTCATTTGGTGCTCACCCTTTGTGCCACAAAGACCTCATAGACCACACAGACACCAATGACAGTTATTCCCTGCTCTTTACACAACATAGCTATAGTTACAAGAAATATGGTCGCTAGCAAAGGAGGCCAAACTGAAAGAGAAAGCGATATAGTTTATTTTAATTTCATGATTGTTTGTTTGTATAGATACTTAATGTCCAAGTCAACAGTTAAGGTCATGCTGTGACCGCCACTTATCCTATCCAACTGTTGTTCCTGGCCAAGTCTCAATGAACTAACTTTACATTTAATTGAAAACTGCTCTTTGTGAATCAGCTTAGTTTAGCTTATAGTTTATTTTCGCATTTTGGAATAAGGTGCTCTGCCAACAGAAAGATTGTTAACTATTTTTTTATTATTTTTCATTTTCTTTGGGAGAAGACAACTTGATGGTTGTTAAACCGACCTCTTTGTAATCCTTGAAATACCATCTTTGAATAAAAAAATATCCCACTTTTTCACAGTTTATAAGCAAGTTTTTAAAAAAAAAATTATAGCTCGACATAGAACGGCTTGCTTATCAAATGTCACTTGTCATGTTGATCAGCAAATCTTTTACCTAAAAATCATTAACTTAAACCTTTAACTGTTAAATAATAAATTGCACAGGCATACTAACCAAATGTGTTTCTGAGATTGGATTTATTCCTACCTGTTTTCTGTCTGTATCCTGTACATTTGGAATACATCATTAAAGAACCCAGGAAAAATATAGAAGATAAGGATTCAGCTCTCCCTACCACTCCTGTTACCTAGAAGTAAAATGATGTAAAATGAATAAGCCATAAAACAGGCAACATTTGAGCCGCCTCGTGGGAAAACCAACAATGTGGTTTCCAAACAGGTCTATCACAAACGTACTTGTACAAGCACAGATAAGAGCTACAAGCTTGAAATTTCGGATTTAAGAAGGAGAGGAATCGTAGTATCCGAGTAGCGAAAACAAAGGCGCTGATCAGCTTCCCAGTTACTGCGAAGCTGATCTGCTCCTTTGTTTTCGCATATGCAGATTGTTGGCTTTCTCATGAGGTGGCTCATTTTTCTGCATAGACAGTCTGGCATAAACACATGTATTTGGCGACACTAAGCAGCTAACAAGTAATCAAAATATCTGTTATCATTTTAAGTTGTATCTACTATCTATGTGTATAATTATCATGAGAAAACCATGATTTTTTATAAATTATGTGAGAACAAAGATGCAGATTAATGATACACAAGGGCTTCTTCTGTAATAAGAAATCTTAAGCTTCTAGACTTCTTCTGAAACTGTACAAAATGGTTTGTGTCCGACCTGTTTGGAAATCCTAGTGACAGGTTTGGGTCCATCCCTGGTGTAAGAATATCACGAAAAGGCTTTACGGAATTAACTGCAGAAGTTGTTCCCCTTTACAATTAAATAAACAATATGCAAATTACATTTATTCCCTGTTTATTATTTCATAATTATAAGTCTGAGAAATCTGGAGGGTGGTTGGCTATGGTCGGAGGTGGTGGATATATATATAAATTCTTACATGAGGGAGTTACCCAGGTTTGTCATAATAAATCCTGCTAGATGAGAGTTTTGATTCATTTTGTATACAGTACGAGTTGTATCATAGAATTTGTTGAGTTTACAGAATACTTACAGCTTCAGTGTGTATAGGATGTACAGCAAACAGCAGTGCAGCTATAAAGGAAGGTAACTCTGACAGGAACATACAGCAGGTTCTGAAACAGATCAATAGACAATATTTTTTGTTACATTACCCATTTAGCAGCAAAGGTCAAATGGAGAATTGACCTTGTTGATTTGTTTGGATATTTCAATTGTACTGTCTTCCTTATTAATATCAGACAATACAACAGTTTAAATCAGTGTGGTTTAATAAACCAGTCAATACTTTTTCAGTATCCATGAGAAGTTTTAAAACCAGAGGACCAATGGTCCTATAAACGCTCACCTGAGATATGGGATATGTGCTTTAAGTTTAAGTTGACCTTGCCATAAAATGGGTCAAGGTCATCCCAGGGTCATGATTTATATATACTTTATAAAGCTCTATTGCCTGATGCTTCATGCCAAGTTTCAAATTCATAGGCCTTCTGGTTCTGGAGAAAAAGATTTTAAAGGTTTTTGCTATTTATAGCCATGGCAGCCATCTTGGTCATGTGACCATGACCTTTTATATAAATTTTCATTCACTCTTCCTAACAATGCTCCACTTAAAGTTTGGCTTTTATTGGTATAGCGGTTTCAGAGAAGAAGAGGTTTGAATATTATGGTCATATACATGTATATAGCCCCAGGGCAGGGGCAGACAAACATAAACATAAATTTTCTGTCCATTTGCATACTCCCAGCAAGTTTCCCCCATTTAATTCCATTTTACTATTTTTTCCCATTCGAATGCAATAGTGACCTAAGTTGACCTTGACGTAAAATAAGTCAAGGTCATCCCTGCAGGGTCATGATTTATACAAACTTTGTAGAGCTCCATTGCCTGCTGCTTCATGCCAAGTTTCAAAATCATAGGCCTTCTGGTTCTGGATAAGAAGATTTTCAAAGGTTTTTGCTATTTATAGCCATGGCGGCCATCTTGGTCATGTGACCTTGACAATTTATATAAACTTTCATTCCCTCTTTCTAAGGATGCTCCACATAAAGTTTGGCTTTGATTGGCCATGCGGTTTCAGAGAAGAAGAGGTTTGAATATTATGGTCATGTACATGTATATAGCCCCGAGGCAGGGGCAGACAACCCCCTGGGCCCAAAATATTTTCATAAACATAAATTCTCTGTCCATTTGCTCATTCCTAGCAAGTTTTCTGCCATTAAATGAAATTTTACTATTTTTTCCCATTCAAATGCATGTGTGACCTAAGTTGACCTTGCCATAAAAAAGGTCAAGGTCACCCCATGGTCATGACTTAAATAAACTTTGTAGAGCTCCATTGCCTGATATGATGCTTCACACCAACTTTCAAAATCATTGGCCTTCTGGTTCTGGAGAAGAAGATTTTTAAAGGTTTTTTTTTCTATTTATAGCTATGGAGGCCATCTTGGTCATGTGACCTTGACCATTTATATAAACTTTCTTTCCCCCTTCCCAAGGATGCTCCATATGAAGTTTGGCTTTGATTGGCCAAGCGGTTTCAGGAGAGAAGATGTTTCATTATTATGGAAATATACATGTATCAGGGTTAGACACTTACTTTTTAGATTAAAGAGTCCATGGGACTCCTAACTTCAGAAATCAAGGAGTCCAAACACAAATTTAGGAGTCCAAACTTGAACCAAGAGAAAACGTTAAAAGCTTATTTTAACAATTCATCATGTAAATGCATATGTGGTAGAAAAATATACAAACAAAACTTGGAGTGTTTTGAAAGCTATATTAACTTGTTTAGTTACGTTTAGAATCTACAAAAATCTACATAATAATTTAGGAGCCTCAGACTCCCGTACTCCCTTTAGTGTCGAACCCTGTGTATATAGCCCCGGGGCAGGGGCGACAACCCCCTAGGGGCTAAAATTTTCCATTTACATTAATCTTCTGTCCATTTGCCTATTACAAGTAAGTTTTACCCATTAAATAGCAATTTACCATTTTTTCCCATTCAAATGCATTGGCGATCTAAGTTGACCTTGCCATAAAATAGGTCAAGGTCATCCTAGGGTCATGATATATATAAACTATGATGTGCCCGCGTCCCTGATGCTACATACCATTTTCGTTTGGCTTTGATTGGCCAAGCCATTTCAGAGGAGAAGATCTTTGAAATTGTGAACGACGGACGACGACGGATGACGGAGCATGGGTATACTATAAGCTCACCTACAAGGGTTCAAACCCTGGACTTCTATATTTGGAGTCTGATACTCTTACCACCAGACCACTGCGTTCCCCCTAAGTTGGCCTAAACCACCCTGGAAAATGTTTCACTGGTGATTTACTTACTTCATAAACATAACACAAACGACGGCATGTAGGACAACATTTCCAAGATGATAGGACATAGGCTCTAGCTCATTCCACCAGTAGTTCAGTCGGAATGTCAGGACACATAGAGGCCGGTAGGACTTGTGACTCTTCTCCTGTTAGAAAAAAAACATCAAATGTGATAATACTGAACAGCAAAGTCCAAGATCAGCATGAGAATATGAGCAGACTCCAAAATTCTTTCAGTGATACAGTAAGTGCATTTGTAAGTTTATGTTCAAATTTTTCATATATTATATGTGTATATATTAAATGTCTATCGGGTATACAGACTGTGGCTTACAAAACAGTTATTCACGAGTATACATTAAATCATATACAGGTATAATGATAATTAATTTATAATCTATTGCTCATATTCAAAGTCTGCCAAGTGACTGTTTATTGTGTTCTCTTCTCTAATATCTACAATTCTAAAGAACCAATCTTCTGAGCATAGCTTAACAGCAGTTCCTACCATTCTCATCGGTGTCCCCCAGAAATCATTCCAAAACAAGTTAATGATAGGTGTTCTAGGACGTAGATCTTTATTGTCAATGATAGCCGAGACATCGTCAAAACAGAACCCACAGTCTAGGGCCTTTAGATAGCAAACTGCCACTGTTACACATAGAATGGCAGAGTAGATGTGGAAGGAATGTTTGCCCAATTCTCCAGCCATACTTAATCTGAAACTATGAGGAAAATACAACATTAAATATGGTTATTTTGTTTGTCAGGGCTTTTTCTCTATTCAAAACTGGGTCCAGTTTCCGGTACCAAATTTTTTCCCAACTGGCTGAAAAAATTCCCAATTGACCTGGAACATTCCCAATTAGCACAAAAATCCCAATTTAAAAGGTAAACTTTCTCAATTTTGCTAAAAATTGCACTACTATTTTTTTTCCCCAAAATGGTCGTATTTTTTCCCAAAGTCACACAATTTTTTCCCAATTTCATCGGTACCAAAAAATTCCCAAAAAGATCAGAAAAAGCCCTGTTTGTATAACAGTGCTCCAGCTAGGATTTGAAAAGGGCAGGGCGGACTTATGCTGAAAAGGGCACTTTCAGCGCGCGGCAATTAGCAAAAAGGGCACTTTTAGACCAGGGCACTTCTTTGAAATAGCTTGAATTCCAAAAGCTTATAATCACTTTATTAGTTGTACTATAAATTATAAATAACTAATCCAAATATTCTTTACCAGGAAAATACTTTTTTCTCTTCTTTCTTTCTGTGTGCTGCAGGGTGTACCTTTTCTTGACTATTGTACTTTTGAAGGGAAATTTACTAAAACCTTATGGCAGTCTTTATCTTAAACTGTCTGATAATGATCCTAACCTTTCAAGAAGCCAGTTTAGCTGTTGTTTAGCTGTTACAATTTTAGTTGTTTCTTTGTTTCTTTTCATAAATGATTTCTCTAGTTAAACCTGATATATCTTATTCACACTTCACTGAAAGTGGTGTCACCTGAGGCAATTATAATCAAAGATGTGTCAAAATTATTTTGAGTAATTATTGATAACAAACAAAGGATTAACGAAGCCAACTATGCAGTAATCACACTGCAACTAGAGCTGCACTTTTGGATACTCCAGCCTCAAACTTTTTGTCCAATTTTTATGATCTTTTTACCAAAATAAAGGGCAGGGTGCAAACTGCATGAAAAAGGGCACAAAAGGGTGCTGGAAAAGGGCAACAGGGCGTTGCGCCCTGCTAAATGATTCTAGCTGAAGCACTGTATAATATATACCAATGTTTTAGTCGCATTTAAATGTTTGTTCTGAATCTGAATAGTTTACTGGTGACACACCAAATGACATTATTTCACCAGGGGGCTCGGATGGGGGGAGGGGGGGGGGGGGGGGGAGGAAATTAGTCCCTTGAACGCACGAGTGAAGCAAGTTTATACAATGTAAAATTATTTCAGGGCCATATTTACGTATGGATGACTAACTAATTTGAACTTGTACTTGTTTACTTTTGTTGTTGATATTAATGTTGCTTTTGTATGCCACTTTTGTAAAGAAAAAAAAAAGAAAAAAATAATAATAATAATTAACACTGCATATATATATATATATTTTTTTTTTTTTTGATTCAGTTTTACATCCCTTTCAAGCTTTTTCACTCATATCGAGACGAATCAATCGGTAGGTGGGGCGAAAACCGGAGTACCCGGGGAAAAAACACCTGACACACCCGCAAGCAGAACTTGGCTTGTCCCACATGTGACTCGCGCCTCGCTCGGGTGAGATGATTGAATGATTAAGAGCACTGAAGTCAGCGACCTTAACCACTCGGCCACGGGGGCCGCCTAACACTGCATATAGAGTTAATTTTCTACCATATTTATTGCACCCTCTAAGTGTTCACGATACGCTGAGATGCAAAAAAAGATACGTGGAGATGCACAAAGTGCAGGGTGTAAAAATTGCAATAAGCAATTTATTATATGGTTCGTCGGTGCGTAAGGATGATAGCTTGTGGAATCGTACACATGGACGAACCATACAATAAGTCTTACATAACTTGAATATTATTATATGCATATATTAATTCAAACCATAACCATATATAAACATATAAAAAACAACACAATTGAATTTCCTGTTGTGAAGACAACCAGGGTTTTCCCTGACGCAGGATATTCTCACATTATCAGTAAACCGGTTTAATTAGTCGCGAAAACTAATTACATTATACTGCAATCATTAATTACACGTCGCATTGACACTGAAAATATTATCTGATGCTGAACTATCGTACTTCGTGGCAAAAGCTTGCGCTTTAATGAAACATTCAGTCGTCATATCAATATATAAATAAAAAAAATACCCAGATATTTTTCCAGACAAGTTCTGGCGATCGCGGTTGTTCAGACGCTTACAAAAGTTTTTGGCTGAGGCTATCCGCACGACGGTCGTGCCGATAAGCGGCGTTATCCGCACGACGGTCGTGCCGATAAGCGGCGTTATCGGCCCGACCGTCGTGCGGATAGCCAATGCTACAGGTATTGGCTATCGGCACGACGGGAGTATAAGATTTTCTAACACGTTTGCGTACGCATTAAACTATTAATTTGTCATTAAATAAAAAATTATGTGTTTAGCTATTGAAATACATTCGAAAACAAATTAACATTTTTGTTAATTACGAATAAGAAAAACTACTTTGATTTGATTAATCTAGCTGATGTAAACTGAATCTCAGCAGATTTCTAACAGAGGAGAAAAATAAATCCGATGCATTTTTTTAATTGTGTTACTGAAATGTTTCCATACTCTATTGTTAAAATCAAAGGCTGTTTATCCTTTTGGATTATACCACATTCTTTTATTATTTAGGTTACGATAATTACTTTCTCATTAATGCATACGCATGACTGATTTTACAGGTAAATTTACAGGTAAGCCAATTTCAGCAAAATAACAATTTTGTTAAGTAAAAAAGTAAAAAAGTCCTGCATGTGTAGTATTCTGTGTCAGTTTTGAAGCCAATGTGTAATATAAATCAACTTGAAATGTATTCATTTCTAAACATTTTTAACATTTGGATGTCGATTTCCCTGTCGTGCGGATAATGCCGCTTATCCGCACGACGGTCGTGCCGATAAGCGGCGTTATCGGCACGACCGTCGTGCGGATAGCCAGTGTCAAAGTTTTTAGTGGTGATAAAATCCGGACCCCCTCAACTTCAACCTTAGGATAGCTTTAACTGGTACCCCGTTATCACAAATGATATTGGTACACGTATACATTTCGCAACTTATTAGGTTTGCTAGAGTCTGCAATCATGTTACATCTTCAACGCTCGAAATAAATGTTAAACGGCCAAACTTCTCCAACAGGGCTATCGGTATATAAACTTCGAAAAACCTTTTCTAAATTTTATCGTAGACACTATGAATTGATTTCCAAATATAATGTTGAGTTAAAGACGCTTTTAAATGAGGGCCTTTCGGAACCAGAATTTTATGGTGACTTGGTTTACAAAAAGAAACTTACAGGAAGGAATGATTTTTCTTTTCAATTCAGAAAAATCGTAGTTACACGTTACAGACGTATAGGTTAAAACTTGAATGTTATGCGACAGTCTGCATGCTTAGTTTTTAACCCAATCGTGGTTGATAACTATGCTGCCTTCTTTTATTGCACGCCGGTGGGTCGGGCGTCAGACGCTATGATGGCCCCGACATAAAGCTATTCATTTTAGTCGGTTGGGGCCGGAGCTTCTTGTCTGTTGCTTGGCCCACCGGGGTCCAACTGATGTTTTTCTTTTGCTCCGGAGTTAGTAAGTTATTCGGCGCCCAGGGATCTCCATCGTCGGTCAGCTTACTGAATCTGTGAGTCCTGTTTTGTGTAGAGGGTTCCGTGCGACGAGCTTGTCCACATACGATTTTCTACTTTGTATACCACATTGTCACATAATCTGATTAAAGAAAAAATACTCGATTTGATAGAGTGGACATTCAAAAGAGCATTAAAAACTATGGTTCACTTTATTTGGCATGTAATGATAGAAAAGCATTTATCACTTCCTCTGACCAAATTTAAAGTCGATAAACCATTTGGTCATGTCAGAATGTATGCGATGCCTTATCCTATCTCCTGGATAATATTTATATTAGATTTGGAACCAAGTTAATTATACAGACAAATTGTTGGAATCCCGATGGGTACTAATTGCGCCCCCCTCGTAGCTATTTTATACTGCTACGAAAGAGACTTCATAAATTCTCTTAATCATGACAATCTAGCTGATGTTATCGAGGCTTTTAATTCGACTTCTAGGTACCTCGATGACCTTTTGAACATTGACAATCCTTATTTTGAAGGCATGGTCAAACAAATTTATCCCCGTGAACTACAGCTGAATAAAGCAAACAACACAGATACCGAAGCCCCATTTTAGGCTTACATCTTTGTATTGCAAAAGGATTCGTTTCTTCTAAAATTTATGATAAACGCGATGACTTTGATTTTGATATAGTAAACTTTCCGTTTTTGGATGGTGACGTTCCTCGCCGTGCTACTTACTCTAGCAAACCTAATAAGTTATGTATACGCCATAACTTATGGCGTATACATAACTTATTAGGTTTGCTAGAGTCTGCAATCATACTGCGGACTTCAATGCGTGAAATAAATGTTTAACAGCCAAACTTCTTCAGCAGGGCTATCGGTATCATAAACTTCGAAAACCCTTTTTCTAAATTTTATCGCAGACACTCTGAACTGATTTCCAAATTTAATGTTGGGCTAAAGATCCTTTTACGTGAGGGCCTATCGGAACCAGAATTTTATGGTTACTTGGTTTACAAATTCAAGAAACTTATAGGAAGGAATGATTTTTCTTTTCAATTCAGAAAAATCATTACGCGTTGCAGACGTATAGGTTATAACTTAAATGCTATGCGACAGTCTGCATGCTTAGTTTTTAACCCAATCGCGGTTGATAACTATGCTGCCTTCTTTAATTGCACGCCGGTTGGTCGGGCGTCAGACTCTATGATGGCCCCGACATAAAGCTATTAATTTTAGTCGGTTGCTTGTCTGTTGCTTGGCCCATCGGGGTTCAACTGATGTTTTTCTTTTGCTCCGGAGTTAGTAAGTAATTGGGCGCCCAGGGATCTCCATCGTCGGGCAGCTTACTCAATCTGTGAGTCCTCGTTTTTGATTCATCATGGAATTTATCATGAGTTATTTGTTTGTCCATGATGATTCGTTGACTAGTTAGAGATTCACCACGAGGACCGAACAACTAACTTAATGTTTTGAACCACTGCAGAACCTGAGGGTGAGGTACCTGTTAAACCGGTTTAAGCCCGCCAGTAATTTAATATTACTGATCGTTCCAAGGCGATACTTCTGTGGTGGTTCTTATTGTTTTATGTCTTGGTGTTTAAAATTTTTTGTGCTGTTCGCGCCTTATGTATGTTATCATATTTTTAGTTAAGTTTAGGTAACTGAGTGGCCAGCTATTGGGAAAATAGCTCCTCATTCGGCTTACGAAACGTTATCATGGTATATGTACCTATTTGTTAGTTTTTTTTCCGCCTCGGTTTTTGGAGTGGGAATCTTTTTCTGATTGCGCCTTTTCCTGATCGTTGCCTACGTACTTGTAACTTCGTTGAGTACCCTTGGTCTTAAGTCATCAGGATAGGCTGCTTCGGAAATGTGTAGAGCCTGAAGCAGCTTAAAGACGCCTCTCTCTGTCATGAGGATTTCCGGCATGGCGTTTTCTTCGTTTTTGGACAGGTTAGTGAGGAATTTGCAAAGGCTGGGAGTTTCATTTGGATTTGTTGAGAGAGAAAAAAAAAAAGAATAAAAGAATAAAAGTGATTGTTTAAGAGGTCAGCTTTTTGTTCAGGGTCAGTGACAGTGGATCCATTTTTCTTCAATGTTTTCATACCAGTGGAGTCTGTTTTTGTCTCGTCTGTTTTCTTATGTTTGATGAAGGTGTGGAATCCAAGGTTGTTTGTCTTTGTTTTTGGATATTTTGTGTGGGATAAACTTCATGCGCGGATCCAGAGGGGGGGGGGGGACCGGGGGTCCGGACCCCCCCCCCCCCCCCCCTGGAATTTGAAAATTTTACCTAAAAGGTAATTTCGGGATTTTTTGGGGGTTGGACCCCCCTCGTCTGTGATCAAAAATTACCATTTTCGTTGGACCCCCTCTCATGAAAATTTCTGGATCCGCGCATAAACTTGTCTATGGCTCGTTCCAGTTCAGATGTTATGTTATCCCATAGCTGATTTACAGGGGTGGAAATGCCAAAATTTGCCTTGAAATTATTGCTAAAGTCAGAAACGTGTTTCGAACTTTCGATTAAGTGCATTATTTATTCTATAACATGTATGAGTTTCGCGCTTCTTTTGGCAGTATCAACACAATACTCTCAACTATGACTATCACAAAAAGATGAGGAATTACATTAACTCCATTAACTCCCTTAGGTTGCATGCCGCGTCTACTGTACGGATAACAATTTTCAAAATTTATTACCTACTGTTAGGGTGACACCTCTTAATTTATTTTCGGCTTCTACTGTTAATCTACACGAGGCTTCTAATTCAAATATGTTTCGTAATAATCTTCTGATTAGGTTATCTCCACTCAAATCACCAATTTTACGTAAATATATTAATCCGCTCAAGAGACCTGGAATGTACCCTAGTATTTCTAAGTGCAATGCCATGAAGTGCAACTAATGCAATCATTTATGCTCTAAGACTACTATCACTTCATCTGTGAATGGTAGGACATTTTCAGTGGTTAATGATTCTGATTTAGACTGAGAATCAATGGATCTTGTATATGTTCTTACTTGAAATACATATAATTGTAGGATGCAATATGATGGACAAACTTGTCGAACTTTGCAAAAACGGTTTTGTGAGCACTGTCGTAGAATCCGAAAGCTAAAAAATAATGATACCTTTCTGTACCAGCATTTTAAGCGCACTGGTCATTCTCCCAATGATGTTATAGTTCAACCAGTGGAGAAAAACTCATATGATGAAAATTCTTCAGATAGATTCAAAAACATCAAACGATTTGAAACTGAACTTAAATGGCTAATATTACTGCAAACACCCTTTCCACTGGGATTTAACGACAACATTTACCGTGAAGGCAATATTTCCGAAATGCCCGATTTCGATGTACTTACACTTTCAGAGTCCCGTAAACGTAAATCTAGATCTCATGGTATACGGAAAAAGGGTAACGACAAACGTAAACAGTGCGCTGCATTGAAATTGAACATTTCCCTTAATGATTTAGCTGTTAAACTAAGGATTCACGGTCGACATCCAATGCTGTCTTATCCTATTGCTGCATTACGTTCCTTGGACACAGAGTCTAATAGATTTTACGATAGAAATCATCAAATGTTTGACGCTGCACTGTTAACAAGATGTTATACTCAGCATGCTTTTCGTCCATTTATCGATTCCGAATCTAATCACATTAGAAGTTTTATTAAAATTCTTTTCATTATAAAGGAATTGACTTTATTGATTTACCAAGCATATTCCAGGATAAATCAGTGATACAGTCTATACCTACCTACTTCCAAAATTCAGAACCTCCTATTATTTGTTACAAATATAACAAACCAATCAGAAATACTATTTTTAATTTCAACTTGTTTTTGATCTTCATATCCATGTTAATACTCCTAAGTCTTGAGATTGTAAAGATTCAAAATATGTTTATCAACCAGCCGGACATATAGTTACTGGAAATTTAAAGATATTTTCGGATTCTAGAATTCGCAAAATTGTTTCTAAAGGTCCGAAATATAGATTCCCTTCCTACATTAATTTCGACAAATGTAGAGAGGAGATTGCATCTGCATGAAATGATTTCGGTAATCGATGGTGTAAACGAGAGGGTGTTGAGGATAATGCTCTTAAAGAATGGAAAAGAAGTATCTTCACTATCGTGGATAAACGTATTAAGTTTTATTCACAAAATACTAATCTTTTACCTCCTAAACCCAAACCGTCATTTAGGCATTTGAAGCAGGGTATCCAAGAATTTCATAGAAAGTATGTCTTGGTTCCGGCAGACAAAGCCGCAAACAATGTTGTTGTCGTTTGTAGGCTTCACTACGTTAACACCTTAAAACAGGAGCTTGATGGTACCAGGGCTTATCTGGAGACAGATACTGATGAAGTGTCTGTAGTTAATGTCCACTTAAACGATTTACCTGTTAAGTTTTCTGTTTGTGTCAATGAAGGCCAAGACAAACTTCCTACGATGTATTGGATTTTCTACTCTGTATACAACATAACCACATAATCTAATAAAAGAAAAACTTCTGGATTTGATTGAGTGGACCTTCAAAAGGGCATTGAAAAACTATGGTTCACTTTATTTGGCATGTAATGACAGAAAGGCTTTTTTCACTTCCTCTGACCAAAGTTTGTATACACTTTGGTCCTGTCAGAATGTGTGCGACGCCTTGGCCTATCTCCTTGATAATATTTATATTAGATTTGGGACCAAGTTATACAGACAAATTGTTGGAATTCCGATGGGTACAAATTGTGCACCTCTCGTAGTTCTCGTATTGTCAAATATTATCATCTATTTAATGTAAACACTAACTTTGAGGACATTTTTCTCTGTATTTGGCATAAAAGCGGAGATTTTTTACCAATTCTATCAACATCAAAGGGATCCAAAAGCTGTTAAAGGATATCAAACCACATAAATCAACATCCATGGAAGACTTCTAAAAGAAGCCGCAGAAGAACGGTCGCCTGGACTAGCTCGTTTCTTCCAGATCTCAGTGGACAACGGCAAGATCCCACTAGATTGGAAAGCAGCCCTTGTCACGCCAGTCTTCAAGAAGGGAAACCGTTCGACCCCGTCCAACTACAGGCCAATCTCGTTGACATCAATTTTGTGTTAAGTCTTGGAACATGTCATCCACACCAGCGTCATATCCCACTTCGAAAGAAATGGCATCCTTACAGACTGACAGCATAGATTCCGAAAGCGTAATCATGTGAGACACTACTCATCCTCACCATGGAATTTGACCTTCAAACTCTCAATTTTTGCTGCATCAAGTGAGTGCTTCCTTAAAATCTTAACATGATTATTCATTGTATTAAAAACTATTATTAACTTTAAGCCGACCGATTTTACAAAATAGATAAACACTTATTTTGAGTAAATTAATAACTATTTACCATGGATTAGCACTAATGATTAAAGACGCGAATTTTCACACCTTTATAATAAGATCATCAACAGCGGCAGCATTGAACATTTTCACTTGGAACTGACCATGACTTTATAACCACATATCTATCTATCTATCTATCTATCTATCTATCTATCTATCTATCTATCTATCTATCTATCTATCTATCTATCTATCTATCTTTTTCTTTCTTTCCTTCTTTCTTTCTTTCTTTCTTGCTTTCATTCACTCATTCATTCATTAGTTCAATCAACTCTATCTCAACTCTATCTTTCTTGTATCAGTAAATGCTAATGGGACTTAGGGCCGACTCGACTCTCCTAGAAAATAAGCCGAATCGACCCTGGCCACCTACCAAGGCCGAAATGACCCACCCCTAAACTTGGCCGAAACGACCGTTACTAGTTACCTGTGAGAAGTACCACGTAAGACACATGAGGATCAATACAGGGACATACGTTCTGTAATCTAGTTTCATTTAACCAAAATGTGACGGACTCAACATATGTGATGTGTTATGCTACTGCAGAGGCTTTGAGTCATTTTCTGTTAGACTGTACAGCCCTCGAAAGTATTTTAGGCAGCCAAAATTGTTATGGGCCGAAAGACCCGGAACCCCAAACTCAGAGACATTAAATGACACTGATATGGACTTATGGTGGCTCACCCGTTAACAGTGGTATACCGTTAACCGGTGTAAAATGCAAATGGGCTATATTTCATACGTCTTTCTGTTCACGGTTGTAATTTTTTCAAACAATAGACAGGATGAATTGCTGCAAGTCACAATACTATTACCGACCATCTTTGCTCAGTAAATTGAAGTGTAGAGGGTTCCGTGCGACAAGCTTGTCCACATATGATTTTTCTACTCTGTATACAACATTACCACATAATCTAATTAAAGAAAAACTTCTGGATTTGATAGAGTGGACCTTCAAAAGGGCATTAAAAAACTATGGTTCACTTTATTTGGCATGTAATGACAGAAAGGCTTGTTTCACTTCCTCTGACCAAAGTCGGTATACCCTTTGGTCATGTCAGAATGTGTGCGACGCCTTATCCTATCTCCTTGATAATATTTATATTAGATTTGGGACCAAGTTATACAGACAAATTGTTGGAATTCCGATGGGTACAAATTGCGCACCTCTCGTAGCTGATTTATTTTTATACTGCTACGAAAGAGATTTCATGGATTCTCTTAACCATGATAATCAAGCTGATGTTATCGAGGCTTTTAATTCCACATCTAGGTACCTCGATGACCTTTTGAACATTGACAACCCTTATTTTGAAGGTATGGTCAATCAAATTTATCCACCTGAACTTCAGTTGAACAAAGCTAATATCTCAGATACCGAAGCCCCCTTTTTAGATCTACATCTTTCTGTTGCAAATGGATTTGTTTCTTCTAAAATTTATGATAAGCGCGATGACTTTGATTTTGATATAGTAAATTTTCCTTTTTTGGATGGTGACGTTCCTCGTCGTGCTTCTTATGGTGTATACATTTCGCAACTTATTAGGTTTGCTAGAGTCTGCAATCATGTTACAGACTTCAACGCTCGAAATAAATGTTTAACGGCAAAACTTCTCCAACAGGGCTATCGGTATCATAAACTTCGAAAAACCTTTTCTAAATTTTATCGTAGACACTATGAATTGATTTCCAAATATAATGTTGGGTTAAAGACACTTTTAAGTGAGGGCCTTTCGGAACCTGAATTTTATGGTGACTTGGTTTACAAATTAAAGAAACTTAAAGGAATAAATGATTTTTCTCTTCAGTTCGGAAAAATCATATCACGTTACAGACGTATAGGTTATAACTTGAATGTTATGCGACAGTCTGCATGCTTAGTTTTTAACCCAATCATGGTTGATAACTATGCTGCCTTCTTTAATTGCACGCCGGTGGGTCGGGCGTCAGACTCTATGATGGCCCCGACTTAAAGCTATTCATTTTAGTTGGTTGGGGCCGGAGCTTCTTGTCTGTTGCTTGGCCCACCGGGGTCCAACTGGTGTTTTTCTTTTGCTCCGGAGTTAGTAGGTTATTCGGCGCCCAGGGATCTCCATCGTCGGGCAGCTTACTCAATCTGTGAGTCCTGGTTTTTGATTCATCAGGATGTTTATCATGATTTATTTGTTTGTTCTTGATGATTCATTGACTAGTTAGAGATTCACCACGAGGACCGAAGAACTAACTAAATGTTATGAACCACTGCAGAAGCTGAGGGTGAGGTTAGGTACCTGTAAAACCGGTTTAAGCCCGCCAGTAACTTTGTGTTACTGATCGTTCCAAGTCGATACTTCTGTAGTGGTTCTTTTTGTTTTATGTCTTGGTGTTTAAAATTTTTTGTGCTGTTGGCGCCTTATGTATGTTTTCATATTTTTAGTTAAGTTAAGGTAACTGAGTGGCCACCTGTTGGGAAAATAGCTGCTCATTCGGCTTACGATATGTTTCATGGTATAAGTACCTGATTGTTAGTTTGGTTTTTTCCCACCTCGGTTTTTGGAGTGGGAGTCTTTTTCTGATTGCGCCTTTTCCTGATCTTTGCCTACTTGTACCTTCCTATTGAAAATGGTGTGTATCCATGGTTTGGTCACTTTTAGAAATCCCACACTATCTTTGCCTAGCCATTGTAAGAATGGGAGCACACAAAGGATATTTTGATTTAAAAAAATAAATTTTCAGATGTTCGCATTTAATTAATTTACATTCGTTTAGCTCGTCAAGTGATTTATTTGCATTTATTAATCACTAACATTTACTACATTATTATCATCATGATTTTCAAATACGAGAAGTAGATGAATTGTTTAGCAACTTCTGATTCTTAATAAAATTATGAAAGCGAATGCACAGAGGGTCGTGAATGTGTTTAATAAAACCACGGATGAGTAGTAAATATTTTAGGATTTTATTATAGCTTTGGGAGAAAAAGACTAACGTGTGGCTGACACGTATTCTCCTCTACCCCCTCTTTTTCTGGTGAAGACAGAAAAACGCGGGAAAGTATGCAGCATACCACTTACTTTGAAGCAGAACTCCATTTTATTGATAGGAGAGGGAATATTCTATATTTACATACATGGTGGCTATCTTTTCTTTTCCTTTTATGGTTTTTATTTATACAAATGTACATCGATAAGAAAATCATCTAAGCATATATAAATACACCGGTTAACGTTAGGTTTTCATTATTAGGAAGCAAAATGGATGAGGCATACTATGCTTGAAAAAAAAATCACTAGCAATCCGACGTCTTTCACTTTTTCTATTGTGTTACATGCCTTATGTGCACTTCGTGATTTTGAAGGGACATAAACGTCATATGGCTACACTCTGTGTCTCACCAGTCCAAAAACATTTAGCGACACAGCACATAGACTTTCACTGGACAACTTCTTTATCTGATCTTACCTTATCTTATCTTATCTTCTTATCTTATCTTATCTTATCTTATCTTATCTTATCTTCCTATCTTATCTTATCTTATCTTATCTTATCTTATCTTATCTTATCTTATCTTATCTTATCTTATCTTATCTTATCCTATCCTATCCTATCTTATCCTATCCTATACTATCCTATCCTATCCTATATATTTTTGCCTTGTTTATTTTTGTAAATATGAAAATTGTAATTTGTAACTGTTGTTGCCATGTTGATCATTGTAAATATGTTGTAGGGGGAGGGCTGTAACTAAGGTTGAGAGAACTTGTAGCCCAAACCCATTGCTTTCCTGTTATGCAATAAATAGTATTAAACTTAAACTAAAAACATTTAGTACCACGGTTTTAGCGGGGGTTTTAGGGTGAACCAGCATAATTACGCAATTATGATAACCTTAAGCAATAATGAGAGCTTAATCCAATTATTATTATTTTTGTTCTGTTTTACTTCACTTTCTTCAATTATTTAATTTTATTCAAAAGTCTATTACTATTCTTTTGGCTACCATCACTGGAGAGTGTCGACAGTTTCCGGTAAAACCGACTGTACCGGCGTTTAGACAAGCACTTAAACCGGATTGCACCGATGCTTGGTTGAGCCGGAAACCAAATTTGTAAACAAATGATTCAGCTTGCTGAACTGGTCATTTTCAGGTCAGACACATCTCTCAAAAATAAACCAATTTACAAGCGATAAATATATACCAAATGCCTTGAGTCATCAATCTTCCAATTTGTAAAAGCGATCCACCAAGACCATATTTGGTGACAAGCTACAATTGTTGTGAAATAACGCAACAAAACCAAAGGAGTAGGGGAAACTTGTTGAAAGTTGTTCATTTCTCTGGAATAGACAGATAGAAGGACTCGACGGGTGCACAGGTAATATGCGCGTCTAAACGTTGTATATTTGATTTTCACAAGTCTGAATAATTTAGTCCTTGTCACTTGTGATAATGGTGATGTGGGGTGTGGATAGGCTGTCACCTCTGGGGTCTGGTGTCAGATCAGTCTTATTGCATTTGGATTTCGAAAAAGCTTTTGACACTCCTCCGCATGAACTCCTTAAAAGCAAATTGTTCAGTTATGGAATTGGTGGGAAGACAATTAAATGGATTGATGCCTTCCTTTGCTATAGACAACAAAGAGTTGTGGTTAATGGCGTTAAATCAGACTGGGCTCCTGTTGTATCTGGTGTCCCACAGGGCACCGTTCTTGGCCCCTTGTTGTTTTCGTTGCATATAAATGATATCACCTCAGATATTGAATCGGAAATCAGACTCTTTGCTGATGATTGTGTTTGTTATCGTGAAATTAAGAATGTGGAGGATACAGTGAAACTTCAGAAGGATATTGATCAATTAGGTAGTTGGGCCAGGAAATGGGGTATGAGATTTCAACCTGTCAAGTGCAACATGATGCAGCTGACAAATAAACGTACTAGTAAAATTCAGGCTTCTTACAAGCTTGAGGGTACTGTGTTGGAAAATGTTGAGAGTATCAAATATCTTGGTGTAACAATAACTAAGGATTTAAAATGGAATACTCACATCAGCAATGTGTGTATCAAAGCCAATAGGACCCTTGGTTTTTTGAGACGAAATCTGTTTTCTTGCCCCCAAGATGTGAGAGAAGCTGCCTATAAAGGTCTGGTGAGACCTATTCTTGAATATGGTAGCTCAGTTTGGGACCCTCATTATGAAGGTTTGATAGATGATTTGGAGAAGGTGCAAAAGCGTGCGGCTAGGTTTGTAACTAGGAACTATACATATGAAAAAGGTAGTATGACTGGCATCCTTAAAAAACTAAAATGGGAATCCCTGCAGAAAAGAAGGAAGGATAATAGAATTATATTACTTTACAAAGGTCTAAAAGGGAGAGCAAAAATACCCACGGATGACCTTATCCCCAAAAATAGGCGTTGTAGGAATCAACACTCCTTGGCATTTCAGATACCTTCAGCAAGTACAAATGCCTATTTACACAGTTTCTTCCCCCAGACCATTAGAGATTGGAATGAACTCCCTGATTCTCTGATCTCCTCTGCTGAATTGTCAGATGATTGTGTGTCTAAATTTACTTCTCTTGTGAGAGCTCGGGACTAATCCCCTCCGGTCAAGCCCCATCCCCCACCCCTGGTGTAGTATTGTCAGTTTGACGTTTCACCAGTAAACTATTCTGATCTGATTCTGAAGGTAGTTGTCACTAATCTTAATTGATCTATAACAGATTGTTTGGCTGTCAACTTTTATCTCGTGACATTAATATCGACTGACGGCTATTTCAACAGAATGTGTAAACAGTGTAAATAAGTTCCATGAGCTTTTGGAGTATGTTCTAGACTTATTGAAGATACATGTATTAAAATGTTTAAAATGTTTTGTTTTGAATCCTAAAACTAAAGAGCTTACCAGTATACTATAATAGCATCTGCATATTCAAGCTATACGATGTTTGATGCAGACCTCTAGTTCTATATTACCGTAGTTAATAGAAACATCCAATTTTGACCAATTTTTTGGTTTTGAAAGTTGTTCGTTTAGAGATGGCAATTTGATCTGTTTTGCTTATCATGTCTAGGTGTAGCAACTATGTCTTTAATTTCATGGGTTTTATAAATGTCGTTGTTCCCAGTGACGAGTTGGCTGACGTGGTAGTAACATTATTCCTAGTCTAGGAGGTGCTACTGTAGGAAAAGGGAAGAGGGAGATTTAGGAAAAGCAGTAATTAGGCGAGGGAAGGTAGTCTGAGGGTTTTCATGGTCTTAATTTGGTAAAACTCCAGTGTGACCACAGTATCAACTTCCACTAAGTATGGCAGCCCAAATTGTTGAAATGGCAGAATTCTGTAAACCCTAAATTTATGGTGGTTTGACTCTACTTCAAGACAGTACTTGCAGACAGTAATAATATTGATAAATAACTTACTTACTGGAGATAGACATCAAGCTAGGCATTTCTACTTAGCTAAGGCCTAAGCAATTCTGCTTCTTAGACGCCCACTGTCTAGTGGTGGGAGAAAGCCAGGGCAGTTCTCAACGTTCGGTTGGGAAATACCCTGTGAAACCACCGCGCCCGGAAGGTGACAGTCAAACCATTGGTACATACCGATGGCGTCGCTAGTGGGATTCGAACCTGCATGGCAGAGGTATATAGCTAGTCAGAAGCCAAACACGCTACCGACTGAGCTATCCAGGCGCTGATTCATACTTCTAATTCATATTTCCTCAGAAATAGAAGACAAAATGC
Source organism: Rugalucina vietnamica (assembly GCA_964017185.1). Classification (NCBI taxonomy): domain Eukaryota; kingdom Metazoa; phylum Mollusca; class Bivalvia; order Lucinida; family Lucinidae; genus Rugalucina; species Rugalucina vietnamica. The sequence goes on from OZ024874.1 coordinate 47,831,556, forward strand.
TTGCACCATCTGACATCAAAGACAAGAGTGTGGACTCTACCAATGTGCAGAAAACAGATAAAGACCCTGCTGCTGGGGCTGTTTCTGAGGCAACAGAATCTAATGGGTCAAAGGTCAAGGTCATATATAAATTCTGTGACCTTATGAAGTCTATGATTGAGGCCTGGAAGGAGCAATTCAAAGAGTATATACCAGACAGAGTGCAGGTAAGACTAGATTATCAAGCTACATTATATGGGCCAAGAAGAAGATCTGATAAAAGGGGTCTTATGACAGCAAAATCAAAATTAAGATATTAATTACATATGAAAGACCAAGTTTCTCTGAGTACTTCCTGAAAGTTCTTGAAGAGATTATCTTTACAAATAGCAAAGATATGAACGTTGAAAGGTGTGCAGTTGATGCAATCTAAACATGACGTCATAAAATGTTGATGATGTTTAAATGTTGATGACGTTACCGTCTTCAAATCACTGTACTTAAAAGAAGGTAAGACTAAAATTCTCAAAATTCTATGTGTTTCTTGAAGTTTAACATCTATACTACTACACAGACTATGCAATAGGCACAGATTCACATACTGTTTGATAAAAAAATGCAATACAAAGGGCGTATCTGGTTTTCAAAATGAGGGTAGTACTTATGGCCCAATGGTTGCCATGGCAACATACATGATACAAATAATGTTTGACCATAAGAAAAGTATGTGTCTTGGATTGTGTTACAATATTAAAGCTGTATGAAATAAATATCAGAACATGCCAAATATTTCATATTTAGATGGTTTTTAAATTTTAATAGCATTAAATGTACTTGTATGCCCAAAAGCACCTTTTACCAGATCCGCGCTCATATACATTGTACAGTGAATAGAATTTAGTGATGAAATGAGCCGCGTCATGAGAAAACCAGATTTTTGCCTATGCGAAAACAAAGGTGCAGCTCAGCGCCTTTGTTTTCACTACACGGATAATAAAATTCCTCTTTGTCCAGAATCCAAAATGTCAAGCTGCTAGCCATCTTCTGTAGCTGCACAGGCCGGTTTGTGTCGGAAATGATCGGAAACCCCGAAGACCAGTTTTCTCGTGTCGCGGCTCATATATGAATGAATGATAAGACTTCTCTGACCTTCCATTTAGCAAAAATTAAGTAGTTCATTTTCACTTCTCATTTGATTATGTGAGGTATGCGAGTTTTAAAACAAGTTTTAGGCTATAAAATGACAGTTTTTTAGATGATTTTTTTTTTGTAATAAAATACATTACAGCTTTTAGATGAAATTTTGTTGTAATAAAATACATTTATGATTACAGTTATGGTACATGTATTCATCAGAATAATGTACCTGAACAACTAGTTAAGTATACTTTACATGTAGAGAAGAAAGAAGATAAGAAGAAAAATTGTGAAAACATGTCCATAATACATACATGTACATATCACAACATAATGAACTTCGTCTTCAGGTATATTCAGGAGATATCTTCAAATCTGGACCCGCAGCTGATGCCATTGTCTCCCCAGCCAACAGTTTCGGTTTCATGGATGGCGGTATTGATATGGCATATAGCCGCCATTTCGGATGGCAGATGCAAGACAGACTTCAAGAAGTGATCCGAGAAAAATACAGAGGGGAGCTGCTAGTGGGGGATGCTATTATAATACCAACAGTTGAAGGCAAGGAGTATGAAGGGTCTGTTGATTGGTCAAAGTACAATGAGGGTCAGCCAATCAAATATCTGATATCGGCACCGACTATGCGGGTACCCCTTGATGTTAGCAACACAGCCAATGCCTATCTGGCCTTCAGAGCTATCATATTGGCAGGTGAGAAAATTTCCTAACTTACTTAAATACATGTTTAATTTTAATATTGTCACTCACAATAAAATTCCGTCATAATATCACAGGCCATATGATCTGACTTTTTTTTTTGTTTGTTTTTGGTGAGACTTGAAAAAGCATGTTCATTTACAGAATTGTGAACCCCATGTTTAAAATAAGCTGCTTTAATACCAGCAACTTTTTGCTTATGCAAAATTAGGTTTTTTTATTGCATGAGCTAAAATACACAGTATCTGAAACCTACATTCACTATAATATTAAAATATTTGGTAAGGATCATATGACACTGCTTGTAAGAATCACATGACACTGCTTTTCTCTTTGCCTCAATCAGTGGCCTGCAAATGATCCAGCAAATATTAATGAATAACACAAGTTCATGTTATTTGAGCTGTGACATGAGAAAACTGGTCATCGGGTTTCTGACCAGGTCCAACACAAACCAGCCTGTACAGACTCAGAAAAAGGCTAGAAGCTTGAAATTTTAGATTTAAGAAGAGGCGGTATTGTACTGTCTGTGTAGCGAAAACAAGGCGCTGATAAGCTTCGCAGCTACTGCGAAGCTGATCTGCACTTTTGTTTTCGCATAAGCAAAAATCTGGTTTTCTCATGATATGGCTCATTTCCACTCTGCAATTTGCTCATATGTTTTTCACACATTATTCCTAACTCATTAATTTTCAGTTGAGAAGCACAACAGTACCCCTGGCAATGATCCTATACGGAGTGTGTTATGTCCAGGCCTAGGGACAGCAGTAGGGAGAATGCCAGCAGACAGATGTGCCTATCAGGTATTGAAATATTCTTGGTTTTGTTTTTTACTTTCTCAGTTTTTCACCACAGATGTAAGTTAAGAGGATTTTGGCTGCTGTGTGTTTAGCAAAATGAATGAGATTTTTCATTTTAAATTAAGGCTAATGAACAAGTCTGACAAAAATGTATTCATTTTAGAATTGTCATGTGAAACCCTGAATTGAGTACCATTATATATGAAAAATATGAAAATTAGCTTAATTAAGCCTTCAAAACCTGTACTTTCTAAATCTATAAACAAACAAGGTTTTAAAGTCTTCTATGTCTGCACAGCTGTTTTGAATTGGACCAAGACAAACACCTTCACATTACGAAAACACGCCCATGCAATATAGAGAAAAAAATTTTGGTTGTAAAAATGAAAATTTTCACCGGAATTTTTTTTTATATTTATCTTATTTTTGCTCAAAACATAGATTGTGGGTACACGTGCTTCTTATGTCAAAGACCTGTAATCATATACGCTTTTAATGGTGCATAAACCCCATGTAATAACTATTGTAATCACCATAATATGCAGATCCTATGGGATTTGGAAGATTTTAACCATGCACATTTCAGTGTTAGAGCTAAGTTTTAGAGAAGGCAGGGCGCATATTGTCAGTACAAGGGCCCTTTGTGAGCGAAATTTTGCTATGAGGGCACAGAAAGTGCCATTTTCTTATCTTATTATAAACATGATAAAGGGCACTTTTGGCTACTTTTAGCTATTTGCTCTCATTTGAAGGCTTTATAATAAAAAGATGATACAAGTCTTGAACAGAAATGTCAAATATTATGTATTTTTCAATATTTAAATGTTCTGAAAAGGACAGGGTGTCACCTTCTGGAGTCCAAAAGGGCAGGGTGCATTTCCTGTTTTAAAAATGAGGGCAATGTGCTACCCCCTTTGACACCCCTCTAGCTCGACCTCTGCATTTCATCATCATTTCCCTATACAGATGTTGCAGGCATTTGAGACATATGATCTAGGTCTCTGGTCAGAGCGAGTATATCCCAAGGATCTTGGGGGTCCATGGGGAGACCACGTCAATATGTCAGAAGTGAGTAAATATTATATAGAAGCTCTGTGAGTGAATACAACCTGTTTCAGAAACAAGACAATGTGGATGTCTTCAGACTGGTTATACAGAGTCAACAAATGCGATATGAGAACAACCAATGCAGATGAAATCAGTATGAAAACATTCCCATGAAATATACACAATTTTTAAAGTTGTAAAAACTGAAAATTTTCTACTGATTTTTTTTTAAATATTTTTACTTATTTTTGATCCAAAACATAGATTGTGGGTACATGTTAGAACCACATCGGTGAGGCGGTTCTATATAACGAGTACACACAATCTTTGTTTTGGATCAAAAATAAGAAAAATGTGTATACCCCTGCAAACCCCAGTTTTTCTATATAAAAGTGGGGTTCAAGGGGGTGTACATTTCATGGACATTTTTTCGTGATGCAATAAATGGCAGTAAGGAGTATACACCTGAATGAGAGGAACGTATTCTGATCTTTGACAAGTTGTTCCAGGACAGCCTTATATTGATTTTATCCACATTGGTTGTTCCCAGTCACGTTGGTAGTCTCTGGATAACTGGTGTGTCCTTTGCAAATGAAAAGAAACATTATGCGGCTGGTTGTATCTACTCACCTTTAAAAGTTAATCTTGTTTTATGTTTTAGATGTTAGTAGCTTTTGAGACGTATGAGAAGGGCCTACACAAGGAGCGGGTTTACCCCAAAGATTTAGCTTCAATGCTTACAGATAATTATAAGCTAGTCCATGTGAGTTTACAGTGCAAATGAAAGTAAAATTTGCAGTTTTATGAAAATCTGCTTGGGTTTTTTCTTTTGATTTTTCTTTTGGTTTCGAATCAGGTCTGACAGCTTGACAGTTTGGATTTAAAGATGACTGTGCTGACAATATTGCTGTGTGGTCAGGCTGCTCAGTATCTAAGTCTAATCTGTATCTGCACAGCTTGTCCTATCCAAACTTATTAAGAAAACATGACCAAGCAATATACAGAAAATGTGATATTTTGCTCATTTTTGCTCATTTTTGCTCATAGATTGTGGGTACACAGTCTATGTTTTGAAGCAAAAATAAGAAAAATAGGTATACCCCTGTGAACCCCAATTTTACTATATAAAAGTGGGGTTCAATGGGGTATGCATGTTACGGACATGTTTTCCTGATGTTTTGTCATGAAGTCCAAAAGATTATAACATTGGATTGTGAAATAACTTTCATTTGCACTGAAACATCATACTTGTACCTGTACCTATCTCCCTTGTAAAGGACAGTAGAAGAATGACCATACCTGTACATTAGTGTAACAAATGCATGTAAAAATTAACCACGTTTGCGCTGGGTTGTGTAGTATTTCCATTTGTGGTGTAAAAACATGAATATATGTATTGTATTTTGACCTTGTTTTCCAATAGACATGCCAGAGCCCCAGATAAAACCATCAATTGATCTTTGGATGTCTTCACTATTTATTACCCCCTTAGCATCATTTGTTGATCTAGTATACCACAGTAACCACACCATGGTAAAAGGGGGTAGCATGCTGATGAAGTTCTTCTCTATTTGCCAGATGTGCCTGAATTTAATTAATCTAATATACCAATGATTTGGTTGGTTGATTTGGGATTTTTAAAATACCAAAAGCTAAGGTAATATGAAGACGGTCCCTTGGTTTATAGTCTCATTTAGGAGAAGCCCGGGATGGAACCTGCATCCAAGGCATTATGCAAACATGCCCATGCAATATACAGAACTTTTTTGGGTTGTAAAAAATCTAAAATTTCATCAGAAATTCTTTGATGTTTTTCTTATTTTTGCTCAAAACATAGATTGTGGGTACACGTTAGAACCGCCTCCGCGAGGCGGTTCTGACGAGTACCCACAATCTATGTTTTGGAGCAAAAATAAGAAAAATAGGTACACCCCTGCATACCCCAGTTTTTCTATATAGCTGGGCAGATTAATCCAATTTTTCATAACAATTGTGCATTTAGTGATGCAAGCATGAAACTTGGCAGAAATACTCATGTTGGGCATCTCTTACAAAAAAGCCTGTTAGCCACCTGAAATTTTAAGATGGCGGCCATTTTTCAAGATGGCCGCCAAATCATAAATGAAATCTCACCCTTACAACTCCTCACATATTTCAGATCAATGGTTATGCAACATAAATAGGCAAAAGTATTGCAATAGCTTTACGAAACTTAAATTGACATAGAAATATATCAAAAAGTGATAATATGGCCGCCATTTTCAAAATGGCGGCCATTATATTACGAAAAACAATGACATTTTTGCCCTTAGCTCAAATTTCCAGATCAAAACTCATGTATTCTTCTGACTCTTGTTGGAGTAGATCAGATGAAAGGACAAAGGATAAAGAATGAAAGCCCATTAGCCACCTGAAATTCCAAGATGGCGGCAATTTTTTCAAGAGGGCCGCCGAATCATAATTGAAATCCCACCCTTACAACTCCACACATATTTCAGATCAGTTGTTATGCAAAATGAATAGGCAAAAGCATTGTGATTGCTTTATGGAACTTAAATTGACATAGAAATATATCAAATAATGATAATATGGATCAATATGGCTGCCAATTTCAAAATGGTGGCTATTATACTATGAAAAAATGACATTTTTTGCCCTTAGTTTAAATTTCCAGATCGAAACTCATGCATTCTCCTGACTTTTGTTGGCATGGATTAGATGATAGGACAATTCTATCTTGCTCGTTGAGAAAAAAACACACGCTAGTTCCGTAATATACTTTGCAAGAGCTTGGGTTTGCAGCTTCAAGTATAGATTATGATCCTATTCTTGAGTCTTGAGGTAGTGGTATTACTTTTGTCGCTTTCTTCAAATCCATTTAACCTTGTATTCTTTTCTTTTTCATAAATGTTTGTATTTAACAATGAGTTATACATATTTCTCATTTAAATACATACGAGTGGATGTCATGACACAACCAGGGTACACTGGTGACTTCATTGCTGTGAAACTCAGCCTGGGGTCCAGTGTCAGCTAAACAAGCTTCTGGTAAGGTAAAAACTGGATGACTATTTAGTGTCCAAAATGCTATCTAGTGAGCCCTGTACACATAGAAAGCTATGTACATTTAGCTTGCAATGTATACATAGCAAGAACTTGTTATGTGTACCAGCTAGATAGATCCGAAGAGCAAGTCTATGCGAAAAAGTAGAACCAAAGTCTGAACTTAGACAAGCTATGACCATGGAGCTTGACAAATGACTGAATGAATGTGCCCGTAATCTGAATGACAGCAAACACTTAGCTTGATTGTCTAATGGTGATATAGTGACACAAGAGCTAAAGTATCATAGGTCTTGTTTGACGTCTCTGTACAACAGGGAAGGAGCACATCTTGCAGCAATTGAAAAGGAAGACCAAGAGGAGTCACAAGAAAACAAAATATACACACTAGTATTTTCAGAGCTTTTAGCATATTCACAAATGAAAATACCAGACATCATGAACAGACAGCTCTTGCACAACGGCAGTGGTAAACTTTATACTGTAATGAAAGAAATGGAAAATCATTTTTAGAAGAATCTGCTGACTTGCTCACTCTGGACACAAAGATAATAGCCCGTCCGGGTGATGAAGGTTCATTCTATGATCCCATCAAGAAGAATAAACTTGACTTTTTTCAACAAAAGCCAGAACCAGCTCCTGCTGAGTTTAAGCAAAACGATTTAAATGATGAATGCCACCTCTTCTCAAGGTTGTTTATTTCATCCCAGTCTAGAGAGTGTGACCTCCTAGAATTCTTTCACTACGAGAATCAGTCTTTTCCAGCCGAACTGAGTGATGGTGGTAAACTTCATAGCGGGCAAAAGTCGCTGCTTGCTTAAATTTTAGAAGCCAAAATTGCAGTTCTAGATGTTAGGCCAGAAGCTTCTGCTATTATAGTTGATGGAAAAAAGGTACAAGTAGGCAAAGATCAGGAAAAGGTGCAATCAGAAAAAGATTCCCACTCCAAAAACCGAGGTGGGAAAAAACCAACTAGCAGGTACTTATACCATGAAAACATTTCGTAAGCCGAATGAGCAGCTATTTTCCCAATAGGTGGCCACTCAGTTACCTTAACTTAACTAAAATATGAAAACATACATAAGGCGCCAACAGCACAAAAATATTTTAAACACCAAGACATAAAACAAAAAGAACCACCACAGAAGTATCGACTTGGAACGATCAGTAACACAAAGTTACTGGCGGGTTTAAATCGATTTTACATGGCCATTACCTCACCCTCAGCTTCTGCAGTGGTTCATAACATTTAGTTAGTTCTTCGGTCCTCGTGGTGAATCTCTAACTAGTCAATGAATCATCAAGATTAAACAAATAAATCAAGATAAACATCCTGATGAATCAAAAACCAGGACTCACAGATTCACTAAGCTGCCCGACGATGGAGATCCCTGGGCGCCGAATAACTTACTAACTCCGGAGCAAAAGAAAAACATCAGTTAGACCCCGGTGGACTAAGCAACAGACAAGAAGCTCCGGCCCCAACCAACTAAAATGAATAGCTTTAAGTCGGGGCCATCATAGAGTCTGACGCCCGACCCACCGGCGTGCAATTAAAGAAGGCAGCATAGTTATCAACCGTGATTGGGTTAAAAACTAAGCATGCAGACTGTCGCATAACATTCAAGTTATAACCTATACGTTTGTAACGTGTTATGATTTTTCTAAACTGAAAAGAAAAATCATTACTTCCTATAAGTTTCTTAAATTTGTAAACCAAGTCACCATAAAATTCTGGTTCCGAAAGGCCCTCACTTAAAAGCGTCTTTAACCCAACATTATATTTGGAAATCAATTCATAGTGTCTACGATAAAATTTAGAAAAGGTTTTTCGAAGTTTATGATACCGATAGCCCTGTTGGAGAAGTTTGGCCGTTAAACATTTATTTCGAGCGTTGAAGTCTGTAACATGATTGCAGACTCTAGCAAACCTAATAAGTTGCGAAATGTATACACCATAAGAAGCACGACGAGGAACGTCACCATCCAAAAACGGAAAACATGTCCAACTTCGAGGGACAATCGGTTGTTTCGCTAAATTACAGGTAAATCGCTAAACAGGGGAATTAACTGAGTTTTCTGGGAAAATCGATACTACCTGTCAGAGTTCCCTTCGTTACAACTATACCTGTATTTTACCTTTAGAATATAGTCACTGTTGTCAAGGATACGTGCGCATACGATAAATGTCTAAAGTGAAGGTTGCAGATTTTGATAGGTTTACCTTCTTCAAATGCGATAATATAAGCAGTGGCAAATCAAAACAGGTCGCTTCTTGGAAAATTTTACTTTCTGTTTTCGCTACATTAAATTAATTTGCGCATTTCAGCAAATACTTAAAGCCTTGAAAACGAATTAGACACGTACATGTATTTCATAATTTATATAATGAGCGTGTATGTATTTGTATGTGTGGATGCAAATTATCGCAAAGTCAATTAATTACATGTATGTACATATGTGTACTTTATAAATCCAGCCACAGTTAAGGCTTAAAGCGCATGTAATAATCTAAATACCATAATCAGAATAATCAGAAAAAGCACAATTTTAATCAATTTAAAACAAAAATCATGATTTAATTCTTCAAAATATGCGGTTTTCTTGAAACAAGTATAGTAAACTAGATTTTCATGAGCGGCACAAAAACAAACTCGCAAATCATTTTTTCTTATTTCACACACATAGTCATTTTCTGTGTGTGAACAACAGGTTTGAATCCAGTCTGGTCGGAAAATCTATATACAGTTTGTGTCGCGGCGCGTTAAGTTGGTACATAAATTATGCGTCCTTTAGTCCTTTCAACAGACACGTGCCCTCAAGTAAATGTTTGCGCAGATTTGAGCCGCGATGCGAGAAAACCTGTCATCGGTGTTTTCAACAAGGTCTGACATAAACCAGGCTGTACAGTCATAGACAAGGCTAGAAGCTTGAACTTTTGGATTTAAGTGGAATAATAATTTTATTATCCGTGTAGCGAAATAAAAGGCGCTGATCATTTGTGCAGTTACTGTACAACTGTTCTGCGTCTTTGTTTTCGCGTAGGCAAATATCTTGTTTCTCATGATGCGGCTCATTTTATAGTTTCATATACCCGACACGCTCAGTTTTAACGGATTAAGGGCTACAAACCAGAATGTTTAGCTTCTTTATTTTAGTTGATTTAAATGAACAAGTTTGTCCTTGATAAAGTATTGGAATGATGATTAAATTGTTAAAAATAACATTGTAAAAACCTGTCCGTGAAATGTATACCCCCTTTTATATAGTAAAATTGGGGTTGACAGGGTTATGCCTCTTTTTCTTATTTTTGAAATAACATAGATTGTAGGTAGTCGTTAGAACCGCCTCGGCGAGGCGATTCTAACGTGTACCCAAATCAATGTTTTGAACAAAATTATGAAAACTATCAACAATTTTCCAATGAAAGTTTCATTTTTTTACAGCAGAAACAAATCTCTGCATTTTGCATGGGCAAGTTTCTGTAATGAAACATGCAGCAATCAAAAGCATACTGTGGTTTTCGAAAAAAAAAAGACATTCTCTCTCTCTCTCTTTCTCTTTCTCTCTCTCTCTCTCTCTCTCTCTCTCTCTTTGAACAAAGAAAATAATGAACGAAAACATATTTTAAAATAAAAAAGATGCAATACATCAGCGCAACAAAAAACGGGGTTCATTAAAAATGAAGGTTTTGTCATTTCATTATTTGCATATAAATCCATAAACATAAAATTCAAGAATTGTTGTATTCTTTGTTCTTACATCATCAATTAAAGAGGCTCTTTTCGAGAAAAGTCACAAAAATATAATTTTAGCATCCTACATGGCTTAGCATAGGGGAAGACTTGTAAAATATAATCTTGTCATTTATTTGGGGTCCTAGTGGTAAATTATTAATTTTGATTCTGTTAAAGATGTGATGATAGGCTGCCACAAATACCACTTATTGTAAAAACATTACTCTGAAAGGGCAATAGTTGGTGTCATAAATCAATTATAGACACGCGTCAGTGGCTACCGTGATAGTTCACACCTGACATTTAAAGATGCGCTATCACAATGTCAGTTTACTTTCAAAACTTTATGAAATGAATGATATTTTTCAGGCCTGTTACTCTTTAATTATACTACCTTTCTTATTTTTTCTTTTTTTTATTACATAAAATATTTGTGAAATTGATAAAGTATACTGCTTTAAATTTGTCGAAACATAATCTAAAATTATCAATTCCTGTTTTATCATGTATATTATTTAAACATATTGCATAAGGACTATAATAAATAAATAAATAAATAAATAAATAAATAAATAAATAAATAAAACTCGGTCAATCAAATGGATTATGGATTAGGGTACGGACTTACCTGCAAATGCTAAGAGATTTACCTGTAGACTATTAAGATAGCGACATTAAAATCAATAACAGCGATTAGATGCGAAGCGTCGAAAAATTAATGAAAAATAAAATGGTTTGCTTGCTTGGATATCAAAAGGGCTCTATTTATTTTTTGTTTATTTATACAAATTTCGTATCAGCGTGTTCGCCATTTAATTGCGCATATGCCCCCGTTTGCACAGAAAAAATATTTACATTATTAAAATAATTATGACCGGTTTTCTAACAGTGAACCCATTTCATACAGAAATTTCACTATATGTTTAATTAGTCCTAGGTTTGAACAAAAATGATGAAAAAGGTCCAAAAAGTACTAATCCAAATTTCATAAAACTTATATCAGGACGTTTGGGAGGTAATAAGGAAAAACATATGTTTGCACAGGAATGATCCATCAATTAGTTTTAAAGATATTACCATAAAACCAACAGATTCCATTGTAATTCCCTATTAACGTTCAAGCCAGTTGCCGATACCTGGCTGTCTTTAAAAGTCCCGTATGTTTACTATATCAAAATCAAAGTCATCGCGCTTATCATAAATTTTAGAAGAAACGAATCCATTTGCAACAGAAAGATGTAGATCTAAAAAGGTGGCTTCGGTTTCCGAGATATTGGCTTTGTTCAACTGTAGTTCAGATGGAAAGCTTTGATAAACGCATTGTAAGCTCGTGCCTCCAAAACGTTTGAGGAATATGCCAACAAAGATGTTATTCCAACTGTTGAAGCTTTTCTTGCGGATATTGGTCTTGAAAAGTTATGGCTTGCCTTTGGTCAAGGAGCAAACCTCCGATGGATACCAATACATAACAGTACAAACAATATTGACCCTGACAAAGCGAAAGGAATCACTTTCTTCCACGCCTGTACTGGATGTGATATTGTGTCGGCTTTCCGTGGAAAAGGTTAAAGTACAGCATGACAAATGTGGGATGCTTGTCCTGAAGCTACAGTGGTATTTGCCAACCGCATTACGTATCCACCAGTAATTGGGGACGAAGAAAATAAGGTTCTGGAGAGGTTTGTCATCTTCATGTATGACAAATCTAGCACAGCTACTGATATTGACAGTGCCAGGCTTGATTTGTTTGCCCGCAAGCAGAGGGCATATGATGCAATACCCACAACAAGTGCTGCATTGGAGTACCACACAAAGCGTGCTGCATACCAAGTACTAATACCATCTGAATGGATGGGGTTGAAGCAACAAGACAGTTCATGGACAATTATTTGGGCATCACTTCCACCCATTGCTGAGAGCTGCCAGCAGCTGAAAAAATGTGGCTGTAAGACTTCCTGCAATGGTAGATGCAAATGTTATCGGCTTAGCCTGCCATGTGCTGAATTTTCAGCTGTAACTATGAAGGGTGATTACCAAATTGTTGTCGATGGAATATTGTGTAGAATCTATAATTTACATGCCAAATGAGTATGCATCTGATAAATTTGTCTAATTTTGGTCTGAAAATGCAATGAGTTATTTTAACTACAAAATATTATTAGATTTAGTTTCCATGTCTTAAAACAGCCAAGATAGTCTAAGCATGACAGGTGTTAAAGAAAGCAACTATGACAGGTGTTATCTTACATGATCATACATGGTGACCATCCTCAAACGTGACAGCTATCTAGATGTTTTGCACAACATGTAAGATTTAGTTTTTTGTTTTGTAATTTCAAACAAACAATTTGATACAAAAACGGTCAAATTAGGCCAAGTATGACAGGTTTTAAAGTAAAAACCTTCATTTTTCCAACTACGGTGGCCATCTTGAAAAACTGTGGCCATCTTGATTTATTAATGAACAAAATATGATAAAATTTAGTTTTCATGTGCCTTAGTTCATACATTGTTATAAATAAACGGTGCAAATAGGCAGAATATGACAGGTTTTAGAGTACAAACCTTCATTTTTTTCATATTTGGCGGCCATTTTGAAAAATGGTGGCCATCTTGATTTGTAAATGTACAAAATATAATAAGATTTAGCTTCCATGCATCTTAGTTCATACATTCTGATACATAAATGGTCAAAGTGCCAAGTTTGACAGGTTTTAGAGCAAAAACCATATTTGTTTCCATAAGCGATGGCCATTTTGAAAAATGGTGGCCATCCTGATTTTTAATGCACAAAATATGATAAGAAATTGTTTCTATATGCCTTAGCTCATATAATAGGATACAAATATGGTCATAATAGGCCAAGTTTGACAGGTATTAGAGTAAAACCCCTCATTTTTTTCTATTTATGGCGGCCATTTTGAAAAATGGCGGCCATCTTGATTTTTTGAGTGGCTAACGGGTTTTTATTTTATCTCATGGCTTGACCAAGGTTTGTGCCAAGTTTCATGCTTGCATCATTAAATGCACAATCTTTTCACTAATCTGCCCAGCTATATAAAAAGGTGGTATATATTGCACAGAGATGTTTTTTCTGATGCAAGGGACATAATGGCTACGCCACAAAGGCTTCTCATGAATAATTTATTGTATATAATCTGAATTGCACTGAAGTGCAGAAAATACACAAAAAAATCTCCATTAATGGATATATTAGCATGGCAATCAAATTTTGTATGTTTGCATTTCTTACCTCGTTATGGCTTAACTTACAGTATGACTAATCTATTTCTTATTAGAAGTATTCAGAATCAAAATAGCTGAAATTGCAAACTGTAGATCCGGATGAAACAGCTGTGAGTTTACAGGACCTACAGTGGATTCACACTACAGTAGTCTTTGAATTTTCAATATGATACAGTGAACTTTTTATTTCTTCTATTGCTGATTAAAGTTGAGCAATTGTGAGTAAGCAGTGATTAGAAAGAAATGAGCCGCCTCGTGGGAAAACCAACAATCTGCATATGCGAAAACAAAGACGCAGATCAGCTTCGCGGTAACCGCGAAGCTGATCAGCGCCATTGTTTTCGCTACACGGATAGTACACTTCCTCTTCTTCTTAAATCCGAAATTTCAAGATTCTAGCTCTTTTCTTTGACTGTACAGGTCGGTTTATGTCGGACTTGGTCGGAAACCACGTTGGTTTTCCCACGAGGCGGCTCCAATGTGCACTTAGTACTGGTAACCTGCCACTGGGAGGCTCACCAGGAACAGTGTGGCTAGGATAACTGACCATCTAGACATTACGAAAACTTGCCCATGCAATATATAGATTTAAAAATTGAAAATTTTTAGCTGAAAAATTTTGATATTTTTTCTTATTTTTGCTCAAAACATAGATTGTGGGTACACGTTAGAACCGCCTCGCTGTGGCGGTTCTAACGAGTACCCACAATCTATGTTTTGGAGCAAAAATAAGAAAAATAGGTATACCCCTGCGTACCGCAGTTTTGCTATATATAAGTGGGGTATAAGGGGGTAATTATTTCACGGACATGTTTTCCTGATGAATTAGGAATTGTTAGTTTCGTTGTTTACTTTCTTCCTGCTTTATTTTGATTTGTTTGTTTGTTTGTTTGAATCGATGCCTTACGTCCCAGTCAACAGCAATGGTCATGTTGGGATGTCGCCTCCATTTTATGGGACTTTTACCCGGCAACATTAGGATGTCATGACTCTCTAAATGTGCTTCTTTTGATATAACCACCCAACTAAGCCAATAAGGCTTATATGTAGGGATGGTTTGACTAGACCACTTTTCCTGGGCAGGCTCAGACTTGAGCGGTTAACCAGTAATCAGATGGCCGGTCAGTAGCTTCGAAGCTTTGCCTGGAGACACAAGCAGCCCTTCTATTTCTCCTAGGCCCCAATGGGCGGGGGCCCGCTTTATTTTGAATATGTTCTTTTAGGATGTGCATTTTAATTTATTATATGTATTTCAGTATGGTGAGAGTGAGGAAGACAAGCTGCAGAAATTACGAGGAAAATTTGAGAAGACAGACAAAACAAACAAAACTACTAAAGAGACAGTAAAAACAAAGGACAAAGGCAGTACTGTCGACACTGAAGTAAAGAAAGATGAATGAATGAATGTGAAATAAATGAAAGTACAAATAAACAACAAACAACACTGTGGTGAATAATATGAATAACAAGTGATTCATAGGACTGAAATAAGCTGTGGTGAAACCTAAATGATTTTTCATTAAAAGATGCAACAGGGTTCACCATTTTTATATTATCGGCTAGTTTCCAACTTACAAGAAATCAATATTGGAAATACAGGTAACCAAAACCACCCTGACCTTGATTATTTTATCGCTAATGCAAAAATGGTGATATTTATTCTGGGAACAAGGTAGAGAGAGAGATAGAGAGAGGGAGAGAGAGGTCTTACATCAAATAGAATCTCATACATTATGAAAACTTGCCCATGCAATATAAAGAGATTTTTTTTTTCAGTTGTAAAAATTGAAATTTTCGTCAGAAAAATCTTGATATTTTTCTTGTTTTTGCTCAAAACATAGATTGTGGGTACACGTTAGAACCGCCTCGCCGAGGCGGTTCTAACGAGTACCCACAATCTACACGTTAGAACCGCCTCGCCGAGGCGGTTCTAACGAGTACCCACAATCTATGTTTTGGAGCAAAAATATGAAAAATAGGTATACCCCTGCATACCCCAGTTTTGCTATGTAAAAGTGGGGTTCAAGGTGGTATTCATTGCACGGACATGTTTTCCTGATGTACGAGCTCTAGACACTTAGTGCTTAGTGTGTCTGGCTACGGATGGAGAGGTTGTGGGTTGAGCAAGAGACATTAAAATTTTACTAACAATAGTGCTGGTTAATACCCAGGCAATCATGGCTCTATCCTGACATGACTGAAAACTTGTTGACTGATGTTAAAGCACTAAATGAAGACATGGTAAACTATGTCAGACTATTCTGTAGCATCTTTATTTTTTGTGCATGTATATTACCAGGAACCACAGCTTAAAAATGTATGCAGCAGTATATGTTTGACACAAATTTAAATGTTTAAATCGATGTATTTTTTGTACCAGCTGTAAGACAAAAACAGTGATGTTGATCGGATGTGCTTTCGATAATAAATGTTTTTTTCTTGTGATTCCAACAAATATGTTATCCTATATATATCTGTGATATTTATACTTAAGTATTATACTGCAGTCTCATTCAAATTAGATACATGTACATGTATTATGTCTATTATGTAAATGCCACTCTGAAGGTGATGGGTCATGAGAATAACACTGGATTTATCATTACTCAACCGTATGAGTGTATGTGAATTTTTTTTTTGTGAAAACAACAACAAAAAAAAAAAAAAAAAAAAAAAAAAAAAAAAAAATTAAAGATCTGCCATACATGTACATTTATAAATAAAAATAAAACTGAGATCCCGTAAGAGAAGTGAGCATATTAATGAAAAAAGGTTTGGGCCGTATAATGGAATTTGTATAGTGTGTAGCAGCATATGGTATTAACAAAAAGTGTTTTTGTTTTTTTTTGTTTTTTTGTTTTTTTGTTTTTTGATTCAGTTTTACGTCCCTTTCAAGCTTTTTCACTCATATCGAGACGAATCAATCGGTAGGTGGGGCGAAAACCGGAGTACCCGGGGAAAAACCACCTGACACACCCGCAAGCAGAACTTGGCTTGTCCCACATGTGACTCGTGCCCCGAGCGAGGCGCGAACCCACAGCGGTGAGATGATCGAATGATTATGAATTTTCATCAACATGCACACGTACCTGGCTATTATTGCTAGTTTGTGAAGGATTACTGATATGGGTTTGATAGCTGAAATTGTACAATATGGTCCACCTTCTCCGTTTGAATGTTTACTACCTGCAAAAGTTCTAATTATTGAATAGTGTTTTTAATTAATAATTTTCACAATTTTTCATTCAATTATTTTTTCATTACGCACATTATTGTTTTACCTACTGTGTAGCTACTTAATTAAGAGGACCCATTGTTTTGAAGAATCTACGAGGTATGGCAGGAAAGTTCGTAGACACCATTGGTATTTTCAACAGGAAAAGTATTTCAGTCAAAATGAATATATCTGGGTTTGCTAAATATTTCATGAGAAAATAGACGAAATGTTATGAAAATCTGGCTAACACGACATCTTCTACAGCCTTTTATGTGCACCTCCCTAACCGAGAGCGGGGCAAGGGTCAACGTCTCAGTGACGTTACTTACAGTTTATTGCTGTCAGTGCTTTATATATTTGTAACAAGTTTAACCGATGTTTCAGAGTTATTCCACATAGGGTCCTTGGATATCGGTA
Organism: Rugalucina vietnamica; assembly: GCA_964017185.1. NCBI lineage: Eukaryota > Metazoa > Mollusca > Bivalvia > Lucinida > Lucinidae > Rugalucina > Rugalucina vietnamica. The sequence goes on from OZ024874.1 coordinate 47,848,916, forward strand.
CAATTTTATTATGTGTATCCAGCTGTCAAATGCAGATCTGTGCCAACTGTCCTCAGATTCTCTGATGGCCGGTTGAACATGTGAAACCATTTTCATTCGCTGAGAATGTAAGACAAGTGCCCTTCCGCTGCCGTTTATCATCTAAGATGATCTCTCGAGCATCCGAAAATCAACTCTGCCACTTGTAAACTAGTACCAGACAAGCTTATAGTTTTTATGTTGTTGTTTATATCATTTCCATCGTGTTTGTTGGCCATTTCCATAACAAAAACACACAATTTTATGGTTATCTGCTGTTTTCCGACGTCAAAATTACGCCCATTTTTTCAAACAATTTTTTTCGGACTGCATCTGAAATTTTATTCACAGATATCAAACTGTACTGCCGCGAAGGCCCAAACATTCAGAAAACGTTGTTGATTGAACATTCTTTCAGGATCAAAATATTTTAATGTTACAGCACACTTCCGTGCCGTTTCACAAGCAAAAACAGAATGTGAAAATCGTCACCTTTTATCTTGTTTTGACACCTGCCCCGCACGGCCCTGCCCTCAAGCAGAAAAGTGGCCATACCAAGCGTGTTATTACTTCAAATTGCACAAGATTTCTAAAATATACTCATAAGATATTGCTGCTTGAAATTATGCAAAACGCTTCTTCAACAACGCGTTACTTTTTCTGATAGCTGAAGTGTCTACGAACTTTCCTGCCATGCCTCGTATTTTAGATGTTTTACACATATACGTATCACCCCACGTATATACAACATATGATGTGTAAATAAAATTAAAACCTATTACTGTCATGCTTTTATACTTTTGACCTGACTGTTTTAGAGGCAATGCACTAATGTAGTGTGAACTCATGGAAAAAATCTCTGATTAGTAAAAATATGAGCCGCACTATGAGAAAACAAACAATGTGGTTTACGAATAAGTCTTACACAAACCAGTCTGTGCAATCACAGTAGATTGCTAGAAGCATGAAATTTTGGATTTAGAAAGAAGAGAAATTGTGCTATCCGTGTAGCGAAAACAAAGGCGCATTTGCTGGGAAGCTGATCTGCGCATTTGTTTTCGCATGTATGCAAATTTTGATTTGATGGGTTAGCATTATAATTTATTTTTGAGCATTTTGACAGCCTTCATTCCCCCATGGGACCAAGCATATCGTTTTTATATGATGTCTGTAATGTAAAACTACAACTGTGTGCAAAAGTATTTTCTTGGGGTGGGGAGGCAGAACACGCCTGAAAAAAAAACTTTCTCAATTTCCATTCAGGTTAATTTCAGAAAATGTGTTTTCACTCCAAAAAATTTAATAGGTATTTTTTCCTGGAGGAAAACATTCTGGGAATCAGTGAAGGCATATTCAAACTGTTTAATTCACTGACAAAAAAGTGTTTTTGAAATAAAACTTATTAAGCCTTTCCTATAGGCAACTCTCCCATACAGAATCTATTAATGAGCCGCCTCGTGGAAAACCAACAATGTGGTTTCCGAGAGCAGGTCCAACACAAATCTGGCTGTACAGTCACAGAAGACGGCTAGAAGCTTGAAATTTTGGATTTAGGTAGTAGACGTAATGTAGCGAAAACAAAGACGCTAATAAGCTTCGCGGTTACCGCGAACATGATCTGCGTCTTTGTTTTTGCATATGCAAATTGCTTGTTTTCCCATGAGGCGGCTCATTGAGAGGAACATTCGTTTTAGATATTACTTTACACATCTATGTACAACATATGACATGAAAAATCTCCAGCACCTGGTTTTCATCAGTTTGGGCTAGTTTTAATGAAAGAAGTATTTTCATTCCACACATTGATGTTTTACCTACTGTGTAGCTACTTTACATGTAGAAATATTTACATTTTTCTAAAACCTCCTTAGATGAACCATTAGATGTCCATCAGTGTTCATTTAAGAAATGAATTTCATTTTTCTGATGTTCATGGAGCTATGAACCACAGTGGGTCGTGTGCAAAGCTTTGCTCGCGACCCACTGCGGTTCATAGCTCCATGAACATGAGAAAAATTAAACTCATTGCTTATATTTACATTCATTTCTATCTATCGCTTTTTGAAAAATCATCAAGGCGATCATATTTATAAGCAAATAGAGAATTTGCACACAGTGTTTGTTGAAACAGCAGAACGGCGTCGATGACGCCATGACGTTTACAACGTCCAATCACATTGGTGAGAGTCATGGTTTTTCATGACGTCAGGTTTGATCATGTGACGTCGCTCGACACGATGTTGTTCATGGAACTATGAATCGCATTGCAATTCTATAGATTCATTTAAGACTTGGCATCAGAAATGTAAATAAACTTCCATGAACAACATTGTGTTACGCGACGTGACGTAATCCAAACTTGACGTCAAAAAACATGAATCTCGCCAATCTGATTGGACGTTGTAAATGTCGACGCCGTTCCGCTGTTTGAACACCCACTGTGTGTAGATTCTTTGTTTGCTTGTAAATGTGACCGCCTTTGATGATTTTTCAACAAGCGATAGAGAGAAACAAGTTGGCTTCTTTAAAAAGAAACCAATGAAAAGGTCAGCATCCGTTTGTTATAAGAGATTCCTTTTGATCTAGATTTCAGTGTTGTTGATTCTCTGGTTTGTCATTAATTTCGATTCTCATACGTTTCAGTTTCGTTTCCTATACATGAATGTCGTTTGTTGTTATGAACGCGTGACTAGTGTGTGTATCTGTCACTCAATGTATTGACCAAAATTTCTGATGTTATGGAATCAAAGCCAATACTAAACGGAACACGATTACAAACAATATGTCGATGTGTAGAAAACCATTTTTGCAGTGCAGTCAATTTGTGACAGAGTTCTGAATTTTGACCTGCAGCCACACTACCAGAAACAGACCCATTGGACCGATGTAATGGACTAAAAGTCAGCCATATAGAGTTCCTATAGTTTCTGTACCCCTCGTCAGGGTATCTACGATCTAAACCTAGATGCGCTTTGATAAGCAGTCACCACGACCGAGACTGCTTGCTAGATTTTACCGCTATTTGACGGGGAGTGTCAAAAATGGATAAATTTAATTGATTGCGGTTAACTGTCTAGTCAGTATAGACGGGTTCACTAGTTTTTATTAAGCGCTTTATGTGACAAAACGCGTAATTGAGAGAGAGCAGTCGATCATGGGTAGAATTTTCTTCATATTCAAAGTAAACACTGTGGAAAAGGTGCTGAGGGACCTTTTCCAATGAATGTAAATATAAGCAATGAGTTTAATTTTGGAGCTATGAAGCGCAATGGGTCGCTAGCAAAGCTTACATGAACCCCTTCGGGTTGCATTCACTTTGCACGCGACCCACTGCGGTTCATAGTTCCATGAACACCAGAAAAATGAAATTCATTTCTTAAATATATAGAGGATATTCAAGTTTTTGGAGTGAATATGAGTTTTATTTCATTGAGTGAAGTGAAAAATTTTTATATTTCACGAGATGAAATAAAACTCATATTCACGACAAAAACTTGAATTTTCTTTTTATTATATTGCATGTAGTCATTGTAACGTTGCACGCTAAAGCATATGACGTCAAAATCCTAAATGACGCCATTACGTCACGTCATTACGTCGCTATTGTGCGTGAACGTTCATTGCGTCAACAATAGCATAGATTATAAAATTTAGTTATGTATAAATTAGAAATGAAACGGTGGAATCGTAATTTGCGTATTCCCAAATCTTATATTTTCACATGTGAAAATATAACTTTTTTTATATTTTCACATGTGAAAATATAACTTTTTCAAATATTGGTTATATTTAATACAATCATATTTCTCTATATTTCATCAATTGCTATAATTTTTATAATAAATACTTCCATTTTATGTTTTATCATGTCTGTTATGCATGTTTTGCTCTAACCAAAGGACATATTGTTCTATTTAAATAAAAGGACATGTTGTTTTGGATACTGTTTTACATATACATGTACAACATGAAAATAAAATTAAAACCTATTACTATCATGCTTTAATAAAACCTATTTCGGAGGCATATACAACTTGAGTGTGCATTCTCTCAAAAAGCTACAAATAAGTAATGATTAGGAAAATGCGCAATCAGAAAGAAATCCCAACTCGAAAAACCGAGCTGAGAAAAAACTAAACTGACAAACAATTAGCCCCGTTTACACATTCAAGATTTTTGTCTACGGTGCCGCTACGATTCGCCACGAATTGTAAAATCGTAGTGTACCGTGGTGATTCGTAGTAGAACCGTGGTGAATCTTGATGAATCGTGATGATTCGGGAAACTCAACGGTAGCGCTACGGAAGTTTTAAACTGTTTAAAAAATTCGTGGCGTATCGTGGTGGTTATTGGGCGTGGCCTAATTCGTAGCGCAACCGTTGCGGAATCATGCTTATTCGTACAGACAAAGTAGCTATATTCGCGGCTATTCGTGAGAGATCGTAGCCAATCGTGGAGCTCCGTAGCGAAACCGTGTAATCTTTGACACCACGAACTCTCACGATTCACCACGAATTGTGTACGGTTGTCCTACGAATCATCCACGGTTTCGCTACGGAGCTCCTCGACGGCTACCGCCGTGAATCGTACTAGTACCGTATCGAACCGTACAAGCACCGTGAGCATTCGTTGTGCCACCGTGGTTAATTCTCATTGACCGTAGCGTTGCCGTCATGAATCGTCATTGATTCGTAGCGATACCTTACAGATACCGTACTAATATCGTGGCCATTCTTACTGGAATCGTAGTGACACTGAATATTTCCACTTTCCGCCACGATTCATCCCTATCCATCCCGATTTTTCTGACCATGAGAAATCGGGGTGAATCGTGGTGAATCGTAGAGAAAATGGTGAATGTGTAAACTTGGTACTCATACCAAGATGACATATCATAAGCCAAGTAAGCAGCTACTTCTCAAAATACACAGGTGTGTAAAAATATGAGTTATGGATCATTTGAGCCGCATCGTGAGAAAACCGGATTTTTGCCTAGGCGAAAACAAAGGCGCAGATCAGCTTCGCGGTAACCGCGAAGCTGGTCAGCGCCTTTGTTTTCGCTACTCGGATAGTACAATTCCTCTTCTACTTAAATCCGACATTTCAAGCTTCTATCTCTTTTCTGAGCTTGTACAGGCCGGTTTGTGTCGGACCTGGTCGGAAACCCCGAAGACAGGTTTTCTCGCATCGCGGCTCATTTTTTCTTACATACCTCTATCATAAAGATAGAAAAATTCCGGTATTTTAGCGGTGGTAGACAAATCTATCTTACACTGCTCGCTTGGTTGCTCATACAAGATAAGAAAAGCACGCGACTAAATTCGATCGTTTCTAGCCCAAAGCAGCTGCTTCCAGCAATATTGTTCAACAAAACTAGACTACATTGGTGTGAATTCATAGGGTATTTTCTTGATTCACACTCGTTTTCAACGAAAAACAAATCAAAACTGCATCTCTTTTCAATTTGACAACGATTTATTTACATTTGACGTCATATCCGCAATAAACACAACGTCATCTGACTGAGTTAATTAAAGCACGGTACCAGGTGACGTTACCGGTAAAATGAATTTAGGCTTAATCGGGGTATGTAAGAAAAAGAATCGATCATGGATGGTCAGTGGAGAAAGGAAAATCCCAACCCTCGGGTCCACCGTTCCGGTGGGAAACTCGGCGAGCCTCGTTTCCCACTGGAACGGGTGGACCCTCGGGTTGGGATTTTCCTATCTCCACTGACCACCCATGATGGATTCTATTTATCTCACTTGAACCAGGAAAAGACGAAAACACAAGACCATGCATGAACATTTACTTGTGAAACTATATTTCCAAGGTAAATGTATGTGAAGAAAATATCAATTAACATTGTCAAGTTTATGAAGTTTTTGCCTCAAGTTCTCCTTTGTGTGCATCTGGTCCTTCAACATTGTAAGTATTCTCTAAAATAAATAAAAAAGAATGTGTTTAAAATACAAGGCTTTCATTTGTGAGCATGCTTTAATAATTATCTTGACTATGGCCTATATCAGTCAAATCTTACCATAAATTAGATATGCTTTGTGGGGCTTTGTGTGGTGCCTGGCTAAAAGGAAATTAAAATGTCATACATTTAATAAAATAATAGCTATACCCCTATAACCCACATTTTTGCGAAATAAAAGTGGGGTGTATTTAAGTGAGTATTTGTTTCACAATGATGTGAAGCGTTTGAATTATCTTACAGGTACTGTTTCTTGTAGCCGCGAGTTTTCTTTGGTGCCTTGTGATGCCAAGTTGGGAATTGTATTCTGATGATTTAGTTCTTTCTCTGTGTTCCTTTCACCTGTAAATAAATATTCGGTGATAATTCGATCCAAGTCAAATATCCTGATCTTCAGTTGTTTTAAACATACATACAAAGCTTCAATGGATAATTTTTCTTTGACGAAGATTATTTGTCATAACGTTAGAAACTTTGGCAATGAGTTTGCGTTTACACGCAGTAAAGATTACTTGTAACACGTAAAGCTTAGTTCCCACGGACGATTTTTCTTTGACGAAGATTATTTGCCACAGAAACCGTTGGCAATGAGTTTGGGTTCACACACAGTAAAGATAACTTGTATTACTTAGCTCGTTCACCTTTGTCAAAGATATTTCAATTGACAATGAAACTTTGTCACAGAATTGAATTTACACGAGCATATTTTTCTGCGACAAACCTAATTTGTCACAGAAAAATTGTCCGTGGACACGAGGCCTAACTCGCTCACCTTTGTCACAGATATTTGACAATGAAACTTTGCCACAGAGCAGAGTCCCCGATGCTTCATGCCAATTTTTGTTGAAATCTGTCCATCGGTTCAAGAGAAGATTTTTGAAGGGGTATTTTACCATATATGGGCATGGCAGCCATCTGTTATTTACTACATCTTTTAGAAAGAGAAGACAGCTTGAAAATAATTATTTTTATCAACTATAAAAGTCCTTTAATTATAAATATCTTACCATAAAACCTTGGAAAGAGTTCTTTAGCAGTTCTATATGCTTTCATGGCATCACCCCACATTTTCATTTTCCTGTAAACTCTCACTACATTCATATGAGCTCCGATATCATCTGGCTGGACCCTAAAACATAAAAAAGGCTCTTTAGATTTGCATTTTCTTTTATGATAAGTAAAAGCATACTTAACAACCGTATAGCCTTAATCTTCTGTACATTTGAAATATTGCTAACATTTCCATGAAATACAAAATATATTGAAGTCATCATACAGCATTTCAGCTCTTAAACCAAATACGAGAAGCAAAACATTTAGCAGTTTAAGCAGGGTATGGCCCATCCCCTTTCTCATGTGTTTCAACACGGTCAAGAACGGCAAAATACAACTAAAAATTGGACAATTTGCTGTTAAATATCATGTTTTTGTGATTGTTCTGCGACAAATTTGTAGTTATATATTAAATAAATTACAACTGATGTCTGCCACAGTATTCTCTTTTCTTAGGGTTCAACATTTATTTTTCGAAGGGAAGTAAAAATGGTTAAGCATTTAATCATTAAAATAAGAAGGATTTATTTCAAGATATGTTTGAAAACCTCTGCCTGTTTTATGTTATTTAACATTCTCTGTACAGCGTTTTAGATGAAAGCAAACGAAAAAAAGCAAGTTACAGTATTTACAATGTTTTAAAGTCCTAAGTTTTATCATAAACAGGAATACCATACATGTGAAATACAATGTTTTGTATTGCATGTTTGTTGCAAAAATGTTTGTATTTTGATATATACCAAGTATTCTCACTGCAAACATCACAAATAAACCAATTTTTTTTTTTTTTTTTTTTTTTTTTTTTTCATTTTCTTTGAGAGGGGTTGTCTATATGTATTAACTGGGTTAATTATTTTTAACATTATCACTCACTAAAACCATGAGCAAAAGGAAAACCAAGGTATATTTAAGGCTTTTGTATATGCAGATTCTCGTTTGTTTGTTTTTTCTTGCACACCACTGTAAGTCAAAAACTCTTCAATAAAACTTGATTTGTAGAGGTAAAAACCATACAAAGATGACAAGACACTGTGATAATTAAATTGTTAAACGTAGAACTCGAGAGAGAAACTAAAATACAGGTGCTTTTATTGTCGATTATTTTGCTATCATTCTAATGATTAAATGCGCGACCGAAATTTTGACACAGCTTTTAGCCACATATACATAGAATGCAGCGGTCAATGGCAAGGAAAGTGTTCACAGAACTTATACAATGTTAAAATCATCTGTTCGCTGCCTTGCCATCCGTTTATAATGGCGCAATTAGCGGGGATCTAAAAATACCCCTATGACTGACCCACATTTTCTTCATGTACAATGCAATCTCAACATGCATTTTGGAGAATGGATTATAAGGAGACAAATCTGGAAATCCTTTGAGATACGATAAGATCAATTTATAACTAATAAAATTGCATTGAGAAAATTTTAACAACTTTCTCCAGGTGAAAATAAATTACTTGGAAACGCGAGCTGCGAAAGTTTGTTGACCTTTTACTGCGCCTCACACGCAAAACCGGAAGGACGTGAATCGGATTTCTTTTCTTAACCGTGGTTACGCATTTAACTGTTTGGTAGCCGTGTTATATGTACACCATAGCAAAATTGTTACCAAATGCTTAAATTGCATTATTTCAATTTCCTGATACAGTCACGTTAAATTTACCAAAAGACATCAACCAATTTACGGTACGGGTGCATTTTCGTACAACTTAGACGGAATGCTCACAGAACGTTTTGTTTTCAGTATAGAGGTGTCCACGTTTTGTTGCGAAAGGTTTTCGGAAGATTTCTTTTGTGAAATGCCCAAGAAATTTTCAAAATCTCACGTTCCAGGCTCTGAAATGACGTTTATTGCAGTCGAAAATTAGTTTCTTTTGTATTTAGGCATGTAATGTTTTGTGTAACACAAGCAGTGACTTCTTTAAAAATTGGACAAAATCTTTTAATTTAATATAGCATCATATAGGAAATAGGAAACCTTTTATAAGACCATGTTTCCCCCCTTGCCCAACCAAAATATTTTGAACACAACTGTAATTTTGTAAATGACATATTACATGTATATCCAAATGCCATGTTTGGGCAAGGGGGGAAGGCTGTCAAAAAGCCCCAAAACCGATAAATGGGCTAAGGTCCATTATTTGTAATTCACTAAGGCTATGGGAATATACTGTATATGTATGTTCTACCTGAATGAACAGACTGACTGTCCTATTTTAACAGGTAAACACAAAGTGTACACTTATAATGCATATAGATATACTGTGCAAAATATGTATATCAATATTTTATGGTTTACGTTTTACTTGAGATATGCCTCCGTGGGCTTAAAATCAAATGTCAATTCAGCATCACACAAAGACTGGTTCTACCATAATTTGATACATGCAAGCCATTGTCAGAAGAACTTCATAATGTCTACAAAACATATGGGGTCACTGTTCAAAAAAAATAAAAGTTGCTTAATTTATTTTGCATAGTATATTTAAGGTAAAGGTTTTTGCATAAGTGATGGACAGTGCTGTTTACAGTTATAAACCTAATGAAGATGTTGTACCTGTAATTTGTGGATATATAGTTTCTATCCAAAATTTTGGGTTGCAATAAGCATATTGTAGCATTTCCTTGATAATCTATTGCAAAAAAATATGTTTTCTGACAAAATATTTTTTTGAAAAAATCTGACACCCCCCCCCCCCCCCCCACCTTTGACACAGATTTATTCTGCATGTATGTAACATCAAGAGGTTTCCACTATGTTGTTGCATTGGTCAAATGTTGAATTGTACAGAGAATGCAACATTTTTTCTATACAAATCACAGTGAAGCTGCCAGAAACACTCAAACTTTGGGCGGGAAACCTATGAAATCTTCCGAAAACCTTGGTTCTTTTTCTTCGTAGTTCAAGCCAGTAAGAGTAAGCTAAAGGGGAAACCAATCTTCCACGATGCCCTCAGAAACGAGTTTAAACTCGTATATGAGCCGCTGCATCAGAAAACCAACAATTTGCATACGCGAAAACAAAGACGCAGATTAGCTGTGCAGTTACTGCACAGCTGATCTTTGTTTTCGCTACACACATAATACAATCCCTCGTCTTCTTTAATCCAAAATCTCAAGCTTCTAGCCCGTTTCCGTAACTGTACAGGCCGATTTGTGTCGGACCAGGTCAAAAACCCAGATTGTTTGTTGTCTCATGCGAAAGCCCCCATATAGTTGTAAAGTAACGAAATCGTTTAGAAATAAAATAATTGTATTATAAGCATCTTATGAGCCGCATCGTGAGAAAAACAGATTTTTGCCTATGCGAAAACAAAGGCGCAGATCAGCTTCGCAGTAACTGCGAAGCTGATCAGCGCCTTTGTTTTCCTTACTCGTATCATACGAGTACAATTTCTCTTCTTCCTAAATCCGAAATTTCAAGCTTCTAGCCTGCTTCTTTGACTGTACAGGCCGGTTTGTGTCAGACCTGGTCGGAAACCCGGAAGACCGGTTTTTTCTCGTCGCGGCTCATAGATTAGATTGCAAAAACTATCATGTTTCTGAAACATGAATTCATTGTAATTCGAACCAGAGGCTGAATATTCATATCATTCAGAAAACGAAGGATCATAGATGGTGTATACAAAATGTTTCAGTGTACAATTATAATTTTAGCAATAGTAACATATGCTGGTCCCTGTCGTGGACTAGTAGAAGAAATCCAAAATGGGATAGGAAGTGAGATATTCTCAAATGAGAAGTTGGGAGTAAATCGTCACGCGGAACGAGTAAAGCGCGTTGCACTGATATCGTTACTTGCAAATAGGCTCAGACGGGCAAAGAGAATTCTTCTAGCTGACGCAGAATTAGTGGACAAAGGTAAAAATGTCGAGACATATGTGAAAAGAGGCTGGGAGGCCAGAGCGAAGCAAGATTTCCGTGACATTCGCCCCCGTGATGTTCGAACCAGCGGATCCTTTGTTTCCAAGTCCGAGGGAATGGTGGGAGACAGTGCTGTTGAACTGGTAAACTGGGATGTTGGGAGAAATGCAAAAGGATACACTATAATTATGTCTAGCAAAGATGCTATTATAAACGTAATTTACAGAGACTGGTGATCTGTGACTGCCTCGGTGTTGTGGTCGTTATATGGAAAGAACAAACATCTTTCAATTACTGTAACAGCTGATAGTGAACTTGTAATTATAAATCAGAATTGCTTAATTTCTATTAAACAATAGGAAAAAAATGGTGCCTCTTGTTTCTCCCTTACTTTGAGCACATCCAGAAATAAATAAATAATTGAATAAATAAATTTAAATGAAAGTATATGGAATATATATTTAAGTGGTGTGCCCAATATGTGTCAGACACGTACATGTATAATTTATGACAAAGAAAGCCGATTCCGTATCATTTAGAGTCCCTAGACGGTTGGTTTACTAGATGGTTGGTTTAAGACCAATTATGGCGTAACAAAACCACTAGGGACGTGGATGAGCACTTTCGCTACACTTTGGATACGACATTAAGAAACCAATGGCATGTTTACGTTTTATTTTAGCTAAAGCGCATATCAGCTGCATGCTGTCCATGCCTTTGTTTTCGTTCTTCAAATTCGACAATTAAACGCCTTCGCTGGCTTCATGCAGTTTGATGGTGTGAGATATGATGAGAGCTCAAAATGATTTCGCCTTTCATATATTCAAACACCAAGTTAGATGGAATATTTCCATCGGTTTTCCGTTAGACCTCTCCATACGGAAGTGGAGCGAGGTCACGAAGTGTATCGGAGTACAGATTAGCCAGCTGATCTAACACCAACCGTCTATTACGCCTGTCTGTAGATTATTACATGTAAAATATGCGTCATCAGGAAAACATGTCCGTGCAATGAATACCCCCGTAAACCCCACTTTTATATAGTAAAACTGGGGTATGCAGGGGTATACCTATTTTTCTTATTTTTGCTCCAAAACATAGATTGTGGGTACTCGTTAGAACCGCCTCGCGCCGAGGCGGTTCTAACTTGTACCCACAATCTATGTTTTGACCAAAAATAAGAAAAAACATAAAAAAATTTCAGCTAAAATTTTTCAATTTTTAAAGCTCAAAAATTCTCTGTATATTGCATGGGCGTGTTTTCGTAATGGTATGGGGATACATGTCTTACTTACTAGGGACAGACTTCAAGCCAGGCCGCGCATGATTTCTACTTAGCTAAGCAATTATGCTTCATAGATGCCAACTGCCTAGTGCTGGGGGAATGACAGGACAGTTCTTGACGTTCGGTCGGGAAATACCTCGTGAAACCACCGCGCCCGGAGGGTGACAATCAAACCATTGGTACATACCGATGCAGGAATCACTGATTTTTTTTTTTTTTTTTTTATTTTTATTTATTTTATTTTATTTTTTTATTTATTTTTTTTCAATAAACGATATTTCTACTGACATCGCCAGTGGGATTCGAATCTGCACGGCAGAGATACATATATAGATAGCCAGACGCCAAGTGCGCTACCATGAAGATATGTCCAAGAATATATTTATCATTTGTCTCTCTCATGAAGTGGAAGTCTTTATGAAAGACCCTCTATGACAACCTGTTAAACAAATTATGAATACAAATGCACATAGATTACGTAGATTCAAGAATAGCAGTTATAATGGTGAAAGAACTGGTTATCGTGTCTCTGGAAGGCATTGGGTGTGCAAAAATAATGAATGACCGTCTCTATATGACCTTGGCTGTTGATCGTGTAGGTTTTGTCCAATTTCATTATCTCCAGTCGCCCATATTGGTACATCTACAACTGAGCCGCCACATGGGAAAACCAACAAGCTGCATAGGCGAAAACAGTCGCAGATCAGCTTCGCAGTAAATACGAAGCTGATCAGCGCCTTTGTTTTCGCTACTCTGATAGTACAATTCCTCTACTTTCTAAATCTAAAATTTCCAGCCTCTAGCCATCTTCTGTGCTTGTACAGCCTGGTTTGTGTCGGACCTGTTCGGAAACCACATTGTTGGTTTTCCCAGGAGGTGGCTCAACCTTCGAGGCTGTCGGAAGCCGTCATCAACACAACATCATGGCGGAATTCGTTGAACCCAATGTACAGGCACAGGATCTCAAACTCGGTTGTATCGAAAACCCCACTTATGTCGAAGTGATCTATCAATCCCGAACGTCTCTTCCTATAATAGTTTTTGTATTTCAACCTTGCTTGTCTCGAACTCGGTTATGACAAAAACTGTGCTGTGTCGAAATGATAATTCGCTCCCCACAGAAAAAATACTACTAGTTTCACCCTTCCTGTGTCGAAGTTCGAAGTCAAAAATTATCGGTCAGACTTCATGATCAGCAAAGAAGAGGGAAAAGAATGATGTCCCAAGATATGACCCAAGCTGTTGAAAGGGAAGTTAACACCAGATTAACCAAAAACCATCACCTGGTTGCCTGTTTAAAGTAATCCAGAGCCTCTTCAAACTTTTTCTGCTGTTCTAATGTAGCTCCAACATTGTTCCATAGTTTGGCATTATTCTGATTCACCTTCAAGCCAGCTCTGTATATTGTGTTTTGAGAGGTCCTGAAACACACATATAATGCGCAATGTGATCATAAACTCTTATTTTTTTATTCAGTATGATGACATTGTTTGTATAAGTTTTGGTTTAAATTTCTGTTCCCTATTGAGGGTTCAATCGTGTGTTTGTAATCTTTTTCCGGACACTGATTTTGGAAGCACTTTCATTCAGATGCCTTAAGAAACTTAGAGGTAAAAAGAAGTTGCAAATCCGGCAGCCCGATAATAGGACAGACAAACATAGCTGTGCAAGCTTTACCATCTTCATGCAGGCCTTCTGATTGTGTAATTTACTGACCATTGCTTACTTTTACGTTTTGTATTGTGTAATTTGCTGATCATTGCTTACTTTTACCTTTTGTATTGTGTAATTTGCTGATCACTGCTTACTTTTACCTTTTTGTATAGTGTAATTTGCTGATCATTGCTTACTTTTACCTTTTGCATTGTGTAATTTGCTGACCATTGCTTACCGTTTTACCTTTTTGTATTGTGTAATTTGCTGATCATTTCTTACTTTTACCTTTTGTATTGTGTAATTTGCTGATCATTGCTTGTGTTATTTGCTGATAATTGCCAACTTTTACCTTTTTGTATCTATTTTTGTGATACGACCTGATTGCTAGTATCTATCTCTTAATAAATAGAAATTGCATTGGAATGATGTTGTTATACTATCTTGCATGTGTACAAGATGGTTGTCATACGCTGCTGCTATGTTTCAAGCAAAAGGGACAGTAACGTGAACATTAATAAGCACTGTTTTTCGCAATTAGATGAATTAATTATTATTCACACACAGATATAACAATAAAAACCATTACCAGTCTATATTTCTGAGATAGGTCTTTCCAGCATGTGTTATGACTAAAACACACATCAATGACCATAGCAATGTCTTCATAGTTCTGAAATAGATTTGTTTCTGGCCCTGAGATTATAAAACATTTTTCATGCTCAACTCTGCTGAGACTAAAATTTATCCAGGATAAATTTCTAGTTTTTGAGTTTTGACCCTGAATTTTTCCACTAATTTTGAATATTTCAACATCTATAAAAAAAAACTGAAATTTCATGCGCAGCTGAGCTGAGCTTGAAATAAAAAAAAAAATAACCTCAAGGCCAGGTTTAAATTTTAGTTTCGGTCTCGGTAATTTAAGGATGTTCGCTGCTAACATTTGACATTTCGGAACTTCCGGTTTTTCTTTTCTTGAATATCTCGTAAACGGTTGCAGATATTTTCCTAATATTTTATATTTTAATACATATTGATCATATGCATTGAATGAGCCAAGAAAATTGTCAATCTAAGAAACTTCATTTTTTCACCCCATTTTCTGCAACTTTTCAGAAAATTTTAGTTGTCAGTAAAATTTAGGGGGTAGGGTAGATTAAACTTGAATATTACACGTCTTCAAATTAATTGCTCTAGTTTGATCTTTATTTTAGCAGCAGTATATGTGTATATGGTCTTCTAAGTCATTCTTTTTGTCTTTGGTGTGCTGGTTTTAACATTTAAGGTGGTTTTATGAAATGGGCTTTTAGAAACAAAACAGCCGAAAAAAGGCAATTTTCAAGTTGTTGGTTCTCTCTTATATGCTCACTACCCTATATATTTCTTTCTTTTATTCAAACAATATTACCAAGTTCTATGTTGTGTGAAAATACAAGAAAAAGTTTGAATCAACAAATATGGGTTTCGTACATTTCAAAATATTGATTTTTCCGACTTTTCAAGTATGGGGGTAGGGTTGGAAAAGGAATCATAAAATTTTGTCATCCACTCCAAGTTGCAAATTTTTCTATGCTTTTGGTCCAAAATTGTCTGCGCTACGTAAATATTATGACTTTTGAAAGCAGTTTATGTGTATTTTTGTTCAAGACAGGTATGTTTCAAAGAATCAAAAATTAAATTAATTTTACCAAATTTAAAACATGGTTCTCGGAGGTCTTATTCAGAGGCCTGTAGCTTGAAAAAATGCACACTACCCTATATTTATTTTGTTTTCAAATGTCTTGTGTTGTATTTTGGAATCAAAAAAGAGTGGTTAGAAAAAAAGTTTGAATACTTTTTCATTGGCAGCGAACATCCTTAAACCTGACATTTTACATAGTACTTTATCTATTTTTGGGGGAAATATGTGCTCTCTCAGTTTGCCATTTGTTCTATGAGTTGGATCCTTTTATTTGTTTATTTTATTTTTTATTTTTATTATTTTTTTTTTTTTAGTTAAACCGGTTGGATTTTACATGTACATATAATCGTCCACCAGATTTATCGAGCATCTCTCAATTTTAGCAGTAAACAATAACTCATTGAACGGACATTTTAACATAGCCAAGGGTGAAGGCATTGAATTTATCTTTCATCCCATCCAACTCATAGCCTCGACCCGCTTTTCAGTTCATCAAACTTAAAACTGTCGAACCCACATCTCAACGTATTCCTCAACTCATATTTGTAAACCGGCCTTATGTTTCAATCTATCAACTCGTCGAACTCTTCCTTCAACCTAACAAATCACTGAACTTACTTTTCATCTCATCTAAATCACTGAACGTATCATTTATTTCATACACTCAATGAGATCACCCCTCAATACGTCCAAGTTATTACACACCTTTCATCTTTGAAGGTAGAACGCACTTAACCAATTCTTTTCTGGGCTAAGTAAGTTATATTCAACGACATGAAATAAATCAAATGATAGACTAAAATAAGAAGCTGAGCTATGCATTGTAAATATAAAGTCTGTGGCTTATTATGTTTTATATGTTATACCCTTGCTTTGTTGCTCCTATGTGGGCCGAAAATTCGTAATAAAGATCTTGTATTCTTGTATTGTATTGTATTCTTGTATTGTGTTCCCATTTTTCCACACATCGACATTTCCATTGTTTAGATCTCCTCATCAGGAAAACATATCCATGAAATGAATACCCACTCATACCCCACTTTTATATAACAAAACTGGGGATTGCAGGGGCTTCCCTATTTTTCTTATTTTTGTTCCGAGGCGGTTCTAATGTGTACCCACAATCAAGCTAATATATTAAAAAATCCAAAATTTTTCTTATGAAAATGATCAATTTTACAGCTTACGAAAGAAAAATCAGTATATTACATGGACGTGTTTTCGTAATGTAAAAGTGTTACCTTTTATTCTGCAGCAGCATATCAAAGCCCAGAGCCACTAGCGCACAGAAGCCCATACTGGGTGTGTATAAGATTCTCTCTGCTACTACAAACCCAACTGGGAAAAACAGGTTGGAGGCAGGAATAAAAGGCAGGACTAGAAATGAAAGGCACTGAAATATAATCCACACGTATTTAAGACATGAAAGATTTATGAGGCACAAAAATACATAGGGAAAGTAAAACTTTCTAATATTTCTCATTGTTATTGTACATAAAATAACCATTCCACAATAACCTTAGTATACAAAATTATCACCTAAAACATGTCTTCCTAACTATTATGATTGAGCAGTCGCACCAGAAAGCTAACAATCTGCATATGCGAAAACAAAGACGCAAATCAGCTGTGCAGTAACTGCACAGCTGATCAGCGCCTTTGTTTTCGCTACACCAAAATTTTAAGCTTCTCACCTGCTTCTGTGACTGTACAGGCCAATGTATGGCGGACCTGGTCGGAACCCCATTTTTTTTCATGCGAAGGCTCATATACCTCCTAAATTTACTTCAAAAAGCTAAATTCTTACCATAATCAGGGCTCGGTTCAACCTCCCTTGCTTACAAAGAGCCAAATACACAACTTTTCCAAATATGGCATAAAATCCAAGCGTAACCATGTTCCTGTAGTCTAAGACAGACTTTATGACAGGAATAGTTCCCATTGTCCAATCACAACATAGATTAGCAGGGAAAAGGAGGAGCCAGAAGTTGATTGGCAGTAGGTAGTTATAGGTCATCTGACGAGCTGGTGTATTCGAGACGGATGCTGGATTATCAAACCTGGGCAAAATATATTTCAAGGTAACTGCTCTATATTTCACAATGCAAAGCTTTTTACTGATTTTGGATCTTCAATTGTAGAATTCTGAACTTTTGAGTCAAAATAATAGAGGATATTATGATAGAGTTAAGAGCAAATACACGGGTTTCATGTTGCAAAATATATATATATATATATATATATATATATATATATATATATATATATATATATATATATATATATATATATATATATATATATATAACACAGAACTTGGCTTGTCTCACGTGGCCAGAGCGGGGCTCGAACCCACACCAGACACAGCGGTGAGATGATCGAGTGATTAAGAAACAGGCTCTTAACCGCTCGGCTACGGGGGACGCCATGTTGCAAAATAAGATTACATTTATGATTATCAATATTTCATACATTAATAAATCACATTTTAAAGACGTACTTTGAGAATGGAGGAAACTGAGCGCCCATTACTCCAATCCTTGCAAGTAGGAGAAACAGAAGGCTCCCTACCAACACTGCTGACCTAATGATGGATCCCATCAGCCAACATGGTATAGCAGGCTTTCCTTTAAAGACTGTACTCATAAAACTCCAGATCTGATTGAATGTAGCCTGTAGCAGGAGGCGTAGTGTTCGTTATAAATGCTCTTTTTAAATCATTTGAGCCGCCACGTGGGAAAACCAACAATGTGGTTTCCGAACTGGTCTGACACAAACCGGGCTGTACAAGCACAGAAAAGAGCTAGAAGCTTGAAATTTCGGATTTAAGTAGAAGAGGAACTGTACTATCCGAGTAGCGAAAACAAAGGCGCTGATCAGCTTCGCGGTAACCGCGAAGCTGATCTGCGTCTTTGTTTTCGCCTATGCAGATTGTTGGTTTTCCCATGGGGCGGCTCATTTTATAATTTATATTTGAAGTATTTTATAATTAAATTTGGGACAAATAAAATGAGAGACTCTGTCCAGATAGTCAGATAGCGACAGCATTTAGCAAAAACATGAAAACGAAATTGTTTACTAGAATCACGCTGGTTTGCAGCCACATTGCCCCCTGTACTACTAATACAGAAGTGTTCTTTGATAAAACTCAGTCCTTATGAACTCATAATACTTTACACTGATTTGTAGAATTAGAAAATGAGCCACCCCATCAGAAAACCAACAATCTGCATATGCGAAAACAATGACGCAGATCAGCTATGTAGTAACTGCGAGGCTGATCACACCTTTTGTTTTCGCTACACGGAAAGTACTTTCTAAATCCAAAATTTTCAGCCTCTAGCCATCTTCTATGCTTGCACAGCTCAGTTTGTGTCGGACCTGTTCGAAAACCACATTGTTGGTTTTCCCACGTGAAGGCTAATTAATTTTGTAGAAATAAAAACATGATACCTTCTGAGCAACAAAGATTTCATATATAACACAGACACCAATGGCAGTTATTCCCTGCTCTTTACATAACATAGCAATAGTCACCAAGCAGATTGTCATCAATAGGGGCAGCCATGCTGAAATGTTGTTAAGGCACATGATAGTGTCAGAGCCTGGATCGAGATGTTTGCGGTTTGAACCTCAACCCCCATTATCAGGCGTTTTGTGTCCTTCGTCGAAACATTTATCCCCATGCATATATGTATTTACTATCATTATGTTTCTTTAACTTTACCTCGGACATAATAACAAATTGTGTCGGAATCATCCATGAGTCGACATTAAGTTTTTGTAGGCAGAATAATCCATGAATATAGTGATCAACCATGGTTTCCAGTGTTCAAACATTCGATGGATCACGAGGAAGGTGTTTGAACACAAGGCCGCAGGCCGCGTGTTCAAACACCTTCCGAGTGATACAGCGAATGTTTGAACACTGAAACAAACCATGGTTGATCGCTATTCTTGCATTTTCAGTCTAATCCACTTAAAATCTCTTGAAAATAACATTAGCAACGTAAAAACTCACCAAAAACAGCGGAGCTTCTTCAACTTCGGCCATTTTGTTTCTACTTGACGTCACGTCGCATTGACCAATGACGTCGCCCAAAACCCATGTTCAAACGGCACGTGAATTTCATGATTTGAACATGGGTTTTGCTGTTTGAACACGGCTTTCGACCAATCGAAAACGGCCTCAAACAGCTATGCGCATAGATATCCATGCAAGAATATAGGGATCAACCATGGTTTTCAGTGTTCAAACATTCGATGGATCACGAGGAAGGTGTTTGAACACAAGGCCGCAGGCCGCGTGTTCAAACACCTTCCGAGTGATCCAGCGAATGTTTGAACACTGAAACAAACCATGGTTGATCGCTATTCTTGCATTTTCACTCTAATCCATTGAAAATCTCTTGAAAATAACATTAGCAAACGTAAAAACCCACCGAAAACAGCGAAGCTTCTTCAACGTCGGCCATTTTGTTTCTACGAAACACATGACGTCACGTCGCATTGACCAATGACGTCGCCCAAAACCCATGTTCAAACGGCACGTGAATTTCATGATTTGAACATGGGTTATGCTGTTTGAACACGGCTTTCGACCAATCGAAAACGGCCTCAAACAGCTATGCGCATAGATATCTATGCAAGAATATCCAATTTATCCCAAAGACAAGTGTATTTAAGAAGTAGAATGTAAAACAATCAGTGTTATTTATTTTCCCTACCTGTTTTCTGTCTATATCCTGTGCACTTTGAATACATCATCAACGAACTTAGAAAGAATATAGAAGATAAGGATTCAGCTCTCCCCACCATACCTGTTACCTTTAATACAAATAATATAAAGATAATTCTTGAAATTTGAAAAATCGAACTTTTAGACCATCATCGCTTCTGCTGATTTAAGTTAACAAGTTTTAAAATATAATGTCATTACTATCAACAAATTAAATTAATCCAGAGCTTAGGTGGAATGGAATCCTAAGTGCATCCCTTAAGTTTTTGCTCACGAGGAAAGAAACATCAATGAAATTTACAACCACAGCGCCCCTTATACTACTAGAGTGAGCCACAGTTACCCCTATACTACTGTGTTTTTTGTTTTTTTCATATTCAATGGTACTTGACAAAACGTCTTAATAAATTTGTGTGCCTTGTATTGTACTTACAGCTTCAGTGTGTATAGGATGTACAGCAAAGAGCAGTGCAGCTATAAAGGAAGGTAACTCTGACAGGAACAAACTGCAGGTTCTGTAAAAGACGTTCGTATATATGTATATGCGCTGTAATGACAATTTCGTGATTGCAAAATGCAACAACATTCTTAGAATATTTGTCAAACTCGTATTTGCTGAAAACTTAGGCGTTTAGACTCTTTTCTCTGTGTATACAGGTTCAGCAGAATGTAAAATCTAACCTTCAACTCTGTGTTATAACCGGATGACAAGCAGTGTTATATTCAAACCCTTGCTATAAGAGTTTACTTTGCCAAACGCAAAGGAATAAAACAAGAAATTTAGACATTCCTTTGGGGTTATTATGAATAAACATCCAAGTCAACAAGTTTTCAGTCATATGAGCCGCGCCGTGAGAGGACCGGATTTTTGCCTATGCGAAAAGAAAGACGCTGATCAGCTGTGCAGGAACCTCACAGCTGATGAGCGCCTTTGTTTTCGCTACACGGATAGTACTATCCCTGTTCTTCTTAAATACAAAATTTCAAGCTTCTAGCCTTTTTCTGTGACTGTACAGGCCGGTTTGTGTCGGAGCTGGTCGGAAACCCCAAAGGCAGGTTTTCTCGCGTCGCGGCTCATATCATCTTGGGTGTTAACTATTATTATGGGGAGCTTCAAGTGTCTTACCCTTACTACACAGGCCTACACAACAGAGACTGGTATCAAAACTGCGGAGTTCCGTACTATACCACTGGGCCACCGTGCTACCCTTGTTTGGGCGTCCAGAAATTTACAATTTCAACACGTTTACTTACTTCATGAACATTATACAGGCGACGGCATGTAGGACAACATTTCCAAGATGATAGGACATGGGCTCGAGTTCGTTCCACCAATAATTCAGTCGGAATGTCAGGACACAAAGAGGCCGGTACGACTTATGACTTTCCTCCTGTTAATAAAATGAGATTAATGTGTGCAAAAGTCATGTATTTTCAGATCACAGGCGGCTTTAACATTTTTGTTCGGGTGTTCATACATCCGTGTTCGTGTCCAAGATACCGTTTTAGTGTCCAAGATAGGGTCAGATAGCAAGTCTAAAATAAAATTCCATGACTTTTCCATGATAATTCCATGATCGGAGTTAAATTTCCAGAAATAATTTTTCTGTTTATTTATTTATATTTTGTCATATAACACTTTTTAAAAGGCAAGGACAGATAATTATATTGCAAAAGTAACTTACTTCAAGGCATTATCTTGTTTTCTTATGAAAACATATTAGTTTGAATGCCCTTTTGAAAAACAGAACTTTATCTATCAATAGAAGTGAGCGAGGAAAAAAAAGAATCCCAAAGACATTCAAACTGGCATTTCATTACAAAATTCCATGATTTTCCCATGATATTTCATCATTTTTCAAATTCCATGACTTTTCCATGCATGGAATGTTTTAGCCATTTTCCATGTTTTCCAGTGCCCGTTGGAACCCTAGGTGCTACCGCTGTCGTTTAAAACATATCGTAAAGTGTTCAAGACCATATACTCTGAATGTTTGGCATATGTGTTCAATTTCAAGATGAAAATTATTAGAGCAAATTCAATTGATGGTCCTGATAAAGTGTAAATTTATCAAGAATTGTGTTTAATTGCCAGTTTCTAATCTGGTTATAATCACGGTTTTCTTTTATTTGTTTTTAAACATATCCAAAATTATATGAGCCGCCTCATGAGAAAACCAACAATCTGCATATGCGAAAACAAAGACGCAGATCAGCTTCGCGGTAACCGAGAAGCTGATCAACGCCTTTGTTTTCTCTACACGGATAGTACACTTCTTCTTCTTTTTAAATCCGAAATTTCAAGCTTCCAGTCTGCTTCTGTGACTGTACAGCCTGATTTGTGTCGGACCTGTTCGGAAACCACATTGTCGGTTTTCTCACGAGGCGGCTCATATTTTCTTTACGTTACAACGTTGATAATGCAGTATTTTCCTACCATTTTCATGGGCATCCCCCAAAAGTCATTCCAAAACAAGTTTATGATTGGCGTTCCTGGTCGGAGATCTTTGTTTTTCATGATAGCCGAGATGTCATCCAAGCAAAATCCGCAGTCCAGGGCATTCCGATAGCAGACCGCTACTGCTACACACAGAATGGCCGCGTACATGTGGAAAGAATGTCTAGATCTGTTCCCTGCTTCACTCATGATAAATCTAGAACTGCAGAGATATTATGAAATCAGTTATAGTAATCAGCAAAATAAAATTTTAAATGTAGTTTTTATTTAGCAAGCGTTGTCGAACGAAATTCAGTAGGAGCCATCAGCCGAACAAAATCAAATTACACGATTCCAAAGCTTATGCCATTGAATTGGCGCATACTTTTTGCAAGAAAATGGCTGACGAATGGTGTTACAGTAAACTGCACCTTTCTAATTTTGCCAGCAAATAAACTTAAGGAGAGAGAGAGAGAGAGAGAGAGAGAGAGAGAGAGAGAGAGAGAGAGAGAGAGAGAGAGAGAGAGTACCTGTTCAGTGGATTCAACGTTAACATAAACATTTGTCAGTTTTAGTTTTTCAAATGCACGAGATTCGAACGTTGTTTGTTTCTCAAATCATCATCTGTAATAATGTGCGGCACAGTCAATTGTTATTGCTGCATTAGCGTAGTATCTCCAACAGTAAGAACAAATTTTGTGTGTCACACTTCAAACCCAATAGAAGTTACCCATGTTTATACTTGTTTAAAAGAAGTCTTCAAGTCGGTCATGGGAAAACAAACAATCTGCATATGCGAAAACAAAGACGCAGATCAGCTTCGCGGTAACCGCGAAGCTGATCAGCGCCTTTGTTTTCGCTACTCGGATAGTACAATTCCTCTTCTACTTAAATCCGAAATTTCAAGCTTCTGGCTCTTTTCTGTGCTTGTACAGGCCGGTTTGTGTCGGACCTGTTTGGAAACCACACTGTTGGTTTTCCCACGAGGTGGCTCATATGTTGTGTCGTCTGGACAAAAATAATCACTGAAAAATCCATTGCTGTGATGTAGATGGAGAATGCAGCTGATGAATATAGGCCAAGGTCATCAAATAATAATGCTTTGTACATTGTTTTTGTGAGCTGGAATAACATTTCTCAGGACCTTCAGTTCTGGAGAAGATTAAACCATATTTGGTCATGGTAGTCATCTCCGTCATTATATACTAGATGCCGACGGAGTATGCACTTAAGTTTTCGTCTTGTTTCGTGGTATGCTTGTACATGTTGTACCACATGCTACTGTAATGGGTGTCTTTCATTTCAATGAACGATCCACACTTATTATACCTCATTAATATTCATTGGCTGAGTGTGGATTTTGATTGGTCCAGAGAAGGTCACGCAGAGGGTGCTATTCTGATTATTACCCTCTGACGTCATATCTGCCTAAAAACGTGCGGCTGTACTTGCAGGCACATGCTTTTGTTTACAGTGCACGTGGAGGGTGCTATTCTGTCATGTCGCATGATCATATCACCCTCTGACGTCATATTCGCCTAAATGTGCAGTTGCACTTGTGGTCACATGTGTTTGTCCTGTGCTATGTCTCTAATTTGATTCAAAAAGGGTTCGGTATAATAAAACAATTGCTGCCCTTGAGTGAGGGTGACATGACGATTTGTTCACCCTCGACAGGTTATATTGCCCTCGGGCGGTTATGTTTGAAGCACTTTTTGGATGTCATGACATCCTTTTTGGTAGAAGTCCCGACATGGCATTAGCTGTTGAATAGGACGTTAAACATCATTCAAGCAAAATCATTTCAATGAGTCTATGTCCGGTGATAACGCTAGAGGTAAGAATCTAGATGGCTGTATTGTCGTGAAGTCCATTATCTTGACAACCAGTTTTACGCCGAGACAGTATTCTTATATTAAAGGACCATAGCTACCACCATAGATGTCAGTGATTTCAAGGTATAGTACATCTGGGTGCTTATCTCGGGTTGGGGTTTGAGTACCATCAGTTTTTTAGAAGTCCGTATCTAACAGTGTGTAGATCCAATGGCAACACATACGGTGTGCTAATTAGAATGGATATGGTTATTTGCATTGTCCAGTGAATTTGTCTTAGGTCTGGAGACTCCATTGGAAAACGAACATATTTTTTTCAGGTTATAACTTCAATTCAAATCATCGCATGGCGTGCGCAGCTTTTCAAAACCAGAGGACCAATGGTCCTGTAAACGCTCACTTGGGATCTTCTAATAATGAGCCTCGACGCGAGAAAACCGGTCTTCGGGGTTTCCGACCAGGTCCGACACAAACCGGCCTGTACAAGCTCAGAAAAGAGCTAGAAGCTTGAAATTTCGGATTTAAGTAGAAGAGGAATTGTACTATCCGAGTAGCGAAAACAAAGGCGCTGATCAGCTTCGCGGTTACCGCGAAGCTGATCTGCGCCTTTGTTTTCGCCTAGGCAAAAATCCGGTTTTCTCACGATGCGGCTCCTATAGCAATAAACATGTTTGAATACATGTATTATGGTATATAGCCCCAGTAAAGGGAGAGATGAAGCCCGGGTCATGATTTATAATCACATTGTCATACTCTACTCCAAGCCAAGTTTCCTTGAAATCAATTCATCGGTTCCCGAGACGCTTTTTGAAAAGTGTTTACCATTTATGGGCATGGTGGCAATCTGACAATCTTTGTCCTGTGAACTGGATTATTTATAAACACATTGGATCCCCTTTGTATACTTGGATGTTTGTTTCTTATAAAATTTAGCTTTGATTGGCCTAGCAGTTTCAGAGATTTTTGAATATTATGGTAATATACAATGTACATGCATATTGCCCCGGGGTGGGGGCAGAACAACCCCTGGGGTCATATTTTGTTTTCAGAATCTTATATCTTCATTCCATTTGCCCATTTCCTGCAAGTTTTTCCCCTTCAAATGCATGGACGACCTATGAAGACCTTGCCAAAAAAAAAGGTCAAGGTCATCCAAAGGTCATGATTTAACACGTAGTATTCTAGTCCACAATGCTTCATGCCAAGTTTTGTTGAAATCGGTCCAGCAGTTCCAGAGAATTAAGTTTAAAAGGGTTTTACCATATATGGTCATGGCGGCCATCTTGGTCATGTGGCTTGGATTGTTTATAAACACATTGATTCCCACTTCCTAAAAATGCTTCATATAAATGTTGGCTTTGATTGGCCAAGTTTCAGAGAACTAAAATGGACGACAACAGACGGACCGACGCCAGGTGCCTGCCTATCCCATAAGCTCACCTGCTGCCTTATTTTCATGCAAGATTCTACACAACATTAAGATGCACGAACATTTCTCAGGGCTCCAATGGGTTGTGGCCCACCATAAGCCACTAATGCCTGGGCATTTCTCTTTTACTAGTATGTATCTTGCTCAGTTTCGATTATACTGTTCCTAAGCACGCTTCCCAGAAACAGGTTACCGATACTTGGTTTATATGCCAATTTTGATTTTGAATTATTTTCATGACCAAATCTTCCATGAAATATGTTGGACATATGGATTCATCGGGAATCACTTCATTATGAATTGGACATGCTAGCGATCTGTCTTTCCAATTTCACAGTCCCCAAACACAATTTACATGCACATTAAAATGTGCCTGTACTAAGATTAACAGGATGTGCATTTGGAAATAATTCACAAGACCAATTATTTTCACTTCATCATTTATTTACAGAGCACTTTCCAAGAATGCAAGTTGTCAAGGTCCATGTCAAAATGTAAACTGTATCATAAGAAAACCAACAAATGCATAGGCGAAAACGATCAGCTGTGCAGTATCAGTGTCTTTGTTTTCCCTATACAACACAATTCCACTTTTGCTTAAATTCTAAAATTCAAGCTTCTAGCCTGCTTCTGTGACTGTACAGGCCGATTTGTGTTGGACCTGGTCGGAAATCAAAATTGCTGGTTTCTCATGCAAATGCTCAAACGAAAGCTTTGTCATAAAAATCTGTCTGGCACCATCAGACCTTCAAAAGTTTGCCCAGAAACTTATCATTTTAGATGTTATCTGTGCAGCAAAATGAGCTACATCATTAGATAACCAGCTTTTTTGCTACAATGTTCTTGGGTAAGCCTCAGAGGACGACTACCAGCACTAAGTGCACATTTTTACACCATTAACTGACAAGATATCCTGTATCAGAGGATGAGAAAGAATGGGCTAAGAAATATTTTCATGGACAAATCTTGCCAGATTGTTGGGTCGGTTTCAATATGAATCCTTGACTCATTACCGACCACGCTAATGTGCCAGGTCTGAAGATAAATGTGACTTTCCTATCTCTGTAAAATCAAAGCCTGTCAGATGCCCATAAAAATTTCCATATTAAATTGCAACTGTTTTAAATAGTCTTTCACAATACTTAACCACAGTTCTACTTTTTTGACTGAACATACAATAATCTATGTACATCATCAGTATATTCTATGACACAGTGAATACCAAGTCAATGTCCACATTCGGATTTCCGTACAGAAATTAAGAGGACATATTTTTTAATGATTTCAATTATGTCAGCCAATTAATGTTTATGTTGACTGTAGCCCTGTTTTCCCATCTTGTACCTTGTTTTCTGTTGCTCCTTCATTATTAGATGGAGGATTTATGATGTCTTTGCCTTTGAAATTAAATCCTGGCATAAAAAGGCAATCTCTTCTATCATGATAATAATATAAGCCGCCTCATGGGAAAACCAACAATCTGCATAGGCGAAAACAAAGGCGCAGATCAGCTTCGCGGTAACCGCGAAGCTAATCAGCGCCTTTGTTTTCGCTACTCGGATAGTACAATTCCTCTTCTACTTAACTCCAAAATTTCAAGCTTCTGTGACTGTACAGGCCGGTTTGTGTCAGACCTGTTCGTAAACCACATTGTTGGTTTTCCCACGAGGTGGCTCATATGTAATTTACTTGTTTCAGGTTGTCTGATATAAATTTACGACGTCCATGATTTTCAGTTTATTCCATATCAAGTCTGAATGACTCAATGTCATGTTAAAGTAACTGCCCTGTTAATACTTCAACGCTGTGTGTTTCACTCCATTCTTCTGTTAGTTTAAGATGTCTGAGCCTCTAGTTCCCCAGCCTGGGCCTCAGGCTCTTCATCATTATAGATGTTCTCTGCCTGAAATAATAGTCAATTTCAGTTTACTTTCAACTCTTTATAACACAGTTCATTACATCACAATTTTGGATATTAAATGGACCATTCTTGGACAGCAAATGGTCATTACTCTCATCATAACACTGACTACGTCACTAGATAGCTAACACAGAATAGGAAATCATCAAAACTTGCTTCGGACAAAATGCCAGTGGAATTCAACCCAAGACCTATGTATCCAGTCTAATGCATTAACCAGTGCTACAATCCACCTTAAATCAAAAGCTTTACTATGTCAGGGCTTATCTACGGTATCCATTGAAAGAACAAACAAACAAAAAACACGATACTCACCATTTGCCAGACCTGCATGATATTGTCCTCCGATACTGAACAGATTACCCAGGGTTCATTGGGGTTCCAGGTAAAGTCTGATATCTTTGCTGTGTGTCCTCCGTGAATGAACTGAAATTATACAAAAATGTGTATTTCTCTAGTGTATAGATGCAACACCACTTCCTGGGTATTATGACTTCATGAAAATTAAAAATGTCCCTTCAACTGAACACAGGATTGGCTGGTTCAATCAAAGACTGGAAAATTTACTAAAGTCTAAAAACTTGCCTCTGATAATGGTTTTTCGTAGAAAATTTTTCTATTGGGGACGACAGAAAAATTATTTTCATGTCAAAATCTTGATCTTAGTTTGTCCTAATAAGACCTGCAAAAATTTTGAAAATCTGTGAACAAATAAAGTTTTTATGGCCAAAATGAATTTTGAATAGCGATTTTGCATTGGCAAGGGAGATAATCGATGGTTGTGAAAATGCATTTTTGAGAATTTTTACTTGATCATGAAAATTTGGTCTCAGGTATGCCATTTGTGCCATTCTATAATGATTTTGACCAATCATGATTAAATAATAAGAATTTAAAAATTTTGCGGGAAAATATTTACCTCCCTTCCATGAGATTTTTGTACAGGAAATCCCTATTCAAAAATATTTTTGACCAGAACGTTTTTATTTGTCAACCGATTTTCAAAATTTTTGCTGCACAAATTTTGCGACAAACTAGATACTCAATTGTGCCAAGCAAATATTTCTTCTACATTTGAACAGTTGTAAAATATCTGCGAAAAACCATTATCGCACACTACGAAACGCATTTTAACATCTTTGGTTTACTAAAGCTTACATCAATCAGGGTAATTATTTAAAAATATCTTACCAGTAGTTCTGGTGGTCCGTCTTCGGCATCCTCTGCCGACTGTTCCTCGCCGATCTTACTGAGATCCCACACATGTAGTCGTCTGTCTGTGCCACTAGAGGCGAGGATTGTCTCGTTATGTGGAGACCATTGCACCTACAAGAATATACAATATATTGTAAACTTAAAAGGCTTCAAATATAGCCATCTGTGACATTGAAGCTACAAGAACATTCTCCAATCTTGTCTAATCTCAAGTGTAGTTGGCTGTAAGTGCTGCTAGAGGATTGTCTCATGTTATGGGAAGTTGTCCTTTTAAGATAATATGATTTTTACTATAATCAACAGAATAAGAAGTCCAGGTTCGAACATGATACCCGTGGTTAACTAGGTATGTGTTAACCGCTATGCCATAGTGGCTTGAAATGGCTTAATTCATTTTGTTTATCTTACCTGGAATATTTCATCTTTGTGAGATTCAAATGAATGAAGTTTCAGCTTTAGATTACGCAGGTCCCACAGAGCCACAGTCTGGAAATATACGACAATAGTTTTTATACTGACTTTGTATATTTGGAACTGCCCCAACAACAAATATTCTTGCCTTCAAGAATCATAGCATGCCCAACTAGTCCAAATCCAGATGCTGGGTAGAGAATACAAAATGCCTGCAGTAGTTTTCACTCCTTTGATATTTTATGGCCTCATCCACACAATTTTGTCTAATCTTGTCATCACTTGCAGAACTGAACATTTCATGGACAAGGGTGCTGACACAAAGTAGTCATCTAATATACATTAGCTGACATCTATTTCAAAAACTTGCCCATGCAATAAAGTAGATTTTTTAAGCTTAAAAAAATTAAAAATTTTCAGCTAAATTTTTTTTTTATATTTTCCGCATTTTTGCTCAAAACATAGATTGTGGGTACATGTTAGAACTGCCTGGCCGAGGCAGTTTTAATGAGTACCCACAATCTATGCTTTGTAGCAAAAATAAGAAACATAGGTATACCCATGCATACCCCACTTTTGCTGTATAAAAGTGGGGTATGAGGGGGTATAGATTTCATTGACATGTTTTCCTGATGCCAATCTCCTTCAATGAGCATGATCCATCACTAATAATTTTTTCTAGAGATATTTTTCTCAGCAAATGCTACCTGCATAACAAAAATATTTATGCCAGTTTTAGTACTGACCTTATCCGCTGACCCTGTTGCCAGGATAAACTCACTGTAGGGGTTAAATGACAGGCAGTTGACCTCTGCTGTGTGAGCGTCTACGATATGACTGGGTTTACTTGTGTTGTTAGATCTTGTGTCCCAGCTGAAAGTAGATTTAGTAATTGTGTACAGTGTACAGTATGCCATAAAATTTGTAACTGCAATTTTTGTTAATCTTGATGATTTCTTGTAACTTATTACTTTTCACAGTTTATTAGGCCTCCCTAGTGCTCGGTGCACATCATTTTCACTGATAAAAATACCTTTTTTGGTGGGATCAAAGGTAAGTGTCTTTCACTACCTTCTGTACTAGCAGAATACTGGTGATTTGAATCATTTTCCCCTATTTTTTACCTTACACTGAAGTTACATTGTATTTATTAAATTTTGTTACTTTTGAAAATTATTTCACTTGCATAAGATGGACCAGTCGGTAGTTGGGACATAAACAGGCATGCCCAAAGAAAAACACCTGGCACATCCATAAGCAGAGTATGGCTTCTCCCACATGTGTGCTGTAAGCAGTGAGATCCCATGATTAACAGCATGAAATCAACCACCTTAACCACTAGGCCCTGGGGTCACCAAATACTAAAGTTTAAATGCATAAAGCAGCTTTGAAACACTATCTCCACTTACATCATAAGTTTTTGGTCATCAGCCACAGAGCCAAATAAACTTTCATGTAACAAATGCCAGGCTACATCCTACAATAGAAGCAGAAAAGCAACTATATAAAGCCAACTTCAATCTGTATCCACCCGGGCCCAGTTCTTCAAAATAAACGTTATCGCTAGTTAATGATTTGTTAGAATTTCAAATGGCAATATTACAAATCCATTGTTATTTTGTCAACCAAAAATATCAGTGTATTTGATTTTGAAGTTGATATATAATATAGTTAACAAATTGAGGGCTTAACAACAGCGTTAAGCTATCAAAGTTTTGAACAACTGGGCACAGACTTTTTTCTGTTTTGTTTTGTGGTTTAGTGTTGTATTAAACACTTTTTCAGTCATGTCAGTGTAAGACATCACTTTCTAGGTATTAACCAGCAAAAGTGTCTTGCTAAAGGTCACTACACAGCGAAGGTAGGTATGGAACCCAGGACCTCTCCTTCTAGTCTTGTATTATACCAGTAGGCCAAAGCACTCCGAGCCACTCCCACAAACTCATCCTCACATGGGGTTTATCTGATGGTAGATCCACATGACATGGAACACTTCTTATGGAACATTATCAAAGTCTTACTACACAGGTGGTAAACATGGGAACTAGCTCCAAAAAGAGGTAGTGAACTTTTGTTCCAATGGCAATTTCGAGATCGCTCCAAAGGTTGGAATAAAGTAGACAGTTGTTTTTATGAAGATTTTGGATGTGATAGTGAAAACAGGAAAAATATCCCAAAGTTGTTCCATGTAAAGATAATCTCTCTGTACATGCGGCACAAAAAATTAGTTGAAACCAAATTAATTTGCACTATATTCACTTTGTGAAAGCACAAGATCACGTTAGAAGCGGTAATAAAAACTTTGTGGAAACACTTTGGGTATCAACTGTCATTTTGGATCATGATCGTAGACAAGTTATCTTTGAATGGAATAGCATTGAGAAAACCATCCTTCTTTCATTAAATACATCAAATGTTTTCACAAAACCACGCATACCTATTTCTGGTTACCTTTGGAACAATGTTGAAATTACCATCAGAACATATTTCCACTACCTCTTTTGGAGCTCGTTCCCATGTTTACCACCTGTGTACTAAGGGCTGTTCCAGGAAAATTCACCTGGGGGGGGTGGACCTGAACTTTTTTAAGGGGTACCACCCAGGAAACTAAAATTATTTTGAGGGTACCACCACAAAAATAAAATCTCAATTGTACCCCCCCACCAAGGAATTAGAAATTATTTTTAAATTATTATTAAGGAAACATCTTGCAGAAAATGAGCAGTAGGACTGAATATTAATGATTCTGGAAAAAATTGGGCCACAGGGGCTCATCTGCCCTCACCCAGGGGCAATATACGTGTATATTATCATAATATTTAAACATCTTCTTCTCTGAAACCGCTTGGCCAATCAAAGCCAAATTTTATGTGAAGCATCTGTAGGCAGGGGGAATTAATGTGTATATAAATAATTGAAGTCACATAACCAAGATGGCCGCCATGCCCATATATGGTAAAAACCCTTCAAAAATCTTCTTTTCCGGAACTACTGGACCGATTTCAATGAAACTTGGCATGAATCATTGATGACTCAAGTACTACAATGTGTATATAAATTATGACCCTGTGATGACCTTGACCTATTTTACAGCAAGGTCAACATAGGTCGCTTATGCATTTGAATGGGTTAAAGGAAAAATCTTGCATAAAATGAGCAGTAGCACTGAATATTAATGATTCTGAAAATAATTGGGCCCCAGGGACTCATCTGCCCCCACCCCGGAGCAATAAACATGAATATTACCATAATATTCAAACAGGTTCTTCTCTGAAACCGCAAGGCCAATCAAAGCCAAATTGTATGTGAATCATCTGTGGGAAGGGGGAATCAATGTGTATATAAATAATCCAGGTCACAGGACCAAGATGGCCACCATGCCCATATATGGTAAAAACCCTTCAAAAATCCTTCACCAGATTTGGTTGACCAATTTCAACGAAACTTGGCATGAAGCATCAATGACTCAAGTACTACATTGTGTATATAAATCATGACCCTGTGATGACCTTGGCCTATTTTTCAGCAAGGTCAACATAGGTCGATATTGATTAGTCTGAAAAATGGCCCCAGGGCTTAATTCATCTGCCCCTTTGCTGGGGCTATTTTCCATAATGTTCATGTACAGCAGATCTCAGGTGAGCGTTACAGGACCATTGGTCCTCTGGTCTTAAAATAAACGAAAATACACACACACTTTTATAAGCTGCATTTTGGGAGACAACTCTAGCGGTATAGAGTACCAGTACAGTGCAAAGACCAACCAGCTCAACTTTAATAAAATAATTTTTTTTTTGCATTGCAAATGTCATTTGATATTAAGAATGGATATTGACCATCATTTTTTTCATCTCTGAAGGGCATACAACAGGGGGATATTCTATACCCAATATTTTATTCAATAACATTCAATGATTTTGAAGCAAATATTTTCCGATGTTGGCGATAAATTTTAAACCCAGTCGCTATCTAGTACGTACACCCATCTGTTAATAGGGCTGATGAGCCTCGATTCGGTTCGATTTCGATTACAAACACTTCGATTCGATTATTTTCGATACGATTCGTTCGGGAATTCGAAACATTAACATCCACACTACGCTTTCGTTTCAAATGGTATTGATTAAATCATGTTGCTAGTGTTACCTATACACATCGAAAAACTGGTGTGACATGTCGCAAAACCTTTAACACAATGTTGAACAAATGATAATTGTCATTTTGAATAATTATAAGGTGACACAATTCATTGCCGGCAAGGATGAATGACACCCATTGTTTTCTTACGATAGGCCAAAAAGTTGTGAAAACAAGCCAAGCGATACACAGCATCTCTTCAGGGGATTATCATCAGACCGTAAACGAGATCATAAACAACGTTTTCTAACCGTTACATAATTGTCCTTTTATTCCTTATCAGATAATCACCATCAATTACTCATGCACGCCAAACAATACGCTGACGTGATATCGGTCAAACATGTACACGACCCCAATTATCAATCATCACTTGACCACGTGTTGATGAAAACGTAAACACAGATCCAGTAATTCACCTGTCAATCAAATATGTGGACAGCCAATTACTAAGCGCGGCCTGCATTCAACACGAGCGCTCATTGGCCGATCGATTTTTCTGAAAGTCACTACAAAACTTAACGCGCGTATGAGTTTTCAAAGCGGTACGATCAAACAGCACAAATTCTCCTAACCATTATAGCGGGTTGCACCTGAATTTTGAGGAATTTCATTGTCAACTACAGTAACTGTTGAACTACATGAAGCTAGAATTTCAACTTACGGAACTACAGAAACGGCGAGCAACCTGTTCGGACTTGGTTAATTAGCACCACACGCGACTTGCCTATAACGCATTCGAGATTTGTTGACCCCAACCAGCGCCTTATCACTGACGAAATGAATAGGATTTAATGAGGGCTATTCCAGTAGAACATAAGTACGGGGGGAAGAAGGCACTTTGAATTTTGACCCTCCACCTATAGAAGTGAATTTCATCTTGACTGAGCCACCTACAGAACCGTTCATTTCAATAAAACACCCTCCTACAGAAGCAAAATTTAATACGGATAGAAGTAAATTAAGAGGGAATTTTTTAGGAACAGAAGTAAATTTTTGTATTGCTGTTTTACGGAAATGTATTGTGTGATTTTTGTCAAAAGTCATTAAAATAATGTTCTCACTATAATAATAAAGATTGAATACCTATTTTTTGAAAATATATCTTCATTTTATCATCCTGATCAGCAAGCCATGTGGACAAGGAAGCTTATTTGAATCTCATCAGCTTTCATGATTATTGTGCCTATTTTCAACAATGGGCTATATCCAATTAATTATATGTGTAACGTCACTCTTAAAGACAGGGCTGGGGTATAAAAGGCCTCACAGGTATACCTGTGTCATTCTCTCTCTGACTGTTGAAGGGTTAACATCAATTCTGTGATTCTGATTGGTTTTCAGTAGAGGGCTACTGTGACATCACAAAATGATTGTCTGCAACTAGCCTTATTATCTCTTATTATGTAACAGGAGGCACACTTCATAATTGGTTATAATAGGCAGTCAAAACTGTTTTGTCATGAAGGATTAATTTCTTGGTTTTCTTCAAATAATTACTAATATTGTGTCAATAAATAAATAAATGAATAAATAAAAATAAAAATAAATAAATCATCTGATTTCTGTCTGTCAGACATTAAAATTAAAGTGGAAATATGAACTTATATTCTTGAAAGGGAAGGATATTAAAATGATCATAATTAAACAATTTAATGATAATTAAATAAATAAATAAATACAAATGGTGATTCTGTTTACCATGTACAAAACTAGATTTTACTACAGTAGTATATAAAGGTTATGAGAAGCAAAACAGAAAAAATATAGGAACTTGTATTCTTGAAATGCATAGGCATTGAAAATCATCATAATTTAACATTTTAATGATAAATAAATACAAATATGTGATTCTTTTTAACATGCACAAAACTGGATTTTACTATACTATTAAATGTATAAAAAAAGTGAATCAAAAAATGTTTTGGATTATTATTGTTTCCTATTCCTGTCTTATGCAGCTATATTGGTATTATTGGTAAATGAATTGTGGCTGTTTATTACAATCAATTATGACTTGTGATCCTTATCAGTTTTATGACCCCTATAGGTAGCCAGATTACCTGGAGTAAGCCACGCCCACTGCTACTGTCTGGCTACCTGTTCTCTTTGATGCTGGGAACCAGACCCCCCCCCCCCCCCCCCCGGCATGAAAACCCTGTCTTTAACCGTTATCATGCTGAGATTTATTTTTTTCCAATAACTTGTGCCACTGAGTTTTCGGTTTGTTTTTTTTTTTTGCAAAAAAATCGCTTTTTCGCCACTTTTCAGGCTTCAAAAAACACTATGTTGCATTTT
Organism: Rugalucina vietnamica; assembly: GCA_964017185.1. Taxonomy (NCBI): domain Eukaryota; kingdom Metazoa; phylum Mollusca; class Bivalvia; order Lucinida; family Lucinidae; genus Rugalucina; species Rugalucina vietnamica. The sequence continues at coordinate 47,884,877 of OZ024874.1, forward strand.
CGGATCAATGGAATTATAGGGGAACCCTTGATTTCCTCGTATATAGAGAAGAAAATGTGGATACCTTAGTCACAAATGATATATCAATATCTCAACTTGGTATAGAGATATTTAGATCGGAAAAGCAGTCAAAATTAACCTCCTGTCGGCCTTTTTTATTCAGCATGTCTCCGTAAAGCGATCTTTAGCAGCCATTTTGTAGAACTGTTTCCGGGCTTTTCTCGGGTAAAACATGAACCTCGTCTGGTTGCTTCATTAAGGCTGATCTGGTCATTTGAAATCGTGTCGTTTCGATCAAGTACAACTGATCAAGGATTGTCCTTATTCCGTGAATGTCAAAAAGTTGTCTCTTTGGGGAAGTTAAAGAATGTCGTTTCGGTCCAGACAATTAGCACCACCGGTGAATACCCCTTATTCCGTTATTGTTTCCACATTTCTAGCCCAGGCATAATAACACTATAAAAAGAATGGTATCCACATTTTCGTCTCTATATAGGGAGGTTTCCACATTTTTTAGATATACGACAATTCATTGGAAAGCCCAGAAATGTGGATACTTTACTATATAGGGAGGTTTCCACATTTTAGATATACGACAATTCATGGAAAAGCCCAGAAATGTGGATACTTTACTATATAGGGAGGTTTCCACATTCTTTAGATATACGACAATGTGAGGGTTTCCCATGAAAAAATGTGGAAACCTGCCTATATAGTAAAGTATCCACATTTCTTGGCTTTTCCATGAATTGTCGTATATCTAAAAAATGTGGAAACCTCCCTATATAGTAAAGTATCCACATTTCTGGGCTTTCCAATGAATTGTCGTATATCTAAAAAATGTGGAAACCTTCCTATATAGAGACGAAAATGTGGATACCATTCCTTTTCTAGTGTTATAATGCCTGGGCTAGAAATGTGGAAACAATAACGGAATAAGGGGTATTCACCGGTAGTGTTAATTGTCTGGACCGAAACGACCTTCTTCAACTTCTCCAAAGCGACCTTAAGCAAACGAACAGGCTTCATGTTTTACCCTTAGTGCGATTGCGCAGAAAGGACAAACATTGTAAAAACGACGACGCAAAACACGCATCGACCTCAACTTTTTAAACATCAAAAAAGCTGAACTTTTTGGCCCAGGCTGATGTATCTTAATATAGGATATGAAGTTAAGATATTGAAATATGATTTAGGACTAAGGTTTCCACATTTCCTTCTCTATATACGACGAAACCACATAGGTTCCCTCAAAGTTCCATTTTTCCGCATTTTCCAAAAAGCTAATACTTGCTTTGGGAGAGCGATACAAGTCGTATATCGCTACGTTTTGTGTCTAAACATCATTAAATTCATCAATGAGCCGCCATTTTAGCTTTCAACAGGTCTGTTATTGTGATTTCTGACCAAAATCCCGGTTCAAATGCCTTTTCTAGGCTTAAAATGCCAAAAAACAACCTCGATCGCTGACAATTTCCTGATTCAGTTTTTTTTTTTGCACGTCACCAGCGCGAACGTGATTGAGAGCACTCTCACCATTCTCGCGAGATCAGACGATACCTCATCTTGATCTCTCGCATTTGACGCTTTGAATTGTGGGATATAGCCGATTTTGGCTACAGACGACACACGAAGAAAGCTGGGGCATCCCGCATGAATTTCCCAGATCCCATTGGCCAACTGCGACAGGTCAGTGCGTGAAGCGCTACCTGTCAGCGACAATGCACTCTCAGAGGAAAAAATCGAAGTCGGATCGGGCGAACGAAAAGTTTTAAGTCTGTTTAATTTGCTTCTATGCATTGCATTGAATTTTACACCTTAGAACCAATTTTCAACACGAAAAAATACCCCACCTCCTATATAAGCAATTTTTCTCCAACTCCCACCACGTACAGAAGTATTTTAACAAACAAAGGACCCTACGATAGAAGTTTATTAAAGTGCCGTCTTCCCGGGGTACCTATGTTCAACTGGAATAGCCCTGACAATTTCAGGGCTAAACACATCACAAAACGGAGAGACACCGATCTGACACTTCGACAGACACATATCAAATCACGCGTAGTATTGGTATCGATTTAATACATATATGTAATAAGCTTATTAAAAAATTCAAACACGACGTTATCGTCTTTCCCTTTGAACCTAATGGAAAAGTCAACGTTTGCAAATAAACAATAATTCACTACGCGCGTAAGGTGGCGTTTTTGTGACTTCGCACATAAACATTCATGTCCGCCGAGAATCAGTCCACTGGAAAAGCTTATTAAAATGTTTAATACAACCACCTGGAAATCATGCGAACGAACCGAACCGAACTACCTCGAGTGTGAATCGTGAATCGAACCGACGTCAGAGAACTCGGTTTTCGATGCACCGCGATGAATCGTTTCACCACTATCTGTTAAATCACCTTTCTTTAAAAATCTTGGCGAAACGATCCAGGACGAAATGACTCGCGGGCGATCCGACTCTCATGCGAAACGACCGACCTAATTGGGGCGAACGACCCACCTTTAAAAAGGCGGCAAAACGACCTGGATTCCATAGTAATTATCCAGTTAGCAACAGCGCAAACCCATAAACACGGTTTACACTATTCAAATAATTTAAAAACATAGTTTCCAGGAAAATGTTGGGGGTCCGCCCTCAATTTTCCTGGAAGAACCCTTGTCTATTTCATCAAAAAGCCAAATCGGCTGAGACACGATCAGGGTTGCCTTTACTACCTTGGTCATGTTATGCATCTGTAATTCAGTGTGATATTATCCAATACCTAATGTTTTTATTCCATTATAACACTGGGATAATAAGCTTTCTGGCGATATATAATGATACCATATTTTGTACAATATTTTGCGTCAGGGAGAGATTAGATGCTAAAAAAACACTGTTTTTCACATGTTATGATGTTGCACTTTTATTTTGGGTGTTTTGTAAACATGTTTGCTTAAGTATTCATGAATGAAATATGTTGCATATGGCTCTAGAACTAAGGAGACATATGCCCCCTGTAATATACTTTTTACGGCTTTGAATTTGGACTAAAATTAATGAAAATATGGAGAATGAAGTGAAACTGTTCATTTGTAGTATTTTAAGATTTTCTTGGTGTCTACAGTTCACATGCTGAAATAATTGGACAAATGCTTTAAGTAGTTTTATTTTGTATTTAGTCTTTCTTGATGAAGCCAAATGACTGATTAGAATCAACAAAAATTGAAATTAACTTCTCAGAGAAGAGCAATGATTTTCAAAAAATAGTCATTTTTATGTAGAGTCCGTAGCCCCTAGGTTTGAAATGAGATTAAAAGATCAGGTTCCGATTAAATGAGTTGATATGGCCTGATTGTTTTTCAGACTGTGGTCTAGTACAACCCATCAAAATGATATCTCCAGAAATTATTAAGGACAGAAGATATAGCACAATTATTTTTTTCTATGGCCTGTATAGTCCGTAGCCCCATGTTAAGAGACACCCTAGAAATAAAATGTGTGTTGCAGTCAAGGTTTCCTTCAATTTTTCATATGCAACCACACATGTTACATTGTATTAAATTAACTGCACCATGGAACAATGGCTTATGTAGGCTGCATATGATCTTATTTAAGCAGCCCAAAACACTGGTTTGAAGCTCCTTTTCTGAACTATTCCCATTACCCACTATGGTGAAATTTGAAAAACGCGAGAGCCAAAAGAATTATTACTGGAATATAAACCTGATAGCTCATATGTTATTATAAACCAAGAAAAATAAAAATACAAAGAGGTTACATTTTTGCCTCAAGTGCAACACAAAAGGCAACCCTGATTGTGTCTCAGCCGAAAAGGATGCTTGTCTGCAAATGCCTGAACGGCGCTTTTGCGAATGGCGGAGGCGCAAGCACCCCTATCTGCCATCCTGACCAACACCATATTCTCCGGACACGAATACTGGGATTTCGGCAAACTTGAGGACTTCTAGTGATAACAGATACACACTTAATAGAAAATGAAGTGACATTTCATTCCCCGGTGTAGCTGCTCGGTTGCCTCTGTTTTAACCTAGATCCATGGCGTATTCGTTAAAACGGAATGCTGTTAAGCATGTGATTTATTCCGCAAAGGACTAAATATGTATTTCCTTCTTGTTTAAGTGGTTCTGGGAGAGAGATTTCCAAAGTCATTTAAAATCAGGGGCGAATAACGGATTCTGGGAGAAAGACCAATAAGGCAATGTTTTTTTTTTGGTGTTGTTGTTCTTGATTATCTCTGTGTCTTAGAAAGGCATCCACATTAATTAACAGGTTTGAGCAGGATTTATGATCAAAACAAGCTGTGATCTTTGAAGTGAACAATCAATTATTGGCTAATTGAAAGATTAAGTGATATGATGCCGACTTTAATTGGTGTGTACAGAAGGTGAGAAATTTTCTATTCAAACGCAGTCCACAGTCACACTTGAGGTGTTGAGAATTTTGTATCCAAAATTTTATTTCAGGTTGAAAACAGACACTGTGTTTATTATACCTGTGTTGCATAGTGTTCGTCTCTTTTAATGCTCAGGACTTTGATTTGAAAATACACAAACAACATTTTAATCCATTCTTACTAACACCTGCGTGTATACTAGAGATAACATTTTTGTGGTGCGCCACAGGGCATAGAAATTTTGGTAAACCGTGGGGTCCGTGACACTTCGCCGAAAACCACTTTGCCGAAAAGACACTTCGCTGAAACGACACTTTGCCGAATTCGACACTTCGCCGAAATATTGCCGAAATTCGGCAAAAATGCCGAAAAAGATGTTTTTAAGAATAGTTCATACAATGTGATTTCTTAAATCCACAGCATTATAACGATTTTAACGATTAAATTTGTATACATCTAGAAAAAGAGGAATTCTAAATTCTTAAGGAATTAAATGATTAGGTACATCAATGACCAATTATGGCGATCAAACTAATTAATATATGACAATATAAAACATGGCGATGATTCTAATTAATTCGTCGTATTATTATTGGCATGAACACATTTTAACAAACAAGGTAAAACAAACATAAAACAGAATTATAAGGAACTGATATTAAGTCCCCCATTAAGTCTCGTCTAATAACATTAGTTTCCATCAAGCATGACTCATTCTTAATCATTAGAAACTTTCGGCGAAGTGTCGCACCTGAGAAGAATTTTCGGCATTGTGTCGTTTCGGCAAAATGTCTTTTCGGCGAAGTGGTTTTCGGCAAAGTGTCGTGCACCGAAACCGTGATACCGCGACTCCGAGCCGCTTATGTACGGCATAGGTTAAACAAACACCACCAAAACAACAAATGGCCGACGAAAATCGTAACGATGTTTTTTCCTTTTCATTTACGGAATGTACGCTGATTAAAGGTGTAATACAACGTTCTTCATAGAACTGACCCAGCAGAAAATAATTATACCACCAACTTCACACCTACCACCCAGAAAACTGAAATATTCTTGACCCCCAGCACCAAGAAAACTGAAATTAAATTACACCCCCCACCACGAAAAAAAAAATTCGTTTCCGGTCCGCCCCACCCCCGTGGATTTTCCTGGAACAGCCCTAATGACACTTTAAAGCATTTAAAATTTATTTCATAAGCAACAATCACAACACCTACCTCCACTACTGAAGTATGACCAGTAAATATTGTGAAAGCATCAATCACTCGACCTTCTTTTGGATTTGTGTTGATATCCCACAAACAGATCGTCTACAAATTAACAGCATAAAATATGAAAATTCAGAAAATGAGATTACTTCATATTCAACCAGGCCCCGAGGTTATAAAACTTTTTACATGCTCAGCTCAGCTGAGACTAAAATTTATCCTGCTAATAAATGTTAAAATGCCAACAATTGTTGGCATTTAACATTAATTAACAAGATAAATTACAGGATTTGATGATCTAAACCTGAAATTTCAATTTATTTGGGCTATTTTGGCATTATTAGCAGTTCAAATTTTATGCTCAGCTGAGTTGAGCATGAAAAGATTTATAGCCTTGGGGCCAGATAATACATCAAGCAGGCTTTTCATTAAGAATTTCTGGAATAGGCCTGTTAACCATTTCAGGCAGTCAATTTCTTAGTAAATGCAGAACAGAAGCATTTGAGAAGGCCAGAAAATACTTTTGAGACAGTCAATTTGGCCTCCAGCCAGCCGCCTCATAATGAAAACCCTGATCAAGATGCACTTTTCTCCAGACTTAAAATGAACAGTCTATTATTCAAAATGATACATCTTTTAATTGATATATTTCTTGTTGTTGTTTTTTTTTTGTATTTCAGTCATATCTAGGGAGCCATCGTTTCCTTGGTATTACACTGAAAAAATGTTATAAGAGGCCACCTCATATTTTTTCTTCTAGTTCAGAAAGTAAAATACGATCGATTAAAATTCATTATCATATGAATAAACCAATGTCTAACAGTGGCTCTGTGAGTTTCTGCAATTCAAAATGTGGGATACTTCTCACACAGACGAAGCATGTGTAAAGGTACCCTATTTCAAAAAGTCACACTTTATTAACATCAAATTAAATGTCATATTATGACGTTGTGTTTTTACATTTTGATTTATTTGAAAATGCTACTGACTGCCATGATGCAAGATAAAATTAAGTCAAAAGTGTTGCTGCAATAAGAATCTTCGTTTCTGTTTTGTACATGCAAGAAAACAACAACCTGAATAACAGGAATTCAGCTTTTGTATGCAATTTGCATACCAACTTTGTTCTTCTCTAGTTGCGTTATTATCAGCAGCACGGCATTGAAATTTTCAGCGATTATTAAGGTCAAATACTAGACTCTGATAAATATTGAAAATTAAAAAAATCGTCCAAAAATTTTGTTATTTTGTTCGTTAAAATTGGCATTGAAACCGGAAGTGTGCGGCAGCCTTGACCTGTTGGTCCTCGAAAATGGTCTAAAACAGTTCAGTCGAGTTATATCTCTCATTTCCAGGCCTCATCAAGTGAATTTAACAGAGGTCAACATGTTTAAGAGGCACATTTATGAATTTTCCAAAACATCTCAAAATTGGCGATTTTTAAAAATGCATAAAAATTCTACCAGTAGAGAAAGTTCGAATGTTTGATGTTTTTCCGAGCCGTAACGACCCCTTTGATGACGTCCGTTCCTAATTTCAATAAATGGTGTGCTGTATCCAATTTTTTATTTAAAAACATTGACTTTTGCATTTTTACACCAAAAACGCCTTTAGTAAAAGAAAATTATTTCTTAACACTTTGGAACTTTACTTACTTGAAAGAGACACGTCTTTTGGCAAAAAAATCGTGCAATTTTGAACATGGCTTAGAAACAAAAAATGAGTTTGAAAAGTGGCCTCTTATAACTTTTTTTCAGTGTACATGTATTAAGACAGTACTATGAGGAGTTAGTGCCTTGCTCTAGGACACAACAAGGTGCTCCGAGTGGAGGTCGAACTAAAGATCTCTTGATTCGGATTCATGCTCTACCTCTAAGCCACCCAGCCCCCCTATTTGATTTGAGCCTATGCATGAGAAAACCAACAATATGGGTTTCCGACCAGGTCCGACACAAACTTGCCTGTACAGTCACAGTAAAAAGCTAGAAGCTTGAAACTTTGGATAAAAGTAGAAGAGGAATTGTACTATCCGTATGGCGAAAACAAAGGCGCTGATCAGCTGTGCAGTTACTGCACACTCAGCTGATCTACGTCTTTGTTTTCGCATATGCAAATTGTTGGGTTTTCCCATGTGCCCGCATTAAGTAAGCAGGGAAGTGATTATCTGACAAGTATAACTTACGTGATCATCTGAAGCACTGAGTAAATGGCCATTCAGGTTGGGATTCCATGACAAACCATACCTACAGGTACATGAAAAGTTAATGTGTAAAACTTGAAAAAATATACAATTAGCAGTGAAATTCTGTGAGAAAGGCTGTTTGCTGAAATGTTAAATTTTAAGATTTGTTTCACTGCAACAAATTAAAGGCAATGTTTTGAAAACAACCAAATGCAAGATATTTCTTTCCAACTCTTTTTTTTTTTTTTTTTTTGATTGTCAAAAAAAAAAAAAAAAAAAAAAAAAAAAAAGTGTCAGAGATACTGTAAAATAATGTCGTAATTGGACTTACCCTTCTTTTTGGTGACCTTTCAACCTCAGTTCTGGTGTACATTCACCACTAGGATCTGTTAAACACAAGAAAAAATATTCATAGAAATTTGCATAACTTCAGCTGTTTATAGTGGTGCAATAAGCATTTTGTGAAATGATGATCTGTCATGAATATTATTTTACTTATCATGCTTATTATGCTGTCACAAAACACATTCGTTGTCTATTAGATGAAAACTCACCTGGTTTTGAGGGATGTTTTGTGTAGTCGAACACTAGTACGTCACTGGAGGGAGTTTTAGTTGCTATGATACAGGGATTCTGTGGCATGTATCTGGCTCTGTTCACCTCCCCTTCATGATTGATTTTGATCTCGATCTCGATTTTACCACTCACCGAACCAAACCCACCAAACTCTGTAAATAAAGGGGATCAAAATTGTGTTAATGTTCTTGAAATCTTCGGACATTTAGAATATTGTGTCGGATCAAGACAAAAGACTTGCGTTTCCCTGTTTATAGGGCTCCATTCACTGCCATAAATGCCATCATTAGAATGCCAACATGGTGTAATGTACACAGAGGCGATTATGCCAAACACAGACTCCTGACACTGATCTGTCTTTGATTGTGACACTAGTAAGTTCCATCACCGTCGCTGATATTCAGTAGCCGTCAGACATGACATCAAAACTTAAATTTGTACATGTATTTGAATCACATTTGTATAGATTTGCAAAACAAAATTCTTCCGATACGTCACACACACACACCTGTGTTTATGATGTGATAATCAAAATAATTCACTAGTTATTGCGAAATAACCCACCCACCTTACTTAAGCTACTCAAAATTTATACAAATCAACACCTTGAGAAGGAAAATAACACAAATGAGCCGCTGCATGAGAAAACCAACAATCTGCATATGCAAAAACAAAGACGCAGATCAGCTTCGCGGTAACCGCGAAGCTGATCAGTGCCTTTGTTTTTGCTACACAGATAGTACAATTCCTCAACTTTCTAAATCCAAAATTTAAATCTCCTAGCCGGCTTCTCTGATTGTACAGCCTGATTTGTGTCAGACCTGTTCGGGAACCACATTGTTGGTTTTCCCACAAGACGGCTCAAATAGTAGCTGGTACTCTAAATCTATTTTTTTTTTATTTTTTTTTTTTTTGCATTCAATAACCTGTAACTTGGCTTTTGCAAGAGATTCATTTCTTAACTTATCATCTCCTACTTGCTGTGCACATCAGATATAGGGATTTTTATTTTACCTGTCTTAGTATACACATTTTAACCCTTAGTTTTGGGACCTTGTAAAAGCTTATTCAGCAATTATGCGAATCTTCATCAGGATAACATGTGAAATATATACCCCTATAACCCACTTCTATATATATCAAAACTGGGGTATACAGGAATATACCTATTTTTCTCATTTTTGCTCTAAAACATTGATGTGGGTATTCATTTGAGTGCACTTATTTTGGTCTGACTGCTAGAACCATCTGGCCAATGTTTTGATCACAAAATAAGAAAGAATCATTTGAGCCTGTGCATGAGAAAACCAACAATTTGCATAGGCGAAAACAAAGCCGCAGATCAGCTTCGCGGTAACCGCGAAGCTGATCAGCGCCTTTGTTTTCGCTACACAGATAGTACAATTCCTCTCCTACTTAAATCCAAAATTTCAAGCCTCTAACCATCTTCTGTGACTGTACAGGCCGGTTTGTGTCAGACCTGGTCGGAACCCCAAATTGTTGGTTTTGTCATGCACAGGCTCATTTTTTTTGAACAAATAACTGTGTTTTGCTTGGCTGTATTTTCGTAACGTGCACAGACTTACCTCCCTTGGCATCATCATAATGAGATGCGTCAAACTGTGCGTAATCATTGGGCAGCTGTACGCTGGCAATCAGGAGGTGATTTTGTTCCTCAGACCTGTGTTAAAGATTGCTCCGTGTAAGTTGGTTAGTAAAAACAACATTTGTTAGTACTACTCTGATGATGAGCAGCGTCCTGAGAAGTGGGTTTAATGATGAATCTATATAAAACATCTAATGATCTACAAATGCCTTACTCAGGCTACTGCAACGGTACAGCCCATCTTTACTTCATGCCAAGGCATGGCCATAAACAGCATTTCTCAGGAAACTGCTACAGCATTTCTCAGGAAACTGCTCATCATCAAAAACCAAACACTTATTGTCCGCCAAGGCACGTTTTATATTCTGAAGAATTTTCTCTTAAATTATAGTTTGGAAGTTAGAACATTTTTTTTTTCTATGCGCAAACTATAATTTAAACAGACTATAAAATGCTCATTTTCCAATGAAGTCTTGACACCTTGTCTGACAAATGTGCTTAGTATCCTATCAAGAACAATAACCCCAGGTAGAGTCCTGTAAATTACCTCCTTTCTCAGCGTCAAACTGAGAGTTATCATTCTTTGCTATACCGTTGGGGAGCTGAACACTGGCTATAATGATGTGGTTCTGCTCCTCTGAGCGCGGGCCAAGGGACTGGGACGGCATTGTTACCCTGAAATCATAGCAAAGAATACGCCCCCTTTAATTTTTGTCCAATGGTTGAGATTCATTTTTATATAATCAAAAATCGAGGCATTCTTCAAGAATCAAATTTTGACTTTTTCTTTAGAGACAATTCTCCAAAATAAAAAAATACAAGCAAGCATAGCAATGCGACACTCCAAAAACGTGTTAACTCTTTTTATATTTTTCTTTTCTTAATTTTGTTCAACGCTTAGGGGAGTATCTCTTTGCTAAACCATACAAAATGTACAACTGTCTCACTTATTTACATTGTACCACAAATACAACTTGTCTTTGCAAGAGAGGGGGCGGGATACCAATTCACCGATACTATCATATATTACTGAGCGCTATCTTGAAGTTTCACAGCTGACACAATGGTATTTCAACCTGAAAGCCAATGACTAAAGCTGAATCTACATGCTGAATATAATTTTCAATGCATAAATGCTAAATCATTTAGCAGCTTTTAGTTCTCAACATATGCATACTCATGGTCTATTTTCCTAGATGATTTAAAATACTCCATTTTTACTTGCATTATTGTTGTCACAGTTTGTATGAAGCTACAGACTATATAGAGTATTAAGACAGAAACACCTCAAACCTTTTCAACAACAAGCTGTCAGTAAATTGTCATAATTGTTGGGAATGATTTTACAGTCTTCTCAAAATCTTTTTTTCAGCTGCCAGACAGTTCTATACGTTATCATTGTTGTTTTGGAAACTTTTGCCTGACATTCGTCTGACAGAATAAAATATTTTGTCAGTCAGAATGAAATTTTGCCAGTTTGACTGACAGACTGGCACTTTTCGTGAAATCTGATTTTATTTTGGAAACTTTCCTGGCTGCACACTTGATTGCAGAGAAAACAGATAAAAACTTGGTATTCTTACGTGTGTGTTCCCAGGATAAGTCTGTGCAGTGAGTAGTCCTTTCCCTCTGGCCTGTAACAATGAATGAGACATGACAGTGAGTAGTTTCTTTAACATACACGTCATACCAGTACTATCAATTTTATCCATTCTAATTTTTTCTTAATAAATGTGGTTCATTTTTTATCTAAATGATTCACAATGTGACATATGAGCCAATGGACGGGAAACCAACAATCTGCATAGGCGAAAACAAAGGCACAGATCAGCTTCGCAGTAACTGCGAAGCTGATCAGCGCCTTTGTTTTCGCTACACGGATAATCGGATAGTACAATATCTCTTCTTCCTAAATCCAAAATTCCAGCCTCTATCCATCTTCTGTGACTGTACAGCCTGATCGGAACCCAAATTGTTGGTTATGTCACACAACAGCTTGTATACTGAAGCTCTGTAAACATTATAAGAGCCGCGACGCGAGAAAACCGGTCTTCGGGGTTTCCGACCAGGTCCGACATAAACCGGCCTGTACAAGCTCAGAAAAGAGCTAGAAGCTTGAAATTTCGGATATAAGAAGAAGAGGAAATATACTATCCGTGTAGCGAAAACAAAGGCGCTGATCAGCTTCGCGGTTACCGCGAAGCTGATCTGCGCCTTTGTTTTCGCATAGGCAAAAATCCGGTTTTCTCACGATGCGGCTCATAATGTACTGCATCTAGGAGCACTATGAAAAACTCACCTTGTGACATCTGGTAGCCACTGTGCTGTTAAACTGGGCCACTCCAGGGCATGTGTCATAACTAGATCATACAGGAATGGTGTGTTCTTTTTCCATATCTTGTACTCTTCATTGATCACTCGCTCCTCAACCGCATCATCAAAGTTTTCTGAAAAGAAGCAGACTGATTTTAAAAAGGAAATTTATTGCTCAATGTTGTTGCTAAACATCACAGTCAACTAATGTTTGGATGTAGCCACTGTTAATGCACTATTGTCATATGTAACACACCCCAGCCCCAGGGAAAAGCTTTTGGATATTTTGATTACCAAACCCTGCACTGCCAGGACAGTCAGTTGGTAAAACCACAGACATTCCCCCCCCCCATCAGGGTTTTCATTAAGAGGCGGCTGGAGGCCAATTATATGACTGTCTCAACCCATTTTCTGGCCGCCTCAAATGGTGCTGTTGGCATTTAAATATACATAAAAACTTAAAAATTGACCGCCTTGATCAAGGCTACAACTGTTCGAGGTGGTAGGGTTGAATCCCCCCCCCCCCACACACACACACGACACTGGCTATCCGCACGACGGTCATGCCGATAACGCCGCTTATCGGCACGACTGTCGTGCCGACTGTCGTGCGGATAAGCGGCGTTATCCGCACGACAGGGTAATCAACATCCAAAGGTTAAAATGTTCAGAATTGGATACATTTTAAGTTGATAAATATTATACACAAAACTGGCTTCAAAACTGACACATATTACACATGCAGGAATTTTTCACAATTTAATTAACAAAATTGTTATTTTGCTAAAATTGGCCTACCTGTGAATATACCTGTATAAATCATGCTTATGCGTAAATGAGAAAGTAATCATCGTAACCTTATATTAAAAGAATATGGTCATCCAAAAGAATAAAAAGCCTTTGATTTCAACAATGGAGTACGGAAACATTTCAGTAATTCAATTAAAAAATGTAATGGTTGTATCTTTCTCCACTGTTAGAAATCTACTGTGATTCAAATTGGGCCTACATTAGCTGGATTAATCAAAACAAACTTAGTTTCTTATTCATAATTAACCAAAATGTTAATTTTGAGTGTATTTCAATAGCAAAACACCTAATTGATTTATTTAATGCCAAATTAATAATTGAATACATGAGTAAGCTTGTTTGAAAATCTTATACTCCCGTCGTGCCGATAGCCAGGCTCAGGACGTCAAAATTTAGCTACAGAGCTCGATTTAGCTATAGTAGTTAAAAGGAGCTTTAAAAATTGTGTATATTTCATATATATATCATCATAAAAAGACTCATTGAAAAAATTGCAGGCGAACATTCGATTAAAATTGTTAACAACTTTAAATATGTTATGTAATCAACATTTTGGGGAAAATCGAAAGAAGAACTTTCTGCAAAAAACACCATTTTTGTTTATTTCAGAAAATGAGAATTCATATGAACTCGATCAACAGTTAGATATGCTATCATATTTTTTTCTGCTGCATAAATTGTGTTCTATGTTTGGCATTCCATTTTTTGCACTGACTGTCACAATGAGGTATTTTATAGCATCTCATTTCCTGCAAATATAAAATGAAGTTTTTGCAAAAAATTCTTGGCTGGATTTTCTCAAATTTGATGTTTACACAACACATACAAAGTAGTTAACATTTTTTATTAATCAATTACTTGCAATTTTTTCGATGAGTCTTTTTATGATGATATATATATGAAATATACACAATTTTTAAAGCTCCTTTTAGCTACTATAGCTAAATCGAGCTCTGTAGCTAAATTTTGACTTGTCCTGAGCCTGATAGCCAATACCTGTAGTATTGGCTAAGCCAATACCTGTAGTATTGGCTCTCCGCACGACGGTCGGGCCAATAACGCCGCTTATCGGCACGACCGTCGTGCCGATAACGCCGCTTATCGGCACGACCGTCATGCGGATAGCCTCATCCCACACACACACCACTTTCATGACTAGTTTTGACCCCAAAGCCGAGGCTGCTACCATGTTTGTGAAGGAAAATCAGAAAAAAAACTTGACCAGCAGAGGATTATGTCAATTATGATGACTCTGCAAAGTACTGGTTCAAATTCAGGATGAGATTGATTGAGGACCGAAACGACTTGGATGTTTCTACGATATTTTGTTTTCGCTTTTCCTCTCACTCTTTACCTTAATTAAGAATTGTTTATGAAAGTTTACCTCCGTCCTTATCTGTCATACTGTTATTAATGGATTTCGTTCACGACAGCACCGTAAAGGATAATTTTTTAGTCACTTTGTGCAAATTTTTCAACAAAAGGATGGCGCACTGTCTCCCGCCAAGGCCGATTTGTTTCTATTGAAATAAATGTACGCCGTTTTCTTAATTTGATGAATCCGGGTCGTTTTTGCCCATTTTTGCACATGGGTCGTTTCGCCCTGGGTCGTTTCGCCCTGGTTTTATTCAATTCAATTCAAGTTTATTTAAGTATAAGATTAAATACATATATGTAGACTAATAACATATACAGTCAAGGACCAAAAAAAAAAAAATAATTGTTAGATCCTTTGGAAGCAGTAAAAACATTCAAAGAGAGAAGGTGGGCCATCTTGTACAATTTCGGGTAATGAACCTTCATCAGTGACCCTTTACAAAACTGGCAACGAAAGTCAGACATTCGTGATTGCTGTAATTTCTAGAATTTACACAAGTATAGTCTAAATCAAAGACTAATATTCCAAAAGAGGCCAAATATTCTAAATTCTGTTAAGATGGCGATTCTTAACATACAATTTATTAGAAATACTCCAAACATTTTAACTGATCTCAAAGGATCAAAAGAAAAATATAATCTGCACTATGGATGATGTACGGGGAGACATTTTAGGGCCGCCACACGACACAACACCAGCTGCAGTAATAGCAAATAAAATATAATTGTTAGATCCTTTGGAAGCAGTAAAAACATTCAAAGAGAGAAGGTGGGCCATATTGTACAATTTCGGGTAATGAACCTTCATAAGTGAGCCTTTACAAAACTGGCAACGAAAGCCAGACATTCGTGATTGCTGCAATTTCTAGAATTTACACAAAAGTATTTCCACAACGTCAGAAACTGCATAGAAAGGTACAAGTAGGCAAAGATCAGGAAAAGGCGCAATCAGAAAGAGATTCCCACTCCAAAAACCGAGGTGGGAAAAACCAAACTAACAATCAGGCACTTATACCATGAAACATATCGTAAGCCGAATGAGCAGCTATTTTCCCAATAGGTGGCCACTCAGTTACCTTAACTTAATTAAAAATATGAAAATATACATAAGGCGCCAACAGCACAAAAAAATTTTAACACCAAGACATAAAACAAAAAGAACCACCACAGAAGTATCGCCTTGGAACGATCAGTAACACAAAGTTACTGGCGGGCTTAAACCGGTTTTACAGGATCCTAACCTCACCCTCAGCTTCTGCAGTGGTTCATAACATTTAGTAAGTTCTTCGGTCCTCGTGGTGAATCTCTAACTAGTCAATGAATCATCAAGAACAAACAAATAAATCATGATAAACATCCTGATTAATCAAAAACAAGGACTCACAGATTGAGTAAGCTACTCGACGATGGAGATCCCTGGGCGCCGAATAACCTACTAACTCCGGAGCAAAAGAAAAACACCAGTTGGACCCCGGTGGGCCAAGCAACAGACAAGGAGTTCCGGCCCCAACCAACTAAAATGAATAGCTTTAAGTCGGGGCCATCATAGAGTCTGACGCCCGACCCACCGGCGTGCAATTTAAGAAGGCAGCATAGTTATCAACCATGATTGGGTTAAAAACTAAGCATGCAGACTGTCGCATAACATTCAAGTTATAACCTATACGTCTGTAACGTGTTATGATTTTTCTGAACTGAAAAGAAAAATCATTAATTCCTATAAGTTTCTTAAATTTGTAAACTAGACTTGCATGTATTTTCATGTTTACAAGACAAATTATCCTGTCTCTCCTGGTCAACATATTTTCATGATTTTGGTGTCATTTGAAAGGTAAATGAATGAAGCAATAAATAAAGTATTTCAATTAATTTTTCATGCATGCGTTTTAAAGCTATCAATTTTTAAACAACACGCTAGATTTATTTTGACAGTTTTTGGGCAACGTCACCATTAACGTCAATGGGAAAGTGGCTTTTTCAAAATTTCATAAAGATTCAAACTGATGTATACATTGAAAACGCAATGTCGAAACTTCATCAAATAAGCGTTGTTTATTGCTTTATTTATCTACCTTTCAAATGTCAACAAAATCATACATTTTTTTTTTTTAATAACGACCCAGGGCGAAACAACGACTCACGGGTGAAACAACTCACGGGTTAAACGATCCGGGACCAATTTGATACTACGGTGTTCCGATAATTATGGCTGTGACATTTCGGTCCGACATACACAGCGTGCATACTATGGGCTGTCAAATGCATACCTTACCAAGGATAGCTTTCAGACAAAGGGGACTTTTAATTTCAAGGAGGGTGGATAAGTATGTTCAGCAACAGTGGCATGAGGACGCTCAGTCTAAATCAACCTTGAGATATCTCAACATTGACCATTGTAAGGTTGGCAGTCTGGAAGTTGACAAGTCACAGTACTAGAGATGTACGTAGAGCTCAGATTAAGGTTAAAATCCTAACAGGGTCATACATCCTACAATCAAGCCGTTAGAGCGCGATTTATGACACATGCTTGCTATGAAAGGTTGCGTCTGAGGATTTGAAGCATTTTCTGCTTGACTGTTCCTGTTTGCAGTCTGTTTATTCAAGACATTGAACGAATCCGTTTTGCATGTGATCCTAATCGTGTGGTACAGTTGCTGTGCTGCATCATCGTGGACTGTACTGTTTTGCAGATACAGTCAGTTGTGACCTTTTGGAGGGCTTTGACAATGATATGGAAGCTGTGAACAGAAACCTTTGTTTTGCTCTTCATCTGAAAAGAACCACATAAATAAGATTTTTTTTTTTGGTATGCTGAGGTGCTTGTTGTACGTTATACTCTTATATTTACATTTTTCTAAAACCTCCATAGATGAACCATTAGATGTTCATCTGTGTTCATACTTCCATGAACAACATTGTGTCACGCGACGTGACGTAATTCAAACTTGACGTCAAAATACATGAATCTCGCCAATCTGATTGGACGTTGTAAACGTCGACGCCGTTCCGCTGTTTGAACACACACTGTGTTTGCTGGTAAATGTGACCGCATTGGTGATTTTTCAACAAGCGATAGAGAGAAATGAATGTAAATATAAGCAATGAGTTTAATTTTTCTGTTGTTCATGGAGCTATGAACCGCAGTGGGTCGCTAGCAAAGCTTACATGAACCCCTTCGGGGTTCATTCACTTTGCACGCGACCCACTGCGGTTCATAGCTCCATGAACACCAGAAAAATGAAATTCATTTCTTAAATAATAAAGATCTAAATTGCACCCATAGGTTAAGTAACGTAAAGTAATGTAAGTAAGTAAATACTTTATTTAGAGAGGGTAACCAAAGGTTAAAGTGTAACGTGCAGTCGTGCCAAGCCACAGCAAACCCCGTCGATGGAAAAGCATGCTCATCCACCAATGGTGGTTTACTGTGCTATATACCCAACACTTACTCGATTCACAAAGTTTCGAGTTTGAAATTTGCATATTTCTAAGGGAGGCTATCCCGTCACATTACTTCCCCCTCCGAGAAGACTAGTCCCGAGTCTTGGCCTGGGAACTACATGGGTAAGGCAACACCTGTCCGGCAGTTGTCATCATGCCACTAAAGTTAACGTACAGCCGAGCCGAGCCACAGCAAACCCCGTCGATGGAAAAGCATGCTCATCCACCAAGGGTGGTTTACTGTGCTATATACCCAACACTTACTCGATTCACAAAGTTTCGAGTTTGAAATTTGCATATTTCTAAGGGATGCTATCCCGTCACAAAAGTATACCCTCCCAAGATAGGGGTTGAAAAATAATGAATTATTATTCACAAAAAAAAGATTCATTCACACACTGGCATTGGGAGTGTTGTTAAAGAAATGTCAGCATAAACTAAGCTTTTTATAAAGTAGGTTTTAATGTACTTTTTATGCTGTAGTTGAGCAATGTCTCCTTTGTTGACAGGGTTTAATGTGCATATTGTATATAAGTTAAGACAGTCCGTCTTCAGAGTCAGCATAATGCATGGTGGTTGAAGAGTATTCTCGACCAAGGATCCGGATCCAGCGAATTAACTTTATTGTGTCTCCACGCCTTAGTGTGTATACGCGGATGTTACCGGAGGGAAAACAGAACTAGGGACTGTTGTTTGGTTTACGAAGATTCCATGAACTATTCTGTGAAATAGCGGGGTTGGACTTGACAAAACTGTGGTTATGTGAAGGTCAGATTATCTGCTACTGTAACATGTAATCAGTACTACCTGTTGCCATGCGGTGCAGATGGGGCTCGTTAGCCTTGGACGGCAACCCATCTAGGAGTTTGCTAGTTCTCTACACAAAAACCTAGCTGGGCAGGGGGAACTCATTAGTTTTGGTTGACAGTCCTCCTAGGAGTTTACAGGTCTCTAAACAAAACCTATGAAAGGGTAGATGGAGCCCTTCAGCTGTGGCCAGCAATTCATCTAGGAAAAGGTAATTCCAAAATAAAACCTGTGTGTCTGGATATGCCTGGTCCAGATATGCAAAGACTGTTTCGGTAGACGGAGCGGAAGAAATCATCAGATTCAACGGTTCGGAAAGCGATACAGCAACATGTTGTGGAACATGCAGAGCGTGATAAGGCACTATAGATGTTACGGTCATCCACTGCATCCAAACCTAACTCCAGACGTCTTGACCTGTGTCATGCCTCTGGACACAGTTGGGTGAGGACGAGTGAGTGAGGTTGACGCTGCGCACCTCTTCCTCACTATAATCCAATTTCATAGCGCACGTCATCTTATTTCTCAACACACAAGCACTTGCCTACACAACAATTTCATCACACATGCAGGTCAAACAGGGCTGTGTTATGGCACCAACACTGTTCAGCATGATGTTTTCTGCCATGCTCATGGATGCTTTTCAGGACAGTGACACTGGTTTTCCAATCAGGTACCGTTTTGATGGCAATATATTCAACCTTAGAAGGTTGCAAGCCAAAACTAAGGTGCAGACCGATGTGCTAGATGAGCTCCTCTATGCAGATGATATGGATAAGAATGCCAGCTCAGAGGCAAAAATGCAAAGAGCCATGGATCAAGTCTCACAGTCATGTGATAACTATGATCTCACAATCAGCACAAAAAAGACAGAGGTTGTACACCAGCCAGCACCTGGAAAACAGTACAATGAACCAACCATCACTGTGAATGGAGAAAAACTGAAAGTTGTTGATAAATTCACCTACCTGGGAAGCACTCTTTCCAGAGCAGTGCACATTGATGATGAGGTCACTGCAAGAATTGCAAAAGCCAGTGTGGCATTCGGAAGACTCCGTGCAAATGTTTGGGAGCGAAATGGAATCAAGCTTGACACCAAGCTGAAAGTCTACAAGGCTGTGGTACTTCCGACCCTCTTGTATGCATGTGAGACCTGGACAGTATACCAGCGTCATGCAAAGAGACATAACCATTTCCACTTAAGCTGTTTGAGAAAGCTGTTAAAAATCAAGTGGCAAGACAAGATCCCAGACACAGAGGTCCTGAAGAAAGCAGGGATGCAAAGCATGCATACTGTCTTAAAGCTAGCACAGCTAAGGTGGACCGGCCATGTTATAAGAATGCCTGATGAGCGACTTCCAAAGAAAGTCTTCTATGGAGAACTACAAGAGGGAAAGCGCTCTCAAGGTGGCCAGAAGAAACGCTACAAAGACACCCTGAAAGCCTCTCTGAAGGATTTTGACATACCAATTGGGTCTTGGGAACAGACTGCACAGGAGCGATCAAAGTGGCGAGGTCTCATCAACAAAGGAGCAGCTCTCCATGAAAAAAAAAAGAGAATCTGTGAAGCTGAAAGAAAGCGCAGAGAACGCAAAGCCAATACCAATGGGCCACCAGCTGATTCAATGACATTGACTTGCTCTACTTGCAACCGACAGTTTAGAGCTAGAATTGGCCTAGTCAGCCATCAAAGAACTCACCAACACACACGAACCTATTCAAGAAATAATGATGGTCTTTCTCATTAGTGAGAGACGAACGACCACATATAATACTTTCGAAAGGCACCCGTAAACAGGTTATTATTCTGTAGCCGCGAGGTCTTGCCCTTAGTTGGTGCCCTGAGAGAAACCTGTGCGTCTCAAGTGCTGAACTATAAACGCTGCCTCGTAAAGGAAATGTTAAAAGTACATATTTAAGAAAACTCAAGAAGATACGTATATACTACGGTGACCCTATCAAGGATGGAACCCCTTTATACAGATACAGACAGATACAGGTTCTCCCAATGGTAACATTTGCAAATTTACCAATGGTACCGTTTGTAACATACCTTCATAAGAGTACCAACGGTAACCAGAAAACTCTGAACGTTTTTCAGCAGATCCAGTGGTGGAAATAATGTATTGTGATTCGTGTGATGCCCGACTGTGCCAGGGTCAGGTAAATTTGTTTTATCAAAAGATATACTGTGCCGGAGTGTATCTGGTAAAATAATGCTAAGGAGGACCGCTCCCTGCGGGACACCGGGGATGTTTCCTCCATCGCATGCAGTTCCACATGGCTGCAGTCCTCTGCACCTACTCCACCATTGAAATCAGTGAGTTTCATCATAGGGCTGCTAAATAGGAGCTACATACTTAAGTTGAGGTCAAATCAATGTTAGTATGCAACTTCCTTCGTATGCCCATGTGCCAGTGCCAAATTGCGCAAAAGAAAGCCCAAAGTCTTTGTTGCGTTGCATGTGATTTCCGGTATACGTTGACCCCAATCTCAGATCCAATAAACAATTTGGTCCCAGGGGCCAGTTGTTCAAAACTTCGTTAGGTTAACGTCATCGTTAAGACATCAACTTGTTAAGTAAATGCCGACCACATAAGCAAATACACTGTTATTTTTTGTTGAAAAAATGTGAGAATCCTTTTGCAATGCAAAGGTTTCTCACATTTTTTCAACAAAAAATAACAGTGTATTTGTAATATTACCATTTCAAACTTTAACGAATCGTTAACTAATAACGATTCCATCGTTAATTATTTTGAACAACTGGGTCCAGATTATCTATGATAGTTAAACCGAAGTATTTAGCGGACATACATAACTTAACCCGGATGATCCAAACTCTTCAGATGGGCCTTTTTACCAATTAATGTGATGAATGCAACATTTGATTGCGTGCGAATTTCTCACAGGCGTTTGAAATATTGGTAGGCCAAATTCTTCACGTGCTGTGTGGATCTGCAACTGACCAATAGTTCACAATGTGAAATTAACGAAATATGACATTTGCGGTTTAGCCATGCCCACTTCGCACTGTAGTTATTTATTTTTAATACAATACGTTACGAGCCTATTTTCGTGTTTCGGGTGAAATTTTGTTTCAATCTTGGTCTTGCGTAAAAGTATAGGTCTATTTCTACTATTAACAGAGAAGGGGCATTTGATCTAATTGTCATTCTTGTCTGCAATCGGCGCGGCTACTAATATTATACAAGTATTTTATATGGAGAACTACCGAGTACAAGCTAAAACAGTCTCATTACTTGAACTGGCATCAAAGTATTTAGGACAAATCTTTGAGCTAAATGTGTCTATTTAAACATTGTTTAGGAAATTCCATGAACATGTAGGCTAGTTTGACGGAATATCGTGTTCCTAATTTAAATACTTAGTAAGAGTGTAGCTAGTGCGAGTTGCAGTCCACTTTCACCCGATCTATTTTTTTTTTTTCGATGGTTTGTTGCTTTACGTCCAAGTCATCAGCTATGGCCATGTCGTGACTTTGTCCCCATTTTACAACTTATGGGACTTCCACCTATTAATATTGACCTGTAATGAATAATGTAAATATATATGTAGATTGGAATTCATCGATTGTGGACATACGGTGCTTACACATTAATTGATTTTATTTTCAGTTTAGTTAAATATTATGATATTCTATATTCATGATTTTAAATGAACCAGTGCTTAACAATGTGGTCAATGAAGTGAGCGAAAGAAAGTATCATATATACCGCCATTCTTTGGTTTTAAACCTGTTCAACAGCACCGAATTAGAGCTGCTTGCAATGTTTTGGATACCAGTATTAAGGCAGGACTAAGCAATCTATGGGTAAGAAAAGATGTCATTTTTTTCTGCGTTGCATGCTTACAGTAGACATGTCTTGTTTATATATAATATTGTTTGGTAATCCATTTATCTATATTATACAACAATACATTAACACTGGTTTAAAAGTTAATTTGAGATCGCAACTTTATAAGCCAAGACCTGTGTATAATGAATTATGGTGTATAGAATGGGTCAAAACTACTCTCAATGATATTAACATGAGAGATCGGGTAATTCCGATTTATTTTGTTATGAAATTCCTGTTGAAATACCCGACAGTCAACATGAATATCCAAATATAAAAAATCGACTGCCAAGCCGATTTATGTTATAGATCTCGCTAGATATGTTCTGAATGACTACAGTTCCACCAATGGTGTAACAGAAATGCTTCATATTCTCAGAACAGAGAAGAATCCAAAATTCCCTTATAATGTTTTATAAAATCAAAAACCAACTTGTAAATGTAGATCATCATCATCTCACTGAAACCAGAAATTACAAATTCTTTGTACCCTATTCACGGACCAAATACCACATGAATTTATATTTCCCAAGGACCATCAGATATTGGAATAGTCTCCCATACAGCATCCGAGCCAGCACCACATTGTGCGATTTTAGCACAGGTCTGGCCACCGTAACATTTCAAACTCATCATATTGTCATTAGTACTAGTAAATATACGTCTTTTAAAATCATCATCATTTTCATGCATACAAGCCTTAACGTCACCCATTTTTCATCATCTCTATCTGTTTCCACGACTGCGCCTTCCAGTTGTAGTCAGCAATCGACTGTTGGAAGTACAAAGTAGAAGTAGAATCACAGACCCATTTAGTACACCATACTATCTCTTAGATGACACCCATCACAGCAACGACCTACTACAGCATTGTTTCACCAAATGAGCCGTCTCGTGGGAAAACCAACAATGTGGTTTCCGACAAGGTCCGACACAAACCGACCTGTACAGTCACAGAAAAGAGCTAGAAGCTTGAAATTTTGGAGTTAAGTAGAGGAGGAATTGTACTATCCGATTAGCGAAAACAAAGGCGCTGATCAGCTTCGCGGTAACCGCGAAGCTGATCTGCGTCTTTGTTTTCGCCTATGCAGATTGTTGGTTTTCCCACGAGGCGGCTCAAATAGCTGACATTTTAGTGTTTGATTCCAAACAAATTAGAAAAAAAATCTTGCTTCCTGCTTTTGCTTCACTAACATTTAAACGGCTTTGTCTTTAAAGCTTCCGCTTCCAGAGACGATCTTATTCTACACGATGTTACCTCAGGTCACCGCAACAAGAATAGAAAAGTGTTTCGTCGTAAGTTGTATGAATTATAATTATTTACTGATTAATCTATTAATTAATTAATACGTAAATTAATTATAAAATAGTAACTTTGAGTATGAAACATTGTTTATAAAATTGAGCACAATTCTAGCCACATGAGACAGATATTCCTTTTATCATCTGTTAACACAGAGGAATTCCATAGACTAAATAAATAAATAAATAAATAAACGGAATGCCGATGGAAATATTCCGTCTACCTTTGATATGGCTCGGTCCGTAATAAATAAATAAATAAATAAATAAATAAATAAATAAATAAATAAATAAATAAATAAATATTGACATTTTCAAATGCCTTTGATATAGATCTAGATCAGCTGGCTAACTGTCACTCCGCTCCACTTCGGTACCTCATTGTATGGAGAGGTTTAACGGAATGCCGATGGAAATATTCCGTCTACCTTTGATATGGCTCGGTCCGTGATCTCTCGATCTTGATGCGGACGCTAGATCCCTTGAGCTAATGGGACCTGGTGTTCCTTAAATTGAAAGTGGATTCTCCAAAATGGTAATAGAGGGACAAGACCATTCGTCAGAAAAGGATTAAATAATTATGATGAAGTATTATTACCCATTTCAGATAACACCGATCTGCCCAAGTTCGGTCGTGGTGTTAGCGACCAGACGCTGGTTATACCAGGTAAGAATCGCCAATCTGTATGTCAAAAAAATCGTCACTTTCCACGTTTGCTTCAATATGTACTGGCATAAACCATAATGGCATAAACCATAAAGCCGCTGCTCCTGTCTCCCTTCCCGCAAATTTTCCAGTACCCGTTGTCGTTTATAGGGGACCGGAATGTCCGCCATACAGACGTTTATGTATTTTATTCTGTTTGTCTGGTGAATCACTCAGCGGCTTAAAAGCAGCGATGATCCTAAATGTTTTGCTAAATACATTCTACATTCATTATCAATAATAATAAAAAGAGACATTACCCGTTGTACCGTGAACACATCTTAACCTGTATAAACTTTCCCCGCGTTCTTTTCACATCAGGAAAACATGTCCGTGCAATGAATATCCCCTTAAACCCCACTTTTATATAGCAAAAATGGGGTATACAGGGGTATACCTATTTTTCTTATTTTTGCTCCAAAACATAGATTGTGGGTACTCGTTAGAACCGCCTCGGCGAGGCGGTTCTAACGTGTACCCACAATCTATGTTTTGAGCAAAAATAAGAAAAATATCAAAAATTTTCTGATGAAATTTTCAATTTTCACAGTAGAAAAAAATATCTGTATATTTCATGGGCAAGTTTTCGTAATGCATTAGGGCCGAAAGGTTACCTGTTTGAGTATCCTACAATACAGAACTGGGTTTTATCATTCAAAATGTCCCCGTAGGATAGGGCTTATAACTAGGTACCAAAAACTGAAAAGTCATTATCCCCGCTATGTCTTGTAGGTGGGTGGGGGCGTGGATGCAATTGACTGATGCATTTAATATAGGTCAACTGATTTTTAATTGCTTCTCTGTCAACAGACAGTGACCCAGTGTTTGGACACCACAACCCTGGCTGTGAGGACATACAGGAGGAGTGGACATCAGATGTTATGCAAAGAAATACCGCCAAGGTCTTCAGACGTAAGTGACACATGATACAGTACAGTCTGTGGGTTGTTTTTACTAATTTGCTCACTCTAGCAGAAAGAGGAGAATCGGCGCGCCTTAGGTAGGCAGGGAGAATAAGGGTTTGTAGGCGGAATCGCGCCGTTTTAGCTAAATCGCTATAGACATTCTATTACCGACGCGCCAACCCGTTACACGCTTTATATTACAAACACTTATTTACTATACGGTAACGGAATGGTCAGTAACGGATGTTGCGGCGATAGCGCGACGTTTCAGAGACGTTGTCAGAGACATGAAGCGGCCCTCATAGCGGGAGGGCCGGAGAACTGTAAATGGTGACGGAATTTCGATAAAACTTAAGCTAACATCAGGAAAACATGTCTGTGAAATGTATACCCCCTCAAACCCCACTTTTATATATAGCAAAGCTGGGGTTTGCAGGGGTAAACTATTTTTCTTATTTTTGCTCCAAAACATAGATTGTGGGTACTCGTTAGAACCGCCTCGCCGAGGCGGTTCTAACGTGTACCCACAATCTATGTTTTGAGCAAAAATAAGAAAAATGGCAAAAAATTCTACTGAAAATTTTCATTTTTTACAACTTTAAACATCTCTGTATATTGCATGGGCGTGTTTTCGTAATGTAAGCTTTAAACTGGACTCCAAGATGAAAAGCTTCTTTTCGAGATTGTTTAATTTTTCATTGGGAATAAGGGCAAAAATCAGAGTCAGCCGCCGAACTCCGTTCGCGCCGGAACCCGGGATCGAACCAGGGACCTTTAGATCTTCAGTCTAACGCTCTCCCAACTGAGCTATTCCGGCTGACGAAAGACTGTTGTCCGATGACTAGGATTGTCAACCTTTACTTAAGATTTTAAGTACGAACCATGTTATGCGAAAACTGCCTTTTAAACCCTCAAAAATCATTGGCGCGGTAAGCTCGGCACGGCCAGCTCCACGCCTCAGAATTTTTTTACTGTATCTGTTTTCAGGATTATAATCTTCCATCAATCACCCATCTCCTTTTGATTCAGTCACAGTCGATATTAACATGTTCTGTGCCTGACAGTGTCGTAAAAACCCAATATAGGTTTTCTCGTCTCATTATTTAAATACACAGGTAATATGACAATCTATATTCAAGCAGATTTTTATCAGTGGACGGCCTCTGGTTAAAAGTATGTTTGACAGGCGCAATTTTTGCATCGTTTTAGATATAAATGGTCTATCATAGTAGAGACTCACATACAATGATCATGATGAATACTTAATGTATTTCTCGTGAGTCACTGGTAGAGAGTCGGACTCCGAATCGAGAGGTTCTGGGTTCGATCCCCACAGGCTTAGCCGTGTTGTGTCCTTCATTTTAATGGAGTCATTTTCATTTTTTTCTTCATTTTTTCGATGAAATTCATCTAAGTAAACAGATATTCCAACATGGAACGCCGCGTTCTGCGGTGTCACATCTGGGGCTATGCTGTTTGCCTATATGCCAGGCTTACATGAGCTTGTTTCAGTCAGCCGAATGATTGAGGTGTTGGTATGTTACAGGATTCATGTTCTTTCTATTCATTATGAAGCTTCCCTTACGTACTCATATTATGTTGTACCGGCGTTTGATACCGCTGGCGGCTATGCAACACAGCATTTGGTTCTTGCAGCGAAATGCACGAAACTTTGTTAGCGGCATCGCGGTGTCTTTTAGATCTTTGTAGGCAGACACGCTGTGATTTAAGATCGTTGTATTGCGGTGTTTTTAAGATCTTTATAGACAGCATCGCGGCGGTGTCTTCAGTACTTTGTAGGCAGAATCGCGGTGTTTTAAAATTTTGTTGGCAGATTCCATTTGAGTTACGAACTTTGTATAAAGGGACGCGGCGGCATTTTAAAGGCTTTGTGGGCAGAATTGTGGTGTATTAAGATCGTTGTAAGCAGGTTCGCGGTGTCTTAATAACTTTCAGAATCGCTGCGGCATTTTAGGGGCTCTGTAAGCGGAAGAATCGCGGCGTTTTGAGATCTTAGTTGACAGAATCACGGTGTCTTTCGTTAACAGAACCGCAATGTCTTAAGGTCCGCGACATCTTAGGAGCCTTTTATGCAAAATCATAGCCTGTTGGGAGTTTTAAAGAATGATATTTACGCACCTTCTGTTCAGCGAGTTGCTAAAGCTGTTACGTATTTTTAAAACTCATTTTAAGCCTGGCGCCCTTTTTGTGGGACATAGGCAAACAGCATAAGTAGTAATGGGCCGCCCATTACTACTAGCATAGCCCCAGATGTGACGCCGCAGAACGCGGCGTCCCATCTGGGGCTATTCTGTTTGCACAGAGAAATTTCATCGGAAATGAGATAGAAAATAAAAATCAAAGTGGACTCAGTGGACGCAGAACGCGGCGTCCCATGTGGGGCTATTCTGTTTGCACAGAGAAATTTCATCGGAAATGAGATAGAAAATAAAAAACACTCCTAACACCCCTAAAAATCAAAGTGGACTCACCAAACTGATAATGATGAGAGAATCCACTCGTCAAATATGGGTTAAATAACTTCTTATTTCAGACAACACTGACATTCTCCAGCGTCACCGCTCTATTACCCCAGCAGCACCGGTCGTCAAACAGACAAAACAGACACGGCGCTCCGTCTCCAGACGTAAGTACATGTATACTCAGATTTTGAAAAATACGAGGTGTGATCAGAAAGTTCTAAGCCTCAAGTGCTCGTAATTACCAGGGAATGAAAATCTGGTGATTACTTTTCAATATAACCCCCTTTAATTCAATGCACTTTCAATTGTCCATCTCTGTTCGAGCTTGCTTATCCCTTCCAAATAGAAATTCGTTTCCTGGTCCTCCAAATACTCGTTCACTGTCGCTATTACGCCTTCATTGCTTCCAAACTGTGTTCCACGAAGGTTGGATTTCAATTTTGGGAACATGAATAGAAGTCAGAAGGGGCCACATCAGGAGAATATGGGGGATGAAGAAGGACTTTGAATCCGCATTCAGTCGCAGCAGTCATGGCAACTTGCGACGAGTGAGCAGGCGCATTGTCCTGCAAGAGCAGAACACCTCGAGTCAATATTCATCTCCTCTTTCCTGCAATTTTCTGGCGCAAGCGCTTCAGTTCTGCTGCATAATATGCACCATTTATCGTGCGACCTTGTTCAAGATATTCAATCATGATTACCACCTGACTATTCCAAAAGACTGAGGCTATCACCTTCCCTGCCGAAGAAACTCTCTTATACTTTTGGGGAGGGTGTGAGCCAGGATGCTTCCATTGCATGCTTTGCATTTTCGACTATGGGTCAAAGTGATGAACCCATGTCTCATCTTGGGTTACAACTCGGTCGATAAAATCACCGGGATTATCTTCATAGCGAGACAGGAGATACCTAGAAATATCGAGCCGGGATCGTTTTTGGTCGTCTGTCAACATTCTTGGTATCCATCTTGCCGATAACTTGGACATACCCAAGATATCCGTTAGAATTGTTTGCACTGCCCCAAAACTTATGCCCACTTTGCTGGCTATACGTCGCAAGTCTCGCCTCCTGTCACACATAACCAAGTTGTGAACTATCAGTGATGGCATCTTTTGGGCGGCCAGACCTTTCATCATCCTCAATGCTCTCTCTCCCACGATTAAATTCTGCAGCCCATTTTTTCACCGTATTATAAGAAGGAGACTCATTCCCAAGTGCTTTCGTGAAGTCTTCGTGAATTTCCTTGGGAGTCATTCCCTTCTTTACAAAGTTATTTTATAACCGCTCTCACTTCAGCTTTCTCCATTTTGCAAGTTTGATGCACTGTCCTCTCTCAATACTGTCGTATAAAAGCAATCAAGCGTGAACAAATGCTTTTTACTCTCCAGATGACTTTCAATTATATAGAATGACAGACTGAACAAGGACTTTGTCTTATTTAATGATTTGAAGTGTATCAGGCTTAGAATTTTCTGACCACCCCTCGTATGCAATGAATAAAAATAAAACTGAGATCCTTTAAGAGCAGTGAACATATGAATGAGAAAGGGGATAAGCCATACCGCGGTTTCGGCTACTTAAGCCTCTTCAGTGACCCTAGAGTTTTGGCAACATCGAGTCAAAGAGAATAACTGTTATTTTGCAAGTTTCAACAGGGTATTTATTGCTTTATTGCTTTAAGGCGATTTATTGCTTTACGTCCCAGTCAACAACTATGGTTTTGTCGGGATGTTAGCTGTTGAAAGAGACGTGAAGCAATAAATCAAAGAAACATAAATTCCTTTTTGCAATAAAACGCATGTCTACGCAAGCCAACGTCGATGCATTTTCGCTTATATGTGACGAGGCTTTAAGTACATCACCATGTTAGAAAATATCCGCCAATGGCACATTGGATGAGTTTGATTAAAAGTGGATGGTGGAGAATAGAGGATGCTGCAAGGGACAAAAACAAATCTGAAACAATCAGCAAAATTCCACTGCAGTTGGGGCAAATAACGGGTCAAATATTTAGATATTTGTAATTATATCCCTTTGATTTGGTATAAGAACGAAAGTTGGACAAAGTACTCTGACAAAACCAGAATGGTGAAAATGGAGACAGAATAGAAAACATCTAATTGGAGTGCAAATTGCACTCAACAACACACAATAGCACATCTTTCATCTCATCTTACCTGATTTCAGAAGTTTCTAAGCTGGCCCGAAGCTTCAACACTGTTCAGAGACACCGACAAGAAGATGTGGACCTAGACGCTTTCATTGCTGAACGTAAGTTTTGATAAAAGATGAAATAATTTTAACAGGAAACTCAACCATCACGAACGGGACTCCTTTCTAATATGATATCAAAGATGCAAATAAACCAAGAGATGTAGCCATACATTATTTCCTTTATTACATTTTTTTATAATAAAAGTATGAAAGTTTGTTAGATCTTTGAACAGCGCGTTGAACTCATTATTGATAGGAGAAGTTTACGTTAACATGTGCTGAAAATGTAAAACTGTATAATTCGGGTTTCAGATAAATCATCAAATGACAAGATTGGACTGAAGGCAGCTGTAGGTAAGCCATAGGTTTCAAATATGAAAGATATAACAAAAATTCCAAATTTGGATTGTATGGATGACAAAAGAAAAATGTGAATCAAATTTTCTAAATTTTACGGTTGCCACTGGAGTTCTGATTGTTTTTATTAATTTGCGAAAGAATCAGTATGGTAATGGTCCGTATAACTTCGAATCTTATATAGCTTCTTGACAAAAACCCTTCGAATTCGACCGTAAAATTTAAATCACTAAAAGTGTAAGCTGATGGAAACCATCACAGACTGCAGTCAATTTAACAAAATTATATGTGAGTGTAAAAACAGTAATGGATGCATTCTTCAAACAATAGCCATTTTAGGTGATGACAATAATTTTAAAGCCGAATGTGTAATGAAGGTACCTGGTGTTTTGCAGATGCCGCAAAAGCCGATCTGCAGTTACACAGAGATCAAACGTCAACCCACTTACACACCACAGTCTTTGAAAAGGCCCTAACGAAATTACAAGACCTAAACTATGTTGTATTGACCGGCTCAATGGGCATTGGGAAATCATATACAGCGATGTCAATCCTTGACCACATGGTTACTAGTCAGTCAGACTTAACACCAGTTATTGTCCATTCGGCAGTGGAGTTTAACAGAGCCGTGGATATTGCAGATAATCTCATAGTCGTTGTTGACGATTTTGGCGGTGACTTGTGTCCTGATGACGCACATATTGTTGAATGGAATCAAAACGCAAGCAAACTTATTAGATATCTCAAAGAGAAGAAAATATTTATCATCTTTACAGTTCATAAAGCAGTGATAGGACAAATAAAAACATCCTCTACAAGACTCAAAAATATTATGTGCTCAGAAGCGTTGATTGATTTTGATGACGTAGAAAACGCGTATACTGAAAGAGAGAAAACAGAACTTTGCTTAAAATATGCGAAGTCTAAAGACATCCCGATTGATAAAAAGTCAGCTGCTTTGTTTGACACTCCAGATAACAGCTTAGGATTTCCACTCTTGTGTAAACTTATGACCAGAAGCAATATGGGTAAACTATTTGAAAATCCGATTGCTGCCATAGATAACCAAGTAAGTACTGTATCCACAGACGCAAAGTCACATTTTATGGTACTTCTGTTAACTTTTCTGTTTGGTGGACAGCTGCCTACCGTATTGAATGAAAATCAAAACAATTGCTACGACAGGGCGCTTTGCTTTGTGAAGATAAGGAAAAACTACGACAAGATTTGTGATACGGCTGAAGGACTAGTGGGAACAGTTTTAAAATACAATAAAGAGAAACAAAAATATTCGTTTGTCCACCCTGGCTTGCTACTGGTAGTGATGAAATGGCTCTGGATACACCAACCTGGAGTGTTCATTGAATTATGCCCGTTGAGATATTTCAATTGTCTAAGAACCGAAAGGAATAACAATTTTAATCCTATTATTCCAAAAAATCTGTTTCATCTCGAGCAGTCATCATTCAATGACATTTTTGACAGATTCAGACATTTGATAAAGGACACTTACGATCCGGAATACGTAAAACTTATCGCCGCGTTGAAGTTGTGGGAATGCAAGGATTTCATAAAAACATCACTGCAGTATTTAGGAATTCAATTCTTTCTCTCTGAAGACAAATCTTCAACAAGTGTATTTTCCCATTTCGCTCAGTTCAATCAACACTACGCACTATCAAAACTATTAAAATATATACAAGTAGCCGACAATAATGTTGCGATTACAGACACGGAATTTCAAAATGCAATGGAGCTTGCTTGTAGGTACGGTAATTATAAGGTTTTCAAGACTTTGTTGGAACATTGTGACGCATTGCCAGATGAGGTGGTTCTTGCTTCTGCAGAGGGCGGAGACGTTGAAATAATGAAGCTTATTGCGACAAAAGTTCATAATCTGAATGTCGAAACAGTGGATGAGGTGTCCGCTATTCACATAGCCTGTCTACATGGTCAAAAGAAACTGGTTCAGTATTTGTATCAGTATGCTGACGATACCATTCTTTTAAATGATCGCAAAGGACGTAGTATTCTACACTACGCAGTGATGGGTGGTAATAAAGGTGTTTTGAAGTTTCTGCTTTCTAATGTGGAGGCATATGATACTGACTTGCTTATCAGGAGCAAGACCGGTACAACACTGCTACACACTGCATGTGAGTACGGATGGTTGGACATTGTGAAGTACATTTGTAAATTATATCCAAGCATGGTGCTGTCACTCGATCGTTACGGACTATTACCCATTGACTGTGCTGTTATACACGGTCATGTCGATTGCTATGAGTACCTTCAAAGTCAACAAAGAGCTACAAATGATTCAATCGAACGGGAATCGGACAAGAGCAAAGTTAAGACCGGGCGAACGGAGCTACATCTTGCGTGTTTATCTGGAAGACTTCGAATGGTTAAATATCTTTGCAAAACATATCCAGATATGATAAACAGCGAAAACAATGAATCCTTCCTGCCGGTTCACGATGCTATCATTGGTGAAAACACTGATATTCTCGATTGTTTCATTGACGAGGTGCAAGGACCTCTGGTTTTGACCACTGATGGCCGAACATTGCTACACATCGCTGCCTTCACTGGAAAATTGGACGTTGTGAAACACCTTTGCTCAAAGTATCCGACACTACTGAAGTCCTTAGATTTGGATGGAAATACCGTCGGACATGATGCTGCAGCCAGCGGAAATGTTGAAACTGTAAAGTATCTGATAGAGCAAGGAACTGATGTAAAGGCTAGGAATCATGACGGTTGTTCCATGCTTCACGACGCAGCGTATTTCGGTAGACATGACATGGTAAAGTTTTTATGTGAAACGTATCCGGATTTAATGCAACTGGTCAGTTTGGCAGGATATTCCCCAGCACATGCTGCCGCTCTAGGCGGGAATGTTGACGTAATGAAATATTTGCTAAGCTCCAGTAGCGACGTGAACCTTGTATCCAATGACGATAGCACATCACTCCATGAAGCGGCATACAGCGGTCAACTAAAGATGGTCCAGTTTTTGTCCTCAACCTATCCGGAAATGCTGAGCCTCAGAACTAAGAATAGTTTCACTCCATGTCACTATGCCGTACAAGAAGGTCATGAAGAAGTCGCAGTCTTTCTGCTGGGAGAAATGTGTGATGTTAAAGTCCTCACTGATGACAACGAAACATTGCTCCATATAGCTGCATACAATGGCAGGCTCGGGATGGTGAAATACTTCGCCCAAGAGTTCCCAGAATTGTTAGACATGGTAGACGGGTCTGGAGCATCTGTTTTGCATGCTGCCGCAAGGGGTGGGGGCGTGGAGACATTGCTGTATCTTCTAGACCTTGGCTTAGATCACACAGTACTGTCTGAAAACGGATCTACATTATTACACCTGGCGGCGTATGACGGAAAGCTGGATATGGTGAAACTTTTGTGTGAAAGATTTCCAGATATGGTCTGTATCACTGATGGAAGTGGTCATTCCGCTGCACATTACGCTGCCGGAAGTGGAAATGTTGATGTATTCAAGTGTCTCATAGCCAAAGGCGTTGACCCACTGGCTCAAACTGAGAATGGAAGTACCTGTCTTTTGAAAGCTGCATATACTGGAGTATTGGATATGGTGAGATACTTGGTTGAAACTTATCCAGATCTGCTAGAGATGGTTGACCAGTACCAATGTACTGCCGCACATTATTCTGCGTGTGAAGGACACATAGATATACTAAAATTCCTCTTGTCAAAGGGCATGAGTCCATATAACCTCACAATTGATGGTCATTCAGTCCTTCATATTGCTGCGTTCCATGGCAGATTAGAGGTCGTTGTGTTTTTGTGTAAGGAATATCCCGATTTGATACCCCTTGAGGATAGAGCTGGTCAAACTTTGTGGACATTTGCAGAAAGTGGAGGGCACCAACACATATTGGAATATTTACGAAACATGAAAGGCAAGAAATTCAAACGACCAAAGGGCAGTATTAATCAATCGGGTGATGACAAGACGTGTGGGAATCGTTTCTGTGATTTCTGGTCAATGTTCTTTAATAGGATGCAGATCATTTGCTGTTTCTGTAGACACAAATAAGTAAAATGTATATACTACCAGTATTATAGTGGTTCAGGGTTATCATAATTGATATGATGATCTATGCCTTATGATGTAGCTGCATGATAATATGGTGGACGGAAAAAAAGTCACAGGAAAAAAAGTCACGGAAAAAAAGTCACGGAAAAAAAGTCACAGGAAATAAAGTCACAGGAAAAAAAGTCACAATTATAAAAGACCAAGAGAAAATACATATATCAGTAGATAAATGTAGTAGGACATGATTTTCATGTTAAAATAAAGCAATAATTAGGAAATGTCATAATCAGAATCAAAACATGCCAATAGAATGGGAAACATTGAATGGATGAGAATCCACCCAATTCGAGGAGCATGGTGGCATTATGGTAGAGTTTCAGACCATGGTTCCTTAGAACTTTGTTTGAAACAAACTGTTGCCATGCAGTGTCCTTGAACAAGCCTATTTTAAGTTACCAAATAACTGGTCAAGTACCCAGGAAGTATCACCTCAGTCCCGGCATGATCGAATAGTGTTAAGTGGGACAAAAAAAAGCTAAAACATCAATCTAAACAAAACATAAAGTGATAAAAATGGTAATAATAAAAATAAAAATGTTTATTCCTAACCAAAAGTTGAGAAAAAGCATAATTCTTTTTTGTGACTTTTTTTCCTGTGACTTTTTTTCCTACCCAAAATTGTGACTTTTTTTCCGTGACTTTTTTTCCTGTGACTTTTTTTCCTACATTCGATAATATATGTATATTGTTTATGTTTTCACGAAGAATAATGTATTTTTGAATGTTATTATTCAACACAATGTGCTCATTATAACCAGTATTATACACATGACGAAGAAACCGTAAATATGAAATATGTTTGTTGTATTTATTATCACCCCTTATGTAAGTGAAGAATGACTCCCTCAAGTCTAAGCACAATGTGCATGTTGCTAGTTGGGTTGTTAACCAGAACATATTAAAGGCAGACAAAGAAGGAAACTTTTTATGTGTATAAAACTTCTCATCCAACACTGTCGCCTGTGGTAATCTGGTTTCGAATGTATCTCAACTGCCTCTTATAAACATTCAAAATTTTCTAAAATTAAATTCATTCCCTTTCAATATTAATATCTAGGACGACCATTATTCAGGAAATAGTCTATACTCGTACAACTACTAATACAAGTTTTGCCCAGATGCGAGAAAATCTCAGCATTTTCGGTTTGAACTATCCTTAAAGTACAGCCACAAAAATGATAAGTGTTTGTCTCTTCAGTCAAAGAAGATAAGAGGCATTGCTGTCGACGCTTGCATTCGAATCTGACATCCTACCGACTGAGCTAAGGCGGGGGCATCTGAAATTCCGTTTCACTTATCTACAGCTGGAAAAACGCTTGAATTCTATAAAATATCACTCCCACTATTTCTCACTTTCCAAACGTTGATGTCGCTTTTCAAGTGTTTAGGTGGGCTAAACTGGAATCGTTCACCATTATTAGTGACAGTGGCTGAGGAAAGATAGAGACGCGGTATCACAATACAAAGGGCACACACACTTAATGAATGTTACTTTTATTTATTCCTAGAACAGAATAATTCAGGACAGTAGTAGAACAGAATAATAAATAACTTAAAGTAAGTGACTAAAAATTTGAGCCGCGTCACGAGAAAGCCAACATTTTGCAAAAGCGCAGATGAGTTTCGCAGTAACTGCGAAGCTGATCAGCGCCTTTCTTTTCTCTACTCGGACAGTACAATTCCTCCCCTTACTACATGCAACATTTTCAGCCCCTAGCCATCTTCTGTGATTGTAACAGTTCGGTTTGTGTCGTACTGTTCGGAAACCACATTGTTGGTTGTCTCATGACTCGGCTCTTGAAAATGTTCATTGACTGCGTCAAATACAGATTTATCAGTCTACTTGCTCAAATACTGGCTTGAACTTCGTCTTAATTTTCCTTGGAGAAGTTTTGTTTTTATCCGATTTTTGTTTAACTGTTTTATTATATCGCTTGCAATTCATCTTAATGTTCATTATATGCTTCTCAAAATGGTCCATTGCTAGGTTCTTCGATAGTAAAAAGTCATGCGAATTGAATTGCCGACCGTGATCAAAGGTCCTAGCTTTCGGGTTCTCACCAGTGCTGACTACTTTAACTCCTTTTTCACTTAGCACCTTATCTTCGTTAACATCAAACTGATCAGTCTCATGAGCGGAGGTTTTAACTATACCCAGGTCTCGTTTTAGAGATCTGTATTCACACTCTAGTTCCCTGTGACGTATGAGATCAGGTGTCCGTCGAGAAATCACATCTTGTTCCCTATAACGTGCAAGAGTTGGCGTTCTACGACCAACAGATTCATCTTCTTTTGCAAATGTTTCTAATACATCAGGCCCTAGAGGTATTTTCTCTGCACCTTTGTTTATTTGCTTTCCATCTAAAATACTGGATTTCATTGCAACGCGTAAATATGTTTTCACCATCAAATGATCATCGGCGTTGTTCCGTAATTCTGCATGTCCGATTTATTTCATATAGACAGTGACCTGTATTGTCCATTGGCATTTCTGTTCCATAAATTATGATTCTTCTAAGGTAGTAAGCACCGATTCACGTCCCTAATGAATTCTATGCTCGCCTAACGACTCTATTAGTTCACCAATAGCATGTCAGCCGTCTATCAAAGTATCACTATGTTGTCATTTCACTTCCCATATCGACTTCTGTCATCGATTCATTTAGAACTTGTTTTGCACGATCTAAACAACAAATTGATTTCAGATATTTGATTTTTCCGTCACTTAGAAAATGAACTTGTCATAGATTTCCAAATTTTCATCACTAATTATGGCATTATGTCACTTTATAAGGAGTTACGTTTCGTAACACGATATACTTTGTTACTTCTTTATTAGGTTGTCATTATTTTTTATCCGATCATTAGCTATCCACGCGTATATTGACGTCTTGATTAAGCTTAATATTATTTGAGCAGCGTCATTAGAAAACCAGTCTTTGAGGTTTTTCTTATCAGTTTGGCACAGACCGACCTGTATAGTCAAAGAAGAAGGCTAGCAACTTGAAATTTCGGATTTTGGAAGAAAAGGGGGTTAGACTAGCCATAAACCGAATGCAAAGACGCAGATAAGCTTGCACTGCACAGCCGATTGCCTTCTTTATGTACGTATACGGAAAATCGGGCGTTTTCAAGACGGGGCTCTTTTGGCGGTAGATCAAAAGTTTATTTGATATACATTTATTTGTCCTTAACAGTTTATCAATACATTTTTGTTGTATAAATTTTGCGACCGTTTGTCAAAGAGAAAAGTGATCAATATCGGTTCAGTTGTTTGCACTATCAAGGGAAGTAAGTCTTATATTTGACTTTGGTTCAGCCACTGTTTAAACATTCATATTAATTGCAATTCATGCGCGAACATGCTTCTGGGATATAGAAAGTTAATAGTTCAAATTTGTATGTAAAAGTACCAAGCTTTAGATGTCAATAAATTAAATGTACTGATATAGTTTAGTTTAGTCATGTTCACACACTATAAGCTAACATAAAAACTAATTTATTAACTCATCATTATAAGCATGACGTCCTTTTCGTAGGACACAGGCAAACAGTAGAGCCCCAGGTATGACGCAGAAAAACGCGGCGTCAAATCTGGGGTTATTCTTTTCACTTAACGGAAATTTATTAAACTTGAATTAAAAATTTGAAATCATTCCTGATGGTAACCATTAAATGGGAAAGTTCATTTGTCATTATTTGGTTAACCCGTCAAACTATGTCTTCACCAAACTTGCTGATAGCGAACGAGCTTTCACAATATTGTGGTTTCAACGTTGGATACAAACCGACATTTTGATTCATCCAGCTTCTAAACTGACATCGTGGATATCTTTTCTGGTCCGGTTCTTTAGTTTCTTCTGATAGTTTAGTGTGGCGTATGGTTATTCGTAACTTATGATGCGCCGACTATTCTATAAATAATGTAGTGTGTATTTTTGTTTTATAGGCAAGTGATTAAATCAAAATTAACTTCAATTTAATAAGCTTATAAATTAGTATAATGATGATGCATAAATTAAATAAGCGCCATACTAATTCCAATTGCAAAGGAGGTCAGAAGTTTAACGAGTAAATTTATGTACTTCAGGGGTATTTCTTTTCTTCTTTTTGATCCAAAAAAAAAAAGAAGGAAACAAATAATCAATGCAATTTTCAATATTTACATTTGTGGAAAGTTCTGATAATCATAGCGTACACATGTCTTATTAAATTTCTGTGCATTTTTTCTTCCCTGACCCATGAAGTTGGCATATGGTTTCAACTATAAAACTGGGCAATAAAGTGTTGCTGATGCAGCAGCTCACTGCAGGGGGTATGTAATTAGCTGATAATGTCAGATAAAAAATATTTTCATCAATGTGCAAAATCGTTAATATTTCATGTAGAAAACTGATTGAAAATGCAATTTTATTCAAAAGATTCTGATAAATATGAATTTCTACTTTGTTTTCGTCTAAAATGTAGAATTTAATATTTTGATTTTTATATAGATATATCAATTATCAACAGATAATTAATCACAAGATAACCATAGCAAAATTTGCATAATGACTGCAGTAGCACTGGGGGAGTAAATTATTTTATTACTTTGTAATTTGCACCATCTGTACCCGAGATACATTTTATCTCAGGCAGAGTGAAAGGTATCTCGGGGTCCAAAACAATAAAACATGTGTACGCCATGATTGCATGGGCAAGTTTTTGTAATGGTTGGCATTTAAGAGAGGCATGGCGTAGCTACCGGTCAAATTAATCCTTAGATTATGGGAATAACTGTCAAAGTGCTTATAAGAACTATCATTAATCTTTCCAATACCTATCGACAGCAGAGAACTACTCTGGTTGGCGGTGATAAACTTGTTTCAGGAGGAAAAGATACATTTGAAGAAAAATAAAAGACTAAAAATTTCTTTCAGAAGATAAAATTATTCCCATAAGCTAAGAAGCAGTAGCTGAGCCACATCTCTTAAAGATCTACAGGTAGTATACTATGTGGCCCTTTAAGTGCAGTCATTGCTGAACAGACCCTGCTTGTTTGTCAATTAGTCAATTTTACATACAAATACTCTTAAATACTCAAGGTAATTAGCTTATAGCTTATGAGAAATTGGACAATGGAAAACCTTACTGAGGCAGATCGACGTAACCTATGTACACCAAACTTGTATTCAACTGTGATCCAAGCAAGCACAGTCTACATCAGACGTTTGAATGTCGCTGGTGCATTGCATAACCCAAAGGGAAGAACACTCACCTTACATATACCAGTAATTTTAGTGCATAAAATACGCAGCAAACTTGAATTCAAAACGAAAGCAACATACGATACATAATACACTTTTAGGGGTTAATTGTGTCTCTGGCATTCAGCAGGTCACAAGTTATCATAAGATCGTTAAGGTGTTTATTTCTAATACACTTACGTTACACACATAAGAGAACGGCATTTTGAGACAACTGTAAAGTACTTGGTCTAGAATACATTGATTCCTGACACACACTGTAAAAAGATATACTTGTCTGATGGGTGAGAATCTTATAACTCACTCTCTATCATGCGTCTTTGATAGAATATTACCCTTACAATTGGCATTCAAATTGTGGTTTGTCACTCATCCGTGCTAAAAGGTCTCTATTTTGTAGTTGTAGTATGACTTTCTGTTTTTCTTTTGAAGTTTTTATAACATTAAATCCAATACAAGTCAATATGAAAAGAGGCGGGCCCACATATTATTACAAAGCAAAGAGGCGGGATGAAAGCCGTTCAATAACTTCCTGATATTGAAAGTTACAGTACGGATCTGCCAATTTGTGTTGTGTCATACTACAAGTTAGTTAAAGACCTGGTAGAAAAAATAAGTAAAAACAGCTCGTCTTCGACTCGCTTTATTTTACTTATTTTTTCTACTCGGTACTTTAACTCTAACTTACTAAGAATATGTAATGTCATTATTCCAGCTAAAATACATCTCTGTTAGCTCGTAAAATCGCTGGTTATGTGGTCGGAAAACATTCTTCATCTTTTGAAGGACAGTTTCGTTCACTTTTCTGAGTTTTCTGCCCTTTTCCTCCCACAAACAATTGCTGAATCCAAACCTTGTTTGGCTCAGACAAAACATCCCACGTGTTTTGTTGAGATAAAACTCTCTTTCAGTAAAGTAGGAATCGATATTAAAATTTTTTTCAATTTGTTTCATCACTTGTAAAGGTCGATCGCGTAGAATGACACTGTCTACAATATGAATTTGCTTTAATTTGAAGTATTTCATCCAGTTTTCTAACGCAGTATCATAAACTACATATAAATATTTCTCCCATATTAGTTCAAATGGGGGAAAGGTTCGCCTTGTTTTACCCACTGTTTTACCAATGCGGCTGTCATATTTCGTCTTTCATTATTCATTTTATGCAATGTATATTCCGACAGGGCTCTGTCGACAGGGTTGCGAACCGCAAGTATCAGTTTCATACCTGGAATAAGATTGAATATTCTTTCAGGTACTACTTTGTTAGCAAAATAATCAGCTGAATTATCTATGACGATTTGACCAGGAAGGCTATACGGCATACGCCCTCTGTACCAGTCCAAACCTTTTGAGTAGATATGATTAAAGAAATAATATTCTTCTATTTCAGTATTTCTTACTGTTTGTGGATGTTGAGTCAATAAGAGCTGTCGCAGGACAGCGTGCTCGACTGCTTCTGACCTTTGTCAAACATAAGGCCAAACCAAACCAGTAACCCAAAGCATTATGCTCATACATCTTTTTGCCTTGATGCAATAAGACAAAATCACTGAACCATGAAAGTTAACTATAACTACCTAAGATTTAAAGGTCTTACTCATATTGTGAAAGAAGTGTGTTCATATACCAACTGAGTGCCAAGACACAAGGCAAAATCACTGAACCGTGAAAGCAGGTCACACTGACAGTGACCTATAAGTATTTCAGGGTCAAAGATCTAGTGATACTTACTCATAATGTGAAAGAAATATGATCATATACCCATTCAGTGTTGAGATATAAAGCAAAATCACTGAACCATGAAATTAGGTCAAAGTGACCTGTAAGTATGATTGGGTTAAAGGTCTGGTCATACTCATTCATAATCAGAAAGAAGTATGAAAAAATACCAACTGAGTGTCGAGATATAAGGCAAAATCACTGAACCATGAAATTAGGTCACAGTGACCCGGGAATACTTTACGGTCAAAGGTCTTGTCATACTCATACATATAGTGAAAGAAGTATGTTCATATACCAATTGAGTGCTGAGATATAAAGGAAAATCACTGAACCGTGAAATTAGGTCATATTGACCTAGGACAACTTTAGGGTCAAAGGTCTTGTCATACGCAAACATAGTGTGAAAGAAGTTTGTTCATAAACTACTTGAGTGCCGAGATACAAGGCAAAGTCACTGAACCGTGAACTTAGGTCACAGTGACCTATAAGTATATTGGGGTCAAAGGTCTGGTCATACTCACTCATAATCTGAAAAAAGCATGAAAATATACTAATTGAGTGTCAAGATATAAGGCAAAATCACTGAACCATGAAATTAGGTCACAGTGACCTAGGACTACTTCAGGGTCAAAGGTCTTGTCATACGCAAACATACTTTGAAAGAAGTTTATTCATAAACCATTTGAGTACCGAGATATAAGGCAAAATCACTGAACCATGAAATTAGGTCACAGTGACGTATAAGTATATTGGGGTCAAAGGTCTAATCATACTCACTCATAATCTGAAAAAAAGTATGAAAACATACTAACTGAGTGTCAAGATATAAGGCAAAATCACTGAACCGTGAAATTAGGTCACAGTGACCTAGGGTTACTTCAGGGTCAAAGGTCTTGTCATACGCAAACATACTTTGAAAGAAGTTTGTTCATAAACCATTTGAGTACCGAGATATAAGGCAAAATCACTGAACCGTGAAATTAGGTCACAGTGACCTATTAGTATATTGGGGTCAAAGGTCTGGTCATACTCACTCATAATCTGAAAAAAGTATGAAAATATACTAATTGAGTGTCAAGATATAAGGCAAAATCACTGAACCGTGAAATTAGGTCACAGTGACCTATAAATATATTGGGGTCAAAGGCCTGGTCGTACTCACTCATAATCTGAAAGAAGTAAGAAAATATACTAATTGAGTGTCAAGATATAAGGCAAAATCACTGAACCATGGAAAGTAGGTCAACCGACCCTTACCGTCATGACACACAAGTAAAGTCAAAAGATGAATGACCAACCATCTTCCTAAGTTGTTTCTATTAAGAAATAAAAAGAAAAAAAAATTGGAGAGTTCTAGATTTTGACCTCTAGCCCCGCCCCCTGACACCGACCTAGAGGTCCGATGTCATGAAACCTAAAGTGTATGAAGTATGAATGCTTTATGATAAGTTGTTGTCAAGATATGGACTCCTTGTAAAAGTTACACAGCAGTACATCTATTTTTACAGTGTTCTAGATTTTAACCTCTAGCCCCACCCCCCAGGCATGGACCCAGAGATCCGATGCCATGAAATGAAACTCAACCCTACAGGGTACCTATGGTCCGAGTATGAAAGCCCTCTGATAAAAAGTTTTCAAGATATAGACTTCTAGAATACTATATCACAGAAAAGCCATTATTATTAATGGTGTTCTAGATTTTAACCTCTAGCCCCACCCCCTGGCATGGACCCGGGGATCTGATGCCATGGAATAAAAGCCGACCCTACAGGGTGTCAATGGCCCAAGTATCAATGCTTTCTGATGAGTGGTTGTCAAGATATGGACTTCTAGAAAACTTTAACACAAGAATTGCCATTTTTGAAGGTGTTCTAGATTTTAACCTCCAGCCCCACCCCCTGGCCTGGACCCAGGGGCCCGATGCCATGGAATGAAAGCTAACCCTACAGGGTACCTATGGTCCAAGTATGAATGCTTTCTGATGAGTGGTTGTCAAGATATGGACTTCTAGAAAATTTTAACGCAAGTGTGACGCGCACGGGAACGGGAACGGGAACGTGGACGACCGAGGTGACTGCAATAGCTCTATGCACTTCGTAAACCTCAGCAATGCGTTAGTTCCACATTTCGTTACTCCAATAATTATAGTGTTTGGGAATCTTTTTTCACAAGAAGTTACGTTGAAGTCAGATGTCTTTAGTTTTCCATATCCAATGCACGTTACCATGGCTGGATTTCGGGGTTCCTGTTCTTCGTCAGATTTTTGATAGCTTGAATGTAACAATTGTTCTGTATCATGCCCCCGTACCGGTGACCAAAGTCTCTGTGTAGGTGACAATACAACAAATATAAACACAAGACTATGTAAAGACGTGCTGAATGTCAGCATGATGATGAATCGCTTGAGGTAACATCTTAAATACATTGTCTCCATCTACTAATTACCGACGACTGGAATCCCCTATTGTTGTTTCTGCAAAACATAAAATAAAAATGAAATAAGGGTATGCGTCAGGCATGGGCAATGCATTAAACTAATGCAAATGCATTAGC
This sequence comes from Rugalucina vietnamica, assembly GCA_964017185.1. Classification (NCBI taxonomy): domain Eukaryota; kingdom Metazoa; phylum Mollusca; class Bivalvia; order Lucinida; family Lucinidae; genus Rugalucina; species Rugalucina vietnamica. Next base: position 47,929,100 of record OZ024874.1, read on the forward strand.
AATGCATTAGCTATTTCTCAACCAATGCTAATGCCAATGCTAATATTAATTTTGGCATTAGAACAATGCCAATTCCAATGCATGCATTACAATGAATGTAAATCAGGGTGTAACTTTGTAAATAGTGATCATAAAGGCACCAAATTTTCAGCCTTAGTACAAAAATGGTTATTCTTTCATAAATTACAAATATAATTACAATCCGTTAACCATGATTCCTTTTTTGGAATCTTTGAAACTCGAATATCAGCGAAATCTTTGTTAAAAATTTGGATCCATATGCTATGTAATCAATTTAGGCATACAGCATCACACGACCTGGAAGTTTTATATAAACCTTCATCCAGTTACAAGTGTATTTCTTGCCAGTAACGATAGTTCAAATACAAGAAAAGTTGTCAATTTATTTCTGAATATCGCAGGGGTATATCAATAGCACCTGAACAAACCACCATTGCACTGGTTCAATTCCCTATCACAAAATAACCTGACAACTAATGCCAATGCCAATGCATTATTTTGCCAAATATGCTAATGCCAATGCATTGCTTTTATAAATTAGCTAATGCCAATGCTAATGTCAATGCTCCAAATCGGTTTTAATGCTAATGAAAATGCATTACTTTCCTAACTAATGCTGCCCAAGACTGGTATGCGTTGTTGAAAAGGCATATGCTACTGAAAATGAAGAACATGTAGCTAATGGCAGCTTAAAAGTTACATGACACCAACATCATTGAAACTGACAGTAATAAGAAATTAGATTATTAGTACTAGGGGCACCAATATTGTTAACGATTTAAAGGCTTAAGAAGAGACACTCACCGAAATTACAGAAATGCTTTGCCGTACAGTATAACTTGATGTAAATGAATGCAGCAATACAACACGCTAAAACTGAAATAAATTTGGACTAATTTTCGGATGCTTTCATTCGAATTAGATGGGTGCTCTTAAGCCATGGTGTTTAAGTATATAGAAGTCATGTCGAAAAGGTCTATTAAGTAGCTTCTATAGACTCATTTGGCCATGGAAATTAAACTTTATGGTCTGTGAATTTACATATCTGTGCAATATTATTCATATGGGCGGTTTATCGTCATCAAGTCAGGATGAACAGAACAAGCAACCTCCCGAATGTAAAGCTATCCGCGACCGGTATCGAAGCATATCATGATTGAAGTCGTATCTATAATGGAACATACAGACACACACACGCACGCACGCTCGTGAACACACACACGCACGCACGCGCGCGCGCGCACGAGGGAGAGAGAGAGAGAGCGAGAGAGAGAGAGAGAGAGAGAGAGAGAGAGAGAGAGACGGGGACGACCGGAGATAATGCTAAGTTCGATGTAGATTTGCCCCAGATAATTAAGCCTCGTCATGAGAAAATCAACAATGGGGTTTTCGAACAGGTCTGACACAAACCAAGCTGTACAAGTACAGAAGATGGATAGAGGTTTGAAATTTCGGATTTAGAAAATTAGAGGAATAGTACCAACCAAATAACGAAAACAAAGGCGCTGATCAGCTGTGCAGTTACTGCACAGCTGATCTGCGCATTTGCTTTCGCATTGGCAAAAGTCTGGCTTTCTCATGATGACGCGGCTCAATTTTAGAAATACAACAAAGCCAAACATTGGTTGACCGTACGACGCGGAGCAGCATAATAAGTCAGAGGAACCAAAGTTTATCAGTCGGTCAGTCCATTGAGTAATATAGTGCAATCGTAATTTTCGAACTTTAAGTATACTACACAACTTAAATAAGCATCAAAGTAGCATTGTCTACATACCGCTGTGTATATCAAGCGATGTTCAACCCAAGAGTGTTGACAGACCAAAGGTACCAAAAACCCTCTACAATGGCATAATTTAAGAGAATAATGACCTAAAGCTACAGACTAAGACAAATTTGAAACTACAGAATTCAGTGCTCTGTCGAAGCCATATGGATGTTTGTATGCAAAACTAGCATTTTTTTTTCAAAACTACCTCATACATGACCATTGCAAAAAAGTCTTGATACTTTTGTCACAATTATGCATTTCAGTCCGACGTATATAACAGAAAAAATTCAAATCAAAACTAGAATTTTCATGAATCTGTGATTTTTCAGATAGATTTCATGACTTTCGAAAGATGCACAAATGTCCTAATATAAATAGTCCAATTAACTTTCTCGGGATATTTCCTGTTTGAATTTGACTTCGAAGCTAAATCCTACATAATGCAAATGAACATGACATTATGGGTCCATGTGGGTTGTCATTCATGTTTGATTTAATCTTGGCTGCTTTACACCAAATACGGTATTTGAAAAGTTCTTTCTTGGTGCTTATCAAAGTTGAGTAGTATGTTAATTATGCAGGCTCAGGTTGGAACGTGATACATGAAGGGATGTACTTTTAATGATTACGTCTTACAGTATACCCTGTATACCGTTGAATCTAGAACAACGGGGTTTGCTTTTATTATAGTTATCTTGACCGATTTAATATAAAACGGTTGTAAAACTACATTTATATACATGTATACAGTGTGATAAGATGAATCCTGTTTATAAAGCTGCGTGTGATGAGATAGACGCTACGGCCCAAGCACTGAGTGACTTAAGCCTAGAAATTTGGAAGCACCCGGAAGAAAATTTTGAAGAAGTTCACGCGCATCGGGTTCTGACAGAGTTCTTGGAGAACCGTGGATTAACAGTGGAAAAGAATTATATTCTTGAGACAGGATTTAGATGCGAGTTCGGTTCGGCAGAGGAGGGACCGCACGTGGCGGTTCTGTGTGAATATGACGCTTTGCCCGAGATTGGGCATGGGTGCGGACATAATTTGATTGCGGAGGTAGGAATCGCGACAGGGGTTGGGGTGCATGCGGCTTTCAAGGCGAACGAGAAACCGCTTGGCAAGGTGAGTTGTTTTGACCATCCTACAACAATAGTCATGGAACTATGTGCCTCACATATGCCTGGTGACGGCGTTTTAACGCTAAGGAGGGTTTCTGCTTCCGGGAGCCTTGCACAGGAACAGCGTGGTGAGCACAACTGACCGTTTAGATATGGCTGAAGCTTTTGCCGTGGACGTAAAGCATCAAAACAAATAAATAAGCGAACAAACAAACTTTAAATCTAGCAATCCTTACAATTATCGATAGACTTGATGCTACATTTCATACTTGTAATCACAGTACATTGTAGTATGTCGGATACCACTCGTAGGGGGGTGGGACAGCTAAACATACAGAAGGTATCCCAGTAAATTTTCATTTTTCTAGCTTACCATACTTGGAACGGTCAGGTGGAGAACTGGGGGAGGGGTAAATCGATTTGATCAACGTCAAATGTTTTAATGACGATGACGTCGAAATGATGGCCCACACTGCATCGTCAGATGCTCTTTATAAAGACTATATGGCGCTTGAGGAGTGGATAGCGCATTTTATTACAACTCTGTGGTTTCTTTTCTAGCTCAGTATACTCGGGACCCCGGCGGAGGAGGGCGGGGGAGGAAAGATTGACATGATTGACGCAAAGTGTTTTGATGACGTTGACGTCGCCATGATGGCTCATCCAGCGCCCATCGATACTCCTATATTAGAATTCCTTGCTATTGATACGTAAGTATTCAGATGAATAAATTAAGTTACTTTGGTCGTAAACCAACACTTACATGGTGTAGTATGAAGTAATTAAAAAGAGAAGAAATAATGTATATGCGAGTATTAGACATTTCCAACTTAGTCTGAGATACGATTTACGGTAGACGAGAAACTTTAATCGATTTCTGGGGGGTATCTCAAGGCTGTCCAACTTAGTTGGAGAAAACCCTATACTTCTACTACCTTACACGATCAAAGGCGTTTGATAACTTTCGTACCATGTTTTATAAGTTTTTCTGAAGGTATCTGAAGTTTTTCAATTTAAAAATCGTACACAGATCTTAGTTGAATCTTGCACATCGATCACATGCATGCTAAGGCCATGGTATGTTTTTATTTGTTTCCTGTCACGAATCACGCAAATCTATGCGGCTTGCAAGAAACAGATGTCGAAGAAATTATGATTGCCTAACCATTGCTGCTTCTTAGACACCGACTGCCTAGTGGTGATGGTGGTCGTGGGGGAGCCACAGCAGTTCTCGATGTTCAGTCGGAAAATACCCTGTGAAACCATCGTGTCTGGAAGGTGACAATCACACCATTGAAATATGCTGATGCAGGATTGAACAATTTGATAGGTTTATCAATCGACATTTTACTGGCGTCGCCATAGGGATTCGATCCCTATGTCGGTAATCAGAAGTTTACGACGCTACTGATCGAATGAGCTTTCCGGAGACACAAATGTAAACATTTCTTTCTCAGTGCGGCGGTCATAAACTAGTCATATATGAGTCGCCCCGTGGGAAAACCAACAATGTGGTTTCCGATCAGGTCTGACACAAATCAGGATGTACAGTCACATAAGCAGGCTAAAAGCTTGAAATTTCGGATTTAAGAAGAAGAGGAAGTGCACTATCCGTGTAGCCTAAACAATGACGCTGATCAGCTTCGTCTTTGTTTTCGCATATGCAGATTGTTGGTTTTCCCATGAGGTGGCTCATATGCGTAATCAATGATATTCTGACACTGATGGTGTTAACACAAATCAGTAAAGTTGCATCCAAACTTTTAGAATTTTAGTGACAACTTTTATTCGATCTATCATTCTTGGTTATTAATGGAGTCGATTTATTTTTATTTCATATTGAAATAAGTAAAACAATATATTCCAACACAACTCGCCGGAAAAAAAAGTCTCAGGAAAAAGTCAGGGAAATAAAGTCACGAACAAAAAAATCAATGAAAAAGTTTTTCCGTGACTTTTTTTCCAGTGACTTGTGTTCTTGCATTCTTCTTCTTCTTCCCGTTAAAGTGCTAAACCGGTGGCTCCAGCATTGTCGCACTGTTGGTTAAAACTATATACACATGGCGAGTGGCCCAGACTGGTTAAAACAGGCTAAAACCGGATAAAAACGTTAACATCTTGGGAGTCTAGGACTTTATGGTGGCTGATATCCCTGCTTTGAAGACATCCAGGGATTCGGCAGCAGTCAGTTCTTCGGGCAGCTGGTTCCACAGTCTGATGGTTGACGGGAAGAAGGAGTTCTTGTATACGTTGGTCCGGCAGTATGGTACCCTGTATCTGTACTGATGGCCTCGTGTGGCAGCACCTAAGAGTTGAAGGTGTGGTGAGGCTGGTATGGCTACCATGGCGTGTACTATCCGGAACATCATAATGGCCTTGGTTTGCTGTCTTCTTTGTTGGAGGGTTTCCCAGGAGAGGCTGTCGGCGCCATAGCGGTGACACTACTAGTGGTCCGGTAGTCGCCTGTTACAAATCTGGCTGCTCTCCGTTGGACAGCTTCAACCTTCTTGATGCTCTCGGTAGATGAGGGTCCCAAACTGTAGCTGCATATTCCACCTGTGGCTTCACGAAGGTTTTATAGCAGGTGTCCTTGACCTTCCTAGGGCACGTTGACAGGTTTCTCCGCAGAAAGGCAGTGGTGTTATTGGCCTTCTTGGTATTGGTGTCAATGTGAGCGTTCCAGGACAATGTGCTTGTGAACGTGAGGCCCAGGTACTTCATTCAGTCAATGGCTAAAAATGATTATCGAACAATTTACTCAAGCAAATTAGCATATTGTTATTTTGTACCCTTTCTACACGTTTACCTTCTCATCAGACAGTGTAAGGTTGACTTTCTGAGACTGTGTTGTATCGTTGTAATGCATAACAAACGGACATGTAATGATGTATGTATGTTTTTGAATTGTACAGTCTTTTTTTGCAAGATTTCCGCGGTGCAATAGCGGAAAGCTTTAAAATATCGACGGTTTCAGCAACTTTTATTCCGTTTATTATGTATTCGAATTGTAATAGATTAGCTGGGGGGGGGGGGGGGGGCGTGACTTGAGTAATTATTCACTGTTTGTCTGTCAGTTGTAAGCATGCACATCGCTCGTGCTCCGCGCTCGTGATTTGACCTTTCTTACAACTGACCTCAAAACAGTGAATGGTTACTCAAAATATTACTGCTCTGCAGAGCTGAACTATTTCTTTAACCATTTCTTATAACTATTTCTTATAACTTTTTCTGTTAACGACCAAAGTAGATCTAAACAACTAAATCTTATAGCTATTAAGACAAAAGTAGAATATCTATTTCTCTTTGTCCGGATGGACGGGGTCCGATTTATAGCCGCTCAGCTGAGCTGCTCTCGTGAGATCTGACGAGACAAAGTTCTGAAGCGCTACCTGGTGGCAACAATGCACCTGAGTCGTGATACTGAAAGTGTGAGCTTAAAGTACAACCATGCTCCATCGTCCTTTGTTCACGGTTGATGGTGTTTACGTTGCTGACCACAATGATCAAACATGTTCTTCTCTGAAACCACTCGGCCGAACAAAGTCAATCTTGATATGGAGTATCCCTAGGAAGGGGGAACCAATGTTTGTATAAATGGTCTAGGCAACATGGTCACCGCGACTCTACTTCTCTGGAACCGGTAAACTGATGGTGTGTGGCATCATTCACTCCGGTCCATCGTAGTTTTTACATAAAAGTTGCCTTTAATTAATCAAGCGGTTTCTGAGAAAATGTTGTTTTAACTGAAATATTAAAAAAAAAATCCTTTGTCCAAGGCCAAGAAATGACATTGACCTTAAATACACGTACATGGAAAAAAATGTTGAAGTGATGTTGGTCGTTTATATCTATCACATCATTTATGGTAATGCCATCTGAGCTCTTGTCAGTCTCTTGCGCCTGGTCTTCTTCTGTTGAACTGTGACAAAACAGTACAATGTAACACGCATGCGTAAGCGAAGCATAATATATCGCATAATAAATCACTTTATGGTCTTCGTCGTGCATTAAATATATAAAAAATATGTTAACTAAGATAATAATGATAAAAATATGCATATGCATATGCTTACACGAATCTTTGCTTGTTGTATATACTCTACCTTGATATTGAGTATAACAAAGTTTCAAACAATATTGGGACCTAGAACATTCCTACCTTAGTGCAAGACATATTCCAAGGACCGGCGCTTATGCGTTGTCGGTAAATCATTTGCCTACCAAACACGAATAAGCAATGGCGAAAAAAGCTACTCGCTTTCGTCATTTTGCTAGCAAGTAGGAAGATGTGCATCTGTACAAGTTCTCAAACCCGATATATTGCGTCCACCCCCACCCCGGGCGTCCACCATCCAAGGGTCGCTGAAAAGATGTGAGCGAACACATTTGTTATGATCTCGCCGACGCATACAAATGCCATAATATTATTTCTGAAGACAGCACGGCGCATCAATAAGCGGTTTACCGATAGATCCCGTGTATATACATGAACATGTTTGTATACAATATCTTCACCTATTAGCTTACATGTAGTCTTTGACAATATCCCTCAAAAATATTATCCGAACTACCATTTCAAACTCCCATATCAATATCGGATTAAGTTGGAAATGTCTATTTATTGCTTGAAATACTTTCAATGAGGACTGGATTTTCATTATGACAACATTGCCTGTCATTGATTACCCATACTCGTGTGTTTCTTTCTATACGTAACACTTTTTTTTTGTTTATATGACATTACTTAAGATAGACCCTCGAAAAATTCTTGATATGTTTTGTCTTCCATTTCACTTAGGTGCGATGTAAAGTTTCACGGGAAAGCAGCACACGCCAGTGCCTTCCCTTGGCTGGGAGTTAATGCCCTTGATGCAGCAGTGCTGTGTTATCAAAATATATCATGTCTCAGGCAACAACTAAAGCCGACTTGGAGGGTACATGGTAAATATTTTGCTAGTCGGTTTCATGTCTTCAGTCCCGCTCAATAGCTAAGGTCATTTGGATACATTGAATGTCATCCGAATCGCTAGTTTACGAGGCGAGAGGCTTAACCAAATGTCACGGGGGCGTCTACAGTTGTGTATGTATATGCATATATTATATTTTTTTTATAAAATATATGAGCCATCGCGTGAGATAACCCAACAATTTGGGTTTCCGACCAGGTCTGACACAGACCGGTCTGTACTGTCACAGAAGGACGCTAGAAGCTTGAAACTTAAGATATATGTAGTAGAGGAATGGTACTATCCGCAATATCCGTGGCGCTGATAAGCTGTCATTGTTTTCGCATATGCTAATTGTTTGTTTTCTGATGCGGCGACTTAAATAATAATTGTTTCAAGGAATAATATAATAAGCCATTACGATTGTGTTAATCAAGTTTGAAGACCACAGCTTGAAAACCGATACATTTCTTGTTGGTACGTTTGAAAAACTTTACAAAATCTGTGCCAGTTTAGGTGCTATTCGGTTGTTTACAGGTGTGATAAAGAATGGGGGTGTCAAAGCGAACATTATTCCTGAACTGACCCAGCTCGAGTACTACGCCCGGACGCCGACAAAAGCAGAGTTAGACGTTCTGATCAAGAAGTTAAACGGCTGTTTCAACAGTGCGGCAACTGCTACCGGTTGCAAGGTACGGTGAATCGTTTGCTGAAATTTGTATTGTTGTTGTTGAGTTGGAGGTAAACATCAACGCAATTTGGTAGTCTCGTAATATCATACCTCGTCATATACATGTATATTGCATCTGACGCCTTAATTTTGGGATCGACCTCATGGGCGGATCCAGAGGGTGGCGGGGACAGGGGGTCCGGACCCCCCCCCCCCCCCTGGAATTGCTAGATCATTATTTTTTGCCATGTTGAAATTTTCCGTCAGGGAATTTCTGGGAATTTGGACCCCCCCTCCCCCCCCCCCCCCCGAGAAAATTGTCTGGATCCGCGCATGGACCTACCCGATATTGTCACAGCACCCTTCTATCTAAAGATTTTGATTGGGCAAGGTCCCGAATGGTTATCACTTAAAGATGGCAAGAGCAACCTCCTACAATTTTTCAAGATTCTAATGGTTAAAGGAGACAGGCCAAGTGCCTGCTGGCGAAATTAATGTCGCTTGGTCAACAGTCAAATGACATGTACTGCATGATTAATTTTATTCTCAACTTGGTTTTGAACAGGCAGAGATAACATGGCGGGGGCGAACATTCTACGACCTTATTAACAATAAAACTATGGCCGGTCTCTATGCTCAAAACGCCGAACTAGCGGGCATTGATCTCAGCGCCCACTCCGTACCACCGGGTGGGATGCCGGCGGGTTCGACCGACATGGGTAACGTGTCGTACGTGGTGCCGAGTATACACCCGATGTTCTATATTGGGACAGACGCTGTCAATCATACGAGAGGGTTCACAGCTGCTGCTGGTTTGTATTTGAGCCGATTCATGAGAAAACCAACAATGTGGTTTCCGAACAGGTCTGACACAAACCGGCCTTTGCAGCTACGCTTGAGATTTCGGATGTAGAAAGAAGAGGAATTGTACTTTCCGTATATAGCGAAAACAAAGGCGCGAAGCTGATCTGCGCCTTTGGTTTCGCATATGCAGATTGTTGGTTTTCCCATGAGGCGGCTCATTTCAAATTGCTTTCATTGCTTTAATATGTAGGGTTACGGAATGACTGGAGGCCCGTTAGTGTCCGCAAAATCTGCTTAAACCAGGTTGATAAACGTGAAGTTCACATTGTTGAAAAAAGACGAATAAAAGTAAACCCTCGAGGAAAATATTCGTAACAATCGAAAAACATAAATAAGAATAAGTTTCGAACATTCTGAGACTAAATCTATCACGATCATTGTATTTCGTCCAGTGAGGCATACTATGTCATATATAATTTGCATTTCCCTATACTTTACGAAAGCATGCCCATGCATTTTCAGCTGAAAATATCAAAAACTTTCAGCGGATATTATATTATGATATTTTTCTTATTTTTGCTCAAAACATATATTGTGTGTACACGCCTATCTATCTTCTGATACTGAGTCGATCAATTTCTGATCATCACCTCAGGTGTGGGGTGGGTGGCTAAATTTAGAATTGAGTCAAGGGAAAATAAAACATTTGGGGTGGACCATTAAAACTATTTACAAGATATAGATGAGAGGCATACTAAAACGCATGCCTCTGGGCTAATGATTTAAATAGAAGCCTTAAATTCCTCAATGGTCTTAGATAGGACCACTGAAGAAGGGAGACTATTCCAAACCGGAATAGTTCTGGGGAAAAAGGAATTTTTCAGGGCATCACTATAGGCAAATGGTCTTGTGTATTGTGATTCATGTGATGCCCGAGTATGCCTTAGATTGGGTGCCGGGGTCAGGTATTTGTCTTTATCAAGAGACACTGTACCGGAGTGTATCTTGTAGAAGAAGGTTAAGGAGGACCGCTCCCTGCGAGACTCCAGGGATGGCCACTCAAGTTCGTCTAGCATTTCACCGACGCTACTGGTGTTCCTCCATCGCCTGCAGGTCCACCGGGCAGCAGTCCTCTGCACCTTCTCCACCTTCTCAATCTGAGTTTCATGATAGGGATGCCAAATAGGAGCTGCATACTCAAGTTGAGGCCGAACCAATGTTTTGTATGCAACTTCCTTAGTATGCCTAGGTGCCAGTGCCAAATTGCGCCGAAGAAAACCCAAAGTCTTAGTTGCCTTGCATATAATTTCAGAAATGTGTTGACCCCTATCAAGATCATCTGTGATAGTTAAACCGAGGTATTTAGCGGACTGAACCTGTTCTAATGTTTGCTGATGCAGTGTGTAATTGAAATCGCCGAGGTGGTTCTAACGAATCCGGCGAGGCGGTTCAGCTAACGAGTACCCACAATCTGTTTTTGAGCAAAAATAAGAGAAATAGGTATACCCCTGCATACCCCAGTTTTGCTATATAAAAGTGGGGTTTAAGAGGGTATGCATTTCACGGAAATGTTTTCTTGATGTTACTTTAAGATCGCAGGTGATCCAAAAGCTCAGCCATACACATAATCTGTCCCTGGGATAACTAACCGTCTCGATATGACCTTAGCTGTTGACCCTGAACGCGAACCACTAATTCAAATTATGCTCTAAATTCCAGGTGACCCAAAAGCCCAGCCGTACACACTGGCAGTCAGTAAAGCTATGGCTATGACAGCTCTTGATATTTTCACACAGCCAGACACACTCAGGGATATAAAGGCAGAATTTGCCAAAAGCGTACCGCAGAATACATGAATAGACAGGGTATTCCGGTTCTGAGATATGTCTCCCACACCACGGAAGTGGAAAAAGTACATTATGTTAACCGGACCGTCGTTGTACCGGAGTGAAGGATAGCCAGCAGATTTAATATGAATACATGTATATAAAAAATCAATTCAGTATTTGCATAATATTCTGAGAAGAAATCAAAACGAAATAAATTTGCACTTTGTTACTTTTTATTCTTTTGCCAGTGAAACAATGCAATACATGTGAGAATATATACAAGTCATTGGAAACCCCGTAAATAACGCCAGTTGAGGGCGTGTACATTATCTTAAGTTAGCACTATTTAGTCATGTCCAGCACGAGCGAGTCGACATCTTTTACGGCCTAGCCAATGTTGTTTTCACAGTTCTGTTCCTGGTTTCTTGTTGTCGATGTTATCCAGTTCTCGTTTCATCTGACAAAGTGACAGAGCGGGGCAACAGCTTGTACAGCAGCAATCCATCAGTATGCTGCCCTGCATTGGAAAGGTAAATGAGCCGTCTCATGAGAAAACCAACATTTTGCATTATGTGAAAACAAAGACGCAGATCAGCTTCGCGATAAACCGCGAAGCTGATCAGCGCCTTTTCCAAAATTACTAGCCTCTAGCCATCATCTTATCTTAAACAGCTCGGTTTGTGTCTGATCTGATCGGAAACCAAATTGTTGGTTTACAAAGATCAGAAAATGGTGCAATCAGAACAAAAGTCCACCCCTAACAATCCAGTTGGGGAAAAAATACAAATAGATACTAATACAAAGAGGAATACAGTAGTACAGCATTGGAATGGTCTGTAAATTTATGGGCAATAATCAAAATATACCATTATTGTTGGGATTACATTCATAATCATTTTTTTTTTCATTTTATTTAAAACAAATAAGAATCCTCTAGATAACTTCACCGTAAATTTGAAAACACCGATTAGTTACCTTGATATTGTTCGCCTCCCTGACTTTGATCCGCATGGCCATCAGGGCCTGTGGAACAACGGAGGGCAGCATAAAACACTCGTCTAGTCTGGACGCCAACATGCACATCATGAACGGGAAAAACATGCACGTGCACAAGCCTGAAAGAAGAACGTCAAAGATCCAATTACTGTTTGAAAGTGCTGAACAGCATGCAACAAGAAAAATTCCAAACATGTATACCATGAACTACAGAACGAGCCGATGGTTGTATATATCCAGCAATATGGTTAATCATGATGCACATAGAAATTCTCGAATTCGATTTTGGTTGTGATTGGGTGTCTAAAACAAAATAACCGAGACGACCAGCCACGGCCGATATTGTATGTTTGTTTGTTTTCAGGTTTAACGTCCTAGTCAACATTTTTAGACATGTCGGAACGGAGCCACCGCTTCTTGCATATTTATGGAGACTGAGCCTCGGGTTTAAAGTATATCAGGTGGACTGGAGAAACCCGGAGAAAATCGAGTGGACGACCCTAGTTTTTAATACAAAGCGTGTCGCAGTAAACAAATGATCTAACTTACAGCCGCCACAGTCTTCCATACACCCACAGATCTGAGTCGACCAGCCTCGGTAGCGAGCCCCTCCCCTCCCTTTGTCTCCTGTCCCTCCCATGTTCACAACTACATTCGTGGCTTGATTGTTGGCCTGAAACACGGTACAAAGTGTTAAACTACAATGAAGCTTTTGTTTTGATTGTTTGCCGTTGCTTGCCGAAAGACGGTGCACGATGAGCGCGCTTGGTAGAATTCTAAGACAGTTCTATGGCGTAACCTCAAGTGACAAAGTGTCCTCCAGAGCATTTGTTTCCCTGCAGAAAAGAAGGCAGGATGATAGAATTATATCGCTTTCTAAAGGTCTTAAAGGGAGAGCCAAAATTATAGTACCACCAATGACCTCTTCCCAAAGAATAGGCGTTGTATAGAAAATCAACACTACTTGGCATTTCAGATACCTTCAACAAGTACAAATGCATTCTCACAAAAAAAAAAAAAAAAAAAAAAAAAAAAAAAAAAAAATCGTTAATTTTGAACAACTAGGCCCTGCATGTCCACGAGCGTAACATGCATAACGGATAAAGACGAACCTGAGAAGTTACTGGTGCATAGGTATTGTTATACGTCGGGCCGCCATGTTGTGGTCCCGGGGGTGGTGCTCCATATTGATGTGGTGGTCCGTGGGGGTGCCCGCCGTGGTGTGGGTGGTGTCCGTAGTCATGGGGGTACGGATTGTAAACTTCTGGGGGAGGGCCGCTCTTGATCATTCTGAAACTGATTTGAGTCACCGCATGGGAAAACCAACAATCTGCATATGCGAAAACAAAGAAGCAGATCAGCTTCGCGGTAACCGCGAAGCCGAGCAGCGCCTTTGTTTTCGCTATACGGGTAGTACTATTTCTCCTCTACCTTAATCCAAAATTTCGAACTTCTTGCCTTCTTCTGTGCTTGTACAGGACGGTTTGTGTCGGACCTGTTCGTAAACCACATTGTTGGTTTTCAGGCCCACGAGGCGGCTCATTTCAGATGGATAAGTGAATAGATCTACATACTGATAAATGAAATGCACATGCACATGCAATCATCTTCAGCTAGTGTCACGATTAGCCGAGTTATAATGCACACTGGTCACTGGAGAAACACAGATGGGACAGAAACTTCGGCCTTCCTTGCCAGGTTTGAAAAGATAAGATTATACTGTTATACATGTACTTGCATGATGCGATTTTGAATGCATTTTAGGATAATGAAAAGAAAACATGAACCCGTCAGATCCATTGAGTATCACACCGCACTGGGGACATGTGAGTTCAGCTTCCGCGCGTTAGATGGTGTGGTATTGTCAGTTTGACGTTTCACCAGTAAACTATTCTGATTCTGATGTTTTTCCCGGGGTACTACCGTCCACAACCTACCTCATCGAACAGCTCGTCTTGTGATTGTAATTCTTCATGAGCCTGTGCGTGACAAAACCAACAATTTGGGTTTCCGACCAGGTCCGACACAAACCGGCCTGTACTGTCACAGAAGCAGGCTAGAAACGTGAAATTTCGGATTTAAGAAGAAGAGGGATTGTACTATCCGAGTAGCGAAAACAAAGGCGCTGATCAGCTTCGCAGTTACTGCGAAGCTGATCTGCGCCTTTGTTTTCGCATATGCAAATTGTTGGTTTTCTCATGCACAGGCTCTTATGGGACTTTTACCCTCAGCTTTTACCCAACATTATGATGTCATGACACTAAAATGTGCTTCATAAATAGGCCTATCACTGCCTGTAACCACACAAGCAAACCAACACGGTTTATATAACGTATGCCGGATGGTTTGACTAAACCACTTCCTGGGCAGGCTGACTTGAGCGGTTTACCAGTAATCAGATGGAAGTTTAGAAGCTTTGCCTGGAGACAAAAGCAGCCATCTGTCTGTCTCCTAGGTCCTACCTTGTGCATGATTGTGAAATAATCTTGAAAGGGACGTAAAAGTGAATACAAATAACGTTTCTGACAGGAATCGGGCGCAAGGGTGCATTTGAAAGATAATTTGTATATTGTTACATGCAATTTTGCCTGAACAGAAAAACTCAAGAAAACTTTACCTGTCAGAGTTTTGATCAGTTGTTTCCCTCAAAATGTCCGACAGAATGAGGGAGTACCGTTATAAACACCGCTCACGTGGTCAACCCAGAGCTAGCCATGCGAATCCGTCTCTCAGGTACACTGAACAACGAAAGTAGTCACTTGTCCCCATGTACCTAATTAACCTGTAACTTACCGCAAATCATTGCAATTGAATACTGGGTTAACCAAGACATAAGCACAATAGGGGTCGCACCAAAGAATAAAATACACGTAGAAAATTGTCAGCACGTACTTTCCCGTTAGAGATACATTTGCATTTGCGATCAAATTACTCGTTTCTCCTTGAGCGGAGATTGTTAGATTTTCCTGCCATCAAAATAGTGTGTTTGACGGACTTTTCTTTATCAACATGATCAAATTCACCACGCAGCTGCTAGCTTTGACGACTTCGAATTCCATAGCCAACTGGAAGTTTAAGTCCATATAATTTGAATTTTGACTATTATAACCAAAGGAGTTGTTTTTATTTTTGTTTTTCCCTCTTTAAAATTTTCCACGAAACAGAAATCACCTTACTCGCTGTCACTCGGAGTTGCTATGACGTTCAAAAGACCATTCATTAATTTTACGTGACCAAGATAGGTCGTCTTAAGCAGGAGTACGTCTATTTTTCTTATTTTTGCTCCAAAACATTGATTGTGGGTACTCGTTAGAACCGCCTCGCCGAGGCAGGGCATGATTTCCTGATGCATGTTTGTGAATGGACACACTATATCCAGCACTGTTTCATCCCATATTTCTGCTATAATATTGGAACAACATCTGAAGTTATATAGCACTGTGAGTCACACATTAGCATATAAGCCAAACGCGCACAGGGTAAGTTGACAAAAATGTAAAATTCAACATACGTCAGGAGCATGTCGGAGACACGTTAGAAACGCGTTTCACGCGCTTTTTGTGCGCTTGGTGTACACTTAGTGTATGTTGATATACGTCGCTGTAGATCAGTACGCACTCCAGGCGCGTTTGGGCTCATTTTTTTTTTAAACTTGACGGTTTAAAAAATTTTCTCGAAGCTCAGCGTGGTGTCCCGGCCGTGTGTCTTGGCGTTCGGCGCACGTTTTAGGCACGCCAGTGTACGCTACATGCGCGTTCCAATTTTATGATATATTGCTTCAGCAGCGTGCCCCAAGCGTGTGTGAGACGCGCGTTGAACGTCTGTTGTGCGCCTACAGCGCGTGCTTAGTGTCTGGTACGGTACACAAACGTACTCAAAAACTTTTTTATATGTCCGGCACACGTCTCAGTCACGCGCTTGTGTGACTGCTAAAGCGTGTTAAAGGAACAAATTAAGTTTTATACGCCCAAAATCTTCAGCGTGTTGAGATTTTTCATATTTGGGCTATACGCTAATGCATGACTGCTGTTTTAAAGTTGTAAATGAAAATAGATAATCTTTGTCACTGCGCATATTTATTTTTTTTTTCGTGGGCGAGTTCACAAGATAATACAAAAACACAGCTATCAAAATTGTGGCTCCTTAGTTTTCTCGGATATACTTTTACAGGAATTGGACAAAACAAATGAGCTTAGATATTTACTTCAGTCAGTTTTAAAACAAAGGCTTAGATCTGCCTCAGTTGATATATATGAGCCGCCTCGTGGGAAAACCAACAATGTGGTTTCCGAATAGGTCTGACACAAACCGACCTGTACAGTCACAGAAGCAAGCTAGAACCTTGAAAAGAAGAGAAACTGTACTATCCGTGTAGCGAAAACAAAGGCGCTGATCAGCTTCGCGGTTACCGCGAAGCTGATCTGCGTCTTTGTTTTTGCATATGCAGATTGTTGGTTTTCCCATGAGGCGGCTCATTATGTTCCACTGTGCTTTTCATATGCAGTGGTATTTTTCATATACAGCTTAAAGTCAGTCTGTCACAAAATATTAACACGTCTTTCAACATAATGTCCAGTCGATGCAGGCAAGTAAGAAATAAACACTTAACATGATCATCAGAGTTTTTATTACTTGGATTTATCACAGATAAAGCAATTAAATCATCTTATAACAGATAAAGCACACATAAATAAACTTAACCATGTTTTGAGGGAAGTTAACTATTTTCATTCACTAGAACTCAACTAAGCATAAAACTTCCTTCTCATAGGTGTTTAAATATCCACAAATGTAAGTACAACTTCCAACACCTATAAGCTGAAGAAAACCCCATGATCATCAAAAAATGTTTCCTTTCAAGTTGTGAGTTGGTTGTATTCCATGCTCAGTTGAGCTGAGCATGAAGATAGTTTGCAGACCCTGGTTGATAAATGAACAAGACAATGATTAAACTAAAGCATTAAAAAAGTAATTTCGTTGGCTCGTTGACAAAACCTCGTAACTGCACTTTTTTCAAAAAATCTTTTTTTCACATGGCGCGATTCAAAACATTCAAATGCAGCTTGTGACAAAGCCTTGTAGGTTATGTCCAATGGGAAGTTAGTTTTTTGATGACGTTACAAAACCTCGTAACTACAAATGGTAAACGAACTTGAAAAAAGGTGACAAAACCTCGTAAATGCAATTTCAAAAAATTTAAATACAAGAAAATCTTTATCTTTTAGATATGCAAAAGATGCATATGAATGATTTCTCATAAATGCATTCTTTAATTCATCATTAGAATCTGCTTCTAGCTTTCTTTTATCAAGTTTTGTATATACGACAATTTGTAAACATGCATATTTATTTATTTTATACTTTACAGTGAAAACCAATGTATATCATAACTTGATAAAATTGGTATTTTCATTGATATGAAATTTCACTGATATCAAATCTCACTGATATCAAAAGTCACTAGTGACTGATATCAGCCTATATCTTCACTGTAATGACGTCAGATTTTTTGGATTACTTTTGACGTTTCCATTTACTTGACGTCATTAAATATGTCTCACTTCACAAATTCAAACGCCTATAACTCCGTTATTTATGAACGAAAACATAAAGTGTGGGTATTCATTTTCTTAGTTAGAACGTAAGGAACAATGTGGTACCAAAATTATTCGTGTTTTCAAAAATGTTTGGTTTTCGCATTTTCACCGCCTGCTTTGTGAATAGGAAAATGCCCGTGTATTGTATAAAATAAAAAGAAAATTTGCTTTTTTTCGGTGAATACCAAATATATTTCATCTCGTGAGTTGAAAACATCAAAATTTTCACTCGTGCTGCGCACTCGTGAAAATTCTGATATTTTCAACTCACTCGATGAAATATATTTGGTATTCACCTCAAAAAAGCAAATATCCTCTATATATTATTTATATACAAGTTTTAGTTTTTTGCTTCTCCTGAAAAATTTCCTTTTTTGCAGTTACGAGGTTTTGTCAACGAGCCAACGATTTGCAAAAAGGATGATTTTTGTTGTCAGTTACAGGACGATAGCTTCTACATTATTACACAAAAATTATACTTCTGTAACAACTTTCTATTATACTGAAGACCCACAAAATGATAAAGAAGCAAATTGATATTATTGTTCATATAAAAAAAGAAATGAGCCATGTCATGATAAAACGAACAACATGGTTTCCTAACAGATTTGACACAAACGGAGGTGTTCAAGCACAGAAGATGATTAGAGGCTGGAAATTTTGGATTTAAAAACTATCCCTGTAGCTAAAAAAGGCCCTGATCAGCTTCGCAGTTACCGTGAAGCTGATCTGCGCCTTTGCTTTTGCATATGCAAAACATTGGTTTTCTCATGATGCCGCTCGAATGTCTTTGATCTGTTCTTCTAGCATAAGTGGCTGCTGTAAATACACATATAATGTATATGTCTTTCTAGGTTAATGAAAATATACGCATTTAATTAAAGATGCTTAAACCCTCAAATAAATTTGAACGTGTTATTAAAGTTTGATTTAGCTTTCCTGAAACATAAATTCAATTCGCCCTCTGCGAGACAGCTCGACACTTAGTCACATGCTCGACTTTCTGTTGCCTAGCAACAACAGAACACTGGGAAAAGGCACTTGGCCACGACTCTTAGAACCGTTGCCATGGTGACAAAAAAAAACAAATTAAACATATTCACTTTATTTTCTTACACCGAACTTAAAATAGTTGCATTAAGTGTTCAAGAAATATAATCTGATTGATGTATTTTAAATGACACCTTATCTAAGTTGAAAAAAATGACTAAAATTTCAAGATCAAAGAATGAAAAATGGGGGTAGAGATACAATTTCTAATATAATTTGACATCTAGTTTGTTTAATCAAACATTTATGTGTCTATTTGTTTCTGCTGTTGACCCTTTGTAAACTACTTGCTATAAAATGCAATTCTCAGATAACATATTTCGTTGCCTAGCAACTAAAATCTAAGGAAAATGCATAAAACCGAAATCGCCTAGGTTCTGGCGTTGCTAAGCAACAGTTGACATGCGTGGGGCTGTATGAAGATTGCAGCTGCTAGAAAGTTCTGGCTAAGGTGACATTACACAAACATGTTAATAGATAGCCATTTAAAACACAATCAAAGAAATACCAAAGCTTTATGTTCACTTATTTGATTTTTAAAAAGTGGTTTTCGTGGCCATAACACCTTAGCTACCATTCTATGGTTGCTTAGCAACATAAAGTGTATGGTCGGATTTAGTTGATGTTTATTTTCCTGAATTCAGATTGGACCAAACTTTCAGAAATCATAAACATTACCTCTGTCAGATAAAAATACACAAAAATATGCTACATATTGCATTACTTTTGGAATGACCTACGTAAATGTTAAAATGCCAACAATGGTTGGCATTTTAACATTTCAGAGCAGGATAAATTACTATTTTTTTTTTTACTTTTGAACCTCAATTTTCCACTAATTTTGACTATTTCAACATTTACGAGCAGTTGAAATTTCATGCTCAGCTGAGTTTGAGCTTGAAACAAGTTTTATATGGTACCTGAGGCCTGGCTCTGAGGTTATCAAACATTTTTTGTTCTGAACTCAACTGCACATGAAATTTAACCAATGGTTGACATTTTGTTATATATTATCAGCAAAATACTAAGGTGACTCGCTTTATTAACCTTAACCAGACTTTTTACCAAGTTTGATTACATCAGTATTTATGAGTAGTTAAAATATATGCTCATCTCAGTTCAGCATGATTTTTTTTTATAACCAGGGCGTGGCCTGAAGCACTGGGGCCTGCTTTGCAAAATTAAATATTTCAAAGCATCATTATTATCATTACTCATGTATAAAATTATTTGCATACAACTTTCTTATTGCTGTTAGTTTTCAATGAATTAAAAATAATTGGTTCTTGTATTTAGTTCTGTATGACAAAATAAGCTTAAATCAAAGCAACCATTTCTAACATTTCATGCATTTTATGATCTGTTATTATCACCAAACAGTTCAATGCTTTGTTCAAACAATTCCTAAAATAATGCTTCATAAACACACATCCAAGCAAATATAATTGAGCCACTGCATGAGAAAACCAACAATTTGCATAGGCGAAAACAAAGCCGCAGATCAGCTTCGCGGTAACCGCGAAGCTGATCAGCGCCTTTGTTTTCGCTTCACAGATAGTACAATTCCTCTGCTACTTAACTCCGAAATTTCAAGCTTCTAGCTCTTTTCTGTGCTTGTGCAGGCCGGTTTATGTCAGACCTGGTCGGAACTCAAATTGTTGGTTTTCTCACGCACAGGCTCAATTATTGTAATCAGTGCAGACCCTGCAAAAGAAGTCAAAAAGTTTTGATCAACAAGGTACAATATGCCATTGTTGCCCTTGAGTGAGGGTGACATGATGATTTGTTCATCCCAGGCAGAAAACATTGCCCGAGGGCGAAGGGCAATATAACCTGTCGAGGGTGAACAAATCGTCATGTCACCCTCACTCAAGGACAAAAATTATACCGAACCACTTTTGAAACGAACAAGTGACATGCCACATGACAAACGCATGTGACTACACATGCAACACATTTAAATGGATATGAAGTCAGAGGGTAATATGATAATGTGACATGACATAATAGCCCCCTCCACGTGCACTGTAAACACCTGCACTTTTTACAGCAGGGTAATATGATCATGTGACTTCAGAATAGAACCCTCCGTGTGACCTGCTCTGGACCAATCAAAATCCACGCTCAGTCAATGAATATTTATGAGGTATAATAATATAACAATGGCATTCTTAATACAAGTTTACATTCAACAGAAAAACAAGTATTTTAGCGAATTGCACAATGATTCCATACTTCACTATAAGTTTATGTGTTTTACCCCAATACCCTGCCTCTAGCTATTATGCTTACACTGTCCTTGATATGTACTTGTTTTTGAAAAACATTTTTGAGAAATCCTGTTTCAATAAGCATTTGAGCCGTGTCATGAGAAAACCAACAATGTGGTTTTTCAAAAGGTCCGACACAAACCGAGCTGTACAAGCACAGAGGATGTCTAGAGGCTGGAAAGTAGAGAAATTGTACTATCCATGTAGTGAAAACAACGTCACATCAGCTTTGCACTTACTGCACAGCTGATCTGTGCTTTGTCTTTGCATATGCATATTGCTGGTTTTCTTATGCACCTTGTTTTTGCATGGTTTTCTCATGATGCGGCTCATGTACTGACTGGAAACTTGGTTGCTATATGGTAGGATGTAGGAGTCTGAATGGAAAGGTCCCGGGTTTGAACATTACACAACTCTTGCACAAGAACACAACCTGGGTCAGGCAGGGTTTGAACCTAAGACGTCTTGATTCAGAGTCCTATAATCAGTTCTATAATCTACCACTAGGCCATTCAGAGATGGAGTCAATTACTTTTTAAAGTAATGAATCTGATCACCAAGCCAATACTACCCCCAATATGATATGAGAAGCATCATGAAAAAAACTGGTTTTTGCCTAAGCAAAAACAAAGACACAGCTGATCAGCATATGAGCCGCCTCATGAGAAAACCAACAATCTGCATATGCGAAAACAAAGACGCAGATCAGCTTCGCGGTAACCGCGAAGCTGATCAGCGCCTTTGTTTTCGCTACTGGGAAAGTACAATCCCTCTTCTTCTTAAATCCGAAATTTCAAGCTTCTAGCCATCTTCTGTGCTTCTACAGCCCAGTTTGTGTCAGACCTGTTCGGAAACCACATTGTTGGTTTTCCCACGAGGTGGCTCATATTTTGTTTTTACTAAACAGATTGAACCATTCCTCTTATAACCCTTATAGAATCCATAATTTCAAGCTTCTAACCATCTTCTGTGAGTGTACAGGCCAGTTTCTGTTAGGCCTGGCCGGAACTCCCCAAGACTGGTTTTCTCACTTCATGGCTCATATAACAGTAGGAGCAAGGATGTGAGCCTGTGCGTAAGAAAACCAACAATTTGGGTTCATGACCAGGTCCAACACAAACCAGGCTGTACAGTCACAGAATAAAGTTAGAAGCTTGAAAATTTTGATATAGGTAGAAGAGGAATTGTACTATCCAAGTGGTGAAAACAACTGCGCTGAGCAGCTGTGCAGTTACTGCACAGCCGATCTGTGTCTTTGTTTTCCCATATGCAAATTGTTGGTTTTCTCATGCAAAGGCTCATATGTCAGTTTGTTGGCATAATGAGTGTACACAACTTTCACTTCCTAAACAACAACATTCTCTCAGCACATGTCTTCCCGGCAAACTGAGCGTATTCCCTCACTTCGTCAGAATCGTCAAAGTCTGGTCGTACCATTCCTTTGATGGCCTTGTACACCTCGTATGGCATGGCCTGCCTGGCGTGGAGAACTAGGACACGGTCCAGGTCTATCTTCCCATCTTCATCCTCTGTTCAATAGAAAAAATAAATGTTTACCAGATGGAATACTTACGAAAATCAAAACATATTACTCTCTTGGTCCATACAATGAACCCTACATCCTCAAAATTTACATTTTAACAGATTGCCATAAAAAATTTCTGCCAAACTTTAGTACATTAACATTTACAAGATTTGTCATGAGGGGAACCCGTTTTCTGTCGTCATCATCATGTGAAAACAAAAGCATAGAAAGTCATGAGCTCTTCAGTTTTAGCTACTTAGCCATCGATAAAACTGACCCAACGATCATCGACTTGCATACTGATCACTTCTCAAATATCGTTAGAAAGTTTGGTCAAGAGGTGATTGGCATTTTGAACTCAAGCCTATAGACATTATCTGAGGCTTCAAACAGGTGTTCTAGAATTTGGTTCATGTGTCATGCTTAAAGACAAAGCATGGCGCCCCTGGTGGGGATTGAACCCAGGACCTCTTGATTCGATTTTGAGTGATGTTCTACCACTACGTGATTGCGCTCTCCTTGGTTTATTATGTTGAATCTACATTTGGGCCGCCTTGTCGGAAACCACATTGTTGGTTTTCCGACAAGGCTGCTCATGTGTAGTTTGTGTCAAACAGGTCCGACACAAACAGACCTGTACAAGCACAGACTAGAGGACCATTGGTCCTGTAGCTCACCTGAGAGATTATCACATTGTAAGCTCATGAGATTTAAATTTATTGAGAATCGACCAATGAAAGTCTATGCATGGACACTATTGACCCCCGGGGCATGGCCAAATTTGACCCAGGGGCATGACTGGCACAATTTATAATGGGGACTACCAAACATTGCTACATACAAAATATAGAAGCTCTGGGCCTTTTGGTTTCAGAGAAGAAGATTTTTTTAGTTTTTCCCATTGTAAGTCTATGGAGACTATCTACCCCCGGGGCATGGCCAAATTTGACCCCAGGGGCATGGCTGGCACAATTTATGTAGAGGACCATTAGCCATTGCCACATACAAAATATCAAAGCTGTGTGCCCTGTGGTTTCAGAGAAGAAGATTTTTGAATTTTTTTCCCATAGCAAGTCTATTGAGACTATCAACCTCCGGGGCCTGGCCAAATTTGACCCCAGGGGCATGAATGGCACAATTTATGTAGAGGACCATTAGCCATTGCTACATACCAAATATCAAAGCTGTTGGCCTAGTGGTTTCAGAGAAGAAGATTTTTG
Organism: Rugalucina vietnamica; assembly: GCA_964017185.1. Taxonomy (NCBI): domain Eukaryota; kingdom Metazoa; phylum Mollusca; class Bivalvia; order Lucinida; family Lucinidae; genus Rugalucina; species Rugalucina vietnamica. The sequence continues at coordinate 47,952,920 of OZ024874.1, forward strand.
AATTTTTTTCCTATTGTAGGTCTATGGAGACTATCGACCCCCTGGGCATGGCCAAATTTGACCCCAGGGGCATGATTGGCACAATTTATGTAGAGGACCATTAGCCATTGCCACATACAAAATATCAAAGCTGTGGGCCCTGTGGTTTCAGAGAAGAAGATTTTTTAATTTTTTTCCCATAGTAAGTCTATGGAGACTATCAACCCCTGGGGCGTGGCCAAATTTGACCCCAGGGGCATGAATGGCACAATTTATGTAGAGGACCATTAGCCATTGCTACATACCAAATATCAAAGCTGTGGGCCTAGTGGTTTCAGAGAAGAAGATTTTTTTAGTTTTTCCAATTGTAAGTCTATGGAAACTATCCACCCCCGGGGCGTGGCCAAATTTGACCCCAGGGGCATGGCTGGCACAATTTATGTAGAGGACCATTAGCCATTGCCACATACCAAATATCAAAGCTGTGGGCCCTGTGGTTTCAGAGAAGAAGATTTTTTAATTTTTTTCCCATAGTAAGTCTATGGAGACTATCGACCCCCCGGGGCGTGGCCAAATTTGACCCCAGGGGCATGAATGGCACAATTTATGTAGAGGACCATTAGCCATTGCTACATACCAAATATCAAAGCTGTGGGCCTAGTGGTTTCAGAGAAGAAGATTTTTTTAGTTTTTCCCATTGTAAGTCTATGGGACCTATCTGTTGCCATGGAAACCACAATTTTGATACAATCTGCTCCAAAACCTAATGCCATCAATCCCCCAACCCAATTATGGTTCACATTAAATTTGATCAAGATCGGCCTACTAGCTTCAGAAATATTCTTCTTTGAAATTGTGGACGGACGACGGACGGACGGACGACGACGGACGACGGATGCCTGCCTATCCTATAAGCTCACCTGTGAGCCTTCGGCTCAGGTGAGCTAAAAAGAGCTAGAAGCTTGAAATTTTGGATTTAAGTAGAAGAGGAATCGTACTATCCGAGTAGCGAAAACAAAGGCGCTGATCAGCTTCGCGGTTACCGCGAAGCTGATCTGCGTCTTTGTTTTCGCATATGCAGATTGTTGGTTTTCCCATGAGGCGGCTCACTTACCTACACCCTCATCAGCAAACCTGGAGTAAAGTCTCTGATCTAAAAGTGGAGAACATTTCTCTACTGGGTGCCAAGTATATGTCTCTGGGCATAGCAAAAATGAAGGGAAATATTGACCCTGAAAAAGCAGCAATGTTTGGAAAAATTAAATTCTGTTTCTGTTTTGGATAACACATCACAGCATACTACACAAACTTGTCATCTGTATTCATTACCCAACCTACTTAAACGTTTTTGACTGCTTAAAACAATATCTGCAAAAGCCAGTTTCAACCAGTTTCGATGAACTGTTTCATGACACATGACAAACTGTTTCAACAGTCATGTGAAGTCAACTTTTGCTGGAGGAAACGTCACACCAATTTAGTTATTGAAACTAAATAATATCATACGCATTGATTTTATCAAAATATTGTTTTTCTAGAAACCAAACAGAATAAAGGAATTAATTGTAGTTGGGATTAATTTTATAAATTAAATTGTTACAAACAATATTTCATTATACATATGCAAATTATTCAGTCATGTACCGAATGTTCGAGTTAGGTAATAAAACAAATATTTCAAACTATTTTGTGCAACCGTCTTAAAATGAATGACCCAATTAACTGTTGCACAGTACTATTTTTATCAACCCTACACTGTGATTTAAGTGACGGTTCTTACATTTTGGTCCTTATTTCAGTGATTGGTTTTTTTTTAATGTTTTTTTTCCCCAATAATAAAGTGCTGGGCAAAAAGAAGGGTTTAGATCTTCACTTTTGGCCAACAGGGCAGGGCTGCTAATAGCTGAAATCATCACTATTATGGCCAGTAGGTGGGTGGGGGTAGAAGCATCTTTTCAAAATAATTTTCAAATACTTGTATAACTCATAGAAAAAGGCCATTTCTCTATTATAAAATTTCATATATTAACAAGGTTCAAACATACTGTACCTTGTATTTCATTTTTGGACAGTTCTGTAGGTAGAACCCCATATAGTAGTATACCATCTGCTTTGAATATTTGTGTAACTCACGGACAAAGGCTATTTCTCTAGAACAGAATGAAAACTCCATGCATATCAAGTTATTATCATTTCTTATTTAAACACACAAAAAGTAAATCAAGAAGAAGAGAGCTATACACAGTTGAAAAAAAATGTTTAAATATGACAATCCTAATTTTTTATGCTTTTCACATTTCTAACTTATACTTTACTTGTCTTGAATTTGGAAAAATGTAAAAACAATACACTTATGTTGCAGAGGTTCCTTTGTTATTCTATAGATTAGAATACTTTAAAGAAACATAAAACTTACACTTTATTTAGAATATTTTAAGACCCTGGTATTTACAGCTCCGAGATATTCATAACAGAAATACGGACATCATAAATCGTCATAACTTCAAAAATCTAATTTTCAAGCTTTTAGCCTTTTTTCCGCAACTGATGAGCCATTTCATCAGGAAAACATGTGGGTGTAATGTATACCCCCTTGAACCCCACTTTTATATAGCAAAACTGGGGTATGCAGGGGTATACATATTTTTGCTCCAAAAAATAGATTGTGGGTACTCGTTAGAACCGTCTCAGCGATGTGGTTCTAATGTGTACCCACAATGTATGTTTTGAGCAAAAATAAGAACATCAAAATTTTTCAGCTGAAATTTTTCAATTTTTAAAGCTAAAAAAATCTGTTTATTGCATGGACACTTTTTCATAATGTTGAGTGAGACTGATGTAGAGATCCCATAGATTGGTTTTCTCGTTATACAGCTCCATGAAGATTACCTACCTTAAAGCTGAGTATGTTCCGAGGTTCAGGAATCCATAATCTGGATCATAATATAAATACTTGGAGGAAACTAGGGACGGCAGTATATCTATAACACCAACACATATAATTTTCCCATCCAGTATGTATTGCTGATGGAAAGAACCATAACCCATTGGCAGACCTCCTTCATGTTTAGCCTACAAAATAATTTGAGCCTGTGCGTGAGAAAACCAACAATTTTGTATTCCGACCAGGTATGACACAAACCAGCCTGTACAGTCACAGAAAATAGCTAGAAGCTTGAAATTTTGGCTTTAAGTAGAAGAGTAGCGGAAACAAAGGCGCTAATCAGCTGTGCAGTTACTGCACTGCTGATCTGCGTCTTTGTTTTCGCATATGCAAATGACTGGTTTTGTCACGCACAGGCTCATTTGAAATTACCAGTTCAGTTAAGTAGGGCAGTTGGTCATAAATTTATTTCTTGTAATTTCCAAATATCTGTTTTGTATTCTCATTTACATTGTACAATAATTGTTTTTCCTATTTATAATGAAAATTTGAGGCCTAAAATCACTGACATCAGCCTTTTCACAGGACCTCATAACCGGGAACCCAAAGCCAGACTTTCAAATCATGCAACTCTTCTTTTGACATATAGTACATGGAATGATCATAAATAGCTCCGCCCAGAAGCATCTTAAATGTAACTTAATACATACTGATGAAATCAAACCTGTAAGAGATTATCATGCAAACTTTAGATGAAAAATATCTTCTGACAACAAAATGACAGCTTAACTTGCAACACTACCATGCAAATATCGCTGCATGCTGTTGGATGCGTTTGAAGTTATTTTCAAGAAATAAAAATGTTCCATTCTTTTTCGGGGTAAGAAAGTTCAGCTTAAATGTAAATTAGATAGGAAAAATTGTTGTTAAAAGTACATAAATTTTTTATGACATTTTAAACATTATCTGGAAGATATCTTGCAATATGCAGACAAATTTTGAAAACACGGCAGGAAATAAGGTGAAGATACAAATGAAGTCATGAGTTTGTGTTGTTAAATATTTTTCAACCAAACTTTGTATACTGTAAAATTTTGAAATATTCGCCAAAATCAAGTTCTTGTAAAAATTTGTTTTGTTTCCTTGCAAATCTTAAGTTCTCACTGATAAAGATTTGAGCCGCCTCATGGGAAAACCAACAATCTGCATAGGCGAAAACAAAGACGCAGATCAGTTTCGCGGTAGCCGCGAAGCTGATCAGCGCCTTTGTTTTTGCCTATGCAGATTGTACAATTCCTCTTCTACTTAACTCCAAAATTTCAAGCTTCTAGTCTGCTCCTGTGACTGTACAGCCTGATTTGTGTCGGACCTGGTCGGAAACCACATTGTTGGTTTTCCCACGAGACGGCTCATTTACTAAAAGCTTTAAAGACTGAATGTCAGAGTATATGCATGCCAATTTAAGAACTGGCTAATAAATTCGGAAATAGAAAATTTGTGAAATAAAACACATGCAAAAATGTCCGGATTTATGATTTTCCTGCATATAGGTTAATGTTTACCATAATGCATAATCACTTGAATATGAATATTCAGAACGAAGATATCGAGAATGTCCTATTACTTTTTGATCGACCCTCGTACATGCACACTTGTGCAAAAGGAAGATCTTATCTTGGTGTAGAAAACCAGAGATTAAAGATGATATTCAAATGCAATGCATGAACATAAAACAATTTAGCGAAATCTTTAAGCATAAACCTTTTATAAGCATAAGCAAACAACATACAAGTACCTCTAGGGGAGATTTTACAAGAAAATCACTGTAGCCTTGCTTTGAAACCTCAGAATCTGTTTCTTTATGTATTGTCATTTGATATTTTCTAAACACCTCATAGGATTCTTGGTAACTGTATCTAAACTCATCGGCTTCTGGATGGGTCCGTATCAATTTAATCTGTGGAGAAAAAATGTGAAAATGTCTAAATAAAGAGACATACCTCGAGAGGTGAATCGACGAGAAATCTCGTATATTGCTTCATGTTTGGTTTGGTTGGTGGGTCTTTGTGTATAGCCACTTGGTAACTGTTGTATACAGTGTGAGATTCTTGTAATGAGTCTTTAAATTCTTTACACTGAGGATATGAGCGAAGTAATCTTATCTGGAATGAGACATCGGGAAATAGTCAGAATACTAGATAAAGGGTTATCAGTTCTTTTTTTGTTTTGTTATGTTTCTTTATCACTCATCCTTTCAAAATTATTTCACTCACATCTAGACAAATTTATCAGTAGATCAGTACGAAAACTTGCCCATACAATAAACAGATATTTTCTGAGCTTTAAAATTTGAAAATTTTTAGCTGAAAAAATTTGACATTTTTCTTATTGTTGCTCAAAACATAGATTGCGGGTAAACGTTAGAACTGCCGAGCATTAGAACTGCCCTCGGCAGAACTGCCCTCGGCAGTCCTAGAGGGCAGTTCTAACAAAGTTTAAACAAGTACCCACAATCTATGTTTTGGAGCAAAAATAAGAAAAATAGGTATACCCCTGCAAACCCCAGTTTTTCTATATAAAAGTGGGGTTCATGGGGATACGCTTTTCATGGACATGTTTCCCTGATGCAGTGGTGAAATGATTGAATGCTTAAGAGCACTAACAGAGTAAGGGACCTCAATAACTCAGCCGGAGGTGTTGTCCAAAACAGAAATGATATTGCTTATTGTGTTGTTTTGTATGTGGAAACATATTAGTGTCAAAGTGACATTTTCAAACCATTTCTTAAAATAAGTTGATTAGAAGTTTGTTTCTGTCAGGAAAAACACAAAAATGTTTAAAGCGTTATTTTAACTGTGATTCAAAAGTAAACAAATGCATTTTGGTATAAACAAAACAAAACAAAATAAACACTTGCAGAAGATCTAAATTCAATGTTATTAACACTCTGCCACTTTTACTTGTTTCGACAACTACTTGTTTATTTGTCATATTTCTGGGAGTAAAAATGACACAACTCAATTCTTATAAAATTCTGATCATTATCACTTAATACTGTCATTATACCATAAGAGCCGTGATACAAGAAAACCTGTCGTCAGGGTTTTTGACCAGGTCCGACACAAACAAGCCTGTGCAGCTACAGAAAAGGGCTAGAAGCTTGAAATTTCAGGTTTAAGAAGAAGAGGAATTGTACTATCTGTGTAGCAAAAACAAAGGCACTGATCAGCTGTGCAGTTACTGCACAGCTGATCTGCGTCTTTGTTTTCACATTAGGCAAAAATCTGGTTTTCTCATGACGCGGATCATACTATATTGGCTTTCAAAAAGGATGTTTAATATGAAGTATTGTAGATTACCAAGTACATGTATTATTAGTAACAATACAGGCCTTTCCAAGTAATCAAACATTATCCGAAGATATTTTGTTTGTTTGTATTGAGGTATAAAGCCCCAGTCAACATTTCCTGGGTGTTAACCAGGGGAGCTAATGTGTCTTTCTAATGAACAAAGTCTACATAAAGTCTTACCTCAAGTTTATATGCACAGTAGAGGCCTTTCAAAGTAATCAAACATTATCTGCAGATATTTTGTTTGTTTGTATTGAGGTATAAAGCCCCAGTCAATATTTCCTGGGTGTTAACCAGGGGAGCTAATGTGTCTTTCTAAAGAACAAAACCCCAGTAGAGTCTTACCTCAAGTTTATGTGCACAATGTTCAGCCTTGTCAGGTTCGCTGAGATATTCTTCTAATGTCTTTCCCTCTTCAGATTTCTCTGATTCTGCCTAAAATTTTAACATTTAAATGCATTTGAACAGTCTTTACCATAGTTACTTATTAGAGAGAACCTTGAATTTGTAAGCCAGCAAAATTTCATCAGTTAATATGTTCTACTGAATATTTCCGAACTTACTACAGTTTGCCTTAGCCTACTCTTTTTTTTTCCATGCGCGGATCCAGAAATTTTCATGAGAGGGGGTCGTACGAAAATGGTAATTTTTGGTCACAGATGAGGGGGGGTCCAACCCCCAAAAAATCCCGAAATTACCTTTTTTTAGGTAAAATGTTCAAATTCCAGGGGGGTCCGGACCCCCGGTCCCGCCCCCCCTCTGGATCCGCGCATGTTTTCCTTTTTATATCATAACTACCGTTAGATGGTAGACGCGAGAAAACCAGTCTTCAGGGTTTCCAACCAGGTCTAACACAAACCCACCTGTGCAGCTACTGAAAATGGCTAAAAGCTTGAAAATTTGGATTTCGGAAGAAGACAAATTGTACTATCCGAGTAGCGAAAACAAAGGCGCTGATCAGCTTCGCAGTTACTGCTTATGATCTGTGCCTTTGTTTTCGCATAGGCAAATATCTGCTTTTCTCATGATGCGGCTCACCTGCTCTTGAGATGCATCTCCCCCTTTTGCAGCCAGTTTTGCCATCTTTTTCTCTTTCTTCAATTCCTTCTTTTTCTTACAGCGGGGTTTGTCTGGATCAGCACCAACACCTGTTTTAAGTATGCAAAAATGCCTTGTCATTACAACAGGTTTATGATCACAATATTTTGATGGTGACAACAAACAGAATATTTGGATGCAACTTTAGTTTTGGATTATGTCCAAATCTGACTACATATTCACAAGTGTACTCAAACAATTTATTATTTTATTTTTCAAATTTAAGTCTAGGGAGCGCGGTGGCGTTAAGCCTCAACACAAACAAAACAAATTTAAATCTGACATATGCATATTTTAACTTTAAATGGGGAGCGCAGAGAGTCAAACTCCAAATCAAGTATTCAGGCATTACGAAAACATGCCCATGCAATATACAGAGATTTTTTCAGTTCTAAAAATTGAAAATTTCATTGGAAAAATTTTGATATTTTTAATACTCAAAACATTGATTGTGGGTTCATGCTAGAACTGCCTCAGCGAGGCAAGGTGGTTTTAACAAGTATACCCACAATTTATGTTTTGGATAAAAAATAAGGAAACTAGGTATACCCCTGTAAACCCTAGTTTTACAATATAAATGTGGGGTCACACAGGCACCCAGATTTGTCTTTGCTCAAGACATATTAACTTCCCATAGTAATGGTACATACCTACAAAGCAGTGGCTCCATCCTGACATGATTGAAATATTGTTGATTGGTACCTTAACTTAAACCACAACACAAACAAACATTTCAACTTCTTAAAAGCCAACATTCTCACAGTCTCTTTTTTATGACACAGTCACACATATATTAAAACTAATTAGGGATGTCGATTGGGGTCAGATTGAAGGTTCGGACGTTCGGAAACAAACATCCGGATGGTTCGAACGTTCACATCTCGTTAGATCATAGTATTACATGAACATAAATGTTCCCTTGAAAGAACATTCATAATCAAGAGTTACTTAATAATAATAATGATAATAATAAAAATAATAATCAACTTTATTTTACGAGGGTAAACACATCTTAGCTTGGTGTTATCGTCGTTGATGTGGCGAAGAAATGAAACGTCATGTTGTATAGGAAATTCTATAGTAGAAACACAAAATACAAACACCATGCTAAAACTGCAATACTCAAAACATTTTTACTCTATAATAATGCAAAATTATGCCATAATCAAAAATTCATGAAAATTCACTGAGTTCCCATTTTGCCGAACTGATGCGTCAGCAAACTTATTTAATTTAGTCACATCATAGAAAATCTAATCGTATTCCGAATGTGTTTGTTCTCTATATAAACCGGTCAGCTTAAAGATATGCCTATTTGAAATTTGTCAAATTAAGATCATAGTAAGTATATAATTACGTTGTTTGTTTAATCTATTAATTAAATCATCTGGCCTGTAGTTTTGTGAAGCGGCGGCCGGTATAATAAAGGAAAACAGCCCCAGCAAATTATCACTTATAATCCGTTCTTTGTTTGTCGTCTCTCCATGACCTACACTGTCCCATTTACTCAGTAGTTTGTCATATGTTAATGGAAATTTACCTAAATATTGGCCATTTTGAATTTTTTAGCGAACGTCCGGATGCGAAAATTTGGATCCGAACTTCGGTATGGGATCCGGAGTTCGAACGTTCGGACTCCGGTTGACATCCCTAAAACTAATGCTTTTGAAAATATGCTAACCTGGCTTTGGGGTTTTACTCTGCTTCAGATCAGTATCATTCAGGACCCTGGAATTCCCCGTGCTTGTCTCTGATTGGTTGTTATTTGTAAGATCAGGAGACTGGTTGGCTTTTGTTGTCCCAATCCCAGACTGCTTCTCTGTCTTTTCACTTTTAGTTTTTGACTGGTTCCCCTCTATATCATCCTCTTCCTTGTCTTTCTCAGGCTTGATACCATGAATGAGGTACCGGTTCACTTTCTTGATGACCTTCTTGTGGGATTTCCTCATTTTAAAGTTAAGTACCTCACATCTGATGGTATACTGTGGACAGCAGGTCATGTTCATTGTAGGCTTGTAAGTGTACTTGCCACTTCTAAAAACATAAACATTTGCACTGAATTTTATTTTCTAAGCTCATTTACCAAACATATGTGTATTAAATATTTCTTTACATATGAGCGTGGATCTAACAAAAGCGGTCTTCAGGCATTCAAGTACATTTTATGCTATTAAGATTTTAAAAACCACCTAAATTTGAAATATTTGGCATGCTCTGATATTTATGTCAAACTGCTTTGATATTTTAACACAATCCAAAACACATACATTATGTATGTTCATTTTGTTGCCATAGCAACCATTGTGCCATAAACATTACCCTCAGTTTAAAACCAGGTATGCCCTTTGTTATGCATGCTTTATCGAATGATTTGTGAATGTGTGTCTATTGCATAGTCTATGTAGTGGTATAACTGTTGACCTTCAAGAAACAAATATCATTTTGAGAAATTAACTCAGGACTAGCTTCTTTTCGTTAAAGAAAAGAAAGACGTAAACGTCATCAACAATTTTCATGACATCATGTTTAAGTTGCATCAACTACACACATTTCATTGCTCATATCTTTTCTATTTGAGAAGACTATCTCTTGATTTTCTCTTCAAATTTTCACTCTGAGAATTTTTGTCTTTCACATGTTATTACTAACAACTTATTTTTATATTTTTTTTGGCCATAAGGCCACTTTTTTCAGATATTGGCCCATATATATAAAAATTGACTTAATGGTAAAAGTCTGTTCTTTTCATCAGTGAGAATATTCTTAGAAATGAAAGTAAATCAACAGTTCAGAATCATATTTTGAACTTTTTTTTATTTAAAAGGTAGAACTGTCTAGGATAAATGTTATTTATGATGTATATATACATGTAATATGTGATTGGAGACAGAAAAGCTTTATCACTTCCTTTTTTGCTTCCTTGAAGTTGATAAGAAATGTTATGATAATGATTAAGGTTTTCTCCTGTACTAGATCTGGAAACCCTGAACTTGAAGTGAAGACAGGCTTTCACACAGAATAGCCTTCTCGGACTGTGTATGTAAAAGAGGTTTGCGCCTGACCTGGTCAAAAAACCCAAAGACAGGTCGACTTTCTGACAATGCAGCTCAAAGTAGAAAAAGTGCCTTGAGAGGCACATATACCCCCGTCTGGTAGTCACCCCTCCCTCAACCACCCAGCACATACACATGCCCTAACATTGAACTTTAAATCCCAAACGAAAGACAGTACCTTTATCAAATACATTGTACATTTGAGAAATGTGTGTTCTAAAGCAGTTTGCCCATAGACATGAGGTTGTGTAGTTTTAGAGTACTACAGATCTACTTTACAGCAGTACACAGAGCTGACTTGTGTACTCCATCTAGGACTTAATCGCGGACATTGAGGGTCAGGTCCTCAGTCCTAGATGGAAAATGAAAATAGAATGCCATTCTAAAACAAAACAAAAAAAAAAATTAATACAAAAATTAATAATAAAAAAGTATTGATGTCCTCAATCTTGAACACAATCTTGAAGACAAGCCCCCCCCCCCCAGACATGGACCCAAAGGTCTGAACCCAACATGGTACATGTACCTATGGTCTAAGTATGAATGCTTTCTGACAAGTGGTTGTCAAGATACAGACCTACATAATATACATTTTGAATAGCTATCATATTACAACATGTATATAAAGGTGTCCTAGATTTTGACCTCTAGCCCCACCCCTGGAGTTTGGTGCCATGAAATAAAAATCAACCCTACAGGATATCTATGATCGAAATAGGAATACATTACTACGAGTGTAATGTTAAGATATGGACCAAGAAAAAAAAAGAAAACATTGTGTAATAAAACATTTTAAAGGTGACCTAGATTTTGAACTCTAGCCCCACCCCCTGGCATGGATCCTGGGGTCTGAAATCATGGAAACAAAGCAAACCCTGTAAGGTACCTGTAGTCTAAATATGAATGATTTCTGACCATTGGTGTATGAGATATACATCAATAGAGAAACTTTAACCAAAACTTTGACGCAAATTAAAGGTGACCTAGATTTTGAACTCTAGCTCCACCCCCTTGCATGGACCCTGGGGTCCGAACCCATAAAAACAAAGCCAACCCTACAGGGTACCTATAGTCCAAATATGAATGGTTTCTGATCATTGGTTCATGAGATATACACCAAAAGAGAAACTTTAACCAAAACTTTGACGTAAGTTAAAGGTGACCTAGATTTTGAACTCACACCCCACCCCCGGGCATGGACCCTGGGGTCCAAACCCATAGAAACGAAGCCAACCTTATAGGGTACCTATAGTCCAAATATGAATGGTTTCTTATATTTAGTTCATGAGATATTCACCAATAGAGAAACTTTAACCAAAACTTTGACATTTCAACTGAACTAACGAACCAACGAACTAACGAACGGACGAACGGAAAAGCGAAAACTATATACCCCTAGGCATAAATGCCGGGGGTATAATGAGCCGTGAGTCTGGGAGAGTTCCGACCAGCTCCAACATAAAATGGCCTGTACATTCACAGAAGCAGGCTAGAAGCTTGAAATTTCAGATTTAAGAAGAAGAGAAATTGTACTATCCATTTAGTGAAAACAAAGGTGCTGATCAACTGTGCAGTTACTGCTCAGCTGATCTGCGCCTTTGTTTTTGCATAGGCAAAAGTCAGATTTTCTCATGGCGCAGCTCATATTACCTTCTCCATCCTCTGTTCAATAGATCTTCATAATCTTGAACAGTCATACTATGGGCCCACATCCCTGTAAACAGCAGAAATAATACATTATGTTTATCACCAAATCATTAATAAAAACAAACAGTACTTGTAATTAACTTCAAGAAGAAACTACAGATAAACACATCATTGGCTCGTTGACAAAACCTCGTAACTGCAAAAAACAAAATTTTTCAGGAGAAGCAAAAAACTAAAACTTGTATAAAGATAATATATAAATGTGCATGTTTACAAATTGTCGTATATACAAAACTTGATAAATGAAAGCTAGAAGCAGATTCTTATGATGCATTAAAGAATGCATTTATGAAAAATCATTCATATGCAACTTTTGCATATCTAAAAAAAAAAGATTTTCTTGTATTTAAATTTTTTGAAATCGCATATACGAGGTTTTGTCACCTTTATTTCAAGTCCGTTTACCATTTGTAGCTACAAGGTTTTGTAAGGTCATCGAAAAACTAACATCCCATTGGACATAACCTACAAGGCTTTGTCACAAGCTGAATTTGAATGTTTTGAATCGTGCCATGTGAAAAAACGATTTTTTGAAAAAAGTGCAGTTACGAGGTTTTGTCAACGAGCCAACGACATGCTTCAATGTTGCCAAATTTAATAACTTTTTGTTGTGAAAAGCCAATGTGTTTCTATGCAAGTCATATAGTCTAGAAGACTTGTACAATTCAAAAGGAGAGAGAGGAGCTGGAGGAGTCAGTTGAAAATATTCTGGCAAGGCCATAAATACCGGCATAATAGACATCAAAGTTTTGTCAGGCAGCATTGATGGAATCAGTAAGGAGGCGAGATCTGAACTGGTTGGTGCACTATTAAACTTCATCAAGTGCACCAAACACTTAAAGTAAATTTAGCTACACATATGCACTGGCAGCAAATAGAGAAAAAAAGTACACTGAGAATTGCATGCTGTCATCTGAGTATATCAACAGTTGTATCATGTTTCGGATGACAAAAAATCTTAGTAGCACATTAGCTGCAAAAGATCTTTTGTAACTTGTAACTTATACGTAGTAGAATCTTGTAAGTCCTTATGACTTGTCATCTAGGGGAAATCCGGTAAAGTTCGGACAGGGTCGGTCCTCGTAACAAGGTTATGCTATGGTGATGGATTTTAACCTTTCTCGGCTGTTCCCGCTTTACCGGGATTGTAAGTCGGGTTTAAGTAACACTTTCGGCCCTTGAATACCATATTTGCTTGCAGTTACCGCCTTAAAGAACGGGTTCAAGCTCGTTTTAAGACATATACCGCTATTCGGGGAAGTTCGGCCACCCATGGGGCAGTTCGGACGGCATTTATTGCCTCGGACAGGGAAGTTCAGACACGTTTGAGACGCATCCATGGCACAATGATTATGTCACTCGCCTTGTAAACTAGTGGTCGCAGGTTGGATACCGGTCTTCTCCAGTCGTAGTTTGATAGTGAGGGTCACTGACAACTTCGACGTCTGGTGGAAAATACGGATGCTTTCGGTGTTTTGAAAAAAAGTGCTGTAGAATGGGAATGGCTAAATTCATATTAGCATGTATATCGCAGTATATACGGGCCTAAATCATGTAAAAGGTTTCGCTATGCGTCACCATAAAACGAATTTTCGACAGTATATCAGTTGCCTCGTAATTACCATAGCATATGTAGACAGTGACGTTAGTCTGAAAGGACCTGTACTAATCAGCACCATGAGAAGCATGTGAATTGCTACATGTACTTGTATGCTTTTGCAATCTTTGCTATACTTTGCAACACCCGCTATTCGTCAATACTCATTTCATGTGCAACTTTGTGTAAACTTGTTGGTATGCGAACTACAGTGCACATATATAGCCAATAATATAATCCACTTACTGGCCATATCCATGTACATACATTCACCTTGTGCTGTTCTTTTGTATGAAATTTGCGATGGCTCTGTCCCGAAATGGCTGAACATTTTTGTCTGAGGCGTAAAACCATAACAAAATTTTCACTCATGTTGCGCACTCGTGAAAATTCTTGATAAAATGTATTTGCCTCATAAAAGTAAATGCCTTCCATAAATAGGTTTGGGAAAGATCAAGTTTCCTTGTCGATCTTTTAAAAGTTTAGATCTAGTACCTATGATATGCCTTTGTCCGTATTTAAATGGTATTACAAGCCCAGTCACGTTCATGCACATGTAAGAAATAATGTCGCTCAGAGTTCAAACTGACATTTCCTCAACGGAAGAGCGAGCAGGCTTATTGTTCATGCTGTGATGCTACATCCAATAGACTTCAACTACGACGAACGAAACTGGGACGTCATCCGATTTAATAGATGCATGCATGTCTGGTCATATTGCGAACGGTTGTAAAGATCCACTATGAGGGTAGACGGAATATTTCCATCGGTAGTCCGTAAGACCTCTCCATACGGGAGAGGAGCGAGGTCACGAAGTGTATCGGAGTGCAGGTTAGCCAGCTGATCTACTATGAGAGCCGAACAACAGACCAAAATGTTCACCCGTCAAGGTTAGAATCCCGTAAAATCGGTCCTAGTTTATATTTCTGACAGTTCCAATGCCTTATACTTAGAAACAGGATTACGTGGAGATGTCTCACAAAAAGATAATCCCAATCCAATGTATATGTATTTTAAGAAAAGTCTGCCATATAAGGCGCCCTTCAAATTGACGACAGCAGTAGAAAAATATTGTTAAGCGTGCAAACTAACATACCGATGCATTTTATTGGAGGTGCAGAAACAGATAGTGGCTAAGGTCATGTGTGGCCGACGTGTCGCTGGTTATAAGCTACAACATGAAGCCAGCGTGAGTGCATTATCAATATTTTACAATGCAGACTTTTCCACTTTCCACACATTTCAACAGGTCACCATAAAACTTCACTTGACCCCTGAAACACAACGCACACGTGTACATATCTATACCAAAGGACAAAAAGACACGTGATCCATGCTGACAGCTTCTGTGACGTCGCTGTAACACCACATGCAGCACATCTTAAGAATGGCCCGTGCTATCACTGTATATACATGTGTGTGTTGTATAACATTTTTTCCTCACGGTGTCCGATATCAACACATGAAAGCAGTGACAGCGTAGCTAGAAACAATGATAGCTTTTTAAAAAGCTAGTGTCGCCCGTTTTTTCTGATTATATATCTAGACCACCATCATTTAGTCCAGGATTGCGTAAGAATGGTTATTCGGCTAAACTAACATGTAGATCAACTGTCTAACCTATATCGCGTTACACTTTTATACCTCATTCACTCCATTTGTGTGGATGGCTGTCGGAAATGTTCTGTTGAACACCCTGCCTAATCTAAATACAGAGCCCGAGAGACGAAACAACTTGCAAAATAACCGAACCATTTTAAGACAAAAAATATGATTGGTCAAAATAGATCTAGCCAATCACTTTCTGCCTTTCATGGCTTTCAATAGTCAGTTCCTGTTGGTAAATGTTGCTGGTTTCTCGCCAGAGCACATGTGACTTTATTGAAGGCATTATTGTCCGAACTTCTCCAGTGCCCTTACTCAACAGGCGGGGAAGTTCGGACAATTTTAGCCGTATCATAATTGCATTTTTGTCGTGAAAATATGTAAAAACCAGGTGAAAACTATTAGAAAAAAGTTAAAATATAACTCGAAACATAATTAAAAATAAACAAGAAACGCCGAGTTTACACCTCAACTAGCGTCCAATGACAATTGGTTTAATTTTCCATGGTACTGATGTTTTTGAGGTCAAAAAGGGAAAGGCTCTAGAAATTGTGCGTTATTGCCGAGACTGTACCCTAAACTATTTTTACAAACCAAAAGGAAACAAAATAGACCGGGAAAATAGACAACATTGTCGAGAAAATAAAAGTATTTAATATTCGATTGCACGGGTTAGGGAATCACAATGATTCAGATCTGAATCTGAATAGTTTACCGGTGACACGCCAAATGACATTATTTCACCAGGGGGTTCGGATGGGGGAGAAATTAGTCCCTTGAACGCACGAGTGTAGCGAACTTGGACACACAGTCATCAGACATTTCAGCAGAGGAGATAAGTGAATCAGGGAGGTCATTCCAGTCCCTGATAGTCTGTGGAAAGAAACTACTTTTGTACGCTTCTTTGCTAGCTGAAGGTATCTGAAAAGCCAAAGAGTGTTGATTTCTACAACGCCTATTCTTTGGGATAAGGTCATCTGTGGGTATTCTGGCTTTACCCTTTAGACCTTTGTATAGCAATATAAGTCTACTATCCTTCCTCCTTTTCTTAAGAGATTCCCATTTCAGTTGACCTAAAATGCCAGTCATGCTCCCAGTTTCAAAAACATAATTTCCCGTCACAAACCTTGCCGCACGATTTTGTACCTTTTCCAGTTCTTCCTGGAGGCCATGAGTGTGAGGGTCCCAAACTGAGCTTCCATATTCCAAGACCGGACGCACCAGTTCTTTATAAGCTGCTTCTTTCACATCTTGGGGACAAGAATACAAATTTCTCCTTAAAAATCCGAGAGTTCTGTTAGCCTTTGTACAGACATTGGAAATATGAGTATTCCATTTCAAATCATTTGTGATAGTTACACCCAGGTATTTTATGCTTTCAACGTTTTCCAGTACAGTGCCCTCAAGGGTGTAGTTAGCCTGTATCTTACTAGACCGTTTATTTGTCAGCTGCATCATGTTGCATTTGACGGGTTGAAATCTCATTCCCCATTTCCTAGCCCAATTGCCTAAACGATCAATGTCTCTCTGAAGTTTCAATGTATCCTCTTCATTCTTGATTTCACGATAGCAAACACAATCATCAGCAAAGAGTCTTATTTCAGACTCAATGTCTGCTGAGATGTCATTTATATACAAGGAAAACAGCAAGGGGCCGAGAACGGTGCCCTGAGGGACACCCGACACAACTGGAGCCCAATCCGATTTAATACCATTAACCACTACCCTTTGTTGTCGGAAACAAAGGAAAGCATTTATCCAATTCAGTGTTGTTCCACCTATTCCATAGCTAAACTAGAAAAAGTGCCTTGAGAGGCACGTATACCCCCGGCTGATAGCCACCAAGCCCCCTTCCCTACCCCCTACCTAAGCAGCCGGGCACATGCTCACCCCTGACATTGAACCTCACATCACCAACGAAAAACAGTACCCTTATCAAGTACATTTTAGAAACCACCAAAGCCCCCTTCCCTACCCCCTACCTAAACAACCCGGCACATGCTCACCCCTGACATTGAACCTCACATCACCAACGAAAGACAGCACCCTCATCAAGTACATTTTAGAAATAAGCAGTGTAAAGTACTTTACATACAAACATGGGGAAGTGTAGTTTTAGAATGACATATCTATTTTAGAGCGGTATACAGAACTGACGTGTATTCCCAATCTAGGACATAAGCGCGGACATTGTGGGTCAGGTCCTCAGTCTTAGAGATTGAAATGAAATTAGAATGTCATTCTTAAAAAAAAAAAAAAAAAAAAAAAAAAAAAAAAAAAAATAAGATGTCCTAGATTTTGACCTCTAGCCCCACCCCCCAGGGTTCGAAAAACCTGGGTATTAAACCATAAAACCCAACCCAGTGGGTTTCTGCGGGTAAACCCGTATACCCACTGGGTAGCGGGTAGTGACCAGTATTAGAAATTTTATGATCTTTATATCTAATGATGATACTCGAGTATTGAGCAAGGTATTAAGGCATTTTAGAAATGAACGTACAAGTAACAAGACATTTGAATTTATCTCATTTGAATAACCTATTTAGTTTGTGTGAAGCAATCCCAAAAGAACAATCAGCTATCTAACCAAGCTGGCAAGATTGCATTAGAGGTGTTTGACGATTAGACAAAATTGAAAAGATACAGAGGTTTTAACTTCTCTTTGAGTTTTTTTGTTGTTGTTACTAAATGGCTGATCGACATGCACAGAAGAAAGACTTGGTCTGTGACAGACTTATGATAAGAGTTTCTACTGCCATAAAAATAATCAGATAAATCTAGCTAAGTCACATTTTACTTATAATTCATCATTTAACTACCATGCCATATGTCATTACAGCTAGACATACAAGGCAGTCAACTAAGTGACATAAATTTAGAACAAACATACCAAACAATTAGTTAACAACCTCATTTTAGCAGTGCCTAAATAGGTGTCATATGGGGTATTGTTATAAAAGTGTTATCAACACTTCCTAGAGCATTAATTAGGTGAAAACACAAACAAAGGATTAAAGCAATTGTCTATTAAATGTGAGAGACTGATTGATGACATACTTTCATTGCTAGCTTTCATTGAAGTACAGCTCTAAAACTATCATTAGCTCAGTACTAATATTCAAAATTGATGGTGTCATGGAATTTTAGTGGATGTAATATAAAGTACACATTAGTAGTAAATTTTACTTAAGTGTATGTTTTTAAAGAAAAAAAAAATGTATTTTTTTGTATGTCAAGTTACTGTAAAAAACACAAATGTGAACGTCAAAAATAGTGAGGACCCACTAAGTACCCACTTTTTCAAAATAAGGCTTAAAGCCCAACCCGGGTTTACCCGGGTAAAACCCATGGGTAAACCCGGGGAGAGATGGGCACTTCGAACCCTGCCACCCCCAGCATGTACCCTAGTGTCTAATGTCATTAGAAACAAGGCAAACCTTATAGAGTACCTATGGGGCAAGTATGAATGATTTCTTAACATGATAGTAAAAAAAAAGTACAGAAAATACAATTATTAATGAAGTTCTAGATTTTGACCTCTAGCCCCACCCCCCGCACATAGACCCTAGAGTCTGAATCTTACATGGTACCTATGGTCTAAGTATGAATGCGTTCTGGCAAGACTTAGTGGATGTCAAGAAAACAGACTTACAGAAAGTTTATCATGGTATATATCATATAAAAATGTGTCCTAGATTTTGACCTCTAGCCCCACCCGTGGGGACGGTAACCAGGATTTGGTGACATTGAATATGAAAGCAAACCCTAAAGGGTATCTATGAACTATATAAGAATACATTCCTATGATTGTTTGTTAAGATATGAACTTAAGAGAAGAAACATTAACATTGTAAACAGCACATTTTAAAGGTGACCTAGATTTTGACCTCCAGCCCCACCCCCGGGCATGGACCCTGGGGTCCGAACTCATGGAAACAAAGCAAACCCTATAGGGTACCTATGGTCCAAATATGAATAGCTTCTGACCATTGGATCATGAGATATACACCTCTAGAGAAACTTTAACCAAAACTTTGACATAAATTCTACGAACGTTCCGGAATTACGAACGAAGAAACGAACTAACGAACGAACGAACGAACAAACGAACATACGAACGGACGAACGGAAAAGCGAAAACTATATACCCGTCGGCATAAATGCCGGGGGTATAACAATTTGCTTTTAAGGAGTTCATGGGGAGGAGTATCAAAAGCCTTTTCAAAATCGAGTATAAAAGTGTCGACCTGGCCTTTTTTGTCTAAGATTTTGGCCCAGTCATTTATCACTGAAGTCAACTGAGTTTCACAGCTATGCCATTTCCTGAATGCGTGTTGCCTGTCCGACAAGAGTTCATGTTCATCAAGATGGGCCATAATATCAGAGTTCTCCTTAACTCCAATATTGGAGTTTTAAACTCCAACTTTTTGATTCTGACTCCAACTTTTTTGGAAAGCCCCAATAGTAAAGTATAGGAAGAATCCAACATTTTAGGAAATACTTCATTTTTACTCCAATTTTCAAAATCCTAGTGAGAACTCTGAATATTTGAGCATACAATATGTTCAAGAAGCTTACAAGGAATGCATGTCAAAGAAACAGGGCGGTAATTGCGGGCAAGTGACCTGTCGCCCTTCTTAAACAGGGGGCAAATATTAGCAAGAGACCATTCTTTAGGAATTTCACCTGCATCAATTGACTGCTGGAAGAGATGGGCGAATACCGGCCCTAATTCCACAGCCAGTTCCTTTAGGACTCTGGGATGAAGCTCATCAGGCCCTAAGGCTTTAGACGGGTTTAGACCTTTGAGAAGTTTGGTCACCCCTTCCTTTGTGACCACAATATCATGCATGAATGGGGCAGATCTATCCATAAGAGGGACCTGTTTGTATTCACTTTTAGTGAAAACATCTGAGAACTGACCATTAAATTCTTCCGCCTTCTCAAATTCGGATTGTGCAATTCCACTTCCATTTCTCTTTTTCAACGGGGGAATACCTTGGGTATCTTTTTTCTGACTGTTTATGTACCTGTAAAAATCTCTAGGATTAGCCTTAACATCTCCTACCAAGTTGTTCACGTAAAGATCATGCTGCTTCCTGATATCAGCTTATCTATCTTCTGATACTGAGTCGATCAATTTCTGATCATCACCTCAGGTGTGGGGTGGGTGGCTAAATTTAGAATTTAGTTAGGGGAAAATAAAACATTTGGGGTGGACCATTAAAACTATTTACAAGATATAGATGAGAGGCATACTAAAACGCATGCCTCTGGGCTAATGATTTAAATAGAAGCCTTAAATTCCTCAATGGTCTTAGATAGGACCACTGAAGAAGGGAGACTATTCCAAACCGGAATAGTTCTGGGAAAAAAGGAATTTTTCAGGGCATCACTATAGGCAAATGGTCTTGTGTATTGTGATTCATGTGATGCCCGAGTATGCCTTAGATTGGGTGCCGGGGTCAGGTATTTGTCTTTATCAAGAGACACTGTACCAGAGTGTATCTTGTAGAAGAAGGTTAAGGAGGACCGCTCTCTGCGAGACTCCAGGGATGGCCACTCAAGTTCGTCTAGCATTTCACCGACGCTACTGGTGTTCCTCCATCGCCTGCAGGTCCACCGGGCAGCAGTCCTCTGCACCTTCTCCACCTTCTCAATCTGAGTTTCATGATAGGGATGCCAAATAGGAGCTGCATACTCAAGTTGAGGCCGAACCAATGTTTTGTATGCAACTTCCTTAGTATGCCTAGGTGCCAGTGCCAAATTGCGCCGAAGAAAACCCAAAGTCTTAGTTGCCTTGCATGTAATTTCAGAAATGTGTTGACCCCAATCAAGATCATCTGTGATAGTTAAACCGAGGTATTTAGCGGACTGAACCTGTTCTAATGTTTGCTGATGCAGTGTGTAATTGAAATCTAAATGCCTGCTTGGATGTAGCCGCGTCACCCTCATTGAATGACATTTGCTAACATTGAATTTCATTTGCCAATCCATTTCCCATTTGGCCAAGCTATTCAGGTCATCTTGTAAAATTTGACAATCCAATGGTGACTTGACATTTCTGTATAAAACACAATCATCAGCAAATAGCCGAACAGATGACCTGATGTTGTCAGGAAGATCATTAATGAAAATAAGAAATAGGACCGGTCCTAAGACCGATCCTTGTGGGACACCAGAAAGAACCGGGACTGGGTCTGAGGCACGGCCATCTAATACCACTTTTTGAGAGCGCTCAGAGAGCCACGAGTCGATCCACTTATGTGTAGATCCTCTAATCCCGTAGAAGTCAAGTTTGATCTCTTTCTGTAAAGATTCAAATTCAGATAGTAATAGTGTCTGAACTTTAGCGCCTGTCCGAACTTTACTGGATTTCCCCTACATATCTTCTTTGATAGCGATACATTTGAAAGTACTTCCGGCCTAGATAACTCTATAGACAACAACAGGCTTTTGCATGTGATGGCAAGGTATACAAATGACTCAGATGACAGCACAGGAGGTAGATGGTCTTACACAATAACACAACTGAGAACTGATTGGTCACTGCTATTAATAAATTTATATTGAAATTAAACTGAAAGTGAAACACATCATAAATTGTGCATTAGACGCGAATTTTGAAGAAGACGAATATACAAAACATGATATCACAAAAGCAATAACCATGAGAAAAGTTTGTATCAGAATTTCCGCAATAACCGCATCGATAACGCTCGTGTTCAGCAAAATATTCTACAATACTTCTTTCTTCAGCCATGACAGAATCCGGAAGTAAACAAAGAAACAAACCTCAAGGATGACATTGAACCGCATTTAGTCCTTCGGAATCCTATCGGCATGAAACGGTAACTGGACAACTGGGCCCATAACAAACTCGGCCCATGACAAACTCGGCCCATAACAAACTCGGCGCATACAAACTCGACCTCTATTTACAATGCTGAAACAATAATATGAATTTTATAGTATTATTAAAGGAATATACGAGTTTGTTGAAGTCGGTAAATAGCTAAACATAGCTAATGTTAAACTGTTTATACTTTTCGACTTTAGATAAAATTTGTCTTGTCTAAAATGTTATAGTTACATGTATTGATAAATACAATTTACAAAGCCTTCATATACTTTCTTTTTTTCTTTCTATATATACTGCATCACCCTCTCGCGAGGATTATGTGCAGGTGCGCGCGTCAGAGAAAAGGTTGATAGAAGAAAGTTAAAATGAGTTTTAGTAAGGCTAAAAAGTATGATAGTGTTAGTATGAGGAAGAAGTAAAAAGTTAAAAGCTGATAAAAACAACATATCCTGGGTTTATGGCATGATGTGGTTTAGGTTGCAGATGGCAGACCTGAACGTAGTCAGGTCTTCTGATAGGACAGCCGAGGTTGGGAGATTGTTCCACTGCACTATAGCTAAAGGAAAGAATGAATACTTGCAATAGTTTGCTGTTGTTTGAATTTGAATGAAATGGTATGGGTGTGTGGTTCTGGTCATTCTGACCTGTCTGTGGATGTAAGATGGTAGCGGTATCTCAACTAAACCATGTACTATTTTATAGAACATTATGAGCCGGGCATCTGCACGTCTTTGTTCTAATGACCTCCATCCTAAGGTATTGATCATCTGAGTCACACTACTGTATGAAGAGTAGTCATGGGTGACCCAGCGTGCTGCCCTGCGCTGGACAGCTTCGACCTTGTTAATGTTTTTATCGGTATGAGGGCTCCATACGGGGGAGGCATACTCAACTTGAGGCCTTACAAGAGTTTGATATGCTGTTTGACGTATGCCTTTATGTTTGGTGCGTATATTTCTGCGTAGGTAGCCCAGTGTCTTGTTTGCTTTGGTGGTCACATTTTGAATATGGTGGTTCCAGTTAAGTTTATTACCAATGTCAAGGCCAAGATACTTTGCATGTTCTACTGCCTCTAGGACTTGGACGTGTAGAACATATTGGGTTTTGATGAGATTTGGGGATTTACAGATGTGCATGACTTGGCACTTACTGGGATTGAAGTGCATTTCCCAAGTCTTTTCCCAATGTTCGAGTTTCATGAGGTCCTGCTGAAGGGTCTGGGAGTCATCCTTGCTGGTTGCTGTCAGATACACAGCAGTATCATCAGCGAATAGTCTGACCTGTGAGATTATTTTATCGGACAGGTCATTTATGTAAAGTAGGAAAAGGATTGGTCCAAGGACCGATCCTTGAGGTACCCCCGACGTGACCGGAATCTCAGACGATTTTCCCCTTCAAGAGCCACACACTATGAACGTCCGAGTAGAAATGCCTTAATCCAGCTGAGATTGTTTTGATTTATCCCATGCTGGTGGAGCTTGAAAAGAAGCTTGGTGTGGCTGACTTTATCAAAAGCCTTACTGAAATCCAGGAGAATTTGGTCAGTTTGTTGACCTTTTATGGAGAGACCTCTAGCCAGTTCGTCTATGAGTTGAATGAGTTGGGTTTCGCAGGACCTCTTTTCCCTAAAGCCATGTTGTAGGTCATATAGTACATTATGTTTGTTGAGGTGCTTAGTTAAGTTTGATGCAACGATGTGCTCCATAAGTTTGCAACAGATGCAGGTTAAGGAGATGGGCCTGTAGTTACCAGGGTCGCATTAAAATGTTGTCGCCTTTTTTGAAGAGGGGAGTGACGATAGCCTTCTTCCCGTCAGAAGGTATCTGGCCAGTGTATAGTGACTGCTGGAATATTGCTTGGAGTATGGGGGCTACTTGATCTTTCAAGGATCTGAGCACAACAGGTTTTATTGCGTCGGGATCAGCGGCTTTGGATGGGTCAAGCCCAGCTAGCAGTTTTAGGATACCTGCTAGCGAGATTTCAATTTGGGGCATCTCAGGAACTTTAGGCCTGAATGTTCCTGGGATGTTTTCTTCCTTAAGGGTGCCTTTAGCCAGTCCTTCTAGTATGGCGCTCTCGGATAGCTGATTTAATCCAAGAGGTGATACTGAGGTGAAAACAGATTGCAAGTGGTTGTTGATAAGATTTGCTTTGTCAGTGTTGGATGTAAGGACATTGTTGGTATTGGGGTCACGGAGAGGACCGATACCTTGAGAGTCCTGGCGAGAATTGTCTAGAAAAGAAAATAGCTTCTTGGGCGCAAACTTGGAAAGACCTGTCTCACCAGCGGGTGAGACGTTTTGGTCAGGATTGTTGACACCAAGTAAATCCTCCAAATAGCGATTGTATGCCTGTTTGATTTTTGTTTTGACTATGTGGCGTGTTGTGACAAATTGTTTTCTATATTTAGGTCTTGATGACCTTTTGTACATTTGGTAGAGAGAGTCCCTTTTTCGGATCAGGCGTTTTATTTCCTGTGTGATCCAGGGGAGACTCCTCTTTGAACCAATCTTTTTGCAGGGAACAAATTTAGATAGGCCTTCATTTATAAACTCGTCTTTATTTTCTCTACTTGTAAAATAAGGTATTTTTATTTGAGAAGCATTCGAGGACATTAAAAAAGAGTCATGTATATGTTACAGCCAATCTGTGAAATCAGCCTTTTCATGAAATGGCTAAAAATTTTAGCCTTTTCGTGAAATGACTAATTCACTCAGCCATTTCATGAAAAGGCTAAATATTTCAGCCTTTTCATGAAATGACTAAAATCTCCATGTCATTGTTACACAGATTGACTGGTTCAGTTTCAGCCAATCTATGTAATAATGCCTTGAGTATTATCATAACAGGAATAATTCGTTTGGATAAACCACAAAAATAAATATGATAGTACATATATATTTTCATTTTTAAAAGAATATTATTGTAGGCATAAATAATAAAAATAATAATAATAATAATAATAATAATAATAATAATAATAATAATGATAATAATAATAATAATAATAAAGTTAAAAATACGTATAATTGTTATGATTATGACTACAAGTTAAGCACAATAAGAAAACAAAGAAGTTTAAACCATTGCTTTGATCATAGTCAAATAAAAGCTAATTAAAGCACAGTTTGCAAGCTAATTAAAATGTGTGATAAATCCCACTCGATTACCCTTTGATTTGAAGTGGAAGACAATGTTGCTATTCCTTTCCTATGGTTGACAGAGGTAGAGGTGACCCACGAAACATTCTTGATGTAATTCTGGTTTGTGATGAACTATTGCTGTCAAGTCTAAATATGCAAGGAATCAATTTGATCTATGTCCACAAAAGCTCCTGACTAATCGTGATGGTATTACGGTATGTAAGGTATGTACAGTGACACTTCGCCAAGCTGTGAAAGCAACAACTTCAGGGGGTCAAGGTTTGTTTCGACGTGATTGTGGAAATGGTAAAACAATGTCAAACCAACAGATGTAAGTAAAATGTGATAGCAGATGCCAAAACAGTCTCACATGTAAGAATAAGTAGACAATGTATGTGAATTAAACTAAACATTATATGTGGTATTGAAAATGTACACTATTGATATGTGTTTCTAATGGCATGGTGCTGATAATGTTGCTGTTTTATAAGTGAATGCTTAGTATCTCATATTGTGTGATTCAATAACTTTCAATATACCCAAGACAATAGGAAAAATGAAATGAGATTATTGTGTCAGTAAGAAATTGAAAATCTGAATATATTAACTGGATTACTCATGACACATGATACAATTGATCATTTGATGTGCTTGAATTATGTGCTTTATTATGTTTTAACCAATGTTACGACCAGATACAGATACATGTATGTTTGAAAATCGCGTTTCCTAAAACACATAGCCGACAAAAACGTTATAGACTTCGGTGGACTTATCTCTTTAATATAACATAAAATTAAGTTTTCACCATGATTCTATTAGAACAGACGTATTGAACAAAAATAAGAAGGTAAAAATCAAAATAAAAAAGAACACACAAGGTATAAATATTTGTTTTATCATTCTCTTTAGACAATTGTGTCGAAGATTCGTGTAATTTCCATTGTGTGTTTTCGAAATAAAAATCAATTTTGCACTTTCAATGTGCATCTAAAATACAAATTTTATTAATATACCCCTGCGATATTCAGAAATAAATTGACAACTTTTCTTGCTTCTGAACACTGGCAAGAAATGGACAACCAGTGGATGAATTTGTTTATATAATGTATTAAGTATGAGTATAAATATTTACTCTGTATATAAAACTTCCAGATCTTTTGTACACTTCTGCTCCTCCGCTATGGTTAAACTGTTGCATAATTTGAATAGACATGACGCCTTGGATGACCTGAACGAGAAAGAATGTAGTTTTAAAAGTGCTCTTATTCTGGCTTTTAACTACAATGAGTTGCTTGTTGGAAGGTTGCTGTACCAGCTGATTTGCGAGAGACAAACGAAGACTGGGGATTTTATAAAAGTAAGAAGTCTGGTGCAGCTAATTATCGACTGGTGTCGCTAACTTGCATCTGACGCAAAATCCTATAGCATTATAACAGTCAGCAACATCAACCAGCACCTGCCTCTTGGTAGCATTCAAGTTGGCCGTCAACATGAGTTACGAAGTCAAAAGTCGCACGAAAGCCAGTTAGCTCAGTTCTTGCAGTTAGTAATCTTGATCGGGCTTTGAAGCGTGGTCACGGGCAAGCTGATCAAGGTGACCATCATGGATTTCGCTAAAGCCTTTACAAGATTCGGCATAAAAGGTGAGCAAGCTTGACTTTTACGGCGTCAGAGAGTCTACTCTCAAATGGATCGACTCGTTGTGAGATGAGCGCTCTCAAAAAGTGGTGCTATAGTGCCCAGACTCAGACCGAGCCCCGGTTTTACCTGGTGTCCCGCACGGATCTGTCTAGGAGCCGGACCTATTCCTCATTTTAATTATTGATCTTCCGGATAATATCATGCCATCTGTTTGTCTATTCGCTTATGATTGTGTATAGTATAAGAATATCAGTCACCGATGGATATCCAGATTTTGCAGGATTTCCAGAATAGTATTGCTCAAGGGGAAATAGATTGGTGGACGAAATGAATGTAAGCAAATACCATTCAATGAGGATGTCCTGGCTACACCCAAGCAGGCAGATACTAATCAATTACACACAGGCTCAGTCTGCTAAATCCCTAGGGTTGACTATCGCAGACTGGGTTGGAAAAGTACAAGTAGGCAATGGTCAGGAAAAGGCGCAATCAGAAAGAATTTCACACTCCAAAAACCGAGGTGGTAAAAACTAAATTGACAATTAGGTAATTATACTTAGAAGCCATATCGTAAGCCGAGTGAGCAGCTACTTCCCAATAGGCGGCCACTCAGTTACCCGAACTTAAATGAAAATATGAAAACATACATAAGGATATGAGTCAACATATATGATTTGAAATTAGATCCAAATCACATAAGACGTTGGGTTTTCTTCGGCGCAATTTGCAACTGACACCAAGGCATATTAAGGAATAAAAAAAAATATATCCTTTAAGAGCAGATAACGTATTAATGAGAAAGGGGATGGGTCATATCGCGGTTTCGGCTACTTAATAATTAAAAATAATTGTTAGATCCTTTGGAAGCAGTAAAAATACAAAGCTAGAAAATGGGCCATATTGTACAATTTCGGGTAATGAACCTTCATCAGTGACCCTTTATAAAACTGGCAGCGAAAGCCAGACATTTTGCTGCAATTTCAAGAATTTACATCTGTGTAGTCTAAATCAAAGACTCAAATTCCCAAAGGGGCCAAATAATCAAAATACTGTTAAGAAGATGATTCTTAACATATAAAAATTGAAATACTTCATATATATTCACTGATCCCAAAGGATCAAAAGAAAAATATAATCTGCACTATGGATGATGTACGGGGAGACTTTTTAGGGCCGCCACACGGCACAACATCAGCTGCAGTAATAGCAAATAAAAATAATTGTTAGATCCTTTGGAAGCAGTAAAAATACAAAGCTAGAAGATGGGCCATATTGTACAATTTCGGGTAATGAACCTTCATCAGTGACCCTTTATAAAACTGGCAGCGAAAGCCAGACATTTTGCTGCAATTTCAAGAATTTACATCTGTGTAGTCTAAATCAAAGACTCAAATTCGCAAAGGGGCCAAATAATCAAAATACTGTTAAGAAGATGATTCTTAACAAATAAAAAATTGAAATACTTCAT
The DNA here is from genome assembly GCA_964017185.1 of Rugalucina vietnamica. NCBI lineage: Eukaryota > Metazoa > Mollusca > Bivalvia > Lucinida > Lucinidae > Rugalucina > Rugalucina vietnamica. The sequence continues at coordinate 47,981,310 of OZ024874.1, forward strand.
ATATATTCACTGATCCCAAAGGATCAAAAGAAAAATATAATCTGCACTATGGATGATGTACGGGGAGACTTTTTAGGGCCGCCACACGGCACAACACCAGCTGCAGTAATAGCAAATAAAAATAATTGTTAGATCCTTTGGAAGCAGTAAAAATACAAAGCTAGAAGATGGGCCATATTGTACAATTTCGGGTAATGGACCTTCATCAGTGACCCTTTATAAAACTGGCAGCGAAAGCCAGACATTTTGCTGCAATTTCAAGAATTTACATCTGTGCAGTCTAAATCAAAGACTCAAATTCCCAAAGGGGCCAAATAATCAAAATACTGTTAAGCCTCTTCAGTGACCCTAAAGATTTGGCAACATGGATTCAAAGATAATTACTGTAATTTTGCAACTTTCAACAGGTTAGTCGATACAAAGCTATTTGAATCCAAATGAGGTCAAATATATTAAACGCTGGTTAGAAAAGGAATCTAAACCGATAATGATTTTCGGATTTCTCAGAACTCTCGCTGATCTCAAAGGACCAAAAGGAAAACATAATCTGCACTGTGGATGATGTACGGGGAGACGGCACAGCACCAGCTGCAGTTATAGCAAGTAAAATAAAATCGAGATCCCTATCCTTAAGTTGTATACAAGCCATTGTTAGAGTCCCGCCGTTGACTTATCGGCGTACCCGGTAAAACCGGTAAAAGTGGGATTTTCTGGATAAAAGTTATTTGCACTATACCAAATCACTATCTATTTGAAGTATAAAACTTTCTTGTGAATAAAATAACTGTGTTTCCAGTGAATAAAAGGTTGTGATGTCTATTAAATAAACAAGCACTATTCCACACTGGGCAGCGTTCTGACAGCTTTACACATATGTGAGATTGCCAATCCTCTGCTTGCATTAAAACATTAAAATGATTGCTGCTCTTAAGGACATACAGACGTCAGTGACACTATTTTTTGCTCTTTTTTCAAAACAGATAGTTTATAAATGCATTAAGTATATTCTACATCATGTGCAAAAATGAAAATCGTATCTTTATCAGAAATGCTAGAATTTGATAAAATTTCCAAAGTAACTGTAAACTGTGGATAAAGTTTGTTCTATCAATTTACCCCTGATTGCCAATGGCCAATTGATTTCACACACTATAAAGGTTTTCTGTACCAGGTAGCTGAAGGGCCAGTAGGCTATTAATCAACTTAGACAGACAAGAACTGGTTTGCCTTGAGAAAACATGAGTTAATTCTTGCACAAGACATAAAATAAAAAATAAATAATAAAAAAATAATAAAGATAAGCTGTTTTTCTGCTGCAAGGTTCAGGACTTTGTTTTACGCATTTAAACATTCCTATAATTCGAAACTGGTTAGTTTGTGTATCTGTTGAATGGCCTAGACACTTGTTTTTCTCACAGTGGGGCATTGTTCTTCTTTTTACAAAGCCCACAAGATAAAGCAACATTCAACTCTCATGATATCAAAATTGAGCCATGTCATGAGAAAACTGGACTTTTGCCTATATACGAAAACAAAGGCGGAGATATCTGTGCAGTAACTGATCAGAGTCTTTGTTTTCGCTACACGCATAGTACAATTCCTCTTCTTCCTAGATCCGAAACTTCAAGTTTCTATCCATGTCCTGTATAGGCCGGAAACCCTGAAGATCGGTTTCCTCGTGGCGCGGCTCAAAATGAAAAAAATCTAATAGTCAAAATTGTTGATTTTCATGATGCCAAAATGAAAGAGAAAAGGAGCGCCGAAGTGCGAAATGAGTAAGACATCATGATATGTACAGGATCAGTACACCTCAAATAAATCTGAAGCTGAGATAAAATTCCCAGAAACAACTTCGTCCAAAAAGATCAAACTTTCTGAACTCTTCTTTTTTACTGCATATCTAGTATAATCTTACTACATACAGTTGGTGAATTTTAAATTCCAATGTAAAAAATGTAATGTAAACTATGAAACTCTAAGTCATGGTTTGCATCCAACCTCTCTAGTTTGGATGTGCATAGGTTTTCTCAAGACAAAGGCTAACATCAGACATACTGAAGACAGTAAAAACAGTAAAAAAGCAATAAACTTGCCCCAATCCATTCATTTCCTGTAACAGTTGATTTTCCACATCCATCATTAAGTGATAGCAGATTATGCCTCCCTTTTGAAAATTTCCTGGAGAATGTTCCACTACTTAGGGCAGGTCATTAACTAATGACCATGAAATTTATTCATGGCTGGAATTCAGGCTATTGGTTAAAATAAACAATATTTTCATAATTTTGGCCTACTATGATAACGCAGACCAGCCCAAAAGGTGTGTAGCAAAGACTCCCAGAGTGCTGATTGGATGTGTGTAGATGCCATGATCTAGAATCTACCTATTCAAGAGCATTGCATTGTATCATCAAACAATTTTAAGGTTTATCTGACAATTAGATTTTCAAAAGAACTTCGATTTCAAAGTGGTATAACTCTTTTATTTATGGACGGATCTACATAATATTTGGTAGGTGGGTGGTTTGAAGTATGACAAAGATAAATGTATCACAGATTTGCTAAATTTTGAATGGTTCTTGCTCTATCAAGGATTTTGTTAGGGGTGACCAATTAATTATGAACTGCATGACAAAATGTGCTGTATTTCTGCTTGGAGGCATTATTTCGAAAATCCCTGATACATTTTTGTAGATCTCTATCTAATGATGGCTGTCACAGAAAAAGTACCTCTAACTCAAAAACTTAAAAAGAAGATGCAAATAAACTGCCAAAAGACAATTAAAACTGTCCCATTGTGTCAACATAAAGCTATAAAATATTCTCAACACATACATATATCAGTGGAAAGAACATCTTCTCTTCTTTCAGGTGACATGCAGATTATGCTTGTAACATTTTCCTAAGGTAGGCTAAATGTCTTTCAAAGATGACTACTATTAATATTTTAGCGATAGGACTGTATGTCCTTAAAGGATCTCAGTTTTAATTTTTATTTGCTTTCACTGCAGCTGGTGTTGTGTGTGTGGCGGTCCTAAAAAGTCCCCCCCCCGTACATCATCCATAGTGCAGATTATAGTTTCCTTTTGGTCCTTTGAGATCAGCGAGGATATTCTGAGAAATCAGAAAATTCTTATCGGTTTAGATTCATTTTTAACCAAGATTTAATATATTTGATCAAATTTCGATAATACTAGTCTTTGTATTGACTACCCTGTTGAAAGTTGCAAAATTACAAAATTTCTGTTTGGCTCCATGTTGCCAAATCTAAAGGGTCACTGAAGAGGCTTAAGTAGTCTAAACCATGGTATGGTCCATCCCCATTCTCATTAATATGTTTGCTGCTCTTAAAGAAGCTCAGTTTTATTTTTATTGGCACTTCTTAGAGCAGTATCCCACATATATACATGCAGAGCATTTTGGAAGTCCCTTCTGCTAAGCAATTTGATGAGCTATTTGGCGATTCAATGTCTTGTTCAGGTATCCAGTTGAACAAACACTTTCGGAACTGATCAGGAATTACTGATTTGTCTATTTTTGCCTACTTGGCAGGTAGTTCGTTTAGTAGATCATGTTGTTCTTCAACGGCTTAACGACTGTGGGACTCAGAAACTAAGGGTGAACCCTCCAAGCAGCCAGATTCCTCTGGATGTTTTATCACTGGTGACTGTGGACTGGCTGGCAATCCTCCTTGTTTTCGGGAAGTTACGATCAACACGGCACTTGGTATTCTCCCAGTGACTGACCGCAGGAAATTGTGGACGGGCAACCGTCCTTGTTTCTTGTAGCCGGACGTAGTGGCCAGCAAGGTTCTCCGCTCTGAGCTATCTGGCAACTTTCAGTCGTCTCCAGTATTCCCTGCGCCGTATCCGATCCCGGACTACGCGAGATGCTTTTTCTTCTTCTTGTTTGCTTTGGTTGGTCAGCTAGTCGAACATAGGAAGAACTTTTTTTGACACGCTAGCAATCCAGAAGCTCGTTTCTCCAATGGTGGCTGATTACTATTGACCCTGTCCATTGTCTGTTTTGGCGGGAAAGCTTATTATCAAAGTAAAGCTGGCTGCATTCCTGACCAGCTTCCATTTGTGCCATGTTTCGCCGCCCTCGATGACGTTGAGAATCTTTTGGAGGTGTTCTGGAAAAAAAACTGACAGAAGAATTTTCCTCTGAGTCCATATTTTAGTAAATCCAAATCCTCCCTAGGAAAGTGCGTCCGTCATCTTCAGCGAACATGTCGATCAATTTCTGATCATCAAATCAGGTGTTGGGTGGGTGGCTACATTACAAGAAGCTAAACAGAGGCATACTTATAAAAAACGTATATTTCTGAACCCTTCTGAGCACTGAATAAGTCATCAATATTTGGTGTCCCTATATATATTCACACGCAGATTTCTAAGGTGGAGAAGGTGCAGTGGTCTACAGCCAGGCGGACCATCAGTAAACGGAATATTTCCAATGGTGTTCCGTTAGACCTCTCCACACCGACGGAAATCGGATATATGACATTGTTTTGGTCCGATTCGTCTTAGGTAAAAAAAAAAATACCAAGTGGGTCCGAGTTGTCCGGATAGCCAGTGTCGTCAGTTCTGTCCGTTAGTGTTCGATTCAGTACGATTCGATTATACTTTAACTTGAGCCGGGATCCAAAAACTTTAGCTCACGTTATTGCGTTTGATGACGTGAAAACTAAAATCGAAAAATTGTTTGATTTTGTTTGTTAGTCTTCACACAATTATTCTACCAATATGATTAAAATCATTCTTTCTGCAGTTTTCTTCTGCTTTTTGGCAGTGACAGTGCCGATCAGCCACGGTAAGCATGAGTGTTGGGCTCCCGAGGTAGGCCTGGGATTAAGAGTGGTTGGTGGAGGCTGTACATCTGAATGGTTTCCTGGTGACACGCCAAATTGACAATACTTCACCAGGTTAATCCATGTGATCAAATGTAAAATTTAATTAACAAATTACGGTCATCGGCATGTTTCTGAATGAGAGTGTGTCAGTTTGACGTTTCAACAGTAAACAATTCTGATTCTGAGACAAGTACTCATTGCTGCCAAGGAAAGTTGCACAATACTAAAATTTTGTTGTTATATGAGTATTTCAAGCTAGACAGTGGCTGAGGCTAACGGCATGACGGGCGTGCCAATAAATGGCGTTGTCGGCAAGACAGTTGTGCTGATACATCCGATAGCCAGTGCTACAGGTACATGTATTGGCGATCGGCACAACAGGATTATGAGATTTTCTAACAGTAACAAGCGTACATATGCATTAAATTATTAATTTGCCATTAAATAATTTAATAATGTATTTAGCTATTGAAATACATTCGAATTTAACATTTTTGTTAATTGTGAATAGAAATCAAACTAATCTGATTTGATTATTTCATCTGATGTCTACTTAATTACTGTAGATTTCTAACAGCGGAGAAAAATATAACAATTGTAAATGCTTTTTTGTGTGTTAATGCGGATAAGCAGCGTTATTGGCACCAGGGATTTTTTCCGGGTGTCTCGGGCCGAAATAAGGCCTCATTCCTAATGGAATTTAGGTGACTTTTTCCCCAATCAGGAGAAAAAAAATCCCAATCACAACTGAAAATAATTTTCTAAAGTTCTAATTCTCTACTGTTTCAAAGGATGCTTAAATTTGATAATAAAGTATTACATGTTTTTGATTTTCAATGAAGTGACACATAATTAACTTTGTCAGCAGAAAATATCATCAACTTTGAATGCTATGAAAATTCCCAAATTCAGGATTTATGTCGCTAATTTTCCCAATCTGAATGGCCCTAGGGCCCCTTCCCAAAATTGCCAAAAAAATCTCTGGGCACGACTGTCGTGCAGATAGCCAATGTCTTAGACTGCCCATTGTATGATGACCAGCGACTTGAATTGCTGTCCAACCCACAGATACTTGGGGTTACTGTTTAGACTTTTTTCAAAAGCTCATACTTTTTCAAAACTTACAATTATAGTTTTTGTTATCTTTTTGAGCTTTTCTGCAATAGTCGTGACCTTGCAAAATTAGAAAAAAATGTCTAGAATCTATAGAAAGCAATCAAAATACTGATATGCCATCCTGAATGTAGAGAAAAAACACAAGATAAACAACTTCGCTTTTCCAAATTCTCGACCGTCACTTTGAAAAGACAAACTGATTCACTAGTCCGTAACTTACAAGAATCTTATATATATCATCATGTCAGGGAATCTTTACGCTTCAAACGGACACAGAAAGTATTTAATTATTCCCTTGCATACCCACAAAATCGTCTGTTAAACAGCAGTTCTCAACGCTACCGCACTGAGGTGGCAACAGTTGTTTACAGTAAAGGAAATCCCGTTTGCCATGTGACTGGACTGCTTATTTTCATTGGTCAATCCGGTATGACGCAACCAAATCCAAATTGCCATGTGACTGGACCGCTTGTTTTCATTGGTCAATCAAGTCTGATGCAATCAGAGGTTACTTTCAGTTTGATCGCTGGTTACCCGTTTTCGCCGTTTTATAACGCACGTCCGGAATCCAGTCACATCCATTATTTACTTCCGGCCACCTCAGTGCGGTAGCGATGAGAATCGTCGTTTAACAGCAGATTTTGTGGGTATGCAAGGGAATATTTAAATGCTTTCTGTATCCGTTTCAAGCGTAATGATTTCCAGACATGCTGATATATATAAGATTCTTGTAAGTTACGGATTAGTGAATCAGTTTGTCTTTCCAAAGTAACGGTCGTGAATTTGGAAAAGCGAAGTTGTTTATCTTGTGTTTTTTTCTTTACATTAGTGATTGCTTATCAGTATTTCTAATGCTTTTTATGTATTCTAGACATGTTTTTTCTAATTGTATAAGGTCAGGACTAATGCAGAAAAGCTAAATGAAGAAGAAAAAATACAAGTATAAGTTTTTTTTTTTAAAAAAGTACAAGTATTAGCTTTTTGCAAAATCTAAACAGTAGCCCCAAGTATCTGTGGTCCAACCTGCAAAATTTTACAAATAGGAATTACTAGTCTAGATACCTACGAGCTACTTTCATATGCAGCAAAAATTTCCCAGAATGGAGAGAGACTGTGACAATGTTACTATGTGAATACATGAAAAGACCGGATGCTTCAACCCAAATCAAGAAGATAAACAGGACTAAAATATACATACATATAATTTTACATCTCAATTCTCAAACCTCGTCAAAGTTCTAAAAATCTAATAAGAATACCTAGAGAATATCACCTGTGAGAAGAGACATAAATGTACCCAGAGAAAATATACAGTGAGAACAGTGCTGCCTGTAATGGCTGAGGATACAAGATTTGCTGATTAGAGAATGTCTGGTTCTCCCCATTTTGCTAATCAAAATTTAGCCACCCACCCAACACCTGAGATGATGATCATGCAGAAATTGATTGACTCAGTATATGAAGATAGTTAGTCAGAATCAGAAAAGTTTACTGGTGAAACGGTAAATTGACTATACCACACCAGGACCCATGGGTACATGCAGAAATAATAAAGTTTTTTTTACAGTAACCTGGCCTTATTTGATTGCTATCATGGATTATTCTTCAATGGTCTGGGCTTCACACCAACTTTCACAAGTAACAGCATTGGAGCAGGTAAAAGACTAGCGGCTTACTATATGTCTGTAACATCTACACCTCTAGAATGCCATGCGTGTCACCAAGATACTCAACAATCTGAAATGGGGGGGCCTCTTGAAACCAGATCCAACAGCCTTAGCATTCTGTACAGAATCCAGTAAGGCCTAGGCATGGTAGGCAACTTCCAGGACAAGGACATACCCACCTACAGATACTTGAGGAGTAGTGACAGCATCCTCTCCCACCCCGATGACAGCAGTACCAAAGGATCAGCCAGATTGCTCAGGAGATAACTGCCGATATAAATTAATGTACAAATATTACAACTTATTCTGCCCAAGAACAGTGCAGGATTTGAACAAAACTCAATCAGAGGTAATGTCTGCACAATGTAGGATTTGAACAAGCTTCAATCGGAGGTAGCCTCTGTGACATCCATGGAGGAATTCAGATCACTCTTAACTCTGGCTGTGACCTGTTCAAGAACAACAGATATTTCTACATTGTAATTTATAGTTTAATCAATGATTTTACTTTTAGCCATAGATTTTAGAGGTTAGCATGCTCATCTACCAAGAGTGGTTTTCTGTACTATTATGCTCAACACTAACTTGCTTCACAAAGTTTCCAGTTTGAAATTGGCAAACTTCTATTTTCCAATATTTCCATAGGTGCTCCTTTAGACCTCTCCACACCGACTGAAATGGGACAATTCAAGTTCTTGGTTGAAAATGAAAATTCAGTGCTGGAAATAGCCTGTCCCATAGTCGCCAAATGCAACTAAACATTCGTCTGGGTGACAAAAATTTACCGAAAAAAATCGCCCAGAATGTTTGTCATGGGTGACCCTTGTGGGGGGGGGGGGGGGGGTAACTCGGAGGTAATTTTGGTACGGACGTGCCGCCCGATACTTTAAAACATACCCCATTCATATACCTGGTAATTGAAAAAAGGGACCCATTCATATTAGGGCTGCAACGATACGCTTACCTCACGATACGATACATATCGCGGTACACAGCTCACGATACAATACGTATCGCGATACATCTTAAGCTAGGGAAATCAAGGGAATACTTGAATTTTGACAGACACTTGTAAATAAAACAATGGAAAATTTAATAGAACAATAAAAATAGACTTTTTTTTAACATTTGATGAACAGTATTTGATTTATGACACACTAAAATTTGAAATTTTTAACTTAACAATTGGTTAACACATTTCACTGACTGAGATGGCTTACTATGATACTATCTTTAGATTTGCTAGCCTCAAGTTCTTCGTGAAGTTTAGGATGTTTTCTCTGAAGATGAGTGAACATGTTTGTGGTGTTGCCTGTTCCGTAGGCGATCTGAGCCTCACAAAATTTACAAACAGTTTTTGTTTTGTCCAAAGTTTTAATGCCATTTTGATCTGTGACCCTTGCAAAACCAAAATATTGCCAAACTTTCGATTTGAAATTTGCGGGGGCATCAACAACTTCAAAGTCCGCCATTTTGTTAAACAACGCCACTCGCGAAACGTAAAAATCGAATTTATTTTTACAAGATTCGTGTAAATAAAAGTCATTTGAGGCGTAAAAAGGCCATGTTTGAGTCTTATAAAATCAATCTTGCATTTCGAAGGGAAGAAAATGCATTTTTTATTTCTTCTTTTTTTTTATTTTCTCCATTTTTGGCATAAGCGGCACAAAATTGAGATAAACCGAACCGAACCGAAAATTAAGGAAAACGTATCGTGAATTGAACTGAGCCGGTCATATCGCGATGCACCGAGTTTTCGGTGAATCGTTTCACCACTAATTCATATATTATGCCTTCGAAAAAAGTGACCCATTCATATATTTGATTGTACAAAATTTTGACCTATACACAATTATATATATATATAAATATTTTGACTTTCTGAGCTGTGTATGACTGTATGTCAGCAAAAAAGTGCTCTTCAACATGGATGTCCATAAAATTTGGTCATTCATAGACTAAATATGGAAAAATAGGGCCATTCATATATTTTGACTTGAAAAGGGTAACCCATTCATATATCAGGCGAGGCTGAAAAAGGGGGCTATTCGGGCGGCACATCCCTACTACGTCATATATAGGTAGTTACCGAGGGGTGACCAGCAACAGGTTTGTCAAAGCATTCATACATATAAGTCTTAAGTGGCTTAGTTGGATGGTTATATTTTAAGTACACCTGTACCTCTTTATAACACGCTTCATTACAACACGGTTTTGGATATAACACAGATCAATTTTGGACCCCAAATAGTCCTTTTATACTATTTTTGTTATATGTCTATACATTTTACTCTCGTTATAACACGGACTGGATAACTAACACGGAAATGGGCTTGGACCCCAACAATAGTGTTATAAAGAGGTTGTGGTGTACTTGTTGAATGTCATGACATCCTCATTTTGGGTAAAATTCACGTAAAATGGAGGCAATGTCGCGACATGACCTTAGCTGTTGACTTGGACATAAAGCATCAATTCAAACAAACAAACTAATGTTAATCAGCATGCATGATTCTTATTATTTGTTTATTTTTTATGTAAGGCCATTTCATCATGATCACATGGGTTTTATAGGATATTTTTGAAACTAACGAAGCAGGTTTAAGTTGCCAACATTTCAATAATGCACAGGAGCACATATGAAAACTGCATGTATATGATAGATAAAAAGACACAAAAAAAGACAATCATGTCGTGCAATTTGATCTGAGTTTTGGGCCATCCTTAGATATATTCTTGTTTCCCAGACTGAAAGTTAGAGCAGGTTTTCTCATAACCAAGACTCAATTTAAAACATCATCTATCTTAATTATGTTATTGCATGCTTCAGGGTCATTGCTGAGTACAGTCATCTGTTTACATCTAGAGAAATTTACGTCTTACTATACATTACGAAAACATGCCCCTGTAATATACAGAGATTTTTGTCTGCTGTAAAAATTAAAAATTTCATCTGAAAATTATTGATATTTTTCTTATTTTTGCTCAAAACATAGATTGTGGGTACACGTTAGAACCGCCTCGCCGAGGCGGTTCTAACGAGTACCCACAATCTATGTTTTGGAGCAAAAATAAGAAAAATAGGTATACCCCTGAATACCCCAGTTTTTCTATATAAAAGTGGGGTTCAAGGGGGTATTTATTTCACGGACATGTTTTCCTGATGCTAAGAAAGACAACAACAGCAATTTAGTTTTGCATTAACTCATTTAAGCCTGGCATCCCTTTTATGGGACATAGGCAAACAGAATAGCCCCAGATGTGACGCCGCAGAACGCGGCGTCCCATCTTGGGCTATTCTGATTGCTTAGAGAATTTTTATCGAAAAATTGAATAAAATTTAAAAATCACCCCTGACACCCCTAGAAATGAAAGTAGACTGTCCCAAATGATAAGGATGGGAAAATTCATTCATCAAATATGGGTTAAGTGAGAGCTTTAATGTCTAGGGAGGCAATATCCGGAGACACACACAATTTGGCAAAAATCAAATATTTTACATGGTATTAACATTTGCAAAAATTCAAACCCCCATTCCCCTCAAAATTTTATTTTTTGAAGATGAAAGTTAAAAGTTTGATGTGTCCATTCGTCAAGAAGAACTTGCTAGGACTGAAGCATGGCCCACCGGTGGCACATGCGACACTTTAACATTAAATACATATGTCAATTTCTTATTGGTGACATGACCATGTGATAAGTCAATGTTGTCGTATTTTGTAACATATAAGACAATAATTTTCCTCTATTTTCGAAACATGGAAAATTATAAATGAGCCACCTCATGAGAAAACCAAGTCTGCATATGCGAAAACAAAGGCGCAGATCATCTTCGCGGTAACCGCCAAGCTGATCAGCGCCTTTGTTTTCGCTACACAGATAGTACAATTCCTCTACTTTCTAAATCCAAAATTTCCAGCCTCCAGCCATCTTCTGTGACTGTACAGGCCGGTTTGTGTAGGACCTGTTCGGAAACCACATTGTTGGTTTTCCCACGAGGCGGCTCAAATATCACTGTTTCCATACACACTGGTTATCCAGGGACAACCAACGCTACTGAGAAAAACCAATATGGATGAAAGCAGTATAAGGCAGTAAGTAGAAATAATCTCGAGCCGCGATGCGAGAAAAACGGTCCAACACAAACCAGCCTATACACCCAAAGAAGAAAGCTAGAATCATTAAATTTTGGCTTTATGTAGAGGAGGAATTGTACTATCCATGTAGCGAAAACAAAGGTGCTGATCAGCTTCGCAGTTACTGCAAAGCTGGTCTGCGCATTTGTTTTCACATAGGCAAAAATCCTGTTTTCTCATGATGCGGCTCATCTGTCTGGGAACAACTTTAAAAGGATTGGATCGAATTGCTGAAAGTTTTTCCTAGAAAATATTTTATACTACAATCTAATATTGATTTCATCCACATAAGTTGTTCTCAGTTAGGTTTGTTGTTTCTGGATAACCAGTGTGATATGGTCAACCACCATACAAGTAGAGCCTGTGAAATTGTTTTTAATGAGATAAATTTTTATAGACATTGCAAAATAATCAATTTGGTAGTCATGCCATGGTCTTATTATATTGAAAATGGCATTATAGTGAAGTGTGGCATGATAAGGATGAAGAGTATGGTCACATGTGTACACTGGAAAAAGTCAATGATGGGTGAAAAATTACAAGTGCATATTTTTTTATTGGCTAAACACAGATTTTAGGGGATTTTTATAAAAGTATTATCAAGGTGCATGCTATGTTTTAAAGTTCTACAGAAAAAAAGAGAATTCATGTTCATCTACATAATTTTTTTTATCTAAATGTGTGCATGCACTTTAATGGGGTCTTGAATTACTTCAGATGTTCATGTGATCTTACTTTGGCTATTGAAAAACACTTCACATTCAAAACTCTTATTGACATGTCATAAATGAGATTCGTATGAGAAAACCAACGATTTGCATATGCGAAAACAAAGATGCAGATCAGCTGTGCAGTAACTGCACAGCTGACCAGCGCCTTTTTTTTGCTACATGGATAGTACCATCCCTCTTCTTCTTACATCCAAAATTTCCAGCTACATGTATCTTCTGTGACTGTACAGGCTAATTTGTATGTTGGACCTGGTCGGAAACCCAAATTGTTGGTTTTCTGACGTACAGGCTCATGTCATAAATGTCTGATCACAAATATCTTGTGTTTATTCTTGAATTTAAATTTCTTTTGTGCATTGAGGAAGTAAAAATCATCATTTTGTACCAGTTTCAGTTAGATTTTAGTCAGGATGTGAGAAATTTGGTATTCAGGGTTTCTGATCAGCTCTGAAACAAACTGGCTTGTACAGTTACAGAATAAAGCAAGAAATGCAGAATTTCGGATTTAATAAGAAGAGGGGTTGTACTAGCTGTGTAGCAAAAACAATGTATGCAGTTAGGACTGCAAAGCTGAACTGCACCTTGTTTTCACAAAATTTAATGCAAAATTTGTTTTACTCATGATTAGGCCCATATTGTGAAAAGATTTGTCTTGATTGCTTGTTAGTTTCAGATATTCAAATTCATGTAGCTTCTTACATAGGCGTATTGCCCTATACTCACAGTACACACAATGGGTAATGTAGAAGTAGCTAATACTTAGGCTTTTTTTGTCATTTTAAGATACAATTTTGGTTATTTTCGCTCTTTGTGTTTTCTGGTTATGCCCTTGTTGTTTGTAAAAGAATATGCCTCTGAAATAGGTAGAATAGTTAGATCCTTTGAGGCATTAAAGCGCCTAAACATAAACATAGCAGTTGCTGTGTCTTCTTTTTCAACCACTGTAGGGGAGGGTTGTGGTGTTATGGTAGAGTACTGTGAGAAATCTGGAGTGAGAGGTCCTGAGTTTGATACCTACTTCCGCTGTACAGTGTCCTATAGCAAGTCACTTAATGCTCCTCACATAGGGAAAACATGTCCATAAAAAGTATACCCCCTCATACCCCACTTTAATATAGTAAAATTGGGGTTTGCAGGGGTATAGCTAATTTTCTTATTTTTGATCCATAACATACATTGTAGGTACTCGTTAGAACCGCCTCAGCGAGGCGGTTCTAACGTGTACCCACAATGTATGTTTTGAGTGGAAATATTAAAAATAAAAAAAAAAATCCAATGAAATTTTCATTTTTTTTCTTCTGAAAGATTCTCTGTATATTGCATGGGCAAGTTTTCGTAATGATAATTCTGGTTAATTCTCAGGAAGCAGTGGCTGTGTTGCAATATTACTGAAAAATAGTTTACGTTTACAAAGACGTTAAGCAATCACTAAACCAAACCAATCACGATCGTTTTTATCCAAATTTCAGACCCACATGGATATGAGAAAACCAACATTTTGGGTGGCGACCAGGTCTGACACAAACCAGCCTGTACAGTCACAGAAGCAGGCTAGAGGCTTGAAATCTTGTATTTAAGAAGAAGAGGGATTGTAGTATCCATGTAGTGAAAACAAAGGCGCTGATCAGCTGTGCAGTTACTGCACAGCTGATCTGCGTCTTTGTTTTCGCATATGCAGATTGTTGATTTTCTGGTGCGGCAGCTTATTATTTAACAGCTGCTGTGGAGTCCTGTGAAGAGGCTGCCAGTGACTAAAATGAAAATAAGTCCTGTATTATTGATTGTGTTTATGACTCATACAGTCATACCATAAACTAATTTACATATGACAATAATATGAGTGTCATTTGTAATGTAATATCAAGTAAGAAGATCAGCATGTTCATATGCACTATTTAGGGCAGTTTTTTTTTTTAGGAAACATGTATTTGATATGCAGACAAAGGCACAGAGTGGCTGAGTATGTTCTGTACAGCGGATCAGTGCCTTTGTATTCGCTTTTTGGAAAGAGCAGTTCATCTTTTAAAATTGGGGAGACTTTATTTTAATACAAAATAAATATAAAACCCAAAGATACAGAGTGACTGCATGATGATTTAAGTTAAGGACATTATTTTTTAATGCCTGTATAATATATAATAAAATTTGGTGCATGAGAAACAACTTACAGTGAACAGGTTTTCTCATGATGTTACAGCTGTCATGTTATATGAGCAGCACGTAAGAAAAGCGTTTTTTTGACCAAGTACGACCTAAATCTGCCTGAACAATCACAGAAGTCACAGCAGCAGGCTAGGGGCTTGAAATTTTGGCTTTAAGTAGAAGAGGGATTGCTCTGAGTAGCGAAAACAAAGGCGCTGATCAGCTGTGCAGTTACTGCACAGCTGATCTGCGCCTTTGCTTTCGCATATGCAAAAGTCAGGTTTTCTCATGATGCGGCTCATACATCTTCAACCATCTGTTCCTATTATTTGAGCCGCCTCATGGGAAAACACACAATTTGCATATGCGAAAACAAAGGTGCAGATCAGCTTCGTGGTAACCGCGAAGCTGATCAGCGCCTTTGTTTTCGCTACTCGGATAGTACATTTCCTCTTCTACTTAAATCAGAAATTTCAAGCTTCTAGCTCTTTTCTGTGACTGTACAGGCTGGTTTGTGTCGGACCTGTTCGGAAACCACATGGTTGGTTTTCCCACGAGGTGGCTCATTTGTCAATAAATCTTCATTTTATAAGAACCATGAAAAGATTCTAAATAAAATGAGCAGCACCATGAGAAAATCAGATTTTCGCCTACCGGTATGCGAAAACAAAGGTGCAGATCAGCTGTGCAGTAACTCCATAGCTGATCAGCGCCTTGTTTTCGCTACTCAGATAATTCAATTGCTCTTCCTAAATCTGAAATTTCAAGCCTCAAGTCATCTTCTTTAGCTGCACAGACCAGTTTGTCATAGAAGCAGGCTAGAAGCTTGAAATTTCAGATTTATGAAGAAGAGAAGTTGTACTATCCTTGTAGAGAAAACAAAGGCGCTGATCAGCTTCGCAGTGACTGCGAAGCTGATCTGCGCCTTTGTTTTCGCATAGGCAAAAATCCTGTTTTCTCATGATGTGGATCATTTTGAACTACCTAGTAACCAGTGTGTCATTCCTAAAATTTTTGGCATGTCCGACATGCAGCCATACGTCACCCATTCAACAAACTCTCATGACGAGGCTAATGTTTTTCATTCTGATCTGTATCATTCCAGGTGCTGATGTATGTGAAGGTCTGGAGAAGACTGCGTGCTGTGGTCAAGTGAACAACACAACTAAACTGTGTCAGTTCGTGGTCTGCAATGGAACAGAAGGTAAAATTACATGTTGAAGAAAACATGCCCATTCAATACAAAGTATTTTTTCATCCATGAAAAATGATGATTTTCCATTGTAAAAGGAAATGATATTTTCTTATTTTGTGTTCAAAACAATGATTGTGGGTACACGTTAGAGCCGTGGCGCTTCTAAGGAGTATCCACAGTCTATGTTTCAGATGTAAAATAAGAAAAAATGCATACCCCTGTGCATCCCAACTGTGGTGTATAAGGGGTATTCATTACATGGACATGTTTTCTTGATGTTAAAGAGAACTTGAACTTTATACCACATGGTAAAGATTGGCATCAATAATTACATTTACAGACTTAGATAAAGGGTTCATGCTGATGATTTATGGTGTTTGTTACAACAGAAGGGAAAATTTCCCAGCCCTCCATATAATAACATGTATGTAGTGGTAACACATTTGAACCTCTTTGGATCACTGATTCTAATAAATGCCTTCCTAATATTTTTATGGACAAATACTCCTCAAAGGTCTCCATTTCTCCGCTACACTGAAGCCCCATCTCAGGATGACCTTAGCTGTTGGTGTATCATGAAAACATAAATGAGCCACCACACAAGAAAACCAACAATCTGCTTATGCGAAAACAAAGATGCAGGTCAGCTTCTTACTGTGAAGCTGATCAGCGCCTTTGATTTATCTACATGGAAAGTACAATTCCTCATCTTCTTAAATCCGAGATTTCAAGCTTCTAGTCATCTTCTGTGGCTGCACAGGTCGGTTTGTGTCTGACCTGCTTGGAGACCCCCGGTTTTCTGGTGGTGCAGCTCAAATGTAATTGATCTACAATCATGCATCACATTTGATTTTGTTTTATGTTTTAACCAGAAAAAAATCATATTTCATAAAAGCTATGAATGGCTTCAGAAAAAGTGATCAGGTACAATTTCTTAATAATTTGAGCCGCTGCAAGGGAACAGCAAGGGAAAACCAACAATCTGCATAGGCGAAAACAAAGATGCAGATCAGCTTGGCAATAACTGCGAAGCTGATCAGCACCTTTGTTTTCTCTACACGGTTAGTAGTACAATTCCTCTACTTTCTAAATCCAAAATTTCCAGCCTCAAACCATCTTCTGTAACTGTACAGCCCAGTTTTTGTCGGACCTGTTCGGAAACCAAATTGTTGGTTTTCTCACGCACAGGCTGAATGATAGTATCAAATATACTGATACTCAAGAATTAAGATTCTGAAAAACATTTATCAGATTATTTGATGGAGACATTGTCAAATTTCCTAAATCACATGTTTCATGAAATTTGTGCCTTTTCTGTTATTCTGTTATACTGCTATTGTTGCTACTCAGGCCCTGTTTATAAAACTTTATTTATGCTTGACTCAGCTGAAACTAAAAATTATCCTGCTCATAAATGTTAAAATACCAACAATTATTGTTGGCATATATGTTAGCATGATAAATTACTGGTTTTGCTGATTTAAACCTGAAAATTCTACCAACATTCAAATTGATTATTTCAGTACATGTATATATGCTCAGTTGAGTTGAGCATGAAAACGTTTTATAACCTTGGCACAAGAAGACTAACAGCATGTTTACTGTAATGACTATAAACAGAGCAAAAAGATTTTAGACAATATGATAGAACTTTCCATCATGCGGCTTGAATGGAAAAATTCTACATGTATTTATGCATTATCTTTACACATTACACATAAATCAGGCTGCACAGCCAGTCCACAGAAGAAAGCTAGAGCTTTTATAAATTGATATTTTGGATTTTGTAATATAAGAATCTTACATGGGGTTCTGTTCTAGATGGAAGTTTCCAACCCAAGGGATGACCTTGCTGAGCGGAACCGAGGCTCCGCCGAGGTTCCGCTCAGCACGGTCATCCCGAGGGTTGGAAACTTCCATCTAGAACAGAACACCATATTAGATTCTTTTTCTTGCACAACAACCCCCAAAATCTGGTTTATTTCAAGGTTTTGCGTATTTTTTTAGCCTGGGTGAGAACACCTGGGTGAGATGCAATTTTATCACCCAGGCAAAAAGTGTGGCGATTTCTGTCTGGTGTGCAAGAATAAACGATATCACTCTCCTTAGTCATGGTCAGTATTGTCCATATAACTCAAAGACAATAACAAGGCAGTGACATATACAATGTGTTTGTGTAAATGTGTTGTTTTAACCATTAATTCGTTGTAGCTTGTAAAGCAGCTGGAGTTACACAGACCTGTAATGCTACTGGTACTGCTGTGCCCAGTCCTGATACATGTACCAATGCAACGGGTAAGTAATCATTATCATAACGAAAAATTTGCTCATGCAATATACATGTACTTGCACCCTTACTGGTTAACTGCAGACGTTATATAACATTATGAAAACATGCCCATGCAATATACAGAGATTTTTCAAGTTGTTAAAAATGAAAATTTTTTGGCATTTTTAGCTCACCTGAGCCGAAGGCTCACAAGGTGAGCTTATAGTATACAAATGGTCCGGCGTCCGTCCGTCGTCCGGCGTCCGTCGTCCGTCCGTCGTCCACAATTTCAAACATCTTCTTCTCTGAAACCGCTTGGCCAATGAAAGCCAAATTTTATGTGGAGCATCCTTGGGTAGGGGGAACGAAAGTTTGTTCGCGGGATCTTGGTCACATGACCAAGATGGCCGCCACGCCCATATATGGTAAAAACCACTCAAAAATCTTCTTCTCCAGAACCGGCGAGTCGATTTCCACCAAACTTGGTATGTAGCATCGGGGACTCCAGCCCATCGTAGTTTGCGAAAATGATGACCTTTGGGTGACCTTGACCTATTTTACAGCAAGGTCAATTTTGGAAACATAGGCTTTTACACTGGAAAAAGTGAAAACCATGGATTTTTTGATAACTATTGCAGCCTGAGATCTGAAAAGTGGTAGATGCAGAGAACTAATGGATTAGATGAAGGTATGTAATCAATTTAGGTCAAGGTCATCACTTGACCTTGGCCGGTCTGTGGTCTACACACACTTTTCAAAGATCTTCTCCTCTGAAACCGCTTGGCCGATGAAAGCCAAATTTTATGTGGAGCCTCCATGGATATGTGGAACGAAAGTTTGTTCGTGAAAACCGGGTCACATGACCAAGATGGCCGCCACGCTCATATATGGTAAAAACAACTAAAAAATCTTCTTCTCCAGAACCCGCGGGTTGATTTCCACGAAACTTGGTATGTATCATCAGGGACCCCAGCCCGTCATAGTTTGCGAAAATGATGACCCTGGGATGACCTTGACCTATTTTACGTCAAGGTAAATTTTGGAAACATAGGTTACATTGGAAAATTTCAAACATCTTCTTCTCTGAAACCGCTTGGCCAATGAAAGCCAAATTTTATGTGGAGCATCCTTGGGTAGGGGGGACGAAAGTTTGTTCGCGGGATCTTGGTCACATGACCAAGATGGCCGCCACGCCCATATATGGTAAAAACCACTCAAAAATCTTCTTCTCCAGAACCGGCGGGCCGATTTCCACCAAACTTGGTATGTAGCATCCGGGACTCCAGACCATTGTAGTTTGCGAAAATGATGACCTTGGGGTGACCTTGACCTATTTTACGTCAAGGTCAATTTTGGAAACATAGGCTTTTACACTGGAAAAAGTGAAAACCATGGAGTTTTTGATAACTATTGCAGCCTGAGACCTAAAAAGTGGTAGATGCAGAGAACTAATGGATTAGATGAAGGTATGTAATCAATTTAGGTCAAGGTCATCTCTTGACCTTGGCCGGTCTGTGGTCTATACACACTTTTTAAAGATCTTCTCCTCTGAAACTGCTTGGCCGATGAAAGCCAAATTTTATGTGGAGCCTCCATGGATATGTGGAACGAAAGTTTGTTATTGAAAACCGGGTCACATGACCAAGATGGCTGCCACGCTCATATATGGTAAAAACAACTAAAAAATCTTCTTCTCCAGAACCAGCGGGTCGATTTCCACGAAACTTGGTATGTATCATCAGGGACCCCAGCCCGTCATAGTTTGCGAAAATGATGACCCTGGGATGACCTTGACCTATTTTACGTCAAGGTAAATTTTGGAAACATAGGTCACATTGGAAAATTTCAAACATCTTCTTCTCTGAAACTGCATGGCCGATGAAAGCCAAATTTTATATGGAGCATCCTTGGGTAGGGGGAACGAAAGTTTGATCGCGGGATCTTGGTCACATGACCAAGATGGCCGCCACGCCCATATTTGGTAAAAACCACTCAAAAATCTTCTTCTCCAGAACTTGTGGGCCGATTTCCACCAAACTTGGTATGTAGCATCAGGGACACCAGCCCATTGTAGTTTGCGAAAATGATGACCTTGGGGTGACCTTGACCTATTTTACGGCAAGGTCAATTTTGGAAACATAGGCTTTTACACTGGAAAAAGTGAAAACCATGGATTTTTAGCTCACCTGAGCCGAAGGCTCACAGGTGAGCTTATAGGATAGGCAGGCATCCGTCGTCCGTCGTCGTAGTCGTCCGTCGTCGTCCGTCCACAATTTCAAAGAAGAATATTTCTGAAGCTAGTAGGCCGATCTTGATCAAATTTAATGTGAACCATAATTGGGATGGGGGATTGATGGCATTAGGTTTTGGAGCAGATTGTATCAAAATTGTGGTTTCCATGGCAACAGATAGGTCCCATAGACTTACAATTGGAAAAACTAAAAAAATCTTCTTCTCTGAAACCACTAGGCCCACAGCTTTGATATTTGGTATGTAGCAATGGCTAATGGTCCTCTACATAAATTGTGCCATTCATGCCCCTGGGGTCAAATTTGGCCACACCCCGGGGGTCGATAGTCTCCATAGACTTGCTATGGGAAAAAAATTCAAAAATCTTCTTCTCTGAAACCACTGGGCCCACAGCTTTTATATTTGGTATGTGGCAATGGCTAATGGTCCTCTACATAAATTGTGCCATTCATGCTCCTGGGGTCAAATTTGGCCACGCCCCAGGGGTCGATAGTCTTCATAGACTTACAATGGGAAAAACTAAAAAAATCTTCTTCTCTGAAACCACTAGGCCCACAGCTTTGATATTTGGTATGTAGCAATGGCTAATGGTCCTCTACATAAATTATGCCATTCATGCCCCTGGGGTCAAATTTGGCCACGCCCCGGGGGTTGATAGTCTCCATAGACTTACTATGGGAAAAAAATTAAAAAATCTTCTTCTCTGAAACCACAGGGCCCACAGCTTTGATATTTTGTACGTGGCAATGGCTAATGGTCCTCTACATAAATTGTGCCAATCATGCCCCTGGGGTCAAATTTGGCCACGCCCCGGGGGTCGATAGTCTCCATAGACCTACAATAGGAAAAAAACTAAAAAAATCTTCTTCTCTGAAACCACTAGGCCAACAGCTTTGATATTTGGTATGTAGCAATGGCTAATGGTCCTCTACATAAATTGTGCCATTCATGCCCCTGGGGTCAAATTTGGCCACTCCCCGGGGGGTTGATAGTCTCCATAGACTTACTATGGGAAAAAAATTAAAAAATCTTCTTCTCTGAAACCACAGGGCCCACAGCTTTGATATTTTGTATGTGGCAATGGCTAATGGTCCTCTACATAAATTGTGCCAATCATGTCCCCGGGGTCAAATTTGGCCATGCCCCGGGGGTCGATAGTCTCCATAGACCTACAATAGGAAAAAGTAAAAAAATCTTCTTCTCTGAAACCACTAGGCCCACAGCTTTGATATTTGGTATGTAGCAATGGCTAATGGTCCTCTACATAAATTGTGCCATTCATGCCCCTGGGGTCAAATTTGGCCAGGTCCCGGAGGTTGATAGTCTCAATAGACTTGCTATGGGAAAAAAATTCAAAAATCCTCTTCTCTGAAACCATAGGGCACACAGCTTTGATATTTTGTATGTGGCAATGGCTAATGGTCCTCTACATAAATTGTGCCAGCCATGCCCCTGGGGTCAAATTTGGCCACGCCCTGGGGGTAGATAGTCTCCATAGACTTACAATGGGAAAAACTAAAAAAAACTTTTTCTCTGAAACCAAAAGGCCCAGAGCTTCTATATTTTGTATGTAGCAATGTTTGGTAGTCCCCATTATAAATTATGCCAGTCATGCCCCTGGGTCAAATTTGGCCATGCCCCGGGGGTCAATAGTGTCCATGTCCACTTTCATTGGTCGATTCTCAATTAATTTAAATCTCATGAGCTTACAATGTGATAATCTCTCAGGTGAGCTACAGGACCAATGGTCCTCTAGTTCTTATTTTTGCTCAAAACATAGATTGTGAGTACACGTTAGAACCGCCTCGCTGAGGCGGTTCTAACGAGTACCCACAATCTATGTTTTGGAGCAAAAATAAGAAAAATATGTTTACCCCTGCATACCCCAGTTTTGCTATATAAAAGTGGGGTTTAAGGGGGTACTCATTGCACAGACATGTTTTCCTGATGAGTTGGACCAAAGGAAAAGTATGGTTATAATAACAGATTTCCCTTAGATCTTTATATCCAATTATTCACTTACTGTAATTTGATTTGGCTGTTCACCATTAAATTCTATTTATTGGACATGTAGGCAAACAGTATAGACCCCAGATGCTACAACGCAGAACATGACATCCAATCTGGGACTATTCTGTTTGCATAGAGAAATTTCATAAAAAGATGAGATAAAAATTAAATTAATTCACATCTAACGCCCCTAAAAACGACATTCATCATTAATGGGATAAACATTGTTATGATTTTAGTTACAACAACAGCAGCACCTCCATCCCCTACCACACAGAAGAATGTAACAAAGCCTTCGACGACCGCTGCCCCCAGCACGACCCAGACCCAGGATGTGTGTTCAGGGAAAGACCAGAATGCCTGTTGTCATCTAAAAGATGCCCAGAATAAGACACAGTGTCAGTTCATGCTGTGTACTGGTAACACTACTGGAGGTAAATGAGTTTCTGGTAACACTACTGGAGGTAAATGAGTTTCTGGTAACACTAGTGGAGGTAAATGAGTTTCTGGTAACACTAGTGGAGGTAAATGAGTTTCTGGTAACACTACTGGAGGTAAATGATCTGGTAACACTACTGGAGGTAAATGAGCTCTGACGCAAGGAAACCCCTGACTTGGGGGTTTCTGACCAGGTCTGACACAAACCGTGCTGTACAAGCACAGAAGCAGGCTACTGGCTTGAAATTTTGGCATAAGTAGAAGAGAAATTGTATTATTTGTGTAGCCGAAAGAAAGGTACTGATCAGCTGTGCAGTAACTGTACAGCTTATCTGTGTCTTTTTTTTGCAAAGGCAAATATCTGGTTTTCTCATGACGCGGCTCAAATAGTAATAAGGTTATCTGAGCCCTGTCATGAGAATACCAGATTTTAGCTCACCTGAGCCAAAGACTGACAGGATGAGCTTGTAAGTATACCAATGATCTGTCATCTGTCCATCAGTGTCCATCGGCCATTTTCAAAGATCATCTCCTCTGATAGTACTACATGTATCTTCTAAAAACCATATTTTCAAGTGGATTGCATTCTGCCGTGACGGTAAAGGCCAGTTTGTGTCAGACTGGGTTTGAAATCCATGAAGACAGATTTTCTCATAACACAGTTTACATTTATACATAAAGAAATTATTGTTTTAAGTACATCAAGAAAACATGTCCGTGTAATGTATACCCCCTTAAACCCCTCTTTTATATAGAAAAGCTGGGGTTTGCAGGGGTATACCTATATTTCTTATTTTTGCTCCAACACAAAGATTGTGGGTACTCGTTACACAAAGATTGTGGGTACTAACGTGTACACACAATCTCTGTTTTGAGCAAAACTAAGAAAAATATCAAAAATTTTCTATGAAAATGTTCATTTTTTACAATTTTAAAAATCTCTGTATATTTCATGGGCATGTTTTCGTAATGTTAAGGGACCAAGCTACCATCACTGCTCAATTTATACATGGTGTGTGTATCAGATCGTAAGGTAAAAATCAGCAGCAAACTTTTGCCTTTATTAAAGATTTGCATGCATGCAAATGATGCTTGACCTTTTAGCTTCTTCTAACCAGAAAATCAGACGCATAATTAACAGAGTCACAGAAACATGCATGTAGTTCTTTTTTGCAGGGATTAATTAAGTACATTGTACATGCATCTTTCATGATCTTTGTATTAAAAAACTGATTTTTTTTTCATACTTTAGGCCGTTGAAGCTTGTCAGTGATTAAGATAATCTGAAAACTGTATGGTGTACACAGTTTCTTTGCATATTTCTTAATAAATTGATGTTATGTTGACCACAGAAGTCATCTTTTCTACTAAGTGCCTGTAGCCCTGGGTTTTCAGGTGAAAATGACAAGTACATGTATTGTCTTTCAATCAACACCAGATATGCTGTATAATTATGCCCCCTTTCTTTACAGCAAACAAGTACCTCTAATACATAAAAACTTGTTACACAGAAAGAAGTTTGCCACTAATGCACCAGTCATTTGTAACCACAGTCCCCAAATCCTGGGAAAGGTGGGGATTGCCTCCGAAATTAGTGGGTATTTTACCTTTGCATTGTTCCCAGCAGTGTGGGAGAACTAACCATGGTTTGCACTTTACTTGCAAAAATTGCAGTGAAATGACAACTTGACAGATGCAGGGGAAATTAGCAGGGTCCGTTAACCAAACAACAGCCCCCCCCCCCCCCCCCACACACACACACACCACCCAGTGCAGAGCTTATAGCAGGGGTTTACTGGATAAAATGACTACTGCATAATATTGTGTCATCAGGAAAGCATGCCCGTGTAATATATATCCCCTAATACCCCACTTTTATATATATCAAAGCTGGGTTATGCAGGGATATACATATTTTCTTTCTTTTGCTCCAAAACATAGATTGTGGGTACTGGTTAGAACCAACCCGGCGAGGCAAGGCGGTTCTAACGTGTACCCACAATCTATGTTTTGAGCAAAAATAAGAAAAATATAAAAACTTTCCAGTAGAAAATTTTCAGTTTTTACAACTTAGGAAAAATCAGTATATTACATGGGGGTGTTTTCGTAATGCCTATCTTTTGGAGCTGTATGGCATTGTGGTAGAAAGTGGGACTTGGAATCCTCCCCCCAGGCTCCCCCATTATGTCATTGAGCAAGAAATTTTTCCCACATAATACCATACATACAGTTATTAAGTATCTAGTATGACTGAAAAGATTGTTGACAGGAATGTCAAGCCATAGCCATACCAAATCTTCATTATCAGGATAACATGTCCATATGAGCCTCGACGTGAGAAAACCGGTCTTCGGGATTTCCGACCAGGTCCGACACAAACCGGCCTGTACAAGCTTAGAAAAAAGCTAGAAGCTTGAAATTTTGGATTTAAGAAGAAGAGAAATTGTACTATCCGTGTAGCGAAAACAAAGGCGCTGATCAGCTTCGCGGTTACCGCGAAGCTGATCTGCGCCTTTGTTTTCGCCTAGGCAAAAATCCGATTTTCTCACAATGCGGCTCACATGTCCATATATTGAATACCCCCTTAAAACCCACTTTTATAATAGTAAAACTGGGGTTGCAGGTGTATACATAGTTTTCTTGTTTTTGCTCCAAAACATCGATTGTGGGTACTCCTCAGAACAGCCTCACTAAGGCGGTTCCAGCGTGTTCCATTAATATATGTTTTGAGCAAAAATAAGAAAAATATAAAAAAAAATCAGCTGAATTTTTTTAATTTTTAAAGCACAAAAATTTCTTTTTATTGCAGGTGCAAGTTTTTGTAATGTATTTGTGTTCTATAGGAATGATAACTCTATCACATTATGACTGGAAAATGATGGACAGACTGTATCAAGGCTCAGAACTACACTTTGCCTGTTAAATATGTTAAGTTCAAGGGACCTAGTGCTTAGACCTGAATTATGGGCGCAAACTGTTCATGCACATTACTGAAAAATTGTTAAACCAGGCCCTGAGGTTATAAAACTTTTTTCATGCTCAACTCAGCCAAGTCTAAAATTTATCCTGTTCATAAATGTTAAAATGCCAACAATTGTTGGCATTTTAACATTCATGAGCAGGATAAATTAATTGTTTTTGAGTTTTGATTCTGAGTTTTCCACTTATTCGGGCTATAAAAATAATAATGAGCAGTGGAAATTTCATGCTTAGCTGAGCTGAGCTTGAAAAAAAGTTTTATCACCTTGAAGCCTGTACAGACAAATGTGTCTATATTTTCAGCATGTTTCAACAAGACCAAGCCTTTAGCAGAAATTTGTCGTGCTCCCCCAGCCACAGGCATTGATCAGTGTAAGTATTTTATACTCGGTAAAGAAAAATTGAGCCTTCGCATGAGAAAACAAACAATTTGGATTTATGACCAGGTCTGACACAAACCAGGCTGTACAGTCACACAATAAAGCTAGAAGCTTGAAACTTTTGATATAAGTAGAAGAGGAATTGTACTATCCGAGTGTCGAAAACAAAGGCGCTGATCAGCTGTGCAGTTACTGCACAACTGATCTGCGTCTTTGGTTTCACATATGAAAATTGTTTGTTTTCTCATGCGAAGACTCATATAATTTTGGCATAAATTTTACATGCATAATTTTGCAAACTATTAGCAGTTCCTTGAAGTTGTGAGCTAATACACTTGCAATATAGTAAGCTGGTAGTACCTACTTTGTGCAAATACACCTCGACCTCTTTATAACACTACTGTCGGGGTCCAAGTCAATTTCTGTGATAGCTATCCAATCTCTGTTATAATGAGAGTAAAATGTATAGACATATAGCAAAAATAGTCTAAAATGACCAATTGGGGTCTAACTTTGATCAGTGTTATATCCAAAACCATGTTGTTATGAACAGTGTGATAAAGAGGTCCAGGTGTACTTTAACCTCTCCACAGTACTGGTTAATACACATACCAAGGTTCTGTCCCAAGTTCCCAACATGGCTGATAAATTGCTGACTGGGATGTTTGGCCATAACTAAAAAATAAATTTCTTTCCTGTATGTATTCAGGTGCCAGCACCACCCCAGCTCCCTCTACCACAGCAGCGTCGACCAACAAATCAACCGCAGCCCCGACAACCCAGGCCCCACCCAAGTGTGAGGACAAGACTGACAAAGGAACATGCTGTGGCTTCAAGATTGCCAATGTGTCCTGTCAGTGGGTGAACTGCACTGATAAAACAAATCCTACACAAGTTCATAATGGTATGTATTGGGTTATTTATCATAAGTTATTCTGAACACATGCTCCTTGCTTGGTTGGTTCTTTGGTGTCTTAGTTTTACCATTGCTAACAGCCATCTTTCAACTTTGCTACATGTATTGTCTTTAAGGACAATTTATTACGGCCAGAAAGATGACTTTTCTATAAGAATTTCTAGCTATATTAATCTGTATTTGAGATTGATTTTTTTGTACAATGGTTACTGCATAAAAGCTTTTAATGGGAAATGCAAGGATGCATACTGCTAGCTTAAAGCTTCAAGAACGGCCAATTTGGTCTTGGAGGAAACTAACATCAAACAAGCAATTACAGTTCTACCATTATTCTTATAACTATTGAAATAGTATATGTGATCCCAAACTAGAAGTAGTTAAGAGCACTGATATTTCATTGGCATGCTTAATCATTTGATCATCACATGGGCCGCGCCATGACAAAACCGGATTTTTGCCTAGGCGAAAACAAAGGCGCAGATCAGCTTCGCGGTAACCGCGAAGCTGATCAGCGCCTTTGTTTTCGCTACTCGGATAGTACAATTCCTCATCTACTTAAATCCGAAATTTCAAGCTTCTAGCTCTTTTCTGAGCTTGTACAGGCCGGTTTGTGTCGGACCTGGTCGGAAACCCCGAAGACCGGTTTTCTCGCGTCGCGGCTCACATGATTGTGGGTTTAGAGCCCCACATTGGGCACATGTGAGACAAGATAAGTTCTGCTTAATGGTTTGCTAGGTGTTTTTTCGGGGTTCTCCCGATTTCGCCTCACCTTCTGATTGGCCCTCTCATATGAGCTGTAATA
This sequence comes from Rugalucina vietnamica, assembly GCA_964017185.1. Taxonomy (NCBI): domain Eukaryota; kingdom Metazoa; phylum Mollusca; class Bivalvia; order Lucinida; family Lucinidae; genus Rugalucina; species Rugalucina vietnamica. Next base: position 48,009,196 of record OZ024874.1, read on the forward strand.
ATCTTGAAAGGGACGTTAAAACTGAATTGAAAAAACAAAAACAACAACAACAAAAAAAAACATGACCATCTTAAAGAAGAATTGTAATGTATGTAATTGTAATGTTTTCCTATTATTATGAAAACTTGCCCATGCAATAAACAAAGATTTTTATGTTGTAAAAATTAAATTTTCAGAAGAAAATTGATAATTTTTCTTACTTTTGCTCAATACGTAAAGTGTGGGCACACGTTAGAACCGCCTCGGTGATCGGGTTCTAATGAGTACCCAAAATCTATGTTTTGGAGTAAAAATGAGAAAAATAGGTATACCCATGCATAGAAGCCTGCATGGTGCAGTGGTTATGTTACTCGCCTTGTAAACCAGGGGTGGCAGGTTCGATCCCGGGCTTCTCCAGTCAGTCGGATGGGACTATAAACCGAGGTTCTGTCTCCATATGACCTTAGCTGTTGGTGGGATGTTAAACCCCAGTCGACCAACCATACCCCTGCATACCCAGTTTTGCTATATAAAAGTTCATATTTCACAGACATGTTTGCAAGATGGCACTAATTGTGCACCAAATTTTTATCCGAGTCTTAGCAGATCTTACAGAAAAATTTATTTATATTTATTTCAACTATTGTTGTATATTTTTAGGTTGTCATTCCGTCAGTGATGATCTGACAAATGTGTGTGTTAAAGATACAAACACAAACCTTTGTGGAGGTAATATACAATTTTTGAATATTTAGAAGCATTTTATTGCTCTGAAGGTTTGAATAAAAAAAATTGTCATTTTCCCTCAAGTAAGGGCTTAAGTATTGCTTATACCAACCGAATAACACTCAGTGTTTATTTCCCAGTTTTAAACAAGGGCTGTCCCAGTAAATTGTGGAATTTGATGAAACTCAAGACTGTGTGAAGAATTATGTGAAATTTTCATGACGTGTTTTCATGCAGTTAGGCAGCATAATGTGCAAATGGTTGAACTCATTCTTTACACAGCAAATTAATATGCTTTATGTAAACGGGTTAGCGTAAATTAAGTTTTCACAAACATTTCTTAACTTAAATATTTCTTCCAATGTTTTCTAGGTAGCACCACCCCGTCCCCCACTACCACTCCAGCTCCTAACCCCAGCACCACCAAGCCAGCCCCAACTGGTGGTGCCCAACCGGCCACAGGAGGAAAAGACCAAGGAAGACATTTTGATGGCGCATCGTTTATTGGTGGAATTGTCTTGTGCGCTGGACTGGTTGCAATTGGTTTCTTTGGTTTGAAGTTTTACAAGGCGAGAACTGAGAGGAACTACCATACACTACATTAGAGTTGGAAAATTTGATGATATCTCCGTTAATTGTTGGTTCACAGTACACAAATAAGCAAATGAGAAATTCAGTGGCCTAGTGGTAGAATACAGGACTTTGGAGTGAGAGGTCCTGCTCTTGAGGTTATAAAACTTTTTTCATGCTCAACTCAGCTGAGCTTGAAATTTTAACAGCTCATAAATATTGAAATACTCAAAATCGGTGGAATTTTAATGATTAAAACACAAAAATTTACAATTTATCCTGCTCTTGATTATTAAAATGCCAACAATTAATTTTAACATTTATGAGCAGGATAAATTTTAGTCTCAGCATAGCTGAGCATGAAAAAAAAGTTTTATTACCTCGGGCCCTGGCTTCAATACCTACCTTGGCCATGTTTTGAGCAAGATAATTTATGTTCCCCATAATTCTGCGTAATACCTGGTATTTCCCACGAAGTAGTAGCTCTGTCTTGACATGACTAAAAGGCTGTCGACTGTGATGTTCAATAAGCCAGAAACAAACAAACAAATGTTCAAACTTAATGAAACTTGGTTGTTAGCTTGAATATAGATGATGATTTGATTTTTGCATACTGGAAACCAGCAATTGTTGTTGATACATTATAAATGTGATAATATGATTCCAGTGGCACATACATATACATTACAAGGTAGTTATGTGAGCCTCCTTATAAGAAAGCCAACAATTTTCATAGGCGAAAACAAAGACGCATATCAGCTTACTACAATTCCTCTTCTTTCTAAATCCTAAATTTCCAGTCTGTAGTCATCTTCTGTGACTGTTAAGGCCGGTTTGTGTCAGATCTGTTCAAAAACGACATTGTTTGTTTTCCCATGAGGCAGCTCATTTGGTGATGTTTCAAGGATAATTTTCTGCTATTAGAGCTTGTCATATTGACACAATGCTTTAATAGAGAACTTGAAATAACATTCATGAATAGTCATCAGATGCCTTCTTTATATGGTTGAAAACTTGTTTTTTTGTGTGTGAAAACTGCATGTTGATTTGTGACCCGTTCACATTGTTTTCGCCGTCTCATTTGAGCTGAAATAATCTTGAAAAAGATGTAAAACTGAATTAAAAAAAAAAACAAAAAAAAAAAAACAAAACAAAAAAAAAAACACATTGTTTTCAAAATTTCTAATGCTTATGTCAACTGAGGACAAATTTGAAAGAGTACTATTATCAAAATAGACTCAGAGGAACTCTGGTGTTTTTAGATAAGTCAGTCATAAGGCTAATAAATTGAGTCCTTAGTTTTTCAAAGGTAGGTCTGAAAGCCTAATTTCCTTTTTAAAATAAATTATCTTTACCAAATATTTTTGGTCCCATTTGTAATTATTCTAACAAGTTTTCTGTCTTGCCAGATCTGACTTAATGTTATTTTTGAAATGATATGTTCACAAAGTTTAGTTTGAATAGTTTATTGTCCAAATTAGTAATCACCATATTCCTTTGAATAGTTTATTGTCCAAATTAGTAATCACCATATTCCTTTGAATAGTTTATTGTCCAAATTAGTAATCACCATATTCCTTAACAGATCTGATTTGTTAGGAATCTCTTTGTTGAAGATCTTTTAATTGTTGAAACTGTTAAGAAATTATTTACAGTTTAATCAAGATGGATATTTTTGGATAACTGAAAGATATTCTTTTGCAGTTGTCAAAGTTTATTAGGGGCTCAGGGTGGCTCATTGGCCACAATGCCATTTTGTGTCATTAGCACTGAGGAAATGGTGGCTCCATCCTCACATTACTGAGAAGCTTTTGACTGGGGCATTAAGTGGCAACTCGTACAAGCCACTAAACCATGTTTTTTACAGTTGAAACAAAATTTATAACATGACAGCAATGAGTATCTGTAGCTGCAGGTTGTTGGAGACTTAACCCAGATTATCCTTTGGTTATCCAAAAATAACTACAATACGAGTGTTTATTTTCATGGTCAACTATGGGTTGTAAATACTGTGATTCTTTTCATGTACATTATACACTTGAATATAAATCAGCGGCGTCATGAGAAAACCAACATTTTGCATGTGCGAAAAAAAAGGCGCAGATCAGCTTTGCAGTATTAAAACTGCAAAGCTGATCAGCGCCTTTGTTTCAGATTCATGGATAGTACAATATCTCTTCTTTAGAAATCCAAAATTTATAGCCTGTAGCCATCTTCTGTGCTTGTACAGCTAGGTTTGTGTCGGACCTGTTAGAAAACCACATTGTTGGTTTTCTCATGACGTGGTTCAAAAATGCATGTTTGAGATGCTGGTCATGTGATATTCTGTTTATTCCCACCCATTTAACAGACCTTTTTCATGAGAAAATCTGCTTTGTGTGCATATAATATGAAATTAGTTTTTAGTCAGGCCGTGATTGTTTGGAAGTCTTATCAGGGGCTTTGCTATTCCTATAGCTCTGCCGGACTGTTCAAATATTGTGTTTGAAGAACCTTATCAGGAACATTGAAGCTAGGTTTTCCAACGATGAAGCTCAGTTGTCACCAATCAGGAGTTTTTTGTTTTTTAATCATTTTGCATTCATGATCATTTAGCAATCATTATATTGTTTTGTTCTTGTGAAAGAAGGATGACACTAGTTCATTATTAAAGAATATTTAATATTCTAAATAAAAACATTTTAACATTTTTAAGGGTCAACATTTTGCAGACACAATACTAGTTTGTACAAAACAAATTTCAGCCAAATACTTGTAGATTTGTATTTATCTAGATTTTCGTTTTTCTCATGTCAAAAACATTGTTATCATGATACATGTATGACTCATATGAGCCAAGTCATATGTTCGTGCATTGGAATTTCTACATTGAGCACTATTGTTTGCTCTTGAAACTAAAGGTAAGCTCTGATATATGACATACATGTACCTAGCATCTTGCTAGCTATTGTACTGAGCTAGCCTAAGACAAGTCGTCACATAAGTATTGTTTGTGTCTTCCATGATCATGTTTCATCCATCAAAAATGTGTTAAAATCACGATAGCTTTATATGAGCCTGTGCATGAGAAAACCAACAATGTGGTTTCCCAACAGGTCCGACACAAACCAGCCTGTACAGTCACAGAAGAAACCCAGGATCTTGAAAATTTGGGTCTAAGTAGAGGAGGAAATGTACTATCCGTGTAGCGAAAACAAAGGCGCTGATCAGCTTCGCGGTTACCGCGAAGCTGATCTGCGCCTTTGTTTTCGCATAGGCAAAAATCCGGTTTTCTCACGATGCAGCTCATATTATACTATTCAGGAATAACTGAAACTGTTTAACATGTTGCAAAGCTTTAATAATTTTTATCCATGTGTTGTTGAGTTCATGTTCTGCTGGGAAAATACACAATACAGTAGATTTTTAGCATAGATTGAGGATTAACATGTAGATTTAGCAATAACGGATTGAACATTTGAACAGGCTTGTTTTGGAAAATGGTGCAATCCTAGATCAGCCTTTTCTAAAGAGAGCAATCTGGTCCCCATGTTGTAAAACTTTTTTCATGCTCAGCTCAGCTGAGAATGAAATTTGTCCTGCTGATAAATGTTAAAATGCCAACAATTGTTGGCATTTTAACATTTATCAGCAGGATAAATATGGACCTGAACTTTTAATAAATTTTGGCTTTTAAGTATTTACAAGCAGATTAAATTTTATGTTCAGCTGAGGTGAGCATGAAAATAGATTTATAACCTCGGCGCCTGATCTGACTGCGCTGTTTGCCATTTGGCTTGCATCGTTTGGAGGTATTGTATATGTAGTAGTATATATATTAGGTTGTATGATTCGTGTGCATCAGTCATTTATAAGCACTGCTTTCTGCAACACAACCTACTTAGTGTACTAAATGACTGGAAATGTTAAGAATGAGCCTGTCAATAAGCCTGGCGCCGAGGTTATAAAACCTTTTTCATGCTCAAGCTCAGCTGAGAATAAAATTTGTCCTGCTGATAAATGTTAAAATGCCAACAACATTTATCAGCAGAATAAATTATCAACTATGGTGTCAGATATGGAACTGAAATTTTAATAAATTTTGGCTATTAAGTATTTACAAGCAGTTTAACTTTTATGTTCAGCTGAGGTGAGCATGAAAATAGATTTATAACTTCGGTGCCTGATCTGACTGTGCTGTTTGCCATTTGGCTTGCATGGTTTGGAGGTATTGTATATGTAGTAGTATATATATTTGGTTGTATGATTTATGTGCATCTATTATTTATTAGCACTGCTTTCTGCTACACACAACCTTATTAGTGTACTAAATCACTAGAAATGACGGAATGAGCTTGTCAATAAGCCTGGTGCCGAGTATATAAAACTTTTTCATGCTCAGCTCAGCTGAGACTAAAATTTATCCTGCTCATAAATGTTTTAACATTGCTCATAAATGTTTTAACATTTATTAGCAGGATAAATTACAGGCTTTGGTGCTCTAAACCTGAAATTTCAATATTTCTGGGCTATTTTGTCAATTATGAGCAGTTTTAATTTTATGCTCAGCTGAGTTGAGCATGGAATAAGTTTTAAAACCCCGGGCTCAGAAATTGCATGAGTTAATAAGTTATGTTTCACCCTTGACTACCTATTCAATGTAGGTAGGATATACGTGTATGTGTTAGCAAAAGTGAGGCTAATATATGATTTGATGCACAAAACTGTGATAATTGTTAATAGAAGAGTGTGTGTAATACTGCACTTGTCTAAATGTACTTCAAATAAGACTGAGTAGTAGCTTAAATTTAAAGATTTGTCCTCAAGAAGCGCTCCTTTCAGGATTTAATTTGTGAGTAGCTTATTTATTTAAAGTGGTATCTTTTGAGAACAGTTGGTCTGTTATTATAAAACCTTCAAAATGAGAGTCCAATGAGCTAATAGCAATCAAGCAACAATCACGATTCCCACCATAACATGAGCCGCGACGCCAGAAAACCGGTCTTCGGGATTTCTGACCAGGTCTGACACAAACCAGGCTTTACAGGCTAGAAGCAGGCTAGAAGCTTGAAATTTCAGATTTAAGAAGGAGAGAAATTGTACTATCCATGTATTGAAAACAAAATCGCTGATCAGCTTCACAGTTACTGCAAAGCTGATCTGTGTCTTTGTTTTCGCAAAGGCTAAATTCCGGTTTTCTCATGATGTGCTGAATGTATATTTTCTACTACAGATTGTATTCAAGGACAAATCCGATCATGCTAAATTACTATGACCAAAGTCCATATTAAGTTGGTCAGTGCTTAAATGAATTCAGTGCTTCTGCTGTAGTGCTAGAATGAGCAGTCCTAGTCAGACATGACAGTCCATTTGAGAGGCAACGCGAGAAAAACAGTCTTTAGGGTTTCCGACCAGGTTCGACACAGACCGGCCTGTACAGTCTCGGGAGATGGCTAGAGGCTGGAAATTTTGGATATAGAAGGTAGAGGAATTTTACTATCCGTGTGGCGAAAACAAAGGCGCTGATCAGCTGTGCAGTTACTGCACAGCTGATCTGCGTCTTTGTTTTCGCATAGGCAAAAATCCGGTTTTCTCATGATACGGCTCATCTATGAGGCTGGATGTGCTTTAAAATGAGCCGCCACATGGGAAAACCAACATAGGCGAAAACAAAGGCGCAGATCAGCTTCGCGGTAACCGCGAAGCTGATCAGCGCCTTTGTTTTCACTACACGGATAGTACACTTCCTCCTCTTCCTAAATCCGAAATTTCAAGCTTCTAGCTCTTTTCTGTGCTTGTACAGACCGGTTTGTGTCGGACCTGTTAGGAAACCACATTGTTGGTTTTCCCATGAGGCGGCTCAGATGTTGCTTTAATATATTATGTTAACTATTCGTGTGCCTTATTTAACAAAACATGCTGTGGTGTGCATAATGTAATATATTTTTGTTAACACATATATATTTATGTATTACAGTGGTTTACAGTTGCCTTGTATGTTTGCTATTTCATCTCATTACTAAAAATTGCCCATGCAATATACAGAGATTTTTTTTCATTTGTAAAAATGGAAAATTTCATTGGATACTTTTTGATATTTTTCTTATTTTTGCTGAAAACATAGATTTTGGGTACACATTAGAACCGCCTCGGCAAGGCAGTTCTAAGGAGTACCCACAATCTATGTTTTGGAGCAAAAAGTAAGAAAAATAGGTATACCTCTGCATACCCCAGTTTTGCAATGTAAAAGTGGGGTATGAGGGGGGTATTTATTGCACGGACATGTTTTCCTGATGTACTATCATTTTCGTGTCACAAGAAAATAAATTCATGAATGTCAAACAGTTTTGGAGCCAATGATAAATCCCATTCATCAATAGTCACTGTGCTGAAATAGCCCTTGAAATAGATCTTTCTTGACATTGCACATATGCCAGATTTTTATGATCTTTTAGTTTTCTCATAGAATGGCAACTGGTTTAGGGCATACAATCATTGTTTGGGATCATCATATGTAAATATTTTTTATGTAGGTGCTTTTTTCATAACATTCCATTGCATAGCATTATTAACTGGATTTGAGCCTGTGCGTGAGAAAACCAACAATTTGGGTTCCGACCATGTCTGACACAAACCGGCCTGTACAGTCACGGAAAATGGTTAGAGGCTGGAAATTTTGGATTTAGAAAGTAGAGGGATTGTACTATTCGTGTAGCGAAAACAACGGCGCTGGTCAGCTTCGCAGTTACTACAGAGCTGATCTGCGCCTTTGTTTTTGCCTATGCAGATTGTTGGTTTTCCCATGTGGCGGCTCATTTTTTAAAAATTGTTTGCTTCTAAACAGAGCATAATAAATTGAATCATTTTATAGCATTTTCGGGAGCTTTAATTCTTGATAGCAATATTTGAATCAGCTTTACAATTAAGTCTGTGCTCAGAAGTCTACAAGCTAGCCTAAGGCAAGCTTGTATATCTAAAGCATAGCTTCTTGCTGTAATTTTGCTTTAATCTTCCAAGCCACCCTTGAAATTCTTCTTTTTTTCTGCACCGCAAGTGCCATCCAGGGGCCAGTTGTTCAAAACTTTTTTAGCTTAACATCATAGTTAAGACAACCCATTAAGTGAATGCTGACTACATAAGCAAGTACACTGTTATTTTTTGTTGATAAAATGCGAGAATCCACGCGTTTTATCAACAAAAATAACAGTGTATTTGTAATATTCATGTTTGATATTTTAAATGAATTGTTAACTAACGATGTTAATTTTGAACAACTGGGCCCAGGTGCCCAAGATTACTTGTTCGCTCCTCAAATACTTTCAGATGTTATTTTCCCACCCCCCTTCCAGAAGGGTCATGTAGACTCAGTTTAGATTATTATTCAAATGTTTAGTTCTTTAATGCAGGTTAAAGTGGTTTTGTCTGGTTTAAGAATAGGTTTAGATGTGATTATTATAGTTGTATATAGTTTGAGAAGTGTTTTGCATAGACAGCAATTACAAAGTGCAATGTAAATTTTCTGTGTGAGTTCTGTCGAGAAACTACTAAAAAGAATTTGATGAAAATTGAAGTTCTGTTTTTGATGAAAATGTCTGTTGCCTGAACATGATAGCTTATCTATTACTCAGTTTGACCTTAGAATGATCAACCTATAGAAGAGTCCATAACTTATGAGCAGCGACACAAGAAAATCGGTCTTCGAGGTTTTCGACCAGGGCTGACACAAACCGGCCTGTGCAGCTATAGAAGATGGCTAGAAGCTTGAAATTTCAGATTTAGAAAGAAGAGAAATTGTACTGCACAGCTGATCTGCACCTTTGTTTACGCATAGGTAGAAATCCAGTTTTCTCATGATGCGGCTCTTATGATGTTGCACAAGAAAGGTCAGATAATGTTTGAATACTGTTAATTAAATGGCAATTTATCTGTTGCTCTCAATAAAGAGCTTTCTCTTATTAGCCTTTCAGGTTCTAACATAAGCTAATCCATTTTAATTTTTTGATCTGTTTAAGGTCAAAACAGAGCTACAGTGCATGTCCAATATGTATAGCAACAGACCCTTTAGCTGCAGTGATGATCAGAAATTGATTGACTCAGTATCAGAAGATAAATAGATCAACAACCACATAAGGCACACTTCTTCGTGTGAAGATTTCAGTCTTGAAAACTTTTTAATGGTCATGTTTCTACAAGAAGGTCAGGCACCGAGGTAATAAAACTTTTTTCAAGCTCAGCTCAGCTAAGCATGAAATTCCAATAGCTCATAAATGCTGAAATAGTCAACATTTGTATAAAATTCTGGTTCAAACCTCAAAAACTGGTAATTTATCCTGCTCATAAATGTTAAAATGCCAACAGTTGTTGGCATTTTAACATTTATGAGCAGGATAAATTTTAAGCGCAGCTGAGTTGAGCATGAAAAATGTTTTATAACCTCGGGACCAGTTGTCAATAAATCATAAATTGAGATACAAAGTGCACTTAGTGCTGGTACTGGGAGAGAAAATTATAAAAAAAAAACACAAAAAAAAACAACAACAACAAAATATGGTGAAAAGATTAACCATTGCTGTAAATTATAAATTTTTGCTAAAGTATTAATATTTTAAGTTAGTTTGGAGATTGACAACAATACACAAATGAGCCTTTGCATGACAAAACCAACAATTTGTGTTCCTGACCAGGTCTGACAGAAACCGGCCTGTACAGTCACAGAAAGAGGCTAGATGCTTGAACTTTCGGATTTAAGAAGAAGAGGAATTGTTCTATCTCTGTAGGGAAAACAAAGCGCCGCGGTTACTGCGAAGCAGGTCTGCACCTTTGTTTTCGCATATGCAGATTGTTTGTTTTCCCATGTGGCGGCTCAAATATTTATGACTTAGACTAACACAATTTATGTTAATTTACATAGAAACTGGTGATTGTGCCTTACTGTCTTTCAGCATGTATAGAAATAAATCATTCCATCCTAAACTAGTATTTGTTATATATACAGTGGTGTTATGGCTAAAAACCCAAATTAGCCGTTTTAACGGCTAATTTGTTAACGGCTAATTGTAAAATTTCGCGGCGAAATTGTGTGAAAAATTTAAGTCAGCGCGGAATTTCGCCGCGAAATTCCGCCGCGAAATTCCGGATTTCGCGGCGAAATTTCGCGGCGGAACACGGCGAAAAAATATACCTGTCATTACGCATAAAAATTACTTGACCGCTGTTTCGCGGCGAAAAAGATGACAGTCAAAAAAGTTTTTTTGTTGTTGTTGTTTAAATCTAATTTTAATGTGGATGTTTTTATATCACTTCAAGTCGTATCAATATTTTGTTTTCTTTTCAATTTTGTATAATTATCGTTTTAGTTCCGACAGTCACAAAATTTTTATTGTTTAAATTTCATTTTAATTTGTATGGATTTATTTCTTTTCAAGTCGTATAAATATTTTTTTTTTCATTTTTGTATGATAATCGTTTATGTTAAACGTGTTTTATTCGTGTCTTTACTGCTTTGAAGTTTCGGAGACCCTAATTATCGGCTTTGTGTTTTATTTTCATGCTTCTTTTTCAGATTAATCAGACGTACCCGATAATATTAGATCCTATTATCTAGCTTAATTAACAGAACAAAAGCTTATAGCGGCGTAAGCAATTTTCATGGGATGATTGTTCACGTATTTGTTTGTTTGTATTGAGGCTGAACGTCCCAGTCACCAATTTTTCAGTCATGTCTGGACGGAGCTACCGTTTCCTGGGTATTACGTAGTACTGAGGGTAGTTAATGTGCCTAACACAAGGACACAACACGGTGTTACCAGTGCAGATCAAACTCATGACCTGTCGATTCGGAGTCTGATGCACTACAACTATGCCACCGCGATCCCAACCCACAGATGTATACAAGTCTTTTTATTCAACATGATGAAGCAATCGGCTTCAACTCTTTTTTAAACATTTAATCGCCTGTGGTAATGGCACTGCTAAAGCATCGGTGAATTTTCGATTACGTCAAGTGGACGCCGTTTCGTTGAAATCAATTTAGTCGAAATGATATTTGGTCGCATACGACCTTCACCGGGTCGATACGATATTCGGTCGAATACGAGCAATACAGCAACGTACATGTACAAAACTGTGTCGAAATTGTCAATTATATAAAATTGACGGGCTTCTTTTGCTAACCGTTTTGAGTTAAACAGCGTGCTGTGTGCCTTCTAAAATCCACATGTACGGATGGCTTGGAACACGTACATGTATATGCATGTCAAATGTCAAAACCACATTGTATACAAGGCACAATATACTAGAAAAAAGGAGGGTACTGTGTTTAAAACAAAGCATTGTATTTCATACTTGTACACTAATTTTGTGTAAGAAATGTGTCGTATGAAGTATTAGTTTATTTCGGAACACATATATACAGTAAGGGCCACGAGTACGCACCGTGGCAATATGAGCGCATGCCCCATAAATCGATGGTGAATAGATTAATTAGAACAAAGTTGAGCGCAGAAGCCTAGTGGTGAATTGTATGAATTGACCGGAAACAAAATGTACTGTGTTCGATTCCTATATTCGTTGGGTTTCGTACTTGAGCAAAACCGTATTACATGTATTACCCTGAAAGTTTTTTTCGCCATGGGACTCAAACATTGTTGACTGTTAAGCTGAACTCAGGATGATCTTCGCTAGTTGTACTTCTAGAATGCAAGTTCAACGTATAAATCGATATGATTGCATTTAGTCGTGCTGGCATTCATAGGGGGTGATCAGAGTGGTAACCAGCAAGCCCAAATGTCAATATGTCTTTTTTTGTTTTGTCCGTTTTACATGGTTGATCTAAATTAAGTTATCGTAGTTCACACATTAAGCGCTATAAAGTGAAGAAATTGAGGAAAATGTTAAAAAAGAAAGCAAGGAATCTAACTGTTAATTAAGCAACTTAAGACAATGTTTGTGCTACAAAACAAGGGACAAAGTTAGATGGCCCCTGCCCATTGGGACCTAAAGAAACATATGGGTTGTTTGTGCCTCCAGGCAAAGCGTATACGCTATTGACTGATCATCTGATCACTGGTTTACCGCCCAGGTCTGTGCCTGCCTAGGAAAAATGGTTTCAAGTCAAACCAGCCATACATATAAGCAGTATTGGCTTAGAGGGATGGTTATAATTCAAACATTTGTTGGATATCATGACGTCCCATAAAATGGAGGCAGCGTCCCAACATGAACATTGCTGTTGATTGGAACGTAAAGCGTTTATTCAAACAAACAAACAAAGTTAGATTCAACGAACTGGCTCATTATGTTATAAATATTTTCTTCTATCCGTGATTTTGCTATCGTACCATGTAATACCAATGGAAAAGTCGCATTATGCACGTTTTTCATTTCTATACATGCAGAATCGTACATATTATTCATGTGCACATAAATCACGATCTATACTAGAAAGAGATGAATCATAGTGTGGTTATTAAATTATAAATAAATAATTTTATCTAAACATTTCCAGGTATTTCGCCGTGTTTCGCGGCGAAATAGGACATTTAAACTTACCTGTTGTAAACGTTAAAAAACGCTTTTCGCCGCGAAACACGACGAAATTTCACCGCGAAAATCGGATTTTCGCGGCGAAAAAATTAACCGATTAAACGTTTAAATTTTCCCTTGGCCGGTGAAATTTCGCGGTGGTTTCGCCGCGAAAAATCACAAGTGATCAGCGCGAACTGTGCAAAAGTGGGTTTTTAGCCATAACACCACTGTACCTCTGGCGAGAGGCCAATAAAAGGGTCTTGAATACTGTAAAATGTCAGGGAAAAGTCATGGAAAAGTCGGGGAATTTAGAAATATAAAATGAGTGGCAACCCTGTTTTTAAAATTTTTAGCTCGCCTGCACGAAGTGCATAGAGCTATTGTAGTCACCTCGGTCGTACCCGTTTACGTTTACGTGTACGTTTACGTCCGCGTCACACTTTCGGTTAAAGTTTTTTATAAGTCTATATCTCTTGACCATGTTGATGGATCAAGTTCATACTTTGCATGTTGCTAGATATTGGTCTGAAGTTTTACGCAGTACCATCATGACCCACCCTGGGTGACCTTGAGGTCAAGGTCACTGACTTAGAAATTTTGTGTTTAAATAAGTTTTCGGTTAAAGTTTTTGTAAGTCTATATCTCTTGACCATATTGATGGATTGAGTTGATACTTTACATGTTGCTAGATATTGGTCTGAAGTTTTACGCAGTACCATCATGACCCACCCTGGGTGACCTTGAGGTCAAGGTCACGGACTTAGAAATTTTGTGTTTTAATAAGTTTTTGGTTAAAGTTTTTGTAAGTCTTATATCTCTTGACCGTATTGATGGATTGAGTTGATACTTTGCATGTTGCTAGATATTGGTCTGAAGTTTTACGCAGTACCATCATGACCCACCCTGGGTGACCTTGAGGTCAAGGTCAAGGACTTAGAAATTTTGTGTTTTAATAAGTTTTTGGTTAAAGTTTTTTTAAGTCTATATCTCTTGACCATATCGATGGATTGAGTTGATACTTTGCATGTTGCTAGATATTGGTCTGAAGTTTTACGCAGTACCATCATGACCCACCCTGGGTGACCTTGAGGTCAAGGTCACGGACTTAAATTTTGTGTTTAAGTTTTTGGTTAAAGTTTTTGTAAGTCTATATCTCTTGACCATATTGATGGATCGAGTTGATACTTTGCATGTTGCTAGATATTGGTCTGAAGTTTTATGCAGTACCATCATGACCCACTCTCGGTGACCTTGAGGTCAATGTCTTAGACTTAGAAATTTTGTGTTTAAGTTTTTGATTTAAGTTTTTGTAAGTCTATATCTCTTGACCATATTGATTGATCAAGTTGATACTTTGCATGTTGGTAGATATTGGTCTGAAGTTTTATGCAGTACCACCATGACCTACCCTGGGTGACCTTGAGGTCAAGGTCACAGACTTAGAAATTTTGTGTTAAATTTTTTGATTAAAGTCTTAATCTCTTGAACATGTTGATGGATAAAGTTGATACTTGCATGTTGATAGATATTGGTCTCAGGTTTTATGCTGTACATCACAACTCACCTGGATGACCTTAAGGTCAGGGTCACAGACTTGGAAGTTTTGTGTTTAAGTTTTGGTTAATGTTTTTATAAGTCTATATCTCTTGAACATGTAGATTGATCAAGTTGATACTTTGCATTGGTCTGAAGTTTTATGTTGTACCATCATGACCCACCTGAGTGACCTTGAGGTCAAGGTCATGGGTCATAGATTTTAACAGATGTAGTGGCAAAGCACAGGTCAGGCGAGCTACGCTGTCCTGCGACAGCTCTTATTGTTAAAGTATTTTTAATTGTCAGCCATTTGTGGACTAACATCTGGTCAGTGCTGGATTTCAATACGAGTTGATGCATGTCTATATTTTTCACTTGGATGCGCTGCAATACAATATCTCTCAAGGAAACGCTTAATTCATTTAGCTCTACTGAGCAGAAGCCTCACCATTTGAACTTTATACTGTATAAAGCTAAGCAATAGCATCCGTTTGGTTGCCCACCATTTTCAAAGATCTATGAAACTGCTGGGTCAATCTATTAAGCCTAATAACATGATACTTTTTTAGGAAAGGGTTACATACCAAGATGGCCGCCATGTCCATATCTAAGATAATCTGTCACAGCCCCCAATGTCCTATGATTTTTAATTTTGACATTTTCAATGCGGTTACATGTAGTGACCCTACGTTAATAATATGTTACTTGATTGATATTTTGAAATGTGCATATCTTGTATAAGAATTGGTTTTTAGCTTTTGTTGGATGATGAAAACCAGGTGCTCTCATGTTTCCCAGAAACCATTCATGCTCCAAAGACTTATGTGATCTAATGTTTTTCATCATCCAGTTAAGTCAAAATTCTGAATTTCAATCCTTAAATCAATACATATAGACCCAGATTAATCAATGGCTCAAAGTTAATGCAATCAGAAAAACTAGAAGCTGCCTGTAGCAATTGTCAGATAATGTTCTCAGTACACGAACATATGAAACAAGGTGGATTGTACATGTAACCATGGGAGCTAAATTGACCTATCTTGCCCATGACAATTTTTCATGGGTGCCAAATCATTCCTTGGGACCCTTGAAATGCGGAGAATTGTTGTCCTCATGGATAAACTCATTTGCACTATGAAAAAATGCATGGTTTCCATGGCAAACTTTAACATGATTCTTGAGTATGAAGTGTACCTACAAAAATGACCATGTCTCCACTTTTACTAGTCCTAGACCACTGCACCAAGTCTCATTTTGAAACTTACACATTGCCCTTTCATCCTATGGTAATTTAAATTACCTTGCATATTCAGGAATTTTAATGAAAACAGTAAAAATGGCTGAAAAATTTGTGAAACATCCATAAATAATTTCAATCCCAAACCATCATTTTGACACTATGCTATCGCAACAGTAAAACCATATAACAAATGGGCCACCTCGTGGGAAAACCAACAATGTGGTTTTTGAACAGGTCCGACACAAACCGAGCTGCACAAGCACAGAAAAATGCTAGATGCTTGAAATTTTGGATATTAGAAGAGGAATTGTACTATCAATGTAGCGAAAACAAAGGCGCTGATCAGCTTCGCGGTTACCGCACCAACATCATGCAAATATGTTCGTTGCTGAGAACAGTATTTTATGGCATTTAGGAGGTGGTCCCTCTGACCTAAATGGCAGCCATGAGAAGTTGTCCTGGGGTGCATGATAAATCATATAACCAACCCCAAACCCTTCAATGTTAATAGTTTTTCCCTCGTTTTTTTCCTCCGATTTTCGACTTTTTAATGTGAATATGCAAATGAAATGATTTTCATCTAGGCACATGTCATCAATAAAATGTGTTGTATGGTATTTACTGGTGCAAAAAATGAGCCGCCTCGTGGGAAAACCAACAATCTGCATAGGCGAAAACAAAGGCGCAGATCAGCTTCGCAGTAACTGCGAAGCTGATCAGCGCCTTTGTTTTCGCTACTCGGATAGTACAATTCCTCTTCTACCTCAATCCGAAATTTCAAGATTCTAGCTCTTTTCTGTGCTTGTACAGGCCGGTTTGTGTCAGACCAGTTCGGAAACCACATTGTTGGTTTTCCCACGAGGCGGCTCAAATGTCACAATGACGGTTTGAGACTTAAAATAGTTATGGACGTTTACAATTTTTGGCCATTTTTAATGCTTTCATTAAAATTCATGAATATGCAAATTAGATGATATACATAACTTATCATAGTATGACAGAGCTATTAGAAGATTTAGAATGAGACTAGGTTCAGTGGTCTAGGACTGGTAAAAGCGGAGATATGATCATTTTTTTTAGGTTAATAGTTATTTATGATAGTGCAAACGAGTTCATCGTTAAGGACAAAAACTCTTTGCATTTCAGGTGTTCCACTGGACGATTTGGCTCCCGTGAAAAATATTCCTGGAGGATGGGTTGATCAGATTAGCTCCTAAGGCCGGTATATCACATTCAAAGTTGGTCCTATTGACATTGTGCACAACCGGTTTGTGGCAAAATGTTAGGAAAGGCTCTAGTTGTCCTGTGCGTTTAACGCCGTTTTCAACGTCTGGATGAATTGCCAAGATGAATTGTAAGTAAGTACATACAGCAATATACATGTATTTTATAGGTTATCTGATCGTAGTCTGAATTTCTGCTACCATTGGACGTAGCATTTCCATACTAGTTAAGCCTGCCATAATACGGACCAAGTCTGTGTCTTCGACGCATAGCGTACGAATAAGTTATCAACGAAGCACATATAACTAGAAGACCAACTGCTATTCCCCCGAAAAATAGGGCAACACTGAAACCAGATCCACCCGAGTCCTTAGTGTTTGACTTGTGAGGTTTCGCCTTTTCCGTGGGTATAATTTTGGATGTAGAAATTGTTGGTTTTGTTGTTGACGGATGGGCTGTTGGTTTTGTTGTTGTTGTCTGTTTGGTTGGTGTTGTCAACGTCAGTTTAGTTGGTTTTGTTGTCAACGTCGGTTTGGTTGGTTTTGGTGTCGACGTCGGTTTGGTTGGTTTTGTTGTCGACGGTTTGGTTGGTTTTGTTGTCTTCGGCGGTTTGGTTGGTGTGGTTGGTTTTGTTGTCGACGGCGGTTTGGTTGGTGTGGTTGGTTTTGTTGCCGTCGACGGCGGTTTGGTTGGTGTGGTTGGTTTTGTTGCCGTCGACGGCGGTTTGGTTGGTGTGGTTGGTTTTGTTGTCGACGGCGGTTTGGTTGGTGTGGTTGGTTTTGTTGTCGACGGCGGTTTGGTTGGTGTGGTTGGTTTTGTTGTCTTCGGCGGTTTGGTTGGTGTGGTTAGTTTTGTTGTCTTCGGCGGTTTGGTTGGTGTGGTTGGTTTTGTTGTCTTCGGCGGTTTGGTTGGTGTGGTTGGTTTTGTTGTCTTCGGCGGTTTGGTTGGTGTGGTTAGTTTTGTTGTCTTCGGCGGTTTGGTTGGTGTAGTTGGTTTTGTTGTCTTCGGCGGTTTGGTTGGTGTGGTTGGTTTTGTTGTCTTCGGCGGTTTGGTTGGTGTGGTTGGTTTTGTTGTCGACGGCGGTTTGGTTGGTGTTGTTGGTTTTGTTGACGACGGCGGTTTGCTTGGTGTGGTTGGTTTTGTTGTTGACGTCGGTTTGGTTGGTTTTGTTGTAGATGACGACGTATTGGTTTTTAAAAGCATCTGCCTTTTGCTGGCAATCAACGTTTGGACTATTGCAGGCTTAGAGGCTGATGTATGTTTTGTTTGGAACGTTGGTTGGGATGCTGATATAGAGGGGTGAGGAAATGTTGCATCTTTGTTCTGGCCAGTCTTAGCATTTGTTGCACAAATAACTGTAAAATGAATACTTAGAAAATAAATGGATTCGAGTAACAAAACAAAACAAAACGAAAAATTAGTTTGAGTCAACGGACCGTTTAGTAGAATAAACAAGATAAAACAGCAAATAAGTAGCATCATCAGCCTGGCGTCCTGGGACATATGCAAACAGTATAGCCACAGATGTGACGCCGCAGAACGCGGCGTCCCATCTGGGGCTTTTCCGTTTGCTTGGAGGAATTTCACCGAAAACTGGAGTAAAAAGTCAAATTAAATCCCACCTGAAGCCCCTTATAACGAAAGTGGACTCACCCAAATGATAATGATGGGCAAGTCCATTCGTCATTTTTGTCATATATGGGTTAAGGAATAAAACATTCGGGAACTGATACAAATAAATTTAAAATAAGGCGGCATATACAGATGTTATACTATTTTAGTCAAACCATCAACACAAATAATAAAATACATTTGCAGAGCAAGGCATCCAGCTGTTTACCAGTAAGGTGGTCATCTAGCTTGCAGCAGTCAAAGAACAAAAACAGAAAACAGTCGTGCGAAACACATTACGGAAACATCTCCGTTTGCACAAAGTATTCTAATAATGAGCCGCGACGCGAGAAAACCGGTCTTCGGGGTTTCCGACCAGGTCTGACACAAACCGACCTGTACAAGCACAGAAAAGAGCTAGAAGCTTGAAATTTCGGATTTAAGTAGAAGAGGAATTGTACTATCCGAGTAGCGAAAACAAAGGCGCTGATCAGCTTCGCGGTTACCGCGAAGCTGATCTGCGCCTTTGTTTTCGCATAGGCAAAAATCCGGTTTTCTCACGATGCGGCTCCTATAATTCAGCTGATTTTGATAGTATTTTTGCGTTGATTACACATGTCCATAAACTCATGTATTTTGAGAATATGTTATGATCAACTCGATTCGATGATAAAAGCTACCCACAATATATGATTTTGTATATTAATATCAAAGATCGTTAATTTCACACCTACCCCTGATTTCCCCCATTTTTACTATATGTAAGATGCAAATCAGGGGTAGGTTTCATACGGAGATGTTTCCATGATGGAACAGCAAACAATAATTTTTTTAAAATAACACATTTATATTTGTGTCTAAAATCGGATTCTTTTGGGTTTGAAATTAATATGTAGGCATACCTTTTGAATATCCGCATATGAGAAAAACGACAAAGAAAATCCTATAGAAACTCATATTTGTTCAGATTCTATGTCCTTTACTCACAAACAAGTTACATAATAAATATTCGTGTATCTTTTTCCCCATTTATCTCAAACGTTTTGTATCATTTATCTCATGAATTATCTCATGAATTATCTGGTGTAGCCACGCAGATTGTCAAGTAAAACATCACATTCTTTTACGTGAATATGAAAACCGTAAAATGGTAAAGAGCTAACTTCTCTTTGCTTTATGAATGGATAGTTATCATGTATCGCGTTGGAATAAGGTTCTCCAGTTGTATGATCGCCCCCCATCGTTATTTTATGAGCCGCCTCGTGGGAAAACCAACAATGTGGTTTCCGAACAGGTCCGACACAAAACGGCCTGTACAAGCACTGAAAAGAACTAGAAGCTTGAAATTTCGGATTTAAGTAGAGGAGGAATTCTACTATCCGAGTAGCGAAAACAAAGGCGCTGATCAGCTTCGCGGTTACCGCGAAGCTGATCTGCGTCTTTGTTTTCGCATATGCAGATTGTTGTTTTTTTCCATGAGGCGGCTCTTATGTTGATGACAAATCAAGGCGTTCAAGGGAAGAATGGATGGTTCTTTCTCTCGCAACTGGGCACATATGATTTATCATCTACTTTAGATACCCTTTGTTATCTATCATTCACTTTAGATACCCTTTGTTATCTATCATTCTATCATTTTATTTACATGCGCAGTTTGTTGTCCCGATGCTGATGAAGGGGTGGTCGAACAGTCCGCAGACTATGCCGTGATTATTTAACAATATCGATTTGTTCTTATCATCTCCCATTATCAAGTCAAGAAATAACGCAGTTTTGGATACTTTTAAATATAAGGATCAGACATATTTTTTCAAGCATTTTTGAACATTGGTTCTGTTGTCTGAACACGGCTTCCGAGTATTTAAACATGGCTTCAAATAGGGTTACGAACTTATCCATGCAAGAATATTTACGATTAACCCACTTTGGACATCTCATGCAGTCTGCCGTAATAACGTGAAGCTTCACGCCGTCTATAAACCACAAACGAATAAACGAACACCACCATACAAATGAACACAACACCAACGGCAGCACCGCCAAAAAATAAACCAGTGTCAAACGAATTTTTGGTTGAACGAGACTGTTTCTGTTTGTCAAACTTTGGTGTTGTGGGATTCGTTGACGTTATTGAAGGCGTTGACGTCATTTTCGGAGAAACTCGACTGGAAATCGGCGTACTCGTTGTCGATGGATGTATTGGTGAAGATTCAGTCGAAGATGATGCATTTATTGATGAACTTTGTATTGATGGTGATGAGTGAATTGATGACGTGCTCACTGTTGACGAAGGATGAACTGTTGACGTTCTCACTGTTGCCATTGGATGAAGTGTTGAAGTACGGCTCGTTGACGTGTGCATTGTTGATGTGGAATGAATTCTTGACGTGCGCACTGTTGACGTAGAATGAATTCTTGACGTGCGCACTGTTGACGTAGGACTAACTGTCGACACGCGCACTGTTGACATAGGATGAATTGTTGATGAACGTGTTTTTGACGTAGGATGAACTGTTGATGTGCGTATTGTTGATGAAGGACGAAGTGTTGACGTGCGTATTGTTGACGTAGGATGAATTGTTGATGTACGCGCTGTTGACGTAGGGTGAACTGTTGATGTACGTGTTGATGGCGTAGGATGAACTGTTGGCGTACGCACTGTTGACGTAGGATGAACTGTTGACGTACGTGTTGTTGACGTCAGATGAACTGTTGACGTGCGCACTGTTGAGGTCGGAAGAACTGTTGTTGTACGCACTGCTGACGTAGGACGAATTGTTGACGTGCGTATTGTTGACGCAGGATGAACTGTTGATGTACGCACTGTTGACGTAGGATGAACTGTTGACGTACGTGTTGTTGACGTAGGATGAACTGTTGACGAACGCACTGTTGACGTAGGACGAACTGTTGACGTGCGCACTGTTGAGGTCGGAAGAACTGTTGATGTACACACTGTTGATGTAGGACGAAGTGTTGACGTGCGTATTGTTGACGTAGGATGAACTGTTGATGTACGCACTGTTGACGTAGGATAACCTGTTGACGTACGTGTTGTTGACGTAGGATGAACTGTTGACGTACGCACTGTTGACGTAGGACGAACTGTTGACATACGCACTGTTGACGTAGGATCATCTGTTGACGTGCGTATTGCTGACGTAGGATGAAATGTTGACGTGCGCACTGTTGACGATGGATGAATTGTTGGCGTATGCACTGTTGACGTAGTGTGAACTGTTGACGTGCGCATTGTTGACGTGGGGTGAACTTTTGACATGCGCCCTATTGACGACGTTGAATTTTAATGATGGCTGGACAATTGACGTTGTTATAGTTGGGATCGTCGATGCTTTTATCGCCGAATTTGTGGGTGCGCTGAGAGTATCTAAAATAAAGATATGACGGCATATGAATGTGTATGTATTCTACCAATTGTTTCATATGCATTGGGTTCTGGGATTAACCCTTCAACGATAGCTATAGTCATAATAATTCAAATATTTAAAAACAAATCTTTATACCGCTTATATAATTATGTAAAAAAGTTTGTGTTCACCACGAGTATTCTGACAAAAACATGGGACTGCCTGATGTCTTGCCGATATTTTTATGATAAAACTTTACAGGAACTTTTAAGCTACGATGACCTGTAAAAATAAGCAAAACGTAATTACAATTACAATTGCAATAATTTATTGTTTCATCTCATAACATATATATGAGACATTAACAATATCAGATTACAAACTATAACTTTAATGATTGCTTTCATCGAATACGGACCTCGCCAGGAAAACGCACGTGCAATGTATACCCCATTAAACCCCACTTTTATATAACAAAACTGGGGTTTGCAGGGGTATACATATTTTTCTTATTTTTCTTATTTTTGCTCCAAAATATAGATTGTGGGTACTCGGTGAGGCGGTTCTAACGTGTACCCATAATCTATTGAAAATTTTCAATTTTTGTAACTTAAGAAAGCTGTTTACTGCATGAGCAAGGTTTGTTAATATTATTTGCTGTATTTTATACTGAAGTCTTACCTGCCACCATCCCACTCAATACAACCAGCAACGAAACAGTGAAACACAATTTAGCCATTTTAGCTGTTCAAATGCACGTTGAGTATGTTGCTAAAAAGTGTCCTTCGACTTTTTATTTTCAATATTTAGCCAATTGATTTGTAATGGTTATGGGATATGATTGGCTTTATCTAAAGTTGCTGTATCCAGTATCATATGACAAAATGGTACATACATGTACGGGTATGTCATTCATAAATATAGATTACATTGCGTAAACCGATCAGATAGGATAGTTCATACATGATGGGTACATTTTGCGAAATCTTATACAGCCTCTGGGCGATTTCATGTAACATTCACAGCAGGGATTTATACACAAACACTAACCCATTTAAAAAATGAGCCGCATTATGAGAAAACCAACAATCTGCATATGCGAAAACAAAGACGCATATCAGCTTCGCGGTAACCGCGAAGCTGATCAGCGCCTTTGTTTTCGCTACACGGATAGTACAATTACTCTACTTTCTAAATCCAAAATTTCAAGCTTCTAGCCAGCTTCTGTGCTTGTACAGTTCGGTTTGTGTCCAACCTGTTCGGAAACCACATTGTTGGTTTTTTCACGAGGCGGCTCAAATACTGGTGGCGGTATTATTGCACATTGACGACTGAGTAAGCCAATTCCTAGATGCTACGTGTATTCTTTCGTCATCCCTTTCTGTCACAATGAAAACAGGACTTTGATTTATCTTCATGTTTTTGTTTATAGTTCTGTCTGCCTCTTTGTTCCACTCGGCATTTTTGTTTTTGGTTGATTGTAGATGGATGACTACCCTAATGGGAAAGAGCTAGCAAGCTTACGCTTCACGCGTGATGGCGTGTTGTAATTATGTGCTGTACGGGTTTGTTGCAGTGTAGGACCTCTTAAAATAATTTTGTCATAAATGGTTTGACTGACCAGAACCCCGTGTACTCCAAAGCTTGGAAATGATACATACATGTATATCCTAGACAAACAATTTCTAATCTTATTTCAATATGAAACAAGTGTACTTTTTTCGTAGTTTTCATCAAATACACCGTGCACCCCATATAACATTTGAGCCGCCCTATGAAAACCAACAATCTGCATAACAAAGACGCACATCAGCTTTGCAGTTACCGGCGAAGCTGATCAGTGCTTTTGCGTTTGATACACGGATAGTACATTTCCTCTACTTTCTAAATTCAAAATTTCCAGCCTCTAGCCATCTTCTGTGCTTGTACAGCTCGGTTTGTGTCGAACCTGTACGGAAACCACATTGTTGGTTTTCTTCCGTCTCGGCTCATTTCATACTCGGCACATATTCTTTAGACTATTGTAACGAACCTGGTTACAGATACCACAATATGGATACAAAAATATAGAGATTTTTCTCAGGGACTCTCTGTCCAAATAATTGAGGTTGCAACACAGCCCTGACTAGCTTGTCAGAACTACTATTAAGATATGAGTATACAGATATTAATTTTCCTTGGGACTACTTTGTCCGATAATTAGCAATACAAATGATTTTGAAATGATTGGTGCATCAAACAAATCACGAGTTGGAATCACGTTGATTTAATATTATCAGTCCCTAGCTAGCCTCAACTATTCCTAGCCAGCACACAGTTAGGTTTCAACCCCTAACACTGTCTTGTATCCCAAGCCCTATACCGGCTTGAACCTGTGGTTATATCCCAAGACTGAACCGTCTTGTACCTCTAGCATCCAGCAACAGTGGATAGAGCCCTATCAGAATGATTACTATTATCACTGTTCAAGTAGTAGTGCAATAACCTACTCTACTAGGATAATAATACACTGAAAAAAAGTTGTAAGAGGCCACTTTTCAAACTCATTTTTTGTAACTAAGCCATATTCAAAATTGCACGATTTTTAGTCGAAAGACGTGTCTTTTAAGTAAGTAAAGTTCCAAAGTATTCAGAAATAATTTTCTTTCACTAAACGCGATTTTGGAGTAAAAATGCAAAAATCAATGTTTTTGAATAAAAAATTTGATAAAGCACAACATTAATTGAAATTATGAGCGGGTGTCATCTAAGGGGCCCTTCCGGCTTGGAAAAAACATCAAACATTCGAATTTTCTCTACTGGTAGACTTTCTGCACATTTTTAAAAATCGCTAATTTTGAGATTTTTTGAAAAATTCATCAATGTGTCTCTTAAACATGTTAATCGCTATTAAATTCACTTGATGAAGCCTAATGAGAAGTTAGTTCGATTTTCGTTTTTCGTTTTTCGATATTCAAAAAAAGAAGTTAATTCGATTTTCGTTTTTCGATATTCAAAAAATAAGTTAGTTTGATATTCGTTTTTCGTTTTTCGATATTCAAAAAAAGATGTTAGTTCGATATTCGTTTTTCGTTTTTCGATATTCAAAAAATAAGTTAGTTTGATATTCGTTTTTCGTTTTTCGATATTCAAAAAAAGAAGTTAGTTTGATATTCGTTTTTCGATATTCAAAAAAAAAGTTAGTTTGATATTCGTTTTTCGTTTTTTGATATTCAAAAAATAAGTTAGTTTGATTTTCGTTTTTCGATATTCGCCCCCTTGGCGTTTTTGTGCTCAAATTTGTACTATAGCGAACGTGCTCATTGCGAATATCATGTTTGCAGTGGAGGTTCTCACTTTCACCCATCTACGAAAGAAAAACTTGGAAAAATTTGAATATCGAAATACAGAATTTTATTTCGATTTTCGTTTTTCAATATTCGCCCCCTTGGCGTTTTTGTGCTCAAATTTGTACTATAGCGAACGTGCTCATTGCGAATATCATGTTCGCAGTGGAGGTTCTCACTTTCACCCATCTACGAAAGAAAAACTTGGAAGAATTTGAATATCGAAATACAGAATTTTATTTCGATTTTCGTTTTTCGATATTCGCCCCCTTGGCGTTTTTGTGCTCAAATTTTTCCTATAGCGAACGTTCTCATTGCGAATATCATGTTCGCAGTGGAGGTTCTCACTTTCACCCATCTACGAAAGAAAAACTTGGAAAAATTTGAATATCGAAAAACAGAATTTTATTTCGATTTTCGTTTTTCGATATTCGCCCCCTTGGCGTTTTTGTGCTCAAATTTGTACTATAGCGAACGTGCTCATTGCGAATATCATGTTCGCAGTGAAGGTTCTCACTTTCACCCATCTACGAAAGAAAAACTTGGAAAAATTTGAATATCGAAATACAGAATTTTATTTCGATTTTCGTTTTTCGATATTCGCCCCCTTGGCGTTTTTGTGCTTAAATTTGTCCTATAGCGAACGTTCTCATTGCGAATATCATGTTCGCAGTGAAGGTTCTCACTTTCACCCATCTAAGAAAGAAAAACTTGGAAAAATTTGAATATCGAAATACAGAATTTTATTTCGATTTTCGTTTTTCGATATTCGCCCCCTTGGAGTTTTTGTGCTCAAATTTGTACTATAGCAAACGTGCTCATTGCGAATATCATGTTCGCAGTGGAGGTTCTCACTTTCACCCATCTACGAAAGAAAAACTTGGAAAAATTTGAATATCGAAATACAGAATTTTATTTCGATTTTCGTTTTTCGATATTCGCCCCCTTGGCGTTTTTGTGCTCAAATTTGTACTATAGCGAACGTGCTCATTTCGAATATCATGTTCGCAGTGGAGGTTCTCACTTTCACCCATCTACGAAAGAAAAACTTGGAAGAATTTGAATATCGAAATACAGAATTTTATTTCGATTTTCGTTTTTCGATATTCGCCCCCTTGGCGTTTTTGTGCTCAAATTTGTCCTATAGCGAACGTGCTCATTGCGAATATCATGTTCGCAGTGGAGGTTCTCACTTTCACCCATCTACGAAAGAAAAACTTGGAAAAATTTGAATATCGAAAAACAGAATTTTATTTCGATTTTCGTTTTTCGATATTCGCCCCCTTGGCGTTTTTGTGCTCAAATTTGTACTATAGCGAACGTGCTCATTGCGAATATCATGTTCGCAGTGGAGGTTCTCACTTTCACCTATCTACGAAAGAAAAACTTGGAAAAATTTGAATATCGAAAAACAGAATTTTATTTCGATTTTCGTTTTTCGATATTCGCCCCCTTGGCGTTTTTGTGCTCAAATTTGTACTATAGCGAACGTGCTCATTGCGAATATCATGTTCGCAGTGAAGGTTCTCACTTTCACCCATCTACGAAAGAAAAACTTGGAAAAATTTGTATATCGAAATACAGAATTTTATTTCGATTTTCGTTTTTCGATATTCACCCCCTTGGCGTTTTTGTGCTCAAATTTGTCCTATAGCGAACGTGCTCATTGCGAATATCATGTTCGCAGTGAAAGTTCTCACTTTCACACATCTAAGAAAGAAAAATTTGGAAAAATTTGAATATCGAAATACAGAATTTTATTTCGATTTTCGTTTTTCGATATTCGCCCCCTTGGAGTTTTTGTGCTCAAATTTGTCCTATAGCGAACGTGCTCATTGCGAATATCATGTTCGCAGTGGAGGTTCTCACTTTCACCCATCTAAGAAAGAAAAACTTGGAAAAATTTGAATATCGAAATACAGAATTTTATTTCGATTTTCGTTTTTCGATATTCGCCCCCTTGGAGTTTTTGTGCTCAAATTTGTACTATAGCGAACGTGCTCATTGCGAATATCATGTTCGCAGTGGAGGTTCTCACTTTCACCCATCTACGAAAGAAAAACTTGGAAAAATTTGAATATCGAAATACAGAATTTTATTTCGATTTTCGTTTTTCGATATTCGCCCGCTTAGATTTTTTGTGCTCAAATTTGTACTATAGCGAACGTGCGCATTGCGAATATCATGTTCGCAGTGGAGGTTCTCACTTTCACCCATCTACGAAAGAAAAAGTTGGAAAAATTTGAATATCGAAATACAGAATTTTATTTCGATTTTCGTTTTTCGATATTCGCCCCCTTGGCGTTTTTGTGCTCGAATTTGTACTATAGCGAACGTGCTCATTGCGAATATCATGTTCGCAGTGGAGGTTCTCACTTTCACCCATCTAAGAAAGAAAAACTTGGAAAAATTTGAATATCGAAATACAGAATTTTATTTTGATTTTCGTTTTTCGATATTCGCCCCCTTGGCGTTTTTGTGCTCAAATTTGTCCTATAGCGAACGTGCTCATTGCGAATATCATGTTCGCAGTGAAAGTTCTCACTTTCACCCATCTAAGAAAGAAAAATTTGGAAAAATTTGAATATCGAAATACAGAGTTTTATTTCGATTTTCGTTTTTCGATATTCGCCCCCTTGGAGTTTTTGTGCTCAAATTTGTCCTATAGCGAACGTGCTCATTGCGAATATCATGTTCGCAGTGGAGGTTCTCACTTTCACCCATCTAAGAAAGAAAAACTTGGAAAAATTTGAATATCGAAATACAGAATTTTATTTCGATTTTCGTTTTTCGATATTCGCCCCCTTGGAGTTTTTGTGCTCAAATTTGTCCTATAGCGAACGTGCTCATTGCGAATATCATGTTCGCAGTGGAGGTTCTCACTTTCACCCATCTACGAAAGACCAGAGGACCAATGGTCCTGTAAACGCTCACCTGAGATCTGCTGCAAATACCAATAAACATGTTTGAATATTATGGTATTTAACTCCAGTGCAGGGGCAGATGAAGCCCTCGGGCCATTTTCTTTTTTCAGAATCTTCAATATTCTGTCCATTTGCCAATTTCCTGCTGGCTTTTCTCTTCAAATGACATTTTAACAGTTTTCCCAATTCAAATGCATAGGCAACCCATGTTGACCTTGCCATAAACTTGGTCAAAGTCATCACAGGGTCATGATTTATATATACATTGGAGTACTTTAGCCATCGATGCTTCACGCCAAGTTTCCTTGAAATCAATCTATTGGTTTCAGAGAAGAAGATTTTTGATGGGTTTTTACCATATATGGGCATGGCCGCCATCTTTGTCATGTGACCTAGATTATTTATATACACATTGATTCCCCCATTCTATAGATGCTTCACATAAGATTTGGCTTTGATTGGCCAAGCGGTTTCAGAGGAGATGATGTTTGAATATTATGGTAATGTACATGTGTATTGCCCCGGGGTGGGGGCATATGAGCCCCTGGGGTCCAAATTTTTTCAGAATCATTAATATTCAGTCCTACTGCCCATTTCCTGCAAGACTTTCACTTTAAATGACATTTTAAAATTTTTCCCCATTCAAATGCATTGGCGACCTATGGTGACCTTGCCGTAAAATAGGTCAAGGTCATCACAGGGTCATGAATTATGTATACATTGTAGTGCTTGAGGCATCAATGCTTCATGCCAAGTTTTGTTGAAATATGTCCACTGGTTCTGGAGAAGAAGATTTTTGAAGGGTTTTTACCATATATGGGCATGGCGGCCATCTTGGTCATGTGACCTGGATTATTTATATACACATTGGTTCCCCCTTCCCATAGATGCTTCATGTAAAATTTGGCTTTGATTGGCCAAGCGGTTTCAGAGAAGAAGATGTTTGAATATTATGATAATATACATGTATATTGCCCCGGGGTGGGGGCGGATGAGCCCCTGGTGCCCAATTTTTTTCAGAATCATTAATATTCAGTCCTACTGCTCATTTTCTGCAAGATTTTTCCTTTAAATGACAATTTAACAATTTTTCCCATTCAAATGCAAAGGCGACCTATGTTGACCTTGCCGTAAAATAGGTCAAGGTCACTACAAGGTCATGATTTATATACACATTGTAGTACTTGAGTCATCGATGCTTCATGCCAAGTTTGGTTGAAATCGGTACAGTGGTTCCGGAGAAGAAGATTTTTGAAGGGTTTTTACCATATATGGGCATGGCGGCCATCTTGGTCATGTGACCTGGATTATTTATATACACATTGGTTCCCCCTTCCCATAGATGCTTCATGTAAAATTTGGCTTTGATTGGCCAAGCTGTTTCAGAGAAGAAGATCTTTGAAAATGGTGGACGACGGACGGACGGACGACGGAGCATGGGTATACTATAAGCTCACCTTGTGAGCCTGACGGCTCAGGTGAGCTAAAAAACTTGGAAAATTTGAATATCGAAATACAGATTTTCTTTTCGATTTTTGTTTTTCGATATTCGCCCCCTTGGCGTTTTTGTGCTCAAATTTGTACTATAGCGAACGTGCTCATTGCGAATATCATGTTCGCAGTGGAGGTTCTCACTTTTACCCATCTAAGAAAGAAAAACTTGGAAAAATTTGAATATCGAAATACAGAATTTTATTTCGATTTTCGTTTTTCGATATTCGCCCCCTTGGAGTTTTTGTGCTCAAATTTGTACTATAGTGAACGTGCTCATTGCGAATATAATGTTCGCAGTGGAGGTTCTCACTTTCACCCATCTACGAAAGAAAAACTTGGAAAAATTTGAATATCGAAATACAGAATTTTATTTCGATTTTCGTTTTTCAATATTCGCCCCCTTGGCGTTTTTGTGCTCAAATTTGTCCTATAGCGAACGTGCTCATTGCGAATATCATGTTCGCAGTGGAGGTTCTCACTTTCACCCATCTAAGAAAGAAAAAACTTGGAAAAATTTGAATGTCGAAATACAGAATTTTATTTCGATTTTCGTTTTTCGATATTCGCCCCCTTGGAGTTTTTGTGCTCAAATTTGTACTATAGCGAACGTGCTCATTGCGAATATCCTGTTTGCAGTGGAGGTTCTCACTTTTACCCATCTACGAAAGAAAAACTTGGAAAAATTTGAATATCGAAATACAGAATTTTATTTCGATTTTCGTTTTCGATAGTTTTTGTGCTCAAATTTGTACTATAGCGAACGTGCTTACTGCAAATATCATGTTCGCAGTGGAGGTTCTCACTTTCACCCATCTACGAAAGAAAAACTTAGCAAAATTTGAATATGGAAATACAGGATTTTATTTTTATTTTAGGTTTACAATATTCGGACACTTGACCTTTTTGTGCTCAATGAGCACAATCGTGCTAATGAGCACAATCGTGCTCATTGCGAATATCATGTTCACAGCGTAGATGCTCATCTGCACACATCTACGAAAGAAAAACTTTGCAAAATTTGAATGAACAAATACCGAATTTTGATTTGATGTTCGTGTTTCGACATTCGGACACTTTGCGTTTTTGTGCTCAAAATTGTACTATAGCAAGCGTGCTCATTGCAAATATCATGTTCGCAGTGAAGATGCTCAAGTTGAATATCGAAGCAGAAGCGACGTGCCATTCTCGAAGTCCGGGGAACTTCCAGACCTGTGATGCTCTGAGCTCAATGTTCAAAGTTCATCGGTACATCTTCGTTGTAGAAGCTACTTGCCGTATTCGCAGTCCGAGGGACTCCCAGATCTTCTGAACTCAGGACATTCTATGTTTCGAAATTCATAGGAACATCTTCGAGGTAGAAGCTTTTGTTCTTTTGTATTGAGGTTTAACGTCCCAGTAAAAGTGCAGTCATACGGCCTGAGCCACCGCTTCTTGGGTATTAACCAGTACTCTGGAGAGGTCATGTGTCTTGCTCAAGGACACATCACAGTACCGTCAGTGCGGATCAAACCAAGGACCTCTCGATTCGGTGTCCGACGCTCTGCCATTACACCATCGCCCCCCCCCCCCCCCTATAGTAGAAACGACCGTCCGAAACACTTTCAGCAACTAAGCCCAGTAGAAGGCCGGGCAGCCAAAGTCGTCCGATTCGGGCTGGAGACAGCCGGAACACGTTTGACGACCAAACTTTATAAATCCGGGACACCCCTGTCGTCCGGGGTTGGTAGGATCAGTCTTTGAATGGCTGAAACACATTCGCCAACGAAGCCCCCAAGCAGACCGAGAGTTCCAATATTTCAATACGACATATTAACAATATGGGATTGTACCGAAATATTTGATGCGTCTCTTTGTCCGAAAAAAAAAAATAAAATATTGGGGGAAAATATAAATTGAGGACTGGGCCAACGCTTCCGAAATTCTAACTGTAATTCTAATTCAACCATAACCAGACCTGAGCTTCTAACCCGAGTTCGAGATCGGCCAGTGGACCGGCAGTCTCATCTTCGGCGACCAAGCCACCAATAAACGTTCTACAGTATTTTCTATACATGAAAAAAGTACTTCTCGCGTAGTGAAAACAGCCTGGAAGACTGAGGCAATGAACTAGCCAAGGATTATTTTCGTTCTGAGCGGGCCACACAATTACCAGGCAAACGTTTTCGTCAATTTAATAGAACTCATATGCGGATCGTCGCGTAGAATGCAGTAATAGTGGTCATTCAGCCTATATTTTGAAGCTGTGTTTCCTTAAAAAGGGCCTGTCAGACACTCACGAGTTGAAGCTACGACATTCTACGAGTTAGCGCAAATCATAACTCGTCGTTTGTCGCACGAGTTGCTACGAGTTATAATGACCTACGAGTTCTACACGAAATCCCTACGATATAAGTCGTGGAAACTCGCGGATACTCGTAGGAATGTAGGAATGTCGTAGTAAACTCGCGAGATGTCGATGCAACTCGCGAGAAGTCGCCTTGAATATCGTAGCAACTCGTAGGTACCTGTTAACTCGCCATGTATTTGACAAGACGCCGAGAACGCACGACATCCCACGACATACGAGTTCTGTACGACAAGCTACGAGATCAGTACGAGTTATGTTAGCCCTTGTCCCGACCTTCGCTCAGAAGGTCAGTGCGTGCCCAGCAAAGTCAAACCATCCTTACATATAAGCCCTGGTGTTTACTTGCGTGGTTATATTGTCAAACGCATTTTGGGTGTCATGACATCGTAATGTTGGGAGAAACTCCTACAAAACATGGAGGCAACATCCTGATATGACCATAGCTGTTGACTGCGACGATAAGACACAAATCAACCAATCAATCAGTCAGTCGACCTACAAAACAAATAAAAGTGTAATGTCATGAATACTACAATGAATTTTTATTTTATTGATTTGACAACACAGTCAATCCTTTCATCTTAAAAAAAAAAAAAAAAAAAAAAAAAATCGGACCTTAATCTGATTCGGACCTTGGCTAATTCGGACCCTATTTCAAAATAAAAATCGTTGGCTAATTCGAACCTCGATTTTGCGGGGTCCGAATTGACCAGTGGTAGAGTCCGAATTAGCCAAGGTCCGAATTAACCAGGGTCCGAATTGTCCACAGCTAAGGTCCGAATCAGGTCCGAATTGACCAAGGTCCGAATTAGCCAAGGTCCGAATTGTCCACGTACCATACATTCATTCCAAGGCGATACTTCTGTCGTGGTTCTAATTGTTTTATGATTTGGTGTTGATTTTTGTGCTGTTTGCACCTTATGTGCGTTTTGTAATTTTAGTTAAGTTTGGGTAATTGAGCGGCCGCCTATAGGTAAACAGCTGCTCACTCGACTTACGATTTCTTTGTATAAGTACCTAATTACAATTTATTTTTATTATTATTATTATTATTATTATTATAATTATTATTTTTTTTTTTTTTTCACTAAGGAGTGGGAATTTCTTTCTGATTGCACCGTTTCCTGACCATTGCCTACTTTTACATTCTCAGTTTTAAAAATTACGTGACTAGTCGCCGACCTATTGCCGACTAATCGGCAATCAGTCGCCAATTAGTCGGCGACCTATCGCCGAAGTTGTAGTCGACGACCAGTTCGCGACCTCTGAAACCTCTTCGCGACTGAAATCAGTTGCGGCCAGTCTTTTGAGCAAGTTCAAAAGACTGTCCGCGATTAATTTTAGTCAACGACTTTAAAAAAACCTTGTCGCGACCTTTGCAACCTCTCCGCGACCTCAGGGATTTGTAGTCGCAAAGCGATCGCGAGTCAGTTGCAAGCTTTGTCTAAGCAGGGCTTTAAATAACTAACCATTGGGATCGAAGCTCGCCACAAGTGCGGGATCCTCCCCAGACCGGAAAATGGCTAAAGCCCCCGTTTGATACCTTTATTCTCTTTCTAAGTTTTCTGCTAAAGCTGTTGTATCAATTTTCAACTTTTTACGTGCATTTGTACCCCCCCCCCCCCCCCGTCTGAGTCCCGGCAGTGCCGGGGATGTGCCGGGGTTTTAATTTCCCGCCAATACACAGTCAAATTCATTCAAAATAGATATTAGTGGCATTTTAACTCATTTAAGATCACCCCTGATGCCCCTAAAAGTGAAAGTGGACTCATCCAATTGATAATGGTGGGCGAATCCATTCGTCACATATGGGTTAACTATTTAATTACTTTTCATGGTCCTTATCTAATTTGCAAATGCACCTGTACATTAACATGCAGAAATTCAAACCCATATCCCATATTTCATTTTCATCAGAACAACTCCAAGCTGTTGTTCCACATTACTGTCACCCTCCGGGGAGCCGTGGCTTTTAGCAGAGATTTGCCACAAATCTCACCCCGCAGGGCCAGGCTTTAACCGGGGCTTTAAAATTTGAAAAGTTAAAGCCCCGCTATTCCCCGGCCCTAGGGGAGCCGGGGATACAATGACATTTCAAAATTGCATGCTATATAGTGCAAACTGGTTGAGGATGTAATGGTATATATTTTTAAAATTCCAAAGGTAATGAGGCGTGGGGGTGGGGGGGGGGGGTCTGCAAAGTTATGATTACACTTCGTGATGAATTGTGTTTTCGTTGCGAATTGGTAACATGGGTCGATCATATTTCATATCATCGTGATGATTGTCAAGTCCAGTTGCAGAATAAAAGTTTGTCGCTGTTTTCAGACCATGCTAGGCCAGAAACTGTATGATGTCACCCTGGCATCAATGAGCGAATGAGTACTCTCGAAAAATCAAGATGGCGTCAAAGATGGTTACCATAACACACCCTACCAGAGTTGCATTAGCGAATTGTTTTGTTTAAAATATCAATTTTATGCTAAATAAACTATCTCGTGTTTGAAGATAAACTCAGCAGAAAAAATGAGAGGGAAGAAAAACAATATACACCATTAAACGAAGGAAATCATAGACTGATGGAATATAGGAAAGCAGAAAAGACATGTATCTATCTTTGGGCGACTATTTACTCTATTGTTCTGTCGAACTAAAGCCCTTGTCCAACTGCTCTTAAGACCAGTTTAAGGCCCAGTCCCACAAAATCAAACGTTATATAGAAACGCAAGATCATTACGAAAACTTGCCCATGCAACACACAGAGATTCTAAAAATTGTAAAAAATGAAAATTTTGCAGTATTTTCTACTGCTATGGAAATGCCCCGATGAACTTCGGAACATCGCTTCTACAACGATGTCCTGATTGACTTCAGAACATAATGAGTCCTGGGTTCTGAAGGTCAGGGAATTCCTCGGACTTCGAGGAAGGCACTTAGCTCGCATTTCGAAAATGCCGCGATGAGCATCAAACCATATGAACTCTCGTATTTTGTGGGGCTTGGTAGCGCCCCCGATCAACTTCGTGAAACAGGAATCTTTGAGCATCGAATGCTAGGGAGTCCGGACTTCGAGAATAATACGGCCGTTGAACTTCGAAACATAAACACTGATCATCGAAGGTCTCCCTGCTGTCCTGATGTTCCCCGGGCGTTCCCCGAGCTTCGAGAATTGCAAGTCGCTTCTATAACGGAGATACCTCAATTAACTTGGGTACACAGCAACTTTTGAGCAGTTCCCTGGACTTGAGAATCACATGCTTTTTTCTTTCGTAGATGGGTGAAAATCCCATTTTGTAAACATGCCGTATTGAAACATTGGAACTCTTGGTCTACTTTGGGGCTTGCCGTTGGCGAACGTGTTCAAACGTGTTCTGGCTGTCTCCAGCCTGAATCGGGCGACTTGGGCTAGCTTATATAGTTGCCGAAAGTGTTTCGGACGGTCGCTTCTACTTTGGGGGGGGGGGGGGGGGTAGTGGCAGAGCGTCCAATCGATAGGTCCTTGGTTTGATCCCCACTGACGGCACCGTTTTGTCCCTGAGTAAGACATGTGAATGAGCTCTACAGAGTACTGGCTAATACCCAAGAAGCGATGGCTCATGCCCGACATGACTAAAAAATTTTGACTGGGACGTTAAACCTCAATACAAACGAACAAAAGTTTCTACCTTAAACATGTTCCTATGAACTTCGAAACATAAAATGTCCTGAGATCAGAAGATATAGGAGTTCCTCGGACTTCGAATACGGCAAGTAGCTTCTACAACGAAGATTTACCAATGAACTTCGAAACAAATTGAGCTCAGAGTATCGAAGGTTTTGAAGTTCCCCGGACTTCGAGAAAGGCATGTCGCTTCTGCTACGATATTCAAATTGAGCATCTTGACTGCGAAAATGATATTCACAATGAGCACGCATGCTGTAGTACAAAATTGAGCACAAAAACGCCAAGTGGCCGAATGTCGAAAAAAGAAAATCGAAATAAAATCCTGTATTAATTTCGATATTCAAATTTTGTTGTTTTTCTTTCGTAGATGGGTGAAAGTGAGAACCTTCACTGCGAACATGATATTCGCAATGAGCACGTTCGCTATAGTACAAATTTGAGCCCAAAAACGCCAAGGGGGCGAATATCGAAAAACGATCGAAATAAAATTCTGTATTTCGATATTCAAAATTTTCCAAGTTTTTCTTTCGTAGATGGGTGAAAGTGAGAACCTCCACTGCGAACATGATATTCGTAATGAGCACGTTCGCTAATACAAATTTGAGCACAAAAAATCCAAGGGGGCGAATATCGAAAAACGAAAATCGAAATAAAATTCTGTATTTCGATATTCAAATTTTTCCAAGTTTTTTTTCGTAGATGGGTGAAAGTGAGAACCTCCACTGCGAACATGATATTCGCAATGAGCACGTTCGCTATAGTATAAATTTGAGCACAAAAACTCCAAGGGGGCGAATATCGAAAAACGAAAATCGAAATAAAATTCTGTATTTCGATATTCAATTTTTTCCAAGTTTTTCTTTCGTAGATGGGTGAAAGTGAGAACCTTCACTGCGAACATGATATTCGCAATGAGCACGTTCGCTATAGTACAAATTTGAGCACAAAAACTCCAAGGGGGCGAATATCGAAAAACGAAAATCAAAATAAAATTCTGTATTTCGATATTCAAATTTTTCCAAGTTTTTCTTTCTTAGATGGGTGAAAGTGAGAACCTCCACTGCGAACATGATATTCGCAACGAGCACGTTCGCTATAGGACAAATTTGAGCACAAAAACGCCAAGGGAGCGAATATCGAAAAACGAAAATCGAAATAAAATTCTGTATTTCGATATTCAAATTTTTCCAAGTTTTTCTTTCTTAGATGGGTGAAAGTGGGAACCTCCACTGCGAACATGATATTCGCAATGAGCACGTTCGCTATAGTACGAATTTGAGCACAAAAACGCCAAGGGGGCGAATATCGAAAAACGAAAATCGAAATAAAATTCTGTATTTCGATATTCAAATTTTTCCAAGTTTTTCTTTCGTAGATGGGTGAAAGTGAGAACCTCCACTGCGAACATGATATTCGCAATGAGCACGTTCGCTATAGTACAAATTTGAGCACAAAAACTCCATTGGGGCGAATATCGAAAAACGAAAATCGAAATAAAATTCTGTATTTCGATATTCAAATTTTTCCAAGTTTTTCTTTCTTAGATGGGTGAAAGTGAGAACCTTCACTGCGAACATGGTATTAGCAATGAGCACGTTCGTTATAGGACAAATTTGAGCACAAAAACGCCAAGGGGGCGAATATCGAAAAACGAAAATCGAAATAATATTCTGTATTTCGATATTCAAATTTTCTAAGTTTTTCTTTCGTAGATGGGTGAAAGTGGGAACCTTCACTGCGAACATGATATTCGCAATGAGAACGTTCGCTATAGTACAAATTTGAGCACAAAAACGCCAAGGGGGCGAATATCGAAAAACGAAAATCAAAATAAAATTCTGTATTTCGATATTCAAATTTTTCCAAGTGTTTCTTTCTTAGATGGGTGAAAGTGAGAACCTTCATTGCGAACATGATATTCGCAATGAGCACGTTCGCTATAGTACAAATTTGAGCACAAAAACTCCAAGGGGGCGAATATCGAAAAACGAAAATCGAAATAAAATTCTGTATTTCGATATTCAAATTTTTCTTAAGTTTTTCTTTCTTAGATGAGTGAAAGTGAGATCCTCCACTGTGAACATGATATTCGCAACGAGCACGTTCGCTATAGTACAAATTTGAGCACAAAAACGCCAAGGGAGCGAATATCGAAAAACGAAAATCGAAATAAAATTCTGTATTTCGATATTCAAATTTTTCCAAGTTTTTCTTTCTTAGATGGGTGAAAGTGAGAACCTCCACTGCGAACATGATATTCGCAATGAGCACGTTCGCTATAGTACGAATTTGAGCACAAAAACGCCAAGGGGGCGAATATCGAAAAACGAAAATCGAAATAAAATTCTGTATTTCGATATTCAAATTTTTCCAAGTTTTTCTTTCGTAGATGGGTGAAAGTGAGAACCCCCACTGCGAACATGATATTCGCAATGAGCACGTTCGCTATAGTACAAATTTGAGCACAAAAACTCCAAGGGGGCGAATATCGAAAAACGAAAATCGAAATAAAATTCTGTATTTCGATATTCAAATTTTTCCAAGTTTTTCTTTCTTAGATGGGTGAAAGTGAGAACCTTCACTGCGAACATGGTATTAGCAATGAGCACGTTCGCTATAGGACAAATTTGAGCACAAAAACGCCAAGGGGGCGAATATCGAAAAACGAAAATCATAATAATATTCTGTATTTCGATATTCAAATTTTCCAAGTTTTTCTTTCGTAGATGGGTGAAAGTGAGAACCTTCACTGCGAACATGATATTCGCAATGAGAACGTTCGCTTTAGTACAAATTTGAGCACAAAAACGCCAAGGGGGCGAATATCGAAAAACGAAAATCAAAATAAAATTCTGTATTTCGATATTCAAATTTTTCCAAGTTTTTCTTTCGTAGATGGGTGAAAGTGAGAACCTTCACTGCGAACATGGTATTAGCAATGAGCACGTTCGCTATAGGACAAATTTGAGCACAAAAACGCCAAGGGGTTGAATATCGAAAAACGAAAATCGAAATAAAATTCTGTATTTCGATATTCAAATTTTCCAAGTTTTTCTTTCGTAGATGGGTGAAAGTGGGAACCTTCACTGCGAACATGATATTCGCAATGAGAACGTTCGCTATAGTACAAATTTGAGCACAAAAACGCCAAGGGGGCGAATATCGAAAAACGAAAATCAAAATAAAATTCTGTATTTCGATATTCCAATTTTTCCAAGTTTTTCTTTCTTAGATGGGTGAAAGTGAGAACCTCCACTGCGAACATGAT
Organism: Rugalucina vietnamica; assembly: GCA_964017185.1. Classification (NCBI taxonomy): domain Eukaryota; kingdom Metazoa; phylum Mollusca; class Bivalvia; order Lucinida; family Lucinidae; genus Rugalucina; species Rugalucina vietnamica. The sequence continues at coordinate 48,047,978 of OZ024874.1, forward strand.
ATTCGCAATGAGCACGTTCGCTATAGGACAAATTTGAGCACAAAAACTCCAAGGGGGCGAATATCGAAAAACGAAAATCGAAATAAAAGTCTGTATTGCGATATTCAAATTTTTCCAAGTTTTTCTTTCGTAGATGGGTGAAAGTGAGAACCTCCACTGCGAACATGATATTCGCAATGAGCACGTTCGCTATAGGACAAATTTGAGCACAAAAACTCCAAGGGGGCGAATATCGAAACGCGAAAATCGAAATAAAATTCTGTATTTCGATATTCAAATTTTTCCAAGTTTTTCTTTCTTAGATGGGTGAAAGTGAGAACCTTTATTGCGAACATGATATTCGCAATGAGCACGTTCACTATAGGATAAATTTGAGCACAAAAACACCAAGGGGGCGAATATCGAAAAACGAAAATCGAAATAAAATTCTGTATTTCGATATTCAAATTTTTCCAAGTTTTTCTTTCGTAGATGGGTGAAAGTGAGAACCTCCACTGCGAACATGATATTCGCAATGAGCACGTTCGCTATAGTACAAATTTGAGCACAAAAACTCCAAGGGGGCGAATATCGAAAAACGAAAATCGAAATAAAATTCTGCATTTCGATATTCAAATTTTTCCAAGTTTTTCTTTCGTAGATGGGTGAAAGTGAGAACCTCCACTGCGAACATGATATTCGCAATGAGCACGTTCGCTATAGTACAAATTTGAGCACAAAAACTCCAAGGGGGCGAATATCGAAAAACGAAAATCGAAATAAAATTCTGTATTTCGATATTCAAATTTTTCCAAGTTTTTCTTTCGTAGATGGGTGAAAGTGAGAACCTCCACTGCGAACATGATATTCGCAATGAGCACGTTCGCTATAGTACAAATTTGAGCACAAAAACGCCAAGGGGGCGAATATCGAAAATCGAAATAAAATTCTGTATTTCGATATTCAAATTTTTCCAAGTTTTTCTTTCGTAGATGGGTGAAAGTGAGAACCTCCACTGCGAACATGATATTCGCAATGAGCACGCTCGCTATAGTACAAATTTGAGCACAAAAACGCCAAGGGGGCGAATATCGAAAAACGAAAATCGAAATAAAATTCTGTATTTCGATATTCAAATTTTTCCAAGTTTTTCTTACTTAGATGGGTGAAAGTGAGAACCTTCACTGCGAACATGATATTCGCAATGAGCACGTTCGCTATAGGACAAATTCGAGCACAAAAACGCCAAGGGTGCGAATATCGAAAAACGAAAAACGAAATAAAATTCTGTATTTCGATATTCAAATTTTTCCAAGTTTTTCTTTCTTAGATGGGTGAAAGTGAGAACCTCCAATGCGAACATGATATTCGCAATGAGCACGTTCGCTATAGTACAAATTTGAGCACAAAAACGCCAAGGGGGCGAATATCGAAAAACGAAAATCGAAATAAAATTCTGTATTTCGATATTCAAATTTTTCCAAGTTTTTCTTTCGTAGATGGGTGAAAGTGAGAACCTCCACTGCGAACATGATATTCGCAATGAGCACGTTCGCTATAGTACAAATTTGAGCACAAAAACGCCAAGGGGGCGAATATCGAAAAACGAAAATCGAACTAACTTATTTTTTGAATATCGAAAAACGAAAAACGAATATCAAACTAACTTTTTTTTTGAATATCGAAAAACGAAAAACGAATATCAAACTAACTTTTTTTTGAATATCGAAAAACGAAAAACGAATATCGAACTAACTTCTTTTTTTGAATATCGAAAAACGAATATCAAACTAACTTATTTTTTGAATATCGAAAAACGAAAAACGAATATCGAACTAACTTCTTTTTTTGAATATCGAAAAACGAAAAACGAAAATCGAACTAACTTCTCATTGCGCTGGAAATGAGAGATATAGCCCGAGTGAGCTATTTTAGACTATTTTAGAGGACAAACAGGTCACGGCTGACGCACACTTCCGGTTTCAATGCCAATTTTTAACGAACAAAATAACGAAATTTATGGACAATTTTTTAAATTTTCAAAGTTTATCATAGTCTTGTATTATACGTTAATACTCGCTGAAAATTTCAATTCCATACTGCTGATAATAATGCAACCAGAGATGAACAAAGTTAAAATGCAAATTGCATACAAAAAGCTGAATTCATGTTATTCATGTTGCTGTCTTCTTGCATGTACAAATAGAAACGAAAATTCTTATTGCAGCAACACATCTGACTTAATTTTATCTTGCATCATGGTAGTCAGTAGCACTTTCAAATAAATTAAAATGTAAAACACAACGTCATAATATGACATTTAATTTGATGATAATAATGTGTGATTTTCGAAAAGAGGGTACCTTTACTCATGCTTCGACTTCGTGAGACATATCACGCATTTTGGAATGCAGACACTCTCAGAGCCACTGTTAGACATTGGTTTATTAATTTGATCATGAATTTTAATTGATAGTAATTTACTTTCTGAACTAGAAGAAAAAATATGAGGTGGCCTCTTATAACTTTTTTTCAGTGTAGTTAAGGCTGCCTGCTGTTTTATTTCGATGTCATTTCTTCGAGAGCAAGAATCGGAATGTGAAAACTGGCTAGATTTCGCGCTTATATACCCGAGGCTGGTACCCTGCACTTGGACTGGTTTCCCGTCTCTTAACAAGACGAACGTAAAATGAAAGTACCTAACGACGTAGTAACGGGTCGCTTAAGGATGTTCGCTGCCAATGAAAAAGTATTCAAACTTTTTTTCTAACCCCTCCTCTTTGATTTCAAAATACAACACAAGACATTTGATAACAAAATAAATATAGGGTAGTGTGCATTTTTTCAAGCTACAGGCCTCTGAATGAGACCTCTGAGCACCATGTTTTAAATTTAGTAAAATTAATTTAATTTTTAATTCTTTGAAATATACCTGTCTTGAACAAACATATACTAAGAATGCTTTGAAAAGTCATAGTATTTACGTATCGCAGACTATTTTTGACCAAAAGCAAAGAAAAAATTGCAACTTCAAGTGGATGACAAAATTTTACGATTCCTTTTCCAACCCCACCCCCATACTTGAAAAGTCGGAAAATATCAATATTTTGAAATGTGCCAAAGCCATATTTGTTGATTCAAACTTTTTCTTGTATTTTCACACAACATAGAACTTGGTAATATTGTTCGAATAAAAGAAAGAAATATATAGGGTAGTGTGCATATAAGAGAGACCCAACAACTTGAAAATCGCCATTTTCAGCCTTTTTTCGGCTGCTTTTTTTCTTAAAGCCCATTTCATAAAACCACATAAAATTTTATAACCAGCACACCAAAGACCCAAAGACTGACTTAGAAGACCATGTACACATATACTGCAGCTAAAATAAACATCAAACTAGTGCAATTAATTTGAAGATGTGTAATATTCAAGTTTAATCTACCCTACCCCCTAAATTTTACTGACAACTAAAATTTTCTGAAATGTTGCAGAAAATGGGGTGAAAAAATGAAGTTTCTTAGATTGACAATTTTCATGACTCATTCAGTGCATATCATGAGGGTCTGGATGGGGGGTCCTGGTATTCACTAATCACTAAAAATTTAGCCATTTATTCACTGTCATTAAAATTTTGGCTTATTCATTAAAATTAGCTCGATTATTCATTAAAATATGATAATTACTAGAACCGCCTTCTTCACTCAGCTAATTTCTAATAGCAAATATAGGTATTCCCTACCTAAGGCATCCCTTATCCATCTAAAGCCACAAAGACTAGTTCTGTGATACTTAATTGTAGACTGCTGAGTGCAACCTTGATTTTAACATCTTGAGAGAAGCATATATTATCTGCTAGACCACAAAGCCTCATAGAAACTTTCCAAAATAGTTAACTGATTTTTTAGCAAATCCTCTTGTAAATCTGTTGGGAATGTAATCCACTCCAAACTGTATACTGAATATGCCCTGAGTTTCACCCTGAATCTTTCTCTTCAATTATGCATATCAAAGGTTAATTTAAGAAAAATTGTAACTTCAGGGGTAAAAGTTATTAACTAGTAAGCATAGGAGTACTATGTGAAGTATGATTTTGTGCTTGTGCCTGATTGTACAAAACATTTTATAAATGTCTTAAATACCAAGCGAGCGAAGCGAGCGAGGAAAAAATTATGTAGCGCCATATAAACTGCCAGTTAGATTTGCATTAACGTTCTTAGTACGTACTGGCTTGTTTCTGATTGCAAAAGTCACCATAATTATGCTCTGTCATATAAAAAAGCAAAGTGATGTCCGTCCACAGAAAAGATTATCATTATAGGATTGGAACATACATAATAAGGACAAAGTGGGGTAACAGAATAAAAAGAAAATACATATACATAAGCAAACAAAACAGTGAAATAGTATCTGGCTCAGGAAATGACACATTTTTTAAAAGATCCATGAAGTGAGTCCGTACATGCTATGTCTTTCCAAACATTCAAAGATTTCAGAAATATGACTATAACATTTGAGCTAAATCGGGTCTGGGGGCGAAAAAAATGAAATTCTGGGATGTCAGGGAGGCCATCTAAGACAATTCCATAGCCAAATTTAGCATATTCATTATTCTTTAAAATGTTATTATTCACTATTCATTATATTATTCTGCTATTCATTAAATTTTTTCATTTATTCATTATTTTTTAGGACCTACTTATTCACTAATCATTAAATTTTTGGCTCTTTATTCACTCTCATTAAATTTTTTAGGCCATTATTCTTTAATCATTATACCCCATCCAGACCCTCATATCATCAATATGTATCCAAATATAAAATGTTAGGAAAATATCTGCAACCTTTTACGAGATATTCAACAAAAGAAAAACCGGAAGTTCCGAAATGTCAAATGTTAAGCTACAGTCACACTGTCACGTTTCGAGGCCTACGTTTTACTACGTTTCCAAGTCCCACGTTTTGCCCTAAATTTGTCCGGTTTTGCAGGTTGTTAGGTTTCAGTACGTTTATAGCTACGTTTTGCGACGTTTTACTCCGTATCGCTACGCATTGTCCGGTTATCCAACGGCTTAGGGCCACAGTTTCACTAGGGATTGGTACGTTTAGCCACGTATTTACTACGTGCCGATACGTTTTCCTACGATTCAGTAGGTTTTATCAGGTTATTACTACGTAGCGTCCGGATAGTTCACTTGTACCCATGACGTATTTATTGGAATTACCGCACCAAAATTAATTAGTTGCATGATGACCACCAAGAGAGGATCAAAGAAAAGCTCCAGGGATGGCAAATCTGCGCGTGCATCGGGGCTGTTAAGTGCACTGCAAGATGACACAGAAGAGGTAACCTTTTTTCTCTATATTTTGTGAATCGATTTATTGCATTTTTTAAAGATAAAAAAAACAACAACAAACAAAAAAAAAAAAAAAAAAAAAAAAAAAAAAAAAAAAAAAAAAAACACCAAAATGTACACATTTAGTGCATATTACTATATGTTTCAAAATTGCACCCAATTCTTAATCCCATGCGTACTGGCCATGAACTTGAGCGTTCGATGATCGTTTTCTTTGGAAATTTAATCGTATGCTTTTGTGTTCTATATCACTGCTGGGAATCACGTGATACGCAATGTTTATTATATGTGCAAATTGTAAACAAGAAGCCGCCATTTTCCACCGGGTCTAGGTAAGTCTATCGAGTTTTCTTTCAAATGCTGAGGGATAATGATGGATGAATATGCCCAGTCCATGCAGATACATCAGATTTCTTTAACTATGTGCGAGCTAATCTTTCAAAGTGTTTTGTTAGTGTAAACACCTCATTCCCATCATCAAAATTGTTTGTTGCCATGTACACCAAATATTTATTTTGGGCCTTATTCATTCTTCCAGCAACAATGCGTCCTTCCTTAGAGGTAAAATAACATTTTTTTTCAAAGGACAATTACCTCCATTTTACAGAAATATGCTAAGTGCCACATGAAAAAAGATAATCAACATCATTGACATTGCATCCCTATACACATGCAATGTGGATTGATACCCTCCACACTAAAACAAAAGTCATCATGTTTCTATTCTTTCGTCGATAAATGTATTGATTGCTAATGCACCAGTCCTTTGTAACCATTGCCCTCCCCCCCCCCTTCACACATACCTACAGTGAAGGGTGGGGGATAGCCGGGCTTAAATGCAGAGCAATTACTTGTCGAGTGTATCCGCAGTTCAGGGGGAATTACGAGGTTTTTTATGCATTAGGATCCTTACTCCAGGGCAATTTTCTATTTCTAAGGTGAGGCCAAAGAGTAAAGTTTTGACCCCCAGTTTGCCCCCTGTGTGTGAGGCTTATAGCAGGGCACTGAAAGCAGAAATGCCACAATCACCGCCCTTCCCCGTAGGTGGATGAGCAGTGGTTACAAATGACTTGTGCATAATTGCAGCTAAAATATGGTAAAAAAAAAAAAAAAAAAAAAAAAAAAAAAAAAAAAAAAAGCCGTTCTCGGTTTTGTTCAATATTGAGAACGAATCTTTGAATGCTTTCCTGGCTTTATTATGTATCAGCAGTCACACATTAGCGTATAACCCAAACGCGCGTCTGGCGTATGAATACTCTCAACATGCTTTAGATTTTGGACGTATAAAAATAATTTGTTCCTTTAACTCGCTTTAGCAGTCACACATTAGCGCCTGACTGAGACGTGTGCCGGACGTACAAAAATCTCAAAGTGTTGAAGTACGTTTGTGTTACTTCCCAGACGCGCTAAGCATGTGCTACAGGCGCACAGCAAACGTTCAACGCGCGTCTCACAAACGCTTAGGGCACGCTACGGAAGCAATATCTCATAAAATCTGAAAACGCATGTGGCGTACACTAGCGTGCATAACACGTGCGCCAAATGCGTTCATAGCGTATTCAATGCGCCTGTAACGCGCATGGAACTTATTCGAAACGTAAAAGACATTCGCACAAGACACGCCCAGCTTCTGGAAAAATTTTAAGCATGCTTAAACACAAACGTGCCTAGAGCGCGTACCGACCTTTAGCGACGTATATCAACGTACACCCAGCGTACACCAAAAACGCACATGCAGCGCGTTTCTAATGTGTCTCCGACGTGCTCCTGACGTAGGTTGAATCATTCAAAGTTTACATTTTTGTCAACACGCCCGGCGCGCGTTGGCTTATTCTGCTATTTTAAACAGCAGTCACACACTAGCGTATAATCCAAACGCGCGCCGGGCGTGTCGACAAAAATGTAAAATTCAAAAAACGCCAGGAGCACGTTGGAGACACGTTAGAAGCGCGTTAAACGCGCGTTTTTTTACGCTTGGTGTACGCTTGTTGCACGCCGATATACGCCGCTGTAAGTCGCTGCGCGCTCAAGGCGCGTTTGCCCCAGCCCCCCCCCCAAAAAAAAAAAAAAAATAAAAAAAATAAAAAAATAAAAAAAAAAAAATGAAAATAAAAAAAAATCAAACATGCTTAAAAACTTTCTAGAAGTTCGGTGTGTCCCGGGTGTGTGTCTTATACGTTTCGAATAAGTTCCATGCGCGTAACATGCAAATTAAGCATGACCTGAAACAGACAAGCTACTTTCAAACTAGATGCACTGCGACAGGTAAAATGCAGGTGTTTGTCGGACACGCACATTTAACATATCGCAAATTTTACACCCATGTACTCCACATTAATTTTGAGAAATGTGACATTAATTTTGCGTATGCCAGTTTCGATAAGTTTTTGGGTATCATGTATGCTCCAATTTAATACGTTTTTATCATTGTCGTGTGAAGAATTTGTACGTATTCATCACATCTGTGAAGAACTGTTTTTTAATACATAAAAACGGTACCAAGATTCAAGTGTGTATTTTTGACATGTGAAGAATTGGTGCGTATTCTGCAAACTTTCTGTCAAGAACTGTTGAATTAAACTGTGCGTATGTTCATTTTCTGTGGCACATGGCGCTCTTGACGGTAGAAAAGTCTATGCTTTTACATGTCAAAAGTCAGTATAAAAAGGTAAGGAGAAGTTTTTGATATGTGCAAAAAGCTAACTGATACTTTTTGCATTAATTTAGAAGCGTGCGAACTTGTCTTTGAGAGACTCTAAAAACTGGTTTAAGGCCCCCAGTATTTTTTTGTATTACTGATTGTTCCAAGGCGATACTTCTGTTGTGGTTCTATTTGTTTTATGTTTTGGAGTCGAATTTTCGTGCTGTTTGAACCTTATGTACGTTTTCATAGTTTTGGTTAAGTTCGGGTTACTGTTTTGCACTTATTGGAAATAGCTGCTCATTTGGCTTAAAGGAAAACATAATTATTAAACTCCCGCATATGATTTTCATGAAACTTCACATGCTTCAAGATAATTGTATCCTTGGACTAAAATCGAAATAAAAGTGGGATGTCACCGGCCTCGTTTCCATGGTATCAGAACTTTTTTAATGTTTCTCGTGCATTTCAGAAAATTGCGTTTGTAGCGGACATGTGTTTTAATATATGTGTTATTTTAGCATATTAAACACTTTAAACATACGATCAGTGTTATTTTCTTAAATTTTGATACTATTTGCTTTTAAACTGAGGAGATTACAAGCAAAATTAACTTTCCCGCCATGTTTTCAAATCTGGAAAAACTATGTATTTTTGCGATATCTCCTAAACTACACATATGATTTTAATTAAATTAAACCAATAGATATGAAACGCTGTAACCATTCAAAAGTTGAAATAAAAAGTGGGGGTCATCGAATTGCGTTGGAAGATTTAGAGAAAACCCGTTCAATATTCGAGCCTTTTTGGTTTTAATGTCAAACGTTGCACTGACGTCGCGTATATTAATGCGACGTCATCAACAGCGAAATAACCGTTTTCACATGTAATTAACCTTATACACGAATTAGGGTATATCAATTGTCGCATAACTAATTTAAAATAAAAATGAACAATATGTTTACCCGCTTTAGGACTTAATTATGCAGAAACAAACAAAATAAGATTTTACAGCTTGCAACGTCATTGGAAAATCAAAACAAAACGACGCTAAAAGCTATGCATACACTAAACGCCGACATTGCGCAAACAGTGTTCTCATAAACATTAGGAATATCATTATGATTGCGCCTTTTCCTGATCATTACCCACTTGAATCGTTCTAATTTGATCGCTCTTGATCGGTACAGCTAATAAAAGTTAGCCTAAAACTTTTCATGGCTTATACGGTTTAGCTCCAGTAAGCATTTTTGTTTAAATTAAGGTTATGGTTGTCCCGAAATTCATACAAAATACATGTTTGCTATTTGGCTTCGTACTTCATACTCCGTGTCCCGAAATTAGACGCTCTTATAAACACAGGACAAATAATCAGATGTGCTTTCTTCAGAGTAAAACAGTATGTGCACATGCCTGGATACATTTCGGGACCGGGAGTATGAAGTACCTGCCAACATTTTGGTGCAAATTTTGTTCAAATCGGTCAAGGATTAAGTGAGATATTGTGATTTGAAGTTTTGGAACGAAGAAAATATTTAATTAGAAAATTGTAAAACCATAAACAATGAATAAATTCTATATTTCGTCCAAAATTGATAGTAAATCAATAGTACAAACCAGTGTAACAAAAATTAACAGAAAAATATTAATAAGGTTTCATTATTATTAATTATGCATATTTAAGTAGAACTTTATGACGGCATTAAGCCTAATGAATATCCAAGATGGCCGCATCTTTTAACAGAAATTGATGTATATTCAAACCAACACAACTTTCTCAATATCCATCTGATTTTAATAAAACTTGTACCAAATTGTTAAGAGAGGCACCTACTTTCATTTAAGATGCATTGTGGTTTAACCTTGCCTTTCCCTTTAAGAGTCCATGTTTGAACAAAATGAGAATGAAAGATGCAAAGAGTGTGTGTCTGGGGTCGTTGAAGTGTACTCAAAAGATTCTAAACATCTAAAGCAAATACCAAAGTGAGGGTAAAAAAAGGTGCAATTTTAAAGTGACTTAACATATGACCCCCACCTGGTTGATGGCTAATTTTTGAAGCACAGTTTTTGCCCATTGTTTAAAAGTGTAATCGAATAGCATATCTATGAAATGGAATGCATAAAATTTTGTTAATTCTTATGAGCTTTATGGAAAATTGGTTAATGGCATCATTACGTTTCTAATTTTGTCGGGTATAGTAAATAAAGAAATGAAGAAAGAAAAAGGTATTCAACATGAAACATTTTAAAGACCATTGATGGATATGAGTGGTAAAGAGTCACACAGTTTGTATGATCTAGTTCTTTCTGAACTAGCGATAACATGGCTATGTCGGTCATTGTATTGGACCTAATCAATTTTAGAGAGCCAAAATTCATCTACTTAAAATTTAATAATTATTAAACTGACAGAAAATAATAACATAATTTGTTTGTGTGGAAGGAATCAATTTGGTTTGCTGTGTACATGGTATCTAGCAAAGTAATCTGCTCGTAAAATTGCAGAATTTGGTTTTATCCGTTATGAAAAAAACTTCCCACGTTTTTATAATACCACAGCAGTATGTAATGAATTTCAATGTAATGATTAACATTTAATATTTAAGATATTGAAGGAAATAAAGCTTATGTGTGTAGGGTAACAGCGTATTTTAAGTGAATTTTTGAAGTGTTTGAAACACTGGCCAGGTGAAATGCCACAAACAATGGCTCAAATTCTTCCAAATAGGGTTGTCCATGGAATGCACTAGGTGGCATAAAAATCAACAGGCGTATCTTGAAGTTATTTGGAAAGAAAACAAAACTGATGACGTCATTTGTTTACATTTTGGTGTATATGGAAACATTTGCGGTCACATGATTCCCAGCAGTGTATATGCAATATATTCATATAAACCCCATAATTCCATATCATATAGAATGTTTGGGAAATCAGCATTAACCTCTATTCCATTCTTTGAATTTTAAATTCAAAAGAAAGTTATTGAATCCTGTTATATTCCTCCTGCAGTTCCTTCATTAACTGTTCGTAGATTCCAAACTCGGATCTGCGAACTAGCCAGTGTCTCACCCATACAGATCTCCTTTTTCTCTGGCTCCTTCTTCTTTCTTCTTCTTCTTGTTCCCACAGATACACAAATAGTCCGTTTTGAAGAAGATTCTTATCCACAGATAAAGCAGCATCAATCAGCTGTAGTTGATCCATGATGTGTCAGCGTACACGTGTTTCTATGGACGAACATGTACATGCAAAGTAGATATGAAATGACATCGATGTTGACACACAATCATGAAGGCCCATATGCGTAACCAAACGTAGTAATACTTAGTTAAATCGTAGAAGAGCGTGTCAATACGAAGTGATACCTAGTAATACCTACTGAAACCTACTGAAACCTATCAAAACGTACGGTAACACGTAGCAAGTCGTAGTAAAACGTATTGAAACGTAGTCCCTGCGTATTGATACGTAGAGTTCCAATGGGTTGTAATTTACGTTTTAGTACGTATTTGTTACGTATGTACTACGTTTTATTACGATTCGACTACGCTTTGCTACGTTTTACTACGTTTTACTAGGTATAAGCTACGTAAATCAGAGTGCCACGTTCGAACTGTTTTTTTTAGTTCGAACGTGGCATGGGCCAGGTATATAGCCGTATATAGCCGTATGCAGTACGTTCCACTACGTTGTAATACGTTTTACTACGTATATTGCCGTATTGCTACGTTTCAAAAACGTAGGAAAACGTAGGCCTCGAAACGTGACAGTGTGACTGTAGCTTTAGCAGCGAACATCCTTAAAACTTTGAAAATAACCTAAATCAAATATGTCATTATTTCGGCGGAATCACACCGTATTAGCGGCAATGTGGAACGCACTATACGATCGAAGAACGCCGACCTTTTTGATAGGCCAGTGTTGCGGGTGAGACAGTTAAATTGACATTTTTATATTAAATAACAATGGTATGATTCAAAATGACTTCACGTAGCTATTGTCGAATAAATTATGCTATGTTCTGTGCAGTAGTTAAGGTCATGACATCCATTTAAACTTACTTGCTTTTCTGCAATGTTTACATGTATAAGTCGGCTTAATGATGTACATGCTCTAGTTATGAATATGATACTGTTTAAAAGCGGCTAGTCCATAAAACATTTGAATATCGTCCCTACACATCTCCCAAGTTTCACCACGCAGTTTAAAAGTTTGGCCGAGCTATGTACGATTTAAGAAAGGAGGGGTAAATAAAAAATGCAATCGAGAACGCCTTTTCATAGATGAGACTACAATCTGTGAACGCCTAGTTTGACAGTCTATGAACTAAATCTTAAAAAAAAAAAAAACAACCTAAAATGGCGTAAAATGAGTTGTTAAAGTGGCAAAAACGCATCGTTACGTGATGTAAGTCATGCATTTTACCTACGTGGTACTGTTATTTATTAAATATACATGTATATTGAAAGACGATTTATACACAAAAATAATTCAATAAAATTGTTTCAGTATGACATAATCGACATACATGTATATGCTTACATAGATCTACTTCAAATTGTTATGAACGTTGATTGCATTAGCTGTGTCTTCTCTTCAGAACGGCAATGTCTATTGCAAACTAAAATACAAACTTCAAAGCTAAATACAAACAAGCAACAGACAATGATGACTTGTGCGAAGCCACGCTGGGGGTGGGGGTCCGGAAAGTGGGATCATTTTAGGAGCGAAGTTGCGAATGGGAGCGCCGCACACTTACAAAGCCTTGCTACGGGTTCGTTCCCATGGAAAAAGCTGGTATTTTTTGGAGCATTTTTGATACAGCTGGTGCTTTACCTGTTCTGATATACCAAACAAACTGCATTAAATGAAACCGTAGATGAGCTGTGCTAAAGCTCACGCGGGAATATTCAGAAATATTAGCACATTTTACTAGCATTTTGTTTTGTCTTATATTTTTGGGGAGCAGAAAGACATGTAGAACCAGGAATAATACAGTATCTCTTATATAAATGAGAAATACATTTTACATACATGCAATGACTAAGCCTGAAGATCACTTGCCTTACTAAGCCTTACTTGTTTGGGGTGGAATCACAATCGGTATGACCATTCTTCAGCATAATGCAAAGGGTGCGCCGCAGTCGAGAAACATTGCTATTTATATATTTGTAAAGGAGGCAAGGCTATAAACTGAAGAATAAAGTCTTGTTCCACATGTACGCATATATAATTCAACGTTACGCGTATCAATATACGAGCATACAATTTAACCATGCACAATTTTAGCTAGATCATATTGTTGATTTAACCTTTAAAATGGTTTACTGCTGACACCCCATATTGAAAATACTTCACCAGGGGTGCGTCTGGAGGGAAATTAGTCCTTGGCTGTCACAAGACATGCGAATGTGCGCATGCGCTTGGTGAACCGAAACAAAATTAATGGATCCGTCCATAGAGAATACATGTATAACTTTGTACAAACGTAGTTTGGGCCAAAACTCAAGAAGCTTTATTATTATTTTAATTTAAACAATTAACATAAAACAGACTAAAATAGCCACTTAGAAAGAGGAAAAACAAAAGGGAATGAAACGCATCAGAACTAAATTGTTCCTAGATTGCCCAATATATTTAATGTTGGCGTTCTGTGATTGCTACCACTGGCGTTCTCCATTGCCAAAGTATCATATACACTATAAGTTCAAACAGACACAGCGCTTTAAACATATAAGATGAAATCTATTTAATGCTCACAGAATAGGCATAAAGGATCTAATTTTATATTTCTGCCTCGTAAACGATTGAAACATATCAAAGAAGACACGTAATCAAGAATATTTGTTAGTTTTGTGTTCAAAAAGTGAAGAAACCGAGAGAAAGCCGTTATTTTCCAGATTCAGACGTGGGATTTTAGCCCAGGAAAAACAAAGGTACGTCTTAGACATTGCCTTAAACAAATGGCATACTCACCTATGCTGACACATCATCAGTTCCAATGAAAAACAATGAAATAATAACCTTACACGCAACACTAGCCTATCAAAAAGGTCGGCGTTCTTCGATCGTATAATGCGTTCCACATTGCCGCTAATACGGTGTGGGAATAGAAAGTGCAAATAATATCCTTATATAAAACTGTTCAAGCCACAAAATTTTAACCTGGTATGAACTTAATTTATTGCCATAAACATTTCTTATTAATTTGAAATAAGAGTTATCGTTCCCATAGACTGCCATTGTAATTTGCCCCAAAACAATACTCATTCTTAGGCTTCACAGCTTATAGTGGACCCCGACACATTCAGCAGACGAGAGATCGCCCCAGGCCGTGTACAAGTGCAGCAAAAAAATAGGGCGTTAGCCAGCATTCAAGGACGGTACTTTTCGCTGTTTAGGGACACCCCAAAATCGCTCAACAATGAAAAAATAATTATTCAAAAATAACTACATCCGCAATTTGGCCATAGCATGGCAAAACAGCAGCCGATTAAATAGAAATATATAGCAAAATATTCAAGAACGACCATACTATCATGTGACAAAAGACATTTGATAGATACGCATTTATGACCAATGGTAGGTAGCGTTACATCTTAAATTTGCCGCGGTAGATCTGCCCACACTTCGGGCCAATCACAGGCAACGTTACATTTACTGGTCTCTGTCCATAAGCGGCCTGACTATTTGCACGCATTCCGTTACACTATATTAGTAGCTAAAAGTGTGTTTTCTAGTGTCTGATAAGAGCCGCGTCATGAGAAAACCGGATTTTTGCCTATGCGAAAACAAAGACGCAAATCAGCTTCGCAGTAACTGCGAAGCTGATCAGCGCCTTTGTTTTCGCTACTCGGATAGTTCAATTTCTCTTCTTCCTAAATCCGAAATTTCAAGCTTCTAGTCTGCATCTGTGGCTGTACAGGCCGGATTGTGTCAGACCTGGTCGGAAATCCCGAAGACCGGTTTTCTCGCGTTATTAAATTTAATTTAATAGCACTCATATTTTTTAGTGTGGATGAAATATGTTTGGCACAATATACTCGTATATAGCATTTAGTTCATCGCTAGGTGTGCAGCAAAATTTTGAAAATCGGTGGACAAATAAAAAGTTCTTGCTAAAAAACATTTTGCATTGAGATCTCCTGTCGAAATCTAATAGAAAGGCGGTATTTACTTCTTGCATTTGTTATATTATAAGAATTTTACAATGATAGCTGAAAATCGATGTAAATGATAACATTTTTGCAGGTCCTGTTAGGACAAACTAATGTCATCACTAGAAACTACTCAAAATTTGATAAGCATCAAAGTATTATTTTCCACACAGCACGGTGTAAAACACCCCGGGTTTGACCCAAATTTAATGACAATCCCCAAGGAGTAAGAATGTAGTCTCATTTGCTTTTTGTTGGAAAATGTATAGAAGCTGCCAACTAAAAGAAATTCGAAACACAAAATTTCTTACCAAATTCCATGAAACAGTTCTTTTAAAATTTGAATTTGACAAAAACAGTGGTTCTTTTGAAAATTGGCCTACACATGATCATTAAAGGCTAGCTTTTATCCTGTACTACACACATCTGTTAGAATGCACTTCAGACTGACTTTCATAGAGAAATCAATGCTAAGTCAAATTTTTGTGCTCTTGTGAACTTTAAGAAAAATGCCATTATTTCAGGATTTTTAGAAAAATGCAAAGGTAGCTCAATGGGCTATGGTGAGACATTTCCTGTTTCAAATTTGTTGTAGCCAGAAACTTCAAGGCATTATCTCAGAAAAATCAAATGAGACCAACATTTTGATCCTTGGGCAATGTCATCAAATTTGGGTCAAACTAGAGGTGTTTTGCATTATGTTGTATTTAAAATGAATACTTGATGCTTATCAAATTTTGAGTAGTACTGTCCAACAGACAAAATATATCGACACAAACTCATTATTAGAGGTAAGTTTATTCACTTTAACTACATAAACGTCTGCTTGCACACACACACACACACACACACACACACACACACACACATGCGCGCCATACACCATATGCATAAATCTATGCATGCAAAACTGTCCAGTCATACCTAAAGTACTGGTCCCACTGAATCGAAAGCAATCGTACGATTGTGTAATCATTAGTTTTGAGACAAGACTGTGCATGCAAATTATGTAAAATGTTTTCCAAGGTGAACGCGTCTATACTTTCTTAATTTGCATATCGGGGCCAATGAAATGACCCCCAAATTAATATTTAGACACTCATATATGCGATCTTAAGCGCAGTGGGACCGGCGCTAAAGTATCATGCATTTTAACCACCATATTCTCACGTGCGGGTCCTGCCTTGCATGTAAGTGCCAGTCCCACTACGCTTAAGATCGTTATACGATTATCTAAATATTAATATGGGGGTCGTCTCTTTGGCCCCGATATGCAAATTAAGAAAGCATAAACACATTGGAAAGCATTTTACATAGTTTACATGCGCAGTCTTATCACAAAACTAACTATTACACAATCGTACGATTGCTTACGATTCAGTGGGATCGGCACTTCAGTGTTCAATGTTTGTCATGTAGATTCTACTGATCAGACCAAAGGAAAGCACAATATTCAACAACAAAACATTTCAAACTAAAGCCAAACTTGCAAACTTTGTTCATGGTAAAAATTATCAGAAGCGAAAGTAAATCAATAGTAAATTTTACACACAAAAAAAATAACAAAATAAAAGGGATAATAGTGTTGCGTTAACATCTATTAAGCATAATTAATTAGGGCTTTATGATGTCATAAAGCCTCATAAATATCCAAGATGGCCCCTCCTTAAACTGAAATCAAGAATATTCAAGCCAACATATAACTAATTTTCACTCAATTTTGATAAAACTTGCACCATCTTGTCCATGGAGAGCAGCATTTTGACTTAAAAGACATCTTATTTCAACCTTGCCTTTCACTATAACCCATCATAGAGGATCTGGCAAACCCTGCGTTGCTTTACAATTTTTCAAGTAACCGGTAACGTCTAGAACAGTTCTAATGCATATTCATATATGAGCCGCCTCATGGGAAAACCAACAATGTGGTTTCCGAACAGGTCCGGCACAAACCGACCTGTACAAGCACAGAAACGAGCTAGAAGCTTGAAATTTCGGATTTGAGTAGAAGAGGAACTATACCATCCGAGAAGCGAAAACAAAGGCGATGATCAGCTTCGCAGTTACTGCGAAGCTGATCTGCGCCTTTGTTTTCGCCTATGCAGATTGTTGGTTTTCCCATGAGGCGGCTCAGTTATATCTGACACAATCGAATCGCAAGTCTTGATTTCGGATATGTAAAGATTGTAAACAAGTTGAGGCAAAGCTGATTCAATTAGATCCGTCTCTCAGCTGTTAAACCGATTCATATGCCGGACCAGATCGTCTCCGGTTCCAGATGTAGTAAATGACAAACACAATGACACCAATACCGAGTCCTAGTATAATCCCTCCGCCAAACGATAGACCGTTGAACTTCGACTTGTGCGGTTGGGGTTGTTTGGTCGGGGACGGTGCTATTGACGTTGTTTTCGCCGTTGACTTCGGTGTCGTTTTAGGTGTTGACTTCGGTGTCGTTTTAGGTGTTGACTTCGGTGTCGTTTTAGGTGTTGACTTCGGTGTCGTTTTAGGTGTTGACTTCGGTGTCGTTTTAGGTGTTGACTTCGGTGTCGTTTTCGTGGTTGACTTTGGTGTTGTTTTCGTTGTTGACTTTGGTGTGGTTTTCGTTGTCGATTTCGGTGTGGTTTTCGTTGTCGATTTTGGTGTGGTTTTCGTTGTTGATTTTGGTGTGGTTTTCGTTGTCGACTTTGGTGTTGTTTTCGTTGTTGATTTTGGCGTTGTTTTCGTTGTTGACTTCGGTGTGGTTTTCGTTGTCGATTTTGGTGTGGTTTTCGTTGTCGATTTGGGTGTGGTTTTTGTTGTCGATTTAGAAGTTGTAGTTGTTGATTTTGGAGTTGTAGTAGTTGTTAATTTTGTAGTTGTTGTTGTTATTAATTTTGGAGTTGTTGATTTTGGAGTTGTTGTTGTTGGAGTTGTTGTTGTTGTAGTTGTTGATTTTGGAGTTGAAGTGGTAGTCGTTGATTCCGGAGTTGTTGACTTCGGAGTTGTTGTATTTGTTGAAACTGAATCGTCATCTTCTGTGGCAGAGATCTTGGTTACAAGTGCCGTTCCTGTAATTCCAAATAGAATACATATTAGCCGCCTAAAACCAGCAATATGGCTTTTGACCAGGTCCGACACAATTCGAGCTGTGCATGTACAAGTACAGAAGACAGCTAGAGGCTGGAAATTTCGGATTTAGAAAGTAAAGGAATTGTACTATTCGTGTAGCGAAAACAAAGATGCTGACCAGCTTCGCGGTTACCGCGAAGCTGATCTTCGTCTTTGTTTTCGCATATGCATATTGTTGGTTTTCTTATGAGGCTGCTCATATACATGTAGCTATTCCACAACTTGAATGGTGATTTCTACAGCCGTAACAAAATATTTTGGTTTAAGTCTTCAATGTGCGCTGAATGGAGAATGTGCGCTGAATGGAGAATGTGCGCTAATTATGATGAAGACGGCACTGGGATAATAATAATATGAGCCGCCTCGTGGGAAAACAAACAGTGTGGTTTCCGAACAGGTCTGACACAAACCGGGCTGTACAGCTATATAAGCAGGCTAGAAGCTTGAAATTTTGGAGATAAGTAGAGGAGGAATTGTACTATCTGAGTAGCGAAAACAAAGGCGCTGATCAGCTTCGCGGTTACCGCGAAGCTGATCTGCGTCTTTGTTTTCGCCTATGCAGATAGTTGGTTTTCCCATGAGGCGGCTCAATTATGCTGATTTTGTTTCCCTTTGAACAAATAGCATAAAATAGGCTAAATTAGACAGTGGAACACTGAATATTGATGTTATTAAATATATTTCAAAATAATCATTTTGAGAAACGATTTAATTTTACATGTATTTTAATCTGCAGGAGTCATTACCATACTAAATATTCTACATGATGACCATGAGTCAATACAGATTTCAGAAATACTTTTATCTATTCGGACTTATTGTTTGACTGATGTTTACAAAAATTACCACCTTACTAATTGGTTTGAGTAAAGTTTCAGTATCAGCGCTTTTCAATATTGCAATTTCCTTTATTCTGGTGGACATTTTAGATGATATCTTTGAACTAGTTTCAATGTACACAGACTAGTCCAGCCTTTAAATGCGAAGCAAATTTATTAGCAAATCAGCAAAATACAATGCCTTTGGCTGTACAATACATATAAACAGCAATATGACATAGATGTACAAAAACAAATATTGAAGCAATACAATGTGTTACATAGGGGTTATCAGGAGACAGCTAGAGCAGATAGAGCCTGAGCTCGTGCAATATTTGCAGACTTAATAAATCTAGCTAATTTCAGAATAAAACGGGGTGAATTTGACGACATAATATTAATAAATTTGGCTACTGATGGCCAAGAGGACCTGGTCAAAAATGATCTTCTTAAGTCAGTATACAATGGACAGACTAATAAAAAATGGTATTCTGACTCAACCATGCCCATCGAGCAGAGACGGCACTTTCTGTTCTGACGTGAAACGGCTAAATCCCAATTCGTCAAGTAAAGATTTTATACCGTCTGCCCAGGAAAGCTTATGCCTGTATCTACTTGGCCGTGCATGTGCACGTGCAACTATTTCGTCAATCTGAGATTGGAATATTCTGGTCATTACAGAATTTCTGTTTGTTAGAAGTTTCAACCAATACTTAACTGATCGCTCTTTGGCAATAACTGAAAGTGGGAAGCGCCCGAGGTCTCCATAAACTGCATAATTAGGAGCTTGTACACGAACACCTAGCAACTTCTTGCAAAACTTTATATGAACCTTATCGACATGATCATATCCATATATTCCCCATACTTCTGACGCATACAAAAGAATTGGAGCTACTACAGAGTCAAATAATCTCAACTTAGTTTTGACATCAAAACTCATTCGCTTAAAGAGTGCCAATAGTTGATTTGTTGCTTTCAACGCTTGATCCGATAGAGCTTTAATCCGTGGTTCTAAGTTCCCAATATAGTGAAATTTCATGCCTAGATAGCAGAATGAATCTACAGTTTCTAACAGATCGCCATTTATGTACCAACTATGTTCTCTTTCCGACTTCTGATTTTCAAAAACACACACTTTTGTTTTCCTGCAATTTACTTTTAGACCCCATTCACAAGAATAGCTATAGAGCTTATCTAACAATGACTGGAGCTCTATCGGATCCTTTCAAAAAAAACCCATATCATCCGCAAAAAGGAGGAGAAAGAAGCACAAATGATTTATCTCGACGCCCGCGACATTGCCATTACCGTCAGCAGTAATCAAGTCCGAGTATACGTGGGTGATCCAAGAAGTAATGCCAACACAACTATATTTTAGTAACCAATGCAGGTACAGTTAGATAATTTGGCATCTTTACACGTGTATATGTGTGCAATAATAAGGTGTAATATAATGAAGTTCGGATGACGAGTTGAGATTTAAGGATTATTTGATTTGTTGACCCGAAGTCGACATGGACGCGAAATTGACTGAAAACGTCATTTTTGTTAGGGGTACAGGGAAAGATTTTGTGCTCTTATATGTTAAATTGACATTTATATACACAGAAATCATATTCGTTGTGTTATATATACCTTATGTTTGGAAATAATAGAGAAAACGAAATGCAAAGATCAGCAGGGTTTATTCTATGTTGCCTAGCAACGGCATCTGACAAAAATATCACAATTTCGGAGAAGTACGACAAATACCCATAATTCATGCATATATTTGACTCCGATTATGTCGTAACTATCGACATTTATGCCCACAGCCTATCACAACGAAGAATTTCTATTAAAAATAATTATTCTATGGAATTTAACCTTTTTGGTTAAGTAGAAGGGGCGTTGATGAATAAGTGGAGATTTTGAGAGATCAAAATTGACTCAAATTCTAGGGGGTACAGATAGTCAAATCCCAATAATTTGCGCTGCGTTAAACTCATAAATGTATGTACAGGAAATCTATTCAAGGGGCTATTGTACTTTGGAATAAAACGATTATTGACGTAATTATGCTTTGCATCTGACACTTCATTACATAAATAAAATCCATTTTAACCGTGGCCAAGGTCGTTTACCTTGCATTTTCTTGTTGCTAGGCAACAAGGGTTGCTATGTGATTCAGTCAAAATAGTAATCGGATCTGCAAAAATCGATAATGCATCATAATTCTGATGTAAACTATCTTGAAAAAAGGCAATGGTGAAAGAAATGACGAACGAGTTCGCATTACTTCTTGGATCACCCTCGTACATCGTTCACAAAAAGAATAAACAACAAGGGTGACAACGGTTCACCTTGCTTTACTCCGAGTGCAATTTAAAAAAAAGTTGGAAACAACCGACTGCATCTTTACAGCTGCAAGAACTTTGTTATACAGTGAACGCAGCATTCGAGTAAATTTAGAGCTAATACCATTATCTAGTAACTTGAACCATAGCGCATCACGGATGACCGTGTCAAACGCTTTCTCATAGTCTATGAACGCGCAGTAAAACTTAGCGTTTTCTTTAAGTGCACGTTGAATAATTGCATGCAATCAATATAAATATGCAGTCGGACGTGCTCCTTCCGTCTCGAAATCCAAATTGAAATTCACTAAACTTTTCGTTGTCCTCACACCATGAATTCAGACGATTTCTAAGTACAAGTGAAAATAGTTTTGCAAATGCGCTAATGAGCGTTATACCGCGATAGTTATTAGGGTCGCTTCTATCTCCCTTTTTGTGGATCGGTACAATTAGACCTTTACACCATGACTCAGGATATATTCCACTGTCAAAAATGTTATTATAAATCTTGACTAAGTAGGGTATTAAGAATTCTTTCCCATCAATAAAAAAATCATTGAGGATACCGTCAAAGCCAGGGCTCTTTCCCCTTTTGAGAGAATTTATGCGAGTAATTTCAGGTCTTACATCTGTCAAAACACGATTATTTACATGGCAATTACTGTTCTCCGTATAGGGGCAACCATCCTGAATGCCATCTTGAATTTCTCAAAGTGTTCAATGGTGATAAGATGACATCCATCGGAGTCTTAAATGTTAACAAAATGCCACCAAATTGTTTTGTTTAAGAAATTCATTAGTCTTGAAATCACCCGTCTTTTCAATAATGTAATTTCCTTAATTCTGGCGGCCATCTTGGATGCTCTCCATACATTGTCCGTTTTTTGCGCTAATTTCAATGTACATTTGATTCAGCTTTCAAATACATGTGATCCCATATTTAAAAGTCTCTCAAAATATGATTATTTCCGTGGAAACTACTGTTTTTCATATACGAGCAGCCATCTTGGACGCCATCTTGAATTTCTCAAATTGCTCAATGGTGACAAGATGTCATCCGCCGGATTCTAAATGTAGAAGACCTCAGCTTTCCAAATGTGTAAAAACATTTTCTATGTACTCTAAATCCAGGTCCACTGAAGGTTCTGCCAACACTTAGAAACAGAAATGTATCCTGTATGTGTGCTCGGATCCGAAATGTGTGTCAGTTTACCTTAAAATGTCACCAGGAAGTCAAATATGGCACTCCTTGCTCAGGTACTTTTTTGCATTCGGAAATCACACCTATGGCATTAAGATACCCACACAAATACTTTTATATCCAGTAATACAGCGGTTTAGAAAGATACATATTTCACAGTTTTACCATGATCTACCATGTGCATTATGGGTCATGCCAATGAACCCATTGTCTAGCATTTTGTTTCAGGAACACATTCAGCATTTGTTTTAAAATCTTATTTTACATGGTACATTTCATGGAAGTTACTAATGGTAAGATTCCATTAATACAATCCTTTTCAAACCTATTTTTTGAGCATTGATGCATGAACGGTCACCTGCATAATATGTCATACGCTATAACAACCCTATGTTCAACAGAAAGTGTTTGTTTCTGTATGTAACCTTATGTAGCATTTCACCAAGATAACATTTCCGTCAAATGTACAACCCATTTCACCCCACTTATATATAGTAAAACTGGAGTGTTAAGGGGTAAACATTTTCCCTATTTTTGTTCAAAAACATAGATTGTGTGTACTCGTAAAACCTCATCGGAGGCTAGGCGGTTCAAGCGTGTACCCACCACCCATAGACAATGGAGCCGCCTCGTGGGAAACCCAACAATGTGGTTTTCGAACAGGTCTGACACAAAGGTTCGACAATTTTTCATTATTTTTACAGATGTTCGAAAAGATGGTATGATGCATACTATGAAGGCTTTTTCCGTAATCTAGTAAACAGCTTAGGTATCATCATGTGACAAGTTATTTTTGTTTGATATCTTTATGCTCTTTGTAATCTAAATAATGGTATTGTAAATTTAACAAATGCTTTGTTTAAGTTTAAATGTGACAGAATAAAGTTTCATGATCAAATTTCGAAATCAACTAAATGTTGATGATTACAAAATTAGCATTCGGCGAACAATCTAATACTTTACAGTGTATAATACACAACTAAGCAAATTGTCAATAGAGTACGACAGAATAAAAAAAAAAGCAGATGCAAGTTTTAACATGACACATTGCATTAATATTTAGCAAACCGTTTGAAAATATAGCACAGACAGTTTAAACCATTATAACTGCAATAGGACTTCATCATTATCATCATCATCATCATCATCATCATCATCATCATCATCATCATCATCATCATTTGCAGCAGCAACAACAGCAGCAACAACAACATCAACAACATCATCACCAGGGTCATCTATGATTTTCTTTATGCGGCGATGATGATGATGATGATGATGATGATGATGATGATGATGATGATGATGATGATGATGTTCTGTTGCACTATCAATATGTGAGCCGCGTGATGAGAAAACAAACAATTTGGTTCTTGGACAGGTCCGACACAAACCGAGCTGTACAAACACGGAAGAAAGCTTGAATCGTGAAGTTTTGGGTATAAATAGAGAAGGCATTGAACTATGCGTGTAGCGCCGGAAAATAAAGGCGCTGACCCGCTGCCGAGGCGGTTCTAACGAGTACTCACAATCAATGTTTTGGAACAAAAAAAAAAAAAAAAAAAAAAAAAAAAAAAAAATAGGTATACCCCTGCATACTCATGTTTTGCTATATAAAAATGGGGTTTAAGAGGGTATTCATTGCACGGACCTGATGAGGTATTGCAAATTAATATAACATCCAGCAAACGTTTGGAGGATATTCAGTACAATTGTTTCTGAATATAAAATATGGCTTTTATTTCATGGAGTGATAAATAGAGGATTCGTTTTTATCATTTTTGGGTTCTGGTTTTTGGGCTTTAGAGTATCGTTCCACTCAAAAACCAACACGCCACTTCATATATTTTACAATACATAGTATAGCAAAACATAAGCATGCAAAAGCTTCTGTTGGTTCTCATGGGGGAACAAGACTCTACTATATATAAACTTAATTTCTGTATATCTCGTATGTCATACAAACAAGACTCTACTATATATAAACTTAATTTCTGTATATCTCGTATGTCATACAAACAAGACTCTACTATATATAAACTTAATTTCTGTATATCTCGTATGTCATACAAACAGGACTCTACTATATATAAACTTAATTTCTGTATATCTCGTATGTCATACAAACAAGACTCTACTATATATAAACTTAATTTCTGTATATCTCGTATGTCATACAAACAAGACTCTACTATATATAAACTTAATTTCTGTATATCTCGTATGTCATACAAACAAGACTCTACTATATATAAACTTAATTTCTGTATATCTCGTATGTCATACAAACAAGACTCTACTATATATAAACTTAATTTCTGTATATCTCGTATGTCATACAAATAAGACTCTACTATATATAAACTTAATTTCTGTATATCTCGTATGTCATACAAACAGGACTCTACTATATATAAACTTAATTTCTGTATATCTCGTATGTCATACAAACGTGGCACGCATCATTAGAATGCTAACCAATAATGTCTTATCAGGGAAGTTAATCTGTGTATAAAAAGACAGATGGCAAGCTTTTTTTTTTTTTTTTTTTTTTTGCATTTGTAAACAAAAATGATCAACAATTATTATTTCTCCTGATATAAAGACAAAGCAGTGAGATAGTGTGGGGTTTTCTCACCCTCGTTCTACATGTTTATTGACAAGCTATGCGATGTCTAAAGTGAAAACTCTTATTTTCTCTTTTGTATTTTTTTTTTTTAAGTAAATGACATTAAAGTCTACAATTAATTGTTTCTATTATTGTTATATTTATCGAAATTAAAAATGTACAACTCACCCAGGAGCAGGATAAAGGCGGTATTAACATTCAAAAATTTTAGTTGTCCCATATTCTTGCACGATGTAAGCCTATATGTACCGTCTTCTAAACTATTTTAAAAATCGATTTTGAAAATGAATGTACTCGAGCACAATGATACTAGTCAAGTTTTCCGAAAATTCAAATGATAATTTCCTGGTTGAGATTAAGATAAGCCTTTTCCGTTTTTGAAAATTAAGGTGAAAATGACGCTTTTCGTATTATCTCCTTTCGAGGGTCGATGTCTAAAGCTAAAATTTTATTTTTTTTTTTTTTTATATATATATATAATATTCAGCCTTCAAAGTTTAATTAATAAAAATATCAATTTTAATCATTGAATGAAATTTACAAAGTATTCCATTTGAACAATTTTCGCGAATTAACTCATTTAAGTCTGGCGTCTTTTTGTGGGACATAGGCAAACAGTAAATCCACAAATTGGACGCTGCGTTCTGCGGCGTCCCATACGGGGCTATTATGTTTGCCTAGAGAAATATCATCAAAATATTGAATTAAATTAAAATCACTTCTGATGCGCCTAAAATTGACAGTGGACTCTCCCTAATGATAATGATGGGAGCATCCATTCGTCAAACATGGGTTAAGTATCAGGTAGGAAATATTTTTCTATCTTAGGACACCCGATTTTATCTTTGAAATGCATTGATGAGACTGGTCCCTGGCAAGTAACGCCCAACAAAAAACTAAAGATAAAATAAACGAAAAAGAATGATTTTGAAAAGTGTATTTTAATATATTTATGGAGCTTTAAGTGTTTAAATGTTTTGAATGTTTTGCTGTATAAATATTTTAGTTTTTTTTATTGAACAGAATACATTGCCAACAAAATCATAAATAAATATCAATTTCAACTTATATATGAGCCGACGCATGGGAAAACTAACAATCTGCATAGGTGAAAACAAAGACGCAGATCAGCTTCGCAGTAACTGCGAAGCTGATCAGCGCCTTTGTTTTCGCTACACGGATAGTACAATCTCTCTTCTTCTTAAATCCGAAATTTCAAGCGTCTAGCTTGCTTCTATGACTATACAGCCTGGTTTGTGTCAGACGTGGTCGGTACCCAAATTGTTGGTTTTCTCATGCACAGGCTCATATAAAAAATATGATCCAGGAAGTGTAGCATGTTTAAAGTCTTTCAAAATTTTGCAACATGAAATACGATTGCATTGAGCACGAGATCTTGTGCATGATGTCGACATTTATATCAGCAATTAATCCATTTGTGTCCAATGGGCTTTCTCATCGTTATCAGTTGCACAAGTCCACTTCACTTTTTTGAAAACCAGGAGTGATTCTCGAGTAAGGTACCCCAGGCATACAGAATGGTCCCAGATGGTATCTTGATAGTTAAACACTGCTACCAAAACAATAGTACATACTCGTAATTATATTAATCACACCATGACAAATCAATATCATATTGCATTATGAAAACTTGCCCTTGCAATATCCAGAGATTAAATTGAAAATTTGTTTTAAAAACAAAATCGATATTTTTAATACTTTTGCTCAAAGCATACATTGCGGGTACACGTTCTAACGAGTACCCACATTGTATGTTTTGAATCAAAAATAAACCTGCAAACCCCACTTATAGGATCTAAGGGGTATACATTTTCCTGATGGGTGCCAGCGAATATTCAGATATGGCTGGGCACACTTCCCCACTCTTTGTTGCTTAGGCCGTTATCTGTTTCTCAGTCTGAGATTTTGTATACCCCAGTCACAGGCTATAAATAGCTTACATGTCAATTTATTTCTCTTTCGAAAGCGGACTTCCTTAAATGAAGTTGATACAATAAAAATCAAATCTTGACCCGATGTTACTTCCTCACGGGGGTGATTCAAATGATGCTACCTGTGCTGTCGTCCGAGTACTTTGTATACCATCACATGCAAAGCACTGCTGTCGTCCGAGTACATGGTCGACAGCCGTAAGTATGATACTAGTGATTTTGCTGTCGTCCGAGACATGGTACGACCGTCGATATACTCGGACGACAGCAAGCTTTTGCATGCAATGGTATAGAAAGTACTCGGACGACAGCACAGGTAGCATCATTTGAATCACCCCCGTGTTCCTGGGCCAGCAAATCGAAAGGGGACCATATTAAGTAGAGTCTTGGCTATTTTTGTTGTGGGTTTGTAATAAAAGCTATGGTCTTGTCTGACACCAGCTTGAAGATACAGGTAGCATAGAGGAGCTGTTTCTCCACACAAAGTAGATAATTAGGGTTGTAATATGGACGGCACGTAAGTTTTGTCTCGGTCACTTTATTCATGGCAAGCTCGGGCCTTTTAAGAGATTAACATGTATACTTGTGGCTAGCAACTCTGTTAGGCGACAAAAATTGAAAGCCAGTCTCAAGGGCTTTAGAACAGCTTTTTTGTTTCTAAGCCCTTCGTATAGTTGTAAAGTCATGATAGTACATGTACAAGTATGTACATTATGATCAGTTAATAATCCGGCGACTTCTTTTGTGACGTGTTTAAAGTTGCTGATTCTCTGAGTGCTGATTTCATCATCGCTCCAACATGAATACTTCCTTCACCAGCTGTGCCCAGTGTCGGATACATATGGGAAAAGTCATGACGTACTTACGGGCGTGTTTGTCGGGTTTTCTTTGGGTATCCCATTTTCACCCATCTAGTAATTGGTTAGTCTCATGCAGTGAATGAAATCATAAATAATAAATGTAAAGTGACGTAACTAATATGCAGTCGAAGATGTCGCACTCCTGCATACACAATTTAGAAAATAAAACAAATGAATGAGGAACGCCGATTGTTTCTCTGTGGTTTTAATAATGTTTGTGTTTTATTATTCAAACAAATACATGTAACAAACTCAATTTAGTCACAATGTAGTTCCAATTGATATATAAAAGTTATAAAACACAACGAACTGGTTTTCCAATAAGAGTCAAGAAGGAAATCCTTCCTAACACTAAAGTTATGAGTCACTTATTAACACACAAACGGAATAGTCCAGTTTGACACAGAAAATTAGTTGGCAATCCAAACTAAAAGAGCAGACGGCAGTTTCCAGTCTGAGTTCTTAATTTTATGAATGCTAAACTCTAATTGAATTGTCCTTACAGTTTCAAACTTAGCTTTTATACAAGTTCACTTATCAAGCAATCATACAGATAAAATACTGGTTTTGACACTTCCTGTCTTTTACAATATGATTATCAAAGATAACGATCACTGCCAAAGATGCAGACAATGAATCTGTCGCTATCAAATGGTCTTCGCCTTTGATGGCAGATTTCCTGTCAAAACTGTTTGAATGCGCATCTTCTTTATAAGATATTATTTCAATCAAATAGCCTTTAGCAGTAAAATGTTAAAGATATATAACAATTATCATACTGTAGGACAGAAAGAAGATTTATTTAATATCATGCAATTTTACTTTCAATATTTTCTAATTTTGTAGAGTTTTATGCAAAAATATATGCAGCATAAAAGCTCTCCCCTTCTTTAAAAACTTTGCTCCGAAAAGTTTAGTATTTATTTAACAGCTATTACCTATTGTTCCTATTAGTAGCCGTACTCATCGTAACGTTTTATAGGACAGAATATTGGAAAATGACCAATATATTCACAGTAATTATCAAAATAGTTGCCAGCGGGACATTCACCAATTGACTCATGTCCAACTTTGGAACCATAGCCGTCGCAACCAATTTGCGGACAATCTATGATGTGGTGTCCTTTAGCTAGGCATCCTTCACATATTTGGTTACTAATACGGCAATGAGAAGCTGTATGAGTCAAACTAAGTCCGTTATTAGCACACACTGGATTCTCACATGGAGTTTCTGTATGTTCTATAGAGACACTCTGGGGAGGTTTGTCTCCTTCTTTTCTTTTCGTTTCTTTGGACCAGCTTTTTTCCTTTCCCTGTCGTTCTTTTTGTTTCCCTGTATAGATTCACTAAAAGAATTTACATGTATTCCTTTATTGAGTTTGTCTGACTGTGGCGGCAAAGTTTGTTCTGTGCTCGCTAACTCATTAACATTGATTATATTTGCTTCCTCTGTATTTGGTACACAAACCCTCATTTCTTGGAGATGGTGAATTTTAAGGTCCGCTTCACTTAATTTACTGTGTTTTACACAAAGTTCCTGCTTTAAATTGCTTATGACTGAATTAGCTGCGTTCAGTTTCTTTTCCTCCTCTATCACTTTAGTTTTGAGATCTGATATTGTTGCTTCAGCACAGGTAATTTTGTTGTTTTTCTCATTTATTTGGTTTTCTTGACTGGTAATTCTGGATTTTAAATTCATAGTTTCCTGTTTTAACTTTTTGATCTCCGACCGATAAAACTGTGCTTGTTTAATTTTTTGCGTTGAAGTCGGCGTTGGTATAATTTCCTTAATTTCTTTATTGTCCAGTGAATAAAATGGCAAATTTGAACAAGTTGTCTTACTTTCTATGAAATTGTCCATTCTTTTTTGATCTCGTTGTTGCTGTTTTCTGCTTCTCCATCTCCTCTGAGTTTGATTATCCTTCCATTGTCCTTGGTGGGTAACATTTGGTAAAGTCAAGTACAAGATAATTGGTACCACAGAATTGTTTCGGCGATCATTGAAGTTTCCACTAAAGTGACGCTCCATAACTATCTTGTGTGTTTTACTATAAGGGAATTTCGCTTTGCTGTAATTAATAGAATGTTCCGTTCACGTACCCCTGCGATTTTCCACCAACTAATATGCAGTCGAAGATGTCGCACTCCTGCATACACAATTTAGAAAATAAAACAAATGAATGAGGAACGCCGATTGTTTCTCTGTGGTTTTAATAATGTTTGTGTTTTATTATTCAAACAAATACATGTAACAAACTCAATTTAGTCACAATGTAGTTCCAATTGATATATAAAAGTTATAAAACACAACGAACTGGTTTTCCAATAAGAGTCAAGAAGGAAATCCTTCCTAACACTAAAGTTATGAGTCACTTATTAACACACAAACGGAATAGTCCAGTTTGACACAGAAAATTAGTTGGCAATCCAAACTAAAAGAGCAGACGGCAGTTTCCAGTCTGAGTTCTTAATTTTATGAATGCTAAACTCTAATTGAATTGTCCTTACAGTTTCAAACTTAGCTTTTATACAAGTTTACTTATCAAGCAATCATACAGATAAAATACTGGTTTTGACACTTCCTGTCTTTTACAATATGATTATCAAAGATAACGATCACTGCCAAAGATGCAGACAAGGAATCTGTCGCTATCAAATGGTCTTCGCCTTTGATGGCAGATTTCCTGTCAAAACTGTTTGAATGCGCATCTTCTTTATAAGATATTATTTCAATCAAATAGCCTTTAGCAGTAAAATGTTAAAGATATATAACAATTATCATACTGTAGGACAGAAAGAAGATTTATTTAATATCATGCAATTTTACTTTTATATTTTCTAATTTTGTAGAGTTTTATGCAAAAATATATGCAGCATAAAATAAAACTGAATGAATGGTTGTCTTATCCTTTTAGAAAAACTAGTCTCTCCCTGAAATATGTGTAACGATGTTATATGTGATACTTGAGTAGTGTACAATGTATAGCCCCTATTGTGTATTAATGCCAATTAGACTGTTTTGTCATTTTGGTGGATTCAAAACGTGCATCGTCATGAGAAAAACGGAATTTTGACTATGCGAAAACAAATGCGCAGATCATCTGTGCAGTATCTGCACAGCTGATCAGCACCTTTGTTTTAGCAACACGGATGGTACAATCCCCCTTCTTCCTAAATCTGAAAATTCAAGCTTCTATGGGTGCACAGGCCGGTTTGTGTCGTACCTGGTCGGAAACCAGAATACCAGTTTTCTCACGTCGCGGCTCAAATAGTGTCTAAATTTCTGGTTCTTCGCCTCGCGAAGCCACCGCCAAATGAGCCGCCACATGGGAAAAACAACAATCTGCCTATGCGAAAACAAAGGCGCAGATCAGCTTCGCAGCTGATCAGCGCCTTTGTTTTCGCTACTCGGATAGTACAATTCCTCCTCTACTTAACTCCAAAATTGCAAGCTTCTAGTCTGCTTATGTAGCTGTACAGGCCGGTTTGTGTCGGACCTGTTCGGAAACCACGAGGTGGCTCAAATAGTGTCTAAATTTCGGGTTCCTCTCCTCGCGAAGCCACCGCCAAATGTAGAGCAACTCTCTGCCTCCTCTTCTTGCAATACCGAGATAGGAAGTACAGCGCTATGGGTATGCAGATTCCAAGAACTATTCCGCCTACAAACGATGCGCCATCGAATCCGCATGGCTTAGGGTGTGGGGTTGTCGACGGGTTCCGGTGAGTCGTAGTCTCCGTGGCTTTTGTAGTGCCCGTGGCTTTTGTAGTGCCCGTGGCTTTTGTGGTGTCCGTGGTTTTTGTAGTCTCCGTGGCTTTTGTTGTTTTTGTAGTGCTCGAAGGTTTCGTGGTGGTATTTATAGCGGTTGTTGATGTTGTTGACGCTACTGAGGTAGTGTTGGTAGCTGCATCTGCGCTGGCAATATTGAGCGCTGTAAAGGTATGTAAGTAATGTTTTAATGTTCCGCTGTATTCAAGAAATATGATTTGCAAGCACGATGCTTGGTCTAAAAACGACTTTTATATTTTGTAAGTTCATGGATTCTCGTTTGAGCATTACTCGCAAATCGTTCGTCAGAGATTCATTTCTGTTTTCTACTAGAGATATGTTTCCATCACGTGACAATGATGATAACAGTTACTTTAGCCATTAATCAAATAAGGAAGTTTATCCTCTACTCTTGAAAAAGAAGTGCGCTTAATTAAGTAGAAATGCCTTATGTTTTGGCCTTTTTCATATCATTTTGTTCTACTACATGCACTGTATGTTTTGTCATACGTGTATTTCCTTAAATTTAGACCCGCAAATCAAGTATACGGACTCACCAGTTATTAGCAGAATCCCATATACCGTAAAAATGAATTCCATGCTCCTCATTTTGTTCTTTATACAGGCCACAGATGTATGCAAATGTGTGTAACAGCTCATTCAATCGAAACGTAATATGCCATATAGAATAACAGGGCATATCATTTTATTAACGGATACACCACTCTACCCATGTTTTGGTGATGTCAGTCTGGCTAAGGTTTCAGAAGTCATCAGGACAGTATGTCCATGAAAAGTTTACCCCCTTAAACCCCACTTTTATATAGGAAAACTGGGGTATGCAGGGGTATACCTATTTTTTCTCATTTTTGCTCCAAAACATAGATTGTGGGTACTCGTTAGAACCGCCTCGGCAAGGCGATTCTAACGTGTACCCATAATCAAATTTTTGAGCAAGAATAAGAAAAATATCAAAACTTTTCTACTGAAAATTTTTATTTTTTTTTACAACTTAAAAATCTTTGTATATTTTCGTAATGTCAGAAATGAAGATCATAGGATTCAAATTTCGGAATGATAAAGTGATGGATACATTGTAAGTGTGAATATTAAATTTCCAAAATAACCTGGGTCACATCTGAATGCATGTAATACGACCGGTGTAACAGTTTATCTTGCCCCCCCCCCCCTGGACAGCTTGCCCCCCGGGGGGCAAAATTTCCCGGGAAATCTTACCCCCACCCTGATTATCTTCACCCCCGGGGGGTAAGCTGTCCAGGCCAGTTTATCTTGCCCCCCACCCACTCAGAAATAAAGTGTTTTTAGAAAATATATGTTTATTTTTCTGCACCAATGAAATACCATTTACCATTATTTAGTGACATGTTGTCTAATCCGCCTTTTTTTTTTTTGGAGAAATTTTATTTACGTAGGTGGGGGTGAAGCTGTCCAGGGCAGTTTAACTTGCCCCCCACCTAGGTATTGGAGGATAAATTTTTCGAAGCTTGTTACACCGTTTCAAAATTAATACCATAAGAAGGTCTACCTGTTAGAAATGTAATTTATTTGATTAAAAAGCCCTTTTCCTTGTCATTCAGTTCTATACCCTCAGTTACTTAGGTGGGGGTGAAGCTGTCCAGGGCGGTTTATGTCGCCCCCAGCCTAGGTATTGTAGGTTAAAATTTTCTAGGCTTATTACAACTGTTTAAAATTAATACCTAAAGAAGCTTTATCAGTTTTAACTGCAATCCATTTTATTATAAAGACCTTTTCCTCATCTTTCCCTTCTATACCCTCATTTATAAAGGTGGGGGTGAAGCTGTCCACGGCAGTTTATCTTGCCCCCCCGCCTAGGTATTGGAGGATCAATTTTTCTAAGCTTATTCCACTGTTTCAAAATTGATACCATAAGAAGTTCTACCTTATAGAAATGCAATTCATTTGATTAATAAGCCCTTTTCCTTGTCATTCAGTTCTATACCCTCACTTATATAGGCGGGGGTGAGGCTGTCCAGGGCGGTTTATCTTGCCCCCCACCTAGGTATTGGAGGATAAATTTTTCGAAGCTTGTTACAATGTTTCAAAATTAATACCATAAGAAGGTCTACCTTATAGAAATGCAATTTATTTGATTAAAAAGCCATTTTCCTCTTCATTCAGTTCTATACCCTCAGTTACATAGGTGGGGGTGAGGCTGTCCAGGGCAGTTTGACTCGCCCCCCGCCTATGTATTGGATGATAAAATTTTCTAGGCTTATTGCACTGTTTAAAGGAATGGATTCGGAACCGCATAAGACGCCGTATGTATACGTAAAATACCATCATAAATTCATTCCTGGTACAAGAGAATGCATATCGGGTTTGTTACGCAAAATATTCGTGTTCAAAGTTGGGAAACCTTCGTTTTTTCCTGCATCTGAGTGAATCGCCATCTTTATCGGGTATGGTTACCGGTTTATCGATAATTACACGGTGAACGCGGTAACCAGTATAAAGCTGTGACGTCACTCACTCACTTTCTCTTTAAGCCGCTCATTTCAATTGCAAGACGTTCAAATATTCTCGCGATAATTTCGTTATTTCATTTTGTATTTGTGGATATTTTCTGCGTTAAACTTGATAGAAGTATTTATGATAATACCGGAGAATAATATTTACCGAAGATGCCTCAGTGCCATAACTGTAAAAACAAGCCACAGAAAGGATGTAATAGTTTTTTTTTCCAGATACCTGTCGTCGGCTTTTCGCTTCAAAATCGTAGGTGTCGACATTTTCACTATTTCTTATTAATAATCCAGTATTAACGGAATGGAATTACTGTTACATGTATCTACGCACGGTAGTTTTTATTCCGAATTTTGGCATTTCACATACAATTCGTCAAAGAATCGCGCACAATAGAAAAATGAAATTAGGAATTCGCAAGTTTTTCATCCATTTTATTTCAAAACGGAATCGGTACACACTCCAGGGGTCATCTCACTTTTTTTTTTTTTTTTTTTTTTTTTTACATAATTTGATTAATTTGCTTCAGTTATCTATTTTATTAAATCTATAATCGGAGATGAACCGCCCATCACTAATTGATTTTTAATGCGCATGCATTTCTAATTTGTTTGCCACCAATCCAGAAAAGATTTTCATTTATGCGGATAATTATTTTTAGCATGTGACACGGTAAACACGCCTCAAACGGTCAGCTGACCTGTCAACAATGACTGCAATTAAAGTTGTTTACATAAAGACACGCGCCATCAAAAGATGCGACCGCTTTTCTTTAAATCGTTTGTTCGCCTTTATAAGTTGTTTACATAAGGACACGCGCCATCAAAAGATGCGACCGCCATTCTTTAAATCGTTTGATCGCCTTTATATGTAGGAAAGATTATCGACTACCTAACTATCGTTACATAATTTTGATTGGATTTACATCATAAAGATGCGAAATACACTCGAATGGATGTCTCTAAGATGCTTTTTTGGTTCATAGACAACAAAACACAGCTAAATATTGGGACGTATCGCGGCAAAAACATCTTGCGCCCCGGGAATCACCACTGAGGAAAAACATGTGTCTGAGCCCAGATTTACTCGTCCCGGGCCGGGTCCTGCGTCCGCGAGATCCCTGTGACAGATGACATTTTTTCTGTTTTTATTTCTTTTTTTTACTCTTACCATAATCTGCGAATTTTATCGATAAAATGAAGTGGAGTACGATCGCTTGTAAATGGCTCTAATCCGAAAGTGAGTGAGTGACGTCACAGGTAAACAAATATGGCGACAACCTTTGCGATTCGAGACGCATTTTAGCGTAATTTTCAATCGATGATTGTGTACTTATTATGGGGTAAATCGTTGGAATTTGATTTGTAACACGTACTGTAACAACTAAATGAATATGTACAGGGCTAAATATGCGTTTCCGAATCGATTCCTTTAAGAATTAATACAGTAGGAAGAATTATCAGTTAGAAGTGCATTTAGTTTGAATACATATCCCTTTTCCTCCTCATTCAGTTCCTATCTGCACTTTATCAGGCGGGTGTGAAGCTGTCCAGGGCGGTTTATCTCGCCCCCCGCCTAGGTATTGGAGGACAAAATTTTCTAAGCTTATTGCACTGTTTAAAAATTAATACAGTAGGAAGAATTATCAGTTAGAAGTGCATTTAGTTTGAATACATATCTCTTTTCCTCCTCATTCAGTTCCTATCTGCACTTTATCAGGCGGGGGTGAAGCTGTCCAGGGCGGTTTAGCTCGCTCCCCGCCTAGGTATTGGAGGACAAAATTTTCTAAGCTTATTGCACTGTTGAAAAATTAATACAATAGGAAGAATTATCAGTTAGAAGTGCATTTGGTTTGAATACATATCTGTTTTCCTCCTCATTCAGTTCCTTTGTTTCCAAGTTCGACAAAATGTTTACGCACTAGTGTGACAGTCGCATATAAAAATAGAGTTTCAGGATAGATGTTTTAGTACTTCAGTATTCAAACATCTCTGAAAACGATAATTCATCAGTTTCTGATTGCCTTTCATAAATCAGAATTGAGTTTGTGAGTCACTATGGCTATCTTTGGTTGCTATAGTCAACAACATGAATAAGTGGCCAAAATGGTCAAAACGATGGTCAATCTGGCACACTTAAAAATTGTGTCATAAGTAAAAATTGGGCTTGGCTGCAAATGATATGAGTAAACGCTTCTTTCAGAAGCATAATACTGTCTAAAACACAGCTGTATACTGTTCATAAAATGTATTGCACCTTAGATTTTGACCAAAATTGGCAAAATTTTAAAAACGTCTAAAAATTAAATTCGCGGGACTAGCAAATTGCAAATTACGTTAGATTGGCGTCGAATACTGTAGTAAAGTTTCATGCTATCAAATTCTAAATCCTTGTCTTAACCTTGATTTTATCACCATGAGAAACTGTTTTCAATGAACCCGAAGTTCTGGAAAATGCCCCGAAATTTTAACTGAGGGTAAGCTGTAAGAAGGTCACATTTATGTTAACTGACATTATTTAATCGAAATAGGGACTTCATTTACCGAAAAGGGGACCAAAATGCCGAATTTCGAAAGAGCTTGTTATTTTTCATAAAACGCTTTTTTAAAAATCCCAGCACATTTTTTCTTTTAATGAAATTCAATTAATTTTGTGTTTGTTTTTTTTTTTTTTTATAATTTGCTGGACCACAATGATCATACTCGAAGCAAAATTTTATTTAATTATTCTCTCAATTTTGTTTTTTAGAGAAAAATGTTGATTTCACAAGTTTTCACCTAAAAATTACAAATTTCAAATCATAACGAAACTCAGTTGTGAAACTCTCATATGAATGGTAAATCCTTAGAATCACTTAGACTTTTAAAATATATTATACTTACTCGAAAAAATAAAAATCAAAACTTTGCGTTTCTTTTTGTACTGAGTATATATTCGTCTTCCTAGAAATGTTAAATTCAGTCCAAATTTTCACCACACTTATCTGCATTTTGAGGATTTTCACAACCTCGGATTCGTTCCAAACATTGAAGCTCACCTTGTGAGCCTAATCCCCAGCCTAGTTCAGCTAAATATTCCATTTCTAAGGGTATTGAAGCTGATACGGTGTCAGCATGTTTGTCTGTCTATTGAATATTTTGGAAACTAAGAATAGTGAAGCTGATGCGGTGTCAGCATGTCTATTTGTCTGTCTGTCTGTTGAATATTTTGGAAACTAAGGGTAGTGAAGCTGATACGGTGTCTGCATGTCTGTTTGTCTGTCTGTTGAATATTTTGGAAACTAAGGGTAGTGAAGCTGATACGGTGCCTGCGTGTTTGACTGTCTGTTGAATATTTGAAACTAAGGGTAGTGAAGCTGATACGGGGTCTGCATGTTTGTCTGTCTGTCTGTTGAATATTTTGGAAACTAAGGGTAGTGAAGCTGATACGGTGTCTGCATGTTTGTCTGTCTGTTGAATATTTTGGAAACTAAAGGTAGTGAAGCTGATACGGTGTCTGCATATGTTTGTCTGTCTGTTGAATATTTTGGAAACTAAGGGTAGTGAAGCTGATACGGTGTCTGCATGTTTGTCTGTCTGTTGAATATTTTGAAAACTAAGGGTAGTGAAGCTGATACGGTGTCTGCATGTTTGTCTGTCTGTTGAATATTTTGGAAACTAAGGGTAGTGAAGCTGATACGGTGTCTGCATGTCTGTTTGTCTGTCTGTCTGTTATATATTTTGGAAACTAAGGGTGTTGAGGCTGATACGGTGCCTGTATGTCAGTCTGTTGAATATTTTGGAAACTAAGGGTAGTGAAGCTGATACGGTGTCTGCATGTCTGTTTGTCTGTCTGTCTGTGAAATATTTAGGAAACTAAGGGTAGTGAAGCTGATACGGTGTCTGCATGTCTGTTTGTCTGTCTGTCTGTTGAATATTTTGGAAACTAAGGGTATTGAAGCTGATACGGTGTCTGCATGTCAGTTTGTCTGTTTGTCTGTTGAATATTTTGGAAACTAAGGGTATTAAAGCTGATACGGGGTCTGCATGTCTGTTTGTCTGTCTGTCTGTTGAATATTTTGGAAACTAAGAGCTGTGAAGCTGATACGGTGCCTGCATGTCTGTTTGTATGTCTGTCTGTTGAATATTTTGGAAACTAAGGGTAGTGAAGCTGATACGGTGTCTGCATGTCTGTCCGTCTGTCTGTCCGTCTGTCTGTTGAATAATTTGGAAACTAAGGGTAGTGAAGCTGATACGGTGTCTGCATGTCTGTTTGTCTGTCTGTCTGTTAAATATTTTGGAAACTAAGGGTGTTGAGGCTGATACGGTGCCTGTATGTCTGTCTGATGAATATTTTGGAAACTAAGGGTAGTGAAGCTGATACGGTGTCTGCATGTCTATTTGTCTGTCTGTCTGTTGAATAGTTTGGAAACTAAGGGTAGTGAAGCTGATACGGTGTCTGCATGTCTGTTTGTCTGTCTGTTGAATATTTTGGAAACTAAGGGTAGTGAAGCTGATACGGTTTCTGCATGTCTGTTTGTCTGTCTGTTGAATATATTGGAAACTAAGGGTAGTAAAGCTGATACGGTGTCTGCGTGTCTATTTGTCCGTCTGTCTGTTGAATATTTTGGAAACTAAGGGTAGTAAAGCTGATACGGTGTCTGCATGTCTGTATGTCAGTTGGATATTTTGGAAACTAAGGGTATTGAAGCTGATACGGTGTCTGCATGTCTGTTTGTCTGTCTGTCTGTTGAATATTTTGGAAACTAAGGGTAGTAAAGCTGATACGGTGTCTGCTTGTCTGTTTGTCTGTCTGTTGAATATTTTGGAAACTAAGGGTAGTGAAGCTGATACGGTGTCTGCATGTCTGTTTGTCTGTCTGTCTGTCTGTTGAATATTTTGAAAACTAACGGTAGTGCAGCTGATATGGTGTCTGCATGTCTGTTTGTCTGTTGAATATTTTGGAAACTAAGGGTAGTGAAGCTGATACGGTGTCTGCATGTCTGTTTGTCTGTCTGTCTGTGAAATATTTAGGAAACTAAGGGTAGTGAAGCTGATACGGTGTCTGCATGTCTGTTTGTCTGTCTGTTGAATATTTTGGAAACTAAGGGTAGTGAAGCTGATACGGTGCCTGCGTGTTTGACTGTCTGTTGAATATTTGAAACTAAGGGTAGTGAAGCTGATACGGGGTCTGCATGTTTGTCTGTCTGTCTGTTGAATATTTTGGAAACTAAGGGTAGTGAAGCTGATACGGTGTCTGCATGTTTGTCTGTCTGTTGAATATTTTGGAAACTAAAGGTAGTGAAGCTGATACGGTGTCTGCATATGTTTGTCTGTCCGTTGAATATTTTGGAAACTAAGGGTAGTGAAGCTGATACGGTGTCTGCATGTTTGTCTGTCTGTTAAATATTTTGAAAACTAAGGGTAGTGAAGCTGATACGGTGTCTGCATGTTTGTCTGTCTGTTGAATATTTTGGAAACTAAGGGTAGTGAAGCTGATACGGTGTCTGCATGTCTGTTTGTCTGTCTGTCTGTTATATATTTTGGAAACTAAGGGTGTTGAGGCTGATACGGTGCCTGTATGTCAGTCTGTTGAATATTTTGGAAACTAAGGGTAGTGAAGCTGATACGGTGTCTGCATGTCTGTTTGTCTGTCTGTCTGTGAAATACTTAGGAAACTAAGGGTAGTGAAGCTGATACGGTGTCTGCATGTCTGTTTGTCTGTCTGGCTGTTGAATATTTTGGAAACTAAGGGTATTGAAGCTGATACGGTGTCTACATGTTTGTCTGTCTGTTGAATATTTTGGAAACTAAGGGTAGTGAAGCTGATACGGTGTCTGCATGTCCGTGTGTCTGTCTGTCTGTTGAATATTTTGGAAACTAAGAGCTGTGAAGCTGATACGGTGCCTGCATGTCTGTTTGTATGTCTGTCTGTTGAATATTTTGGAAACTAAGGGTAGTGAAGCTGATACGGTGTCTGCATGTCTGTCCGTCTGTCTGTCCGTCTGTCTGTTGAATAATTTGGAAACTAAGGGTAGTGAAGCTGATACGGTGTCTGCATGTCTGTTTGTCTGTCTGTCTGTTAAATATTTTGGAAACTAAGGGTGTTGAGGCTGATACGGTGCCTGTATGTCTGTCTGATGAATATTTTGGAAACTAAGGGTAGTGAAGCTGATACGGTGTCTGCATGTCTGTTTGTCTGATGAATATTTTGGAAACTAAGGGTAGTGAAGCTGATACGGTGTCTGCATGTCTATTTGTCTGTCTGTCTGTTGAATAGTTTGGAAACTAAGGGTAGTGAAGCTGATACGGTGTCTGCATGTCTGTTTGTCTGTCTGTTGAATATTTTGGAAACTAAGGGTAGTGAAGCTGATACGGTTTCTGCATGTCTGTTTGTCTGTCTGTTGAATATTTTGGAAACTAAGGGTAGTGAAGCTGATACGGTGTCTGCATGTCTGTCTGTCTGTTGAATATTTTGGAAACTAAGGGTAGTGAAGCTGATACGGTGTCTGCATGTCTGTATGTCTGTTGAATATTTTGGAAACTAAGGGTAGTGAAGCTGATACGGTGTCTGCATGTCTATTTGTCCGTCTGTCTGTTGAATATTTTGGAAACTAAGGGTAGTAAAGCTGATACGGTGTCTGCATGTCTATTTGTCCGTCTGTCTGTTGAATATTTTGGAAACTAAGGGTAGTAAAGCTGATACGGTGTCTGCATGTCTGTTTGTCTGTCTGTCTGTTGAATATTTTGGAAACTAAGGGTAGTAAAGCTGATACGGTGTCTGCTTGTCTGTTTGTCTGTCTGTTGAATATTTTGGAAACTAAGGGTAGTGAAGCTGATACGGTG
The DNA here is from genome assembly GCA_964017185.1 of Rugalucina vietnamica. Classification (NCBI taxonomy): domain Eukaryota; kingdom Metazoa; phylum Mollusca; class Bivalvia; order Lucinida; family Lucinidae; genus Rugalucina; species Rugalucina vietnamica. The sequence goes on from OZ024874.1 coordinate 48,089,116, forward strand.
TCTGCATGTCTGTTTGTCTGTCTGTCTGTCTGTTGAATATTTTGAAAACTAACGGTAGTGCAGCTGATATGGTGTCTGCATGTCTGTTTGCCTGTCTGTCTGTTGAATATTTTGGAAACTAAGGGTAGTGAAGCTGATACGGTGTCTGCATGTCTGTTTGTCTGTCTGTCTGTGAAATATTTAGGAAACTAAGGGTAGTGAAGCTGATACGGTGTCTGCATGTCTGTTTGTCTGTCTGTCTGTTGAATATTTTGGAAACTAAGGGTAGTAAAGCTGATATGGTGTCTACATGTTTGTCTGTCTGTTGAATATTTTGGAAACTAAGGGTAGTGAAGCTGATACGGTGTCTGCATGTCTGTTTGTCTGTCTGTCTGTTGAATATTTTGGAAACTAAGGGTATTAAAGCTGATACGGTGTCTGCATGTCTGTTTGTCTGTCTGTCTGTTGAATATTTTGGAAACTAAGAGCTATGAAGCTGATACGGTGCCTGCATATCTGTTTGTATGTCTGTCTGTTGAATATTTTGGAAACTAAGAATAATGAAGCTGATACGGTGTCTGCATGTCTGTCCGTCTGTCTGTTCGTCTGTCTGTTGAATATTTTGGAAACTAAGAATAGTGAAGCTGATACGGTGTCTGCATGTCTGTTTGTCTGTCTGTCTGTTGAATATTTTGGAAACTAAGGGTAGTGAAGCTGATACGTTGTCTGCATGTCTGTCTGTTGACCATTTTGGAAACTAAGGGTAGTGAAGCTGATACGGTGTCTGCATGTCTGTTTGTCTGTCTGTCTGTTGAATATTTTGGAAACTAAGGGTATTGAAGCTGTTACGGTGTCTGCATGTCTGTTTGTATGCCTGTCTGTTGAATATTTTGGAAACTAAGGGTATTGAAGCTGATACGGTGTCTGCATGTCTGTCTGTCTGTCTGTCTGTTGAATATTTTGGAAACCATAAAACTGATTTAATGCAAGGTTTTGGCAAAATGATGGTAGTTTCTTTAAACCTAATGCTTCCAATATAGTCCGGGGACATGGAAATATTATGAGAGGACAAACATCATACTTCTAAGTCGTTGGAATGCAGTTTATCTGCTAACATGTCCAACGGTTGGGCCCAAACTGCTTCCAATAATGATCAGTTTGAACCCTACAATGTTTAGATATTTCGGAGCCTGCCCCTTTTTTAGCAGAAATATTGGATATATCGGATTTCCCTGGATATGTAACTTTCAGAGAACATGTCGTTGTAAGAGGAAGAAAGTGAAAGAACGAAAACTTCAAACAACTCTGGATTTATCAATTGTGCGTACTCTTGTGATAAATATTGATATTGGTCCTCCATGCGAATATTTTTAAATTGTATGATAAGGAAAAAAAACTTACCAATATATTATGAACAAAAGTATTTAATAAAATACATTTTCCATTGACGAGGTTTTAATGCACTGTCCATTTGTCAAACGATAACAATGGCGTGTTTGCTCCAGTAACTACTCGGCCATGTTACTGGGCCTGTTTCTTATCATTTTTATATTGCATTTAAACCACAGGGAAACCACTCAATAAATCAGCTTCTCGAATGTCGATATGATATGGGCTACATACGATAGTTGTCTCGAAATAAATATATTTTAGCGATAAATATAGATTCAAATTTTGTAAAGAGCATATATACGCATCTTTAAAATTAACAATTAACTTGTTTCATTATACATAAAGAAACTATATTACACCTTTACGTTTAGCCTGGTTCAATACCAGTTATTAAACCTGCTCCTGCTTAATGCTGTCAGCGGTTCCAAGCCAATGAGGTAAATCCTAGGCCTGGTTATCGCATTGCACTACAGCAAAGTGCCGGAGAAGTTGCGAATTCAACACTGTTGAACGACACTCCGCTTAGACTTAGTCTGAGCGAAGAGTGTTGGTTCTATGCCTTCGCTTCAACTAAGCGGTTTCCTCGGTGAGGTTCCGCAGATCTGGGGATGGCTCCTTAGTCGTGGTTAAGGGGTTGGGATAGGGCTAAGGGGTTGGGGTGGTTGGGGTTTGAGGTCACTGGGTGGATAAAAGATTGCTGTGGATGGGTTGGGACCATGGATACTATACTATTACTGCAGCTAGTGTTGTGCCGTGTGGCGGCGCTAAAAAGTCTCCCCGTACATCGTACATAGTGCAGATTACATTTTATTTAGGTCTTTTGAGATCAGTAAAGATATTCAGAGTATTCAAAACACTTACGTTTAGAAACATACTTCTAAGCAATGTTTAAATTATTTGGCCCGTTTAGGTATGTGTCTTTGATTTAGACTTCTCTGGTAAATTTTCGAAATCGCAGTACAATAGTCTGGCTTTCGTTGCCGGTTTAAAAAGGGCTACTGATGGGGGTTCATTACCCGAAATTGTGCAATATAGTCCATACTATCTCCCTTTGAATGTTTTTAACTGCTTCCAAAGGATCAACCCTTTTTATTTTATATAACGTAATGAGCTCTCTATTAACACAATATACATGTAACATACAGACGAAATTTCGAATAAGGTCTCTAGCCCCAGCTTGATAGCTTGCTAGCGGTTGTAAAATCCGGATTTAGAAAGTAGAGGAATTGTGCTATCCGTGTAGCGAAAATAAAGGCGCTGATCAGCTTTGCAAAAGAATCATATTTCTTGCACACCAGACAGAAATTGCCACACTTTTTGCCTGGGTGATAAAATTGCATCTCACCCAGGTGTTCTCACCCAGGCTAAGTGCGCCAAAAAATTACGCAAAACCTTGAAATAAACCAGATTTGGGGGGTTGTTGTGCAAGAAAAAGAATCTAATATGGTGTTCTTTTCTAGATGGAAGTTTCCAACCCTCGGGATGACCGTGCTGAGCGGAACCTCGGCAGAGCCTCGGTTCCGCTCAGCACGGTCATCCCTTGGGTTGGAAACTTCCATCTAGAACAGAACCCCATATAAGATTCTTATAATATTGTCTACTTGCCAAAGAATCATATATCACCCTATAGATTCACTGTACACCGTAGAATCAGTGAAAGAAACTGTACCAGTTATTGAACGCATTTTGGGGGCAAAATTAGCGGGATAGTAATAAGTATGTTGCATGTTTTCTCGTAATCAGACTTCATTCTGTGCCATATTTTTCAGTTGATCGCCTTAAAACATGTTCTTGCGTCATCTTATGGCCAACGAATTGTAAAAGATGTTCGTGGTACCATACGCGTTGGATGGCAGTTGTATTAAAAGTCTAAAGTCGGCTTTATGTATGTTTATGTATGTATGCGCCTTATGTATGTTTTCATATTTTTAGTTAAGTTAAGGTAACTGAGTGGCCACCTATTGGGAAAATAGCTGCTCATTCGGCTTACGATATGTTTCATGGTATAAGTACCTGATTGTTAGTTTGGTTTTTCCTACCTCGGTTTTTGGAGTGGGAATCTTTTTCTGATTGCACCTTTTCCTGATCTTTGCCTACTTGTACCTTTTTTTTTTATTCTCCTCTAGCTTGAAAATCAAACAGTTTTGAGAAATTAAAATATATCCAAAAGAAAGAATTGCTTCGGCTCCTTTAATATAAGAAAACACATGCTGATCTGCTTCGTCGATTTGGAAATTTCAAACAATAAAGGACTGCACGTTCGAATTTCAGTGAAAGGAGCTACTGTCCCAGTCAATGAGATGTCGATCTATTTTGTACCCAGTTATATGAATTGCCTGTACGAAGTTATTGAAACTGAAGCGATTAAATTTTCCTTGTAAGCGATGAAATCTGCCAAAATTACATACTTTCCGTTTACCAAGTCCCCCAAACTTTCTCAATTCTTCTTTGCTAAGCTCTTGGTGGTCTTTCCAAACTATTGAACGGATCATATAGATGTATTCCCATATCTTGGGTAAGACCTTCATTGGCGAAAAGTTAACAATGAAATGGTTTCATAACTTCCAAAACAACTTCTTAAAGAACTTCTCAAAGAGTGTTGACATGACAATTTAGTTTGAATAGGTTACGGGACTATTTTAAGGCTGTTGCAGAGATTCAGAGAAAGTCTGTAATTGAAGATGAACAAACTTTGTGAAACTAGATTGTGGGTACTAATTTGATTGCTATGTTGATGAAATGCCAATACTCACCCACAGAATAAAGTTTTATGAGAAACTGTTCTCATGGATTCATGTTCTCATGGCTTTCGTAGATTCTCTTAACCATAATAATCAAGCTGATGTTATCGAGGCTTTTTTTTATGCTATCCTGGTTTTTGATCCATCAGGATGTTTATCATGATTTATTTGTTTGTTCTTGATGATTCATTGACTAGTTAGAGATTCACCACGAGGACCGAATAACTAACTAAATGTTATGAACCACTGCAGAAGCTGAGGGTGAGGTTATGGCCATGTAAAACCGGTTTAAGCCCGCCAGTAACTTTGTGTTACTGATCGTTCCAAGTCGATACTTCTGTGGTGGTTCTTTTTGTTTTATGTCTTGGTGTTTAAATTTTTTTTGTGCTGTTGGCGCCTTATGTATGTTTTCATATTTTTAGTTAAGTTAATGTAACTGAGTGGCCACCTATTGGGAAAATAGCTGCTCATTCGGCTTACGATATGTTTCATGGTATAAGTACCTGATTGTTAGTTTGGTTTTTTCCCACCTCGGTTTTTGGAGTGGGAATCTTTTTCTGATTGCGCCTTTTCCTGATCTTTGCCTACTTGTACCTTTTTAATTCTACATCAAGGTACCTCGATGACCTTTTGAACATTGACAACCCTTATTTTGAAGGTATGGTCAATCAAATTTATCCGACTGAACTACAGTTGAACAAAGCCAATATCTCGGATACCGAAGCCCCCTTTTTAGAGCTACATCTTTCTGTTGCAAATGGATTTGTTTCTTCTGAAATTTATGATAAGCACGATGACTTTGATTTTGATATAGTAAATTTTCCGTTTTTGGATGGTGACGTTCCTCGTCGTGTTTCTTATGGTGCATACATTTCGCAACTTATTAGGTTTGCTAGAGTCTGCAATCATGTTACAGACTTCAACGCTCGAAATAAATGTTTAACGGCCAAACTTCTCCAACAGGGCTATCGGTATCATAAACTTCGAAAAACCTTTTTCTAAATTTTATCGTTGACACTATGAATTGATTTCCAAATATAATGTTGGTTTAAAGACGCTTTTAAATGAGGGCCTTTTTGAACCAGAATTTTATGGTGACTTGGTTTACAAATTTAAGAAACTTATAGGAAGTAATGATTTTTTTCTTTTCAGTTTAGAAAAATCATAACACGTTACAGACGTATAGGTTATAGCTTGAATGTTATGCGACAGTCTGCCTGCTTAGTTTTTAACCCAATCATGGTTGATAACTATGCTGCCTTCTTTAATTGCACGCCGGTCGGTCGGGCGTCAGACTCTATGGTGGCCCCGACTTAAAGCTGTTCATTTTAGTTGGTTGGGGCCGGAGCTTCTTGTCTTTTGCTTGGCCCACCGGGGTCCAACTGGTGTTTTTCTTTTGCTCCGGAGTTAGTAAGTTATTCGGCGCCCAGGGATCTCCATCGTCGGGCAGCTTACTGAATCTGTGAGTCCTGGTTTTGATTCATCAGGATGTTTATCATGATTTATTTTTTTGTTCTTGATGATTCATTGAATAGTTAGAGATTCACCATGAGGACCGAAGAACTAACTAAATGTTATGAACCACTGCAGAAGCTGAGGGTGAGGTTACGGCCATACAAAATCGATTTAAGCCCGCCAGTAACTTTGTGTTACTGATCGTTCCAAGGCGATACTTCTGTGGTGGTTTCTTTTTGTTTTATGGCTTGGTGTTTTTAAAATTTTTTGTGCTGTTGGCGCATTATGTATGTTTTCATATTTTTAGTTAAGTTAAGGTAACTGAGTGGCCACCTATTGGGAAAATAGCTGTTCATTCGGCTAACGATATGTTTTCATTGTATAAGTACCTAATTGTAAGTTTGTTTTTTTTCCCACCTCGGTTTGTGGAGTGGGAATCTTTTTCTGATTGCGTCTTTTCCTGATCTTTGCCTACTTGTACCTTCTGATAATATCCTATTTTCTTTTGTGATGAAGATCATTTGGAAGATAAGATTTGAAACTTCATGAAATGAATATTTAAAAGTAGGCAATGATCAGGAATATGCGCAATCAGAAAGAGATTTCCACTCCAAAAACCGAGGTGGGAAAAATACTAACAATCAGGTACATATTCCATGAAAACATATCGTAAGCCAATTAAGCAGCTATTTTCCTAATAAGTGACCACTCAGTTACCTAAACTTAACTAAAAATATGGAAACGTACATAAGGTGCAACAGCACAACAATTCAACACCAAGACATAAAATAACAAGAACCACCACGGAAGTATCGCCTTGGAACGATCAGCAATATAAAATATCTGGTGGGTTTAAATCGATTTTACATGGCTCAGCTTCTGCAGCGGTTCACAACATTTAGTTCTGAATTTTTCACTAGTCAATGAGTCATCAAGGATAAACGGATAAATCATGATGCCCACCATGATGAATCAAAAACGAGGACTCACAGATTCAGTAAGCTGTCCGACATTGGTTTCAACTTCTTTCTTCACTTGCAAAATTAATTTCCTATGAGTTTGTACAAACTGCACAAAAATCAATCAGCCACCTGGGAAAGTTATTCTTCTTACCCAGAAAATATGTGAAGACTAATCACACTTCGATTGTTTAAGCAAAGAAGTATTGAGAAAATTTGAGGGACTTGATATATATGTTGTTTGGTTGCTTGTTTTGAGGTTTAACGTCCCAGTCAACAAATTTTCAGTTATGTCGAGACGGAGCTACCGCTTAAACCAGTACTTAGGGAAGTTATGTGTCTTGTTCAAGGACACGGTGCCGCCAGGACATATGTATTTGATAATAAATATGAACATAGGCTATGGATAAAAACACGCTTGTACGTTTTTTCAAGTGCCTCGTCCGCATTGCTCACTTCCTAATTAAGGAAAATATGAACAATTGTACCTATCACTGGGTATAGTATCTCTAACAAGTGTGGCTTTTACTTACAATACCTCTCATTGACTGGGGCAGTAGTTCCTTTCACTGAACGTAGAGTCATTTATTGTTTGAAATTCAGAATTCAACGAAGCCAATCAGCATGCGCTTTCTTATACTGAAGAATCCGAAGAAGTTCTTTCTTTTGGGTGTATTTTAATTTCTCAAAACTGTTTGATTTTCAAACTAGAGGAGAAAAAAAAAAGGAAAGGTCTAGTACCAGTTGACTGGCAGCAGCGATTTTACGTTGAAATCGCTGCTGCCAGTTGACTGGCAATAGCGATTTTACGGTAAATTGGCTGCTGCCAGTTGACTGGTAATAGCGATTTTACGTTAAATTGGCTGCTGCCAGTTGACTGTCACCAGCCATTTTTACGATAAATCGCTGCTGCCAGTCAATTGGTTATGGCAATTTTATCATTATTAAAAATGTTGCAGCCAGTTGACTTTTATGTTAATTAAAGACAGTCTAAGAGTTGTCAACTGAATATGAGTAGAAAATGTATCAAATGAAAGGGTATTTTTGGTTTCTGTTACTTTTTTAGTTATCTTTTTTGTTGGGATTGTGTCAAAAATTCGGGTAATAAAAATACATGAAATTGACTAGAAACATGTCCGTGTTAGATACACCGCTTCTGGGGTATGCCTGTTTTTCTTATGTTTGCTCCAAAAATAGATTGAGGGTACTCGTTAGAACCTGAGGCCTGAACAATAATCTATGTTTTGAACAGAAAATAGGAAAAAATGATGAAAATGTTCTATTTTTACAACGTAAAAAAACCTCTGTATTTTGATTGGGCGTGCTTTCGGAATGAAAAAGTTTGTTTCATGAATTTAAATTGATCCAAACTATGTGTTCATAACATGTTATTTTGCACATTCAATTCAATTCAATTCAATTCTTTATTCCGTAAGTCATACGACTTATTGGAGAGTACAACATATATACATGTGAAATAAATACATACAAATACAAACATGGAAAACAAACTGAATAATAAATATTTAAGCTTCAGTCGAAAACATGGTCGTGTACAATGTTGAGTTGGATTATTGCCTCATTGAAAATGCTGTTTTTATATACTTAGCTAAATTACAAAGTTCTTTGGTGCTTTCGGTACATAACAACTGGACAAGTTTGTGCGCAATTGGTCGGCGGTAATAACATGACTTATGGTATTGATGTCTTATATTTGTATATAAAGGACACTGTAAGATGAAATGATATTCGTCTTCAATCTCTCCAAGATTACAATTATGACAAGGTCTATCATCTCTTCTTGAATCTATGTAACGACCAGTCTCTATGCCTAATTTATGCGACGAAAGACGTAATTTTGAAATAATTATTCTCATACTTGGTAAAATTGGTTTACTAAGATACGGCTGTAAACCTCTCACATTAGTGAAATATTTATAAAGTGAACATTTACTAGATACATTTATATCATGGTCAATATTCTGAAAAGCAATATCTGTAAGACGTTGTTTCAAACTAAAAAGAAATGCTTTTTCGTCTGATACATACTGATGAAAACATACCTCGGACATACCCGTGTTATGTAGGATCTTTTATATTTCACTGATCCAGTTTTTAGAGTTTTTGAAATTACAGTCTTCTAGTTCGCTTTCATATATAGACTTTAAAATACAATTTTGTGTTGTACACAGCTTTATCCAGTATTTAACCATATTAAATTGCTTATGTTCCTATGGCCAAAAATGTCCGAAATATTCTCGATGGTCCAAACATTAATGATACCTGGATGACGAAAAACACATATAGCTGTTGACACTAGACATATTAAAATGTCGATTTTAAAAACAAAAAAATCTTAGTTTTCTTGAACTCAAACGCAGCCCTTGTGCGATTTAAACACAACCGGAGGAGTCTGTCATCGGCCGTGCACTTTCCATCTATACCAACACGTTGCAGTCTCATTTATAAGTTACATGGTCTACACATTCAACAATAATCAAAATGAAACGAGGTTAGCTTGTGAATTTTGATTGAAAACAATTTGTTTAGATAAACATGAGACACCTTTTGTCCTAGTATGTCCCATAATGACTGCATCTAGCTCTTAGAAAAGGTTACAGAATTTCTTGACTAGAATACTTTCCAAATACGCTCGGTTTCTAAGGTTTATCTCCAGTATGTAATTGTTACATTAATGGAAAACAATGCAAGATCAATGATATTGACCTTTGCATCGAAAAATATGATGAAAATGAAATTGACACACTAATAGGCCACCTAATTCGACCCTCAGACGATGCGTCATTCATTCATTCAGTCAGTCAGTTTAAAAAAAAATATAAACACACAGTATGCATCCCTTATTTTTTAAATCTTTAAATGCGTATTTAATCAAATATTGCAATTTTTCTCAAGGATGCGGTTTATCAAAGATTGGGGCGAACACTAATACTCCTCAAACGTAAGTTGTCATAAAATGCCTCAAGGTGTGAAAAGAGAAGTTCTAACACGCGTACTGTAAAAACATTTTAGGGGTATTCTTGTTTTTAATGACACCTGAGCCGCACCACAAGAAAACTATATTTGACCTTTTTAATCAAAACACATGTGCATCCTAAACACAGCTTTAGCCAACGCCCCATCTTTTCACTACTTATTTAGCACAATGCATTTTATATCAAACCTCCAGACATTAACTGTGTCTGCATGTCCTGTCCTGTTTCAGAGCTAATCAGAAATCCTGAAGACATTTTTATGACGCGGCTCCACTACAGTTTGACCATGTGATCGAATAATGCTTGATTGGCTATATATCAGAAAAAGGTGTCATTAAATCGGGACAGGCCCAACATAAAGAAGACGTTCGACACACCATGTTTTAATGATAACATATTTGACACACGTCAGTGTACCTAAAACGTTTTAGGCCATATCCTTATTGTAATGTTCTGTTTTAATGGAAAGAGGACCTAAAGGTCACAGGAAAAAAAATCATGTAAAATGTAGCAGAGTTGGGAAGGAATAAGAAGTCAAAAGAAAAAAAATCAAAAGAAAATAAAAGTCACAAAAAAGAATTACGCTTTATTCGCTACTTCTGGTTAGGTCTAAGGAATAAATATTATTATCATTCCGTCCACCGTTTTGATAACAGGCCGTTGCAAGAAAGCCTTAAGATTTAAGCCATAGAAGTCACTAAGAAGTTACCAGTTCTGGCTTTGAAGGATGTTGGCTGAATAACTGCAATGTTTAAGCATTTATTTATTCAATGCTAAATACCTGTACGTCCATGGTCAACAGCTAATGTGATGCCGCAACGATCAATCATCTTAGTCACACCTTTATCCTAGCAGATTGCTTATACTTAGTGCACATTAAATTACCGATCTTGGATCAGGGGGAGAGGAAGAATGATCATATAAATAAGTTCATAAACATTGGCAAAGACCAACAATGATCAGAATGCAAACCACTAAAATGACAACAGAACAGTCATGAAAAAGCAATAATATTCAGAGAAGTATATTGTAGCTTGAAACGCTCTAAGAAGAGATATTATTCCTACTGTTGTCCCCAAACCTACTTTGTGCAAGGAAAATAATAGATTCTTAAGTCCCGATTCCTACTGTTAGCACGGACAATTCCGGAATCGAACACATTTTTGCACATTTTTAGAAAGACCCATTGACCTTATCACGTTCGGGGTCAGGCTGGTGCATTACAGAGGCTTGAACTTTGTAAAGCAATGTTGCAACAATGCAAAAAGCAAGTCATAAACTACATGTACATGCACTAGATAGACCAGCGCTCAATGCTGTTGCACCATACTACTTTACAAACGTTGGCAAATTACGGGAATAATAATAAATGTATACCAACATGTTACACTGAATGCAAAGTGGGCGTCTAAGTCAAGTGAGATAAGTGCTAGCTTAAAAAAAAGGCTCATTCAAAATAATTAAGAAATCCGAAATTATGCATCGAACACGCGACACACTGGTTTACGAGTCCAAAACTGAAGCCGAGAAGACTTCTACAAGCATAATATACAAGCTTTGAACTAAAATGGGACACTATTAACAACACAGTAATGTCAATTGTGTAAATACCCTTTCATTTGATACATTTTACTCATATTTTGACAACGCTTACTTTGTCTTTACTTCATCTATGTACAAATAATAATTTGTAAAATATGAAAGTCAACTATCAGCAGCTATTTTATGTTAAAATTGCTATAACCAGTTGACTGGCAGCAGCGATTTATCGTAAAAATGGCTGGTGACAGTCAACTGGCAGCAGCCAATTTAACGTAAAATCGCTATTACCAGTCAACTGGCAGCAGCCACTTTAACGTAAAATCGCTATTGCCAGTCAACTGGCAGTAGCCATTTTAACGTAAAATCGCTATTACCAGTTAACTGGTAATAGCCACTCCGAAAAAAAAAACGCCGACTTTAGACTTTTTATACTACTGTCATTCAACAGGAATGCCTTCCGTATTCTCACATGAACATCGTTTGCGGTTCGTTGACCATAAGATAACACAAGAACATGTTTCAAGGTGATCAACTAAAATATGGCACAGAATGAAGTCTGATTACGAGAAAACATGCAAAATACTTATCATTTACTCGCAAATTTTGCCCCAAAACTGCGTTCAATAACTGGTACAGTTTCGTTCACTGATTCTACGGTGTACAGTGAATCTATAGGGTAATATATATTGTCTACATTCCAAAGACTCATATATATTGTCTACTTGCCAAAGAATTATATATATTGTCTACATACCAAAAACTCATATATATTGTCTACTTGCCAAAGAATCATACATATTGTCTACATTCCAAAGAATCATATATATTGTCTACATTTCAAAGAATCATATATATTGTCTACATTCCAAAGAATCATATTGTCTACATTCCAAAGAATCATATATATTGTCTACATTTCAAAGAATCATATATATTGTATACATACCAAAGAATCATATATATATATTGACTACATGCCAACAAATTATGTATATTGTCTACATGTCAAATAAGTTAAAGTACTGGGTATAAAAAAAATAAGTAAAATAAAGCGAGTCAAAGACGAGCTGTTTTTACTTATTTTGTCTATTCTTCACTTCGGCAGCAAATCAAAACAACACATTTGATGCAATGTGGCGCACTTTATTGAAGTGAACAGTGAACATGAGAAAGTGACAGCACTGACGGATTGTTTGTAACGTAAAATAAATATGCGGTTTTATGCGCTTGAAGGATAAATTTGAAAGACCAAAATAAGTGTGACGAGCTTAAGTATCGGACAATCACTGGGTCACTTTCAGAGGTCTACTGTGGATGATCTCGACCCCGTACAGAATACCCGCCGCCCAGCAAAAACATACCTCAACCAGCCCTTATCTTTTGCATGCGTTTCGGTTAAAAAAGCTGTAGATTACGTGTCTAGAGGGAAGGTGGCAATCTAACACCTTAAGATCATCATATCTATACAAATTTTGGTACAAAGCTGTTCACTTCGAGAGAGTGCCCTAGAAACTGAACTTCAAAATCACAGTAAACCGATTACTCACTGAATCGCCCGTGCATAATCTCCAGTATACTACAGCGAATTAGTCGCGCTCTCGTGTCGCATAGACAATTATTTCGATCTATTCGATGAAACGATCGAAATATTTATTATACGAGGTCTTTAACTAACTTGTAGTACATGACAGACGATCAACTGTAACTGTAACTGCCAATATCTGGAAATTACAGAACGGTTTTCATTCCGCCTCCTTCCTGTGTATCATGTGTAAGCCCACCGCCTTTGATATTCACTTGTGTTGGATTTAATGTTTAAAAACTTCAAATGAAAAATAGAAAGTCATACTACAATCATGTATATTGTCTACATGTCAAAGAATCATAATTATAGTCAAAGAATCATAATTATAGTATTCTTATCAAAGAATCACATATTGTCCACATGTCAGAGAATCATTTAGATGTCAAAAATCATGTATGTTGACAAGTCAAAAATCATATATTCGTATAAAAGAATCACGCATTGATTGCACCAAAAGATCATATATTGTGTAACCCGTCAAAAACATTTATTATTTACCTGCCATAAGAACTGCATTCAGTTGTATATGCATAAAATAGTTTTTAACACTATTCATCTGCCCTAACAGATAATGACTTTTGAAATTTCACCCTGCTTTGTCGTCTTTTCCAGCAAAAGTATACAACATAAAGTACTACGGGTATACACATTCCTAACACCATCCCTCCTACAAATGTGCCTCCACAGCCTTCTGATTTAGCAGGACAGTTTGGTAACGCTGTAACCAGTGTAGTACCCGTGACATGTGTAGTGTCCGTAATCACTGACTTTGTAGTACCATTCGCTTTCGGAGTAACGCTGCTGAGAGCTGAAGTCGGCGTTTGTGTTGTCATAGCCTGCTGTGTAATCACAACTGTAAGAGAAAAATAAACACAAAATCACTCATATAGTTCCCGGACGGTCGTAGTAGACTCGCGTCACAGATTTACCGTTATAGATAAAAATGAAATGAATGTATTTGACCAATAGGAACAGATGTGTTATTCATAGAACTTTACAAATCGTAATTCAAGGCTTGTATACTGTTTTCATGACATTTGTTTTACAAAAGACCATGATTTGCGAGCTATGTTATCTTTAATAATAAGTCGGTTGATATTCTGTTTTACGTCCCACTCAGAAGCAAAGGTATAGAGATGGGACATTTGATGAAATAGAGAATGAAAGATTTTAAGATAATTAGGAGAATTGGGCTACTTGCTATTACATAGAAATATAAAACCTTGACATTTTGTGAAGCTTTTCTTGGTATAACTGACTCACCAGTCAATAAAAATATTCCCCAGAATGCCAATTTTTGTCCGTCTGCCATTTTGGTTGATTTTGATGAGGCAAATGTGGAAGAAACGGGATCCGTTGATGGTGTATCCTTTCATGGCGGTAACATCAAACTGGTATTGGATATCAGTGTTGTTGTTATTTGATTCGTGCGTTGAAAAGTACGTAAAATTTTATCATGAACTACATTGTGTAAAATGTCGAAAACAAAAACGCGGCAGCCACCTTACACCATCCTGTAACTATGATGTTTTAGCGGATAATTTGGTGATTATCAAGAACCCGCAACCCAACCCCTTTCTTAACGTTTGATATTGGGATTATCAGAAATATGCTAATTTTGTGAGACATAAGAATATTCTGTTTTTCTAAAGGCGAATCTTAGAATGTCATGTGTATCACCTTACTTGTGTTACTAGTAATATTACGTTACAGCATGAAGCTTATCCCCATCATCTACAATTTATGTTATTCAATAACACAACATGAAACAAAGTTAGTTTTAATTTCAATACATGACAGTGATATTTTTTAAAAAGCTAGATGCTTCATTAATGAACAATACATAGATTGTGGGTACTCGTTAGAACCGCCTCGGCAAGGCGGTTCTAACATGTACCCACAATCTATGTTTTGAGCAAACATATCAAAATCAACCAATTTTTTCCAATCAAATTTTCAACTTTTAATGCTGAAAAATTCTATGTATATTGTATGTGCAAGTTTTCCAACCGCGAAGCTGATCAGCGTTTTTGTTTTCGCTACTCGGATAGTACAATTCCTCTCCCACATAAATCCGAAATTTCAAGCTTCTAGCTCTTTTCTGTACTTGTACAGGCCGGTTTGTGTCGGATCTGTTCAGAATCCACATTCAATTTGTTGGTTTTCCCACGAGGCGGCACATTGATGTTTTATATACCATATACGTTCTAGTTAGCGCACAGTGCGCTTATAACAAAATATAGTTCTAATTAGCGCACACTACGACTGATCATCAGTACAAACACACAAACTGCTGAAATAACCGTGTCAAAAATATCAAATGAATGATTACTCATGTAAGTTATCCAATCGTATGATCATTTGAGCTGAAGTTTTAATGCGATATTTTGCTGTATTAGTGTACAACTCGTGTAAAATACCAATATGTTAGTCGAGCAGTGTGTGTTTATGCACATGCTTTTCGGAAACGACCATGGTTTGCGCTTATTGGACCATATGAGTTAATTAGAACGAATACGGTATCTGTTTTTGTCCCGCCTGGTGTCTGGAATTAAAGGCCTGATTTCGCCCTCAGGTTTTGAAAAAACAACAACAGAAGTTTGATTTTTTATGAGAAAAGTAAATGCAAATAGCAGGTTACCTAGTGCAACCTTTTCATTCAAATAATAAACCTTGCTAGGAAAACTTTTATCATCTGAATTCCAAAATTTATTCTTATCCAAATCTGAGGCCAAAAACTTGTGACAGGCCAACGATATTTTCGGCTCAACATAGCTCTACAAATATCACGCTTATTAATTTGCAATTTTATCTCTTGCATCAATTTTATGTTACATTGCAAGTCACGAAGTGCATCACATCAGTAAATGAGATTCAGAAGAAAGTTGGATTACTTCTACATGTACAAGGGCATCACAGATATGCAGTTATTTCCAGTAAAACCATTATTGTGTCATTTAAACACTTAGTAAGTAATGTTACTTCGTTATTTCAAAGATTTTATGAATTTCTTGAAGATTCGTAAGCCATGATCTTTTTGTTGGCTTAGCAAGTATAATGCTGAACTCAATTATGCTCTGGATCTGGGTTATAGTTCACAATTTTCTCAAATGTAAGCTTGTTTTGCCTTCGTTGCCATAGCTTGAACAGAACGTACACCGCTATCATGAGGACTATGCCGAGTACCACACCCCCTACAAACGAACCGCCGTCAAAACCTGATGTGGAAGGATGAGGAACGGGTCCCACATGGGTAGTGGACGATGCTGGTAGAGTTGTCGTTCGAATAGAAGTCGAAGCTCTCGTAGTCTTAGTCGATGGTGAAGGTGGTTTCGTCGTGCGAGGTGTTGTTTTAGTCGAATACGGTGTCGTTTTGGTTGTGTGCGGTGTTGTTTTCGTCGTTGTGAGCGGCGTTGTTTTCGTCGTTGTGCGCGGCGTTGTTTTTGTCGTTGTGCGCGGCGTTGTTTTCGTCGTTGTGCGTGGCGTTGTTTTCGTCGTTGTGCGCGGCGTTGTTTTTGTCGTTGTGCGCGGCGTTGTTTTTGTCGTTGTGCGCGGCGTTGTTTTTGTAGTTGTGCGCGGCGTTGTTTTTGTCGTTGTGCGCGGCGTTGTTTTTGTCGTTGTGCGCGGCGTTGTTTTTGTCGTTGTGCGCGGCGTTGTTTTTGTCGTTGTGCGCGGCGTTGTTTTCGTCGTTGTGCGCGGCGTTGTTTTCGTCGTTGTGCGCGGCGTTGTTTTCGTCGTTGTGCGCGGCGTTGTTTTCGTCGTTGTGCGCGGCGTTGTTTTTGTCGTTGTGCGCGGCGTTGTTTTTGTCGTTGTGCGCGGCGTTGTTTTTGTCGTTGTGCGCGGCGTTGTTTTCGTTGTTGTGCGTGGCGTTGTTTTCGTCGTTGTGCGTGGCGTTGTTTTCGTCGTTGTGCGTGGCGTTGTTTTCGCCGTAGTGCGTGGCGTTGTTTTCGTCGTTGTGCGTGGCGTTGTTTTCGTCGTTGTGCGCGGAGTTGTTTTCGTCGTTGTGTGCGGAGTTGTTCTTGTTTTAGTTGTTCGGTGTGTTGTTTTGGTCTTTGATTGGAGGGTCGTTTCCGTAGTTGTTGGGGTTTGCATTTCTGATGTCGTTATGATTGCCCAGTCTGTCGATATATCGCTGGAAACATCGATGGTAGTCTCTGCTGTTTGACTGACAGGAGACGCCGTAGTACTATCTAACTCAGTTGACTGTGTGGCACAAATGTCAATGCCTGGAAATATAGTTTAATACATGCACACATAATTGAGCCACCTCGTGGGAAAACTAACAATGTGGTTTCCGAACAGGTCTGACACAAACTGGGCTGTACAAGCACAGAAGATGGCTAGAAGATTTAAGAAGAAGAGGGATTGTACTTTCCCAGTAGCGAAAACAAAGGCGCCGATCAGCTTCGCGGTTACCGCGAAGCTGATCTGCGTGTTTGTTTTTGCATATGCAGATTGTTGGTTTTCTCATGAGACGGCTCAATAATAGTTGATAAAACTGCAAATATACCGTAACAGTTTAATCTGTTTATTGTGAGGTTAAACGTACTCGTAGTAGATAAAAATGCAAATAATTATAACGTAACCGTTTTTTGTGACGTTTTTAAACACTCTACACAATGTCGAGAACAACATGCATTGTAGAGCGTGTTGGTTTAAACCGCACATTGGGCAAGTGTGGGTTAGGTAGGTTAGGTAGGTAGGTAGGTAGGTAGGTAATGGGTGACCCAATTGGTTTCGTACCAATCTTCCTTTGGGCCCATCAGGACACTGTTCATTTTCGCCTCACCTACCGTCTCTTATGATTTAAATAATCTTGAAAGGGACATAGAGCGGGTTAGGGTATTTCCGAACAGCTAATTCATAATTCCCGTAGAAACTGAAAACAAGACGAGTCTAGCCTTGTTTTGTGTCAAATGACAGAAAATCCAATGCCGAACATTAGCGACATATCGTGGATGGTTAAATCATTCACCCCTTCCGATCACGTGACTTTAAGTTACATGACCATCGCCGGGTATTTCCGAACGGGCCGGGTCATCCGGACGAATGAGTCGTCTAATTCCGAACAACTGTATATTCTTAAACAATAAACATGAAGATGGAATTATAATTGAGATGAAGCGATATTTTATGTTGTAACTTAACTATTTTAATGTAAAAGACAATAATACCCAGAGATCCGTCACGCGGGTTTGTGACAGTAGTCTTTAGTGTAATGCTATAAAATATTTAGGAACCCATGATAACCCGTAAAATGCCGTAATTTTTATCAGCATTTTAATCGTTCACTTAGTCTCTCCAAGAGATTGAGATTAATTCATTTGACGATGAAACGCGAAAGATCAAGTCCCTTCCCAGGTTCCGACTCGAATTCATCAAAATATACACACACTTGGTGACAACGGCAAGAGTCGTTCGGAAGAAGATCTATGGCCAAGATGTAAATAGTCCCTAAATCACAGATTTGGGAGAACAAAATTTTCAAGTTATGATTTTGGGGCTGAATTAAGCATTTATAGGAGAAGAAATATATACATTTTTGTTTACAAAACAGTTTGGCTGATTTAACAGAATCCAGATAATGCAACTAACTAATTTCCCAACCCACCCCATCTTTGTCAAAATGAACCATTGGGCTTTGGACTGATTCGCAGTTGTTTGTCAACAGCACTTTTCAAGCAAACAAATATGGGCTTGTTTGCCATATGAATACTGAATAATGTCCACACATTGATTGTTAATTATTTTGTATTTTGAAGTTTATTTTGAACGAAATGTAAGCATAGTGCATAAGATCTTTAATTTACAATCTTATAGTTTATTTCTAGGTACGTTCCCCCATAGACCCAGCATGTCCTTTTGACAGTATATGTGTTTTTCACATATAAACATCATATCAAAGTGGCATCTTGGGTCTAGGGGGGGGGGGGGACAGGGTCAGCAAGACAAAAATGTATAATTTTCTGAAATTTTCCATGAACAAAATAAAGCCCTGTTATTATGGACAATTTTAAAGACATCAACTGTAGAATTTTAAATATTTATGGCCGTATTTCTTGTCAAACCAGTGTCAGGGTGTGTATAGTTAGTTTCTGTAGATGTATAAATAGATATACAGTGCATGTTCAAAAGTAAATTTGCTTTCAATACATGTGTATTGCACAATGCTTAGAAGTGCAAATTTCCTAAAAAATGTTAAAACCGACATAAATAGTATCACTGACTTTCAAAATATGCCAGAATACACTAACAACAAAGAGCCAGGCCTTTGTGTCTTTGAAAGTGACATATTTATCAATTAGGGAGAACTCCCATTTAATCCATAGATGTCCTTTGCCGGCTAATCAATTTTGGACAGTGTATTTCCGATAGGTTATAAGTGATGGTCGTAAATTGGAATCAAGAATTCATTTATTTGTTGGGCCGATTATGAGTAGTTCATTGGATAACAACTCTGGGCATCAAAACTAGCGCTTAAGCCCAATGACAAGTGGCCTTATGCACTCGCACAAGGCGGATGCGCGGTCGTTACTAACACATTTTAATTTAGATTTAAAATGTAACCACTATATGCAGCAGCAGCCGATGCAAGGCAGTGGAATAGGAAGGAACTATTCAGTATCATTTGCAAAGAAAAGTCTGTTGAAGCAAACGTTGAATTAAGACAAGGACTTCATAAAATCGTTCGGATAGCCGGCGTTCGAGGATAGACGGACCCGCTCTAATAAGAACTAGATAAAAACACCCTATAAATTCACTGTACACCGTAGAATCAGTGAAAGACACTGTACCAGTGATTGAACACATTTTTGGGGCAAAAAATGCAAGATAGTGGTAAGTATTTTGCATGTTTTTGTGTTATAAGCTTTGTTTCTGTGCCATAGTTTTCAGTTGATCACTTCGGTACATGTTCTTGCTTCATCTTATGGTCGACAAACCGCAAAAGGTGTTCGTGGGAGCATACAGGAGGCATTCGTTTTGGGTAAGAGTTGTAAAAATGCTTAAAATCGCTGCATTTTCTCCTCTAGTTTTACTATCAAACATTTTTGAGAAAATAAAATACGCGCAAAAGTAAGAAATACTTCGGAACTTTCAATATAAGAAAGCGCATGCTGATCCGCTCCGTCGATATAGAAATTTCTTACCATAAAGGACTGTACGTTCGAAATTCAGTGAAAGGAACTACTGGCCCAGTCAAAGAGAGGTCGATTTATTTTTTGTACCCAGTTATATCAATTGGCTGTACGAAGTTATTGAAACTGCTAGCGAGTAAAATTGCCTTGTAAGCGAAGAAATATGCCTTATTTAGGAATAATGGGCCAGTTTGTAAACCATATTAGTATATTACATCTTCTCGATTTACCTTTGCATTTTGTCAACCCCATTTACTGCAAAAACAGTTAGCGAAAAAAAAGTACTATAACGCTCGTGTATGGAACGCCAAAGCTGTCTGATGGTAAGGAATAAAAACATTTGATTCATCATCGTCAATATATCCTGCTCACATTTTATTATATGTTGTAAAGTGTTCATTATATAATGAGAAAAGTCCATTATATGTTGGACCAGGTTCTTTATATTAAGAAATGTTTCATTATATGATGAGTAAACATCTTTATATTATGGTAGACTTGCATTATATGCTGATACAACCTCATTATATTATGTATGTTTCTCATTATATTATATTATGGGCAATTGTCTTTATATGCATCAAGTCGATAATTTCATTTTATGCGCAAACTTCATTATTTGCGCAAACTGCATTTCATGATGTGACAACAACATTATATATATCATATTATATGATGTGGACGATATTGCGAGAAGAAGAATTACATTGACACCGTTTAGCATGTTTAGAGAGTTACGAGGGGCGATTGGAAAGTACGTAGCGTGGTCCATTATTTCAGTAACGGATCGGCAAACTAATACATATTTGGTATCATTTTACACAACTATCTTTCCCCCACGTTCTCACACTAGTTTCACGAAGGTGACATGATGCAGTCAGAAAAAAAATATTATTGTAAACATGGGTACTGTTTGTATACTGGAAAAAGTGAAAATTCAATTAAATAGACAATTTATTATAATTTTTTAAATTTAGCAGTGCACACTATTTGATGGAATAAGATTATTTTGCACCATTTCGTAGCCCATCATTAAGGCAATTTATTATGCAAGTCTTGAATGAATTTGCAAATTCTTATAACTTATAAGCGAGACGGCAATATCTGCGTCTCTTGGAATTTTCTGCATTTTGTTCATTTTCTATGTCAAAACGCGCCCGTCACAATGATTTAAATTTGAAAATATAAAATCAGCATTTGTTTGAATTTATTTTAAGTTTAGTTTCATAGCAAGCACTGTTTCCCTGCTTTTTAACAAGACAAACAAAAAATTATTCAGAGCACAACAAATGGTAGATAACTGTTTGAATCTGGTCATGGGTATGGGTGATTTTAGCTAGGAGGAATAGTTTTGTATGTATAAATTAAGAACTGTGGCAAATAGAATGGTAAAAAAGAATTGTGAGTTAAAACCAATTACTAGAGTGATGAATGAAAAGTTATCTTGAAGAAACTTCCTATAGTTGATAAGATATGAAGGGGTAAGTTATCCCACCCACTTCTTGAAAATAGGGGGTAGTGTCATTAAGATTCATTTTTCTAGGAACCGAGTAAGATGAGACGACACATTTGCATGACGAAATTCCCTTTGTGCAATGATCACAACGAATAACGCAGAAAATATACTCAGATGTCACAAATCTTGCTGCAGTATGAGCCTTAATCTCAATACAAATAGGAAGAAAACACGCAAAAATGCTATGTTTTGAAACGGTACAGCTTTTATAGTAATCAATATTTTTCGCATCTAATTATGCTAGCCGTGCAAGCAATAACTGCAGAAGACGTCTACAGAAATAGAATTCCGAGAGATATCGCTTATTTGTTATAATGTGATATCAAATTAGGTCACTGATTTTCTGTTGATTTTTCTCAATATTTTTTTCGTAAATATCCGCCAGTATATAAACATGCCTCCATTTTGAGCGTGCGAGGCACGTGCATCACAAGTCGCTCTACAAAAATCAATGTATCATCTTGAAGATGAGAAATTCTACTTTCTATACATGTATTACTTTAATATATTTAGCAATGCATTAAGAAATTACGATACCATACTACGTACTTTCCAATCGTCCCTCGTATTGTATACATGCCGAGACTACCGGACATGATTCTATGTATGTATGTATGTTTGTATGTATGTATGTATGTATGTATGTATGTATGTATGTATGTATGTATGTATGTATGTATCTATCTATCTATCTATCTATCTATCTATCTATCTATCTATCTATCTATCTATCTATCTATCTATCTATCTATCTATCTATCTATCATCATCATCATCATCGAACACCATCATCACCACCATCATCATCATCATCGATCATCATGTTCGATCATCATCATAAATCATCACCATGACGATCGATCATCATCATCAGGATCGATCATCCTCATCATCATGATCGATCATAATCATCTTATCCTCATCATCATCGTCGATCATGATGAGTATGATCGATCATCATCATAATCGACCATCATCGATCATCATCATTATCGATTATCAACATGATGATCTATCATCATTATCATGATCGATCATCACCATCATAATCTATTATCATCATGATCGATCATCATCATCATGATCGATCATCATCACGATCGATCATCATGATCGATCATCATAAGCGATCATCATCATGATGGATCATCATCATCGATCATCACCATCGATCATCATCATCATGATCGACGATGGTGATCGATCATTATGATGATCAACCATGATGATGATGATCGATTATGATGATCGATGATGATGATGATGATCGATCATGGTGATCAATAATGATGATGATGATCGATCATGATGATGATCGATCATGATGATGATCGATCGTGATGATGATCGATCAACATGATGATGATGATCGATAAGGATGATGGATCATGATGATCGATCGTGATGATCGATCATGATAATGATGTTCGATCATCATGATGATCGACTATGATGATGATGATCGATCAGCATGGTGCTGATCGATGATGATGATGGTCGATGATGATGATGATGGTCGATCATCATCATCATGATCGACGATGATGATCGATCATTATGATGATCAACCATGATGATGATCGATCATGATGATGATGATAGATCGTCATTGTGATGATCGATGTTGATGATGATAGATAGATAGATAGATAGATAGATAGATAGATAGATAGATAGATAGATAGATAGATAGATAGATAGATAGACAGAATCAGCAGTATGTCTGGTAGTCCTTGCATGTATACAATATCTCTCTTAACGGTGTCAATGTAATTCTTCTTTTTGAAAAATCGTCCACATCATATAATGTAGTTGTCACATCATAAAATGAAGTTAGCGCATTTAATGAAGTTTGCGCATATAATAAGTTTGCGAACCATACAATCAACTTGATGCATATAAAGACATTAGCCCATAATATAATGAGAAACATACATAGTATAATGAGGTTGTATCAGTATATAATGTAAGTCTACCATAATATAAAGATGTTTAATCATCATATAATGTAAGTCTAACATAATATAAAGATTTTTACTCATCATATAATGAAACGTTTCATAATATAAAGAACCTGTCCAACGTTTAAATGGACTTTTCTCATTATATAATGCACACTATACAACATATAGTCAAATGTGAGCAGGATAAAATGACGATGATGAATCAAATGTTTTTATTCTTTACCATCAGACAGCATTGGCGTTCCATAGTCGTGCCAGCCTAGCTATTATGACCACTCGTGAAAAAAGACATTGTCCGAACAATGTTCACACCAGAATAGCTGTTATGACCACTTCATGTACTGTATGCAAACAAATAAAATATAGGCGCTTAATCACAATTTTTGCTAATTGATTCCATCCAAGTGGCATATAAGCGAGGGCTATCAAGTCTCTCTATACTCAAAGGGACTACATGGTATGTGAGCAAACATCAGTAAATCGTTTCATTGGATTTGGGGTTAACGGCAAAACTCTGTGAAAGCAATTAACTGCAAGGATTTGTTTGTAGAAGAAACATTTATCTGTCAAATCAAGGCAGTTTCAGCCCCTATCAGGTCGGGAGTCTGAGGTGTTGTCTGTAGCATGTGAAAACATACCATTTCATTTTCATTACAGGCCAAAGGTGGGTCAGTATGTGGTGTCTGTACATATTTTCATGCAAGAACTTAAAGCATGTATCTGAAAATCTTTACGTGAATGTGAAATTATTTTGAAATATATCGTGACACGACCACTTTGGTATTAACACAGTCTGGTCAAACCAACCCAATTCTCCATATAACACTGATTTTTAACATCTGGTTATTATCATGAGCATACCAGCATGACATTGATTGTTTATTTAAGATTTTAGAGGAGCTTTCTTACAGACAAATTTTCAACCAATCACAACAGAGCTCCACATACCATCTAAGTTTTCTGTTCATAGCCCGTGCTTATATGCCACTTGATTCCATCTGCATTGGTTGTTCTTAGACACGTACGACATTAGTGTAAGAAATAAGATTATTCTGAACAAATAATTATTTAAAATGGTGAAATAACTATTTAAATATACAAATTTTATTTTCATATTAATTGAAAGTTCGATAATTTAGTGAAAGACTTTATTTTAATTAATAAATAATTATTTTTTCTACATTAATTAAGCATGAGGGCGAAATATGGGATTTCCCATACGAGACTCAGATATGACTTTTAAGTGGCAAGGTTGAAATTATTATTTGAATTTGATATTATTACATAATATGTGTAAGAAATTATGTCAGTTTAAGGGCAGCTAACTCTGTCGACATATATGAAAAACACACCAAGGTCTAAATCACGTCTTGATTACGACGTCTAACTGACGAACTAGTTTGACGTCAAAACAACGTCCAATCCAGACATCCAAAAGACGTCAGGAAATGACGTCTGATAGACGTTGGAAATTGGTTATATGACGTCGCGACCAAAATATAACCAATATCTGACGTCAAACAGACGTCAGGTGCCTGCTGGGGTATATTGTCTCCGGATACCTCTCATGAAGACAGTTATACATAGAATGTGATGTTAATCTAATAGGTACAAAGAGGGAATCAAAATAAGTTTAGAAAAAGAAAATTGATTATCATATAAAAACATTTTCAAATATATCGTTATCAACATAAGGTAAGGATAAAATACACATTTACACATTTTTCAAGTGCATCGTTCGCATTGCTCACATCCTAATTAACGAAAATTTGAACGACTGTACCTATCACTGGGTACATAACCTCTAACACTGTGAGGCTTTTACTTCGTACAATACCTCTCATTCACTGGGACAGTAGTTCCTTTCACTGAATTTCGAACGTACAGTCCTTTATTGTTAGAAATTTCGGAATCGATGAAGCGGATTAGCATGCGCTTTCTTATATTGAATGTTCCGAAGTATATCTTTCTTTTGGGCGTATTTTATTTTCTCAAAATTGTTTGATTTTAAAACTAGATGAGAAAATGCAGCGACTTTTAACCGTGAGTTTTTACAACTCTCGTCCAAAACGAATGCCTCCCGTATGCTCCCACGAACACCTTTTGCGGTTTGTCGACCATAAGATGAAACAATAACATGTACCGAAGTGATCAACTGAAAACTATGTCACAGAAACAAAGCTTATAACACAAAAACATGCAAAATACTTACCACTATCTCACATATTTTGCCCCAAAAATGTGTTCAATCACTGGTACAGTGTCTTTCACTGATTCTACGGTGTACAGTGAATCTATAGGGTGAAAAAGTAACAATATCTTTATGAAGAACGAACTGTCTCTTAGGTACCTTGTCACTTGGTACCATGGGAATAGTCAACTTAAATTAACCCACTATGACGAATGGATTCTCCCATCCCTAGCAATTGTGCGCGTCCAATGTCATTTTTAGGTACATCAGGGGTTAGTTTAGATTTTAATTTTTGATGAAATTTCAATAAGCAAACAGAATAGCCCCAGATGGGACGCCGCGTTCTGTGGCGTCACATCTGAGGCTATACTGTTTGCCTATGTCCCATAAAAAGGGCGCAATACTAATAAGTCGAATTAAACACTTACCTAAAATCAGCATGGCCAGAAATACTCGAAACGTTGGCTTGCAATCCATGATTCTTAGTTCTAAATGAAATAGCTAAAATGTCTTGATCATGTTTATAAGAAAATTGAGATGTAGAATTAAATTTCAAAAAGTCATTTGTACTATACTGTCCTTTAAAAGAAATGCATTCTTGTGTGCAAGATTGCGATAAAGGTGGTATGATATGCTCATGCTGTAAACTTATATGAAGTTTCTAAAATAATTTGTAAGCGGGTAGAACTACATTGTACTTCATGTACTACAAACAATGTACAACATTCCATCTTCAGAGAGGATAGCCATAGCATCAGGATAACATGTTTGTGAAATGCATACCCCTTATACCCCACTTTTATATAGCAAAACTGGGGTATGCAGGGGTATACCTATTTTTCTTTTTTTTTGCTCCAAAACATAGATTGTGGATACTCGTTAGAACCGCCTCGCTGAGGCGGTTCGAACTTGTACTCACAATCTATGTTTTGAGCAAAAATAAGAAAAATATCCAAAAAATTATAGTGAAATTTTAGATTTTTTACAACCAAAAAAATTTCTATATATTGCATGGGCAAGTTTTCGTAGCCGCGATGTTCGATTGTTCTTTGGATTTATATCTTTTTGGATAAGGATACATGTGACCTTACTTTTTTCGAAAAATGCATGTGTATAAACGTAATTGATACGTCTTTGTACCAATTTTAGCCCATATGAATAAAGTACACTTCCTTGAACTAAAAAAAATAATTTTGCTTCAACGATAATTCATTGGCTAGCGCTAAAGTCACACTGGATTTCAAATATGCTGAATATGCTGACCATTGAGATGAGCCGCAACGCAAGAAAACCGGTCTTCGGGCTTTCCGACCAGGTGCAACACAAATCGGCATATACAGCCACAGAAGCAAGCTAGAGGCTTGAAAGTTTGGCTTTAAGTAGAAGAGGAACTAGCGAAACCAAAGGCGCTGATCAGCTGATCAAATAAATAAAGCTGCACAATATGAGACTATATACATGTTAGGACACCTGCCATATACATGGGAGCATGGTGGTCTGGTGTCTAGTGCATCGGACTGCATGTCGAGGGGCATGGGGTGCGCACCATAACCCCACTGGCTTCGGGTTGATGCCTTACGTAAGATAAATTAACCGCTCTCCAAGTAATGGATTATACTAGTATCCCAATGGAGCGGTAGCTGCGTCCCGACATGAATAAAATGAGCCCCCTCGTGGGAAAACCAACAATGTGGTTTCCGAACAGGTTCGACACAAATCAGACTGTACAGTCACAATAGCATGCTAGAAGTTTGAAATTTCGGATTTAAGAGAAGAAGAGGAAGTGTACTAACCGTGTAGCGAAAACAAAGACGCTGATCAGCTTCGCGGTTACCGCGAAGCTGATCTGTCGCATACGCAGATTGTTGGTTTTCTCACGAGGCGGCTCAAATATTGTTGACTGTGACGTGAAACCACAAAGTAAACAAACTATCACTTGTATATGAGCCTGTGCGTGAGAAAACCAACAATTTTGGGTTCTGACCAGGTCCGACACAAACTGGTCTGAGCCTGGCTAGAAGCTTGAAATTAAGGATTTAAGAAAAAGAAGGATACCATCCGTGCAGAGAAAACAAAGGAGCTAATCAGCTGTGCAGTAACTGCACAGCTGATCTGCGGCTTTGTTTTCGCCTATGCAAATTGCTGGTTTTCTTATGTGGTGGCTCATGTATGATAACATATAAACCCCTCCATACCGTGCCAGGGAGAGGAGTGAACCCAATTTGGAATAGAAAGCATGACGCACACTTAACATGCTTAAAGCAAACAAAGTTATGGTAAATCTTCAGGTTTGTACATGTACATGTATATACCGCATTGTTTTGACAACGCATAATCTAATGTAACGTTTTATTTCGCGAATTTTCGTTTTCCAAATTATTACCGAATTCTTGAATTCGCGAGCGAGTACTATACTGTGTTAGCGAGAACTTTGTTTTATCGGTTTTAGCGAGGCGACGAATTCGCGAATATTAGCAAAAATTAAGTTTTTGCGAATATTTCCGAATAATTATTTTCAGTAAACTATCACACACACAGGAACAATTTTGTATTATCTCAACTATTTCTTTTTGTAACAGTCGAATTGTAAATGTGTGATCGTAAGTTGGCGTTTGTATGGGGCCTAGTTGCGCTTTCTTTCAAAGTCACGACAGGGAAGCAAGTCAAACATATAATAACACTCCATCCATGATAGTTATCTTCCCTTCTAAAAAGTAGGAGTGTAATGACCGAATGGTCATATCATTACAATGAGACAATCATGCATATAACCTTTGCATTTTTTCATGTACTGGTGATGTAAAACTTTAAAAATGATAATTTACAAGTTTCTTTTCTTTACGTTTTTATTTAAATTTTTGCCCATAGACATAATAGAAGGTAGATCTCGGCTGTGACATAGAATGACGTCCACGTCCTTCTATGTCACAACTGAGGTTTTAGCAGCAATAGAGCTAGTTGCCGTATATATATACCCCATTTTATTTCACGAAGAGAGGTCAGGTTTTACATGGACTTAGAAGCATATTACCCGATGATGATAGTGATAATAGAGTTAAACTGTTGTTAAGTTTTAAGGTGAACAGACGTTCGAACGGACATACCCTACTATCTCACATCTTCAACTGAACTTTGTGCGATAATAGGCCTTCCCTTCATATGATAATGATACATGTCTTTACATTAAATACTGGTTGAGAAATATCTATTACGAGGATATAAAACAAAACGATTTGATTTTATACGTTTGAATTTGGACATTAAAACAAAAGTTGGGGGATATTAGTGTTCACAAAATCAAAGACTTTGAAGAAACATGAAGACTTTATTGTTATTTTTGTGCGCTTGTGTTGTTACACTGGGTAAGTTTCATGACGAAAACACGCGCAAGCAATATACAGAGAATTTTTTCAGCATTAAAATTTAAAATTTCATTGGAAAAAAATGGTATTTTCATTACTTTTGCTCAAAACATTGATTGTAGGTGCACGTTAGAACCGCCTCACCGAAGCGATTCTAACGAGTAACCACAATGTCTGTTGTGGGTCAAAAATATGAAAAATAGGTATACCCCTGTAAAACCCAGTTTTTGCTATATAAAAGTGACCGGGTATGAGGGAATATACTTTTCACGGGCATGTTTCCTGGTGTCCTAATACAACTAAAAATCAAAGACGGAATCGTTGTCTACAGTTGACTAGTAGAAATACCACAATGTAGCGTCCTGGATTATATGAAGAATTAACCGTAGGATAATATACTTTAAGTATTGGTCTATGGTGAAAAATGATACTTTCCCGTCGTTCATATTCCCATCTACCCATCTAAATTACTGGGCTAGATTTTTGGGTCAGGTTACATGCATGTAGGCCTACACTACTGCGTTAATTTCTTACAGTTTCACAATATACATTTTCGAGTTAATAGTCTGTTTACCATGCTCTAGGTTTCACTATCAAACGTACTATTCATGTTATGGCATTGCTTAGTCAATACTGTACACATATTCAGACCTATGTGGTGCTGTAGGTTCAGAGGGTCTGGCCCATCAGACAACAATGAAGCATTCTTTGTTTGAGACTCATTTTTATGTTGTAGGGAACGGACTGACCCTAATGTTGATCAATGTAACACGTAGCCCAACATAAAATATGTTTAAATTGACACTAACATTAATAAAATTAATCATGATTTCATTTCCAATCAGGCAACCCCATTGAAGATCTTGACCTATCATCCCAGGTCCCCGACACAACTACAGACTCGGGCGTCACCACCCCGAGCCCCGGTACTCCGATGACAGTCGTTCCAATTATATCCAGTCAAGAAACAACGGCTGTGCCTGTCAGTTTTGTTACAGTGTCACCGGGAAGTGAAACATCAGGTAAAATATTTGGAATCTAATAAAGGGAGACGACCAATCGGGTCTCATGTGCTGAAGACGCTGCTATCGGTGATAGCTTAAATAAATTTTCCTTGTTAAAAGGAACGCTTGGCTAGTCTGTATATACCAATATTTGTCCGTGTGTTGTGGTTTTTCGTAGGTTTGTGGAGTTTTTCGGTAACTCGATGGGTCGCATCGGTCATGAACACTTCCTCGCTACGATGGATTTCAAGCTTTCGTACTTGGTCGGTCCTAGGACAAAGTTCCGGGTTTTAGCATTATCCGTCCAGAACGCCAACTAAATGTTTAACGTGAGATCCAAGTACGTCATTCTTCCCACAAGTCCTAATAAAAACGGCGGAGAGCAAGTCTGGTTTCCGTCTTCAATTGATTTATTATGCAAGAAGTGTATAAAAACGTTGCGACTGGAACCAGGCCCCTGGATGTCAAAGAGAAACCCCACAGATTAAAGGAAAAGCCCAACAGATTGAAAAGAAATCCTCATTCCGTTTCAATTGCTTGACGCTGTCGCGCCAAGCAAAAGTGTACTTTGAAGATTTTCATGTGGTGGTATAATTTTGCGTTTTAACGGCCAGATTTATGTTATTAGACATATTTTTTTCTATTTAAAGGACATGAGGCGTTAACTTTTCTATACTCAAGGACTTTAATAGCGCAACACTTGCAGTATCGATTTTTCCTCTTAGAATACAGGATTAATCTGAAAACTGTTTTTGAACGGGAAAGTGCAATCAATCTGCTTAATTTTAATACTAAAAACGAAATGCCAGAGTCCGTGATTAACGCCATACAGTGTGATTTCAAGCGTTACCCAAAATTCAACAAAAATAAATTGCATAATAGTGGGGACGAAAATGATTCTTCAGGGCTCCAACATGGTTTCTCAAAAGAAACACCAAAACCAAAACGAATGCTGTTGGTTGGCCTTCATTGGCATAAAAAAAAAAAAAAAAAAAAAAAAAAAAAAAAAAAAAAAAAAAAAAACTGTATAAGGCAACCTTTTCGAATACAATATATAGGCACGGGATTACAATAAGACTCTTATAACCTTTGGCGCTGTAATCGAAGGCCTCTGTTAGGGTTTCTTAAAAAAAAGTTGCGTCTCGATGGCGTTGAAGAAAGCAGCTTTAAAAAAGGATTGGAGCCAACGATATTTTATGAATAAATATTGTGAACGCTTTTATGTTTTATTTTTTCCCCTCAGTTCAGATTTAAATCAGTTTTAAAAGCGACAAATGATAGCCGATATAAAGTGTTACGTTATTAAAGTCCGTCAGTATATAAACATGATAGAATGTATGCTGGAAACAGACATAGGACCACGCGTTTATTTTTACGTTTTTCAGAGTCGCCGTTCTCAAGTGAAACCACGATGAGCAGCAAAGGGACCACAATGTCTCCTATCACAGTTAGCATACACAGTGTGAAGACCCCATCAACAACCCCAGCAACCTCAACACCTAAACCACAAAAAGGAGGGGGTTTCGACGGGGGCTCGTTTGCGGGAGGGATCGCACTCGGGGCTGGTATCGCGCTGATTTTGTACGTTGCTTATAGAATATATGCCTCAAAGAAGACTTCAGGATACAGCACTATGTGAGAGTGTTGATACTAAATGGACTAAAGGATGGCTTGATATTTCTGGAAATAGCCTACTCTAATGATACTATGCCGCTTGCTAAATGGCTGCATAAGTACAAACATAGCGTGAAACCATGGCTATGTGCAATACTTTTATTAGCTGACCTGAGCCGAAGGCTCACAAGGTGAGCTTATAGTATAGTAGTCGAGCCGGCGTCCGTGCGTCGTCCGTCGTCGTCAACATTTTCAAACGACTTCTCCTCTGAAGCTGCCAGGCCGAATCTTTTCATATTTCACATATAGCATCTACAGGTGGGGGAACGAATATTTGTGTTTTTTATTTCGATCGGATAAGAACTCTGGTTGCTATGGCAACTTGAAGTTTCCATTGACTTGTATGGAGAAAAAAGTGGAATTTGGCATTTTCCGTTGTCAGGCTGGGTATATTTAAATTTTGTTTTTACATAAATGTTTATTGAGTAGTCCTTCACGTTTAAGGCAACTTTTGTAAAAATCACTTTATTCGTTTTGTTGGTATAGCAACATAAAGGGTAAATTTTCGAAAAAATATTCAAAACTTTTCTTCTCAGAAGCCGTATGGGGGATGAAGCTGAAATTTAGTATACATGCTTATGACATTAGCCTGTACAAAGTTTGTGTTTTTATTGTCTTTGTCCAACTACTTTGGTTGCTATGGTAACTTGAAGTTCCCATTGACTTATAAGGCAAAAAGTGGAAATTTGCAATTTCTGCCGTTTCATTGAGGATATTGAAATTTTGTTTTTACATAAATGTTTATTGAGTAGTCCTCCTCCCCGTTTTAGGCAACTTTTGTCAAAATCGCTTTATTCGTTTGGTTGCTATAGCAACGTAAAGGGTAAATTTTCGAAAAAATATTCAAAAATTTTCTCCTCAGAAGCTGTAAGACGGATGAAGCTGAAACTTTGCATACATGCTTATGATATTAGCCTCTACAAAGTTTGTGCTTTTTATTGTCCTTGTCCCACTATTTTGGTTGCTATGGCAACTTAAAGTTTTCATTGACTTATAAGACGAAAAGCGGAAAATTGCAATTTCTATTGACTCTCAGGTGAGCGATCGTTGCCCTTGGGCTACTTGTTTAATAGTGCAATACATACCATATCAAGAAACTATTCTATACGTTTATTATGTTTTAGTCATGTGTACATTACTCATCTTTTCTCACATTCATACAGTTGTAAGTTCACTTTTTACTACTCATGTGTATGATGTGCTTGTGTTGAGCTTTCGTGTGAAAATTAAAATGTTACATTACTTTACTTTATAATTATTGTTTCTAGACTTTCGGCATTTGGTCATTTAGCATTTATATCTTGGATAACCTCATACGAAGCGCAAACAACGAAGATTGGGCAATGCCTATAATGCTTTATGTCCAGATTGTAGAAAATAAAGAAGACCACAGACTTTCGGAAACCCGTGGATAATGAAAGGTCTCATCATTTGTCTGGTTTGTGTCAACCGTGTTTATCATGAAAGAATCATTGTACTTTTAATAATATACACATATGTATACAATTCAGAAGCTTCAAATCTTGTTTATAAAATATAGAAGACTCAGTATTGTTGTCAATGTTGTCTACGCGCCAGAGCGTAGACTAAGACTACTCTAAAATTTGAGACTGACCTATTTACATAATTAAATTACAAGACAACTCATACACGTCTGTCGTTTGAGTCTAGTAGCTTGACCATCATGTTAGTAGGATTCCGGGTCGTTTCGCCATGCCAAGGACCGTGTAAACACCCAAAACACCCAATCAAACCTCTTGGTTGGTAACATTTGTACATGGTGCAGCAGGTACCAAAAATGGGGCAAATTGTTAAATTCGTGGAACTGGTGCATGATTGCATTCTATCTAAGCAACAACGGAATGAAATGAACCGACGGTATCGTGACGCTATATGTTCAGGTATGAAAGCTTTGACCGTGTAGCCAATTACATTCCATCCAAGCCACAACGGAATGAAATGAACCGACAGTATTGTGACGGTCGATTGTCAGGTATGAATGGTTAGACCGCGCAGCGTTTTATTTCTGTTCAGTCACATGAACCACGATGAAATGGGAGTACGGTCAGATTCTTTGACATTCTAGTTTATATATGCGAAGCGTAGACCAAGCTTTTTGTTAAAGCTTATACTTGTATAATGCTAACCATCGTTTCGTTAGTACGGCAGTATATACATTGCAACATTGGTATTTCGCCTTAATTCTCTAATCTTTTCTATGAAAAGAAAAGTAAAATTAATATTCTGAGAAGTGCATTAGTTAAGGCTTAGACTTGGTAACTAATAAATCATTAGGTAAAACTGAGTATCGCTTTCATTGTCTAGTCTATTTATTATAATAATAATGTTGTGAGGACAAACGTCTTTTTTATTTGCATTATGTGAGCTTTATCAGCAAGTGATGAATATTACACTTGAGGATGGGTCAAGAACTTTGATATCACTATGACTGATTAGATTAAATGTTTAATGTATTAGATCTACAAGTTTTTGTAAGGACATTAAAATACATGTATCAACTGGATTCTATATTGTTAATGCCAAAAACGTCATAGAACAATCAGTTTTATACAAGTCACGTCCGAGTCGAGCACCCGGACATCTGCATGCGTAATTCACTTTTATAGTTGTTATAGAAGATAGGACTTTTATTGGATCAGAAGAAACCATAGAACAAATCATATACATAACAATTTATTCTAAAGTTTTAATTATTAACTTAATTTTATACACATAATTATACAGATTCTATCTTCTGCCATTAAACATGCAGATCATATCAATTTATATACTTTATTCATGGTGATGTCAGATTGACAAACCCTTATAAAGGGAGCGCGGAGGCGTGGTGGTAGAGCGTCGGACTCCGAATCGAAAGATCCTGGGTTCGAACCCCACAGACGTCACCGTGTTGTGTCCTTAAGCAAGACACATTAAACCCCTATTGTATTGGCTAAACCCAGGAAGAATTGGCTCCGTCCCGACATGACTGAATTTTTTTTTGACTAGGACGTTAAGCCTCAATACAAACAAACAAACAAACCCCTTATAAGTTCGATGGCTGATCTTTATTTTTTTAACACTGACCACTACTTACGAATACACAATTTCTTACATTGTAAATATGGGTTAACTTTTGTATGAATTCATGTAATTTGCCTTCTAGGTTGACCCCGCATCTGGACCATTTTGGTAGTTCATGGCATAATTTATGACTCTCTTTCGCTGATTTAGCCTTGTGTGAAACAAATGGACACTCTGAGTACTGGTGAACATCCCCTGGGACGTTTGCCCAAGAACAATGGGTCTTGCCAATGTTACCTCAGCTGTTTAATCTGAACGTAAATCAACATATAAGCCTGTGCGTGAGAAAACCAACAATTTGGGTTTCGACCAGGTCCAACACAAACTGGGCTGTACAGTCACAGAAGATTGTAAGAGGCTGGAAATTTTGGGGAATTGTTTTCGCATATGCAGATTGTTGATTTTCCCATGCGGCGGCCTAAAATCAGAGACGAAAACGATTTTGAAGATTTGTTTTCTCTTGTGGTTATTTGAGAAATTTTCCGAATATAAATAAATGAGCCTCGGCTCCAGAAAACCAACAATCTGCATATGCGAAAACAAAGACGCAGATCAGCTGTGAAGTAACTGCACAGCTGATAAGCGCCTAAGGCCCTTTGTTTCCACCACGCAGATAGTACAATTCATCTTCTACTTATATCCAACGTTTCATGTTTCTAGTTTTCTTTTCTGTGACTGTACAGACCGGGTTATGTCAGACCTGGTGGGAAACCCAGACTGTTGGTTTTCTCATGCATCGGCTCAGTTGTCTGATGACATTAATGGTTATTGCTAAATTTGTGCAAATGTAACAATGAGACAAAATAGAATTGATAAAAAGACAGCAATTAAATGAGCCGCGACGCTAGAAAATCGGTCTTCGGGGTTTCCGACCAGGTGCGACACAAATCGGCTTGTACAGTCACAGGAGCAGGCTAGAGGCCTGC
Source organism: Rugalucina vietnamica (assembly GCA_964017185.1). Taxonomy (NCBI): domain Eukaryota; kingdom Metazoa; phylum Mollusca; class Bivalvia; order Lucinida; family Lucinidae; genus Rugalucina; species Rugalucina vietnamica. The sequence goes on from OZ024874.1 coordinate 48,124,622, forward strand.
AATGTTGGCTATAAGAAGAATTGTACTATTGTACGAGTAGCGAAAACAGTTACTGCGAAGTTAATCAGCGCCATTGCTTTCGCTACATGTATAGTTCAATTCCTCTACTTTCCAACATTTCCAGCCTCCAGCCATCTGCTCGGTTTGTATCGAACCAGTTTGGAAACCTTATTGTTCGTTTTCTTACGCGAATGCTCATTTAAAGATGAGGGGCGATCAAAACGTTCACGAGCACTATAATCTGCTTTTTCTGTTAGACACGTATAAAAAAATCATTTGAGACATTTCATTCTCAGACAGTAGCTGTTATTTTAAAAATACAGTTCGGAGGCAGCATTCAGAAATATTTTGGCATCAGGAAAACATGTCCGTGCAATATATACCCCCTTAAACCCCACTTTTATATAGCAAAACTGGGGTTTGCAGGGGTATACCTATTTTCTTATTTTTGCTCTAAAACATAGATTGTGGGTACTCGTTAGAACCGCCTCAGCGAGGCGGTTCTAACGTGTATCCACAATCTATGTTCTGAGCAAAAATAAGAAAAATGTCCAAAAAATCTACCGAAAATTTTCCTTTTTCAGGACTTGAAAAATCTCTGTATATTGCATGGGCAAGTTTTCGTAATGGTCAGCCATTTATTAACACAGAGACAGCATAAGTTCGGAGGCAGGTTATGTTAATGAATAATAGCATGGCAATCAAAGAGACACTCTTGATAAATGTTAGGAGTCGTTTTGTGGGGAAGCGTGTTCTTTGTATATAGATCTATGTACTAGTAACCTAACACAAAACTGCGAATCAGTAACTGCAGTATCCATTCAATTGTGCAAGTAGTCCGGTTTAAGTCTAATTTTACCAGCAACTCAAAAGGCATGCTTTCCCATAACGTGGTTTAGTTTCTGTTCCATCATTTGAAATGTTAATTGCCATGCCCCTCACAAGACGTACATAAAGTAGTGAATGATTTTTTCGTGTCACACGTTTAAGCAAACAAATCTTTATATAACGAGCACATAAATATTCCAACAGTTTCAAAATGAATAATCCATCCTGTCCGCATAATAAATGGCAGACAGAGATTATCTCGCTTCACCGGATCACAATATTTATTTTGTGCGTATCGTATTGCGGGCATGCCTCAGACTTCTACGACGCGCCGCCTCCAACAAGTCACGTGGTATATTTCTGACGTAATTCGGTCTTTCCGGCGATGGACTTCTTTTCTTTTTCGGAACAACTGGCGCGTCAAGAATTAGTCCTCGTCTGTTCGCGTATTTATGTTCCGTTGGCGGCAGTGGAAGATGCTGGCTTAGCGGTCGTGTTTCAGCGTGCGTCACAATGTGAATTTTCGGCACGATTTCCGACACATCCGTCAGATTGTCATTACTGTCACGTGTAGAGTTTTTGTCGTCTGCATCTTCCTCATTCGAAGAGGCATTTTCTGAAAGATTTTCATTTGACGAATGAGAACGATCGCGATATTTGGTAGACAGATTGATTGCACCATTGGAAGAATCGTAATGAAGAGACTCGATCTTTGGTTGTTTGGCACGTTTTGACAAGTCTAAGGAACCCGTTTCATCCGGGGTCCTCGATCGCTTTAAGATGCTGACGTCAGACAAAGATGGCGACACGTAGTTATATGAGGATGACAAATCGGGACATGAACTACGGCTTCCACTTCTTGTATCATTTCCATATCTTAATTCATCATTTGAAGACACTGATAAGGGACTATGGGTAGCGGCGGGGCGAGTATATTTGGAGATATAAGGTCTATAGTCCTTGTCATCATCAGACGAATTACCCGGTTTAACATTAGATGTGTTCCGACCATCTGGCTGAAAGTGTTTGATTAGCGTGTCCATCGTCAGAGGTATGGGGATTGGTATGGGTACGGGCAAGGGGAGAAGAACCGGGAAGGGGACCATCATCGTGACGGGCGGTATACCATTTCCCATCACCCTTTGCGGCTGCTGGGCCGGGAATCCCGGTGGTACTTGTCCGGGGAAGTTCTGGGCTGAAAACATCTGTGGGAAATCGACGGGGAAGAGACTACTCGGTTGGCGATTGTTTCCGAGCGAAGTCCTCGGAGATGTGGAGCTCCGCACGGTTTCAGTACTGGGGACGTCCAACAGATGTGCCCGCCTGGACGACGTAGATGCCGCGGATCTTTCTGAATGGGGACTAGTCTGTACGCCGGTCTCGCCAGGTTCAGTTTTTATTCTCTTATCCCGACCAGAGGATGCTTCCTTTCCTCTTTCTGCAGCTTTGGCGAGCTCCGCCATAATCTCTGGTGGGTAAGGCGGCATCAAGCCGGGAAGCATGACAGAAGAATAAGCTCCATACGGACCTAATGACTGACCGCCCATGGACCCTAGCAGCTGCGCCTGGTGTATCCATGGCGCCATTGCCGGGTGGTACATTTGCGGCGAGGCTTGTGCGAGGGAGCCGGGCCGCGGTGACGTAGACGGTTCCGAAGCGCTGGTTGCCGGAGGCGCTCTCTCGGAGTCTTTCCTCGCCTGGAGTCTTTTATGCTTCAAGTTAGCCTCCGCTTTAATCCGTTCTAGTAACGATTGCTTTTGAAGGTCACTAAAACTTTTTGAATCAGTCATTTTTCGTGCCGATTTATCAATGTTATTTATAAGCAACGGTTTTCCGCTGTCAGTATTAGCGCTTACTTTATCGTCAGTGTTTCCTTTTGCTCCTTTCAGTTTTGATAATTGTTCACCAATTAACCATAAATCCGGAGTGATCAGAATTCCCTTTTCACCGTCCCTTTCCGTCTCCGACTCCTCGCCGTTTGTTTTTAATTTGCGTAAATGTTCTTCAGTTTCTTTACAAAATATACTCATTTTATACTGATTCAAGCACTTCTCACTACAGAACTGCAACTGCGCGTCACCATCATGAAATTCTAGATAATTGGATGTGTGACGCACATGCTTACACCAGTCACAGACCTTACTCTTCTTGAACGATGCGCGTCTACACTGCAAGAAGCAAACCTCGCTACAAAACGACTTGACGCCGTCGGCTGTTTTGACGATGTACTGGTTCCGTCCGGATTTACGGCACCATACGCACGGGGTTTCGGTATCGTCAGACTTTTCTGTGATCGTAAGCTCCTCCGAAGCACCTGAAATTTAAAAACATACTGTGAACAACTTGAAGCTAGTCTATTTTACATGATTATGTGTAGTTTGTGGGCCTGGAAATATTATTAGAAGATGTGCTTAACTGTCAAACGTTTGAGCCCAAACTACTCGTAAATAATGCGTTGTTGCTAAATATATATGAACAATGAGGGAATAATTTCTTTGTTTTCATAAACCATGCACAGTATAACTGCTCACGAACTTAGGTTTAAGAGTATAAAAACAGTGTTTGGAGATATTCAACTTGTACTTTATAGCCGTGGTAAATGGTCCTAACAAGACACCATACCAAATCAAGATCTCAAGAAGAGAACTTCGGAGAGGCTCTAATCAAACCATAGACTGTAATCTGATTCTTGCCTGTAAGGACCATGTCGTGAAAACTCATCTTCGTTTATATTTTAGACAAGACTGACTGATCATCGCCTGTGAATCATCTGGTTGCACATGTAGATAACGACTACAGAAACAATGAACAATGCTCCAGCTAAGTAGGAAACAAAACTGGAGGGGCCGACCAAGACCATATAGCGGATGCACAATCGAATTTGTGCTTGGATGCAAAAGGCAAGATTTCTGTTGGCGGTACTCATATCATATTTGATATTTTCTGTAACTATTAGCTGAGGGTTAAAATTTCGCGACATTTCCAAGTGTAAACCTATCTGCTTGTTCCAGAAGAAAACTTGAAAAACAACAAGACTAATATGTTATCAGGTTACGCTTGTTACTTGAAACTAGAAACTGATTAAAAGGGTAATGTTTATCAGTGAAACACGAGGAACGCCATCAAACCTCAGAACATAAGAAAATTATTAAGAATACAAAGACACGTATGGCGTATCATAATGTATGGCTGATTTCATTTGTGTGAGAACGATGCGGCGGTTTATGTAGTTAGCTATATATGTATAGCTTAGCTAAAAAGCCATAAAAGTGACAAACATGTATACATGTATTCACTCTACAAAATGGCTTCATAGATCAAGTCGCACAATTACTTGTGAGGGAATCAGGTTGCCTAAGGTCGAACCCCTCTCGCATTTTGTTGACTTTTTGGTCGTGCTACAACATCAAGTAACAAGTAGGTTGCTTCTTTGTTGCCTTGTTGGTGGGGCGGTTCTATCTACGAATTGTCAGTGTCTGTAGTCAAATTCGACACAAATAAAATTTTATAAATCACCTTCTGCTTCTTTCCTCTTCAGAACTGCTAGTAGGCTCCTATGCTGGGAGTCAAGCTCTGCCGTACCGTTGGATAAGGCTGCAAAAGAAACAAAATACAATTATACATTTCTGTTTCAAACTATGAATGCATCTAATTGCCTATATTTTAGTTTTGGGCGACAAAATAATATGTAGTATTAATGAATTAATGCCCAAAAAGAAAATTATATGCGTGAGGTTGCTGAAAGTTGTGCATCTGACAGAAGATCTAACTCGTACATGTACATACCGCGTGATTACAATAGATAAACTAGCTAACCCGCACTTCGTGACCTTGCTCCTCATTGGTGAGGATGTGGAGAGCTCTTTGGTGAGGATGTGGAGAGCTCTTTGATGAGGATGTGGAGAGCTCTTTGGTGAGGATGTGGAGAGCTCTTTGGTGAGGATGTGGAGAGCTCTTTATTTTTATCAGAAGAATTAGTATCGGTAGTGTGACTTGAAAACAGCGATGTCACTTTAGCATGCGGCAAAGTATAATACGTAAAATGTAACCATTCCCGGCGTTGCCAAAATAAGGATCATACATATGTAGCTCCGGCGTGGTAAAATGCTCCGTTGTTTATCTTAAGAGGACGGTCGTTTAAATGGATATTTTAAAACCTATCAGTTGTTTAAGATGTGACATCTTCTTGTATATGGTTTAAAGCTATTATTATAAAAATGCAAATGCAGAAAAGCGGAATGCAGACATGCAGCCACATGTCGCTCCTTAGTTGTAATATCGTGGTGTTGTAAGGGGCGTAATAACACGAATCTCCCTCTTAGCACGAAGATAAAAGGATGCTAGCTCTCGGTTTTTTGTCTCACATTCTTTAAAACATGTACAACGATCACACACAGCGCATGCGTGTAATAAGATAGCTTAATAATTGTGGAATCAGAGACATTATATTCGAGTTATTTTAGCGCATGTTTTTCTCTCGCCTATCGCATGACGGCAGCTGCATACTAAACTGGTAATTACAAGATCAAATTATACAATCAGATGATAATTGTGGGCACCATTTATATAAAGTTACCCCACAATAAATATAATTCGTCACGTCCCGCCAGGGTTCGGCACAAATTTAGCATGTCGAAAGACAATGCAGCTTTGAGCAGCAGCATGCGAAACCCAGTTACTGTCGAGATTTTGTCGATTAATTATTATCTTTCAATTAGAGAAGTTTTCGATTAAAGTGATTACGGACCAATATTGCAAATAAACATAAAGTATTTCAACGTAAAATGTCATGACGTTCTAGTTTGAATCCCTGAAGAGAGGCATTCGTGCCAAATACATGTGCTTATCAGTCAGCTTTTGTTCCGCTTTGCTTAAAAGTGCATAGAAAATTGTCAAAACATCTTGTTATTTTTATCATGAGTAGGTGTGTATGTACTATACAGTACTATACATACACGGACCACAAGTAATATGGCCAGACGCGTTTCGAAAGTCACTTGCTGCATTCCCTTAGCCATGGGCTTGCGAGACAATCAGAAAACTCGTTTCTTCAGGGAACTCCCTCATTTGCTCGCATGTGCCAGTAGCCATGTGAGTGGAATTTCATAAACTCTATGAAATCGGTTGCCTGTCAATACGCCTATCTTTTCTTTCTGCAACTTAATCACAAAACGTTAATGGACATTCAGACATTCAGTCTGTTCAGTCATAAGATCTTCTCTTGTTTATAACATCCACTGAAGTATAGAGAACTGCAATTATCTTCTTGTGTTTATTTTTGATTTAGGCCCGCATTTGATACGCTTTTTATTCCGAACCCATTGCCTAAAAGACGGAAACCGATACCGTCTGATCATATAGACTTATGGTTCGGATTTCGATTCCAAGGGCTCAGAACTATAATGAAAACATCAAACATTAATCACGTCTGACAAGAGAGAAGATGAATTGACTATTATCATGAAATTCGACGCATGGGATCTTATTATGATCCGGAGCCAAATTCCCCGTTTCGAGTATCACATGACCTATTATGGAAAAGATGGCGGCCGTAATCATGGCGGCGTAGTTTCGTATTGCACCAAAACATCTGAATGCACCAAGTGATGTCGGATCCGATTTCTTGTTTTTCTTCTTCTAAACAGACATTTTATCGATAGAGATATTTTGGTTTTCAAATTGCCACACACACATGGTTTATATTCAACATGAGAGCCTGAACATAAAATTCGTCTGCTGCCATTTCCGCTAGAGTTTTATGCGTTCCATTATTATATGTTCCATGTATTATGGTTCGTCCGTGTGTACCAGACGATAAGCCACGAGTTGTAAGCGAGTGGTTATCGTTCGTACTTACAGACGAACCATATAATTAGTTGCTTCAATAGCCTTGCCCAAGGCTTAGAAATGAGGAAAAACGCCTTTCGTAATTTTCTTTTTTTTAATCTCTGCGGCTAGTCTAGTCTATAGATGGGGCTCGATTTGTAAAACTCAGCCAACAGGACGATTGACGAAAAATTCATTGATAGACTAGCTTAGAGACTCGAGAAATTTCAATATAGAGAAAATAATAAAAATGAAAACAATAATCATATGACATTAATATGTTTTAAAGACTAGTAGCTAGTCTATTAGTTGCTTATTGCACCCTGCACCGTGTGCATCTCTGGATATTTGACGTTGAACACGGACTTAAGGATAAACGAAAGATTTGACAGCCATTGGCTTTAATCTAAACTGCACGCACACATATATGGCATAAACTACTTCTGTTCCTGAATCTTGATGGGACATAAACACCATTATCTATACGTGTACAGCATGGCAAACGCAATGACGAGGAAGTGGTGCAATCAAAATTAAAGTTATTAGAATTGTCGATTAATTAACTATAAAAGTGCATTCAAATACTCTAACCCATTTGCTGTATATGGACTGGGCCTTTTTAGTCACATTTTTTTTTTCTCAAATACTTACGTCGTTTCAATCTCAGTTTCAAGCTACCAGACGATTCTCTCTCTTCGTCGCTTTCTTCGTCGTGTGTGACGTCACTTCCGTCTCGGTCACGTGGGTCGGTATATTGTTTCAAGTCAAGCTTTTCAGTGTCTGCGCTGTTTATCTTGTCGTCGTAGCCAAAGATGCTGAGCAGTTCGTTCATGGTACTCTCTGCATAGTGCTGAAAATAAACAGCGGTACATTAAACATGTATGTTTAAAAATGTGATGAAATCATATGTACAACAAACTTGCTCAAATGCTTGCGCAACTATAGACAGAATGTTCCGTCGATCTCAACAGTTGTGTCACGTGATACCTCTGTTCAGTTCTTTCACGGAGGTGGAGCGAGGTCAAGAAGTGAAACGGAGCGCGCGTTAACAAACTGATCAGGAGCGCAACTACTGCTCAAAACTCCCTTCTTTACACATTCAGATTGACTGTGCAATCTTCATCCAATGTTCTCTTATTAAGCGATAACTGAGTTGTTCCGTTGGTAATCGTGTCTCCTCATCCCAACTTGGGCAGCTACTAATATCGGGTTGCTCCATACAGGTATTGCATACGGAAATAGGTACATGTAGCGTGCTACAATGACACAAAACTACCCTTAAAAGTATATTCTTCTAATCAGAATAATCTGAATAGGATAGATCATAATCTTACTCTTAATTGGGACTACAATTACAGTTCTCGTGTCGGGTCCATGTTACATACGTGACATTCACGCTAGTAGACAAGATAGAATAGAAAAAAGGAAGTATAAGTACAAACAAAATACTCTTACCATAACCATTGACCGAAAGCGACAAAACGTTACCCTAATATCCGGATTAATCCAATATTCTTGCATAGATATCTATGCACATAGCTGTTTGAAGCCGTTTTTGATTGGTCGAAAGCCGTGTTCAAACCGCAAAACCCATGTTCAAATCATGAAATTCACGTGCCGTTTGAACATGGGTTATGGCCGACGTCATTGGTCAAAGTGACGTGACGTCATATATTTCATAGAAACAAAATGGCCGACGTTGAAGAAGCTCCGCGGTTTTTGGTGCGTTTTTACGTTGTTAATGTTATTTTTAAGCGATTTTAAGTGGATTATAGTGAAAATGCAAGAATAGCGATCAACCATGGTTTGTTTCAGTGTTCAAACATACGCTGGATCACTCGGAAGGTGTTTGAACACGCGGCCTGCGGCCTTGTGTTCAAACACCTTCCTCGTGATCCATCGAATGTTTGAACACTGAAAACCATGTTTGATCCCTATAGTATCTCAAGTCAAGGCTCCCTCACAAATTAAAATCCGAGTGCCTTCAAATACAGTGATGCATTTGTACCCAGCCACCCATTAAACGATTACGTGCATCTGACATGGTAAATAGTAACCCATATGTGCTGATTAATTCAGGATATGCGTCTAGTATAATCCTACAGAGGTGATAACTACGAGCCTTGTATGTGGGCTCTACTAGGTTCCGGACAGGGTCGCCTATAACTTGAGAAAGTTTAGAGGCTTAGAAACTTTTTTAAAAGTAGTAGATATTGTTAGATAAAAACAAACGCGATTGTCAGATTGATATGTTGGTGGAAGAGACGTCCACCAGGCCCGCGTATTACTACAAGTGAATTATAAATGTTGAACAAATCGGTACATGTTTTCTGGCGATGCAGCTCATCTATGCAATTAGCTGATTCCTTAACAGTTTGGCAATCGATACTGGTACGTATTATCGCGATATCCGATCCCACAGATAATCGATTTATGAAATGTGATATCGACATTTGTCGAAAATGTTAGTAACTTGAGACTACGCCACAGTATTGTGTTTATTATGATAGATTGATCCATTTTTAGCAAGAGTAATTGTCTTAATGGAGCTTAGTAGGCCATCCAAATTTGGAACAGATTCTCTAGACAAATGAGCCGCCTCGTGGGAAAACCAACAATTAATAATGTGGTTTCCGAACAGGTCCGACACAAACCGACCTGTACAAGCACAGAAGATGGCTAGAGACTGGAAATGTTGGATTTAGAAAGTAGAGGAATTGTACTATCCGAGTAGCGAAAACAAAGGCGCTGATCAGCTTCGCAGTTACTGCGAAGCTGATCTGCGTCTTTGTTTTCGCCTATGCAGATTGTTGGTTTTCCCATGGGGCGGCTCAAATATGAGCCGCACCACGAAGGTACTGAATCAGCTTTAACGTACAAAACTATGTATAGTTGCATAACAATTTTCAATTTCACATATGAATGAACCGCAAAGTTTTTGATTTATTTTAAATGTACACATTATAAAATTAAAATCAACTTTTTCCGAACCATCATCTCGCCGCTACGCAAATTTATATACATACAAAAAAACGGGTCCATGCACTATTCATGGATTCTTATGTTTAGCATTTTCATTTTCATTACAAAAATGTTTGCATATTTTTTCTCAAAACATTGATTGTGGGTACTTCTACAATCATGGAAATTTTGGTCAACAATAAGAAAACATAATATACATGTACATACCTCTTTACACCCTTGTTTTACTTTGGGTTTAAGAAGGTATGCATTTCACAAACATGTTTATTCATATGACATACAAAAAGGCGAGCCGGATCTGCATCTGCATGGGTGTGCAACAATAAGCGGTGTGTTAACCGTGAAACATTTGCTTCGCATGTGACCAATGCATCCACTCGCAAACCAGCATTTTCCATCATCATTTTTTTTTCTACGAGCAATTCAGATTTTAATTCGCCCACATATTTAATAACAACGATGACTGTACATTGCATGTTTGTAAAGCCAAAAGTTCAGACCGAATTCGATCCTCACTTGAGCTGCGTCATGAGAAAATCGGATTTTTGCCCTATGCGAAAACAGAGGCGCAGATCAGCTTCGCAGTAACTGCGAAGCTGATCATGCCTTTGTTTTCGCTACACGGATAGTATAATTCCTCCTCTACTTATACCTTAAATTTCAAGATTCTAGCTTTCTTCTGTTGGTCTAATAGGTCAGTTTGTGGCGGACGTGGTCGGAAATCTCGAAGACCGGTTTTCTCACGTCGCGGCTCATTTCATTCCAATCTGACACCGTAAAACGTTTGGGACAGTTGTCTTATATTGAAATTTGATAAATAAATAAACAGGATAGTGTGTAATTTAGACATCTGACAAACACTTAATTATTTGTTCTCATTTTAAGAAGGTCATGCTCTCGGAAACCGGAGCCAAAACCATCCCCGGTGTCCGGTTTCGAATTAAACCAGTTATCAAGATTTAATTTTTTATTTCTTTACATTTCATAAATTGGATGAAATTTACACCGCCCTTTGAAAAGTCAGTTTAGGCATTTTTCTCGAAACCCAACACCTAGCCGCTGACGCAAAACAACCGGTGTCAGGATGCGAAAATGCAACAAGACCCAGGCAGTTTTTGTTGTAGTTAAACAAAGTAATAAAATTTCAGTTTAGTCATCAAGTTATTTGAGTTTAATGTCAGAATCCCGTCTCATGTAGCAGCAATCTGTTGTTAGGCAGATAAGTTTCACGTTTATGTCCCTGTGTTTTGTTTGACATTTAAGTATGAAATTTCTCCGTGAACATTTATCAGCATTGGTCATTTCGTCTTCAAAGTTCTATTACACTTTAGAAATTATTATTTGAGTTGTGGTTTAGCGTCCCAGTCAACAGCTATGGTCATGTCGGGACGTTGCCTCCATTTTATGGGACTTGCACCCACAATTAGGACGTCATGACACAAAAAGTGCTTCAAATATAACCACCCAACAAAGCCAAATATGTCTGTAACGAACAGCCGAGCGGAGCCAAAGCAAACAAGCATGCTCATCCACCAAGGGTGGTTTACTGCGCTATATACCCAACGCGTACTCGCTTCACAAAGTTTCGAGTTTCTTATTTGCAGATAACTAGCACTCTAGATGCCGCCAATGGACAGTCAGTAGCGTAGAAGCTTTGCCTGGAGGCACAAGCAGTCCATCTATTTCTTAAGGCCCCAATGGGCGGGGGCCCACATTAGACAATTACAGCCTACATTGTAGAGTATTGTGAACCATCACATTGTGTAGCATAATGTCGCACCCTAGTCCAGTATTTTAGCGTTTTCGACATGGCAATCGCGCTGAAATCGCAGCCATTTCCAACAGAGTGTACCAGCAGTTGTCGTTTACGTATTCAAGGGAAATAATCCAATTTAAAAATGCTATGTCTTCGTTTTCTAGACTTACTAGGACATATTCAATCAACTAAAATGTGCTCACCAAAACGATTAGTCAAAGAACATGGAATAAGATTCCCGGAACTAAACCACTCCATGTCGTACAAAAGCAAATCCTTTAGCTTGGATTTGGAAACGGACCATCATGAATAGGCCTACTTGTCTAACATGTAACCCTATGGCACAAGAAGTCAATGTCTATACAACAAAAAGTATACATATTCATTAATAATTTTACGCTTTGGTATAATATGAAACTACTGTCGGAAATTGTGACAAGCACCAGATAAAATAAGAAATGAAATTATTATATAAAAAATTCGGAAATCAAAACTAAACATCTCTAACCTGTATTTTCCTCCTTTTACAATGTTTCTTCCACCACCCCAGTCAAGTGAGTGACACGAAACGACCTGGGTGGATCCTTTAAACAACCCTTTCTATACTTTTGTTTCGTCAAAAGTTATTTAAGCAAGGTTAGAAGATACCTAAAACCATTACAAACGTAAGTGTTAAAACTATAACCCAATACAAAGTCTTTCAATTTTACAAATGAGCCGCGTTATGAGAAAACATGCATTTTGCATATGCGAAAACAAAGGCGCAGATCTGCGAAGCTGATCAGCGCCTTTGTTTTCGCTTCTTGGACAGTACAATTCCTCATCTTTCTATATCTAAAATTTCCAGCCTCTGTTCATCTTCTGTGCTTGTACAGCTCGGTTTGTGTCGGACGTGTTCGGAAACCACATTGTTGGGTTTCTCATAGCGTGGCTCAAACAAAAGTTGACTTTCGAATATCAAATGTCTCCAAGTTTGAACACTGTTACAACGAATAAAGGCTTGGAACAAATACGATACCAATTTTGTCAATTTCACTGTAAAACAAGGCGAAAATCTTGGCACAGGGCAATGCGACTGAGGCCTGTCACATGAGAAAATATCTGCAATGTTTTATAACAAAACTTGTGTTCAATATAAAGAATTAAAGGTGCAGGAATTTAAACCATTAATTTAAAGATCCCAAAGGACAATAAAAGACATCATAAAAATTTCAACGCACTTGAAGGGAAATTTGACAGCTCTTTTCCAGTGAGGTATCCATCCGTCTAGCATCAACCAATGTAAAGAAGACGAGACCAACATAGAAGCAGACAATTTGAAAGTAAAGATCAATCGCAACAGAACCGCATTTAAACGACCAGTAAAACGATAACTATAGCCTAGAAAATGGAATAGGCCAAAGCTGGATATCTTTTTCAGAACAGGAAATGTACCCTTAATTTAATTTAAGAACACGAGTAACGTGAGTCCTGAGCAGGTGTTTCTATTTCAAAAGCAGGTTATAGTTAATGGACACATTAAGAATTGTATAGAGTTACAAGGCTGGTGAAATCAGACACCCCTGTGTCTATATGACTGGTTAAGATCGCAATTTTAATTGGCGCGGAGTATACTAACAAGTTCATTTTAAGGCTTTTTTTACGAAGTATGATAGGTACAAATAGATGAGCCACCTCATGGGAAAACCAACAATCTGCATATGCGAAAACAAAGACGCAGATCAGCTTCGCGGTAACCGCGAAGTTGATCAGCGTCTTTGTTTTCGCTACACGGATAGTACAATTCCTCTACTTTCTAAATCCAAAATTTCCAGTCTCTAGTCATCTTCTGTGCTTGTAAAGCCCGGTTTGTGCCGGACCTGTTTTCTGGCTTCCTGGTTGGTCTCTGTCCTACCCGATGTCATTTTGTTTTTTCCAACGACGAAGCATATAGACTGATAGTGCCCTTTAAACCTTGACATCAACCATTATTCTAGTGTAGATGTACTCTTTCATTATGTCATTCAGCGTGGAATATAATAATTATTCTGTCTGAAACCAATCGTTTAACCATATTTGGTTTCTGCTGTGATCGTGTATTTAACTCCATTTTTAAGCAATTGAAAACTGTCATCATTTACGTATTTGCTGATCAGATGATGTGTTTGCAAAGTCTAGAAAACAATACCATAGAACCCCAATAAATAATCAAATCCAATCCGTATAAGGAAAATAAAAAGATAGATGCACTTGTGATCAGCCATTTTTTTTTCTCCATAAACCTAGGCTTATACGGACAACAACAAAGTTGTAACCTCCTGATTACTTTTAAAACCGCACTTTTTGTTGAGTTTGATTTGGAAACCAAGTTTTACCAATGACGTGACCCTGACTGCATTTCCCAGTCAACTGTCTGAATCGGGACATATAAAACAAATAAAGTTTCCCACAATGGCAAATGCAGTGATCGAATTCCATCAAGAAAATGGATTACAAACCGAGTAAATGCTCGGATTACAAATTAAAATTGTAATCTACAAAATGGGTGTAAAATCGACGAAATCGAATACCCCCGAAATCAAACCTAGGAGAAAACAAATGTCAATCAAAGGTGTACATCTGCTGGGATGATCGTCATTTAGAATCACAAGCTTTGTTTGTTTGAACTGGTGTTTTACGTCCCAGTCAACAGCTAAGGTAATGTCGGGACGGTACATGAATAATCCTGTATGTGTAAAATGTTGCAGCTTTAATATTTACAATTTTATTTATCAAGATTCTTGGTATAAAACATGACGTCTTCAATTCAGATGAGCCGCGTCATGAGAAAACCAACAATGTGGTTTCCAAACAGGTCCACCACAAACCGACCTGTACGAGCACAGAAGATGGATACAAGCTGGAAATTTAAGATTTAGAAAGTAGAGGTGTAGCGAAAACAAAGGCGCTGATCAGCTTCGCAGTTATAGGGCTGTCACACATTCGCGTATCGACTCGCGTATCTACGGCGACCCCGCGTATCGAGATACGAAAGGTACGTCACACGTACATCGTAGATACGTGGGCATACGTAGCTCATACTCTTCGATACGTAGCTCATACTCCTCATACGCCGAGGTGCTACGTTTTTTATGTGTGCACTTAAAAATTCGTAGCACGTACGTAGAAGGTCCGATACGCCGTACATACGTCACACATACGTGGTACATACGGAAGCAACGTGGCCGGTACGTCGTAGATACGTAGCTCATACTCCTGATACGCCACACGTACGTAGCGGTTAAAATGCCACGTAACCGTGACGTATGTACAGCGTACCTTTCGTATCTGCTACGTATGTGTGACGTATGTGTGGCGTATCCTCGAATGTCTTTTTGTATCTACGGCGTATCAGCGACGTACGTGTGGCGTATCTCGCGTATCAATGGCGTATGTGCTACGTATGTGCTACGTTCGTTTCGCTACTGTGGAGTATGTGTGACGTATTAGGAGTATTAGGAATATTTTGTGGCGTTCCAAGAGAATCTTAATGCTTCTATATGTATGTTTTCGTTTTTCCGAAGTCATGGATCAAATGTTTCTCACGGTTCGGGGTGTCGTGCAGGGTTCTTCCATGGCTACGCTTGGTGTAGCCTCCGTCTTTGTTCATGTGGTCTTACGACCAGGATGGAGAGCTTGAAGATGTTCGCCCACCACCACCACCACCTCGGTTTTTTTTTCGGTGTTAATCTAGATTATCTAGATTTCTCCGGTGGCATCTTCGACCTCTTTTATGAGCCTGTGCGTGAGAAAACCAACAATTTGGGTTCCGACCAGGTCTGACACAAACTGGCCTGTACAGTCTCAGAAGATGGTAAGAGGCTGGAAATTTTGGATTTAGAAAGTAGAGGAATTGTACTATCCATGTAGAAAAAACAAAGGCACTGATCAGCTCCGCAGTTAATGCGAAGCTGATCGACGCCTTTGTTTTTGCCTATGCAGATTGTTGACATGCGGCGGCTCATATTTGATAACTATAATGTGCGAATTGCATGAGCAAAGTGAACACAACCGTTTGTTCTCATAGGTATTAAAAAGCAATTGGTACAGAACAGATACGCCGCAGATAAGAATGGAACGCAGTACATACGCCGTAGATACGTCACGCGTACACTTCATACGCCATACATACGTCACACGTACGTAGCACATACGCATTGATACGCCGTACATACGAAAGTGAAATTCCATACGAATACAGATACGTCACGGATACGCCACGGGAACGTAGCAGGAACGTCACACGTACGTGGTACATACGTCTCTCGAGCAAAATACGGCTCGGACCTCGGCGTATCGACATTTTCATAGATACGTGAGCGATACGCCGCTGATACGTGAATGTGTGACAGAGCTATTACTGCGAACTTTGAACTGCGCCTTTGGTTTCGCATATGCAGATTGTTGGTTTTCTCATGAGGCGGCTCAGATATCGAGCAGATATCTTCACCTACCATACGCTTAAAACACGAGGAAGTCAGTGCTAGCATGTAATGGTTTCTGTAATTGAGCCGCATCGTGAGAAAACCGGATTTTTGCCTAGGCGAAAACAAAGGCGCAGATCAGCTTCGCGGTAACCGCGAAGCTGATCAGCGCCTTTGTTTTCGCTACTCGGATAGTACAATTCCTTTTCTACTTAAATCCGAAATTTCAAGCTTCTAGCTCTTTTCTGAGCTTGTACAGGCCGGTTTTTGTCGGACCTGGTCGGAAACCCCGAAGACCGGTTTTCTCGCGTCGAGGCTCAATTAATATCATGATGGTATGGGGTTTTATCGACAATGGCTTATTTTTCTGGCTTCCTTTTTCAAATCGTTTTTGTCTGCAAATCGCAAAAGCCTTCTCGGTTTGCATGTTTTCATCAAATTTGAATACAGACCAATCCCTAGCCCAATATTTAATTTCGCGTCTCACATTTCTGGTCTGACGTAATCATGTTATTGCTTTAGCTAAAACGGATGTACAATGGCGTCAAATTTCAGGTGATTTCTATATTTTTCTTGAGTACTGGTTTAGGATGACAAAATTAGTGGCGTTGATTTTACATCTAATAATGAGAACGCTGTAAGGTTGTCAATATTTGATTTCCATTGGTAAATGGACGAAATGTTTTAATTGCAACGCAATCCCGAATATCGTGTTACGTTCCATTATTGCGTTGTGTATGTTTAGCAGAGGCCATCTAAAACTGAAACCTTTCAAAGTCTGAATTACTGGTATTAATTTCCTATACAGAAACATGGCGGCTAAAAGCTTTCATATCGTGTTCTGTATCATACACAGTCCACAAACGCGTTGACTGCGATATATGCGCGGTGGTTTTCAGAGTTTTAAATGAATTGCCGATTACAAGACTCATGGGCACTGGCAAGTAGCTTATGAGCGGGTCATGAGCTCTTGGCACTGGCCAATGGTATACAACTCCTTTTTATACCATTGACGTGATATTATAAAATGTCTACGAACAAACAAAACATAGTTGACTACAGCAAAGATGTTACAGGCCGACGTTATAGCCTATTGTCTCCTCGAAAAAGACATGCATATACATGTATAAAACGGCATCTTACTATTAAGTATTAATGCAACTTTGTCTTTTGTTTGTTTGTCTGAATTGATGCTTTACGCCCCAGTCAACGGCTAAGGTCATGTTATGGCGGTGCCTCCATTCTATGGGACTCTTACCCAAAATGAGGATGCCATGACATACAACAAGTGCTTGAAATATAACCACCTAACCTTATACATATGGATTGACTTGAACCAAATTTCCTGGACAAGCTCAGACCAGAGCGGTTAACCAGTAATCAGATGGTCAGTCAGTAGTGTATTTAAGCTTTGCCTGGAGGCACAAGCAGCCCATCTATTTCTTTATGCCCCAATGGGCGGGGGCCCGCAACTTTGTCTTTAAGGAACAAAACATACGCTCGAAATGTCATGAAAGCTAGTGGATCTATAGATGACTGAAAACCCCTTGTAAAACTGTGACTTAAAGTACCGAAACTAGCAAACAAGAAGTGGCAGGCATTCCATTCTGAAGAAAATCTCATGATAAATAATGGCTGTAGATCTATGAGCAACGAAAACACATCAAAAGTTGTTTACACCTGGCATACCTGTCTTTGATTCCAATGATTTCTGGTTCTCTGTGTGAACTGATCTCTCTATAAAAGAACAAAGATGCAACGGGAACCAGACATAAAGAGAACCAAGGAGTGCGCTAGGGTGTCAAGTTACAGAGAAAAATATGAGCCGCCTCATGGGAAAACCAACAATCTGCATATGCGAAAACAAAGACGCAGATCAGCTTCGCGGTAACCGCGAAGCTGATCAGCGCCTTTGTTTTCGCTACTCGGATAGTACAATTCATCTTCTACTGATATCCGAAATTTCAAGCTTCTAGCTGTTTTCTGTGCTTGTACAGGCCGGTTTGTGTCGGACCTGTTCGGAAACCACATTGTTGGTTTTCCCACGAGGCGGCTCATATATATGGTTTGGGAAAATGCCTGAAAATTGAGCTCTATAGGTTCCTCTCACGATCCGGTTTTATTACAATCTATACCTGGGCTTACCGGTGATTAAAACTTAGTGACGTATACAAGATGCGGTTCTGTAGTTCTATACTAACGAACACAAGAAATGCAACGTTTAACCTATCATTAGTTATAAAAAATACAACCACAAAATGTTAGTATCCGTAGTTTGAAAACAGAAAAAAACATGTCAGAACTATTGCATAATTTCTGAGAGCTGTATACACCAATAATGGAAGGGAAAAAAAGAAAAGAAAAAGGAAGGAAACAAAGTTATCATTTAGCATGGGCGTAGACAGAAATGTGATATGATTTGCGTGAGACGTCAACTCACAGTGTTTGCGTGTTTTTCTGTCCTGTATCACATTTCATTCAATACCAAACCCCAAATGCCAAAGTGTCCATTTACTGTCTTATACTTCTACATTACAATCAATTTTGAAATACAATCAATTTTGAAATGAAATTGCATTGGTGGTCTGATAGTCTTTGCACTGAGTGTATGAAGAAGTGCATGTGTATGACATTATGAAAATATGCCCATGTAATATACATGCACATGACTGCACCTACCTATCAGTGAATAGAGCATTAGTGTCTACTTGCCCAGTACGTCGTTGCTGAGTACGGTTTATGTCACTGCGGAGTACGGTGTTGTCGCTATAACAGTTTTAAAGAAAGTTATCCTTATTTTTTTAAAAAAAGAAGCTATTTTACGCTAAATAGATTTTTTCTGAAGTTGTAAAAATTGAAAATTTTCAGTAGAAATATTTGATAGTTTTTCTTATTTTTGCTCAAAACATAGATTGTGGGTAAACGTTAGAACCGCCTCGACGAGGCGGTTCTAACAAGTATCCACAATCTATGTTTTGGAGCAAAAATAAGAAAAATAGGTAAACCCCTGCATACCCCAGTTTTGCTATATAGAAGTGGAGTTTGAGGGTGTACACATTTCACGGACATGTTTTCCTGATGAGTATAAAACATAATTATTATTTCAGATCATAAGTTAGAACAGAATAGCTTAACATCAGACATGCCGGTGCAGTGCACCTAATTTAAACGTCATCCAGCATTCTGTGATTGTCCTAGCCGTATTGCGTGTGCGTTACTTTTATCGTGCAGTGTAGATCAAAAGAGATAAAGCACGAAACTGATACAGGTACTACGTAGTACAATAAATCTTACTCATCCACAGTACTGAACCTAAATGATTACCTAATTTTCGGTCGATGAAAAATATGTAATTTAGAAACAGGAAGCGAAAATGATCTTGGTATTACTGGGCATATTCGCATTTTTAATAAGCTGAGCACGGAGACAAATCCAACATGCAAGACGCAATGTGTGGGCAATCGACAGCTCCTGAAGCGACTAAAAAATAATGAAATAGATAATGATCATTGATGGTCTTGTTTGCGCAGTTCTCGTAGACAAAAACAGGAGTCAATCTATAGTATGCTATTGTAACGGGACGGTTCTTACTATATCTCGATATCGGAGTCGATACGTATGTAGTGTGCATTGTATCATGTTATAGCAATCAAAAATGTTCATCAAAAATCCCCACGGATTCATTTCCTCTCCTTCTGTAACATGACACCCTTCAGCAGATTAAAACCCCATCCCTCCCTAGGGCGGCACGTCATGTTTACCGAACTTGATGCCTAATTAAAGAGCTGCGGTAGCTGATCAATTTCAGTTCGTCCTACTATTTAGCACGGCTTCGAAAAAAATGGATGAGCCGACGCAGAGGGCGGCAGGCTAAATAACATTCCATCGAAAGAGAAATGTCCTATTTCGCAATACTGGACATTACGGGGACAGGGATTTGCTTCCTGAATAAATGTTACAATGTGTCATTTGATTTCAAATAAAATGAGCTTTCGCAACGCACCACAATGGTTGTTTTGGTCGCGGTACGGCTCTCTCGAGATTTTTTGGCTTCTGTATTTGCAAGATGATACCCAGAACTGTAATTTCTCATTAGCAATAACATACGAAAACTGGAGCCGTCTCTTGTGAAAATCGGTTTACTTTGGCATACGTAAAAACAAAGAAGCAGATCAGCTAAGCAGTAACTGCGCAGCATATCAACATTCTTGTTTCCGCTACATGTTACATGATTAGCATCACCCCTCTACTTCCTAAAACCGAAATCCCAAGCCTGTCGCATATTTCTGTGGTTGTACAGACCGGTTTGTGTCGGATCTGGTTTTTCTGAGCATGGCTCTTACCTATATAAAATCCAGAAAAACGTTAGATCGTGAAATTCTTGAGCAAAGGTAAAGTTTCTGCACCGATCGTATTGCTTCAACTTAGGTATACTGTTCAAAATTAATAATAGCCGGTACTGAGTATTATAAATTAGAGGTTATCATAATGAAGGATATCTAGGCTACATGTAAATATAAGCGAAGCCGCATCCCTTCGTTGTATCCTATCGTCCATCTTGGACGAAACCTTACTCCCAAGAATATAATATGAAAGAAGTATTATGCTAAATGCCCTGCTTGGATACGACTGAAAAATTAACATGACCAAATTAGACATAAAACAAACAAAATAGTCAATAGATGTTGGCATTTCAACTGTTAAAGCGGGAAAAAATATCATGCTCATGTGAATTGAGCATGAAAAATGCCCAATAGAAATACATGCACTGAGGCACAAAAGTCGTGATAGGAAACCGGAATTTTTTATATGACTCACTGGTTTGGGCAGGGGAAACATTTGCTGGTTAACAATTATGTTTGGTAACCCGATACTCCAATATGAAGGAAATGCAACTATTTTGTAACGCAATAACTAAATTATCTGGGGTATCAAGTTTTGCCATTCAGAATAAATTACAAAGAATCACAATTTAAATGGCGACAGAATGTCAGTCCGTGAAACTGATACAGCTGACCTCGGTTATAAAATCATGCTAATGTTCAGCCCAAATATTTTATTCGTCCATTTTGAATTTATGTTTTATGTATACTTCTGTGATTATGTATTTTACCAAAAGACAAATGAGCCTCTGCATGAGAAAACCGACAATGTGGTTTCCGAACAGGTCTGACACAAACCGATCTGTGCAGTCACAAAAGATGGCTAGTTCAAAGTTTAAAATTTTGTATTTAGAAAGTAGATGAATTGTACTGTCCGAGTAGCGAAAACAAAGACGCTGATGAGCTTCGCAGTTACTGTGAAGCTGATCTGCGTCGTTGTTTTATTTTCGCACATGAAGATTGTTGGTTTTCTCATGAATGGATCATTTATGTTTTATGTTTGTTGCTATGATTATGAGTATTTTACCAAAAGAGAAATTAAATGTAAAGTATCAAGTCTGCACGTCCGATCAAGTCTGGCCGGACAAAATGAAATACAGGCCCAAAGAAACGGCGGGCTAAATCAATATCACCTACAGACTGCATTTTATTCAAAGAAAGAATAGAAGGCACAGAGATTGTGCAACCAAACTTAAAATCCCACACCCAGACACCAGGCGGGAAAGAAAGTACAATACAGAACATCACAACACAAATGAAGAAAAAGATGACTAACTCTTTCCCATAAAGCTTGCCATCCAGCTAACACCAACTAAATACAATTGCGATGAGTACAACAGATATGACAGAGGCCGAAAACATGAAGATCCTGATCATTTATAATTTACCATATATGCTTTAAATTCGAAACAAGAAATATCTTAGAAATTGAAGTCACTGGAAACACCTGTCCATGTGAACAGCAGTTTAATTTTCGCATTAAAGTTGCAAATGGTGATAAGCAATTGATTCTCTAGCAATAGTCACTACCAAGAGCTTATTAGACATCTAATGGGCTACTTGTCACTACCCAAAATCTCCCAACTTCTGATAACCCGAGACAAAAGTATGCTCGGTTTCGCTACCTATCTCCGCCGTGTAGAAAGACGCTCCCAACATCGTACTGGTTAATGCAAAGAAATCGGTGGCTCCATCCAGACATGACTGGACCTTGTTGACTGGAAGTATAACCCATAACTAAACCAAACCGAAGACCAGATCATGTACCATGCGATTATATTTGGTAGTTTTTGAATCCAATTCCTGGTACTAGAGATCTAGGCCATTGTTTTAAATGAGCCGCCTCGTGAGAAAACCAACAATGTGATTTCCGAATAGGTCTGACACAAACTGAGCTGTACAAGCCCAGACGATGGCTAGAGATTGGAAATTTTGGTATTAGAAATAGAAGAATTGTACTGTACGTGTAGCGAAAACAAAGGCGATGATCATACTGCGAAGCTGATCTGCGCCTGTGTTTTCGCATATGGCGAAATGTTGGTTTTCTCATGACGCGGCTCACATGATAAATGATGAAACCATAGTTGTACTAGAACACCATGACATGAAATTCCGCCTGCATATTCAATTTCGAATATAATATTCAATTTATGAAACATAATAAAGTGACATATACCAAATCAGTAGCCTTAATATATGATACGGGTATAAACAATACGTGTGCTATCTCTTGATATATGTATATCAAATTACATTATTTTCATTATTCAGCATCAATGATGTCAGTCATTTCTTTACATTAGTTTAAGATGAAATCATTTGCATACACTTTATATAATAACAGCTATACAGCTATATGCATTCTACCATGCAGCCCCAAGCAACCGATTAACCATATTATGTCAGAGAATATCGGGTTCGTTACAATATAGCTATCATTGTTTCGACATACACTTCCCTGCATATCCTGATTTAAATTGTTTGTCCTGAACTTGTCATTACAACAGTGAAAACCATTTGACATGCATTAATTTTCGTACATGAACGGGTATATGCACACTCAACATTACCTCCTATAATGCTGTCTTCCCATAAAAATATACACTATTTCCTTAAAATTCTAAATTCCATAGATCTACACCGCATCCTTAAAATTCTGTCAAACACTGTTTAAATTTCCTTTCATTCTGTTATTATAAAAAGAAGTTATTCAATTATCAGCCATGAATATGCATACATACTAATGAATATTCATTTTCCGAGTGCTAATATGGTATACATGTACATGTACACCGTAAACAAAAACACTACAAAAACATATCAGCAGCATTTAATATTAAGCAAACGTATCACTGAAAATGCGCGATATTTCTATTTGGGACGTCCTACACAGCTGATTATCGGCTACTGAAAATGGGCTCAATCGCCCGATAAAACAGCTACAAATACCGAAACTCCTACCTTAATCGTCTCCTCTTGAACATCGTCTTTTTTCTCGCCTAAATCTACCCCTTTTTCATCATTTTCAGCACTTTTTTCACCCTTATCCATGATTCATAACATACAGAAAACTTTCCTACCGCTTTATGTGCTAGCTTTCCTAGCGTATGATATACTAGCCGCTCAGAAACTACTCCGCAATCTTCTATCGACTGGTAAACTGATCGCATGTAATTCTATCCCTCATGTTGATACAGACTGAGAAGAGGCTTTGTGTGTGAGAAAAATAGAGGAATATAAATACACTTCAGCTAAAAACTTGGCTACCGGATAGTAGCAGCTACTTGTATACAGGGCGTACAGTTCCTAAATATTCGGACACAGGCTAACCGTACAGTAAATATTCTAAATAATTATTTAAACGGAGTGACTCTATCATGGTTTGCACGGCATAGACTTCAACCCAAAATGATTCAAAACGGGATACCCTGATCAGACTGGGTTAGCATTAGATTGGGTCTGTACTGTTGGTACAGACCGGTCTGTGCACGCACTGTTTTCTCAAGTATGCCTTACCTGTCCGAAAATTTAGGATCATATCACGTACCCTGGTGAGCAGTGCTTCGTTCCAGATGCACGTTAGTTCATTACGAAAACATGCCCATGCAATAAACAGAGATTATTAAAGTCGTAAGAAATGAAATTTTTCAGCAGATTTTTTTTTATATTTTTGTTATTTTCGCTTAAAACATAGATTGTGGGTACACGTTAGAACCGCCTCGCCCGCAACCGCCTCGGCGAGGTCGTTCTAACGAGTCCCAACAATCTATATTATGAAGCAAAAACAGCAAAAATAGATATACCCCTGCTTACCACAGTTTTTGCTATATAAAAGTGGAGTTCAAGGGGGAATACATGCCACGGACATGTTATCTTGATGTAATGGGAAACATCAAACAGAAGTCATGAAAATGCCTAACCCTATGCTTACAGATTCAGTATACTTATCACTGATGAACAATTTCGATCGATTTAGATAGATTATCAATAATTTCTCATGACTTTAACATGTTTTTGTCGAAATAAAATCTTTCTTCAGGAGTGACGAGGTTGCAGAAGTTATTTAGCAATTCATCTTTGAACAGCTCTACCGCAGCGATTCGCCGCGTAACGCTTCATTTCATCGCTCGTCCAATTCCGATATACTTGACGCCATAAGGAATGAACATTTTGGTCGGTTGATTTGGGTTTAACGTCCCACCAACAGCTAAGGCCGGGAGACGGGACCTCGGTTTATAGTCCCATCCGACGGACTGGAGAAGCCCGGGATCGAACCTGCGACCCCTGGTTTACAAGGCGAGTGACACAACCACTGCACCACGGAGGTTTCTATGAACATTTTGTTTCAATCCACAAAAATTTTTCATGGATTAAAGTGATAGGGGGTAAATACATGTAGTGCAAAAGATCGCTGTACCCTTATCACAGTCTAGACTTTTGATGGAACAATCATAATTCACGTACCGTATTCGTTCTAATTAGTGATAAGTCTAGGCTTATCTGATCAAAATATGAGCCACCACGTGGAAAAACCAACAATGTGGTTTCCGAACAGGTCCGACACAAACTGACCTGTACCGTCACAGAAGCTGGTTAGAAGCTTGAAATTTTGGATTTAGAAAGTAGAGGAATTGTACTATCCGTATAGCGAAAACAAAGGCGCTGATCAGCTTCGCGGTTACCGCGAAGCTGATCTGCGTCTTTGTTTTCGCATATGCAGATTGTTGGTTTTCCCATGGGGCGGCTCATATCTTAAAGTTAACTTAGGTAACAAAATATATTTCTTGTAAGCGCACACTACTAAAGAAAACAGCACTTAAGCTGCTGTAAATATCAGATGGGTGATGATGCCATTTAGTTAAATTGTTGCAACTTATTAATCATTTAAAGTAGTAAATCTATAATAAAGATAATTCGGTATTGCGAAATTCGTGTAGAATACCATTTTTTTTTCGGAAACGACCAGGGTGTGCGCTTACCGGAGCACATGTGCTTATAATAACGAATGCGATATTTATCATTTATTCCAGGTTTAAAAACAGGGATTTCATTAATATGCCCTTCGACAGCCCAGCACAATGATCGAGTTGGCTATTTCTGCTTTTTTTTCGGGCATTTACCATGTACCCAGGCTATGAAATACGTTTTTTTGATCAGCCCTATCAGGAATTCGTGGAAATGGTTTTGTACAATTGAGTCAATACGTGGAAAATCTTGCAAATTTAATTGACTTATACCTTCCTCACTTTTTAATTCTCTGGAACGCAAAGAACCATGTCTTCATTGTACTTCTAGTACACGTACAGACTCTAATCAGAATATGCGATCGGCAGGCACACCTGAATCTTAATTGGATGCACTTAAGCAAAATACAAATGATTAACAAAAGCAGTGGCTCCTATATTGTAACTAGATCCCACAAAAATTCTGAGCAGATCATGAACGATAGCCATCACGAAAACATGTCCGTGTAATGTATACCCCCTTGAACCCCACTTTTATATAGCAAAACTGGGGTATGCGGTGGTATACCTATTTTTCTTATTTTTGTTCCAAAACATAGATTGTGGGTACTCGTTAGAACCGCCTCGGCGAGGCGGTTCTTACGTGTACCCACAATCTATGTTTTGAGCAAAAATAAGAAAAATATCAGAATTTTTCTATTGAAAATTTTCATTTTTGACAACTTTAAAAATCTCTACATATATTGCATGGGCGTGTTTTCGTAATGGTATTCAAAACGGATGCCGTATATATGTACATATATCATGATCCTATATTGCCTGGATATAGAATTTCCAATTACACACAGTTCCGATTAAAGAAGTCTTTTACGAGAAATTAGCTCGACCATGTGCTACCTGAGACCTGAGACCGAAAGTATATAGCGTGTGTTCGGGGTTCTCCAATGGTACCATTGGTTGGTAACATTTGTACCATTGGTACCAATTTAATTACCAAAGGTACCATTGGTAAAGAAATTGGTGCGAATGGTAAAAATGGTAATGCCATTGTTACCAATGGTACGAATGTTACCAACCAATGGTACCATTGGGAGAACCCCGAACACACGCATTGTAACAGTAATTGGTAGAGTCCGATGTTATACACTGGGGTGAAAAAGAAACGCAACTATGTGTACTTCTAAATACAGGCACTTTTACTGCCTTTCAAAAATTCAAACTTTACAAAAACTTTACAAAATGTAATTTTCTTGCTCCAGTTACATGTATTTTAATGAACAACAACAACAACAACAACAACAACAACAACAACAACAACAACAACAACAACAACAACAACAAATAGCAATACGTGTTAATCACAATGGTATGTCGAGCAAATGGTTTAATTGCTCCATCTTTGTACCTATCATGTTTCAGTAGCAGTAAATCTGACCTGACCTCAAGGTGACCAGAAGAAACGCTACAAAAGACACCCTCAAAGCCTCTCTGAAGGATTTCGACATACCAATTGGGTCTTGGGAACAGACTGCACAGGAGCGATGAAAGTGGCGAGGTCTCATAGAAAATCTGTGAAGCTGAAAGAAAACGCAGAGAACGCAACGCCAATACCAATGGACCACTAGCTGAGTCCATGACATTGACTTGCTCTACTTGGTACCGACAGTTTAGAGCTAGAATATGTCTAGTCGGCCTCAAATAACTCACCAACACACACCAGCCTATTCAAGAAATAATGATGGCCGGTATTTCTCATTAGTGAGAGCTAACATGTTGAAAGTAAGTCAGGGATATCATGTTGTTAGCAAACACCAGTTTGGCAAAATATCCAGGGCCTTGTGTATTATATTTCAGACTCTGTGACAAGAATTTATAGATTGAATTAATACACCGATTCTCTTCTTTCGAAATCTACATGATTTTATGCTATTATTAAAGTGATATTATTAAATTACATACTTGAATATTTTCAATCTTATCATGCATATTGGGTTTCAAATTTATTAGTTTTATCTGTAGTATTGAGTTTCATTTTAGTTTCAAATTTATACAATCTTCAATGCATGATTATGAATTTGCAAGTTCTTTTGTTTTAATATGACACATTGTTTCAAAATTGTAGGAAATAGCCCCATAATGAAAACTTGCCCATGCAATATACAGAGATTTTTTTCAGTAGCAAAACTTGAAAATTTCATTGGTGAAATTTGGATGTTTTGAAAAGTTTTGATCAAAACATTGTGGGTACACGTTAGAACCACCTCGCCCAGGCGGTTCTTACGAGTACCTACAATATATGTTTTGGATCAAAATAAGAAAAATAGGTTTACCCGGCCTGCATACCCCAGTTTTGCTATGTAAAAGTGGGATTTAAGGGGGTATTCAATACACGGACATGTTATCCTGATGACCAGTCTTTAAGTTCATATAGATTAAACTGTGCTATAAATATCAATTGTAACATACTTTCTTACGAGTAAATAGAATTGTAATAAGGTTAATACGCAATGCCCAAGAACAGACACAAACATAATAAAGCAGACAAAACTATTGATAAAGCAGACAAAACTATCTTGTTTTTACTTACCTCCCTTCTTCGGCTTCGAATGAAGCGTTTTTAAAGCAGTGTATAAGGTATGCATGTTTTACTGCTAGTCTATGCAGTGGGAATCACGTATATGTAAATAGCTCGTATATGTTAATGTTTCATGATGAGCCTTATTGCAAAATTTGTCAGATACTGGTTTCTGTCAAGATAGCAAAATTTACATACTGGAGATAAAACTGAAAATCGTTTAAACCCTTGCATTGATGGAAAGCAGTTTAAAAACCTAATATAACTTGACGCAACCACTTAAATGGTTTACTGGTGACACGCCAGTGTTGGGGGCGGAGTGCGCCAGGATGGCAATTTATAGTCTTTGGCTTTTACAAGAGATGTGAACTTATTATTAGTTTTATCTGGATGGACAAATTAAACATCCTACGAGAATACACATGCTGACAATCAAGGACACAAAAGCTTAACTTCAACGGCCCGGTCTGGCTCAGTTTCGAACGCATATATATATACACGATTATCCGTATACTCATTCTGCAATGTACATATGGACTGGAAGTAACTGATAAATTTTATATTGCTTACCGTTACAATGCCGTACTTCCGTTTTGGTCCTATTTGCACCGCGTACTGGTGTCGATTTTCCCGCTGCTTGCGTCTTTTATGAGCATATTCATGAATTTTATTAAGTGTGTAGGTACCTGAGTGGCCACCTTTAGGGAAATACTGTTTGTGATATGGCTTCTTTGTACCAGTACCTGGTCATGTCAGTTTGGGTTTTCCCACCTCTTGGATTTTGCTTCTGACTGCATCAGTTCCTGTTCATAGCTTATTTTTAAGCTTTTGTGTCTTGTTCCAGTGCAATTTACTAACCCCTTAGTATCCGTGTCAACGTACATAATCATGTTATGCTATACAAGGCCAGTCCTCTCCTGCCCCTAACCCCTGGACTACAGTAGGAGATTATGCCTCGACTCTGCAAAACGTCGGCATGACCGTCATTATATAATGTGCACTTTATAAATCGTTTCATCCATTTATGGAACAAATATAAAACAATATCCCCAAGTCTCTAAGAATTATAAACCGAAATGTCAGACGCTCAGAATTCAAACCGAATCAATCAGAAATAAGAGCCGAATAGGCTTTAACTTGATCCCTACAATAAATGTTCTAGTCGCTATATTCGACATAATGATAAACGATTAGACTGAAATCCGAGGTCTTTGAAATTTGAGTTTGACGTGCGAACTAAGAATTGAGGCTTCATGTTACAGGATCGACGCTCTTGTGGGTTTCCTGTTTGGTATTAAGTTCGAGCCCCGCCGGGATAAAAGATGCCTTCAGGAATCCTGACAAATGAAGATCCAACTAGCCGAAAGAATCGGAGAAGAGACAGAAACTTGAAAATTCGGTTCCAGGTTTAGAGATTTCATCTTAGTCAGTGAGCAGACTGTGTCGATGCTCAGACTGGTATTCAGAACAGGCTCAAGCCAGTTTCTCTCGTAACTGGGCTCCTATATCTGGACAGAGATTCGTAAATGTGTGTTACGTCTGAAGCGATATATCAATGAAGGCCCAGACCAGCTACGCTTGAATATGAGGAACACATTTATTTATGTAAAGGTTGCATTCACTGAAAAGGGACAATCTGAACGACTGAATGTAGAGAGGCCTGATAAAATGATTGATTTTAGGCCTATATCAATTTTCAAATCAGGTCCTTTTCTGGTGATGATGGTTCATTAATTTTGCGGTATGTATTGATGAAACTATTCAACAATGTCTGGAAATAATGCTTTACCGTCATTACTTAGATATTTCATAACTTCGACCCATTTCATGAGAAACTGAGCATAAAAGACACAAATCAGCATGTGTACGTCATTCGCAACTATATCTGACATTTCACTACAGACCTTACCTGGATTTCTGCCTTTATCCGTGAAGCGGCCGCGACATTACCTGGCTACCGCAGTATTAATTTTTAATATGGAAGTTTAACGGAGAGGCAGACTAATTGTCCTAATTAATGTTTATTAATAAAGTTGGATATTTTGTCCTCATAGTTTTACAAAGCTGCTTTCATTAGCTTTCCAATGATATATTTTATAAGAAAATTGAATAATTTTTCACTTTGTCACTTTTGATTTACTTGCAAGCCATATCAATTTTGTATCAAAATGTAAAAGATATATAGCGATTGATAGCGAAAAAGTTACAAATTTGGTTATACCTTGGCTACTTTGACACTTCAAAATAAGCCTTTAATTTGTATTTGCAATATTTGTCCTCATATCACAGTGTAGCTGGATTAATTACGTATATTTTGGTATATTTTTTATAAGTCTGTGAAAATGTTTGCTTTTGTCAAAATGTTTATATTCAACAGTGTCCACAATTATTCGCTTGCAATTTTACACGCTGCGTGTAGTTGTGTGTGTACAAATAGATGAGTGACATAAAAGTCAGGAAAAGTCATTTGAGCAAAGAATTATGAAACATGCCGCATAAAACAAAAATAATTAGACTTAATAAAATAATGAAACTTAATTAAGCAATGTTTCGTAAAATATCATTGCATTTAATTATCATTTATTTTCGGGCGGTAAAATTTAAATAACGTTTGAACGGCAATCAGTTTACGATAAAATTCAAGCTCAAACAACTAAATTATGTTTAAAGCAATTAGACATCTGTTCAATTATCACATTATCATTAACTATTTAATTCATAATTGAAGAAGATTTGTCGGCAAGGTGGTTTCAAAGTAGACAGATTACCAAGATTACCGGTTTCGGAATACTCAAGATTCTGAAGGCGACATTTTGACAATTGTTTTCAAAACAAATCATTTGTTTGTGTCCACGGTTCATGGTTATATTCACCTTCTTTAATTATATATTACGCATCTTTTAACCTTTGTCATTCTGTAAGCAAACATGGCTTCGAAATTACGTCATAGACAAAACGTAGATTATAAGCGTCTACATGATGGGGAACCTTTACCCAAAGGCCAATCGGTCAGACGAACCAGAGAAAGTCGAGAGTGAAGATTTTCTCTCGACTTTTTGAAGACGCCATTCAGAGACGATTGCGCTCGCGTAATAATAGGGTCGTAATTCAATTCGATTCTGATATATATAGACACCTGTTTGGTGGCAATGAATCTGGATTATTCTTTAAAGAAAATCTATCCAAGCTAGTGTTGTCTGATTCGTGGTATTATTCTCTGAATTCTAATGGTTGTGGCAAGCAGATAACATTTCCAATCAGACTTGCCTCAAAGCTCAGCTTACGAAAAGTGTACGTTAAGGACCTTGACGGCAAACTTGTGCGCAAACATTACCCGTGTGAGAAACTTGTCATTTTAGCTGGTGTGGAATCGTATTCCGTGTAACTTTTAGATTTAAAGTGTCATTTTCTGCTATGCATGGATTAATTAACTGTTATTTACATTCTGCTACACGGATTGTTAACTTTCTGCCCAAATTAGAACCGCCTCGGCGAGGCGGTTTTAACGAGTACCCACCATCTATGTTTTGGAGCAAAAATAAGAAAAACAGGTATACCCCTCCATACCCCAGTTTTGCTAATATAAAAGTGGGGTGTAATGGGGTATTCATTACACGGACTCATTTTCCTGATGAAAGCCCCTAATTTTAGCTACTGTTTTGTGATCACTGTATTTATTGCTTTCCCTTGGGTTATATAACAAGATAATGTATACAAGAAGGTCCATTATAACAATCTTCAAACATCAAGATTTTAATTGTCGCATTATCATTTCTAACGACAAATTATTTTAGGCAGTGGCTAGGGATACGGTACCGTATCTTTAGCCTGTGGGCTAGGGATACGGTACCGTATCCCTAGCCTGGCGGCTAGAGATACGGTACCGTATCTGTAGCCTATATATCGGAAATGGCTAAAGGTACGGTATAGATAAAAATCGATAATATATTTTCAGTTGAGTTTTAAGTTGAATCATTGCAAGTATCGTCATGAATCATAAAAATTTGGTATAAAAATGTTATATTTCGATTGCATTTTAGGCAATTTATTACTTGATTTTAATGGAAAATCGCTTGTAAACTTTAAATCAAAAAGCTCCTTAGATAAATGAACATAGATGTATCTCAATCATTTTGACGCAAAAAAGAATTTCGATCGACGTCTTAAATTATATCATAAATCACGGAAAGAGTTCTATGATAGACATTTTTTTTCAACTGCAAATTCTAACTTAGAAAGCGCAAGTCTTAGAAAATGTCAAAATACTGATAGAGGGTACCTTGTGTGCGCAACACCTCCTACAGTTTGATACCGATACTTTTGAAACTGATTTAAATTTTCAAGTAAATGCACTCACCGTGGAGAGCCGCAATTCAAATTTACGCCGTGTCTTTATCTGCAGCGTTTTGATAAAGACATGTATGAAACCTAAGTAGATAGACAGATAGATTCTCTGTACCCCTATCCCTCGAGACTTGAAGTTCTTGCCACCGTGAATACACCTGAATGTAACCTCGTAGTATTTAAGTCTTTCGTTCAACTTATACGAAATACGCACTTTCTTCACTTCTAGAACCAGTATATCTCTTGAATATAGAACTGGACGCTTTCGGCATTATGATAGCGCTCAATAGCACTTTCAAATGCTTGAAAGTTTTCAACTTTTTGCCCGATGTGAATTATGCGAGCCATTCTGATGAATCAAGATTTGCATGAAGAATGTTTTAAAGTTGTACGGCGATTAAATTGAGTAATGGCTGTATTGTTTTATTTTGCAGTTACTTACTGTACCATAACAAAAGTTAATAGCATTCGCCGAATAATGATTGGCAAATTAAACAATGCCAATGTCGTACTTCAAGGGCTTAGCGGTAGGACAAAATAAATCAACACGTCATTACTGTTTTGTTTGTTGTTCGCACATTGAGGCGCGGACATCGATGTTTAAGCAACTAATTGAGGCTAATATTACCTTATTATTAACTTCACGCATCGTTAGAAACTTTCATACTGCGACTTGGCTTTATATCCTTTGATGTCGGTCAAATATTTGCAGATAATGGGGATATTGCACAAACACACACTCAAATATAACAATTGAAAATTAAGTTTCTCTAGTCTTCCGTGCCTTTAGCCATTTAGGACACTTGCAATGATTCAACTTACCTGAAAATATTATATTATCGATTTTTAATCTATACCGTACCTTTAGCCATTTCCGATATATGGGCTACAGATACGGTACCGCCAGGCTAGAGATACGGTACCGTATCCCTAGCCCACAGGCTAAAGATACGGTACCGTATCCCTAGCCACTGCCATTATTTTATTCATCTTAAATTGTCATGCATCGAGTTTTTCTACATTTATGTATGCGTGCTTTTTTCCTTTTAAATGCTGTGATAAATTGTTTGTTTTAAAAGAAGTTTATTTGTGTTGTTATAATATGTTCTTTTATGCATTATATTTTTATATAGCACATTTGATTATCTTTTATGTACAACTATCATCTAGTAAATAAATGAGATATAATATATGGTGTATTAGTTATTATTTAATGTGTTTCTTCTTTCTTTTGCGCTGCCTTTTTCGTCATAGTCCCGACTTGACTGAAAGTTGTTAGTAGGACATGATCGCTGATTTAGATAAGCCACATAAATGAATGACTGACCATCTATGTTTAAATACTAAAGACTGCTTTCAATTATATGATACTTAAAAATCGTAAAGC
Organism: Rugalucina vietnamica; assembly: GCA_964017185.1. Taxonomy (NCBI): domain Eukaryota; kingdom Metazoa; phylum Mollusca; class Bivalvia; order Lucinida; family Lucinidae; genus Rugalucina; species Rugalucina vietnamica. The sequence goes on from OZ024874.1 coordinate 48,158,108, forward strand.
CTTGTCAATATTGAGCCACCTCTTGGGAAAACCAACAATGTGGTTTCCGAAACCGGGCTGTACAATCACAGAAGATGGCTAGAGACTGGAAATTTTGGATTTAGAAAGTAAAGGAATAGTTCTATCGGTGTAGCGAAAACAAAGATGATGATCAACTTTGCAGTTACTGCGATGCTGATCTGCGCCTTTGTTTTTTCATATGCAGATTGTTGGTTTTCTCATGAGGCATCTCAGTGTTCTCTTCTATAGGTGACAGATATCACATTCCAAAGTCAATATTTTGTTAAATCATACTGAGCAGCTTAAATGTGCAATCAAGCGATGATGATGGTAAAGGCCGTGTCATGAAAAAAACATTTGGTCAGATCAGGTCTGCGCATCAGTGGAAGATGCGGGTAGATGTCCAGCTTGTTGTACATGCATCGCCTCGAATCAGTTATATAAGGCAATTATATTTGTTTTCTCCATTAAGCAAAACCTCTAACCAGCTTGCGCCCAGTTTCGTTTCCTTTTCATTCTCATTAAGACTGCACATTTTAGCTCTGCATTGTTTAAGCAGAATTAAAGTGTACAGACTTTATATTGTGAGACGAATCGGCAAATTATCTAGACAAGCGTTACGTATGGAAAATAATATGGCTGAGCGAATCAAGATATAGATTAATAATCCAAAATAATAGGACTATAATAATATTATGAGAATTGAGATCGCATCAGATCATAATATTTTTTTTTTTTTTTTTTTTTTTTTTTTTTTTTTTTTTTTTTTTGTATAAGTATTGAAGAATGGATTAAGAATTCCCTAGTAAATGTCTTTCTGCTAAGTAAAAAATGCAATGACTTATTTAAATTTAATATTTTTTATTTTCCGATAATTTCATATATTCTCAGTGAAAATCTAAAATTTTTAAAATATATCCATATCGCCCAGGCTATACATTATAACAACATGAGAATTCCGATGTTATTTGATAACCCAGTTTACCTGGCTGGCGTGTTATATCTTGACACCCGCAGGGCTTAACAATGTCAGCAAACACGCTGGCTACACAAAACTTTGAGTTACCTGGTCAATTTACCTGAGATGATCCCAGGGAGACAACTCGCTAAGCGGATTAAAGGAGTCTATTATCTCTCTTGCATAAAGGTATATCGGTCATAAAAAGCTGCTCATGCACTAAAGGTTGTTCCATGACTCGATAGTTTTTTTTTGTTTTGTTTTGTTTTTTGTCAGTTTATGGAATCTATGATGCTGTTTTCCAACTTGGCTTTCATTTTCTGCTCCATAAAAAACTGAATGATCCTAAAGTATGGCGTTTACATCCTGTTTTTATTTGGCTTGGCCTCAGCTTTTGGTAGCCTAAGAGATGAACTTGGGATTTGGCGAGAAAGCAATTCCAAAAAAAGGAGGGACGCGTGATCGAGTCCGCAATGTATATGTAGGGCCTATACATGCACTTTGATAGATTTTTAGGTAAAACTAGCCGTCGTAAAAAAGGTTCAGATCACTATTTTTACCTAATTTATTTGGTTGAGTATACTTCGGGAATATTTTGACCTAATTTATTTAGTTGAGTATACTTCTGTCCCAGGATAAATTATCGGGAATGAACACCGCTTCCGCGTCCGGTGAAGTGGTAAACAAATCCTCAGAAAAGTCAACAAAAGCTCAAACTTAAACTAAAATGTTGAACTGCACATTTATTGACGAAGAAAGAGTGTCTTGCAATGGCACGTTGTATGTTTTACCAGAAGAAAAACTTAACTGGCATGACAGAGAATTCTGGATTTATTTGGCCATATATATCGCTCTTGTTTTGGCTGCGGGTAAATTGTCACTAATTGATTTACAAGTATTAGCTTTGATAAAATTCAGAGATAAGCAATATATCCTTTGCCAGGTGGCAAATGAGTACTCATTAGCCACCTGCCTTTACACAATGTATAATACATGTATACTGCGCAGTGCGGCCCTTATTTGTAAGCATGAAATAGCATTTACACAAGATCAATATTTGAAATTTATTCTATCTCAACAACTTCCAAAATCCTTCCCATGCAACCCTATTTAATGAAAATACCAAGAAATTAAAGTCTTGTGTCCCACTTTTCATTGCTTTTATTTCAACTAACCCCCTTCAGCTCTTGGTATACCGGAACACCATCTGAAGTCCTCCGCCGAGGTTAAGACATAAAGGAAGATAGAGAAATTCGGCAATACTGAGTGACTTCCATATTTGTGCGGCCATGTTGTTTTATACCCATGTGGCAAAATTGACTTCTGTATGGGGGGGGGGGGGGGGCTCACCTAAATTGCATATGTCAAGAGTTTTCATATAAGGGGATAACATGACCTAGTTTTAGAAATGGCACATCTGATGTCCAGACAACGGATCGCAGCTCAGAATAATAATAAAAGAAAAAAGATGTTTGAGGTATTGAGGGGACATTTTATGGGAAGGGGGTAAGGCCAACCTTAGAAATATTTTTGTTTCACCTTACCCGACCCTGTTTCTCAGGTGTGGGTCGGTCGGTCGGGATATTATTTTATTTATATTTTCTCAGGTTTTATATAGATTGAAATGTGTTTTTAGTAGTTCATATATAGCTAAAACTTGATTGCAGAAATAATATTTACCTAGAAGGCTATCATTGAAAGCATTATCAGACAATGTATCCGTTTAAAACATGAAAGTTTTTGCCACTCTGTAATTAACAATAATAAAAAATAATAATCTTGCATGAAAAATTGCAATAAAATTTTTTGTGTGTGGGCAATTTTTTAGGGTCGGTCGGGTAAGGGGAAACAAATACAATTTTAATTTTGGCCGAACAAGTATGTGCAAAGATTATGATTTTTGTAAGGGTATTAATTTACTAGTCATTATACCCCCGGCATTTATGCCGACGGGTATATAGTTTTCGCTTTTCCGTTCGTCCGTTCGTCCGTTCGTATGTTCGTTAGTTCGTTGGTTCGTTAGTTCAGTTAAAATGTCAAAGTTTTGGTTAAAGTTTCTCTGCTGGTGTATATCTCATGAACTAAATATCAGAAACCATTCATATTTGGACTATAGGTACCCTATAGGGTTGGCTTTGTTACTATGAGTTTGGACCCCAGGGTCCATGCCCGGGGGTGGGGCTAGAGTTCAAAATCTAGGTCACCTTTAATTTGCGTCAAAGTTTTGGTTAAAGTTTCTCTATTGGTGTATATCTCATGAACTATATATCAGAAACCATTCATATTTGGACTATAGGTACCCTATAGGGTTGGCTTTGTTTCTATGAGTTTGGATCCCAGGGTCCATGCCCGGGGGTGGGGCTAGAGTTCAAAATCTAGGTCACCTTTAATTTGCGTCAAAGTTTTGGTTAAAGTTTCTCTATTGGTGTATATCTCATGAACTATATATCAGAAACCATTCATATTTGGACTATAGGTACCCTATAGGGTTGGCTTTGTTACTATGAGTTTGGACCCCAGGGTCCATGCCCGGGGGTGGGGCTAGAGTTCAAAATCTAGGTCACCTTTAATTTGCGTCAAAGTTTTGGTTAAAGTTTCTCTATTGGTGTATATCTCATGAACTATATATCAGAAACCATTCATATTTGGACTATAGGTACCCTATAGGGTTGGCTTTGTTTCTATGATTTTGGACCCCAGGGTCCATGCCCGGGGGTGGGGCTAGAGTTCAAAATCTAGGTCACCTTTAATTTGCGTCAAAGTTTTGGTTAAAGTTTCTCTAGTGGGGTATATCTCATGAGCCAATCATCAGAATCCATTCATATTTGGACTATAGGTACCCTATAGGGTATAGGGTTGGGTCCATGTCGCGGGGGGGGGGGGGGGACGCTTGAGTTCAAGATTGGGACATCAATACTTTTATTATTACTATTATTTTTTTTTAAATTTAGACTGACATTCTATGTTCATTTTCCATCTAGGACTGAGGACCTGACCCTCAATGTCCGTGATTAAGTCCTAGATGGAGTACACAAGTCAGCTCTGTGTACTGCTCTAAAGAAGATACGTCACTCTAAAAACTACACTCCCTCATGTCTGTGGTCAAAGTGCTTTAGAATGCACACTTCTATAAAGTATTTGATAAGGATTCTGTCTTTTGTTCGGGATTTGTGATTCAATGTCAGGGGTGTACATGTGCTGGGTGGTTGTGGGAGGGAGAAGGAGGACTGGGTGACCACCAGCCGGGGGTATACGTGCCTCTCAAGGCACTTTTTCTAGTTTTGTACAATTTTTGCTGGAAATGAGAGTTTGACATTTGCCTTGGTGTCGAAAGTAAATAATCGCAAGAGGGCCCTGCACTCAAAAATTCATGTGATATGCAAATGCTGCAATATAGCAGATGCCGTGATATAGTAGAGTTGGAGTATACACTATACACAAAACAAATGCAATACCAAATAAAGAAAAAAGAGAACCAAACAAAGAAACTGAAAACATTGCATTGTACATAAATCTCAACAACTATCTCTGACTCTCTGTCCTCATTTTGCAGTTTTTTGCGCAGCTTATTCATTACGAAAACATGCCCATGTAATATACATGCAGATTTTTCTTAAGATGTAAAAATTGAGAATTTTCAGTAGAAAATTTTTGATATTTTTCTTATTTTTGCTTAAAACATAGATTGTGGGTACAGAGCCCCACAGTCTATGTTGTGGAGCCAAAATAAGAAAAATATGTATACCCCTGCATATCCCAGTTTTACCAATGAGCCGCATCGTGAGAAAACCGGAATTTTGCCTATGCGAAAACAAAGGCGCAGATCAGCTTCGCAGTAACTGCGAAGCTGATCAGCACCTTTTTTTTCGCTACTCAGATAATACAATTCCTCCTCTACCTATATGCAAAATTTCAAGCTTCTAGCCTACTTCTGTAGCTGCACAGACAGGTTTATGTCAGACCAAGTCGGAAACCCCGAAGACCCGTTTTCTCATGTCGCGGCTCATATAAAAGTGGTGTTAAATGGGGTGTTTAATACACGGACATGTTATCCTGATGTGAAGTTATTGCGATTTGACCTGCACTTTGGTTAACACTGTAAACTTGTGATGGAGTGAAATATATGCAGTCAAATACAACTGGGTAGTTTAAACACATTGAGTTCTTTTGAGCAGTAAAAATGTATGAAAATAGTAGCAAGACAGCACGCACTTAGCATGCTTAGAGCTTCAACTTATTGTTTTTGCTCCAATGTCGATAGCTGGTAACATAAGACCTCTACATGATAGCTAGCCTAAGTTGGATATTTTCAGTTTATTATAATGTTATTATTGATGAAGATCTAGTGATGGAACTTTTCAGATTGCAGCATAATACATTGAAACATCTGTTTTGATGTTTTAAAAGAAATTGAATCATCAAATTTAGTCATAAGAAAAGCCCACATAATCTTTTGTTAATCTTGCATTGCAGCATGGACACGTACAAATGGCACAGTAATGGCTTTCATGCCTTACTACTTCGAATTGGTCAGTTATTACATTAATTTCTACATGTCTCAAGAAACTGTATCAGTCTTTGCGAAAAGTGTCGTTCTTTTGGACTAAACCAGCAAAACCAACAATCTGCATATGTGAAAACAAAGATGCAGATCAGCTTTGCGTTAACCATGAAGCTGATCAGCACCTTAAAAATGTGTTCGCTACAGGGATAGTACATTCTAAATCCAAAATTTCAAGCCTCTAACCATCTTCTATGCTTCTACAGCTTGGTTTGTGTTCTAGAACATGTTTGGAAAACCATATTGTTGGTTTTCCCATGATGCGACTCATTTGTCTGATAAAAATCAATTAGGTGACAAAATTTATGTCCTCAAGATCATGCGTAAGTTGTAAACATTGTTCTATACATTGAAAATGATTTTTTCTTCTCTTTAATTCAGGCTTGATGTCCGGGCTAACAATGGGCCTGCTATCCTTGGACATGATGTCATTGAAAGTCATGAAGGATGGTGGTTCAGACTCAGAGAAAAAACATGCCAAAAAGATCATTCCCATAGTGAAGAGGCACCATCTTCTTCTTGTCACCCTGTTGCTAGGCAACGCTGCTGCCGTGGAAGCCATGCCAATTTTCTTGGACAGAATATCAGATCCTATTACAGCTATTTTGGTATCAGTGACAGCTGTTCTTATATTTGGAGAGTAGGTATCTGCTTTAGATTTTATTGCATGACCACATATGCCATTTCATATTTTTACCACAAGATATTAAACTTGTAAAATGTTTGTAATGTTCAAACATTTTTTTTATATGTTGAACTATGATATGTCCTGGTATGCAATACATCCTTCCCTTTTCATGCTAAGGTTTGGCCTCAAAAGGATAACATGTCCATGCAATATTATTATAAACCCCAGTTAGTAATGTTACATGTTGTAAAACTGATATGTGTATATACTTGTACTAAGCTGAACATTATTTTTCTTCTAAAACATATAGATTATGGGTACTCATTAGAACCTCTCATCAAGACAGTTCTAAATTCTGCCTGTGATATATATATATATTTTTTTTTGATAGAGAAAATTACAAAACATTTTTAAAAAAATAAAGATTTTCATTTCCAAAGATGAAAACAGTTGTTGTATATTGCAGGCACTTGCTTCCTCAATGTCTGAATATGCAAGATAATTTGTTTGCATAGGCTTGTTATGCAGGTCAGATGGCCAATGCCAGGAAGAAGCACATCTGTCAGGGATTTTTTTCGGTTGTTTCAGGGGCCGAAATAAGGCACCATTCCTAATGGAATAATGGTGACTTTTTTCTCAATATGGAGAAAAAAATCCCAAACTCGACTAAAAATATTTTTAACAATTCCAAATATTGTTTAATTCAGTCTGGTGTTTGAAATGATGTTGAACATTGATTATAATAATATTGATACTACATGTACTACTAAATTCTTTATTTTAAGAGGGTGACATACATGTATAAAGCAAATCAGGAATTATTTAAAGATTTTAAGTGCATGAACATTCATTTTGACTATGTCAGTGGAAAATATAATCAGTTTTGAATATTATGAAAATTTCCCAACTTCAGGGTTTACAATACTAATTTTCCCAATCAGAAAGGCCCAAGGCCTTTTCCTAAAATTGCCAGAAAAAGTACCTGTACAGACCTAAGTGTGATTTGCTAGCCCCTACTTATTTAGCCACCTTTGCAGGTGTAATACATGTAGTTATAATGAATGGTCTGTAAAGAATGTTATGTTTGGTATAGTAGCAACAATTATTTGAGCTGCATCATGAGAAAACTGGATTTTTGCATAATGCGAAAACAAAGGTGCAGATCAGCTGTGCAGTAACTGCACTGCTGATCAGCGCCCTTGTTTTCACTACTCGGATAGTGCAAGTCCTCTTCTACGTATAGTCAAAATTTCAAGCCTCTAGCCTGCTTCTTTGACTGTACAGGCAGATTATGTCGCACCTGGTTGGAAATCCTGAAAATCTGTTTTCTCTTGTCGTGGCTCATATCTAAGCATTTATATCAGGCTTGCTGTTTTAGGGTGATACCACAAGCAGTGTGTACAAGATTTGGACTGGCTATTGGTGCTACCTTAGCTCCGTAAGTATTTAGTTTTTTCAGGTTCATGTTCATCGTGATGACGGCCTAGTGGTAGAGCTTCAGAGTCGAGAGGTCCTGGGTTTGTCTATGTTGTGTCCTTGATCCAGGATTTTTACTTCCTAAATTACTGGCTTATAACAAGAAAGCATTGCCTCCATCCCCAAAGAATTGAAAAAATTGTTGACTGGGACATTAAATCTTAAACAAACAAACAAATAAATAAATAAACATATGAGCCAGTGCGTGAGAAAACCAACAATTTGGCCTTTTTTTTGGGTTCTGACCAGGTCCGACACAAACCAGCCTGTACAGCTAGAAGCTTGAAGCTTTGGATAAATATAGAACAGGAATTGTACTATCCGTGTGGCGAAAGCAAAGGTGCTTATCAGCTGTGCAGTCACTGCACAGCTGATCTGCGTCTTTATTTTTGCATGTGCAAATTGTTTGTTTTCCCATGCAGTGGCTCATATTGTGAACATAATGGTAAACTGACTTGAAAGGCACATGTCACTTGACACCTCTTCAAACATTAATATCCGTATAGACTGATAAAAAATGAAGACGATGAAATTACTTCCTTCAATTATAATCATGGTATAACATAAAAAGCAAGATTGTATACAGGAGCCCCATCATGAGGAAACCAAGAATGTGGTTTCTGAACAGGTCTGACGAAAACCGAGCTGTACAGTCACAGAATTTGGCTAGAAGCTTTAAATTTTGTATTTAAGAAGAGGAGAAATTGTACTGTGTAGCGAAAACAAAGGTGCTGACCAGCTTTGCAGTTAATGTGAAGCTGATCTGCACATTGTTTTCACAATATGCAAAATGTTGTTTTCTCATGATGCGGCTCATAGGTCTACTTATGAAATTGTCATCTAGCACTTAAAACAAAAGATTGTGTAACTTGAATGACATAATGACCAAACAATAAAAAATGGATATGACATGTAATGCCCAATTTTCCTCCTCCTGATAGATCTTTTAAGTACAGTGAGTGTTGTGTTGATATGCTCAATTTCCCCTTGTTTCAGTTTTGTTTTTGTATTGAGGCTTAACGTCCAAGTCTTGGGTATTAAATTATCAATCATTACTGTTGGGTGTTAATGTGTCTTGCTGAAAGCCACAACATGGGGCCCCATGTGGGAATCGAACCCTGGACCTTTTGGATTGGAGTCTGATGCTTTACCACCAGACCACCACAGCCCCCCCCCCCCCCCCCTCCTGTTTCAGATTTGTATACCTTTGTATATTCTCAGACATAGCCTGGCCACTATCAAAACTCCTTGACTGCCTAATGATGAGATCTGGAACAATCTTCAGGCGGTTAGTCGCCAAAACAATGTTGTCATGCTCAATGTTTCTTCCTCTTTCAGATTTGTCTACCTCCTAATGAGAATATTCTTTATCATAGCTTGGCCTCTGTCTAAACTTCTGGGCCCAGTTGTTCAAAACTAACGACGTCGTTAGTTAACGTTTCCTTAAAATTTCAAACATTAATAGTACAAATACACTGTTATTTTTTGTTGAAAAAATGTGAGAATCCTTTGCACTGCAAAGGATTCTCATATTTTTTCAACAAAAAATAACAGTGTATTTGTTACTTTAGCTGATATTTGCTTAACAAATTTATGTCTTAGTGATATCGTTAAGCTAACGATGCTTTGAACAACTGGGTCCTGGACTGTTTACTGGGCCATGAATACTCCACATTCTTTAGGCCGGCAAAATTATAAGTTGTTTACCACTAAAGCTCAATTTTCTTCTTTTTCAGATTTGTATACCTTTTAATGGGGGTATTCTTCATCATAGCATGGCCTCTGTCTAAACTTCTGGACTGTTTACTGGGCCATGAACACTCCACATTCTTTAGGCGGGCAGAGTTGAAAGTTCTGGTAGATCTACACGGTACCGGGGAGGGAAATACAGAACAACTATCTCTAGATGAAGTCATGATTATCAAGGTAACAATCTGTGTCTGTTTGGTCATTGATATATTTTTTAAGTAAATGGAATAGGGGAGATAATGCAGAAAAGAACAAATCTCTGTGGCAAGTTTTGACTTCAACACATTTCATAGGCTTTAATTTAATTTAACAGGCAAACAGCAATGAGCCATATCAGATGCCTTACTCTACTTACTTTCATAAGTTATTTGAAATCAGTAAAAAGATGTATATAAATAAAAATATTTGTATGAGAATTTTGTTTCTGTTTTTTTCTGGTGACACATAAATTCAATTCAATGCTTTAGTTTCTGAGGATATGGGCACCATACTATTCTTCACTTGTTTGAAAAGACATAAGGATGAAGTTTATACTAGCCGCAACTCGAGTAAACTGGTCTTCGGGATTTCTGACCAGTACTGACACATCCGAGCTGTACAGGCACAGAAGATGACTAGAGAATGGAAATTTTGGATTTAGAAAGTAGAGGAATTGTACTATCTGTGTAGTGAAAACAAAGGTGCTGATCAGCCGTGCAGTTACTGCACAGCTGATCTGCACCTTTGTTTTCACATAGGCAAAAATCTAGTTTTCTCATGACATGGCTCATATGATTGTATTATTATTTTCGTCAGGGGGCTCTAGACATGAAACACAAGACAGCAGAAGATGCTATGGTTCCTCTACCCTATGTTTACATGTTAGATATCAACAGCAAAATGGATAATGAAACTATGTCTGAGGTAACTGTGCATAATAATCAGGCTTTTTCTGTCCCGACATGACTGAAAAATTGTTGGCTTGAATACTTAACCACAATACAAACAAAATTTACTGTATTGGTTTTGATAAGTGCACATGCTCCAGTAAATGCACACGCTGACCATTTCCAAAAAATGTGCATAAGCCTACACTACTCGACAGGCATATTGGTATTTTACGCCAATATTACACATTAATATCTAATTAGCTGCATTCAAATTTATCTTAAATTATCATCAAAAATTATTTTGCAACAATTTAAACTCTCAAATGACATCCTCATTGATATGTTTGACCCGGTTATTTTTTTTTCAGCCTTTGTATTCTTTTCGTTTATAGTGTGCGCAAATTAGAACAATAATTGTTACCATAGCTTCGAATTATTGTGAAAAGTTAAGCTTATTTTGCACTAATTAGAACGAATAGGGTAATAGGTGACATTATTACCCAACCTACTATATAAAGAGAAATAAAACATTTCATGCTGTTTTTTAAACAATTTCGGTTAAAGCCAGTTTAAACTAGTTTCAATGAATTGTTTCATGTCATGTGACGAACTGTTTCATGTGCAACAGTTTTTACTGTTTCCCAGTCATGTGACATGCTTTGCATGCTTTTATACTGCCTCACCCTACCTGCAAATATTGTCAAACAAAAAGTAATCAAAAGCAAACAAGCAAACAAATGAATCAAACAAACAAACAAAACATATGACCAAACAAACAAAAACAAGCAAACAAACAAACATAAAACAAACAAATCCAACCAAGCATTAATCACAAATAAGCACATGAAATAATCTAAGAAAACAGAAAAAAACTAACAATAACTTAAAACAAAACAAACAACAAACACAGCAAACAAAAACAGAATAAAACATAAAAAACAAACATACAGGATATAAGCATGTTTCAGCCATATTTTCAGTTTTAACTTTTAATGTTACAACCAGTCTTGTCACAATATAGTACGTGTCTGTTATGAAGTTTATAATGAATGTTTGAGTTGGGTAATAAAACAACTATTTCAAACCTTCCTGTGTGACAGTCATAATTGTTTTTAAACAATTTCTGTAAAAGCCAGTTCCAACCAGTTTCAATGAACTGTTTCATGTCATGTGATGAACTCTTTCACGTGCAACAGTTTTGACTGTTTCCCAGTCATGTGACATATTTTGCATGCTTTTATACTGCCTTACCATACCTGCAATAATGGTAAAACAAAAAGTAATGAAAAGCAACCAACCAAGCAGATGAATCAAACAAACTAGAAAACATATGATCAAGCAAACAAAAACAAGCAAACAAACATAAAACAAACAAAAGCAAAAGCAAATCCTACAAAGCATTAGTCAAAAATAAACACATAAATTAAATTTTAGAAAACAGAAACCAACCAAACAAACAATAAATTAAAGCAGCTAGCTAGAACAAAGCAAACAACAAACAAGCAAAGCAAACAGAATTGAGCATAGCAACCAAACAAACATACAAACAAAATGAACAAAACAAACAACTTAAAAACCAAACCAAAACAAACAAGCAGAACAAATAAAGAAAACAGTTATATAAATAAACAAAACAAACAAGCAAATTGGAATTAAAACAAGCAAACTAATGATCTGTTCAACTAAACAAGGATATAAGCATGTTTCGTCCATATTTTTAGCTCACCTGAGCCGTCAGGCTCACAAGGTGAGCTTATAGTATACCCATGCTCCGTCGTCCGTCCGTCCGTCGTCCGTCGTCCGTCGTCCACCATTTTCAAAGATCTTCTCCTCTGAAACCGCTTGGCCAATCAAAGCCAAATTTTACATGAAGCATCTATGGGAAGGGGGAACCAATGTGTATATAAATAATCCAGGTCACATGACCAAGATGGCCGCCATGCCCATATATGGTAAAAACCCTTCAAAAATCTTCTTCTCCGGAACCACTGGACTGATTTCAACCAAACTTGGCATGAAGCATTAATGGCTCAAGCACTACAATGTGTATATAAATCATGACCCTATGATGACCTTGACCTATTTTACGGCAAGGTCAACATAGGTCGCGAATGCATTTGAATGGGAAAAATTGTTAAATTGTCATTTAAAGGAAAAATCTTGCAGAAAATGAGCAGTAGGACTGAATATTAATGATTCTGAAAAAAATTGGGCACCAGGGGCTCATCCGCCCCCACCCCGGGGCAATATACATGTATATCTCCATAATATTCAAACATCTTCTCCTCTGAAACCGCTTGGCCAATCAAAGCGAAATTTTATGTGAAGCATCAATAGGAAGGGGTAACAAATATGTATATAAAAAATCCAGGTCACATGACCAAGATGGCCACCATGCCCATATATGGTAAAAACCGTTCAAAAATCTTCTTCTCCAGAACCGGTTGACCAATTTCAACGAAACTTGGCACGAAGCATCGATGGCTCAAGCACTACAATGTGTATATAAATCATGACCCTGTGATGACCTTGACCTATTTTACGGGAAGGTCAACATAGGTCACCAATGCATTTGAATGGGGAAAACTTTTAAAATGTCATTTAAAGTGAAAGTCTTGCAGGAAATGGGCAGTAGGACTGGATATTAATGATTCTGAAAAAAATTGGACCCCAGGGGCTCATGTGCCCCCACCCCGGGGCAATATACATGTATATTTCCATAATATTCAAACGTCTTCTCCTCTGAAACCGCTTGGCCAAACAAAGCCAAATTTTAAGTGAAGCATCTATAGAATGGGGGAATCAATGTGTATATAAATAATCTAGGTCACATGACCAAGATGGCCGCCATGCCCATATATGGTAAAAACCCATCAAAAATCATCTTCTCTGAAACCAATAGACTGATTTTAAGGAAACTTGGCGTGAGGCATTGATGGCTAAAGTACTCCAATGTATATATAAATTATGACCCTGTGATGACCTTGACCAAGTTTATGGCAAGGTCAACATGGGTTGCCTGTGCATCTGAATTGGGAAAACTGTTAAAATGTCATTTGAAGGAAAAAGCTGTGGATGACCCTATGAACTGTTGCCCTCGGCCTTCGGCCTCGGGCAACAGTTCATCGGGTCATCTACAGCACCTAGGGGTGACAGTTTTGACTGTTACACAGGAAGGTATGAAATATTTGTATACTGTTTAATTTGTGGCAAACATCTGAGGTCAGGCTGAGACAGTCATGCAGACACAGTCTGGGCTGTATAGTTACGGAAGGGGGGAGGTAAGAGGCTTAAAAGTTTGGGCTTAGAAAAGTGGCAAGTGCTGTGGTTTTTGAATAATATGCAAAAACAGGTTTTCTCATGATTCCGTTTAAACATGAAAACCTTTTAAAATACTTTCGAGACTTAAAATTAGCTTTTTTGTCCCGACATGACTGAAAAATTGATTACTTGTATGTTAAGTCATATCCAAACCAAACCAAAAAGTAGCTGCATGAATGCAAGAAAATTCACATTTATTCCTTGTGTTCCCATATAATACAACTCATATCTTCTTGCAGGTTTTAGAAAAGGCTCATTCAAGAATACCTGTGTATGAAGGTACAAGAGAGAACATAGTTGGCCTGTTGCTAGTCAAGACCCTGATCAAACTGGACCCTGAGGATGCTACGCCGGTCAGGTCACTGCTGGAGGAGGGCAATGTTAGACCTATACTGCACACGTCAGGGGATAAACCATTGTTTGATCTGTTGAATGAGTTCCAGGATGGTAGAGGTATGTTTTGTTAGAAGTTAACAAATGAGCCGCCTGGTGGGAAAACCAACAATGTGGTTTCCGACCAGGTCTGACACAAACTGGCCTGTACAGCTACAGAAGCAGGCTAGAAGCTTGAAATTCTGGAATTAAGTAGAGGAGGAATTGTACTATCTGAGTAGCGAAAACAAAGGCGCTGATCAGCTTCGCGGTTACCGCGAAGCTGATCTGCGCCTTTGTTTTTCGCCTATGCAGATTGTAGGTTTTCCCATGAGGCGGCTCAAATTAAGCAAGGACAAGGAGACATTTGTATTCTGATGAACCTTTTGCTTCAGTATGGCGATTCTTGAACTTTAAGGCACATTTTGTCAGTCAGTCTTTTGAGTGATTGTTTTAACAGTTTTCATTCATTTGTAAGAAAAGTCTGTGTTGAGAGAATGCTTATTAGACTTAATATTGTGTTTATCATATGATGTCAATTTATGCAGTGGGTAATGCCATTAATAAATATACTATAAGACGACACATGTATTAACACTTTTGTCAGGAATTTTTAATGTCCTTGATGACATCTGTAACAACAATGTAAACTTCATTGTAAATGTGTCCACTTTGAAGTTGGTAAAGTCCTATAAATGCACAAAATTAATCTTACACTACTGGTTACTTCATATGGAATGACCACTCGCATAAGATCCTCCATGTGTATTACAGGGCATCTTGCAATAGTTGAACATTATGAAGGTCACACTACATCCCTAGACAGACAAACCAGTGACTGTTTGATTGATGCTGATCAGACAACACCACTGCTTCAAGAACATTCTGATGAAGATGATGCTTTGTTGAATATACAACCAACAGTAAGTGATGATGATTTACATTAGAAAAAGTAATTCAGCCATATCATGAGAAAACCAATGTGGTTTTTCGAACAGGTCCAACTCAAACCAAGTTGTACAAGCACAGAAGCAGGCTAAAAGCTCGAAATCGTAGATTTAAGAACAAGAGAGATTGTACCATCTGTGTAGTGAAAATAGAGACGCTGATCAGCTGTGTAGTTACTGAACAGCTGATACGGCGGATTTGTTTTCGCATATGCATGTTGCTGGTTTTCTCATTACGTGGATCATTTTCGCATTTGCATGTTGCTGGTTTTCTCATGATGTGGCTCATTTTTAGCTCACCTGAGCCGAAGGCTCACAGGTGAGCTTATAGTATACCCGTCCGTCGTCCGTCCGTCGTCCACCATTTTCAAAGATCTTCTTCTCTGAAACCTATAGGCCAATCGAAGCCAAATTTTATATGAAGCATCTATAGGAAGGGGGAACCAATGTGCATATAAGAAATCCAGGTCACATGACCAAGATGGCCGCCATGTCCATATATGGTAAAAACCCTTCAAAAATCTTCTTCTCCAGAACCGGTAGACCGATTTCAATGAAACTTGGCATGAAGCATCGATGGCTCAAGCACTACAATGTTTATATAAATCATGACCCTGTGATGACCTTGACCTATTTTACGGCAAGGTCGACAGAGGTTGCCAATGCATTTGAATGGGGAAAACTTTTAAAATGTCATTTAAAGTGAATGTCTTGCAGGACATGGGCAGTAGGACTGAATATTGATGATTATGAAAAAAATTGGACCCCAGGGGCTCATGTGCCCCCACCCTGGGGCAATATACATGTATATCTCCATAATATTCAAAGGTCTTCTCCTCTGAAACCGCTTGGCCAATCAAAGCCAAATTTTATGTGAAGCATCTATAGAATGGGGGAATCATTGTATATATAAATAATTTAGGTCACATGACCAAGATGGCTGCCATGCCCATATATGTTAAAAACCCTTAAAAAATCTTCTTCTCCGGAACTGGTGGAACGATTTCAAAGAAACTTGGCATGAAGCATTGATGGCCAAAGTACTACAATGTTAATATAAGTCATGACCCTGTGATGACCTTGACCTATTTTATGACAAGGTCAACATAGGTTGCCTATGCATTTGAATTGGGAAAACTTCTAAAAGGTCATTTGAGGTGAAAATCTTGCAGGAAATGGTTAGTAGGACTAAATATTAATGATTCTGTAAAAAAAGTTGGACCCAAGGGCTTATATGGCCCCACCCTGGGGCAATATACATGTATATTACCATAATATACAAACATCTGCTTGGCCAATTAAAGCCACATTTTATGGGAAGCATCCATAGGATGGGGGAACCAATGTATAATTATATTAATAATTTAGGTCACATTACCAAGATGACCACCATGTCCATATATGGTAAAAATCCTTCAAAAATCTTCTCTGAAACCAATAGACTGATTTCAAGGAAACTTGGCGTGAAGCATCGATGGCTAAAGTACTCCAATGTATATAGAAATCATGACCCTGTGATGACATTGACCAAGTTTATGGCAAGGTCAACATGGGTTGCCTATGCATTTGAATGGGGAAAACTGTTAAAGTGTCATTTGAAGGGAAAAGCCAGGAGGAAATAAGCAAACAAACAGAATATTGATTATTCTGAAAAAGAAAATGGCCCAAGGGCTTATCTGCCCCTGCACTGGGGTTAAATACCATAATATTCAAGCATGTTTATTGGTATAGGCAGCAGATGTCAGGTGAGCGTTTACAGGACCATTGGTCCTCTGGTATGTTTATAATTTATTTAAAAAATAAGATTGGTTATGGTTTGACATCCCAGTCAACATTTTTCAGTAATGTCAGGTCTTAGCCTGCATTTTCTCTGTATTCACCAGTAAATACTAAGGGGAGGTAAAGTGCCTTGCTCTAGCACACAACTTTCGACTACTAAATCCCAAGTCTGATGCGCTAATCTTTAGGCCAACATACTCCCTTTAAGTTAATGGCTGAATGATATTTATCTTGAGAATTTTTGGAGCCTTCGCTGCTGACAGTGTCACATTCTTTTGTATATACGGTGGTGTTATGGCTAAAAACCCATTTTAGCCGTTTTAACGGCTAATTTGTTAACGGCTAATTGTAAAATTTCGCGGCGAAATTGTGTGAAAAATAAAAGTCAGCGCGGAATTTCGCCACGAAATTCCGCCGTGAAATTTACGGATTTCGCGGCGAAATTTCGTGGCTGAACACGGCGAAAAAAGTATACCTGTCATTACGCATAAAAATCAATTGACCGATGTTTCGCGGTGTTTCGCGACGAAAAAGACAACAGTCACAAAAGTTTTTTTTGTGTTTAAATTTGATTTTTATTTGGCTGTATTTATTTCATTTCAAGTCGTATCAATGTTTTGTTTTTGTTTCGATTTTGTATAGTTATCTTTTTAGTCCTGACAGTCACAAAAGTTTTATTGTTTAAATTTCATTTTAATTTGCATGCAAGTATTTCTTTTCAATTCGTATAAATATTTTGTATTCTTTTTTAACTTTGTATAATAATCGTTGAAGTTACGCGTTTTATTCGTGTCTTAACTGCTGTATATGTACCTGATTGTTAGTTTGGTTTTTTCCCACCTCGGTTTTTGGAGTGGGAGTCTTTTTCTGACTGCGCCTTTTCCTGATCTTTGCTTACTTGTACTTTTTTTGAAGTTTCTGAGACCCTAATTATCGGCTTAGTGTTTATTTTCATGCTTCTTTTTCAGATTAATCATACTTACCCGATAATATTAGATCCTATTATTTAGCTTGATTAACAGAACAAAACTTATAGCGGTGTAAGCAATTTTCATGGAATGATTGCGCACAGATTTGTTTGTTTGTTTTGAGGCTGAACGTCCCAGTCACCAATTTTTCAGTCATGTCTGGACGGAGCTACCGTTTCCTGGGTATTAACTAGAACTGTGGGTAGTTAATGTGCCTTGCTCAAGGACACAACACGGTGTCGCTAGTGCGGATCGAACTCAGGACCTCTCGATTTGGAGTCCGATGCACCACAACTATGCCACCGCGATCCCAATTCATAGATCTATACAAGTCTTTGGATTCAACATGATGAAGCAATCGGCTTCAACACTTCTTTAGACATTTAATTGCCTGAGAAAATGGCACTGCTAAAAGCATCAGAGAATTTTCTATTACGTCAAGTGAACGCCATTTCGTTGAAATCAATTTAGTCGAAACGACATTTGGTCACATACGACCTTCACCTGGTCGATACGATATTCTGTCGAATACAAGCAATACAGCAACGTACATGTGTCGAAATTGTCAATAATTGACGGGGTTCTTTGCATGTTCTGTGCCTTCAAAAATCCACATGTACGGATGGCTTGGAACACGTACATGTACATGCATGTCGAATGTCGAAACCTCATTGTATGCAAGGCACAATACACCAGAAAAAGGGAGGATACTGTGTTTAAAACAAAATATTGTAGTTCATACGTGTACACTAATGTTGTGTAAGAAATGGGTCATATGAAGTTTTCAGTTTATTTCGGAACACATATATACATAAAGGGCAACGAGTACGCATCTAGGCAATATGAGCGCATGCCGCATAAATCGATGGTGAATAGATTTATTAGAACAAAGTTGAGCGCAGAAGCCTAGTGGTGGATTGTAGGAATTGACCGGAATCAAAATGTCCTGTGTTCGGTTCCTATATTCGTTGGGTTTCGTATTTGAGCAAAACTGGTATGCATGTATTACCCTGAAAGTGTTGTCACCATTGGACTCAAACATTGTTGACTGTTAAACTGAACTCAGAATGATCTTCGCTAGTTGTACTTCGACAAGGCAAGCACAATGTATAAATCCATGCCTATGCAATATACAAAGATTTTTAATGTTGTAAAAAAAAAATGAAAATTTTTAGAAGAAAAATTTTGATATTTTTCTTATTTTTGCTCAAAAAATAGATTATGGGTACACGTTAGAACCGCCTCGCCGAGGCGGTTCTAACAAGTACCCACAATCTATGTTTTGGAGCAAAAATAAGAAAAATAGGTATACCCCTGCATACCCCATTTTTGATATATAAAAGTGGGGTAAAAGGGGTTTTTTATTACACGGACATGTTATCCTGATGGATATGATGGCGATTAGTCTTGTGCTGGCATTCATATAGCCTGGGTCCAGTCATCAATATAATTTTTCCAAACATTATTTTAATGCTTATTTTTTTTCGACTTTTCCGGTGGCAGCGTGCGGACATGACCATTGCTGTTGATTGGGACGTAAAGCATCTATTCAAACAAACAAACAAAGTTAGATTCAACGAGCTGGTGCTTTACGTTATAAATATTTTCGTCTATCCGTGATTTTGCTATCGTACCATGTAATACCAATGGTAAAGTACCATTATGCACGTTTTTCATGTCTATACATGCAGAATCGTACATATTATTAATGTGCACATAAATCACGATCTATACTAAAAAGAGATGAATCATAGTGTGGTCATTAAATTAAAAATAAAATAAAAAAAATATATCTTAACATTTCCAGGTATTTCGCCGTGTTTCGCGGCGAAACAGGAAATTTAAACTTACCTGTTGTAAACGTTAAAAAACGAATTTCGCCGCGAAAATCCGATTTTCGCGGGGAAAAAAATTAACTGATTAAACGTTAAAATTTTCCCTTGGCCGGTGAAATTTCGCGGTGGTTTCGCCGCGAAAAATCACAAGTGATCAGCGCGAACTGTGCAAAAGTGGGGTTTTTTTTAGCCATAACACCACTGTAAGTTTGCATGTTGTAGGTATAAGAAGGTCTTGGAAAATTGATATTTTAGTCCTATGCCAACATGTCTTTGCAAAGGACAGCAATTTTGACAACCTTAAAAATTTGATGTTTGTTTCATAACTTGTTGCACAGAGCATAGGTTTTGGGTATTCAATAGAACCACACATGAAAGCCCATTACGAAAACATGCTCATGTTATATACAGATTTCTCTTAAGCTGCAAATACTGAAAATTTCTAAATTTTGATATTTTTCTTATTTCTGTTCAAAACATAGATTGCGGGTACATGTTAGAACGGCCTCTCCACGTTAGAACCGCCTCGGGGAGGCGGTTCTAACGAGTACCCTTAAACTATGTTTTGGAGCAAAAATTAGAAAAATAGGTATACCCCTGCATACCCCAGCTTTGCTGTATAAAAGTTGGGTTTAAGTGGGTATACATGGCATGAACAAGTTTTCCTGATGATTCTTCTGATGTGCATTGTGAGTATTATAACACCAAAAAACATCCTTGAAGAGTTCATACAAGAGCATTATGTCATCATGTTTTTGCAAGGAATAACAATTTTGACAGCTTAACAGATTTGGTTTTGTTTTATGGTTTCACAGAACATTGGTTTTGGGTATTCATTAGTACCACATTTAAAGGCTGTTTCCTAGGACTGCCGTCTGTGCCTATTGATTTATATAACAAACTTATTTGTGTGCTGTGCTAGTGTTAGTACTTTAAAAAGGTAGAAGTAGGCAAAGATTAGGAAAAGATGCAATCAGAAAAAGATTACCACTCCAAAAACTGAGGTGGGAAAAAACTAAATTAACAGGTACTTAAACCATGAAAACATATTGTAAGCCAAATGAGCAGCTATTTTCCCAATTGGTGGCCACTCAATTACCTAAACTTACTAAAAATATGAAAACATACATAAGGCCCCAACAGCACAAAAAGTTTAAACACCAAGACATAAAACAAAAAGAACCACCACAGAAGTATCGCCTTGGTACGATCAGTAATATAAAATGAGCCTGTGCATGAGAAAAACAACAATTTGCATATGCGAAAACAAAGACGCAGATCAGCTTCGCGGTAACCGCGAAGCTGATCAGCGCCTTTGTTTTCGCTACACGGATAGTACAATCTCTCTTCTTCTTAAATCCGAAATTTCAAGCTTCTAGTTAGCTCACCTGAGCCGAAGGCTCATAGGTGAGCTTATAGTATACCCATGCTCCGGCGTCCGTCCGTCGTCCGTCCGTCGTCCACAATTTCAAAGATCTTCTTCTCTGAAACCGCTGGGCCAATTGTTCTCATATTACACATACACCATCTACAGGTAGGGGGAAAGAATAATTGTGTTTTTTGTTTTGATCGGATAAGGACTCTGGTTGCTATGGCAACTTATGCTTCCCATAGACTTATAATGGAAAAAAGTGAAAATTGCCAGTTTTTGCTGTCTTGTTGGAGATATTTGAATTTTGTTTTTGCAGAAATGTTTATTGAGTAGTCCTCTATGTTTCATGTGACTTTTGTCCTAATCCTTCATTTTGATTGGTTGCAGGGGCCCCATTAGGGCAAAATTTCGAAAAACATTCAAAAATCTTCTTCTCAGAAACTGTCAAGGGGATGAAGCCTATACTTTGTATACATGTTCCTGACAGTGGCCTCTACATAATTTGTGTTTTTTATTCCAGGCGGATAAGAACTCTGGTTGCTATGGCAACTTAAAGTTTCCATAGACTTATAATGGGAAAAGTGGAAATCGGCTATTTTTCCGCTAAAATTGCAGACATTTGAATTTTGTTTTTGCAGAAATGTTTATTGAGTAGTGTTTGACGTTTCTTGCGAGTTTTGTCCTAATCCTTTATTTTGATTGGTTGCTGGGGCCCCATAAAGGGCAAAATTTTGAAAAAAAAACATTCAAAAATCTTCTCCTCAGAAACTGTCAAGTGGATGAATCCTGTACTTTTTATGCATGTTCCTGACAGTGGCCTCTACATAATTTGTGTTTTTTATTCCAGTCGGATAAGAACTCTGGTTGCTATGGTAACTTTAAGTTTCCATAGACTTATAATGGGAAAAGTGGAAATTAGCTATTTTTTGAAAAATATTGCAGCCTGAGATCTGAAAAGTGGTAGATGCAAACAACAAATGGATTAGATGAAGGTATATGATTAATTTAGGTCAAGGTCATCTCTTGACCTTGGCCGGTCTGTCGTCCATACACACTTTTCAAAGATTTTTTTCTCTGAAACCACTTGGCCAATCAAAGCCAAATTTTATATGAAGCATCTATAGGAAGTGGGAACCAATGTATATATAAATAATCTAGGTCACATGACCAAGATGGCTGCCATGCCCATATACGGTAAAAACCCTTAAAATATCTTCTTCTCCAGAACCGGTGAACAGATTTCAACGAAACTTTGCATGAAGTATGGATGACTCAAGTACTACAATGTATGTATAAAACATGACACTGCGGTGACCTTGACTTATTTTATGGCAAGGTTGTCAATGCATTTGAATGGGGAAACCTTTTACAATATCATTTTAAGTGAAAGGGCAGTAGGACTGAAATTTAATGATTCTGAAAAAAAAATGGACCCCAGGGGCTCATCTGCTTTTAAAATGTTATTTGAAGGGGAAAATCAGCAGGAAATTGACAAATGGACAGAATATTGATTATTCTGAAAAAAGAAAATGGCCCAAGGGCTTCATCTGTTAAATACCATAATATTCAAATATGTTTATTGGTATATGAAGCAGATCTCAGGTGAGCGTTTACAGGACCATTGGTCCTCTGGTCTTTTTCTGTGACTGTACAGGCTGGTTTGTGTTGAACCCTGTTGGAAACCAAAATTGTTGTTTTTTCCTGTGATGGCTGGATTATGTTTTGATTGTAGGTTGTAGGTATCATAACACTAGAAGATGTGCTAGAAGAGTTGATACAGGAGGAGATTGTGGATGAAACAGATGTTTATGTCGATATCAAAAAACAGATACAGGTTGCCAGAGCAAAGGCAAAGAGAAAAATATCACAACATACTGTAAGTAAACTTGTGTTAATTACATACTGTAAGTAGAATTGTGTTAATTTAGAATAAAGGAACAAAGGAACAGGTACAAGTTGCAAGCTTAGTGGTAAAAAGAAAAGAAACAACAATGACACCAAGTAATTAAATGGGATTGAGGTCCTGCATTCATAACGTAACCGGTTGAAATGTGGCTTGGTAGGTCAATGGTAGAGTGCTCGCACGGTAAGCGAGATACTCTGGGTTCGTGTCCTGGTCGGGCCACATTCCTTTTCTGCCCCGATGACATTTGGTGGCCAGTGTGCACCTATAGGAAATAGTGACCTGAGACACATTTATAATATAAAGATTTTTTCGTTTTTATTTCACAGAAAATTGCAAGAGAGAGAAAGAGTTATTTTCATCCCCCAGTGGCGAGACTATTGTAGAGAGGCATTTAATATCTTCTGTAACTGCTAGCCTTGAAGCTCTGAATAGCCCCGACAACAGTGTACTGGTGGAAATAGTAACCTGAGACTAATAAAGATTTTTCCCTTTTTATATTCCACAGAAAAGTGCAAGACTGAGAAATAGATATTCCCATCCCCCAGTGACAAGACTAGAGAAATCTGTTTAACCTTCTATAGCTGCCAGTAGTGAAGCTTTAAACAGTCCTGACATGAATTTTCTTGTGCAATGTATACCCCCTTAAACCCCACTTTTATATAGTAAAACTGGGGTTTGCAGGGGTATACCTATTTTTCTTAATTTTGCTCCAAAACATAGATTGTGGGTACTCGTTAGAACCGCCTCGGCGAGGCGGTTCTAACGTGTACCCACAATTCATGTTTTGAGCAAAAATAAGAAAAATATCAAAAATTTTCGTCTGAAAATTATCGATTTTTGACCTGAAAAAATTACTGTATATCATATGGGCTTGTTTTCGTAATGTAAAGATTTTCTTTTTTATATTCCACAGAAAAGTGCAAGACTGAGAAAGAGTTATTCCCATCCTCCAGTGACCAGACTAGAGAGGCCTGTAATACCTTCAATAGCTGCTAGTAGTGAGGCTTTGAATAGTCCTGACACCGATGTTCTTGTGGCAATAGTGAAATGAGACTTGTTAGTGTAAAGTTTAAAAGACAGTTTAATGAGACATGCATAAATCCAAAACATTTAAGCCATGTCTTGAGAAAACATACATTTCACATAATTATGCAAAAACAAAGGCGCAGATCAGTTTCGCAGTTACTGCGAAGCTGATCAGCGCTTTTGTTTTTGCTACATGGATGATACAATTCCTTTACTTTCAAATCCAAAATTTCCAGCCTCTAGCCATCTTCTGTGCTTGTACAGCTTGATTTGTGCAAAGAATATATACATGTACATGTTTATAACAAAAATATTCAAAGATCTCTGAATTTGATAGGAATCGTCTATACATAGGGGGAACCAATGTGTTTATAAGTAGGCCACATAGCCATAATTACCACCATGCCCATATATAGCATTACGAAAACTTGCCCATGCAATAAACAGATTTTTTTTAAGTTTTAAAAAATAAAAATTTTCAGTGGAAAAATTTTGATATTTTTCTTATTTTTGCTCAAAACATAGATTGTGGGTACACGTTAGAACCGCCTCGGCGAGGCGGTTCTAACGAGTACCCACAATCTATGTTTTGGAGCAAAAATAAGAAAAATAGGTATACCCCTGCATACCCCAATTTTACTACATAAAAGTGGGGTTTGAGGGGGTATGCAATACACGGACATGTTTTCCTGATGGTACAGTTAAAAACCCTATCTTCTCCATAATAGGTTGACCGATTTCTAGGAAACTTGGCATGTAGCATCAGGGACAATGTATTTATAAATCATGACGCTGTGATGACCTTGACCTATTTTACAGCAAGGTCAACATAGGTCTTCTATGCATTTGAATGGGGGGGGGGAACTTGAGATGTTATAATCATTAATTTTGAAGGGACAAACTTGCAGGAAATTGGCAAATGGACAGAATATTGATCATTCTGAGAAAATATGGCACCAGGGCTTCATCAGTTCCCAGCATAGGGGCTCTATACCACAATATTGAAACATGTTTATTGGCATGTATAGCCAGTCTCAGGTGACTGTTTACCCATTGTACCTCTGGTCTAATTTTCATGTCAGAAAACAATTTGTAACAGTCATTTGTGTTAAAAGACAGGTTTTAGCTGGAAATCAATAATTCAGTATACATGTATATATAAGTCAGAATAATTGCTCTGAGCAGCCATGTACATTTCTGTCGGATATTCAACGTATGCTACATTTTGAATGAAATGACTAGTTTAGACAATAATGTAACCACTGTTAAACATTACATATATAGTAACATATAGATTAGCCTGTGTGTGAGAAAATCAACAATTTGAGTTCTGACCAGGTCGGACTCATACCGGGCTGTACAGTCACAGAAGATGGTTTGAGACTGAAAATTTTGGATTTAGAAAGTAGAGGAATTGTACTATCCATGCAGTGAAAAAAAGGCGCTGATCAGCTTCCCAGTAACTGTGCAGCTGATTTATGTCTTTGTTTTCGCCTATGCAGATTGTTGGTTTTCCCATGCGGTGGCTCAAATACTATTGTAAAGGTATTAGAGATCTAGCAACTTCGTGATGATTAGTGCTGACTGTAAGAATGACATACAGGAATTACAAGAAGTGAACATATCCTATTGGAAATCAAATGTACAAAAGATGTGCCAAACGATATGTTGACGATAAATTGA
Source organism: Rugalucina vietnamica (assembly GCA_964017185.1). Taxonomy (NCBI): domain Eukaryota; kingdom Metazoa; phylum Mollusca; class Bivalvia; order Lucinida; family Lucinidae; genus Rugalucina; species Rugalucina vietnamica. The sequence continues at coordinate 48,183,558 of OZ024874.1, forward strand.
CATTTTAGTTTTGTATTTTACAACATAAACAATCTTCATGTGTATAAGTTAAGATTTATAAAGTCTGTAATATACATAAAGAAAATGACAATATTGTGTTCATGAATTTTCTTTCCTATTTTCATGAAGATCACGTTATACACACTGACTGTTTATTTCAAACCTGATAAATATATTGTAAAGAATCAATTTGCCCCTAATTAACCATAATGACAGGTTGTATTATTAGATAACATTGTATTTGTATTGAGTTGTGCCAATAAAGGGCCATAACACTGGCAACAATTTTGTGCGACAATCAATAGCTAGCTTATCCATGTTGATGCAGTGTGTCAGAGATTGTACTTATCGGATATGAATAGCTGTGCTATTCATAGACGATATGCATCATGTGAACTGCCAACCCGACCTTCCAACCACTGCAGATAATCTCGAATGAATTAAGGTCCAATGGGACATAACAACTATCAGGCTTATTGTTGTATATAATCAATACGGAGTGATGGACATTCATTAAGTAACATACGCTGCCCTTTAAGTTGTCACCTTGGCACATTTCAGTTACTGGCACGGGCTACACACAAGGGCTTGCTAAAATAAGTATTGTAATCAGAGCAGCAACAGTTGTTGCAAAAATTCCAAACTTGTCAAAACAGTCATGTTCTGTGCCTTTTGGAGGCATCAGGAAATTATGTCCCTGTAAGGATTACCCCCTCAAACCCCACTTTTATATAGTAAAACTGTGGTATGCAGGGGTATACCTATTTTTTTTTATTTTTGCTCCAAAACATAGATTGTGGGTACTCGGCGAGGCGGTTCTAATGTGTACCCACAATCAAAAATAAGAAAAATACAAACTTTTTCAGCTGAAAATTTTAATTTTTAAAGCTCAAAAATCTGTATATTGCATTGGCAAGTTTTCGTAAGGAAAGTAGCAACCAATCAAACAATTTATTATCGCTAAAATGGATTTTTTGTTTGGTGAGTTTGCTACTTGAATATTAATGCACCAGTCATTTGTATTCCCGGCCCCCTAGGGCCGGAGATAGCGGAAACACGGCGGGGCTAAAGTGCCGGGATTTAACCTGATGAGTCCTGGCAGTTCCGGGAATGTGCCCATATTTTAATGTTCCACCAATATTTGGTCACATTAATTCTTTTATTTATTTTTTTTTTGATTCAGTTTTTTTTTAATTCAGTTTGACGTCCCTTTCAAGATTATTTCAGCTCAAATGAGATGGGCCAATCAGTAGGTGGGAGAAAACGGGAGAACCCCAAGAAAAACCACCTGGCACACCCACAAGCAGAACTTGGCTTGTCTCACATGTGGCCAGTGCGGGGCTCAAACCCACACCAGACACAGCGGTGAAATGATCGAGTGATTCGAAGAAACAGCGCTTTTAACCGCTCGGCCACAGGGGCCGCTCACATTCATTCAAATTAGATATTTGTGTATTGACTTAATTTAATTTATGATCCTTATTTAATTTCTAAATGTACATGTACCTGTACATTTAAATGCAGAAATTCAAGCCACACTCTCACATTTTTTTTATTAGAACAACACTCAGCTGTTGTTTCACATTGTTGTAAGCCTCCGGGGAGCCGGGGCTTTTAGCAGGGATTTTACCAAAAATCTGACCCCGCCTTGTCTGGCTTTTTGCGGGTCTTTAAAACTGACTGGCTATTCCCCGGCCCCAGGGGGGTGGGAGGCGTGGATACAAATGATGCTGCATAAATTACAATGGTTTAAAATATCTGTAGCTCGCATGTACTGGCACAAGTACAGGAAGCGCTATTGCAGTCACCCCGGCGTCAGCTTTGGCGTTAGCGTTGGCGTTGCTCAAATGTTAAAGTTTTTGGTTAAAGTTTTTAAAAGTCTATATCTCTTAAATAATCAGGTTGATCTTTGCATGTTGGTAGATATTGGTCTGAAGATTTATTCTGTACCATCACGATACACCTGGGTGACCTGTGACTTTATTTCCTGTGACTTTTTTTCCAAGGCTTTTTTTGCGTTACATTTTTCCTGTGACTTTTTCTGTCCACCGGGTGACCTTGAGGTCAAGGTCATGGAAATTTTGGTTAAAGTTTTTGTAAATCTATATCTCTTGAATGTGTTGATGGATCAGGTTGGTATTTTGCATATTCATAGATATTGATTTGAAGCTTTGTGCTGTACCATTACGACCCACTTTGGTGACACTGAGGTACATGTAAAGGTCACGGACTTAGAAATTTTGTGTCAACGTTTTTTTTTTTTTTTTGTTAAAGTTTTTGTAAGTTTCTATCTTTTGAATATGTAGATGGATCAAGTTGATACTTTGCATGTTGATAGATATTGGTCTGAAGGTTTATGCTGTTTCATCATGACCTACCTGAGTGACATTGAGTTCAAGGTCACACTGATAGACTTGGAATTTTTATGTTAAAAAAAAATCGGTTAATTTTTTTATAAGTCTATATATCTTGAATAATAATTATGTAGATGGATTTGTCTAAAGTTTTATGCTGTACCATTACGGCCCACCTGAGAGACCTTGAGGTCAAGGTCACGGGTAATAAATTTTAATAGATTTAGTGGCAAATAAGTCATGCGAGCTACGCTGTCCTGCGACAGCTCTTCTTATGTTGCCCGTTTATTCGTATTTGTCTATGTTGATGCTAACCGGATCGCTACCTCGCTGGAAAAGAGATAGCTTCTCGTGCGTTTTATTCAAACTTTTGTTGTGGATTGTATTTTTTTTATTCTTCTCCGTCTATTGTCTTAACCGTGTTAAAGGGATGCCCCCGATCGGCAAAGCAGATCATGACATTGTCTATATTGAATATGACATAAAGGCTAAACGGATTCAGCAGGCCCCGCGTAAGATTTTCCTATATAAACGAGCGGATATGGACGGTCTCCATGACCATCTAGCGCGCTATAGGGATTCGTTCCTTTCAACTGACCATAGTCAGGTGTCAGTCAATGACATGTGGGTCAGTTTTAAGTCGGAGGTTCTCTCGGCTATTGAAAGGTTTATTCCATCAAAAATGACCAAGACAAAATATAGCTTACCATGGATCGATAGCTCGATCAAACGCTTGATAAGGAAACGTGATAAACTTTACTTTCGTGCTCGCAAGTCAAGCAGCCCTGACATTAAGAACCATTACAAACGGTTCAGAGCACATGTTCAAAAGAGCATTAGAGATGCATATTGGAAGCATATTACCAATATCTTCTCCTTTGAGAATGATAACCCTGATCCCGATTGTCCCCGAAAAAATGAAAAGGCAAAAAAGTTTTGGTCATTTGTCAAGTCCCTTAAGAAAGACGCGTCTGGGATCAATACTCTTAGAGAAAATGGTATCTTGAAGACTGACACTTTGGATAAGGCTAATATTTGTAATAGGCAGTTTCAGTCAGCCTTCACTCGCGAATCAGATGATGAAATCCCCTCCAAAGGCACAAGTCCTTTCACCGCTATGGGTGAAATTACAGTTGACCCCAATGGGGTCATTAAACTGTTGAATAATTTGAATATACATAAGGCGCCTGGGCCAGATGGCCTGAGTGCTAGGGTGTTGAAGGAATGTAGTTCTGAAATTGCTCCTGTACTGACCTATATCTTCAATGAGTCGCTTGCTCAGGGTGCTGTACCAGACGATTGGCGACAGGCAAATGTAGCCCCGGTATTTAAGAAAGGTGAGAAATACGATGCAGCTAATTATCGACCGGTGTCGCTTACTTGTATCTGTTGCAAAACTCTAGAGCATATAATAGTCAGCAACATAAACAAACACTTAGCTCTTGAAAACATTCTTGCTGACTGTCAGCACGGGTTCCGAAGTCAAAGGTCTTGCGAAACCCAGTTAGTTCAGTTTTATCATGATTTGGTTAGTAATCTGGACCGAGCAGTGGGTCGTGGCCACAGGCAGACGGATGTGATTGTCATGGATTTCGCTAAGGCCTTTGACAAGGTCCCACATAAAAGGTTATTATACAAACTTGACTTCTACGGGATTAGAGGATCTACACATAAGTGGATCGACTCGTGGCTCTCTGAGCGCTCTCAAAAAGTGGTATTAGATGGCCGTGCCTCAGATCCAGTCCCGGTTCTTTCTGGTGTCCCACAAGGATCGGTCTTAGGACCGGTCCTATTTCTTATTTTTATTAATGATCTTCCTGACAACATCAGGTCATCTGTTCGGCTATTTGCTGATGATTGTGTTTTATACAGAAATGTCAAGTCACCATTGGATTGTCAAATTTTACAAGATGACCTGAATAGCTTGGCCAAATGGGAAATGGATTGGCAAATGAAATTCAATGTTAGCAAATGTCATTCAATGAGGGTGACGCGGCTACATCCAAGCAGGCATATAAATTTCAATTACACACTGCATCAGCAAACATTAGAACAGGTTCAGTCCGCTAAATACCTCGGTTTAACTATCACAGATGATCTTGATTGGGGTCAACACATTTCTGAAATTACATGCAAGGCAACTAAGACTTTGGGTTTTCTTCGGCGCAATTTGGCACTGGCACCTAGGCATACTAAGGAAGTTGCATACAAAACATTGGTTCGGCCTCAACTTGAGTATGCAGCTCCTATTTGGCATCCCTATCATGAAACTCAGATTGAGATGGTGGAGAAGGTGCAGAGGACTGCTGCCCGGTGGACCTGCAGGCGATGGAGGAACACCAGTAGCGTCGGTGAAATGCTAGACGAACTTGAGTGGCCATCCCTGGAGTCTCGCAGGGAGCGGTCCTCCTTAACCTTCTTCTACAAGATACACTCCGGTACAGTGTCTCTTGATAAAGACAAATACCTGACCCCGGCACCCAATCTAAGGCATACTCGGGCATCACATGAATCACAATACACAAGACCATTTGCCTATAGTGATGCCCTGAAAAATTCCTTTTTCCCCAGAACTATTCCGGTTTGGAATAGTCTCCCTTCTTCAGTGGTCCTATCTAAGACCATTGAGGAATTTAAGGCTTCTATTTAAATCATTAGCCCTGAGGCATGCGTTTTAGTATGCCTCTCATCTATATCTTGTAAATAGTTTTAATGGTCCACCCCAAATGTTTTATTTTCCCTTGACTAAATTCTAAATTTAGCCACCCACCCCACACCTGAGGTGATGATCAGAAATTGATCGACTCAGTATCAGAAGATAGATAGATAGATATTGTCTTTGGGTTGGGATACTTTTGCCTCCGGCTGGCAAGAGATTTATTACCTAGGATTACCTGTTGAGGTTTTAGTGGGCGTGGCTTAACTACTGACCAATGCAATTTTACGCCTATTGGAATAGCTGTAAGAGCTGTCAAAAATTCTACAGGTAACTTTTCTCCCTCATGTCAAAACAATCTAAAACATAACATGTATCATTTCTACTACTGTTCACATGTAACACTCATTTTTATTAGGCTACCAATGTCGCTCCTGTATTGAAAAATCTACAGATACATATACAGATATGACAAAAACAATAGGCACACGTTTAAATGCCAACACGCAATCTAAAGACGCCGATTTGTGGATATGTTTAAAATGATATAAGGAAGTAACATATTTTTCAATCATGCAGAATTGAAAATTAAACTATTTGTAACTTTACGATAACTCGAATGATATAACATGTCTAGATGTCGAAAAAAAGTGGGAAAAGTAACGGCCACTGTAAGAAACATTCTGTTGTTTTTGGGTCTGATCTTGGTTTATGATGTCTATGCTCAAGGTGAGTATATATTTACATATAGATAAAGTATACATATAGATAATGAAAATACTCAGGAATGCATTCAGAGGTGGAGGTACAGTATGTGCTTATGGATACTAAACTTTCATGGTCGTTCTTCATCCACTTTAAATGTGGCGAGTTCGACAGACAAGCAAACATTGACGGATGAATCAAGGGTGTTGGCGTTTCTAAATTGCGCTGCCGGATTACTTCTCCAAAATTAAGACCAAAAGAAACAGATTAACGGTTTTTAAACACGTTTAATGTAGGCTATAACTCAGAATCTTAGCGTAAAGTAAGTGTAAACCATACCAAATACATTTCAGCATCACAAAAAGTAACATAAACTGCTGCCTATACAATTTTAAATAATTTGAAATGAGTGTGATTATGCACTTTTCATTCAGATTGTACAAGACCGATCGTACCCAATGGAAGCCATGTTGGAGACTTGAACGAGGGCGGGGCAGCCGGTGTTATATGTAATACCGGATATATGCATGGCGGTGATCCAACAGCAACTTGTTTTGGAGGAGTCTGGACCGTCCTACCGATATGCAGCCCTAAAGGTATGGCCAACGATTTAATCTTATCACAAGCTGACACTTTTCCAGCCTTTGTTTTACGAAGCCTAACACCCGCATTCCACTTGGCGGCGGTTCCGCCACGCTACTGGCGATCTCTTTTCGAATCGCCATGGAAGCGATCTTTTTACATCGGCCACGATCTTATTGGGCTGTCAACGCTTCTGCTACACTTCGGTAGTTTGCAAGCCGTTTCTTTAGCGCTACTGTACACTACGGCACCGGATTTAAGGTAGTGCTTAGTATACACTTTGTCTACGTTGCTGCTGCGACCTTGCTACGATCTAAGCAGCGGTTCTGGAAAATTTTTTGAAACATAGATTCAACGGTTTTACTACTTTGGCAGCATTAAAACTTCATTGGAACTCTTATCTTTTCCAAAGTTCTTAGATCGTGTTCAGCTTCACGTGCATGCTCTTGTGGAATACGACAATATGATTCCGTCACAGGAGGAATACTTTGAGTCGCAGTAGTCGGTTTTGTATGTCTTCTTCATGTACTACTGGTAATCCTTTCGGTAATGATAGTCTAAGGTACCAGTTAAATTTAATAATGAAAAAGGTAAAAAAAAATGCGGCGCTTGACCCTCATGGACAAGAGCATGATGATACAAATCGCCAGAAGCGTGGCTTGGGTTTTTTTTAGCGTAGTAGAAGCGTAGTTGAAACGCAGGCAAAGAGCCAAGTGCGTGGGGAGAGCGTAGTGGAAGCGTTGTAGAAGCCGCCGCTGATGATGATTCATAAATGCTCGAATCGCAGTGAAAGCGATTTGATTGTGGACAAAGAGCGTTGACGGATCGCACAAGGCGTAGAAGAAGCATACGACGATTGCAGATAAAACCTCAAAGTTCTTGGTACGATGCCATTTCACTTTCTCTACGATGCGCTGCAGTGCCATATAACTACTATCAAAGAAATCACTCTACGCTGCTAAACGTTTTTACTGCGCTTCGAGTCCACGGGGATCTCTCTATGCAAATTTTGAGCATGGCCAAAACTTGCGCCGTGAGATGTCAATCGATCACGACCAGGGCGCTTCCGACGCGCTTTTTTCTACGACCACGGCGTTTCTCCTACGCTGTATCCGATCTTTCTACGATTCAGGACATTTCAAGTTATGCCCATATTTGGAAGCGCGGTGGGTTCGCTGCCCAGTGGAATCGGGGTTTGATACCCCTTTTCTACTGCACCTTGATCCCACTACGGTTCCAAATATGTGTCTAAACTGCCCTCAATCGAGGGCGAAAGAACGGCAGCATCGAAGAAGAAACACTTTGGTCTAAGAAGAAGCGTATTGGAAAAGTCGTGATCGAGTTTGACCTTGCTACAAACGTACGTAGAGAGATCGCAGTAAAAGCGTAGTTAACGCGTGAATGTGAATTGATCTCCTTGATAAATCTTCAGCGCCATTATCTATATATAGAAATGGTCCAAAAAGTGCAGAAAATCCGATTTCCATTCTTAGGTCGTAGCAGGATCGCGAAAACTCCATAAATCTCAATGTAACTTAGTTTCTTATTAGAAATAATCATAAAAGGGTTTCGGTGGTGGCCTTTCGGATTGGTAAGGGCATTGGTGGAAGCGTAGGGGACGGGTAAGAGTCATTGCCCGGGCGTTGGTGATGTTGACGCTACCGAAAAATTGTTAAAAAATTATCACAACTTTTTAAAAACTTTTATCATTTAAACGCACGCATGGATTTGGATCAAAATACATTGTTTATCGAATGAAAATCATGACCTTGTTTATTGTTTTGTTTTTAACCTTATAAATGACACATAAAACATGAAACTATGCGGCGTAAATTTCTTGCAAACATGAAAATACATTGAAATCTATGGAGTTTTCCGAAAGTGACGAACAGATATTGATTGTACATGTATATAGACAGCCTAGGGTAAGTGCAGTTAAAACGGCTTGGATATTCCCAAAGCGCGATGTGCAACGCAGCGAGGTCGCCGATGAAGCTTTAGACCGGTAATGAACGCGCTGAAGTTCCAAAAATTTGCATAAAACGCGCTGAAGTTCCAACATTTTGCATACATGTATGTCGGCGCTTCCACGGCGAGTCAGAAAATGTGAATGATCGCGATCGTAGAAGAATCACTGCCTAGTGGAGTGGGGTGTAAGGCGGATATCCCACACCAAAAACCGATCGAAGCAACCCAAGAAAATATGCGTTACCAGACTTCTCTGCAAGTTTATACAGGGTCTGAGCTATATGTACTTATATTATGACGGACTTGTTGACGTTTGTTAGCCAAAATAAATAATAAAAACAACGTCTAAGCCATGCTTTTAGATCTTCCGAGGTCTTTGTTATCCAGGAAAATACAACTCCATCCAATAACTCATTGGTTTTGCAAATATATATCTTGAGTTAGATAATCTTGACTGAATGCGACAGATATAGACTATCGTTTTCATCATTTATGCTTCCTCTTCTCTTATTCATTTAAGATTGTGGCCAACCAACCAACATCCAGAACGGGTATTTAGAGGGAGAAACTTTCTACCAAGGGAATGCAGTAGTAAGGTGTAATGCTGGTTATACCGGCGGGGGACAAGCCACCTGTGGATCAGCCCCCTCATGGACAAATCTACCTGTCTGCAATGCTATAGGTATGAATCACGATTTTCATTACGGTGTGGCTACGATTTACATACAATGACGAGAAAGATACGCAACATATAGTTATGCGTATTTTCTAATTTTCTTTAGCAACGTTAAACGTTAAACGTTATAGTCGCTTGATATTTTACTTAAAGGAATGTGAAAAACAATCGATGATTCGGATCAAAAACAAATGTGCAAACTGTACATTGCTAGAATTAACCCGAGTCTCTAAAATCACGTTAAACCTATTTGATTCGTGAAAAACGACGTTATATGCTTTGGTGTAACATTATCAAGTCCTTCGATGGGAATTTATTGAAAAGTGAGAAAAATATATTTTGAGCATTAATTTTAGCTGACATTATAACGTCAATCTAAAGGCGTACTTTTGCGTCAAGAAGTCACAACAATGAGTCCTTACGAACTGAGTAATAAGCATATACAAGAACGCCGCGGAGGTCGATATCGCACCTGCATCTGGCAAAATAATTAAAAACGTGAAATATAGGGAAAAGGATATATCAATGACAATTACTATGCAAGGTTTCACATTTGCAGCTACCATACTTCTTAACGGTACATAACGGACAATTAGTATGTAAGGTTACACACTTGCAGCTATCAAAAGTGCAGACTCGGAGAAAACCAAACTTCGACGTAAAACAATTACAAAGTCAATAGACCGTGAAATATAGGTCAAGGGCACCGGATCAAGGAGCGTGCTTGCAGAGTATGTCAAGGACAATTACTTTGCAAGGTTTCACACACGCAGCTATCACTGATGCAGAGAAAACAAAACTTCGACGTAAAATATACATGTAGGTCAATCGCCCCGGATCAAAGTGTCAAAGTGCATGCTTAAAGACTATGTCAAGGACAATTACTATGCAAGGTTTTATACTCGTATCACTAATGCAGGGAAAAGCCAAACGTCGACGTAAAAATTATTAAATTTAATAGACAGTGAAATATAGGTCAAGGGCACCGGGTCAAGGTCAAGGTGCGTGCTTAAATGGTATGTCGAGGACAATTACTATGCAAGGTTTCACACTCGTAGCTAGCACTGATGCAGAGAAAACTGAACTGCGACTTAAAAAATAACAAAGTCGATGGACCGTGAAATATAGGTCAATGACACCAGGTCAAGGTGCGTGCTTGAAGGGTATATCAAGGACAATTTCTATGCAAGGTTTCACCCTCGCGTCTTCACTGATGCAGAGAAAACAAAACTTCGACGCAAATGTTGACGGACGGACATACGGACGAACGAACGAACGAACGGACGGAAATTGGACCTCTATATCACACCCTGCTTTAAGCAGGTGCGATAAAATCAACACGAAGCATTACAGTTTAAATTCATTTACGCTAGAATTCACAAATGATAAGACAGTGGTGAATTTAGAAAGAAAAATCTGTTTGGACAATACTTTGAAAAAGAAAGGCATTGGTGGCTCAAAATTGTCGGAATCATTAAGTAAATCATATTCAACTGACGTTCAAGGTAAACATCACTTTTCGATTACCGCGTTTCGTCTCCATGAAGCATCACGGGCTTCAACATTAATTTATCCTTGGACAATTAAGCTAGGTGCGACGAGCTACCGGAAACTATAAACTGAGAAGAAATTCTGAAATCAACAACAGTAATAAATATGCCTCCCAAAGATAAGCCAGATATAGGAAAGGCAGATAAAAGAGAGCTGAGAAGAGAGTCAAAAGCAGCAAAGGAGTTAGCAGCAACAGCCAAAAAAAGCAACTACCAAGGAGGTGGGCTCAGCTGTAGTAAAAGCAAGTAAAACTGGGGATGTTGATATGGAGAAACAGCTTGTATCAATCAGAGAAGAAATTAATTAATGTTCCAGTCACTAGACAGCAGCATGGATGCAAAATTCGTCAAACTGGAGAATAAGTTCACTGGTATATTTAAAGAATTTAAAGAAGAAATGGGAAATATGAAGAGTAACATAGAGAAAAATGAAAATGACATAGTTGTCATTCATGAGAGAATGGAGGAGTATGAAACTTCCATTGACTTCAACCATACAAATATAGAAGTAAAAAGCAACAGAAAAAATGCAAAAGGTAGAGGAGAAAAGAATAGATAATTATAAAGAACATCCAAGAGCTAGATATTAAACTTCTGATATTAGATAGAAAGTATAATCGTCTGTTTTATGGAATCCCTCAAGAGGTCAATGAAAAACTATGAAAAAATGAGAACATCTTTGAAACTGATTTAAGAATAGAGATCGAAACAGTCCAGCATATATATTTTACAAATGATCTCAGATACCTTACTAAGAACAAACGATCTAACCCAGTGATCCTTAGATTAAATGGAAATCAGTTCAAAGTGTCTGCGATAAAATTTAGAAAAGGTTTTTCGAAGTTTATGATACCGATAGTCCTGCTGAAGAAGTTTGGCTGTTAATCATTTATTTCGCGCATCGAAGTCCGCAACATGATTGCAGACTCTTACAAACATAGTAAGTTGCGAAATGTATACACCATAAGAAGCACGGCGAGGAACATCACCATCCACAAAGGGAAAGTTTCATTGAATATGCGTTTTGCATCGATTTCTGGTCATTGTTTTCAATTTAAAACTTGACGTATTCCATGTTCTACAGGCATCCCAGTCTATTTTCCCTCATTTTTCTCTCTTATTATGTTGGGACAAAAGTATGGGTTAACATGCCTAAATGATAGAATTAAATGTAATTACAGGATTATCAACCAGTTTACTTGTATTTTCATACTTGAATAAATGACCTTATCCATACGTGAACACATATGTATATGTTTGTTTCTAAATGAGAGGTCAGAATAAGAATCCTCAGAAACCATGTACACAGTAGTATTATTGGAACGCACTGTACCTCTATTATTTTGATGTGTACAGTACGCATTGTGAAAAATAATTATCTACATCAAAGATTTATGTGTGTTCAGAAGACAATACAGCAGCTTTAATATCTCACCTGAGCCGAAGACTCACAGGTGAGCTTATAGGATAGGCAGGCATCGTCGTCAGTTCACAATTTCAAAGAAGAATTTTTCTAAAGCTAGTGGACCGATTTTTGTCAAATTTAATGTGAAGCATCATTGGGTTAGAGGGTTGACTGCATAAGGTTTTGGAGCAGAATGTATCAAAATTGTGGTTTCCATGGCAACAGATAGAGATGACATCGACGGTGAGGAAACATCAATTTTGTTTTGTTGCCTAGCAACAGTACATGCCGAAAGCTACAATATTGTAACAGCTGTTTTTGTAGAGCAGTTGGGTATTCAGAAAATATCACACAACACTAATATGACTTATCAAAGAACACAGTGAAGATTTTACTTACACAGTAAAAATAAAGACAAAATCGCAATTTTTGCCGACCATGATCTCTCAGAGTGTGTCATACAAGTTGTTGCAACATACGATAAGATTGTGATACAAGCTTCATATTTCACAAACTGATAGGTAACATGGCCATTAAGAAGCAAACTTATTCAGATTTTATACACCGTTTTGAGAGATTGACAGAATTTATTGGATGACCATCGTATCAATAATACACAATGTGAAAATCGTACAATGTTAAATTTGCAAATCTGTATAATTCGATATGTACTATTTCGGCACAACCTAATTCCATCTTCACCTTTGACGTGCTACTACATGGTCCCGTCTGACGTTTGAACCGTCTGAGGTCAAAACATACTATCACATCGTTTTCAGATTGCGGCAACCCAAATGTCGACTTTGGGGTGAGTTTAGGAGACACAGATTACGGAGGATCGCCATTTATTAGTTGTGTAACGGGTTATATCGGAGGTGGCACATCTCTAACTTGTCAGCAGGATGGTAGCTGGGAGATAAACGTTAGTTGTGATCCAAGAGGTTAGAAATGTTCGGAAACATACACAATTATGAAAGACACTTGTCATGAATAACCAATTCGAGAAAACAAAAATATCAAATTAATGAATTAATGAAAATAAGCATGATGATTTTTTAAGATTCATTTAGACATACTCTTTTCAATTGGACATGACGGCAGTCCAAATGTAAGCCGATGTTTAAAAGTTAACAAATAGAAATTCAAACGCGTCCTTAAAGGGGAATGCAGTTGACTTTATGATTCGGAACATGTAACTGGAATACAATATTCTCTCGATTCAAGGTAGGACATTTTCACTTTTCTCCCTTTCTAACTAATGTATTTTATTAAAATAAAGTGCCGCGGAAAGACCCCAAATCGAAAAAGTATACAAGTAGGCAATGATCAGGAAAAGGAAAAATCAGAAAGCAATCCCAACTCCAAAAACCGAGGTGGGAGAAACTAAATTGACAATTAGGTACTTATACTTAGAAAACATATCGTAAGCCGAGTGAGCAGATATTTCCCAATTGGCGGCCACTAAGTTACCCGGACTTAAATAACAATATGAAAACGTACATTGTTGTATAAGGTTAAAAAAGCACACAAATTAGACTCCAAAACATACAACAAATGGAACCACAACAGAAGCATTGGAACGACCAATTTCTGATTACGCAGAATTGTTCTTTTTTTCGCATTATCAAAATCTTGACTTTATATACATGTACAAGCAACACAAAGTAAATACGCAAGGGTGAAAAACACAAATGCAAAATTTTGCCTGCACAAGGTATAGTCTCAACTTTTGCTTATTCTCGGGTTCTGCTATAATGCTGTAATAGATTCGTTTAACTTGAAGTACACCTCATCCTTTAACCTGCATTCTATTTTGACTGTTTTCAGACTGTGGAAATCCAGATATTGCCAATGCCGATTTCAGTGGTGACACTTTCTATACAGGCACCGCTAGTATCACGTGTCATGCTGGTTATGATAAAGGCGCTGGTTCACTCACATGTCAGAATACTGGAAATTGGGCAACTCCGAAAATAACATGTGACCCGAAAGGTAATTAAAACTTGTTTGAATCTTTTTTATTTTCAAGATTATATCTCATATGTCTGAGGGTCTGGATGGGGGGTCCTGGTATTCACTAATCACTAAAAATTTAGCCATTTATTCACTATCATTAAAATTTTGGCTTATTCATTAAAATTAGATTGATTATTCATTAAAATATGATAATTACTAGAACCGCCTTCTTCACCCACCTTATTTCTAATAGCAAATATACGTATTCCCCACCTAAGACATCCCTTATCTAAAGCCACAAAGACTAGTTCTATGATAGCTGAGTGCAACCTTGATTTTAACATCTTGAGAGAAGCATATATTATCTGCTAGACCACAAAGCCTCATAGAAACTTTCCAAAATAGTTAACTGATTTTTTAGCAAATCCTCTTTTAAATCTGTTGGGGATATAATCCCCTCCAAACTGTATACTGAATATGCTCTGCGTTTCACCCTGAATCTTTCTCTTCAATTATGCATATCAAGGTTAATTTAAGAAAAATTGTATCTTCAGGGGTAAAAGTTATAATAAAAAGCTGTTGTTTTTATTTAGTTAACTAGTAAGCATAGGAGTACTATGTGAAGTATGATTTTGTGCTTGTGCCTGATTGTACAAAACATTTTATAAATGTCTTAAATACCGAGCGAGCGAAGCGAGCGAGGAAAAAAATATGTAGCGCCATATAAACTGCCAGTTAGATTTGCATTAACGTTCTTAGTACTGGCTTGTTTCTGATTACAAAAGTCACCATAATTATGCTCTGTCATATAAAAAAAGCAAAGTGATGTCCGTCCACAGAAAAGATTATCATTATAGGATTGGAACATACATAATAAGGACAAAGTGGGGTAACAGAATAAAAAGAAAATACATATACATAAGCAAACAAAACAGTGAAATAGTATCTGGCTAAGGAAATGACACATTTTTTAAAAGATTCATGAAGTGAGTCCCTACATGCTATTTCTTTCCAAACATTCAAAAATTTCAGAAATATAACTATAACATTTGAGCTAAATCGGGTCTGGGGGCGAAATAAATGAAATTCTGGAATGTCAGGGAGGCCATCTAAGACAATTCCATAGCCAAATTTAGCATATTCATTATTCTTAAAAATGTTATTACTCACTATTCATTATATTATTCTGCTATTCATTAAATTTTTTCATTTATTCATTATTTTTTAGGACCTACTTATTCACTAATCATTAACTTTTTGGCTCTTTATTCACTCTCATTAATTTTTTAGGCCATTATTCTTTAATCATTATACCCCATCCAGACCCTCATGTCTGTAATACCACCAAAACTCAAACAATTATCCGCCAGAGGAAATTAATCAAAAAAAAAAAAAAAAAAAAAAAAAAAAAAAAAAAATCGGTATTAGCCATAAGTGGTCAATAATATAAATAGCAAGGATTTTGTTTTCCTCTGCCAAAGCAGTATACCTTTATCCTGCCGAATGACCATTTGTTATCTTTAGTTGATGTAACTTCTTGTAAAATAGGCAATTATAATGTTACGGATTTTCACTTACTAATTTTCTGTAAATGCATTTTCCATTTTTTCTCTTTAGCTATTCCAAATAATATTATGTAAAATCCGTAATATAGTCATTCACATGCATGCATGCTACAATCTGAAAGTGTATATTCCTACATCCTTCTGTAATCATAACCAAATGTCATGATTTAGGGTGAGTGGAGAAAGAACAATTGATCATAGTCATGATTATGCGATCATATTCATTGGTGTGATCCATCTCGCCATATTTGGTATGATCGATGGCTAAGGATTCTCTGCAGATAAGTATAAGGGTTGTCTGTAAGAGAGAGCGCGTCTTTTTGGGTTTAGATCTTCAAGCTATAACTTTCGGTCGTTTTGGCCAGCTACCAAACATAGCGAAATTAGTAATTATTTAATTCAGAATATTAGTATTATCCTTGTGTCTTATTATAACAATAACAAAAGAAAGAAGACGGTCAGCTATCACAAGTTAGATATTAGGGATTCTGGGTAATTGTAACAATATGCAAGGTATGGGTGATAATATTTATTTAAAATTGGCAATTCTTTTATTCTCACAGACTGTGGTACTCCGACTATCACTAATGGGCAACTTTCCGCTGCAAGTTCTACTCTGTATGATGAGACAGCCGTCGTCGAATGCAACGCAGGATACCTGGGCGGAGGTGCTGTTGTGTGTCTAGATTCCGGGTCCTGGGGTACCATACCGACATGCAACCCTAGAGGTAGGAACATCATATAAAATAACATACACGTGATACGTATAATTTATTCAAAATGTGTTTGCATTATTTATCCAACCTATTTTATATTGCATTTAATATTTATTTATCTATATACGAGTATATATACTTTGAAAATTATTATTGCTCAATTATTTATATTTCGTTATTTTTGAAAGGCGCGTTTTTCATCTTTTTCACATTTACTTATTATTTTATCATTAATTTTTAAACCATTTGATGTCAGTAATGACGTCATGTTAAATATAATGTCCTGAAATATTCAGACTGTGGGACAGAACCCATCACCAATGGCGTCATGACCGGTTCCACACTTTATGGCGAACTTGCAAATGTCGTCTGCAACACGGGGTATGTAGGTGGAGGGGACGCTTTTTGTGAGACAAATGGGAATTGGCGAATGCCGTTGCCATCATGTGCACCAATTGGTAAGTTTTAAATAAAAGTCTGAAATCTTGTTGAGACAATTGGTTGGTTGGTTGGTTGAACTGGGGTTTAACGTCCCGCCAACAGCTAAGGTCATATGAAGAAGGGACCTCGGTTTAAAGTCTCCTCCGACAGACTGGATAAGTCCGTAATCGAGCCTGCGACCCATGTATTACAAAGCAAGTGACATAACCACTGTGTTACGGAGGCTTCTACAAATATTTATCGAGTTATTAAATTAATATCACTGTAAGGTAGGATAAGCTATCAAGTGGTCAGATATCGTCGAAAGATTACATCATTTTGATTGCCGTCTTAAGCTTGTTTTATTAACATGATGTCTGATTAGAAAAAAAATCGTAACCTTCGCAAATATAATGCAAGCTTTTGTTTCACACAAACATGTTTTAAGCAGAGTTTTTCTCATAATATACTCATTGTGAAGCCATGTTTCTCATTTGCTCTTTCATTACATGGTATCTGATTACATATTCTGGTCTTTTATGTCTGATTGCTTACTGTTTGGTCTATTTGCATGATATCTGATTGCAGATTGTGGAACTCCTAATATCCCCAATGGTCAGTTAGAACCGGGATACGATGACACCGTTTATGCAGGAACATCTGTTGCTATGTGTAATGCTGGGTACATTGGTGGGGGAGTGATACAATGCCAAGCCGACGGAACATGGACAGCAAACCCAGATCCTTGTACACCTCTTGGTATGTGTCTTACCTAAACTTGACTTTTTTCTCTACGAAGTTCTATCAAAACATGTTTCGTAGAATAAATTACTTTTGTTTGACTGATAGAATGTTAGAAGCTGAATGGTAGACAGTTCAAATAAATTCTAGCCTCACCTGCAACATATCAAAACGTACGTGCACGCAGTTCATTTGTGTGGGATGAGTGTTGCTTTGTTTCTTCGGCAAATGTATAATAACAAACCTGCATATGTGCTAGTGCCACTTTGTGATGTGGAAATGCTTGTGTTGCATACTACAAATTGGACACGTCTGTTCTCCGCATTTGCAATAATTCTATAGTTTAAACTAAAATGGTGATTTCTTTTCTTTAAAGCAGTCCAACTGATGCTTTTCTTTTGCTCCAGAGTTAGTAAGTTATTCGGCGCCCAGGGATCTCCATCGTCGGGCAGCTTACTGAATCTGTGAGTCCTGGTTTTTGATTCATCAGGAGGTTTATTATACCCCCCGCTAAAACGAAGTTTTAAGGGGGATATACTGTTTTCACGTTGTCCGTCCGTCCATCCGTCCGTGCATCCGTCCGTCCGTCCCGTCCGTAACACTTTGTTTCCTTAATATCTTAAAGCCCTTTGGCCGGAATTTCATGAAACCTTGCACACACATACATATTGATGGGGCAAATATTATGATAAAACATAAGGGGCTAGGGGCCAGTTCTGTGAGAGTTATTTGCCTTTGTAATTCTTAATGGCTGTGTTTATATGCATATTCTTTAATATCTTGAAGCCCCTTAGCGGGAATTTCATGAAACCTTGCACACACATACATATTGATAGGGCAAATATTATGATAAAACATAAGGGGCTAGGGGCCAGTTCTGTGAGAGTTATTTCCCTTTGTAATTCTTAATGGCTGTGTTTCTATGCATATGTATAGTGCCTTCATGGGCCGATCAACTGCTACCACAGTTTTCCGAATAACTAACTAAATGTTATGAACCACTGCAGAAGCTGAGGGTGAGGTTATGGCCATGTAAAACCGGTTTAAGCCCACCAGTAACTTTGTGTTACTGATCGTTCCAAGTCGATACTTCTGTGGTGGTTCTTTTTGTTTTATTTCTTAGTGTTTAAAATCTTTTTTTGTGCTGTTGGCGCCTTATGTATGTTTTCATATTTTTAGTTAAGTTAAGGTAACTGAGTGGCCACCTATTGGGAAAATAGCTGCTCATTCGGCTTACGATATGTTTCATGGTATAAGTACCTGATTGTTAGTTTGGTTTTTTCCCACCTCGGTTTTTGGAGTGGGAATCTTTTTCTGATTGCGCCTTTTCCTGATCTTTGCCTACTTGTACCTTTTCATGAATAACTCTCAAACTTTACTAATACAATGGTGACATGTTTGACATTTGCATGAAGTAGTTTGATAGTGAAACAATATGTTTTGACAAAATTACAACTGAGAGAACATAGACAATTTTTCATGAGCATTTTCTATTACAGGAGATGTGCATGTGCTATGGTAGTGGCTATACGGGCCGGTCAAATCCTACCACAGTTTTTGTTGGAGCCATTTGATACTTTGCCATCACGATACAGACACACTGGACATGTGCAGAACAAATTTGCAGCTTTGTGAACTTAGACAATTTTTGTGCATTGTTTCGAACATGGGTTCCATGGTAGTGCCTATACGGGCCGATCAACTCCTACCACAGTTTTTTCTGGAGCTATTTGATACTTTGACATCACAATACAGACACACTGGACATGTGCATGAAGAAATATTATTATGGAAAAATAATTTTGAACAAATTTGCAGCTTTATGAACTTAGACAATTTTTGTGCATTGTTTCCAACATGGGTTCCATGGTAGTGCCTATACAGGCCGATCAACTCCTACCACAGTTTTTGCTGGAGCTATTTGATACTTTGCCTTCACAATACAGACACACTGGACATGTGCATGAAGAAATATTATTTTGAAAAAAAAAAATATTTTTGACAAAATTTCAGCTGTTTGAACTTAGACAATTTTTTGTACAAGTTTTCAACATTTATTCTAAGGTGTGCAGATATGGGCCGATCAACTCTTTCCACAGTTTTTCTTAGATTTTTTTGATATTATGCCTACATAATGTACACCCACTGGACATTTGCATAAAGAAATATAATTGCAAAAAATACTTTTTGACAAAATGACATCTAAGAGAACTTAGACATTTTTTTTTACAGGTAAGGGCACTCATGGGCCGATCAACTCCTACCACAGTTTTTGATGGAACAATTTCATATCGTGCCTACATGATGTACAACCATTGGACATTTGCATGAAGAAATTTTATTGCAAAAAATAATTTTTGACAAAATGACACCTATGAGAACTTAGACAATTTTTCTTCTTTTTGTGTACAGGTAAGGGCATTCACGGGCCGATCATCTCCTACCACAGTTTTTGATGAAACCATTTCATATCGTGCCTACATGATGAACACTCATTGGACATTTGCATGAAGAAATTTTATTGCGAAAAAATAATTTTTAACAAAATGACACATATGAGAACTTAGACAATTTTTCTTCTTTTTGTTCACAGGTAAGGGCATTCACGGGCCGATCAACACCTACCACAGTTTTTGATGGAACAATTTCATATCGTGCCTACATGATGTACACCCATTGGACATTTGCATGAAGAAATTTTATTGCAAAAAATAATTTTTGACAAAATGACACCTATGAGAACTTAGACAATTTTTCTTCTTTTTGTGTACAGGTAAGGGCATTCACGGGCCGATCAACTCCTACCACAGTTTTTAATGAAACAATTTCATATCTTGCCTACATGATGTACACCTATTGGACATTTGCATGAAGAAATCTTATTGCGAATAAACAATTTTTGAAAAAATGACACCTATGAGAACTTAGACAATTTTTCTTCTTTTTGTGTACAGGTAAGGGCATTCACGGGCCGATCAACTCCTACCACAGTTTTTGATGAAACAATTTCATATCGTGCCTACATAATGTACACTCATTGGACATTTGCATGAAGAAATTTTATTGCGAAAAAATATTTTTGACAAAATGACACCTATGAGAACTTAGACAATTTTTCTTCTTTTTGTTTACAGGTAAGGGCATTCACGGGCCGATCAACTCCTACCACAATTTTTGATGGAACAATTTCATATCGTGCCTACATAATGTACACCCATTGGACATTTGCATGAAGAAATTTTATTGCGAAAAAATAATTCTTGACAAAACGACACCTATGAGAACTTAGACAATTTTTTCTTCTTTTTGTGTACAGGTAAGAGCATTCACGGGCCGATCAACTCCTACCACAATTTTTGATGAAACAATTTCATAACGTGCCTACATGATGTACACCCACTGGACATTTGCATGAAGAAATTTTATTGCGAAAAAATATTTTTTGACAAAATGACACCTATGAGAACTTTTCTTCTTTTTGTGTACAGGTAAGGGCATTCACGGGCCGATGAACTCCTACCACAGTTTTTGATGGAACAATTTCATATCGTGCCTACATGATGTACAACCATTGGACATTTGCATGAAGAAATTTTGTGATTTTTTTTTTTTTGACAAAATGACACCTATGAGAACTTAGACATTTTTTCTTCTTTTTGTTTACAGGTAAGGGCATTCACAGCGGGGGTATCTAATAAGCCTTGCTTATTGCCAATTCTTGTTATGATTTGTTTGTTTGTTCTTGATGATTCATTGACTAGTTAGAGATTCACCACGAGGACCGAATAACTAACTAAATGTTATGAACCACTGCAGTAGCTGAGGGTGAGGTTATGGCCATGTAAAATTGATTTAAACCCGCCAGTAACTTTGTGTTACTTATCGTTCCAAGTCGATACTTTTGTGGTGGTTCTTTTTGTTTTATGTCTTGGTGTTTAAAATAATTTTGTGCTGTTGGCGCCTTATGTATGTTTTCATATTTTTAGTTAAGTTAAGGTAACTGAGTGACCACCTATTGGGAAAATAGCTGCTCATTCGGCTTACGAAATATTTTCATGGTATAAGTACCTGATTGTTAGTTTGTTTTTTTTTCCCACCTTGGTTTTTGGAGTGGGAATCTTTTTCTGATTGCGCCTTTTCCTGATCTTTGCCTACTTGTACCTTTTGATGTGTATCATATATTCTTTAGACTGTGGCTCACCAACAATTGATCATGCAGACTTCAGTGGTGATACCTTCTATACGGGAACTCCCGTGGTGACATGTCACCCTGGTTATAACAAGGCAGGGACAGCGGTCTGCCAAACAGATGGCACATGGCAGCTTCCAACCTGCACTGCAAAAGGTAACTGTCAAACACAAGCTTTGATAGGCGATGTTTGATGTTGATAACTATAAAACAATGACTCCGTCATTGGACGTTCAACAATGATCATATCAATGTGGGCAAAATTGGCTGTCAAAATGAAATAAACTAGCTGCTTCTAAGGATCTAACTATTATATTCACTAGTAACGACACATTATTTGTAGAACTGTAAATTAAGAAACGAATGAAGCTCATCAAAAGTACCTTTTACGGTTTGCATTGCATACATGCAAGTCTTTGTTCACTGGCCATGGCGGTTATGGCAAGACGAGAACAGATGTTACTTATCCGCTAATATTACAAATGCTGGTATCTTAAAATCGTTAGAAGATTCTACGATGAGAATTAATGAGGTTTTGGACGAAAATATAATTTAGATAACCAATAAGCATAATGCAATGTTTACATCTGAAAGGTGTGCGAAGAAAATGTTGAAATGCTTTTTTTTCAAATATGACGTCGTGACAAAAATACGTGATTGTCGTATCCTGAATAAACATTATTGAATGTTAATCATTTAAGATTTTATGTCATGAAATGTCATAAAATCAGTTAAAACAAATAATTTAGTAAATAAGACATAAATACAATTTTAATGAGAACCCGTTAGTGGGTTAATGAAAGTAAAAATGTCATTAATCAAATTTAGGTTAGAGGCTTTTTTATTAATTACTTTTCAAATTTATTGTCTGTCCACAGATTGCGGACCTTTGAACGTGGCAAACGGCTTGTTTAGTGGAACAACGGTATATGATGGGTCACCTTTGATCACATGCAGCACTGGGTATGACAAAGTTGGTACTGCTAAATGTGAAGCAAACGGCGTTTGGACTCGTCCAACATGTGATCCGAAAGGCGAGTAAACATGCAAATTAAGATTCTAAAGTTCTCAGATGTGCACTATTTTTATGCTTCATAAGTCGTTTAAAGCTACACAGCTAGATTGTTCATACTAGTACTCAGTGAAGTTTCCTTATCCTTACTCTGTTGAATTTCTACTATCTCAGTTTAATGTTACTAAGGTAATATAAGAAAGTTTACAAACGTTAATGCATGTATAATATATTGAACTATCATTCCTTGTAAATAGGAGAAGTTACTCAAGCTGTTAGTATGCAGGTTAAGTAAGTGACATCACTTACGTGCATTAGAAATCGATGCGAGTCTCAGTTACATCTTTTGACAGAAACTTTTGACAGAACAAAATTACAATTTCTGCATACAATATACTACTAAAACGTTGACAAGCGAAAAAAATTCTATGCTGTCAGGCCATTCCAAGAATCTACAAGTCTTAAAAAAATGTTATAGTTTAGTGCAACACCACAGCAACATAAACGTGCCACATATTGTTGGGGTTGTCTGTATTCTATTTTCACAGACGTCTAGGAATACCGGACCCTAAGCCCACCCAAAAAAATCAGCATGCATTTTTACTTATTTTTCAAGTGTCGGCGACCGAGAAACCAGCTGATATTTCTGCCTACTCCAAGAGTATGTATTGTATATAATTTACCGATCACTTGCTGAGTAAGCTGCAATGTTGACATGGAATGTTCTTCCATCTATTAATTAAAACATAACTAGCCAGTCAAATGCATACGTTGGCTTATCCTTTTAGTTGACCAGTAGGTTTTATTTTATTTTAACAGATTGTGGTGATCCCGGTATTGCAAATTCTCAGCTGATTGGAGATACAGTTTACAACGCGGCGGCATTTATTCAGTGTAACCCTGGATACTCAGGTGGTGGTACCGCCGAATGCCTCGCTCTTGGTATTTGGAACTCGGTTAATTTACCAACATGCACACCGAAAGGTACTCATGCTTTTTAGCATATTTAGCCAATGCATTAGAATGAAGGCTGAACAATGTTAAATACAATGCAGTGTATGTTGGCCGTCTGTCATGTATTGCTGCTGTCATATTTATAAAATGTTGGTGAAGAAAATGAGGATGAGGTTAGGGCCCTGTAAAACCGGTTGACGTAGTTTTATATCACTGATGGTTCCAAGACGATACTTCTGTTGTGGTTTTATTTGTTTTATGTTTTGCAGTCTTTTCCTGATAATTTCCTACTTGTACCTTTTTAAAGAAATGCAACTCATATAATTATATCTGATTCATAACAAGTATACTTCAGAAACTGTAGTATGACCATATGATAACCTTTAAATACTCTCTGTACCTGCTGCATAATTGCACGATAAATGTACAGTAAATGATAGAAGAAAATAATAACCACATCACGCCATTTTGAAAATGCTATTTGATTTTAGCACTTTTATAATTTTGGTTTGAATACGTAGAAACAGCCGTTCTACTTGATTTCAGATTGTGGAACACCGACTGTGGCAAACGGTTACTTGGACGGTTCAAGTCTATATGATGATGTTGCTAGTATAGCATGTGACAGCGGGTACGAAGGCGGGGGAGTGATCACTTGTCAAACCACTGCAACCTGGGCTACGCCGCTACCCACATGCGAACCTATTGGTAAACATTTATGAATATTTTGTAACATTGAATCATTTTCATCATTATTATTAGCTCACCTGAGCCGAAGGCTCACAGGTGAGCTTATAAGATAGGCAGGCATCCGTCGTCCGTCGTCGTCCGTCCGTCGTCCGTCCGTCCACAATTTCAAAGAAGAATATTTCTGAAGCTAGTTGGCCGATCTTGATCAAATTTAATGTGAACCATAATTGGGTTGGGGGATTGATGGCATTAGGTTTTGGAGCAGATTGTATTAAAATTGTGGTTTCCATGGCAACAGATAGGTCCCATAGACTTACAATGGGAAAAACTAAAAATATCTTCTTCTCTGAAACCACTAGGCCCACAGCTTTGATATTTGGTATGTAGCAATGGCTAATGGTCCTCTACATAAATTGTGCCATTCATGCCCCTGGGGTCAAATTTGGCCACGCCCCGGGGGGTCGATAGTCTCCATAGACTTACTATGGGAAAAAAATTAAAAAATCTTCTTCTCTGAAACCACAGGGCCCACAGCTTTGATATTTGGTATGTGGCAATGGCTAATGGTCCTCTACATAAATTGTGCCAGCCATGCCCCTGGGGTCAAATTTGGCCACGCCCCGGGGGTGGATAGTTTCCAAAGACTTACAATGGGGAAAAACTAAAAAAATCTTCTTCTCTGAAACCACTAGGCCCACAGCTTTGATATTTGGTATGTAGCAATGGCTAAAAGTCCTCTGCATAAATTGTGCCATTCATGCCCCTGGGGTCAAATTTGGCTACGCCCCAGGGGTTGATAGTCTCCAAAGACTTACTTTGGGGGAAAAAATCTTCTTCTCTGAAACCACAGGGCCCACAGCTTTGATATTTTGTATGTGGCAATGGCTAATGGTCCTCTACATAAATTGTGCCAACCATGCCCCTGGGGTCAAATTTGGCCACGCCCCGGGGGTCGATAGTCTCCATAGACCTACAATAGGAAAAAACTAAAAACCTCTTCTTCTCTGAAACCACTAGGCCAACAGCTTTGATATTTGGTATGTAGCAATGGCTAATGGTCCTCTACATAAATTGTGCCATTCATGCCCCTGGGGTCAAATTTGGCCACGCCCCGGGGGTTGATAGTCTCCATAGACTTACTATGGGAAAAAAAAAATAAAAAAATCTTCTTCTCTGAAACCACAGGGTCCACAGCTTTGATATTTTGTATGTGGCAATGGCTAATGGTCATCTACATAAATTGTGCCAATCATGTCCCCGGGGTCAAAATTGGTCACGCCCCGGGGGTCGATAGTGTCCATAGACCTACAATAGGAAAAACTAAAAAAATAAATCTTCTTCTCTGAAACCACAAGGCCCACAGCTTTGTTATTTGGTATGTAGCAATGGCTAATGATCCTCTACATAAATTGTGCCATTCATGCCCCTGGGGTCAAATTTGGCCAGGCCCCGGAGGTTGATAGTCTCAATAGACTTGCTATGGGAAAAAAATTCAAAAATCTTCTTCTCTGAAACCACAGGGCACACAGCTTTGATATTTTGTATGTGGCAATGGCTAATGGTCCTCTACATAAATTGTGCCAGCCATGCCCCTGGGGTCAAATTTGGCCACGCCCCGGGGGTAGATAGTTACCATAGACGTACAATGGGGAAAAACTAAAAAAATCTTCTTCTCTGAAACCAAAAGGCCCAGAGCTTCTATATTTTGTATGTAGCAATGTTTGGTAGTCCCCATTATAAATTGTGCCAGTCATGCCCCTGGGTCAAATTTGGCCATGCCCCGGGGGTAAATAGTGTCCATGCATAGACTTTCATTGGTCGATTCTCAATTAATTTAAATCTCATGAGCTTACAATGTGATAATCTCTCAGTTGAGCTACAGGACCAATGGTGGTCCTCTAGTTATTATTACCTGTTTTTTTTTTTTTTTTTTTTTTTTTTTTGTTTTTTTTTTAATGTATACCAGTTATATCCATTTAATTATAACTGGCGCAAGTGGTTAGAAACGAAAATCGCTACCTTACCTTTCTACGATCAACTGGGCGATTATTATAATGCTTTATGTGGTAGTTTCCGAGAAAATTTAATTATTTTATCTTCAAAGCAATAAATAGATAAATGACAACGTCTCGCGTTTTCCAGATTGTAACCAACCAACTATTCCAAATGGAGGTCTAATTCTTGGTAGCAGTACAAAGTATGCTTGGAACGCCTTCGTGGAGTGTGACTCTGGGTATGAACTAGCGGGAGGTGGCTCTAATGTCGCAACTTGTCTAGCAAGTGGGAATTGGGACACTCTACCTATTTGTGATCCAAAGGGTAAGGATTATCCATCTGAACAGTCGAGTTTATTGGATTAGGCAAGCAATCAAGAGGAGCCATACTTACGTTTTCTAGCCAACATTTGATACATCTTTAACATAAACAAAAGAAAAAAAGGCTAACCTCATATTCATCTTTGTACCATCCCACAGAGTGAATAAATACTTTTTAGGCTAACATTTGTATCAATTTTAGCCTTGAACTATAACAACTAAAAACACATTATATCATAAGTTTTAAAAAGTGCTTTTTGTCACTGATTCTACTGCAATAGTGTTGTTTGTGATTTAAATATTGCCTACCTGGAAACCTTGCTGTTTGTGACATTTTTATCACGAAACAAAAATAAATAAATTTAACATATCCTATTCAGAATTCCATCCTTTTATTTCCATTGCAGATTGTGGCCCACTTACCAATCCCGTCCACGGGACTGTAAGCGCTCCGGTAACCACATACCAGAACGTGGCAACATATACATGTGATTCTCTGTATCAGCTCAAGGGTACCGCCACTCTGACATGTGAGGCGGACGGCAACTGGGCACCAAACCCTCCTACCTGCGTTGACATAGGTATGAAACACTACATTAAGAGTTCCTGAGTTGGCCAATGATATACCATGTGAAACAATTTCGCAAGTTATAAGCATGGTTCCATAAATTTAAACACACTCGCTAGAAGTATCTGTCATATTGCCATTTCACTGATCAGAACTTGAATGATCTACAGTTATTATGCCGCCAACTTCGGAAGAAGTTGAGGGGGGATATTTGTTTGGGTCTGTCCTTCCAGTGCAGTGCAGTCAGTCTGTGAGTCTGTGAAGTGCGTGAGTAACGCTTAGCACTCGGTCAGGAACCGTTAGAGCTAGGATCTTGAAATTTGGTATGTAGTTTGTACATGTATATGAAAATTAAGAGGACCCGTATTTTTTCGTTCAGGCAAATTCAAGGAGCTAGGGGCCCATTCTGTGAGAGTTATTTCCCTTTTTAATTCTTAATATAGTAAATAGATAGTGGGTACACTGTGTGCGCAACTCCTCCTACAGTTTAATACCGATTCTCTTGAAACTTTACAGACATTGTGACCATACATTGAAGATATGCATGTGGTTTGGATATAATCCTCAAATTATTTTTTATTACTTTTTCAGCAATTCAAACTTAGGCATTTTTCTGGCATTTTGACAATGAAAGTGAATGAACAGTGGATACCTTATGTGCGCAACTCCTCCTACAGTTTCATGCCAATTACTTTAAAACTTTACATGTTTTATGGGCATGGTATCACTACATACAAACTGTTATATCGACACCCTGTATCCTCAAGCTAATGTTATTGTATACTACTGGAAATGTTGATGAATTCGTACGTAAAATGAACATTAGCAGACGATTCTGAGAATAAAATTTCATTTTTCGCTTATTTCTACACGATTTGTCCCTTTAAGAAAACCTGAGGAATCTCACTCTTACCTTTATCCTATTGCACGTTCTTTTCCCCCGATTTACCTTTTTAGAAGACACGATAAAGGGAAACAAGTCGCTGACGCTGTAAGCAGGCGCCCAAAGTTCATTTCAGTCCTGATTAGTTCTACGTTATGTAAATATACCCAGGGAACATAAACTACCAAGCTCAAAGCTTTGATTGTTCTTAAAAAGGCCGTTTTCCAGTTTTCATGTTATTGTTTTCGCGAGTAGGTGTTATTACATTTCCCTGCTAAGTTATTACTTCTTCATGTAAAAAATAACAAATGATAAGGTTTCCTACTGTTGATAGTGATGCCTTTCTTTATTTAAAAAATATGGGTGAGAATAAATCTCGACTTTCTTACAGGAAATTGATGAAAGTAGACTGACTTTCCATTTATTTTCATTTTAGCTGTATATTGGGAATATTTTTATTTCTATATGTGTTAATTTTTTAAAACCAACTGTGTGATTTTCGAACAGGCGCGACACAAACCGAACTGTACGAACATAAATGATGGCTAGATACTGGAAATTTTAGATTCAGAAAATCTACGAATTGTACTATCCATGTGGACGTCGCGTCAGGAATTGCCTTCATATTTATAATGTCAAAATCAACGTAAATTACGGCGTTGTTTTATTTGAAGGTGAATAACTAAAGGTTTTGTTCGAAAGTGTACATAATGTCTTTAAAGACTTAGCTCCTTCAGGAGCTGAAGGGGCTATATTGGTACCATTGTTTATTCGGTTACTGACCCCTAATGATCCTTAGATCAAAAACTGTCACAATAA
This sequence comes from Rugalucina vietnamica, assembly GCA_964017185.1. Classification (NCBI taxonomy): domain Eukaryota; kingdom Metazoa; phylum Mollusca; class Bivalvia; order Lucinida; family Lucinidae; genus Rugalucina; species Rugalucina vietnamica. Next base: position 48,212,282 of record OZ024874.1, read on the forward strand.
GGTATTTATCACATTTCTGCAGGGAACAACAAAGAGACTCCCAAAGGATAATACCTTTAGTTCCACTCTTTATTGGTTTTATGGTCCCTATTAACCTGTGCAATATAACTGCCTCCCTCCGCAATCGATATTGATTCTTCCTCTTTTTGGCCCCTACCTGTACGCGAATTTTACAGACTACAATGTACTTTGAAAGCTTTACCTGAAGTCGTTCTAGTCAACGCATTCAAACATATGACAAATCCAGAATCACTTGTGAAAACGCACGACGCTTCAACGTTATATTTGGCAGAATAACTACAGAGCTATGGGCATTGGAATGTTTGTTAGTGCAGACCGTTGTTACAAGTTTTAGACAAAATCGCCGCCTAAATAGGTACCACGCTAAAATGCGACGAAGCAAAATAGACATTCAACATCGATCGAATTGCGCTTTTCAAAACGAGTATTTAGCATAATCCCACAACGAATAAACATGCTAAACCTACATTCAGAATTGTTATGATGACTTTTCCGTATGACGGCAACTTCTGTTCAGCGAAAACAAAGGCGCTGATCAGCTTCGCAGATACTGCGATGCTGATCTGCGCCTTTGTGTTCGCATATTCAAAACGTTGGTGTTTTCACGACGGTACTCATATAGGACCAATGGTCCTATAAATACTCACCTGAGATTTGGGATATGCGACCTAAGCTGACCTTGCTATAAAATGGGTAAAGGTCATCACGGGGTCATGATTTATACAAACTTTATAGAGCCGAAAACAAAATGCACTGATCAGCTTGGCAGATACTGCGATGCTGATCTGCGCCTTTGTTTTCGCATATGCAAAACGTTTGTTTTTTCACAACGGTACTCATATATTCAAAAAAGGGAACTACAATACATATAACCTCTTTTGCATGGCAGATTACATTCCAGGCTATCACAATCACACATAACACTGGCAATAAATAAGCAGTGGAAAACCACAGCAACGCGTTTTTAAATATGGCATTTTTGGCTTTGATTCACGACTTAATGGTAATATTTTACTGTCTTTCTGGTCACATTTTTTTTTTTTTTTTTTGATTCAGTTTTACGTCCCTTTCAAGTATTTTCACTCATATCGAGACGAATCAATCGGTAGGTGGGGCGAAAACCGGAGTTCCCGGGGAAAAACCACCTGACACACCCGCAAACAGAACTTGGCTTGTCCCACATGTGACTCGTGCCCCGAGCGAGGCGCGATCCCACAGCGGTGTCACAATTATTGCCTGTACACTATCATAAATATAAATAAAGGAAAATCACAGAGAAATTACTTACAGCGTCTAAAACTTATTTTCCGTTATTATGTTTTCTAGAACGGTTAATCGGGAACAATGCACGTGCAATATGATCAAGGTCAAAGTGTGAGTCCTCAAGTATTCTTAAAAGGACAGATCGTCCAGAAATAAGCGACAAACGATAAATTTTATTCTCAGAATCGTCTGCTAATTGTCATTTTACGTACGTAATCTTCAACATTCTAACCATAATATTAGCTTGAGAATACCGGTTGACAGGAGATATAAAAAGTTGACTGCCTGCCGTGTATCTGTACTGTTCCTGTATGCATAACACCTCTTTTGCATTACAGATTACATTTTCAATGCAATCACAGTCACACATAACCATAGACACTCTTTATATGCATTCATAGTCACTCAACATAATGAACGTGACCCTTTTACATCAACACATCAACGTGAGGATACTATGACGTCAACAGTAAGAAACCTTATCTTAGCTGAGAGAAATAATAACACTGGCAATAAATAAGCAGTGAAAAACAATAACAACGCTTTTTTTATATGGTATTTTTGGCTTTGATTCACGACTTAAAAGGTAATATTTTACCGTCTTTTCGGTTGGAAATATTGCCTGTATACTATCATAAAACGTAAATAAAAGAAAGTTACAGAAAATTTACTTACGGCGTCAACTTCTTGTTTTCCTTTAAAACAAGAAGTTATCCTTTTAAAACGGTAAATCGGAGAAAAGGTATGTGCAATAGGATAAAGGTAAGAGTGAGATTCCTCAAATATTCTTAAAGGGACAGACCGTGTAGAAATAAGCGAAAAATGACATTTTATTCCCAGAATCGTCTGCTAATTGTCATTTTACGTACGAATTCATCAACATTTCCAGTAGTATACAATAACATTAGCATGAGGATACAGGGTGTCGATATAACAGTTTGTATGTAGTGGGTATGAAGATATGCATGTGGTTTGGATATAATCCTCTGATTTTTTTGTCTTTTTGTCACAATTTGAACTTAGTCATTTTTTCAGGCATTTTAGTGAATGGATAGAGGGTACCGTATGTGCGCAACACCTCACCTCCTACAGTTTAATACCGATACTTTTGAAACTTTACAGACTTCATGACCATGCTTTAAAGATATGCATATGGTTTGGAAATAATCATCCGATTAATTTTTGTTACTTTTTTCGCAATTTGAACTTAGCCATTTTTCGGGCATTTTGACAATGAAAGTGAATGGACAGTGGGTACCTTGTGTGCGCAACTCCTCCTACAGTTTACTACATATACTTTTGAAACTTTACAGACATTGTGACCATGCTTTGAAGATATGCATGTGGTTGTGATATACTCCTCAGATTATTTTTGTCACTTTTTGAGCAATTAGAACTTAGTCATATTTCGGACATTTTCACATCTGAAAGTGAGTTGGGGGCATAGTTTTTTATAAACACATTTTCTAGTTTTAGAACATTTGTGATGCAATATACATAGAGAGAACCTTTTTTAATTAGATTTAAACAAAAATAAATAAATAAATAAATAAATAAACTTCATCTGGTTTAAAATGGCGTCAGTGATGTTTTGTCCATTTCTAACTGCAGACCTATATGCAAGAAACTCTTTTATACTTGTTTCAGCATATAAAACAAAAAATTAAACAAACAAGTACTTAAAGCAAAAATTGAAGTATTCCCATGGTCATTACAGACTGTCCGGCATTGACAGCTCCAACGAATGGTGACATTTCAACCAACTCCGTCAAGGTTGGCACAACAGTCGATGTCACATGTGATCCGACATACACTATGTTTGGTAATGACCTGTTTAATTGCCAGACAGGAGGGACATGGGATGTGTCAGAAACATTGATCGGAACATGCAGGAAAGGTTTGCAACTAATTTGTATACTTATACTGTAATTCTGATTTTCAGAAAAGGTTTCAACACGAACGAAAATAATATTTGCTATCTGCAAACATTTTCTTATTTGAAATGCGTGCGCAGATACCAGAGTTTGATTGCATTCTCTTTTTGCAGAGACGTAAAGAAGCGTTTTAATTTGAATGGTCTTCTTTCAAAGATATCGGCTGAGTCACGATCAGGGTTGGTATTTGTGTTGCACTTGAGGCAAAAATCAACATCTTTGTATTTTCATTTTGCTTGGCCTATTATCACTTAAGACCTATCAGGTTTATATTCCAGTGATAAATCTTTTGGTTCTCGTGTGTTTTCGAATTTCACCATAGTGGGTAATGGGAATAGTTCAGTACAGAAGCTTCAAAACAGTGATGTGGGCCGCTTAAATGAAGTCATAAGCAGTGTAGATAAGCCATTGTTCCATGCTGCAGTTAGTTTAATATAATGTTACGTGTGGCTGCATATGAAAATTTGGAGGAAACCGTGACTGCAACTAACATTTAATTTTTATGGTGCCTCTTACCAAGGGGCAACGGACTCTACAGGACATGCATAAAATACATTTGGCCATATCAGCAGTGTTATACAATTTTTTGACAAAACCTTCAGACATGTTTTACAAGTCCTCAGTCTGAAAAAAAAAACAAAAAAACAAAAAAAAAAAAAAAAAAAAAAAAAACAAACAAAACAATAAGACCATTATGTCCTTGCTAATAGGAACCTGGCTTTGAACTCCCATTTGGAAAATAGGGGCTACGGACTCTGCATAAAAATGATGATTTTTGAAGAAACAAATACTCTTCACCATGAGGATAAATTCAACTTCCATTGATTCTAAACTTTCTTTTGTCCTACCAATGAAAGACCAGATACCAAAAAATCTTGTTCTAATCATGAGTGTAATATTTTTGACCTGCCAACTAAAGACACCAAGAAAAATCGAAAAACATGACATAAGTACAGTTTCACTTACTATGCCATATCTTTGTTATTTTTTGTCCAAACTGAAATCCGTAAAAAGTATATTACATGGAGCATATGTGCCTTCAATAATACATGACTATTGGACCTTACTTATTTTTAACATAACAGCAAGCTAGCTTAGAAAACACCAAAAATAAAAGTGCAACATCATAACATGAGAAAAATGGTGATTTTTGGACATATATTGCCTTGCTATTGTAAAATGCTGCATAAAATATTCTATTGTTATCTATCGCCAGAAAGCTGAAAGCTTGTCCACATATGATTTTTCTACTCTGTATACAACATTACCACATAATCTAATTAAAGAAAAACTTCTGGATTTGATAGAGTGGACCTTCAAAAGGGCATTAAAAAACTATGGTTCACTTTATTTGGCATGTAATGACAGAAAGGCTTTTTTCACTTCCTCTGACCAAAGTCAGTATACACTTTGGTCATGTCAGAATGTATGCGACGCCTTATCCTATCTCCTTGATAATATTTATATTAGATTTGGGACCAAGTTATACAGACAAATTGTTGGAATTCCGATGGGTACAAATTGCGCACCTCTCGTAGCTGATTTATTTTTATACTGCTACGAAAGAGATTTCATGGATTCTCTTAACCATGATAATCAAGCTGATGTTATCGAGGCTTTTAATTCCACATCTAGGTACCTCGATGACCTTTTGAACATTGACAACCCTTATTTTGAAGGTATGGTCAATCAAATTTATCCACCTGAACTTCAGTTGAACAAAGCCAATATCTCAGATACTGAAGCCCCCTTTTTAGATCTACATCTTTCTGTTGCAAATGGATTTGTTTCTTCTAAAATTTATGATAAGCGCGATGACTTTGATTTTGATATAGTAAATTTTCCTTTTTTGGATGGTGACGTTCCTCGTCGTGCTTCTTATGGTGTATACATTTCGCAACTTATTAGGTTTGCTAGAGTCTGCAATCATGTTACAGACTTCAACGCTCGAAATAAATGTTTAACGGCAAAACTTCTCCAACAGGGCTATCGGTATCATAAACTTAGAAAAACATTTTCTAAATTTTATCGTAGACACTATGAATTGATTTCCAAATATAATGTTGGGTTAAAGACGCTTTTAAGTGAGGGCCTTTCGGAACCTGAATTTTATGGTGACTTGGTTTACAAATTTAAGAAACTTAAAGGAATTAATGATTTTTCTTTTCAGTTCAGAAAAATCATAACACGTTACAGACGTATAGGTTATAACTTGAATGTTATGCGACAGTCTGCATGCTTAGTTTTTAACCCAATCATGGTTGATAACTATGCTGCCTTCTTTAATTGCACGCCGGTGGGTCGGGCGTCAGACTCTATGATGGCCCCGACATAAAGCTATTAATTTTAGTTGGTTGGGGCCGGAGCTTCTTGTCTGTTGCTTGGCCCACCGGGGTCCAACTGGTGTTTTTCTTTTGCTCCGGAGTTAGTAGGTTATTCGGCGCCCAGGGATCTCCATCGTCGGGCAGCTTACTCAGTCTGTGAGTCCTGGTTTTTGATTCATCAGGATGTTTATCATGATTTATTTGTTTGTTCTTGATGATTCATTGACTAGTTAGAGATTCACCACGAGGACCGAATAACTAACTAAATGTTATGAACCACTGCGGAAGCTGAGGGTGAGGTTATGGCCATGTAAAACCGGTTTAAGCCCGCCAGTAACTTCGTGTTACTGATCGTTCCAAGTCGATACTTCTGTGGTGGTTCTTTTTGTTTTATGTTTTGGTGTATAAAATTTTTTGTGCTGTTGGCGCCTTATGTATGTTTTCATATTTTTAGTTAAGTTAAGGTAACTGAGTGGCCACCTATTGGGAAAATAGCTGCTCATTCAGCTTACGATATGTTTCATGGTATAAGTACCTGATTGTTAGTTTGGTTTTTTCCCACCTCGGTTTTTGGAGTGGGAATCTTTTTCTGATTGCGCCTTTTCCTGATCTTTGCCTACGTGTACCTTTTTTGCCTAACTGTTATGGTAAAATAAAAAAAAATATTCTCGGATAATATCCTATTGAATTATACGTGCATAACATGACATAGCTGGTAAAAGCAACCCTGATCGTGTCTCAGCCGACATGCATTGGAATTACTTAAGTCGTGTATATCGAGCGTTTGTAAAGAGTGTTAACCTGAAAGACAGTCTCGTTCACATTAGCTAGAAACAACACATACCCGCATGTCCTACCAATCCGTTAGTTCATTTTTCATTCATTATAATGTTGTCCTGTTAGAGTATTTGTCTTCTCGTACATACCGTGTTCGTGTAACTCTTTCTGACTGTGTTTTACTTCCCCAGACTGCCCAACATTGACGGCTCCAGACTTTGGATTCATATCTACCACCGACGTTTTTGAGGGAACGGTCGTTGATGTTACCTGTACCACTGCTTACACATTGGAAGGTGCAAATCAGATCAGCTGTCAACCCGGGGGCATTTGGAACCCTCTAACTATGCCAGTGTGTACAGAAGGTAAAACTCAATTCTGTATAATTACAAAGAAAGATTCGATGGACAGTATAATAGATCAAGGATCGAGATCCTTCTTTGCGGCAACGAGTCAACCAATCTTCAGCTTTAGCGTTATTATCTGTATATAACGACATGAAAGTCTGTATGTCGAATTCGAAATATCGAATTAGTTTATTACTGAACACAACAATTTGTTCAGGCTTGATTAGAAGGAAGTAAAATATACCATTTATGAGTGACTGTCCGACAACTCGTGTAACGCATCATCAACATTACGTAAAAGAATCAACTTTTGTTATCACAATAATATACCCGATTACGACTATAAGGTTTGCTAAAATGTTATTTTATTTTCAATTTTTATTTTTTGTTATACATGTACCTTTCGTTTCAAAATGTATCCATTGTATGATATTTTTACCTTTATTAAGTTTAAAACCTGTTTCAGACTGTCATCCTCTGTCTGTACCTGCCCATGGATCTATCAGCACGAGCGTTCTGAGCTAGGGAACGGTGGTTGTCGTTACCAGTGACACAGGGTATACACTCTGTTTGGAGCTATTATGCTATATTTATATTCTACCTGTTTTAGACTGTCAGCCTCTGACTGTACCGGCTCATGGTTCTATCAGCACTAACGTTTTGAGCCAGGGGACGGTGGTTGTCGTTACATGTGACACGGGGTACACTCTGTTCGGAGCTAGTATAATAGAATGTTTGACAACTGCTGACTGGAATAATGCTGAACCTACATGTGAATTAGGTAATAAACTGGCGTCAATAAAAAACGCCTCATCGACAATGTTGCATAACTTGGCCAAGAGATATAAAACATGAACGAATTCTGCATTTTCCTAAATCATGGTACACCATAAACCTAATTTGATTAGGATGCGTACTTTTCTCAAAACCTGTGTGGGTGCACTATTTTTAAAATTGCATCCTGACGTCACGCTACAGACATTTTTGAGGTGAAAATTCGTGAAAGCCACGCAAAGTCGTTTTACAAACTCAAGAACATCAAATGTTGAAGAGTGAGATTACTGGACTACGTGAAGTCAAAATACTGAAAATACCATAGGGTCCTAACAGACGGGCCGAAAAACTGATAATGCTCGGTTTTGCGGCCCGAAACGACTTCCTAGTACTGGACCGTCGTTCGTCTCGGTACAAAAATCCTTCTAGATCGATTTTTGTGATTGTAGCGCTTTCGCTGATGCTCATCAAATCTTTTGTGACTTCGACGTCTCAAATGTTTTCGGGTTCTAATGATGAAACATTTCATAAGCGATGCCGTTATATTTGATTGCTCGCCTTAAGTTTATTTTCTTAACGTAGTCCCATTATTTCAATTGAATAGCTGAGAAAGAAGCAATGATATTTTGACGCTGTTTTTTTTTTCAAAGACGTAAAACATGTTATCCGTAAAGACTTTCTGTTCACGGTGAAAGGCAGCGAAGTAACAATAATATTCATTCGTTGTAAAATATCCACATCATGGTTGCTTTTGAAAACACTTTTGGCCATTTAGACGGCGACTACCATAACAGCATAGATCATTAGCTGCAGCGACGCCAATGACTGTGTTTCAGCAACATATTGTCACATATGAATATCCCACTCCTTGGCTTATGCGTTGGTATTGTAGGAGGGTTATGTAACCAAACGAAACGAAGCGATGCCTAATAGCCCGCCAGTAACTTTGTGTTACTGATCGTTCCAAGGCGATACTTCTGTGGTGGTTCTTTTTGTTTTATGTCTTGGTGTTTAAAATTTTTGTGCTGTTGGCGCCTTATGTATGTTTTCATATTTTTAATTAAGTTAAGGTAACTGAGTGGCCACCTATTGGGAAAATAGCTGCTCATTCGGCTTACGATATGTTTCATGGTATAAGTGCCTGATTGTTAGTTTGGTTTTTTCCCACCTCGGTTTTTGGAGTGGGAATCTCTTTCTGATTGCGCCTTTTCCTGATCTTTGCCTACTTGTACCTTTTCCTAACCAGAAAATGAATTTTGCATGGGATTTCCGTTTTAAATGGCATGCAACTTTTTAAGTATCTGTCTGAAAGAAAAAAAAAAACAACAAAAAACATTCAAGCATTTTCGAATGCGCAAAATTTTATCAGAAGGTTCCGGAGAAGAAGATTTTTGAAGGGGTTTTTACCAGGAGCCTATAATCTCTCCCGGGGCTATCACCTGGTGTAAGGGTTAGGCTTAGGAAGGCAGAGGTCTATTGGCTGTTGTTTCCAACAGAGATTACAATGTATCTGTCAGTTTGTTAGTTTTTAACAAGCTCATTTCAAAGAAAGCCTTGTCTTGGGAATTTTTTCAGCATTTAATTCAAAGTGTATTATGGTAATTATGGTTGAGTACTGGTGTATTCCGCAATTTTAATCCACTTCATGTGAAAGGTGTATCAAATTTGTTTTGCTTGACTGTGGCCAATGATGTGCCGTGGCTGTGGATTATCCATTAAAATATGTTTACACTAGTCATGTCATGAACTTGAAAATGGCTAATAAAACAAATGATGCTGATAGTGTACTGATAAACGTTTCTCTAGAAATCCAATGCTGGAGAGTTTGCCATCACACTAGGCTTTCGCAATATTATAGAGAAAGCTACAAGCTCCATAAGAGATTATATGCTCCTGGTTTTTACCATATTTGGGCATGGCGGCCAGCTTGGTCATATGGCCTGGATTATTTATATACACCTTGGTTATCCTATCCTATAGATGCTTCATATAAAATTTGGCTTTGATTGGCCAAGATCTTTGAAATTGTGGACGGACGACGGACGGACGCCAGATCATGGCCATCCTATAAGCTCAACTTATGAGCCTCACGGCTCAGGTGAGCTAAAAAAATTCAACTAGTGTCTATTTATACATATAGTGCACTATAATGAAGCAAATGTGTCATGTTGAAATAATAGACAACTATTTCATTGTATTTTAAATACAGAGTAGCATATTCTGCATGAATGATCTTTCACAGACTGTGGAAAGCTAGCAGCTCCTGCTAACGGCAATGTGACCTACTCAAACAACGGTGTCACCACATACCTTGAGATTGCCACGTTTTCCTGTAATCCTGGCTTTGACTTGTTCGGAAGTTCTACTCGTGTATGTGGGGATGCAGGGAAATGGACAGGAGTATCTCCAACCTGTAGCATCAAAGGTAAAGTACAACTCAACCACATTAATACTTCAGATATCAACTACTCTGAGACCAGAAGGCCAATTGTTGTCAAAAAGCATATCTGAATTATAAATGAGTATCATTTTGGTGAGGAACTACTTGTAATATAAACCTTGGGATTGGTCGCATCAAACCTCTGGTTTTTGCGATAAGAGGTAGCTCAAAGGGATTAAAATTGGCTTGGCTGTGAACCGACAAATAAAAATGAAACAGATTCTTTTAGAGCAGTGAAAATATTAATGAGAAAAGTTTTACTTTCGATTGATTTATTTTTCGTTGTTTTCTCTTTGCTGGTGACCCGTTACCAAGTTATACTTTGGCTTTGTTATCAAATCAGTGATTGTTTCCTTTATCAAATATGTTATGAAAGTGTTACACTTTTTAAACAATTCGTCAGTTTTGTTTCCTACACAGACTGTGGTATGCTTGCTGTCCCAGCTAACGGCAACGTGACATACTCAAACAACGGTGCCACTACGTACCTGGAGATTGCCGTATTTACCTGTAATCCTGGTTATGACTTGTCAGGAATAGCTTATCGGACTTGTGAAGCTAACGGGAAATGGAGAGGATCGTCTCCAACCTGCTCATTGAAAGGTTGTTTATATGATAATTATGGGAATGAATAATGCACTGTTTGGAATCAGATAATTTATCAATCAATAATATTAAAAGTATAAATACTCGTAAAGCTTAATTAAACTGAGTTTGACCCCCAAGTTTAAGGAACATTTTACCACATACTAAGCAGGTATTGATTTTTGAAAACGACCGGTAATAGCCATTTTAACGTTTTTTGGCTACTGACAGTTGAATAATAATAGCCATTTCAACGTTTTTGGCTACTGACAGTTGACTGGTTATATTCATTTCAACGTTGTTTGGCTACTGACTGTTGACTGGTAATATCCATTTCAACGTTTTTTGTCTACTGAGAGTTGACTGGTTATATCAATTATAACGTTGTTTGGCTACTGACAGTTGACTGGTAATATCCATTTCAACGTTGTTTGGCTAGTGACAGTTGACTGTTAATATCCATTTCAACGTTGTTTGGCTACTGACTGTTGACTGGTAATATCCATTTCAACGTTGATTGGCTACTGACAGTTGACTGGTAATATCCATTTCAACGTTGTTTGGCTACTGACGGTTGACTGGTAATATCCATTTCAACGTTGTTTGGCTACTGACAGTTTACTGGTAATATCCATTTCAACGTTGTTCGGCTACTGACAGTTGTTGACTGTTAATATCCATTTCAACGTTGTTTGGCTACTGACTGTTGACTGGTAATGTCCATTTCAACGTTGATTGGCTACTGACAGTTGACTGGTAATATCCATTTCAACGTTGTTTGGCTACTGACGGTTGACTGGAAATATCCATTTCAACGTTGATTGGCTACTGACAGTTGACTGGTAATATCCATTTCAACGTTGTTTGGCTACTGACGGTTGACTGGTAATATCCATTTCCACGTTGTTTGGCTACTGACAGTTTACTGGTAATATCCATTTCAACGTTGTTCGGCTACTGACAGTTTACTGGTAATATCCATTTCAACGTTGTTTGGCTACTGACAGTTGTTGACTGGTAATATCCATTTCAACCTTTTTTGTCCACTTACTATTGACTGGTAATAGCCACTCCGTACATAAAAGATAGAACGCATTTAGTCTTTTGGGTTGAATTGAGCTTGCAAATAATTTAACATCAGATCATTTCCAAGTATATAATTTTTATGAAGAGACAACACAGTGATTGGTTTCTTAAAAATGGACCGTTTGTAAGTTTGAATGATCAAACTAATAAAATGCTTAATCGTACTCAACATTATGTACCTGAACCCAAAATTACAACTCCCATAAAAACAAAACAGGCATATTTTAAAGAGAACGCGCTGTAAACTCCTCATTTGTTTCTGTTTGGGTAAAATTGTTTTCTATTAAGGCGTTATGTAATAAAATTCTTTGATATGAATATCAATGCTCATGCTAAGTGATTGTTTTCATATAAATCATGGTATATATTTCAGACAAAAAGGAGAGTTATTCTGATGGTACAATTGGAGTTATAGTAGGCAGCGTGGTTGGAGCAGTAGTTCTCATTATGGTTATTATTGTTGTTGTTGCCTGCATTATGCGTAGGAATAACAGGTAGATATACATACTGACGTTTGAATATCATATTACATTTTTAAACACTGCAACTGAGATCAAAACCTTCCCCTTTCGTTTTTTGCCGTGGCTTCTGCTATAATTATTAAATGGTTAAGAGTTATAAACGATTTTAAATGTAAAATATTATGATTATAAAACAAAAGGCACAAATAGAAGAATAAACCGGTACTATCAGAACCAACAGATCAGCATTATTCTGATCTGTTCGTTGCTTCAATTAACTACACAGCTGATCAGCGCCTTTCTTTTCGCCTATGCAAATAGTTCTTTTTTATGCATAGGCTCAAAAATATTAAGATATTTTGAAACTTTGCTTTCAGAGGAGAACAATCACAAGCGAACACAGCCACAGAACTGCAAACTAAAGTAAAACATCACCAAAATTCTTCATACACACATTCTAATGATGGCCATCGAAATTTACCTGAACCACCGTACGAAAATTATATCGATGCTAACGAGAAAACTACAGAGCTTAAATCCGGTGCCATTGTTCCAATTCCTGAACAACGCCAGTCAAGTCAGTATGAATCACTCCACGAAAGAAGTATTGACTACGTTACACCATACAGTGCTCTTGGCCCTACACAACCCATGAAATTTGAGACTACAAACCCTGATGAATATGCTAATATAGATGACATCAATGCTACTTCGAGATTCTGAGGATCAACGCCAAAGGCTGCAACTTTTGACAAAGTAGCAGTAATGTACATCACATACTGATATAAGGGTAATAATATAATTGAAGGGAGATGGACAATTTTATGCTAGATGAAAGAAGGAGAGTGTTATTGTTTGAAAAACATAATATTATCACGATGAGATACCCATAACTGCCCTTACTCAATTAAAAAAAACAAAAAAAACAAGTAATATGGACATTAAGTGATCTATGCTAATTTAGTGTTAAGAATCGAGTCATACTGACTTATTAATAAACCACTTTAGCGATCGCAATTTTACTCGAATTAAAACTAAATAATTTCAAGGACACGAATACGTGATTTGCCAGATAACTGTCACAGTATTTGTTTGTTTTATTTCCATCGACAAACCCTAGTGTTCCAAGGACAAGTATGAACAACTATAAATCGTTCATAGATCTAAGGAAACCGTTATAAACAAAGAAAATCGATCCATCCGCGTTTAAGGGTTTACATGGCTGTATAACGTACGAGGGAAAATCCAAAGTAACGTGTACTTCAACATACGTAGATAAATTTTCGAAAACTATATATTGCGATAAACGGTAACATTCGGTTAACAAAATAAGTTTAAACAATTGCGCATTTCGTGGGTACTGCAAACGCGTCGCACCATTTTAAAACCATGGTGACGCATAGGCGGCGCACGATCGTGCGAGTCATACATGTCTCGATAAACTGTAAAATACGCAGCCATGCGAATCTCGCCAAACTGAGTCCAGTAGAAGCATGGTGTTGAGCTAATGCTGTGCTTAAGTTTTAACTAATTTGAGTTATGCATTTTGAAAATATGAATATCAAAAATACACATTTTCAGTACGTCTAACGTTAAAAACGTCGTCGCAGGATACGACGATTATTGAAAACGCCAACACGAAAACGAAAACTAACTAAATGAAGACAAAACGGGAGCAATCAATGAATAAATCAGTAGTGTAAAAATATTCCCGTTGCGATTCTGACGATAAAACAGCATAACAAAGATGGAAAAATAAACAGAAATAACGCGCGACACTGGTGACGCAATGCATAATGCGCTGGCCACATGCAGACGGCTGATGATCTGAGTAGCAACATTGACACATGCAGACGGCTGATGATCAGGCGATTTGAGTAGCAACATTGAGTGTGAATTTGTTTCGAGTTTTGGATACTGAAGGAAATTGTTCGAATGCCGATGCACAAATAAGTAAAACTATTTATCTATCATGATACATGTTGAATAGATGGCCGTAAGCGTTGAGTGGGTGTTAACTTCAAATGAATAAAAACGTCAACGACGTTACGAAATCAACGGTGACGTGCGCCGGGTGTACCTTAGTGACCTATTTGTCTTGCCTGTAGATTTTCAACGGGTCGTTATATTTCCCTGATATTTTGCCGTGATATTTAGACATATTCCGATTTATGTTCATGTTATTTTATAAGCAGTTCATTGATCTTTTTGGAATAATTGCAAAAGTCTACGTTATTTTGGATCATCCCCCGTATTTACTGCCGACCTTTAGATATTGTTTCTCATTTCAATGTACAACGCTATCCCGAGTTTTAGGGTTCGTCTCTACTGATAGCGTTTATATACCGTTATTTACCTGTTCGTGCGAAAAATGGAATAGCCTTATTACCATGCATCTATGAATTGACTGCACATGTACACGACCAGTTGTCTTGGGAGCGCTCAACTTAAACTGTTTAACTTTGGTCAAAAGGTCAAAAAATAACCTCGACCTGCAACACTCACTAAACATTACGAAAATACGCCCACGTATACAGTTTTTTCTTAAGTTGTAAAACTTAAAAATTTTCAACGGATTTTTTTTTTATATTTTTTTTTTTTTTATTTTTTAAGTTTTTGCTCAAACACAAATTGTGGGTACTATTAGAACCGCATCGCCAATGCGGTTCAAACGGGTACCCACAATATATGATTTAGAGCAAACATTATAAAAATAGGTATACCCCTGCGTTCCCCAGTTTTGCTATATAAAAGTATAAGAGAGTATACATTACCCGGACATGTTTTTCTAATGACTTCAATCATTTGGATGGTTTGCAGTAACCGTTAAAACATTAAGAGAACGAATTGATGGGTCCAGCAGTTCGATATACATCCATCTGGTCGATATTCCGTTAACACGGTTTTGCTTTAATCTATTTAGGTCTAAAAGTTTATCGAGTAGTATTTCGTTTGTATTAACTTTAAAAAAAACGTTCTATGAAGAAGGGCCTTTCATAGTGAAACGCATTTCCTTAAAACTTTAGTAATGCAAATATCCTTCAATAATCTTGATGATCGCATTTTTTATTACATTCATGACCATAGTATACAGTCAAGGAAGAAAACGTTGTACTCTAAAAGTAATATCTGTGACAGTTTTTAAAAGTGTCGATTATATGATTTTGAAGATGAGTGGAGGAAAAATAAATGAATGGTTTAATACTCTAGACTGTTGTTTAGAAAAGTCGTGGTTCTGGGGAATCTCCCCTTGAAGTCCTTTTGAGCACCTCCTATTAGCATTGTAAGGTCAAGAACTTCCAAATCGGTATTTGGGCACAATTTTGGTCCTTTTTGACGACATTAATGAAGAAAACAAGAAAAAAAAAAAAAAAAAAAAAAAAAAGACGAGGCTAAAATTGTTGTGATGCAATGATCGGCAACATGTTCTTCATTTTAGCCACATGCTGGTAAAAGGAAATTATAGAACCCTGAATGTTTTTAGAAAATACCCCCATTTTGGTGAACAGGTGGATGTAAATAATATTTCAGTAGAAGATTTGATAAAAATCTAGTTTCCCCAAATTATGTCTTATATATAAGAACATTTCTAGGATATGTATATAGTAAATCTGGTCTAATAATTTTAAAAGGCCCGGAATCCTTGAAACACAAAGTTGAATATAAGATAAATGTTACTTGTATGATTATAAAGATTAATATATAATTCGTGACTTTGTTTTTTACTGTGTGGATTTGAACAAAATTTGCACAACCAACTAGCTGCCTGGTTCGCTATTTTATATTTATCGAAGGTAAAAGCAGGCACTTATCAGGAAATGACACAATCAGAAAGAAATTCCCTCTCCAAAAACCGAGGTAGGGACAAAATCTAAATTGACAATCAGGTTATTCTATGAGAACATATTGTAAGCCGAGTGAGCAGCTACTTCCCAACAGACGGCCATCAGTTACCCGGTCTTAACTAAATACATATGCAAACACTACACAAATCAACACCGAAACATACAACAATCAGAACCGCAGCAGAAGTATTGCCTTAGTAATATAACATTTCTTGGGGTGGGGGTGTGGCTTTAACCGGTGTTACATGGTCATAACATCGCCTTTCGCTTCTGCAAAGGTTCACAACAATTAGTTAGTTGTTCAGTCCTCTTGGTGAATCTCTATCAACACGTATTCAATGAAGCACCATGGACAAACAAATGAATTATTGATAAACGTTGAATACAAATCTTGGATTCACAGGTAAACTATGCTGCCCAGCGACTGGAGATCCCTGCGTGCCAAACAACATCACTGAATATCTGGAGCACACGAAAAACGCCAGATGAACCCCTAAGGGCTAAGCAAGAGACAAGAAGCTCGGGTGACAGTCAACTAAAAATTAATCGCTTATAGTCGAGGCCATCATAGAGTCTGACGCCCGACCCACCGGCGTGCAATGTAAGAAGGAAGCAAAGTTAACAACACAATTTGGCTAAAAACTAAGCATTCAAACTGTCACATCACATTTATATCATACCCTATACGTCTGTCCTCATTAAAAGAAAAAGCATACAAGGCCATTGTCAGACCCCAACTGGAGTATGTAGCTCCAGTGTGGGACCCACACATCAAGGAAGACATTAAAAGAATTAAAAGAGTGTTCAGAGACGGGCTGCTCGTTGGGTCCTTGGGGATTACTCCCCATACTCAAGCGTCACAGACATGATAGGGAAACTTGGATGGCATACCATTGAACAGCGGCGTTCTGACTCACGACTGGTCCTCTTCTACAACATCATTTATGGTTATGTAGCTGTACCTCTCCCTTCATATGTCATACCACTCTCCCGTGCTTCCCGTACATTTCATCCACTAGCTTTCAGACAGATACCTGCCATGACTAACTACTACAAATACTCATTTTATCCTCTTACAGTCGTTCAATGGAATAAGCTCCCAGCATCCGTCGCAACCCTGACCGATCTTGACAGCTTCAAACGAGCTGTCTGTCAGATGTGCCACTCAAAACCATAAATCTACCACACTGCTGTTTTTATCCTCACTTTTTCTTTTCTCTGTATAATAAACTAACACTGCACTTTTACTCTGTTTTTACTATCAGCTGTTTTTAATTACTTTTAGTTTAACCGCATGTCGCGGGAACCCGGCACGTAATACTCGGTTGAGGGTGTATGCCGTATGAAGAGATAAATGTAACGTGTGATGATTGTATACAACTTGTCTAACCGGATATATATTCTCGTCATGTAGAAAAATGTTAAAAATAAGATAACACAATGCGTTGTATAGTATAGGGTACCCTAGTACAAAATTAGATGTAAAATGGGACCTCTGCGCATAATACCCAGAAAAGAAGGTGCCGCAGTATCTATAGACAGATATCAGTGAACCGAATCAATAATCGTTTATGAAATTTAAAATAGCTAGGCAGATTAGTGAAACAATCGTGCATTTGGTGAAACAAGCATGAAATTAGGCATGTAGGCTCAGAATGCCCGACTATTTTGAAAAATATCCTTGTCCAGCCAAAATTTTAAAATGACAGACAAAATGGCCGCCATTTTCAAAATGGCCTCCCTGAAAGACTACAGATCATAGTTTGATATCTAAAACTTCACTGCATTGGCTGATTTTTAGGTTTTTGGTGTCAGTGTCCGCGTTTAAGAACCCATGCGTTTAAGAACCCATGGAATCTGAATTTCCTATTAACATCCATAATGGCGGAGAAAATGGCGGCCATTTTCAAAATGGCCGCCATTGAAGGCTTGAATTACAGTTTTTCGTCTTACATATCACTACATTGACCAATTTTGATGATTTTGGTGTCTAAATGTATGTAAATGAACCTATAGATCATGAATATACACATAGTTTTCTTGTATTTATTATTTGCCATGACATATTTGTCAAATGTAAAGCAAAAACATCAGCCTTTAATATGCAAAATGTATTTTGTATGCAGCAGTCTGATAAAATATGATGATTTTAGTTGCCTTTCTTTGGTATAAAGTGGATATGAATATGTCAGGTGATTACAATTAATGATTATCTCTTTGCATTTTATGTGTTTAGCAAATTACACCATTAAAATCAAAATGGTGGCCATGTTTTGTCCGTACAGGTACTTTCCTTTAAAACTGGCAATTCACCATTTTGATTGTAAAATGGTACCGTTGTATCAATGGAATTGTTATTTATGTGCCTTATCTTGTGTAACGAGAGTAAAATTATTTCCATTTTTAAAAATATTGCACCAGAAATGTCCATGCCGCCCTTTGCAATTGACAATTATTGTATGGAATAACATGGATTTATGGTCACTTGAAATGGTGTCTGTAAGACAGGTGTAGGTATCAGTGCCATGTTTTGGTAGTTACATGCATTGGATACTCAATATTTACATTTTTATTGCAATCGCCCTAAATGAAAATATCTTTCTTGATATTCTTCATTTCCCAATGAAAAACATTAAGTCAAGTGATCTAGAGGCCACACCTATGGGCGGGGCGACGTCAAACCCAACCAGTGACGTCGTTGTTTACTCTTATTGATGTGACGCTGGTCGCGTATCGCCATGACGTTATGCGAGAAAATTTGGCGTTTTGGCTGTTCCAAAATTACGTTAAGTCGGATTTTATGTCAAATAACATGAATGAGCGATGATATGTGCAATTGCAGATCTGATACTTGATTGATAATATAAAATGTAAATATAAGTATTGAAACTCAGATTTTAGCTTTCACTGGATGATGAAAAACATTAGTTGTTTTAATGTCTCCGAGAAGCCCTTCGGGCTTCACAGACATTAAAACAGCCTAATGTTTTTCATCATCCAGTGAAAGCTAAAATCTGAATTTCAATCCTTAAATAAATGTAATGGCATTAAGGACACCATATATCCTTGCCCTGATTCAACTGTGCTTCATGCTTGAGCATAGCCAGTCCTTTTGATGGACAGACAAAATTGAGGTGAAGTTTGGTGATGAAAAGAAACAGAGGGAGAACACTCATCAAGAAGCGTCTATAGAAGTCATGCAGATTTAGTTGGCGTCGAGGACCAGTATGGCCAGTCACATAGTTTTGCTATTAAGGGATATGGTCTCTTTTGGTGGCTGTGAACTGGCTTCTGTTACACGCTGAAATTAAGTTTGAGGAAAGTCCCGCCAACTGCTTCCCCTTGTAAACCGCAACCTGTCACATCTTACCAGATAGCACGTGTAATCAGCCTGTACGAGAAGTGTTATGTTTTATGCTGCAGAGACTTGTGCCATGCCTGTTACTACTCTAAACCATCTCCGGTGTTATGGCAGGGCAGTGGTCCATTTGATTTGTAATGTCAAAGAAAATGATGAAGCTAGCTTTTTCTCTAAAAGCTTGACATCCAAACTTGGAATGCTGCACTTGCACGGTTTGGGCATGTTGGGTGTTGCGATGGAAGGATTGCTTAAATACGCAAATTTCACAGAAGAGACAATGCACCCCAAAGATAACTTGAAGGGAAGTATTGAAAGATTGGAATGGATTTAGCTACCCTCAAAACCGGTCTGAACGGCATTTGCGAGGAAGACTTGGCAGAAAGTTCAACCCTCAGTAGAAGAAAATGGACTATAAACTGGATCTGATGATGTTATGATGATGAATTAGATTTTTGTTTTCAGGCCTTTCTAATCATATTCATGTTAGATGTATCAATTGTCTGCCATTAAATTTTGTAGATGTAGAGAAAAGATTGTCTGTCTATACTCAAGCAGGACTCAAGCAGAGTACAGTGGTGACATTACTGTTAGATGTGATAGAAATTTGATACATCTAATATGAATATGGTTAGAAAAGCGCTGAAAACATAAGTCTAATGTTATCATCATACTATCATTATATCCAGTTTACAGTCCATTTCCCTCTTCTGAGGGTTGACAAGTCTTCCCCGCACATTCCCCCACCCCCTTCCGTTCAAACCGGTTTTCAGGGAGGTTAAATCGATTCCAAGTTACTTTTTGCCGTCTCGAAATAATTCATCCCAAGTTTTCTTTGGCCTGCATTGTCTCTTCTGTGCAGTTTGCGGACTGGGGCAATCTTTATATCGCTACACACCACATACCCAAACCATGTCATTCTGTTAGTGCAAAGTACGAGAGTTGAAAGCTTTGAGAGAAAGAGCTAGCTTCATCATTTTGTTTTGACATTACAAATCAAATGGACCATTGCTTACCATGACATTGAATATGGTTCATTAGTCACAGACATGGTCCAAGTGTCTGCAGCATGAAACATGACACTTCTCACGCAGGTTGTCTACGCCTGCTATCGGGTTAAAGTAGAACCACCACCAGAGGTCATATCCCTAGATAGCAAAATTATGTGACATGTTCCACCTTATTTGGCATATTGGTCCTCGACGTCAACCAAGTCTGCATGACTTCTATAGATGCTTCTTGATGGGTGTTCTCCCTCTGTTTCTTTTCATCACCAAACTCCACCTCCATTTTGTCTGTTCCATCCATAGGACTACATGTAGCTATGCCCAAACATGAAGCACAGTTGAAATCAGGGCAAGGACACATTGCGCCCTTCATGCCATCACATTATTTGTGTATCCAATGCACACAACTACCACCAAAATGGCACTGATGCATACACATGTCTTACAGACATCATTTCAAGTGACCATAAATCCGTACAATTATTGTAAATTACAGAGGGCGGCATGGACATTTATGGTGCATTTACTTTAAAAGAAGGACTGATTTCACTCTCCTTACACAAGATAAGCGCAAAAAATAACAATCTCATTTATACTACGGTCCCATTTTACAATCGAAATGGTGAATTGCCATTCTTAAGGGAAAGTACCTGTATGGATAAAACATGGCCACCATTTTGATTTTTGATAGTGTTAATTGCAAAAAAAAATAAATAAATAAAAGAGATAATCATTTAATATAATCAACTGACATATTGATATCAAATTCATACAAAAGTAGATGCAACCACAATCATTATTTTCATCAGACGGCTCCACATAAAGTGCATTTTGCACATTAAAGGCTGATGTTATTGCTTTATATTTGCCAAATATGTCATGGTCAATGATAAATACAAGAGAACTATGTGAATTTTTATATATATAAGTCCATTTACACAGTGAAATGTAAGATGAAAAACTGTAATTCAAGTCTTCAGTGGCCTCAATTTTTAAAATGGTCGCCAGTTTGTCCTCAATCATCAATATTAAGTAAATATTTAGATTCAATGGGTTCTTAAACATGGACATTGACACCAAAAACGTAAAAATTCAGTCAATGTAGTTTTTAAAAGAAGGAATAATTTCACTCTCGTTACACAAGATAAGGCGCAAAAATAACAATCTCATCTATACAACGGTCCCATTTTACTATCAAAATGGTGAATAATTGTCAGTTGAATTTAATGGTGTAAATTGCTAAACACATTAAATGCAATGAGATAATCATTAAATATTATCACCTTTATACAAAATCACTTTATACAAAATTAAGGGCAACTAAAATCATTATATTTTATCAGACGGCTACATATAAAATGCATTTTGCACATTAAAGGCTGGGGTTTCCGCTTTACATTTGACAAATATGTCATGGCAAATGATAAATATTAGAAACTATGTGTGTATTCATATTCTATAGGTTCATTTACATACATTTACGGCTGTATTCTCAACCTACACTCGAGGCATACTCCACTCAAACTCATTAAGATAATCTAATCAGTCACTCGTGTGAGTGCATAACTGTTCGATTTGGTATGCACATGTGCCACTCACACTAGAAAACTCAAATTCAAGTAAACGTTGAGTGAAGGCGACACCTCACTGGAGCGCTACTCGAAAATTTTTAGGCTCTTATTTCCCCACGTTTTTTTTTTCTCGAAAAAAGGGCCAACTATAGCAGTTTACATATATCACCCGTTCCAAGCTTCATGCTTGGGACACATCGTACCTTCGCGAATTCCAGAACATATTTCGATTTTCTGAAAACTTGTAATTGTAATTTACGACTATTTTGAACATGAAAAGCAATGATCAATGTTTTTACGTTAGTGGTCTATATTATGAAGCAAAATGCAGACATATCACACACTCAACCCCTTCACAACCACACATGTACACCCACCCACCCAGAGAGAAAGAGAGAGAGAGATGTTGGAGAAAGCGTGAAAAAGCAAGAAAACACACAGAAACAAACAAACAAACAAACAAAAAATAAGCAAATAAGCAAACACGATACCATGCGTGCACATTGAAATTATATAACAGCTCAACGCAAGATGCGGCGTCTATTCAGAGTTTTTATTTATTTTTTTATGCTACGAGTACTGTGATGTCACACAGAATAAAAACACCAAACATCCATAAGATTTCAAATTTCATTGTTTTATTATTATTATTTTATTTTTTAAGGAAAATCCATCACCCCATTGAGTGAGGGTCGAGTGGCTGTTGTGCATACCAAATCTACACTCCACTCAAGTTTATCCCACTCGACTCATACTCCAACCATACTCTCGTGAGTTGAGTTCGAGTTTGAGTTTGAGTGACGGAAGAGAATATAGCCGTTAGACACCAAAAGCATCAAAGTCGGTCAATGCAGTGAAATGTAAGATGAAAAACTGTAAATCAAGCCTTCAGTGACGGCCATTTTGAAAATTGCCGCCATTTTGTCCGCCATTATGGATATTTAGTGGAAATTAAGATTCAATGGGTTCTTAAACATGGACATTGACACTAAAAACCTGAAAATCAGTCAATGCAGTGAAGTTTTAGAAAGCAAACCATGATCTGTAGTCTTTCAGGGCGGCCATTTTGAAAATGGCGGCCATTGTGTCTGCCATTTTGAATTTTTGGCTGGACAACGATATTTTTCAAAACAGTAGGGCATTCTGAGCCTACATGCCAAATTTCATGCTTGTTTCACTAAATGCACGATTTTTATTGAAAATTGACTTAATCTGCCTAGCTAAAAGTCATAAATAGTAATTTGTACCAAACGCTCAACCTTCTTGGCATTAGTTTATGACAATTAGGTAAATAATGGTAAGAAAAAATGTCTAACCCACAAATGAGGAAATTATTTTTCTCCACTAACTGTCAAGGAGGGGACAACGATGTCCAGCTGCTCTGGAGTTTTTTTTTTAGATTTGTCAGTCTGTTTTTGACTAGGTTTTACCATGACTGATTCATACAAATGACGTTCTCAACAGAAAATCACAGAGGAACGCAATCACAAATATACCGTTAGGTACAACAATCGAGTAAGATAGGAAGCTGTTCCTTGTAGCTCGTTTCACGAAGCTCTCTTAGGGCATATCTTATCTTATGATCAAGAGTTACCTTAGGAGTGAATTATGATCTATCTTAACGTAAAGGCTTATCTTATGTTTGAAGTTGTGACTTGCTCATAAGAGGTCAAACACACCAAACTATTAGTTTCAAGTATGAAAAATCACAAATTTTATTTAATATTGGTGATACCTTAGTGGATTTATGCAAGTAATTAAATTAGTATTTTTGCCATAATATGAACCAGGCTCCATTTTCTTTTTTCTTCTTTTCTTTTTTTTTCTTTCTGTTTCAATATAAATACATGTCCTTAAATCTACCAACTATTTTATGCCTTAGACTGTTTTGTCTGCAAATCGAAACCAAATCTCTTTAATACCGGTGTTTGCCTTGTACACTGTATTATAAACCTGATGCATCGGGCGGCCGATCTGTTTATCAAAGCCCTGTTCCGATTCGGGGAAATATAGTCAATTTGTCATATTGAACTTAGGTCTAGTTATACTCGCAATTATGTATACAGCTCATGATGTTTGCAGTTAAAATAAAAATTGGACCCATTGGGGCCCTGAGAAATAATAGATCGGCTGCTTGTACCACTCCAATCAGATTGGCCAAAGCGGTTTTTTGGTGGCATGCGCCTCCTGAGAGATTCTTGAGGTCAGTTCTAATACAAATTGCTTCCTTTTGGATCGTGAACAATGATTAATTTCTTAAGACGCATAATGCACCGATGTTGCGTTATAAGTTTGGCTGTGTATATTTGAAACACTTTTTGGATGCCATGACATCCAAATTTTGTATGAACGTCCCATGAAATGGAGGCAAGGTCTCTGCATGAACATAGCTGTTGACTTGGGCGTTAAGCATTAACGTAAACAAACTAAATTAAATAAAATGTATTCTATTGGCGTTTATCAATACTGAACCAAAGAATAAGAAATATGACTAGGTGGCTCAGTGGTAATCTGTGTTGTCTTCTGTCCAGGCGATCCGAGTTCGAATCCAGTCTAGGTAATATTTTTGTTACTTTTGTCCTCACATAAACATGTCCGCCATTTTTAGTTTACTATTAAATAAGATCAATCATAAGTTGTGTCCTATTCACGGGGTCTATTCTTCAAGCCAATATGCTCGGGAGTTGTGCTGGTTAAGGTCAATTTAGTCAGGTGTTTCATTGTTTTCTTCATAAAATGAAAAAAAAAATATAAGAACTTAGGTCAGCAATGTACATTTTTTGAAGTGCAGTCTCTAAATACATATTAAACACCACATTAACATTAACAAATTTTTGCAAAAGTTTTAGAAGCGTTCAGCAAAAATGTTCTAAGCTCAACAAAGCACGTGCCTCATCCGCGAGAAGATAAACTAGCGGTACATTTTGGCTGATTTGTCGACACACTTGTGATTTTGAGCAGACTGCTAAAGGTGAGTCTACTTGTTGGTCTTCAACGATGTATATATTCAAGAAATAGCATGTCATTTTGCTTTGGAGGAAGAACAGCATGTAAACATAAAACGTATAAGAATAAAATGTAGGGGTGGTGTGAATGCAAAGCACAAAATTACGGGTTGCGAGATATTTTCAAAACCATGAAACAAGTTTTCGTTATTGTTGATATTCGTTCGTGATATGGACTCTTTTAACAAACAATAGCATAATTAATATGTGTATATGCACATTTTAAGACGTTCGTTAAATTGTTACTGTGGATCAACTCAGGCAAATGCGAAGAGTAATAGGCGTTATGAGCATTACAAATAATTTGTATGATTAATAGTGAAATTATCGTGTTTATGCCTAGGCTACATTTGCCATGATCATCGTACGAGTTTTCGGTCTGCGATTTCCCTACGATTTTAGACATCGTACGTGATCTAGGGCTATGTATGTGTTAATAATTCAACAATTTCTTGCTCTGACTTTCGTCGATGTTTTGAGTCAGAACCGTATAGAGATCGTAAGGAAATCGTAGGTGTCCGCACTCTTTAACTGGAAATCGTAAGGAGCCCGTGCGATGTCCGCAAGGAGTCCCTATGATTTCTGGCCTAACCCTTGCGGCCTCCCTAAGATCGCCGTACGGTTTTTTGTCCACAAATTATCATAATCGTGCGGCGATCGTACGATGATCGCAGGGTCTCCGTACGGCGCGCACACGACGTGTCTACCGGCTACGCTCTTGCGATTTAAAAACAAAATGTAAATGTGCAGACTATTACAAATTCGTAGAGTCTACGGAGACCGTTGGACGCCGGAAGAAATTGCAAAAAATTGGCATCCTACGATCATCGCAAGCTAATCGTAGGCCACAATGTAACCTATGCATTAGTCATAGTAGTCTTGGGAAGTACGTTCAATCGATAATTGGGATGGGATGGGGTGAGATCCTTGCTAAGCTTTGGAGCAAGTATGTCTCTCAGTCTCTATAAACATGCTCAATTATTTCAGATTTGAGAGCGTTTGCGATTGCCTAAACAATATGAGTACACTGTACAGTGGCAGTCAGATTGCACGTTTACCGTACTAAAGCGTCTTAAAGTCTCCCCGTACATCATCCAATATAGTGCGTGTTATATTTTCTGTTTGGTCCTTTGCGATCAGCGAGGATATTCTGAGAACTCAGAAAGTTATTGTCGGTTAAGATTCATTTTCTAACCAATGTTTAATATATTTGGTCCCATTTAGATAAAACTAGTCTTTGTATTGACTACCCTGTTGAAAGTTGCAAAATTTCAGTAATTCTCTTTGGCTCCATGTTGCCAAGACTTAAAGGCCAATGACTTCAATAGTCGAAACCGCGGTATGGCCCATCCCCTTTCTCATTAATGTGTTCACTGCTCTTAAAGGATCTCAGTTTTATTTTTTATTTAACATTCACGGCCACCTGACAAAATGTGCTTATACCAAGATTTTTTTATTATGGATGCGCTTTCATGGAGCGATTTAGATTCCTAGGAATGTACGTACTGGTTATAGTTATTTGTGGGTCGAATCGGACAATATCCGATGCATAAATATTCCAAATGTAGGACACAATTGTGAAACTGGCCGGAACTGTTATATCAAAACAGTCACGTATCGAAACTTTGAACATCAAAATCTAGTTTCCTATTTTCTTTGCCACTCGAGTTTTGATTTATACTAGCGTTTGTAAATTCTCTTGAGACTGCACATCAGGATTTTTTTCAAAATCAAAAGACAAAACAGTAATCATGCAACTTACCTGTTCACCTGTCTACTCCATTTCTTTGTTTACATTCATTTTTTACAACCACTACCGGAAGGTACAAGTAGACAAAGATCAGGAAAAGGCGCAATCAGAAAAAGATTCCCACTTGGTGGAAAAAAAAAACAAACTAACAATCAGGTACTATTACCATGAAACATATCGTAAGCCGAGTGAACAGCTATTTTCCCAATAGGTGGCCACTCAATTACCTTAACTTAACTAAAAATATGAAAACATACATAAGGCGCCAACAGCACAAAAAATTTAACACCAAGACATAAAACAAAAAGAACCAACACAGAAGTATCGCCTTGGAACGATCAGTAACACAAAGTTACTGGCGGGCTTAAACCGGAACCTGCTTATACCTGGACGACACCAGATTATAGAGGCTTAGAGAATAGACCCCGTGCTATTGTTAGAACTAAAGTTAGGACATCTTAAAGATGATATATATCCTAACCGAAATTAGTACTAAGTTCAAACTTAGGATAAGAAATGTCTTAAAACGCTTTCTGAAACGAGTCCCTGGAGAATAACCATATAATATCCAATTAATAGTTATCCATGTAAAGACCTTTTTTAATTTTTTTTTGAAATTTTGACTTAAATTGTCAATCAAATTTCGACTTACAGTGGCGATATAACTTTACTTCACACCCTTGTGCACTTCGTGTGATAATGATGTGCACGACAACAGCGAGATTTCTGAGCTATGATGTGCAACCCATGTTCAGAATGAAGTGCATTTGAAGTTCTGTGACCTATCGTATATCGAAGTGCACTTTTTACACGTGTTAAAATATACAAGTACGTCTTACTATAAAAGAGAAGAGATATGACTATTATACGGATTGTTTTTATGTTAGTCAATTGGAAGAATAGGTGAATAATCAATCTGTACGTGTGTGTGACAAAATATTTTCTTTTTATCATTATGATTACATTTAAGTATCAAAAGCCCATTACGTATAAAAAATATCGAATTTGAATTTTGAGAAACTTTTAAAGTGTTAAATCTTCACACCTGTCATAGATAGAATACCGTTGAATCTGCCACCTGTAATAAATCTAGAATACACGAGAGTGTGCCATAAATCTAGTATACTGTAGAGACTGTATTGATGGCAGCGATTTGAAACAACAACAACAACAACAACAACAAAACAATTACAAAATAAGCCGTTATCAGATAGTTGTGTTTAAATCGCTTACCAACTGCAAAGATATTTTTGATAAAAACAAAATTGAGCGATTCCTGTCAAAGAAGTGACTTGAAAAGTTGAATATAACTGTTAAGTAAACTCAAAAGGTTCAAGAATGTTCGCAAATTGTAGTTAGTGTATATTAATATGTCACTCTAAAACAGCGCAATTTTAGACCGAGCTGCACAAGGAGTGCAAATCAATGTGCACATCATGTTCAGATGTCGCTCTAACCAAAGTGCACTTGTCTCTCGAAGCATGTGCACAAGAAGTGCAGTTCCTGTAACCTTAAGTTCTACCTCCACTGTATAACGTCGATATAGAAAAACGAAATCTGAGTGGAGCGCGATATTTCGCGCCATCTCTGAAATTTGTAATTTACATAATTATGAAACTGAGGTCAAAGGTTGTTCTGAGCAATATTTGAGAAGCAGGAATATAAAGAAGTGGTTAAGTTAATTATAAACAACCAATGCTAAGACATGTTACAAAAATACGAAAATACGTGACTTGTAAGAAAGAATCTCATGCGATGAGCTTATTTAAGAAATGAATTTCATTTTTCTGATGTTCATGGAGCTATGAACCGCAGTAGGTCGCGTGCAAAGTGAATGAACCCCGAAGGGGTTCATGTAAGCTTTGCTAGCGACCCTTTGCCGTTCATAGCTCCATGAACATCAGAAAAATTAAACTCATTTCTTATATTTATATTCATTTCTCTCTATCGCTGGTTGAATAACCATCAAGGCGATCATATTTACCAGCAGTTAACAACGACCAATCAGATTGGCGAGAGCATTGTTTGTTGACGTTAAGTGTGACGTCGCGTGACACGATGTTGTTCATGTATGAACACAGATGAACATCTAACAAAGATGAACATCTTATGATTCATCTAAGGAGGGTTTAGAAAAATGTAAATATTTACATAAGAATATGAATATAAATAGCAATCGAAAAGGATAAATTCAATAACTCCTGCTATATATACTAATTAATAGTTATAAAACATAGGTTATAAATTTGTAAGCTATCATACGGCATCAAATAAAGGACCAGAAATTGAAGAGATACAAAATATCATATATTCATTTATTTATTTTATTTATTTATACATTAATTACAGCCCTATGATAGCTAGTCTACCATATGATCATCTAAAGCAAATGAATATATGAATATAGAGATAAAAAGAATGAACAACACAACCACTCTGTTACATTCAGATGTTTATATCAACACACTAAAATCAACTGGGGTCTAAATAAAGGAGTGTAAGATTTCAAGGTTATTGGTAAGCAAATTTTAATACATGTGGTTGTTATTTATTTTCTTACTGTTCATTCCAAGCTCAGGCCCCCAGTCAGTTAACACAACAGCTGGTTTAGCTCTGTCATTTTTTTTTACTTTTAATGAGTGTCTTTTTAAAGTAAGGAGTGTAAGAGTTGTTTTTTTTTCACTTTACAGCTAAAATTCAAAGAAAGGCCACCATTTTTAATAACCATCCTTCACATTTTATTGAATCTCTTCATAATATTAAATTAGAGATATTGCGGTACAAATAAGGCCAGAATTGTCCGCCAAATAACACTTTCAGTGTTTTATCCCAATGCACACTTTGAGGCCATTTTTTAAACTGCCCATTATAAAGAAAATATTCAAGTGGAGGTCATATACATGGTTGTTAATCTTTTAAACGGCATTTGGGTTGTTATTGACGTTACATTTTGATCAGTAACATTTGATAATAATATGACTTGTATGAACACAATGTTACAAAATCAAAATCTTACATAAGAATTTATAAGCCAATCATATATCCTTTCCGTCGATGCAATTTGTTTGATTGTATCTAGCTATATATATTTGTAAACATCCACCCTTTTAAACAAACGTCAGTGTAAACAATGGTTTCCATACACTGTAATCCGAATATCGAGACAGTTGTTATAGGATATGGAGGATAATATCACCGCTTTAGATATCACAACTAAGTATGACATATACATATTGTATGAATGTAAAAATGTTTAAAACAGCGTACACCCATAACTTATGGGTTAATGGTGAGGTAACGTATATACATGTACCTAACGTATATATCAATTTTACACATTAATATCACATGTAAACTTACTCTTGAATGCTGAAACAATATTTTACGACGATTGAAACACTTACATGATATCACAATTGATATTTTGACATGGTTATTTCACCAGTCAATAGGTTGTTTTCATTCGTAGTGTGCGCTAATAAGAACGATATTTTGTTACCTTTACTTTTTGATATTTTGAAAAGTTAAACACACCGTTCGCTAATTAGAACAAATACGGTATGTGTAACCAATATGATTGTACAAATGTTTAAAACAACATAATTCGGGGCTAATGGTAACGTAAGTAACATATGCGTGACTTTAACCATTTTTGTGTTTTAATGTCAGTAAGCAATTATTATTGTAAACGTAACACAATGAAAAGCAAAATGACTAAAATATACTATAATACACACAACTTGATTTATTTTGATACAATTATATGAGTACCAGTCATAGTTGTGTTTATTTGTTTGTTTGTATTGAGAGGTAACATCAACAGTTTTTTCAATCATATCAAAACTGAATATTAATTTTTGTATCTTTAGCTTGATCTTAAAACTATCTATACTCGGGGGGGGGGGGGGGGTAACTACCTATATATGACGTAGTGGGGATGTGCCGCCCGAATAGCCCCCCTTTTCAGCCTCGCCAGATATATGAATGGGTTATCTTTTTCAAGTCAAAATATAGGAATGGCCCCATTTTTCCATATTTAGTCTATGAATGACCAAATTTTTCGGACACTTCGGACATCCATGTTTTAGAGACACTTTTTTGCTGACACACACAGCTCAGAAAGTCGAAATATTTGTATATAATTGTGTATAGGTCAAAATTTTGTACAATCAAATATATGAATGGGTCACTTTTTTCGAAGGCATGATATATGAATGGGTCCCGTTTTTCGATTACCAGGTATATGAATAGGGTATCTTTTAAAGTATCGGGCGGCACGTCCGTACCAAAATTACCTCCGAGTTACCCACCCCCCGAGTATCTTTAAGAGGGCGTTACCTCGTTTATTCTCATACACAGTTTCTTTATCTCACTAAGTAAAAATAATCTAAATTTGCAAAGATAAATTTGACTACTGATTCGGTCAAATAATTGTGACGTAAGTAACATTTTGGTAAAGGAGCAACAAATATAAACATTAAAAAATTCTAAATTAATGGATATAATAGATGGCATGATTGAGCTTATTTAACATACTTATTCTGTTACTTATTCTGTAAGAGGGACTACAGCTGTAGTTGAACCCCCACACTATTTATCGGTTTTATGATCCCTGATATCATGTGCAATAAAACTTCCTCCCTCTGCAATCAATATTAATTTTACCTGTTTTTGCCCCTACCTATATTTAGAGTCAATGTCAGGCCATCAGATGTTCTAATGTCATGTCCCTTATCGTTGATCAGCTAATGACCCTCAATAGACAGGAAAATATGTCTTTAAGATCTCTGAGACCATTGGTGAACTTACACGAACTTCGGCAGCTGATGGACACGTTGCTGCATGCCAAACATGCTTCCAGAAACTGTAATTGTGTACTCGAAGACACGGGCGTATAAATTTATCATTTGTGATAATTATCATCAATTACAGACAAATAACGAACAGGCTTTGTCACACTGATAGCAGCAGGGTTGTACAGTTTCTTTGACATTTTTAAAGTTTAGCAAGGTACATGTATGCATGCTCTCACTGGGTGCTTCTCCGTTAGCACTTGTAGCGGTCGCAGAATTGTAAGTGCAATGAAGCTTGAAATAAGGGGAGACAGATTAAGAAAACATGGAGGGGATGGGAAAAACTTTGGCTCTTTCATAGAAACTGCTTACATTGTTGCAAAACGTATCTTGCAAAAGGTGAATGCTTCACAAACTCTTCGCAGCATGAAAGACGATAAAGAGGATCAAGGAAAAGATGCAGCAACACCCGCCCTTATATAGATGCGGGTATGCCTCATGCTTAGCCGGAAAGTTTCTCAGAAACTGCTTATATATTGTACACATTTACCAAAATGTTACATATGTTACTGCCATCTGGTCGCAAAAAATATTTTATCTTCACAAATTCTTTACAAAAATATGGCCCATACTATCTCCTTTTGAACATTTTTACTGCTTCCAAAGAATCTAACTTTATAAACATTTTATTAGATTGTTTGACTTTGCTGGCTTTTCATAGTGTTAAGTTAATATAAGTGTATTCTCGTCAATTAAAGAGCAAATAGTGTCAAAATGTAAGAAACTATCATTCATAGTAGTGTGTTTAATTTTTGTTATATAGGAATGGAATATCATACACATTATAACACATGTCCGCTACAATTGCGATTTTCTGAAACGCACAAGAAATATTCGAAAAGTTCTGATACTATGGAAACGAGGCCCGTGACCCTCCCCCCATGCCCATTATTATTTCGATTTCTGTCTAAGGGTACGTTTATCTTGAAGCATGTAAATTTCATGAAGACAATGGACTGGGTGTAATGTTGCCCTTTAAACTATCCATAATTTTCAAATGGGGGGAGGGGGATGCCAAAGCGTGTTATTTACGGATGTTTTCATATTTCTCTACCAACGAATGCTTAATCCAGGCCCATATTCATCGAGAATTACGGTAAATGCATGCATTAACCTTTGGTATTCTTCATCCATTGGCATTCGTTACATACATGTATTAAAACGGTATATTTCAAATTTGCGATTATAAATGGTCGCCCCCAATTTCAGCCCTATTCATTGTACATTAAGCGGGTAAGGGTTAAGAGCTTATACAATCTAAACTAGCGTATTGGTCTATATGTTCCGTCGGTTGTATTGACTCTAAGGTACTAGATAATCATTGGATTGGCTATGGAGTATTTTATACTGGGTCGATAGTGGTTCGGAACCTGGCACGATGCTCCTATTTTGCACGATCGATGGTACTTTCGTAGACAGTTTCCTGCCGAGGATTCGATGTGTTGAGGAATGTGTTAAGCTGTTTCTGATATATTATCCACCCTAGTTTGGAGTTGTGTCCTGAAAACAAAGTCAATATCTAATAGCAAAAATAATGAACTTGTGTTTTCTTCGGAATTTTTCAAAAGGGGATAAAATAGTCTGTTTGTTTTGATGTACGCCCTAACAACGGCTCTCATATTGAAATATAGTAGACATTTTCATAAAATGATGCGGCGCTTTAGACGTCCAGTATTACAAACACCGCTTTGTCAGACGTCCAGAATCAGAAAAAAACCTGATCCCTGAACGGAACACAAACTCGGATGTCCATGTCCGTTTAGCAAGAAATACGCTAACCTATCCACAAAACGATAAATTGTTAAAATATCCAGCAAAGGACCAGCGTAATCTTTCATCAATCAGGAAGTTTATATACTCCTCTTCAAAACAAATCCGGTCACCCAAAGTCGTAAGAATTGAAAATCTTTTTCGCATGGTGTATATTTTGTTATCAACTTGTTTGGTGTGCTCATATCGTTTCCTATCCTATATCCAACCCAAAACTGTGATTAATTTTGCTTTTACATGCTATTAGCATGTTATGTCATATGGAGATAGAGCACGCTGAAAATGTTATCCGAAGGGCTGTAGGGGCCCTGGATCGAAACCACGACCCCTGAATACCAAAAAGCGGTGAGAAGCTTTAATATTAGACACCATAGATGCTTCTACACAGCATTTGTACATGTATCCTGAGAAAGCTAGTCGCTAGAATGGAGTGACCTTCCACCCTCACCCTTTTGTACCCTATAACTACCATATAACATCTACTTTTTAAACTGAGCATGCGCAATAGGCATTCACTGCATGTGAAATGGCTGTTTATACACTCGATTTTGCCAAGTATTTACTAGCAATAGAACACAATTTTCGTTTATTTGTTGGGTGGTTGCAACACAGTTTGGTGACCGGATTTTTTTGAGGAGGTGTATATGTCATATCTCAAACAATGTGACACGTGTCCTTAGGGCTTTGACTAAAAGAAAGTGGTCTCAATATTGTAGGAACGGATTTTATATTTGTTGATTTTATCGATGTTTTAACTCAGGCGAATCACATACAAACTGAATAAAGCCCGAAGCCTTAGGGCTTTATAAAAAGTTTGTGAGTATTTCGCCTGCAATTCCATATCAACGCCTTCAAAACGCGTCCATTCATATGACGTTTTAATGTGGTGACGTCAACGTTTGTTGGATACAACGTCACGGACTCCCGAATCTATGATGAAATCTAGTATTCTTACGCTTTGCTTTTATCGAAGTATACAGTCATCAAAAACAACAACATCAGAATGTAGGAAATTAGTAAAATTGGAATTATATAGCAATAAAATCAACTCCAATCGGCAAATGAAATGCACACATCAAAATCTTATTGGAATTCTTTAAAACGAACTAACTATAAAGAACTTACCTGTTGTTCAATCTTTTAATATATATAACCAAAGTTCATGAAAATTAGTGCTCCAACCACGATGCCTACTATAAATCCTGTATTATAAACGCTGTTTCCCTCATCTAAAAATATCATTAAACAGGGTAAACACTGTGTGATCCTTTAAAACGACTTAATGTTGTGAACCACTGCAGAAGATGATGGTGAGGTTAGGCGCTTGTAAAACTGGTTTAAGCCCCCAGTAATTTTATATTACTGATCGTGCCAAGGCGATACTTCTGTTGTGGTTCCATTTGTTTTATGCTTTGGAGTCGAATTTGTGTGATGTTTGAACCTCATCTGCGTTTTCATGTTTTTTAAAGGGAAAGGCAATGTTGAAGTACAATGAATCTTAAATAAAAGTACTGACCTCCCTCAGCAATATGTTGAAAGTTTTATCAAAATTAAATCATGTAAATGGGAATTGAAAACGTTATGTTGGTTTAAGTATTTCCTGATATCTGTTTAAGGAGGGGCCATCTTGGGTATTCATGAGGCTATATGATGTCATAAAGCATAATTAAGATTAATGAAACACTGGTAATATTTATTTTTAAGTTTTTGTTTTAATGTTTTCACCTATTGGTTTACTATCAATTTTGGTCATACTTTGCCATATTAGTATTGAAATGTAAGATTTATACAATGTTTTGATTTTTACAGTTTCTAATTAAATATTCAAAAGGGCCACCAAAAGTCACTTCGTTCCAAAAATATCAAATGCAAAGGTCTCACTTATTCCTTGATCGATTTGAACAAAATTTGCATCCAAATGTTTTTTTTTTATTAGATCTATACTTTTAAATGTATTGTTGTTGACTGTTGCGTTCCCCTTTAA
The DNA here is from genome assembly GCA_964017185.1 of Rugalucina vietnamica. Taxonomy (NCBI): domain Eukaryota; kingdom Metazoa; phylum Mollusca; class Bivalvia; order Lucinida; family Lucinidae; genus Rugalucina; species Rugalucina vietnamica. Next base: position 48,247,437 of record OZ024874.1, read on the forward strand.
GTTCGGACAACAGAGTGGTCGCCTATTGGGAAATAGCTGCTCACTCGACTTACGATATGTTGTATTAGTATTAGTACCTAACTGTCAATTTAGTGTTTCCCATCTCGGATTTTGGAGTGGGAATTTCTTTCTGATTGCGCCTTTTCCTTGTACCTTTATTCAACTACCGTGTGTACACTATGATATTTTTTGATGCTTAGATTAAACATTTGGCCTAGCTTGCTTGTGTGTTTTAAGCATTTTCGTACAAAGGGCAACCATTGTTTGCAAAACAGAATGTGACATATACTGACTGTAGCTTCTAGAAAGTGCCATTACGAAAACACGCCCATGCAATATACAGATTTTTTCTAAGCTGTAAAAATTGAAAATTTTCAGTAGAAACAAATTTTGATATTTTCCTCATTTAGTTAAAAACAAAGATTATGGGTACAAGTAAGAACCACCTCGCCGAGACTGTTCAAATGAGTACCCAAATTTTTGTCTTAGATCAAAGAAAAAATAGACCAGAGGACCAATGTTCCTATAAACGCTCACCTTAGATTTGCTGTATATACCAATTAACATGTTTGAATATTATTGAAAAAGAAATCAATATCCTGTCCTTTTGCCAATTTCCGGCAAGTTTTCCCTTCAAATGACATTTTAACAGTTTTACCCATTCAAATGCATAGGCGACCCATGTTGACCTTGTCCTAAAATAGGTCAAGGTCATCACAGGGTTATGATTTATTTATACATTGTAGTACTTGAGTCATCCATGCTTCATGCCAAGTTTCGTTGAAATCAGTAAACCAGTGTCGGAGAAGATTATTGAAGGGTTTTTACAATATATCAGCCTTGCGGCAATCTTGGTCATGTTACCTGGATAATTTATATACATTGGTTCCCCCTTCCTATATTTGCTTCATATAAAAATGGCTTAAATTGGCCAAGCGGTTTCAGAGAAGAAGGTGATGGAATATTATGGTAATATAATTGATTTTCCCTTTGAATGACATTTTTACAGTGTTCCCCATTCAAATGCATAGGCGACCTACGTTGACCTAGCTGAAAAATAGGTCATCGTCATCACAGGGTCATGATTTATATAAACCTTGTAGTACGTGAGTCATTGATGCGTCATGCCAAGTTCCGTTGAAATCGATCAACCAGTTTTGGAAAAGAAGAATTTTAAAGGGTTTATTACCATGTTTGGGCATGACGGCAATCTTGGTCATGTGACTCGGATTATTTATATACGCAATGATTCCCCTTTCCGTTAGAAGCTTCATATAACATTTGCCCCGGGATGCGCAAATGAGCCCCTGGGGTCCAACTTTTATCAGAATCATCAATATTCAGTCATACTGCTCATTTTGTGCAAGATTTTCCCATTAAATGACATTTTTACAGTTTTCCCTTTTCAAACGCATATGCGACCTATTATGCCTTGCCGTACAATAGGCCAAGATCATCACAGCGTCATGATTTATATAAACCTGGTAGTATTTGAGTCATCAATGCTTCATGCCAAGTGTCGTTGAAATCGGTCCACCGGTTCTGGAGATGAAGATTTTTGAAGGATTTTCACCATTTAAGGGCATTGCGGTCATCTTTGTCACGCGATCTGGATTATTTATATACACAATGGTTGCCACTTCCTATAGATGCTTCATATAATATTTGGATTTGATTGGTCAAGCGATGTCTGAGGTGAAGATCTTTGAAATTGTGGACGGACGACGGACGGACGGACGCCGAGGCATGGGAATACTGTAAGCTAACCTCGTGAGCCTAACGGCTCAGATGGGCTTAAAAAAGTTAAACCCTCGTATACCCCAGTTTTACTGAGTATATGAAAGTTGGGAGTAAGGGGGTATGCATAGCATGGTCATGTTTTTCTGATGAACGACAATGCATTAATGAAAAACTAATGATTTTTAAACTAGACAACTTCTCAAACCCAACAATTTCGTGCAATATTAAAACTTAACGTCAAAGAATGACTGAGATATTTAAATCGGAAGTGTTAGAGAATTTTGTATTCTAGCCGCCACTTTGAATATTTCATTAACAAAAAGTAATTCAAATATAGTGAATTAATTAATCTACAATTGAATATCATTGAAGTAAGAATTGAAGGCACAAGAAATGATACAATCAAATGTTAATATATACTCAGTACAAAAAGAAACGCAAAAATTATATTTTTATTTATTTATTTTTTTTTTTTTTTGCGTAAGTATAATATATTTTCGAATCTAAGTTATTCTAAGGCTTCACCATTCATATGAGAGTTTCACAATTGCGTTTCGTTGCAATTTAAAAGCGGGGCTAATTTTTAGGCGAAAACTTGTAAAATCAGCATTTTTCCCCTTAAAACACAATTGAGAGAATAATTAAATAAATTTTTGATTTGAGAATGATCAGTGTGTTCAAGCAAATCATAAAAACACAAAAATATTTTAATTTCATCAAAATCTAAATTTTACTGGGATTTTCAAAAATGTGTTTTATGAAAAATAACAAACTCTTTCGAAATTCGGAATTTTGGTCTGCTTTTGGGTAAATTATGCCCCTTTTTCGATTAAGTAATACTAGTTAACATAAATGTGACTCTCTATAAGCTCACCCACAGTTTAAATTTCTGATCGTTTTTCAGAACTTCCAGTTCATTGATAAACGTTTCTCATTGTGATAAAATCAAAGTTAAGACAATGATTTAGAATTTAGAATAATTTAGAACAATTTGCAATTTGCTACTCAAATTTTGCCAACTTTGGCCAAAATGTAAGGTGCATTGCATTTTATGAACAGTATACAGCTGTTGTTCTTCTGAATGAAGTTTTTACTCAGACCATTTGAATCCAAGCCCGATTTTTATTTATAACACAAATTTTTAAAGTGTACTAGATTGACCATCGTTTTGAACATTTTAGCCACTTATTCATGTTGTTGACTATAGCAGCCAAAATTAGTCTGAGTGACTCACAAACTCAATTCTGAATAAAACAAAAGTTATCAGAAAAGGATGAATTATCTCTTTAAGAAAAGTGAACATGAGAGGTTTTAAAGGAATAAAAAAAAGTCATCACCACAATGTTTTGCGACTTTTTGTTAATGGGTACTCTTTATTGACACCAAAAAATCATCAAAAAATATGGATTTCAATCTTCCGATAGGAGACATGTTATTCTTTGTAACCTGTAAATGTGAAATGGCTATCTTTAAAATTGGACAAGTTATGACAGAAAATAACGTTTTGCATTTCTTTAAGTACTGAGTATATATTTTCACTGGCTAGAGTGCAGTTAGAACAACATATTCTAAAATAATTTTCTGTAACTTCTAAGCATTACGAAAACTTGCCCGTGCAATATACAGAGATTTTTTTCAATAGTAAAAAATGATTTTTTTTGTAGAAAATCTTTGATATTTTTCTTATTTTTGCTCAAAACATAGATCGTGGGTACACGTTAGAACCGCCTCGCCGAGGCGGTTCTAACGAGTACCCACAATCTATGTTTTGGAGCAAAAATAAGAAAAATAGGTATACCCCTGCATACCCCAGTTTTGCTATATAAAAGTGGGGTATAAGGGGGTATACATTACACGGGCATGTTTTCCTGATGGGTTTATGTTTTATGTCAGTGTCTGAGTGTCCTTCGTAGTTTGAGAAACATTAACAAATAACAAAATGTTAAACTTAAAATCCTTAATGTAATTTTGCATTTTTCTATAGTGAGATGTCGAAAAATATATAAATTCTAATTGTATTTTTCTCTCTTTGTATTCTTTTTCTATTTATCGTGCATGTAATATAAACATGTCTCACTTTTTATGGTGCAGGTTGGACTCATCCCATCCCAGTTTCCACTAGCCTCGCACGTCAGATGAGAGGACCCTGACAAGTCGTAGCCTGGATTACAAGAAAATGTGGCAATTTCGAGGTACGTGTTGGCACCGTTGTTCGAGTATGTCACATTGCCGTTGGCAGGAGCGGCTAACTTTCCACAGTCTGTGTAGGCAATAGAGAATCATACACGACGTTATTCATCATTCGATTGATATCATGTTTTATGTGCATTTTACAATGGTATACAACTGAATAGATCGGAATGGAATTGAAAATGCATTTTGCGATTCGTAGACAAGTTCTTATGGTATTATATTTCAAAATATATCATGCAATGCACATATCGCAGTGTCTTAATGCCTCGCCATACGCGACGGTTTCTCGACATAGACTTGCGTCTAATTGCGAAAAATAATTTTTGCTTGTTTGATATATTGCTTTACGTCCCAGTCAACATCTATGGTCAGGTCGGGACGTTAGCCATTGAAATTGATGCAAAGCAATAATCAAACAAACAAAATTTTCTTTTCGCAATAAAACGTAAGTCTACGCAAGTCTATATCGTAGGATTTTCGTTTATTTGTGACGTGGCGTTTAAGTTGTAGAATGGGCATCTTATATCATAGTACTGCCAGTATAGGCAAATCTAGATATAGACAGGGGTATAATAGGCACAGATTAGTGAGTGGGTACAGACTGGAGTGCCACAGTTTGAAGTGGTTCGATTAAAACGGTTATATATATGTCACTGCCATGATAGAAATTCATAAATTGCTATTTGTTTTAGTACTTGGTAGTGATGTTTTCGCCGTTTAGTATAGTGTGGCATTATATTGGCAGTAGAGTATGGCGGTTGATATAGATCAAACTCGGTAAAACATAATTATGCCAGAAGAATTATTATGCTGAACTTCAGGTGTTTTATGATATTGTTTGTATTATTGTGTACCATGATTCGTATAATTAAACGAGGTGTGATTTGCAGTCTAATCTGTTTCCTTACTGGACTTGTATATGTATTTGAATGTTTTGTCATAAGTGCGTTTCTGGAGTGACTTAGATTTATAAAAAAGAATGAAAAACGGATAGTGGATGTTACACGATATCACTGATAAGATATATTAGGGGAAAACCTAGGTTAGTTGATCTTTTGTCGCCCATGGAACTTTTTACAGACTGATCTGTGTTTACTTTCAAATATGCGCATATTTAGAATGTTATTAGAATACGTGTATGAAGTTATCTTGTCGTAACTGATAGTTATGATTGGCAATCATGAACAGTATACGGATCAAATATGATTTGCCATTCATTAAGGGTATATCGATTGTCGAAATCTAATACTTGTATGATTTTTACCTGTATAAAGAAAAATAGCTATTTTACTAAGAAAAGTGGTTCTTCTTGAAACATTCTGGTATGGTCCAATCAAACCTCACACTCAGATTGTTTTATGCCCAAACTCTCAGCTTTACTGGGCTCAGCAACATGCTTATCAGCAGGTGTCAAGTTACTTCCTGGTGTAATTCCGTTGTCATCCGTCTGACATGCTGGATAAAGTTTTGGAAAAACTATTACCATAGACATGATCGCCAACTTTTTGACAACAATCTTTGTAAGTATTTCCACTCAGAAATTTACGTACTCGTATTTGTATTGGGGAAAACATATTATTTATCATATTAAATTTTGCTGAATGCTGGATAGGACAGTTATAACAAAAATGATGTTTTCTTCCATAATATTGACTTTTATTTCGAAATACTTTCAAAGATTGTTGTTAGGAAGTTAAAGACCATGTTGATGGTAATATGTGTACCTAAAATTTACCCAGCATGCCACACGGATGACAACGGAATCAAACAAGGAAGTAATTTGACAAGTGCTGATAAGCGTGTTGCTGAGCACTCTAAAGCCGAGTAGTATGGCATAAAATAATCTGTATGTGATGTTCAAATTACTCATACATGAATGTTTCAAGAACATCAAGTGTTCTTGGTAAAATTGTCATTTTTCTTTGTACAGGTAAAAACCATACAAGTCTTAGTTTTTGACAATTGGCATCCCCTTAAGTCTCGAGGGGACAGTTGAAAACCGAGGACGTAGCCTGTTATTACATGTATTTCCCACTTCCCTAATTTTAGAGTATTTCTCATCCCGGTAAATACCGGTACTTACCATATGGAAAATCCTGTTTTGTTAATACTTTGCCAACCCTGTAAATAGCTGATGATAAACAAGTATGGCTATATATGTTTCTTTCGACACCCCAAACTTTGAGAATTTTCTTCATGGTAAGCAAATTTAGCTTTCTAAATTACATTAAGGCATGATTTAGTAATAGATTTCTAGAAAAGGAGACAGTACTAGCATCAGAAGCATTTTCTACACACAGATCTTCATAATGTGATAAAGATGGGGAAAAGGATACACTATTTGAGAAATAAGAGAAATAAGATACAAAATGTTATACATTTGTATGCATCTTTGCAAGTATGTTGTTTAATGACTGACAGAAGATACATTTTTCTGACATATTATTATAACCTGGTGAATGATACTCTCTCATTGTCTTTTTGGACAGCCAAGCTGCAGCTAACCTGGAACAGTCCACTACTCTTTTGACAATGCCCAGCAGGTCCACTATCCCCACTATGCCCAGCATGTCTGATTTCCAAGACACCGTGACGATGCAAGTGCTTTGGTGTTTATTCAAAAGGGTCAGGTAAAATAGCTATCAGGGTGTCCACAGTCAGGGAAAAGGTCAGAGAAAAATGTTTTTTTTTTCAAGGTCAGGGAATTTCAGAGAATTTTGACATCAGTCAGGGACATTTGCATTTTCAACCAAAAGTCAGGGAAAAGTCAGGGAATTTTAAAAGACAGGTTTATTAATTGCAAAAGGTTTCAATAATAATGAATAAAGTAGTTTCTTCATGTTTTGATTTCATAACATAAATTAGTTAACAACAAGAGAATGAAGTTTCCATGAATGATAAAGCATTATTCATTTTATTTCAAATAATTTTATGAAGAAACTGAACAGAGTCGCACCCTGCGCCTCCCCGGATGCTAGAAAATTACATGCCAAATAGACAAACTTGAGTCAGGGAAATAAGATCCAAAAAGTCAGGGAAAACTCAAGGAATTTTGCTTCGCTAAAATTGTGGACACCCTGCCTTGCCCATTTACAATAGTAGCATATACATGCATTCAGTGGTATATATTGAATAATTTATTTTCAAAGTTATTATATTTGACTTCTAAACAGTGCCTTGAAGCTTACAGTATAGGTCCTAATCTGTCTTCTATCAGGAGCTGTCTGATCAAAGTACATTCGGTTTGTTCATACGAATCAATCAAAGGTTTAAGGGTAATTTTAACATTTAATAGAAAGCAGACTATCGCTGCATTTGAATGTACTGGTTTAGATTTTATTAATGACCACATTGATTGAGTGAATATATTGGGCTGAAAGCACTTTCACCTGGTGACTGCACACAAATCTGTACTCTGATACAATATGTGTGAATCAGTAACACAGGTGCTTCGTAATTGTTTACATATGTCTTTTAAACATCTTTTTGATGAAAACGAAATTGAGCGTCTCCTGTCAAGTAAGTGACTAGAAAAGTTTTTTTTTTTTTTTTTTTTTTTTTTTTTTTTTTGAATCTGTGTGGAATTTATTCTGATTCTGATTGTCCCCGTAACAATCACTCTTCTGGACCCGGGGTTTCCAGAAGTGTTACATATAAAATATTTCTCTCTCTCATTCGCTCATCTAATATACATGTGCACTATTCTTCCTCACTCCTTGTACACTGTAAAGTTTTTAAATACATATAAAACATAATGTTTTTACTATCTTGTGGTAATAGTGCACCTTTCATACTATCTCTCACCCAATCAAGTATAATGTATAAACATTCTTACTTACTTACTATATACATGTATCTATATACAAACATACACAGATTCAGGATTTTGTATTTAAAAAAATGAAAGCAAGAAGCAAAGAGCAAGAAAAATAGAGAATAAGGAACAGAATGTCAGAAGGAAGGGAAAGTACATGTAATAAACATATAGAAGTGGCAGCCTTAAGAAGGCAAAAGGGGAGATAGGATGCACAGTGTGTGCATTATGTTTCTAGTTTTATGAAGTCATTTGCTACTTGCATTAACTAGCTGATCATTTTTGGTGCATTAAATCATACAATATCATTAAATAGTAATAAGTATGGGCTCCATTCTTTCAAAAATGTTTCATGTTTTTCTTCTGTATATGCTATTTGTTTGTGCACTTTAAACATAAATTTAAGTTTGTACTTGAAAACAAGTAGAGATAAAGATTGCTCTTTACATCTTGTTATATAAATATAATATTTTGCATACAGTATTATAAAGTTTAGAACTTTCGAATAACTCTGTTCTTTCTGCCATCCAAGTATGAAATATTTTTCAGAAATATGACAGTCAATATCATATGTACTTAACCAAGCTACCACACTTTTAATAAAGTTTTGTGTCATTTGGCATTGCCAAAACAAGTGTATAATTGACTCATTACTTGACTGGCAGAAAGTACATAGTCCATCATTTTTAATTCTCATTTGTTGCAGTAGTTTATTTGTGACCAATACATTGTTATTAATACTTATTTGAAACCATCTCAGTGCTGGATATGAAGTAACTCTGTATGGGAATGTGTATATGGCTTTCCATTCACTTTCTTCAATATGGTAATTTTTGTTCCATGTAATCTTTCCAGTAGGAATATCATTATTTTTATTTAGTATTTGATACATATCATTTGATCCTTTTCCATGTCTTAAAATATGGCGTATTGTTGATGGTATAAAAGGAGTTGGCGCCTTAAAGCTAATATCTATTTTAATATGTTTTAGGTACTGTTTAATTGGTTTAATCAGCCCATTATATTGAAGAAAGTTAGTTTTTATTCCTGTTTTCCTGCTGAAGTCTGCTTGTGTATAGAAATCACCCTTATCATCAACTAAATCATTTATATATTTTACCCCTTTATTAAACCATGGTTTAAAAATATACTTGTGCCATCTATTTTAATGTTTTCATTATAAAATAGTGGACTTTTCAATACATCGTAATCATTAAGGATCATTTGTTTATTTAAATGTCTAAAAGATAATAACACATCTTTCCAAAATTTGTTAGGTATATGTGTGATTATTTATTGTATATAATTCATGCCACACCCTGTTAGTTTCTCTATCTGAATATATTGTTTTATGAAAATCTGCCACTTACAATCTGATTTTAAAAGTCGTCTAATCCATGTGGATTTAAGAGCTTCTATAAATGCCATTAAATTAATCATTTTTAACCCCCCTTCTCCATACTCTTTAACAATGATGGATTGTTTGATTTTACTTGGTTTTTTGTTCCACAAAAAGGAAAGCATAATGTTGTTTATCTTATCTATTATTGTTTTGTCTGGATTTGGGAGCATAATAAAAAGGTGGTTAAAGGCAGACATCATAAAAGTTTTTATTACAGTTATTTTACCTAATGGTGTTAAAGAGCGCTTTTCCCATAGTGTTACTGTTTTCTCTAGGTGATGAAGTTTAATTTCGTAATTATCATTAATCATTTTTTCTAGATCTACATTAAAATTTATTCCCAGTAGTTTAAATGTATGGCCACCCCATAACAATTTCCATTTTGTTTTTATAGAGTCTGAGCTATATTTCTTGGAGCCTATCCAAACGAGCTGTGTTTTGTCATAATTTATCTTTAGGCCTGAAATTTTTGCAAATTTATCAAGTTCATCTAATGTATTATTGAGAGATTCAGCTGAACCATCCAAAAATATTGATGTATCATCGGCAAATTGAAATATTTTAAACTCAGTATTACTGACAGTGATTCCTTTTATCCTTTTATTGTTTTTTATCATTGTTGACAGAAACTCTGCACATATAATAAATAAATATGGTGACAATGGATCACCCTGGCGACAGCCACGCCCAATTGAGAAGAAAGAAGAGAAATGTCCATTTAGAGAGACAGCAGAAGTTATGTTTTTGTAAAAGACATCTACCCATCTTACTAAAGAATCACCAAAATTAAGCATTTTTAAAGCATTTTTGATAAATCTCCAGGACAGAGAGTCGAATGACTTTTCAAAATCTATAAGTAGAATGAGTCCTGGGATGTTATTTATTTCTGTAAAATTCATTAAGTCGTATATAAGCCGAATATTTTCTCCAATATATCTTCCTTTTATAAATCCTGTTTGTTCTTTAGCTATTATTTTATCTAATATAAGTTTTATTCTATTTGCAATGCTACCTGATGCTAGTTTATAAACAATATCTAAAAGGGTCAATGGTCTCCAATTTTTAAGGTACTGTTTTGGTTTGTTTTCTTTTGGTATGCATGTAATAATACCTTGCCTCTGTGTAACTGCTAGTTCTCCTTTTGTATATCCATAATTTAATGATCTTAACACAAACTGTCCAAGCTGTCTCCAAAAAGTTTTAAAAAATTCTGCAGTAAAACCAGTTATTCCAGGGCTTTTATCATGCTTCATATTATATAATACCTCTGAAATTTCTTTTAAGGTTAATACTCCTTCCAGTTTTGCAGCTTCAATATTGCTAAGTTTAGTCAGTTTTGCATCTTTTAAAAACTAGAAAAGTTAATATAATTGTTAATTAAACTCAAGAAGTTCAAGATTGTTCGCAAATTATAGTTAGTTTATATTCAGATGTCACTCTAAAACAGCAAAAAAATAGACCAAGGCGCACAAGGAGTGCATACCAATGTAAACATTATGTTCAGATGTCACTTTTACCAAAGTGCACTTGTCTCTCAAAGCATGTGCACAACAATTGCACTTCCTGTAACCTTAAGTTCTACCTCCACTGTACATCTAGTAACAAACCCATCCACTTGTATCATTTTATGAAAAGACAGACGGATGTCCGAGATACAGTTGTTTTGCTTGTGACGCTTTTGTTGTGGAGGAGAAAACGACATAAGTAACTATGCTAAATCAGGGGTGACAGAAATGTGATGCAAATTTCTGTTTATATATGTAAAAACAAAGGAAGAAATGTACAACTGTATGTACAATGTACTGACCTGTCATGTTACAGAGCATCCCAGTAAAATTTGTCTGGCATCCGAAAAGGCAACGTCCCTGTCGGTCACAAGATGACGTAGTATTGTCGATGGCATGCTTGCAGTTGGTGTTACAGGTTTGGCTACAGTCGGAACCCCATGTATTGAGCTTGCAGCCTTGAATACAGGTCTCGTTCTGGTGACAAGTTCCGTCAGCACAATTTGAATTGCAAGGTGTATCGCACCTTGTTGAAAAGAAGAAAAAAAAGGTAGTAAATAAATTATTTTAGATTTATCACGTCGGCTTTGTTATAGAAGTACTTCTTGTGTCATATCACAATAAGCTGACATTGCGCCTCAATAAGGTGTTAAATGGAGACACATACGTGTGTATAATTTACCTGTGGCGCATTTTAAATCAGCAAAACATTCAAAATCCCAAAGGCTATATCCAAATAAGCTTTCGAGCCATATTTTGACTTAAAGGGAAATATAATAATGAAGCCCGATGCATCTGAAATGAAAGAACTCGCCTCCCTAAACAAAATGGTACAAGTTTTATCATGCCCCCTCCCCCCAACCGAATGGATTCATACCAAACTTACACAAAAACATAGTTGGGAGGAGACCCAGACTTATTAGATTTTGGTGACCTTAACCTAATGTTTAAAGTTACCAGTCAATAAAACTATTGCAATTATTTTTCTGATGCAATGTCTTCTGAACAAATGCATGAATTCTTGACAAAGGTAGACAGAAACATTGCTAGGAAGAGGCCAAGAGTTGATTAGATTTTGGTGATTTTGACCTAATTTTCAAGGTCACCAGCCCATGAAAAACGTTGAAATTATTTTTTTCTGATTCGATATCTTCTGCACAAATGCATGGATTCAGACCTAACTTATGTTACGAGCAGGCGTAACAAGACAAACAGACAGGAAACCGTAAACCCCAGAATATGCATGGGTAACTGGCTAATCTTTAATCTGAAAATGTTCTGGTTAAAGAACAACCAAAAAGTTAAAACTTAATACTTTAATCAAACAAATAAACAAATAAATGAAATCAATACAAACAAATATATGAATAGATAAGTAAATAAATAATTTAATGACTTACAGAACAAGTGTCCGAATAAATCCGTGCCCCTAAATATTTTAATTATTCAGTGTCCTTTGTCCTGTTTCCAGAACTCAAGTCATGTAAGAGCACAGTATATCCAAAATTAGTTTATTATCCGCAATAAATTATTCTAATCCATTGAGGTGAAACAAGCAAAATAGTCTTTAACTGTCTTTTGATTATGCCTCAGTCTGAATCGCGACCTGTACATGTGCATATTGATCTAAGAAAACTTCCAGTTTAGTAAGATTAAATAATAAACTGCTGATAGAACAATAAAGAACATGACAAATGTTATCTAGAACCACCGGGGAAGGAAATCTTTCACAAGGTTCTAAAGCCAACTCGATCTCTGTAGAAGGTTGAAATAGATCTAAACATGTTTACAATATATTATTGATTTACTGTGATAATATTAAGCTAGTTTCATCTGGAAACGTCTGTTATGTGCTCATAACTTCTTATTTATGTAATATAACTTTAAAAATAATCATATAATAATATTTTTTATCATTTCAAAATAATATGAAGTATTCATCTTTTTCAAACAAACTTTTAAAACTAAATACCATGTTACAGCTCGACTTTGTGAATAACAAATCAATATTTTTTCTTAAAAAGATTAAGTAAAAATGTGCAAAATTGCATGTTTTTGAAAACACCAAAATTTGGGATGCAGCAAAAAGCCCGCATTTTTATTTCTGGGATTCCAAACCTGAATTCGTTTCACATCTTCACTGAATGCAATCATTTAAAAAAAAAAAAAATTTTTTTTGACAAAAACATCATTTTTGACCAAACTTAACGATTTTTAAGATTTTGTTTAAATTCTTAGATAAAGCTTAGTAACTCATCTCTCCAATAAAATGAGTTTTTTTTCCTTTAAACAGAGCATGCAGCACCCCTTAATGTTTAACTGGATGTACTGCTTTTCAACCCACCCAAAGTCCGACTTATTAAAATTAAAAATTAAAACTGAGATCCTTTAAGAGCAGTGAACACATTAATGAGAAAGGTGATGGGCCATACCGCGGTTTCGACTATTGAAGTCTCGTCAGTGACCCATATCAAAAACATACCTACGACTGCATATCAAAAACATACCTATGCAACATCTTTGACATGAGATCGCCGTTAACAGGAAGAAAACAGGCGGCATGTTTTGGTGTCAAAACATCTCATAGAGAACAAATATTGAAATGAAATTTGATTTTACTCATTTTCTCCAATATTTATGATTTTTTATCAAAATTTGCATTTTAATCAAAAATGCATTTTTACTGAAATTTTTTAAATTGTTTTAAGCTTAATCACTAGCTTTGGAGCTTTTGCGTGTAAACTTGAAAATAAAAATGTGTTCCTAACACTTTGGTATTTTTGATGGAATTTTTTCGATTTTTTAATTTTCAGTATTTACAGGAAATGGGTATTTTCAATTTTTCCTAAATTCGTTTCCGCAACATTTTCTAGTCTTATAACACACAATATCAATCTCTTTCAGACTGTGCTAATTCAAAAAGCTAGGTTGAAAATTTGTTAGTCAAAATGTCACTTAAAAATATGAAAAAAAAAAAAAAAAAAAAAAAAAAAAAAAAAAAAAAAAAAAAAAAAAAAAAAAATAAATAAATAAATAAATGGTGCAAAACTTCTTTTGAGGAGTGTACTTTATTTTTTTTAGTACTTGATTAAAAGGGGGTCGACAGTTTACCCCACATGGGCGTCTTGTCCCACCTTAATCTAGACTCTAAACAGTTCTTTTATTTATTTTTAGTATTAACAAAGTTACAACGGAAAGGTCGGCCATTCAAACAGTCCCATACACAATGCATAGTGATAACCGTTTTGCGTTCATGTGCACAAAACTCACCCGGTGCAATTTCAATTTGCTTTACCTCGAAAGTAGGGACACATATGAACCCGAATGTATTATTGCTACCGGGTGCATTCTCTTAACGTTAAACACTGTTCACATGGCACAAATACACCTGAGTGCAAATGTTGCACATGAACACGTCTTAAGGTAAAGAACCACAAAAACCGTGGCGCTTAAAGGTCCGTGCGTCGCGAAGGACGAAATGCCATCATAACGTCGCGCCAATGACGTCGTTTTCAAGATGACGTCGGCTGTAGGTGTGCGGTCCGAACACACGGTAAATATCGACAGAAGCAAAGAAACGGATCGCGTTCGTTGTTAATTTACGAACAGACGCATTGAAATGGAGAGAAAAGAAGGTCCAGAAAATGATTACGGCGATAATAGAATGCCGCTTCCAATATGCATATTTATAAACGGCGCTCATGTGCAAAAAGCGACGCGTTTTTGTTACTCTCCCATTATGTCACGTACAAATAAAGGCATTTTTAGCCATTTTAGTGGAGCGATTTGCAAGAAAACCAACCTGGTAACCATGTCTTTTTATTACACGAATCGATAGATATACATGTTTTCTCTAAAATATCAAAAAAGAAAAAAAAAATATGGATCAGCATTTTTATGGTTCTTTACCTAAAGTTAATTTTCCATGACTGTGATTGTTAATCAGAAGCTTGCCTTACAATCAGAATTCTTGAACAGCAGCAGAAGCAACAACAACAACGATGCTACTACTACTACTACTACTACTACAACTACTACTACTACTACTACTACTACTACTACTAGTACTTACACTGTATAATAATAATGATAATAATGTTTTATACAAAATGATCGCAATATTTCACTATACGGTGACAATACTTACTTGCATCCGCCATAGAAATCGTATTTACAGTAGTCAACTGTACAACAGCCGTCATCTCTGGTACAGGTCTTGTTGACACATAATGGAGAACATCCCCAGTGACATTGCTCCCCATACCAACTATTTATACATCCATATAAACAAGTACCATCATTTGGATCGCAGGTATAGTCATCTGTTGCGTTGAGCTGAAGACAGGTCCCTCGACAAGGTTCACAATTCTTATTAAAGTAATAGTAGCCTGGCAAGCACATGTCACATATTCCTGTCCCACTGAAAATCGCGATTCCAAGTAGATAGAAATAATACAGTCTACTCATTTTGAATGCAACAAAATGCTCAGGCATGTTCGAATTAGTTGACAAATACTGCAGGTTTAGGAATATTGATTTTTTATCATCTACATATTTCATTTATACTTAAACGCAAAAGAAAAGCAACAATTTGCAATTGCATTGGAGTTTTCGTGTACACGATTCACGTGAGTACATTTTCAAAACCATATTTAATGTTCCTGTACAATAAATAATGATTTACCAAACCTTAGATTGAGCTAGTCGCATATTTCATTTTGACATTTTGGTGATGTAAGCGTATTTCACTAAACATATAGCTTCTAAAACATTTCAAATCCACCACATTGGAAATTTGTCTTAGCCGACGGAAAACACAAACAAATGTGGAAAAGTTTTCCAAACACCAAATTGTCAGCATTGCCTTTAACCAAAAGTCCTCAGATACACGTAATTATCGTTTCAATAATTTACCCCAAATCAAGACGCATTCCGATGCTTCACAACTCTTAGCAGAGCCCAGCCCTATTGATGCACACCTTTTGTTTTGTATGGCCGTTGGCATTTCATATTGCGAAACTCTCCCATATGGACCTACTTTATGACAGTTTTATGGCCAAAAATGACGTTCGTGAATACACTTCCGGCTTTCATGTTCTAACTTTGATGGCCATTTTTGAAATTAAAACCTGACAGAACGAAGTACGGTTTGATATGGAAAAATTGCTGAAAAAGACAGAACAAATGAAGCTAAAAGAGTCAAAAACAAACTTTAAGGTTAACAGATATCCTGATTAATAAGGTGCATTCGCGTTTGTTTTGTCAAAGTTTGAGTTGAGTCCCTTTATAAACAAAGGCAGATCGCTTCACTCAAACTGCTTTATTATATCAGAAAGATATCACACCGTTCGTTCATCCAGTTACAATAAACGCGGAAAGGTCCTTCAAACGCGGATATAAACGATTGTATCGCGAGAATACACAAGGTAAGAAAACATAAACATGTGGCATTTAAATTGTTCTCACATAAAATGTGTTTATGCAGATCTGATGCGAAATGGTTTATCTTGAGCATGGTGCAGTATCATAACAAAAGATATGTGTAAACTATATAGATACAAGCGATTTTAATTCGTAAATCATAATTTTGTTGCCTACGTCCCGATTTAGTTTGGTTTCGTGCAAATATCTCTTCAAAACTAATTTTCGAAATGTATGGTCTATATTTATACCATGCATCACACTGGGAAAATAGTTTTAGTGTCGATATTGATGTTTAAAAATCAGCCTTGTTTACATCTAGGCACAACTTACCACGGACGTTGATACAACACAACGCGGATGATCCACATACTTTGGGTAAAAGAAACACGGATTGGAAAATCTGGTTTGAACGTGCAAAACACTGTAAGAACGTTTTCTAATTAAAACACAATGAAGAATCTAGATTTTTATAAAGTAAACGCGCTATAAATGAGTCAATATATATTTTTGCAACCATTTCAAGGGGTTAGTTGTTAAAAATTCAAACATCTCAAATAGGAAAGTGACATTAATAAACAAGTTTATGGATCTCTCCCCCGTGTAGAACACTATTCGGTGACCCTTAAAAGATATCTAATTTGCATATTCATGAATTTTAATGAAAACAGTAAAAATGACAGAAAATCGTTAAAAATCAATAAATAAACTAAAGTTGAGGTCGAAACTATCATTGTGACACTTTGTCATTGAACCAATAATACCATATGACAAATTTATTGATGTCATGGGCCAAAATGACAATTTTTTTATTTGCATATTCATGAATATTAATAGAAAATGTCGAAAATCGAGGAAAAACGAGGGACAAACTCTAGCAATGCCAAGGTTTTGGATGGGTTACAAGATCTACCTTGCATCCCTGAAACCAATGTTCATGGCTGCCAGTGTGTTCAGAAGGACCATCTAAATGCCATAAAATATTGTCCTCAACGATAGACACATTTGCATGATGTAAAATTATATAGTTTCCGCATCCACCCCTACTGTGATTCTAAAGAATAGGGTGTACTCACAAAAATATTCATATACGAACAAAAGCGTGCTCTTAAATACTATAATGGGTTTGGTTGTGATGCATGGACTGATCAATTTAACCGTAATACCTATTTTTCAAATCATTGATATTGCTCATTCATGAAAATGAATGAAACACACAAGAAATCAGAGAAAAAGGGGGTATACATACAAAGTCACTTAAACCATAGCTGTTCACAAACCTAGGATGCTGAAAGAAGTGTAAAATGAATGGTATGGCAATGTTCTATGACCCTTAAGTCTCATATAAGAATTATCTTATTTTTTTCAGTTTCATGAATTTTCATGAAAACTTCATAAATTTGAATGAAAAAAATGGAAAAAATTTAACCGGCAAACCTAAAAAATGGTGTGTATCTCGGCAACCAAAAGCCCTTACACGCTGAAAATGGCATGAATTGACTGCCAGGACATAAGTATACCATCCTGTACTACAATATATAAGTCAATTGATTTTTTGTATTATAAATATTAACAAAACCTTTCGAATTTAGATGGAAATTACGGAAAAATTAAGGTGGTATACATAGAAAATCACATGTATCTTGGCTACTGACTGACCTAGAGAGCTATACTTGGTATCAAATAATTGCTAGTACAATGTTCTATAACAATATAATCCGATGTTTAAATCACCAGCTTCTTTTATTAGAATGATATGAATGAGGGAAACATCAACGAAAAATGAAGGGGTACACCAACAAAATTGAATATATTTCGACTACCAATGGCTGTAGAGATCTCAAAATGACATCAATAATAGCTAGGACAATATTGTATTATCATGTTTTCAGATAAACAAGGGTTCACTTGCTGGCAACCAAGATTCAATTAAATTTATTAGAGCACAAGCTTCAATTTTCTGTTAATATTACACTATTCATACATTTTATTCAGTACTCACAAAAATTAAAAAAAAAAGTGTGATTAGGCTATCAGACTGCATGACATAATTGCATCTTCCTAGCATTCTATTGGTACCATTTCAGCATATATGGCAATTGGCAGCTGAGATATATGCAATTGTGTTGGTATATCACTTCATTTTTCGTTAATTTTTCTCTTATTCTTAGTGATCTCATTAATACCTATACAACAAAAGTCACTATTTATTTACATAACAGGTAATATGGTCATAGAATATTGTCCTATAGCACTCTAGGTCTATCAGTAGCCAAAATTCATGTGATTTTCTATGTAAACTGCCTTAATTTTTCCGTAACTTTCTTCTAAATTCGAAAGGTTTTGTTAGTATTCATGAAATAAAAAATTAAATGACTAACATATTGTAGTACAGGATGGTATAATATTGCCCTAGCAACAGTTTAATGCCATTTTTAGCATGTTAGGGCTTTTGCTTGCTGAGAAAAGCATCATTTTTATGTTTGCCTGTTAAATTTTTCACTTTTTTCATTCCTATTTATGAAGTTTCCATTAAAATTCATGAAATTGAAAATAAGATCATGCTTATATATGAGACATAAGAGTCAGAATACATAGCCATAGCATTTATTTGATAGTTCTTTTAGCATCCTGGGTTTGTAACAGCCCTGCTTTTAGTGATTTTGTACGTATACCCCCCGTTTCATCTAAGATTTTTCTCCGATTTCTTGTGTGTTTTATTTTTTTCATGAATAAGCAAAATCAATGATTTGAATAATAGGTATTCAGGTTAAATTGCTAAGTCCATGCATCATTATATGACCAATTATAATATTCTAGAGCATGCTATTGTTTGTATATGAATACTTTTACGAGTACACCCTATTCTTTAGGATCACACAAGGGGTGGATGTGGAAACTATGTATTTTTTTTACATCATGCAAATGTGTTCATTGTTGAGGACAATATTTTATGGCATTAAGATGGTCCCTCTGACCACACTGGCAGCCATGAAAATTGGTTTCAGGGATACAAGATAGATCTTATAACCCATCCAAAACTTGCAATGGCTTTAGTTAATCTCCGTTTTTCTTTAATTTTCTATATTTTATTAGTATTCATGAATATGCAAATGAGATAATTTTCATTTAGGCACATGACATCAATACATTTGTCATATGCTATTACTGGTTAAATTACAAAGTGCCACAATTATAGTTTCGACCTCAAATTAGTTTATTTATTGACTTTTCATGATTTTTCTGTCATTTTTTTAATATTTTCATTAAAATTCATGAATATGCAAATTAAATATCTTGTATTTCTTACCATATGATGAAAGGGCAATGTCTAAGCTTTAAAATGTGACCAAGTTCAGTGGTAATGAATTTTGTATGCACACATCCATACTCCATTTTTAAATGACCTAAATTAATTTTCAAATGTTCAAATGTGAAAAAATACCGCTGATTTTGAGAATCTTCCGAAACCCAAATAAAACGGAATCATTCCATATTTTGGACAAAGGAAGTGCGGTTTGTTGGATACAAAGACAATGTTGAAATTTGCAGACAGTTTGAACCGAAAAGACAAAGGCATAAATGTACAGGTTATTATGCTGAAAGTTTCTTTTTTACTGGCTTAACGTATACTTTGTTCTCTTGTTTTTTACTAGAAAAATCAGCTTTTTGATGAATGTTCAATTATTTCTTTAATGTAATAACAGGGTAATTTGAGGTAATATGGACAATTGGGGAATATGGGCCACCTTGTGTTTTCTTCAAATATTTTACTCAAGACTCATGTTTGACAAAAAGTAATAACATTTTGTTATTCCCTGGCTATCCATCCTAAATTATCGAAATCATTTTTACATTCATACCTAAGCTGGTGTTTTCGGAAAGGTTAAATTAATGAACCCAAATAAAACAGCCTGTGAAAATCTTGCCCTTAAAATGTTTAAGTTTACACTTAAAAACCAATAAAAAGATTAATGATATTTATATAGAACCATGTTTCACGTAAAATTAACCTAATACACCATTTTAGAAGATGATGCAAATGGTCATTTGCATGAGCTATTTTTCAGTGTTGGAAAATTTCTCCATTGACATAACCGTCGTGTCTGGGGTAATATGGACCATCAATTTCCCAATGTAAATTTTCCTTTTGGGGTAATATGGACCATCTAAGAATTTTGTCTCAAACTCTTTCTGAAAGTAATACACTGAACATTTGATACCACATGTCTTTAGAACTTTAACTTTTGCACTTGCGTGATATATTTTAAGCTATCTTTGAAAATAGATTGTTTTACAAGTGAAGTTTATAAGCAAAATGTACATGTTTTGAAATCTGTGACATTTTTGCGAATGTCCGTTTTGTAAGTTTGTCAAGGTGTTTTGAATTTTGATGCGAAATATTTTCCAGTGAATTTGTTTCGTGAACATCTATGTTTATTTTATGCTAAATAGACTTTTAAATAGAAGTTTAAATTTTGTTTTCCGAATTTATATGTTGACAACGTCAGCATTTTAAAGTTGTGGTCCATATTACCCCAGTAGAGTGGTCCATATTACTTCAAATGTTTGGGGTAATTTGGACCACCCAGTGGGTGTGTTTATCGTAATACGCAACAAAAACTAGCATACAAAATGATGTAAATTTTATATGGTTTACAGATGCCTGCCTCAAAATAGACACGGTATACAATAATAACGTAAATAGCCTGTGGTTGAACTGATTCGTTTTGTGCTTAAGCGGTCCATATTCCCCCAAAATTACCCTATATATTACTTGATGTAACGTGTGTTTGATAAACAAACATATTTGACATCTATTTAATGAAATTGTATAAACTATAAAAGTTTGATATTTGGAAGAAGCAAAAACGTTCAAATGCAGGTAGTATTGGCCGTATTGCGCAATTTTGGGTACTGAATCCTCATCAGTGACCCTTTATAAAGTCTGCAGACTCTCTGGCTGTATTGGAATTGCTGTGTTGCTCTGTGTTATACAATGAAACTCATAAAATCAAAGCATATAAGAAATAAATATCCTTTCCTCGAAATATTGTCCCTGATGTAACGATTTCTGTCCCTGATGTGACACTTTTCACCGTTACATCACGGACCGTTACATCAGGGACATATTTTAGATAAATCACTTGCAAATTGCTTCCAATATACTTGTGTGTTCATTGTTATGGTGAAATGTTTACACAACCACTAAACACGTTTTATGAATAGTACCTACATATTGTCGCTTGAAACAAATAACCAGTAGAGGCTGTTACATCAGGGAACTATTACAAATATACTCACTCACCTGAAAGTTGTAATTATTATTTTTTCAGATCTACTCTATAGATGTGTCATCATGGCAGTCAGCCATATTTAATTTCAATGTAGCTCTTCAAAATGCAGATAGATGTTCCACCTTTACCAAGGGGAGTCACTTTGTACTTGGTATTTTTAGATAAATTGTTACATCAGGGACACAATGCTAGGTACAAAGTTTGAACACGTAAATTTAGTATTAAAACCATGGATACTTGCTATAAAAAAGTATTATGTCGTGCATGAATGATTGAATAAAGATGGAGTAGTATTTAGAACAACCACCTTAGCAAAAAAAATCATTGAATCAGAGACAGATATAAAAAAAATCATTTTGCAGACAACGAAAATATGCCATTTTAGACACTTTGAGTAACATTTTTTTATATTTGCTAGCACTTTAACGATTTTGTTTTGGCTGACCCATACTCACCTCGATTCACACCACATTCCAAGCATAAAACATTTACCAGAAGTAAACGGTTTTCAGAAAAAACGTACCCGGACAGGATTTGGTTACGAAAAAATATCATCCTGTTGGACTTTTTGTCGGTTATTCACTTGATAAATCATCGAATTCGGGATGGCATATAACATATAACACCATAACATATCTGCTAACGGTTTTTTTTTTCTATGGATACTTATTTTGTAGAATCAAATAAACGATACATGTATATACACCTGTAAAGGTAGATCAGCTGGCTAACCTGCACCCCGATACACTTCGTGACCATACTCCTCTTCCGAGAGGTCTAACGGAACACCGATGAAAGTATTCCGTCTACTGTAAAGGTATTTGTTTATATGGTTGCGTTGTGAATAGATATCCCAGTTAACGACTCTTCAGGAAGGAGCAGACGCTTCCTGTGTACTAACCTGTTAAATCAGTTCTACGGAAATTAAAATATCTTGCTTAAAGCCAGATGTACGTGATTGACCTCCCGGTAGATTTTTTTTGTTTTTTGCATGTGAGTGTATTTTGATGTCCTACATACGAAAATGAAAAGAAATCGATACCGTTCCGAGCTTGTTTTCGAGATATCGGCCTTCAAAATAGTCAAAGAGAGCGAAAATACACTGACGTCAACGTAAAATGCGACTTTTAGACCCCCTTTTTGTTAATTTTCTTGATATATTTCAAAACATCCATGGTAGGACTTTTTAAAAAACTGATATGTATTAGAGAAATTCCTGAACTACATATAGAGAACGAGAAAGTCCTTAGTTACCGGATTCGTTTTCCTGCTATAAGCGTGCGAAGAGAGGTAATCTTTGCTGAATTCAGTACATTTTACGCGCGACGTCGATTTTGCGCCAAAATTTCCAACACTGTTTAGTATTCAATATTGCTAACTGCGGAAATGTTGTTTTCATCGGGATAACATGTCCACAATCTATCTTTGGAGCAAAAATAATAAATAGTATCAAACTTTTTACATTTCTGAAGTCCTCTGCATAAGTGTATGGATATTGTTTCGTATTCCAAACGTAAATTGACGCTAGAATTGACCTTTCGAGCGAAAACTGACACTACGAATGCGGCGTAAAAATGACGTTTCGACCCTTAGATACGCACGTTCCTTTGAGCGCCTTCAATTACGTACATCTGTCTTTAAAGACAAAATCCTGCCAGCCCTCCCCCTCCGACCTCGCCGGATCAGGAGTCAAACTATGCCTTGTTGCTATAAGTTTTTGTTCTTTCATTACGTACCGGATCAACATTTGCATGGAGAAGAACTCAATAAGCTCTACTTTCTTTCTAACCCTTTTCGTCATGTACCTTAAGCCAATGTATGTAGATATGTCATTAGTGAATCTGAATAAAATGTGTTTAAACTGAAACTACAGGATAACAGCCAATGTCAAATAGAGACGGCCAGTCATTATTTGCACACCAAAAGCCTTCCAGGGGCATGGTAACGAGTTCTTTGTGCACATTTCTTTCACCACTAATAACTGCTCTTCTTGAATCTACGAATTCTATGTACGTGTGTAATCATAATTTGTTTACATGTCATAGAGGGCTTTTCACAAAGGCTTTCACTACACCAGACTCAAGAGTGTGAGAGACAATCATGATATATTCTTGGCTATAGCTTCTATAGTTTTTCGTGGGTTCTTGTAATGGCAACACTTGAAGCGATCGCCGATCCTCCAAAAACATCAATTTGGTCATATTTTCGTGCTTTAATAATGATTAACACACATTCGTACAAAGTTTTTTCTCTTTTCGTGCATCCAAGTCAGATTTAGAAGCCCATATTTCTCCAACTAAAAAAAAATATGAGACAGGATTGTAGGTGAACATTTGCAAAGTTATGTACGTCTTCACTGTATGTCAATCAAAATTCAACTCAGCCGATATTCGTTATAATTAAAGCTAATAAATAAACACTCTTTTCTCCCGCCGTTCAAAATACTATTGTTTATATCCGCGTTTGGAAGACATTTCGGAATCCGCGTTTGTTGTATCTGGATGAACGATGTGGATATGGTCTTCATATCGCGTTGTCAATTTCATGATTTTATGTGATAACATTGTCAAAATATATAAGAATCCATGGAAAAGTTAAATGGTGTAAGTTGCATTTTACTGGCTTCGTGCATTTATCAAGAAAGTTACACAGCATGAGACAAGTCTATAATCTTATTGGAAGCAGACACCAAGATAAAACCGCGCTCTTTACAAATGTTTGGCAAAAATATTGCAAAGTTTGAAATTGACGAGATGCCACTATTGAATGTTATTACCATGGGCAACTTAACAGTGGTTTGTTAGTAGTGCGAGATCGAGTTGAGAAAATGTCCTGTAAAATTAAAATACTGATTAATAATAATAAGTTTTGTTTGGAAATACCGAATGCAGAACAAATGTGTGTTTTTTCTGTCTGGAAGTACCCTTGAAACACGTTTTAGGCTGTATTATTTCTTCGTTAAATACATATTTTTCATTATAAATGTATATGATTTGGTTTTGCCGTTAAAATTACGATTTTATCATAATATGGAAATGAAATTCGGGAACCCCTTTAATTTGATTTTGCCTTACCATGTGCGTTCGAAAACGATTTGCACGACACTGTAAAAAATTGTAAGTCTATATCAATGTTAATTTAAAAAAAATCATGAAATTCAATTTGCACTTCGATAGTCATTCTGATTTACGTAGTGTATAAAAGACAAATGTCGGAACTGATGGTTATGTCGTCAACGAAAGTCATTTGCAGTCAAACCTTGCAGTAAACTAAAACCAATTCGTCGTGCATGTTGTATTGGTGTAGCAAAACTTTTGCGTTTAAGTATATTTTCTTTTGCCTTTTGTCGAATACTTATGTTAATTTTTTAATTTTTAACAAATAATATGCATTGCCATTTTGGCGGATTCGGTTACAGGTAATTTACTATTGAACGAAGATTTGAAGCCTTTGTTCCGTTATAACTTGTGAATGTTATACAAAGAATTTTTATATACACGAAAGTAATTTTAACAATTAGACAACAAATGCTATTGTCATATTCTTAACAGTTTTTCTTTATTCCAGGGAGGGTTTGGGTTCCTTAAAGATGACACTCTCCTAATTTTGATTGTAACGGCCTGATAAGCTTTGCTTTTTTTCAATTTACATTTAACTTTAGCATGTTTTCTTTGCACTGAGCAAATAAAATATGGGGGTCACCCGGGTTAATTTTCATATATACCGGTTATACCGATTGAAAAATCACCTATTGTTTGTGCCGAAAAAGGCTACGAAGCGCCTTTTTTTAGATTTACATCTTTCTACTGAAAATGGATTTGTTTCGTCGTCTAAAATTTAATATAATCGCGATGACTTTGATTTTGATATAATAATGTTTCCTTTTTTGATGGTGACGTTCCTCTCCATGCTTCTTATGGTGTATACATTTCGCAATTTATAAGGTTCGCTAGAGTCTGTAATCATGATGCAGACTTCAACGCGCGACATAAATGTTTAACAGCCAACCATCTCCAGCAGGACTATCGGTATCATAAAATTAGAAACACATTTTCTAAATTTTATCGCAGATACTATGAGTTGATTTCCAAATTTAATATAGGGCTAAAGACGCTTTTACGTGAGGGCCTTTCGGAACCAGAATTTTATAGTTCTAGCTTTAGAAATTTAAGAACCTTATAGGAAGGGATGCTTTTTCTTTTCAGATCAGAAAAATCATTACACGTTACAAACGTATAGGGTATAACTTAAATGTTATGCGACAGTCTGGATGCTTAGTTTTTAACCCAATCATGGATGATAACCACGCTGCCTTCTTTAATTGCTCGCCGGTGGGCTGGGCTTCAAACTCTATGATGGCCTCGACTTAAAGTTATTCATTCTAGTTGGTTGAGGCCGGAGCTTCTTGGTTGTTGTTTGGCCCACCGGGGTTCAACTTGTGTTTCTCTTTTGCTCCGGACTTTCAGTAAGTTATTGGGCGCCCACAGATCTCCATCGTCGGGCAGCTTACTGAATCGGAGGCCTCGTTTTTGACTCATCGTGGTGGTTATCATGATTTATTTGTTTGTTCTTGATGATTCATTGACTAGTTAGAGATTCACCCCGAGGACCGAACAACTAACTATGTGTTGTGAACCACAGCAGAAGCTGAGGGTGAGGTTATGGTCATGTAAAACTAGTTTAAGCCCGCCAGTAATTTTATATTATTGATCGTTCCTAGGCGATAATTCTGTTGTGATTAGTATTGTTTTTATGTCTTGGTGTTAAATTTTGTGCTGTTTGGACCTTATGTGCGTTTTCAAATTCTAGTTAGGTTTAGGTAACTGAGTAGCCGTCTATTCGGAAATAACTGCTCACTCGGCTTACAATATGTTTTCAACTGCTCACTCGGCTTACAATATGTTTTCGTATGTCACAGAGTGATTTTGTGCATGTATCATGTCATCGCTTGGCTTGATACGATATCAAATCTTATAGCCATCTATCAAATCATCATTCATCAAACCCTTATTCTCTTCATGTTCTCAAACTTGTTTGGATCTGGCTACATTATTATTATATTGTATTGTTGTCCCAATTTTGATAATTGTATCTGTTATTTCATGTTTTGTATTGTTGCGTGCGGTTGCTGGACACAGTCTAGCTGACTACAAACATAGGGCTGTGAGATTTATTGGAGGTTTTCGGCAGCAACGACCTAGGTAGGGAAACCACCCAGCCAGACAGTTTGCTAACGCATGCCATCGATGAGTCTTTCAGCTCTATTTATTTGTTTCTTTCATGCAATGAGTGGGACAACTTTTTATGCTTAAGGACACCCAGTATTTTCCGTATCTCAATTAACAAGTAAAAATAAATTTGGTCCCTGTCTTTCGACCACGAGTCAATAAATGTAATGGTTATAGTGAAAAAGGTTTTGGTTAGATAATTTCACTGGTCATACAATAAGCTTATAAAGAAGATGAAATTTACAAGTGCTGTATCTTGCTCTCTCGGTGAATCACATATTACCTTAAATCTGTTATCATTAATATACATGAGTGTCCTTAAGTTGTTTTTTTCATTTCAAATTCTATGCCTCATTTTAAAGCAATAATTGTACATATTTTGATAGGTCTCACAGACATCACATTTTGTACATATGTATATAACTATGTTAATATGTTTTACTCTTAAGAGGACCATATGTGAGATTAGTTTATGTACTAAATATGTCATCCTCTTTAAATAAAGACATTATTATTATTATTATTATTATATTTCAATGTGCGTTGGCATAGGTTGAAATGATAAAAACGTTACATGTAGCTGTACCTTTAAGCCTAGTGA
This sequence comes from Rugalucina vietnamica, assembly GCA_964017185.1. Lineage (NCBI taxonomy): Eukaryota > Metazoa > Mollusca > Bivalvia > Lucinida > Lucinidae > Rugalucina > Rugalucina vietnamica. Next base: position 48,274,638 of record OZ024874.1, read on the forward strand.
GTGATAGTTTGCGTATGAATACCTTTATCACTTTAAAAAGCATGCGCACTAAACACTTATTTCTGTAAAAGCGCTAACTGAAACCAATATCTCAGTGTATTTCCTGGGGTGCTGACTCGTGTCACACTCTCTGTCAGCTTATTTCGTTACAAACCAACTCATTCCTGAGTAGCGTTTTGTGCATTTTATACAGGTGTGTATTTATATAATTCGTCTCTGTATGCCATTTCGTAAATACGCTTCGTGAAACCCCATTTTGAACCTCGCCTCGTTAATTGAGAATTTGACCATCGAGTCTCTCATTGTATTTTCTGGGGTGCTGACTCGTGTCACACTGACGGCTTATTTTGTTACAAACCAACTCATTATTGAGTATAGAGATCAACCATGGTTTTCAGTGTTCAAACATTCGATGGATCACGAGGAAGGTGTTTGAACACAAGGCCGCAGGCCGCGTGTTCAAACACCTTCCGAGTGATCCAGCGAATGTTTGAACACTGAAACAAACCATGGTTGATCGCTTGCATTTTCACTCTAATCCACTTAAAATCTCTTGAAAATAACATTAGCATGGTAAAACTCACAGGAAACAGCGGAGCTTCTTCAACGTCGGCCATTTTGTTTCTACGAAACACATTACGTCACGTCGCATTGACCAATGACGTCGTCCAAAACCCATGTTCAAACGGCACGTGAATTTCATTATTTGAACATGGGTCTTGCTGTTTGAACACGGCTTTCGACCAATCGAAAACGGCCTCAAACAGCTATGCACATGGATATCTATGCAAGAATGATGTTTTGAGTATTGTTATACAGTCTATAGTCTAAAGATGTAATTGGGGCATAAATCCATTTCCAATCATACCGGCATGTGTTTTCTTTGCTGCCTAGCTTACCCACTCCACGAAGGACCGTTTTGTATCATAGCAACATCGTTCATTCACCAAATTACTGGTTACCGGGCGAGGAAATGGTCTGCGACACATAGTACAAGTATCTTATTGTCAATTAAGTTTCTTTTTTCTCTTCGGGTTTTGGAACTGATTGCGCCTTTTCCTAATCGTTGCCTTCTTGTACCTTTTTAATGCCTTTGCCAATTGCCTATTAAGTTTTCTGTTTGTGTGTTTGTGTCAATGAAGGCCAAGACAAACTTCCTACGATGTATTGGTTACCAAAGCTTCACAAAAGACCATAAAAAGCTACATTTGTTGCAAATTCTAGCTCTTGTAATTTTACTACTGAACTTTTTTCAATTATAAACTACCTGTCTTACTGCTATAAAATCTCATGTCATAAGATACTGTGAGACGGTGTATGAAACTTTAAATAAAATTGGTTTTGGTCAATAAAACATGTTGGTTAGGTGCTCCGTAAATTGAAGTGTAGAGGGTTCCGTGCGACGAGCTTGTCGACTTATGATTTTTCTACTCTGAATACCACATTGCCACATTATCTAATTAAAGAAAACCTTCTGAATTTGATAGTGAACCTTCAAAGGGGCATTTAAAATATGATTCACTTTATTTGGTCTGTAATGACAGAAATATTTTTCCCTTCCTCTGACCAAAGTCGATATACACTTTGGTCACGGCAGAATGTATGCAACGCCTTATACTATCTCCTGGATAATAGCTATATTAAATCATTTATAAAAGATTTGGGACCAAGTCATACAGACAAATTGTTGGAATTGCGATGGGTACAACTTGCGCCCTTCTCGTAGCTGATTTATTTTATACTGCTGCATTAGAGATTTCATGGATTCTCTTATCCATGACAATCAAGCTGAGGCTATCGAGGCTTTTAATTCGACTTCCAGGTACCTTGATGAACTTTTGAACATTGTCAACCCTTATCAATCAAATGTATCCACCTGATCTACTAATGAACAAAGCCAACACCACATACAGGGGATGATCCAAAATAACGTAGGCTCAATCAAACGCTTATAAAATAACATGAACATAAATCGGAATGTGTCTAGAATATCGTGGCAAAATATCAGGGAAAAATAGCTACCCGTTTAAAATCGACAGTCAAAACAAAAAGGTCTCTATGGTCTACCCGGCGCACGTCAGCTTTAATGGCGTTTTTATTCATTTTGAATAAAATACCCTTTCAGCGATCGCGGCAATCTATTCAACATGTACCATAGAAAAAATAATTTTACTTATTGTGCTGTGTACGTCACATATTTCCGTCACCAGTGACGCGCGTTATTTTGTTTCTTTTTTCATATTTGTTATGCTATTTTATCGTCAGAATCACAAGGGGAATATTTTACACAACTGATTTATCCATTTCGTCTACATTCAGTTATTTTCTTTGTGTTGGCGCTTTCAAAATATCAGCAAGTTAAGTAATCGCATAGATTTAAGCTGTGTCTGGCGACGACGTTTTTAACGTTAGATGCAGGCGGAAAAGCGCACAATTGAAATAAGTATTTCAAAAACGCACATTTTGTTGAAACTTATGCACAGCATTATCTCAACACCAAGCTTTAACTGGACTAAGTTTGGCGCGATTCGCATGGTTATTTTACATTTAATCATGTATGGCACAGGACACTACTGAAAATTCGCGTGCGCCGCCAATGCGTCACCATTGTTTTAAAATGGCGCGGCGTGTTTGCGAGTCTTACGAAATGTATAATTGTTTAATCTTATCTTGATATAATATACGAATGTTCTGATTTATCACAATATGCGTTTTTCTAAAATTTATCTACGTATGCCGAAGCTACAGCAAAAGTTCACATTATTTTGGATTTTCCCTCGTATACAGAAGCTTCCTGTTTCTGTTGCAAATGGATGTGTTTCTTCTAAAATTTATGATAAGTACGATGATTTTGATTTTGATATCATGGTAAATTTTCCGTTTTGGGATGGTGGCGTTCATCGCCGTACTTCTTATGGTCTATACAGTTCGCAACATATTAGGTTTGCTAGAGTCTGCAATCATGTTGCGGACTTCAATGCTCGAAATAAATGTTTAATGACCAAACCTCTCCAACGAGGTTATTGGTATCATACACTTCGAAAAACGTTTTTTTTTTTTTTAAATTTTATCATAGACACTCCAAAGTTAATGTTGTGTTTAAGACACTTTTAATTTTATATTACTGATCGTTCCAAGGCGATACTTCTGTTGTGGTTCGAATTGTTTTTGTGTTTTGGAGTCGAATTTTTGTGCTGTTTGAACCTTATGTTCGTTTTCATATTTTTAGTTCAGTTCGGGTAACTGAGTGACCGCCTATTGGGAAATAGCTGCTCACTCGGCTTACGACATGTTTTCATGGTACATGTATAAGTACTTAAGTGTCATTTTAATTTTTTTCCCACCCCTCGGTTTATGGAGTGGGAATTTCTTTATGATTTATCCATTTCCTGATCATTGCCTATTTTTACTTTTTGTACGTGACCAGAATTTAATGGCGACTTGGTTTACAAATTTAAGAACCTTATAGGAAGGAAGGATTTTTCTTTTCAGTTCAGGAAAATCATTATGCGTTACAAACGTATAGGATATAAGTCTGCATGCTTAGGTTCTGTGGTGGTTCTAATTATTTTATGTCTTGGTGTTTAAAATTTGTGCTTTTGGCGTCTTATGTATGTTTTCATATTTTAGTTAAGTTTAGGTAACTGAGTGGCCACCTATTGGGAATATAGCTGCTCATTCGGCTTACGATATGTTTTCGTCGTATAAGAGCCTGTTTGTTATAATTTTGTTTTTTTTTTCCCACCTCGGTTTTTGGGGTGGGAATCTTTTTCTGATTGCGCGCTTTTCCTGATCGTTGCTTACTTGTACCTTTTTAATACAATCATGGTTGATAACTATGCTGCCTTCTTTAATTGCACGCCGGTTGATTGGGCGTCAGACTATGATGACCCCGACTTAAAGCTATTCATTTTAGTTGATTGGGACTGGAGTTTCTTGTCTGTTGCTTAGCCCACTGGGATTCAATTTGTGTTTTTCGTTTGTTCTGTATTTTGAGTACGTAATTAGTCGCCCGGGGATCTCCGTCGTCGGGCAGCTTACTGAATCTGTGAGTCCTCGCTTTTGATTCATAATGGTGCTGATCATGATTTATTTGTTTGTCTTTGATGATTCATTGACTAGTTAGAGATTCACCACGAAGACCGAAAAATTAACTAAATGTTGTGGATCACTGCAGAAGCTGAGGCTGAGGTTAGGCTGAGGTTAGGTACCTGTAAAACTAGTTTGCAGGTTGGAATTCCGAGGAGTAAAAATTACGCCCTCTTGTAGCTGATTTATTTTTATACTGTTATTAAAGAGATTTCATGAATTCTCTTAACCATGACAATAAAGCAGATGTTATCAAGGCTTATAATTCGACTTCTACGTACCAAGATGACCATAATGTTTTAAAATTATTGAGAATACATCAAAATACAGAACATTGGGTTTCATTTTTTCTGTTTGGTCGGGGTTACATATGTCATACATGTTCTCATGTGAGAAATGCAAAATTGTGAAAACGTTATGTCAATGCTAATTTGACCCAGCCACCGCTTTATCATCGTCAGTGTCTACCAGGTCCATGACTTTAGAAATAGCGAGAGCGAAGCAAACACGTTTAATACATGTTATAAAGATGTATATTAGATACACTTAAAATGCCACAAATACTCCTAAAACGTCACACATGTAGAACGTACGTAGCACATACACCGTTGATATGCGAGTAACGCCACACTTACGCCGCTGTTACGCAGTAGATACGAAGGGAATCGAAGATACGCGGTAACAGCGAGTTTTAAGGTACACATACATCACACGTACGCCACACATGCGTCACAGAAATGCCGTTCATACATGTACGTCATGGTTACGTGACAGGTTAAGTGCTACGTATGTGTGGCGTATCAGGAGTATGCGCTACGTATCTACGGCGTACTTGCCACGTTGCTTTCGTATGTACGACCTATGTGTGACGTTTGTACGGTGTGAAGGACCTGCCACGTACGTACTACGTATTTTTAAGTGCACACATAAATACGTAGCACCTCGGCGTATGAGAAGTATAAGCTACGTATGACCGCGTATGTACGGCGTACGTGTGACGTAAGTTTTGTATTTTGATACGCCGTAGATACGCAAATCGATACACAATAGTATACTATACTAGTAAAACGAAGTTTAAAGAGGACAAGACATTGTGAGCAAGATTTATAATCATTTTTTTTTTATTTTAAAATTCATAAGTATTAAATTTTACCATACATTTTTATGGCACTTAGGTAAATAATTGTCAGACAAAAAGTTTAAAAACCTACAACTGAGTAATTAAAGAAGGTGAAGTTATGTCTATGTCCTCAGAATCATTACGAAAACACGCCCATGCAATATACAGAGATTTTTAAAGTTTGTCAAAAATGAAAATTTTCAATAGAAAAATTCTGATATCTTTCTCATTTTTGCTCAAAACATAGATTGTGGGTACACGTTAGAACCGCCTCGCCGAGGCGGTTCTAACGAGTACCCACAATCTATGTTTTGGAGCAAAAATAAGAAAAATAGGTATACCCCTGCATACCCCAATTTTGCTATATAAAAGTGGGGTTCAAGGGGGTATACTTTTCAGGGACATGTTTTCCTGATGTAGAGAGGAAGTGAACAGAAACAATGATCTATTTTTAATTTTAAAGTCACTATTATACTGACCGACAAAAAACCCGACACCCTTTGATAATATGTAAAAGTGTAACTTCTTGTGAAGTGCGAATGGTATTTTAGTTCAGCTCTGCTACCTTATGGCTAAAATCATTTACAAACACACACTCATTTGACAATATCTGTAACTTGACAATGTGTAGTGTTTGAGCATTTTTATTCGTGCAATGTTATGGGTAAATGGTTACAAGGTAATGTCTGTATATGTTAAATCCGATGATAGTAGGATATTTCACTATAGCAATTTCTTTGGAATTCTCATTGCCACCCCTTAATATGGACAAAAGAAATTGATCTGCTATGTGTTTCAGTCAAACATTGTGTGACGTCATTTTAAGTCACCACTGCCTCGTTATGAAGATGAAATTGGTGGGTTAGAAAATCAGACCGGCTTTTAAGAAATTTACCGTTTCCTCTTCGGAAAACAATATTTTGGTTATTAACTTGCCGCTTTGATTTATTCTTCCTGAAGGTAACGTAAAAATATGTATACTTAAGGAATTAAGAAACGCAACAAATACTTTGGGTCATTAAAAGCATGTTTCATAACACAAATTTGTGGTGTTTCTGAACTTATTATATGAAAGCAATATCTTAACGTCAAATTGCAGCAGGTTGAGCCACGATGTCAGTTACGTACGCTTAACGGCGGGTGCGTAACCACACCGACCTACAGTAGCACATCAAAAGATGTCTTTGAACCCATACTAAGCTTTTGGTTCCGAAACCCCTGAAAGTGACTGCATATTAACCATTGATCAGTTGACAACATTAGGCTATGCTACAGGACATTTAACGTCACCAACATCAATCAAAAGTGTGTTGAAAGCTTCGGTTTTTGGAGTGGAAATCTTTTTCTGATTGCGCCTTTTCCTGATCTTTGCCTACTTGTACCTTTTTAAAATGTTATTCGATTTGCCTACTATTCAATAAAATGATTATTTCTGTAAAAAAGCCTGACCATTGCATTTATGACGTCAACAAAACATCCATAGTAACTTCACAATCAAGCATCCTACAGTTTAAAGAACACCATAATGTTCTTCAATTGTTCTAATTTAAAAAAATGATCAATTGCCAAACTTTAGGTTACAGTGCGCAAATCGAAAGTCTACTCAACGCAGATCCTTAGTTTAGCTCCTTTACATAACGTCACATTCTCTTTTACAGACGTCAAAACAAACGAACCAATGACCCATTTCTACGGTACCTCTGACGTCACCGTTGATTAAAAAGTATGTTGTGTCGTATCAGGATAGATTTACACCTTTGGTGCAAATGGGGTACATTGAAAAATTTATGCAGATTCTTTGTTATTGTAAACGTCAGCATTCCGTTAATCAGTTTTAATGCGACATGGGACGTCATCGAAGTATACAATCATGTTAGTCTTTATTGCACATTATCAGGTCGACGTCAGGTAAAGACGTGTTCACACTGCCGATCAGATCAACCCGATCAAACCCGATCATGCGGTTAGCTTGATCGGCGGGAGTGGTCTGGACGGTCGTCTTTGGTCGGCATCACTCGGGCTTCCTTCCCGATATTTTTTGACATGTCAAAAATATTCGAGTAGAGATCGTATAGCAAACCGCTCGGGAAGCGATCGAGAACGAATCGAGAATCAGTCGAGTAGGGGTCGGGTCGGTCGAGTAGCGATCGTGTAGAGATCTACCTAGATAGGAATTGAAATACTTGCCGAAATATTTGCCGACCAGGAACCGATCAGCCCGACCTAAGTTCGACCACTACCCGATGCTTACTCGAGCCTAGGTCCAGATCAAGCCGATCTCCATACGACCGTACGCGATCGCTCCCAGATCCATACCCGATCCCATTCGATCTCACTCGATCTCTACCTGATCGTACACGATTACTTCTCGAGCATACCCGATCGCTACTCGAGTGGACACGATCGTTACCCGACTTTGCACACGCGCAATGAGCTTCAATACGTTCCTTCAAAAAGGCGTGAAGATTTTACTGTCATTAGTCGCTCGGTACTTGAAGGCAGAAGTAGAAACTGATGCCGCGAACAGGTAACCAGAGGACCAATGGTCCTATAAACGCTCACCTGAGAACTGGGATATGTGACTTAAGTTGACCTCGCCATAAAATGAGTCAAGGTCATCCCAGGGTCATGATTTATATAAACTTTATAAAGCTCTATTGCCTGATGCTTCATGCCAAGTTTCAAAATCATAGGCCTTCTGGTTTTGGAGAAAAAGATTTTTTAAGGTTTTTGCTATTTATAGCCATGGCAGCCATCTTGGTCATGTGACCTTGACCTTTTATATAAATTTTCATTCCCTCTTCCTAACAATGCTCCACTTAAAGTTTGGCTTTTATTGGTATAGCGATTTCAGAGAAGTAGATGTTTGAATATTATGGTCATATACATGTATATAGCCCCAGGGCAGGGGCAGACAACCTCCTGGGGTCAAATTTTTTCCATAAACATAAATTTTCTGTCCATTTGCATACTCCCAGCAAGTTTCCTCCATTTAATTCCATTTTACTATTTTTCCCATACTTTGTAGAGCTCCATTGCCTGCTGCTTCATGCCAAGTTTCAAAATCATAGGCCTTCCGGTTCTGGAGAAGAAGATTTTCAAAGGTTTTGCTATTTATAGCCATGGCGGCCATCTTGGTCATGTGACCTTGGCCATTTATACAGACCTTCATTCCCTCTTTCTAAGGATGCTCCACATAAAGTTTGGCTTTGATTGGCCAAGCGGTTTCAGAGAAGAAGATGTTTGAATATTATGGTCATATACATGTATATAGCCCCGGGGCAGGGGCAGACAACCCCCTGGGCCCAAAATATTTTCATAAACATAAATTTTCTGTCCATTGGTTCATTCCTAGCAAGTTTTCTGCCATCAAATGAAATTTTCCTATTTTTCCCATTCAAATGCATGGGTGACCTAAGTTGACCTTGTCGTAAAAAAGGTCAAGGTCATCCCATGGTCATGATTTATATAAACTTTGTAGAGCTCCATTGCCTGATGCTTCACACTAAGATTCAAAATCATTGGCCTTCTGGTTCTGGAGAAGAAGATTTTTAAAGGTTTTTTCTATTTATAGCCATGGCGGCTATCTTGGTCATGTGACCATGACCATTTATATAAACTTTCTTTCCCCCTTCCCAAGGATCACAGTGTATATCCGAGCGTATGCAGAACAGACGGTTACGGAACAGACAGACGTCTACAGGAGCACGCGCTTTTTCGCGCCAAAAATGTTTTTCCGTTCTTTTAAAGTGACTAATGCAAATATTGAGACCAAACTAGAGCAGATGTGTTGCATACATACCTGTCTAGTTGTCTGTGCTCAAGAGCACAATGATTTTTCAGGGGGTTCGCCATAACTGCCCAAGACGTGTGAAAAATGGCATATTTTGTATTTTTTTTGGCTGTGTGTCGAGATTGCTTGCTAAATAAGCCATTGTCAACCTTTTGGATTTAGTCCGTATGTAGTTAAATATGTCCTGAACCACCAGACATTAAATATTTTATATGTTTTCCAGTAAAAATAGCCAAGATTTGTTTTTTTTTCTGAAGCGTATGGTAATTTCATGGTTACGGGGCGGTACAGTTTGTTACGGAGCGGAACAGACGAAATGACGCATTTCCATACGAAACGGAACAGACGTAGGCGAGCTTTAGAATACGGATAGAAACAGACGCTGTATAGTAGAAATGTAAGATACAAACATGTTTTAGCTCACTCGAGCTTTCTGATTCACTATAGACAGCGGAATTTTTACAGACCCAGCGTCTGTCTGTCCACCTGTTCCTCACCATCCTGCTTAGCAAATATTTCACCACATTCATAGGGAGAAATACATATGAAATGCCATCCGGTGGCTACTAAAGTCCGGACCACAGGCCAATCACGTTCAATGCCACCCGAAGTATATTTATGTTTATATTTTCAGCCATGAATAGATACAGCTGCTATTATTGTGAGTTCTCTACAGATGACTTCAAATCCATAATAGACCATCTGTGTGATCAACATGGAGAACTCTGGCTCAAATACCGAGAACTCGAGCTTGACTGTATGACGGGCGCACTGGGTCACAGGACAAGGGTGTATAAAAATATTTGACCGGTGGAACATGAAATCTCTGTCACCAGTGATGACAGAGTGTTGATCCAAAATGCTGACAGATCTAAACGGAAAAAAATGAACACCCCGAAAAAGTCCATTGAAATGACATTCTCTTCAAACAAACAACAAAATAATCTATTTGATGTGGTTCCGGATGATCCTTTGTGCGCAAAGTTTGATGAAATGGATATGCATTGCTCCGACAGCAGTGAGACCGCTAGTGAACATGACTTTGATGGTAGCCACATGATCCCAGATACTGTCATGACATCTAAAATTCTAAATCCTTACTTTAATAAATGTTTATGGCGTACGTCATAACAACATGGATTCATTCGATGCTATTCCGATGCTTCATCGTGTTAATATACACAAGCATGGCTAAATAGTAATAAACTGCGAGTAAATCAAATAAGTAAGATGCATGACAGAATCATATATGCTTACAAATCACGCCAAAGATTTTATCTCCCGCCGCAAGCTCCCTTTTGCGGCGTCTTGGCTGATTCTCACGCATCATTCATATATGGAAAGACTTTGGAATATATGACCGATGCTTTGGAGAGTTCTCCCGCCGGTGTGTACGGAGGTGGGTGTTCGCTTGATTACTTTGCTTAAGGACTGAGTATGCAAACAGGGAACCTTTTCCTTTGACCGAAATTCTAGGGTCTCTATATTACTAACGTATTCAGCACGAATGCCAGCCTTCCATATAGACCTCCGGTTAAAACAGACATGAGTCTTATTATCGGACCTTTTCAGACTTTTTTCAGTCTTTTATTTTAGAATTTATTGTTAGATATGCACTATTAGTGATACTATATTTAAAGGAGAAGAAAAGCCGTGACTGCCTCGTGATGCTGAGCACCAAGGAAGCCATTGGTACCATTTTAACGCATTTGATATGGCGCGGCCTTGGCGAACCCACGACATCTCGCCCCCGAAGCGGGCGCTTTTACCACTGAGCTATCGGGACCTCTCCCCCCCCTCTCTCTCTCTGATCTGCTGTTTGCCCCCAAACAACTTCTTGTTTTCACAACATAGTCGATGCTATTCTGATACATGTACGATGCTGATCCAGGTCACCAGGTGTATTCCATCTGGTCACTTTCGAGTGCTACAATACAGAAGGTTGCCGCAAAGTGTTATATTTGACATCACAGTGTTGTTCATGTAGTATTCATGGCCGTCTGTGACCGCTCCGTATGTTGATTCGTCTGTTTTTTTCGTAGGCTACGTCTGTTCCGCCCCGTAACATAAACGAATCTGTAGACTGTTCCGCTCCGTAATGTTTTTGTTGCTAAGCAACAAAATTCTGCTTAAACTACAAGGCTTCCATGCCGGAAATTATGGTGTTTTGGAAGATAGTAGATGGACATGCAAGGCCGATATAACAATACATTCGAAGCGTACAGTTTTGGATGAAAAACTGTACAAAACATTTTGGCGCGAAAAAGCGCGTGCTCCTGTAAACGTCTGTCCGTTCCGTAACCGTCTGTTCTGCATACGGTCGGATATACACTGTGAGGATGCTCCATATGAAGTTTGGCTTTAATTGGCCAAGCGGTTTCAGGGGAGAAGATGTTTCATTATTATGGAAACACAGTGTATATCCGAGCGTATGCAGAACAGACGGTTACGGAACGGACAGACGTTTACAGGAGCACGCGCTTTTTCGCGCCAAAAATGTTTTGTACAGTTTTTCATCCAAAACTGTACGCTTCGAATGTATTGTTATATCGGCCTTGCATGTCCATCTACTATCTTCCAAAACACCATAATTTCCGGCATGAAAGCCTTGTAGTTTAAGCAGAATTTTGTTGCTTAGCAACAAAAACATTACGGAGCGGAACAGTCTACAGATTCGTTTATGTTACGGGGCGGAACAGACGTAGCCTACGAAAAAAAAACAGACGAATCAGCATACGGAGCGGTCACAGACGGCCATGAATACTACATGAACAACACTATGATGTCAAATATAACACTTTGCGGCAACCTTCTGTATTGTAGCACTCGAACGTGACCAGATGGAATACACCTGGTGACCTGGATCAGCATCGTACATGTATCAGAATAACATCGATTATGTTGTGAAAACAAAAAAGTTGTTTGGGGCAAACAGCAGATCAGAGAGAGAGAGGGGGGAGAGGTCCCGATAGCTCAGTGGTAAAAGCGCCCGCTTCGGGGGCGAGATGTCGTGGGTTCGCCCAGGCCGCAGCATATCGAATGCGTTAAAATGGTACCAATGGCTTCCCTGGTGCTCAGCATCACGAGGCAATCACGGCTTTTCTTCTCCTTTAAGGATGTTCGCTGCTAACATTTGATATTTCGGAACTTCCGGTTTTTCTTTTGTTGAATATCTCGTAAACGGTTGCAGATATTTTCCTAATATTTCATATTTGGATACATATTGATGATATGCATTGAATGAGCCATGAAAGTTGTCATTCTAAGAAACTTCATTTTTTCACCCCATTTTCTGCAACTTTGCAGAAAATTTTAGATGTCAGTAAAATTTAGGGGGTAGGGTAGATTAAACTTGAATATTACACATCTTCAAATTAATTGCACCAGTTCGATATTTATTTAAGCAGCAGTACATGTGTACATGGCCTTCTAAGTCAGTCTATGTGTCTTTGGTGTGCTGGTTTTAAAATTTTAGGTGATTTTATAAAATGGGCTTTAAGAAACAAAACAGCCGAAAAAAGGCTGAAAATAGCGATTTTTAAGTTGTTGGTTCTCTCTTATATGCACACTACCCTATATATTTCTTTCTTTCATTCGAACAATATAACCAAGTTCTATGTTGTGTGAAAATACAAGAAAAAGTTTGAATCAACAAATATGGGTTTGGCACATTTCAAAATGTTGATTTTTTCCGACTTTTTAAGTATGGGGGTAGGGTTGGAAAAGGAATCGTAAAATTTTATCATGCACTTCAAGTTGCAAATTTTTCTATGCTTTTGATTCGAAATAGTCTGCGTTACGTAAATATGATGGCTTTTGAAAGCATTCTAGGTGTATTTTTGTTCAAGGCAGGTATGTTTCAAAGAATTAAAAATTAAATTTATTTTACTAAATTTAAAACAAGGTGCTCAGAGGTCTCTTTCAGAGGCCTGTAGCTTGAAGAAATGCACACTACCCTATATTTATTTTGTTTTCAAATGTCTTGTGTTGTATTTTGGAATCAAAAAAGGGTGGTTAGAAAAAAAGTTTGAATACTTTTTCATTGGCAGCGAACATCCTTAAGCAAAGTCATCAAGCGAACACCCACCTCCGTACACACCGGCGGGAGTACTCTCCAAAGCATCGGTCATATATTCCAAAGTCTTTCAATATATGAATGATGCGTGAGAATCAGCCAAGACGCCGCAAAAGGGAGCTTGCGGCGGGAGATAAAATCTTTGGCGTGATTTGTAAGCATATATGATTCTGTCATGCATCTTACTTATTGGATTTACTCGCAGTTTATTACTATTTAGCCATGCTTGTGCATATTAACATGATGAAGCATCGGAATATAAACATGATGAAGCATCGAATGAATCCATGTTGTTATGACGTACGCCATAAACATTTATTAAAGTAAGGATTTAGAATTTTAGATGTCATGACAAAAACCTGTCGGGAAATGGCTTCCGCTGCCTGATTACTCATTGAAGTGCTAGTGTCGTCTAGCTGTGACAAGGACACAATACCGACTTTCAGCCACTAGCTAGCTGCGATCCACTGTATACTGGCCGATTGAGATGGCATAGTTGTTCATGACACTGCACCTGGGTTAAAATTGTTTGATTTCTTATTTTATTGTTAGATGATAGAAGTGAAATACTTTTCTGTTTACACAACACTCAATGAAACTGCTAATTCGACACCGACACTGTAATTACTAAGTAGAATGTAGTCATGTTCCAAAAATAAACGTTCACTTTTCGACCTCGAGTGAGCTAAAACATGTTTGTATCTTACATTTCTACTATACAGCGTCTGTTTCTATCCGTATTCTAAAGCTCGCCTACGTCTGTTCCGTTTCGTATGGAAATGCGTTATTTCGTCTGTTCCGCTCCGTACCAAACGACTGTACCGCCCCGTAACCATGAAATTACCATACGCTTCAGAAAAAAACAAATCTTGGCTATTTTTACTGGAAAACATATAAAATATTTAATGTCTTGTGGTTCAGGACATATTTAACTACATACGGACTAAATCCAAAAGGTTGACAATGGCTTATTTTGCAAGCAATCTCGACACACAGCCAAAAAAAACAACAAAATATGCCATTTTTCACACGTCTTGGGCAGTTATGGCAAACCCCCTGAAAAATCATTGTGCTCTTGAGCACGGACAACTAGACGGGTATGTATGCAACACATCTGCTCTAGTTTGGTCTCAATATTTGCATTAGTCACTTTAAAAGAACGGAAAAACATTTTTGGCGCGAAAAAGCGCGTGCTCCTGTAAACGTCTGTCCGTTCCGTAACCGTCTGTTCTGCATACGCTCGGATATACACTGTGGGAAATATACATGTATATAGCCCCGGTGCAGGGGCAGACAACCCCCCAGGGGCTAAAATTTTCCATTAATATTAATCTTCTGTCCATTTACCTATTCCCAGTAAGTTTTACCCATTAAATAGCATTTTACCATTTTTTCCCATTCAAATGCATTGGCGACCTAAGTTGACCTTGCCGTAAAATAGGTCAAGGTCATCCTAGGGTCATGATTTACATAAACTATGATGGGCCCGCGTCCCTGATGCTACATACCAAGTTTCGTGGAAATCGGCCCACTGGTTCTGGAGAAGAAGATTTTTAAATGTTTTTGCTATTTATAGCCATGGCGGCCATCTTGGTCCTGTGACCTGGACCATTTATATAAACTTTCGTTCCCCCTTCATAAGGATGCTCCACATGAAGTTTGGCTTTGATTGGCCAAGCGGTTTCAGAGGAGAAGATCTTTGAAAATGTGGACGACGGACGACGGACGACGGACGGACGACGGACGGACGACGACGGACGGACGCCGGAGCATGGGTATACTATAAGCTCACCTGTGAGCCTTCGGCTCAGGTGAGCTAAAAAGGCGTGTCTTGCCGTTGCTGCTGTGTTAGCAGCTACGGCTTCGCCAGAGCCCAGCCCTCAGAAGGCTAAAAAGGGGAAACAGCGGTCAGCACCAACGCCAATTGAAGTCGATGACTCCCGCGATTACTCTCCTGCTAGACCTTCTTTATATCTTCTTTCAATGTCAAAATAGTTGACCTGCTGCGATCGAGTAGAGATCGAGAAGCGATCGAGTAGCGATCGAGTAATGGTCTAGTTTGTCTGGAATTGTTCGTGTAAGAATCGATTAATTATCGCGGTGTTCGTGAACAGATCGTGTAGGGCTCCTGTTGAGATCGGTATGCTCGAGCAGTGATCGGGTTGTCAGTCGGGTTGAAGTCGTGTAGGAGTCTTGAGTGCTCGTGTGGCTATCGGGTATGATCGAGTAGCGCTCGAGTAAAAGTCGTATTCAGGCCATTATAGAGCTCGGTCGGGAACGTTTGGCAATCGGGACGATCGAGTTGATCTGATCGGCAGTGTGAACCCAGCTTTAACCCAGCATGCAAAGGATTTGGCATCTTTACCATCGCCCCAATGTTTACGTCGCAATTTACGTTTTTATGGTTTTCGACGTTTTGTCGTTAATTTTGTCAATAAAATTACGTATTCTCATCAGGATTGCATGACCGTGAAATGTTTACCCCTCAAACCCCACTTTTATATAGCAAAACTGGGGTATGCAGGGGTATATCCTTTTTCTGATATGTTTTTGTTTTACTGGTCACCTTTGTATTTTGTTGATGCTAACCGGACTAGATTGCTCTCTTGTTTGAGAAATAATAGCTAATGATCTTGACTCTGCATGTTTGTTGGAGCATTTTGTGCTGTTTGGTGCTGGCATTACGAAAACTTACCCCTGCATTATATAGAAGCAAAAATTGAAAATTTCATAGAAACATTCTGTTATTTTTTAATTTTTTGCTAAAACATTGATTGTGGGTGCACCTTAGAACCGCCTCGCCGAGTCGGTTCTATCGAGTACCCACAATTTATGTTTCGGTTCAAGCTTATATACATAGCAGGTATATACGGTCACTTAACCAGTATGACTTTTGAAGTTTAGTCAAAGCCTCATTTGAATTTATTATTCAAATAATTACACATGTTCTGTGATACAAATATATGATAATCCAGATAACGAAGGACTTGGTGACCCAACTGTAGGGCCACTTTTAACGTTCCATGTCTGATATTTATACAGTTTATCCACTAAAAATACTACATTAGCACACGAAGCGGATGTTCCCTCGAAAGTTTGAATAAATGTCCCCTATTTTAAGAGCTTATGTCATCTAAACTAGCGTATTCATCTTTTGATTCAGTCGGTTGTTTTGGCTGTAGGGAACTGTAAGGTACAAGATAGTCACCGGATCTGCAATGGAGTGTTTCACACTGGCTCGATAGTGGTTCAGAATTTGTACCCATGCTAATGGAATTTTGTACGCGCAAGTCGCATTGATCGATGGTACTTGGGTAGTCGATTTCCTGTCCAGCATTCGATTGTACAAAAACAGCTTCTTGCTTATTTTCCACCCTTATTTGTAGTTGTAAATCTGTAGATCTGTGTGCTTGATCTGAGTGCCATTTGTCACTCCTGAAAGAAAAATCTAGATCTACATGTATATGTAATTGCAAAAATATAAACATGTGACTTCAGCAATGTTTGAAAAGGGGAGAAGTAAAGAGTTGTGTTCAGCAACAGACATAGGTTGAAGACAATCAAAACACAACTGTTACATTTAAACATTATTCGATTATCAGGCATGAGGTAGTAATGAATAATCTGTCTTTAGTTATCTGTTTCGAATTACGCCCTAACCATTACGAAAACTTACCCATGCAATAAACAGAGATTTTTTTTAGTTTTAAAAATTGAAAATTTTCAGCGGAAAATGTTCGATATTTTTCTTATTTTTGCTCAAAACATAGATTGTGGGTACACGTTAGAACCGCCTCGGCGGGTTCTAACGAGTACCCACAATCTATGTTTTGGAGCAAAAATAAGTAAAATAGGTATACCCCTGTAAACCCCAGTTTTTCTATATAAAAGTGTGGTTTCAGGGGGTACTCATTGCACGGACATGTTTTCTTGATGGTTAATGCGACGCCATACACGTCCAGTGTAAAAAACAACATCACCATCACGTAGTCAGACGTCCAGAATCAGACCAAAATCCTGATCCCTGATCAAAACACAAACTTGGACGTCCATGCCCATTTAGCAAGAAATTCACTTCCCCATGTATCCCATCCTCAAACGATTTATCGATAGAATATCCTGCAAAGGATCAGGTATCCCATCCTCAAACGATTTATTGATAAAATATTCCGCAAATGATCAGCGTAAGCTTTCATAGAGCAGGCTGTTCATAAATCATATCTCAATCAATGTTAATGTGTCACACGTCCTTACCGTTTTGATGAATATGGTCTCAGCAGCATAACAGCGTACATTACGAAAACGCGCCCATGCAATATGTAGAGTTTTTCAGCTGTAAAAATTGAAAATTTCGTTGGGAAAAAATATATATTTTTTTATATTTGTGTTCAAAACATTGATTTTGCGCTGAGGCGGTTCTAACGAGTACCCACAATCTATGTTTTGGATGAAAAATAAGAAAAATAGGTATACCCTTACAAACCCCAGTTTTTCTATATAAAAATGGGGTTTAAGAGGGTATTCATTGCACGGACATTTTTTCCTGTTGAAATAGCAATATTATCAGTCGGAAAATCAAATGTACACGTCAAAATCTAATTGATACTACAATGGTCCCTTAAAGTATAACATACCTATTTTTCAGTCGCATAATATAGATAGCCAAGGCTATGGAAACAGTCAGGAGCACTAATGCTCCAACCACGCTGCCTACTATAACTCCTGTAGTAGAAACGTTGTTTCCATCATCTAAAAATATTAGTAAACTGGGTAAAAAATACTGTGCGTAGTCCTTTAAAACAAGTAATGCGTCATATACACAGCAATTTTATACTTGAGTGCTTCGATGAAACCTTTGGCATAGCTTGCTTGTGTGTTTTAGCATATTCGCATAATATAGACAGCCAAGGCTATGATAACAGTCAGGAGAACTAGTGCTCCAACCACGCTGCCTACTATAACTCCTGTAGTAGAAACGTTGTTTCCACCATCTAAAAATATTAGAAAACTAGGTAAAAAAAACACAACAAAAACTGTGCGTAGTCCTTGAAAATAATTAATATGTCGTATTCACAACATTTTTGTACTTGGGTGCTTCAATGAAACCTTTGGCATAGCTTACTTGTGTGTTTTTATCATATTCATACAAAGAGAAACCATTGTTTTCAAAATAGAATGTTATTTCTATATGCAATATCTAGACAATTAAATAAAAACGCATTTATATTATTGAAAAATAGTGATTTTTAAATTAGATTTCTTCTCTAAGCGAACGGTTTGGTGCTAATATAAATAAAATAAAATGCAAAAAGATATTTACATTTGAATTGTTTGAGAACTTTGAATTCTGACCGCCATTTTGAATAATAACTTATCAAAATAGCAAATACAAAATAGTGAATTAAATGTATATACTTGAAAACATTGACATTGAGAAGAATAGATGGCACAAATGTTGATACAATCACATTTAAGTACATTACGAAAACTTGCCCATGCAATAAACAGAGATTTTTGTAGCTTTAGAAATTGAAAATTTTCAGCTACGAGTACCCACAATCTTTGTTTTCAATCAAAAAAAATAATAATAGGTATATAGCCCTACAAACCCCAGTTTTTTTTTGAATATTAAAGTGGGTTTTAAGGGGGTACACATTTCACGGACATGTTTTCCTGACGAAACATTTCATTCATTCAATTGAAATATTACTGTTTATCCACATTTTCACTGGAAGTGTGGTTATTTCATTCTTTGTCGGAAAGGACAATGATCAAGGTGCGAATCTCTAATGACACCCTTAATTATTAAATGATTTTCGCATCCATTCTTCTGTTCAAAGATCGGGTAATCATGGATGGTGTGAAAAGCACCACAGGTGACAACGGTCGTTATAAAATTTAATGTAAACAAACATTTAACGCGGATTATAAGCCGTCTAAACAAATGAGTAACATCCGCAAGTTACATACTTGTAAATGCTTTTTCTCATTAATATGCTCACCGCTTATTCAAAAAATATTATACACGTACTTATTTTTTTAAATTCCTCCGAGAAACTCCGCGAAAGAGACTTTGATGGACAAATCAAGGCAATTACCTTTCTCGGAGAAACACGGAGAAATTTCACAGAGCAACATCGAGAAATTTTGCGCAGACGATTTCGTCTACCTGGCTTATTTCGCAGTGTTTCTCCGAGAAATAAAAAAAAATCGCGTTTGTCATGGTTGCGGAGAAACGCGAAAATGTGTTGCTTTTTCTTTACCGGGAGAGTATTTGGCCGATACTGCGGTTTCGGGTACTTAAGCCTGTACATTGACCCTTTAGATTTGGCAACATGTTACAAGTGGCAATAACTGTAATTTTACAACTTCATCAGTGTAGTCGATACAAAGACCTATATTATCAAAATAGGGTCAAATATAAAAAAAACGCTTAATATAAAATGTATCTAAACCGATAAACCGATAATAATTTTCTGATTTCACAGAAAACCCTCACTGATCTCAAATGAACAAAAGGAAAATATAATCTGTGTTATAGCTGATAATACGGGGAGACTTTTTAGGGCCGCCACACGGCACAACACCAGCTGCAGAAATAGCAAATTAAATTCAGCCTATGGAATATATTCAACCCCCACTTGGAACATGTCAAGGCCGCTGTGTAATCCCGTGGCAAATTTTTGCTAAATGTGGGAAACATGCGTTGTCTTAAAATATAAAATTATTCTTTTTAAGAAAAAAGATGTTTCCAATTTTTTCATGACGCTTTAACGTCATAGTGACGTCACATAAGATGGTACCCATTTTTGCGTAGTAAAATGTCTATTAATAGAGTTAAATGAACCCATTAAAAGTAAGTATTGGACATAACTTGTGTATTTTGATCAGTTGAGCTAATATTATAAAGATAGCATCATGTTCGTTTATAGCAAATGCAATTTTAAATTATTTGAGAGTAATTATGACGTAAATATGACGTTAGTAAGTGAAATACATGTCGCTGTGAAGTCTTGTTTGTATTTTTGGTAAAAGGTTGCAAACAAGATATTTCTTGTAGAAAATACAGCTCCGTTTCAAAAATAATATACCCCTGTAATGTCGCAAAATAAATTGACCCCGTCACCTGCATGGTATCTATTAATGCCGGATGGCTATAATTCTGGCCTGAATGAAATTTCTATAGTTTGTGTATACATTTATGTGTGTTAAACTGGTATTTAGTTTATATTGATCATGAGCAGTCCGATTGGACAGGCAGCTACCTTCGGCATGTACCCAAAATTCTGGCAGTTTAATGTCAAGTTTTCAAGTTTTGGCGATTGGTATTATGTAAGTACTGTGAATATTGCCACTTCCTGACATGAATTTTGTTCATAAACATCTATTGTAGTTACCTTAAAACTTGCACCACATTCGCCAAAGTACAGAAGTAGAAATGGAATATTTATTATACCTACTGCCTAGTATAATGCTACCGTGCAATTGCATGGTTTCAGTACATAAATTGTATGAAACCTTTCGTCTGAGAATACCATTAATAGTTGACATTAATATTAAAGAGAGTTACGATAGAATTGTGTCTAATGCAATGCATACCTGCCTATGAAATGTTTTAAGTCATGTAATGACATTCTTAAACATATATTTATTAAGGGCATTTGATGGTTTTTGAATACACTTGATTGAAATAGTGTGACAGGCGATTTTATGAAATAGGTTTATAATCCAAGAGAAACTTCAACGAATCAAATATCAAATGCACGAGAGCACAGTAAGATGGAAGTAGACAATAAGAGGAGTTTTGCTTCCTCGAAACATGCCTGAAATGAAGGAAATAGTGCGTTTAATCATTATTTCAATACTATAAATGTATTACGAATGCGGTGCATGTTTTAAGGTATATAAAATAGATGTCAATAAATAACATTCAGGTCAGAAAGTGGCAATATTCACAGTACTTACATAATACCAATCGCCGAAACTTGAAAATTGACATTAAATCTGCCGGAATTTTGGTACACGCCGAAGGCAACTTCCTGTCCAATCGGACTGCTCATGATCAATATAAGATAAACATCAGTTTAACACACATGAATGCATACGCAAAATGTAGAAGTTTCATTCAGGCCAGACTAATAGCCATCCAGCAATGATCCATGCAATGCAGTGTATGGGGTCAATTTATTTTGCGACATTGCAAGGGTATGTTATTTTTGAAACGGATCTGTATATATTCCCTATCAGAAACAAATATGTTTCTAATTTTTAAGATTGTTTTGACGTTAACGTGACGTTCCGTAATAAAGTGATGTGTGCAGTTATTTTGTCGTATACAAAAATTATTAACTTAGGGCTATTTACTTGATTGTAATAACCTTGAATAGTTCGATTAGCTGTTATATTAATAAAAACAACACATTTGAACATAACATTAATATGCCGGTTTTGAATATAAATTATTTATAACAATAACGTCATAATGACCTCAGTGTTTGAAAAATGACGTCGCATAAGTAAAGGGTGTTAAGAAAGTTCGTTCCGCAGTTTACCACATGGTTTGAATGCATTTATAGACAAAAACTTATAAAATAATATATTTTCCATGAATCTGTTGTGTTCTCAGATACAATATTGCAGTTGATATACTGTCTAACGTCGAGTTGCTTCACAGATGTATATTTTCTAAAGATACTATATTTAAAAAAATCCAGAATAATTCGATTTTCTGTAAAAATTGTAAAATATTTGACATTTTATTTTTCTTTACAGGTTTATAATTAAGGATATCACAAAACTATTATAAATGGCGAATAAGAAGTCCATCTAGGCTCTATTTATCTAACTATAGAGGACTTTAACGCATTTTCATTGGCATGACAAATATATTTTCTAGTATACCCCCATTTTAGTGTAAAAGTTCAAGGGCTCGAAAATTGGTGCTAATATCTGATGGCCGTTTTGTTCATGATTAGGTATCTGATTTAAAACATATTTGCTTTTGTCTTTTCATATATATCCAAATTAAAGTCTGCCTATGCCATTATTTAGTTTTGAAGCATGAAAATCGCGCTATCAGGAAAGCAATTTTTGCGAGGAACGAACTTTCTTAACACCCTTTATAAACGGTGGATTATTTTGGAAGTTCAAATGCCAAAGGTATCCCGTTTTGTAGGGGGCGATATTTCAGTCATAGGTTGTGTCTAAGATTAATAATTCATGTGAAAAATAAGGTTTGTGCAACTAGTGCCTATGTTCATATATAATGTGCACTAAATGACCTTAGAAGTTTGAAAATATTTCGTATTAAAACCTAAGCGAAGCGTCCGTACTTCTTTTTAAATCAAACAAAACAGCTGCTGGTCGTTTACCATTTCACGTAAAATATATACGAATACTATTTACATGACAATTTGCAAACTAGTTAGTAGTAAATGGTACTTAAGCTTCTTGAAATTCAGTGAACCTAATTAAATCCACAAGATGGATGTCCTGTTAATAAATCAATAACCTCTATGGCTGACTTTTCGAATTTGCCGGTATGTTTCACATTAATAGTAAATAGTCTTTTTAGACCAGAGGACAATATCATCGCATTCAAGAACACTCTGTTGTTCTTCTTTTTATGGTCTTCTGTCACCGATATGTGTGTTTTTGCACTTCATTTGCAAATCATGTTCGATACTAATCATTTCTGTGTAGTGACATTGAGCAAGGCACTTTCAGCTCCACACATTGACCAGACCAAACATGACTCAAACACTTGGCCATTATGTATGACCAAACCAACTTGATTGTTTATATTTAAAGAAAGCGCGTCTTTAATTAAGAAACAGATCAGCTATAGAAGTGAATTGTTGAGTAATATACGTGGGTTGGGATTTAAGTTCGTAGACTTTCTTTATAAAAGTTCAGATGTTTGTCACACAGAAATAAAAATGATATCATCTGAAAACATATTCTTTTACCTATCATATAGGCTATTAAGCATAGCTCTACTCGTAATAGTTTCAACACAGCAATGAATTAAACACAATGACATGCCATCACCCGGGGCACATCATGGAAATTTTGACGTCAAAACTACGTCAAATTTCAATTAATGTCAGCAATAAAATGCGTTGTTTAGAACCATACAATACACCACACCTTTACTAATTTGCAATATTTCCTTCAGGGGTTAGTTAGTTATTATTGTTGAAATACTACATTCACCAGATATAACAAATCTTATGTGTACCATGCGTAATTTTAAATTAATTAAGAATTAAGACCGCAGCATTTGTAGATTAGTTGAAGGTATGTGAAAATTCAAATGCGTCCATCTGAATTTTTTCAAACCATTTAAATGTCTCAGTAAGGTATGTTCTACAACTGTACTACAAATCCTGATCATTTTGAATGTTTCTGTGGGCATTTATGCTTCTCAAACATAATATTTGATCATTGCTCTTGTTTCGACATTGCCTGTTAACGCCATTTTTCTTTCCCAAGAAGCGCGACTGGCATTGCATTTTCCCCAATAACAAAATAAGTCGTCGGCATAATGCTTAAAAATGATATGGAATTAACAACATGATACTAAAGTGTCCCAAACTGATTTAGCACAAGTTTTGGTATACAATGTGTTAACTTAAGGTTTGTTCTTCAACGCCATAAAACTTCAGAAGTATCTAAAATACGACGTGCCCCGGGTTGCGAAACCTACGTTGCTATGGATACCAGTTTTATGTACACTGCGCAATATTTCTTGAAAAATAGTGTAAAAACGAGATAAGGAGACATTGTTTCTTTATAATAATGCATCAAATATTGGATAAATGAATTAATAGAAAATCAGTGGCAAAAGTCTACGAACTTAAATCCCAACCCTCGTATCACCGTTTGTAGGTCAGTTGTAAAGCAGAGCAAATCACGAGTGCGCAGCGCAAGTGATTTATCTGCGTACAACTGACCGACAAACAGTGATATATTACTCAACAATTCACTCATTAACAGTGAGTGATACTTAATTTAATCGAAGGTTTTCAGATGATTGGTTGATTACTCTTTTTGTCTCTTTTATACTTATATTAAGGTCATAGACGTCACATGACTGCTGAACCTGATGCATAATCCCTTGTATTTTAGTATTGCAGTTGATATCTTTTACGTAATCTAGCACACTTGTTTGTTACTTGCTTGCGCCTGCAGTTTTCGTAGGTTGAATAATTTGTCACCATTTCATTTCTTCTTCTGGAAGCCAGTATCAAAGCCCAGATTAATAGGATCAGCGAATGTGTCAGTCTGAACAAGTGCATGCATGTCACCATGCATGCATCACATCACCGAATTTTTCTTGTACCTACAGCAAAAGTAAATAATGCAGCAGGTGCTGGAGAAAGCAAGATTAGCATTGGAATTGCATGAAGTCGTAAAGGTGATGCCTGGCTGGATACTACATATATGAAGCATCGCTTAAGACGCTAGTTTTATCGTTTTCATCGTGATGATTTAAAGATAGTCAAGGGGGGGGGCAAATGAATGCCAATTATACGATAAAACGAATTATATCGCATTCATCGCACGGGCCTTTCTACACCCAGACTTTTCTAACGTCATTGCACAGCTAACATACATATCCGAACATCAATAACAGAGAATCGTTTATGATACGAAAGGCCAAGAGGATATATGCGATACTGGAAGCCTCCTTGGCACAGTGGTTAAGTCACTTGCCTTGTAAACCAGGGGTCGCAAGTTCGATCCCAAGCCAGGCTTCTCCAGTCCTTCGGATTGAGACTACAACCTGAGATCCCGTGACAACTTTCAAAACAATGACATACCGTGATGAGGCTGGAGACTATGTTGTGCCTAATTTGTTAATTCCATTGGATTTAGTCCTCAGACCCGACTTACTTTTTAAACTGTACTCACACATACGATACCACACTTTTGATGTACGCACGAGTTAACACATCGATGACAGAAATTTCCAAGAGCAAGAGAACGATGCATTGTGTAGTATTCCAGTAGTCTTGTCGATTACTTTACTGTCAATTTTTTAACGAAATACCTTGTATTTTAACTATCACCCCAAACCTAATAAACTTTATATAATGATAATCTAATAAACTGGTGGTGAAATTTTTTATTAAGTCATTTGGAAGAAGCCCACCGTGATGGTAAATTTTCGTAACGCAAATGAAGCTAAAGGGACCAGAATACTACTATAATGAATATCATTTCACGTATAATTCCAAAATCAAACATAATGAACGCAAAGCAATACTTCAATGTCGAAATAATTCGTGGAATGTCTTTGCCAAAATTGGCGAAAAACTGGAATAATAAACATTATTTACATACTATTAAGCTTTTTTTTTGGTTCATGCAACGTCAATACACTGCTGTAATTTAAATGTTTTCCACCAATTGTACCATTTATGAGGCGATCATTTAGTCAGAAACATGTCTGCTGTATTTTCGTTAAATTGGTGATGTACATTTGTTCTTATGTGTTCAAGTATTTTTTGTGTAGTATATTTCTTATTCTAACACAAAGACGTCAAACCAACGTCACTTTCACGTATAGCAGTTGAGCCTACATAGAATCAAAATTGCATTTTTGTTTTGTCATAGGCATATTTAACCACTCTGCCTTAAAAGTAAGCATTAAATGCCACTATTAACGCTTCGCAAAAAAAAAAAAAAAAAAAAAAAAAAAAAAAAAAATAAATAAAATCCACCTAATTTGATAAGAAAAGAGCTTACGTCATTTTGTAACGTCATTTTGACGTTAAAATTGGAACAACATCTCTTATTCTAAATGGCATATATAGCTCTGTATAAAACTCCAAAGGAAACACTTTAACCAAACATTTGCCACGGGAGCCAAAATTTAGACACAGCGGCCTAAACTAATGTTTTGTTCAGCGGTGCCGATTCCGACCAGAATGTGCGCTGGATTTCTTAGTAGCTATACGCCGTTAGTATTGTTATTATTGGGTTTTTACTAAATGTACATGGCACGGTCAAATTATTAGTAATTTGCAATTGTTTTCGCACATAATTTAAATTTTATCGAATTAACGTCAAAATGACGTCATTTTTACGTTGCATGAAGGCCAGAATTGCATTAACAATATATATATACCATATCAAAATGTTTCAAACCACTTCACGACCAAATAAAACATACAAATTTGTTTATTTTATGTGTAAGAAAAGTTCATGTTGGTACTTCACTTTGTGACGTCATTGTGACGTTAATACGCCAAGGAAAAATTAGAAACATCGTTTTTCTGGAAGGGCATATATTTCTTTACATGAAAATGTGCAGGAATCACATTTAGCAAAAATTTTCCACAGGAGCTCAAATCTCGACACAGCGGCCTTGACTAGAAATGGATCCAAAGAGAAAAAAAAAGGTACAAGTAGGCAAAGATCAAGAAAAGGCGCAATCAGAAAAAGATTCCCACTCCAAAAACCGAGGTGGGAAAAAACCAAACCAACAATCAGGTACTTATACCAAGAAACATATCGTAAGCCGAATGAGCAGCTATTTTCCCAATAGGTGGCCACTCAGTTACCTTAACTTAACTAAAAATATGAAAACATACATAAGGCGCCAACAGCACAAAAAAATTTTCAAACACCAAGACATAAAACGAAAAGAACCACCACAGAAGTATCGACTTGGAACGATCAGTAACACAAAGTTACTGGCGGGCTTAAACCGGTTTTACATGGCCATAACCTCACCCTCAGCTTCTGCAGTGGTTCATAACATTTAGTTAGTTATTCGGTCCTCGTGGTGAATCTCTAACTAGTCAATGAATCATCAAGAACAAACAAATAAATCATGATAAACATCCTGATGAATCAAAAACCAGGACTCACAGACTGAGTAAGCTGCCCGACGATGGAGATCCCTGGGCGCCGAATAACCTACTAACTCCGGAGCAAAAGAAAAACACCAGTTGGACCCCGGTGGGCCAAGCAACAGACAAGAAGCTCCGGCCCAAACCAACTAAAATGAATAGCTTTATGTCGGGGCCATCATAGAGTCTGACGCCCGACCCACCGGCGTGCAATTAAAGAAGGCAGCATAGTTATCAACCATGATTGGGTTAAAAACTAAGCATGCAGACTGTCACATAACATTCAAGTTATAACCTATACGTTTGTAACGTGTTATGATTTTTCTGAACTGAAAAGAAAAATCATTAATTCCTTTAAGTTTCTTAAATTTGTAAACCAAGTCACCATAAAATTCAGGTTCCGAAAGGCCCTCACTTAAAAGCGTCTTTAACCCAACATTATACTGTAATTTCGCAACTTTCAACAGGATAGTCGATACAAAGACAAATATTATCCAAATATATATAAAAATGGTTAGAAAATGAATCTTAACCGATAATGAATTTATGATTTCTCAGAATACACTCGCTGATCTCAAAGGAACAAAAGGAAAATATAATCTTCACTGTGGCTTATGTATGGGGAGACTTTTTAGGGCCGCCACATGGCACAGCAAAAGCTGCATTAACTGCAAATAAATATAAAACTGAGATCTTGTTAGAGCAATGAGCATATTAATGAGAAAAAGGATGGGCCATACAGGGGTATTGGCTACTTAAGCCTCTGCAGTGTCCCTTTAGTTTTGGCAAAATGGAGCCAAAGAGAAATAATGAACGTCTGACGTGATTGTATTAAACTGACATTGCCAGGTTAGTGCAAAAGGACCATTGTTTATTCGTACTAAACTGCATAAACTTATTTTAGAGATTTTTAAGGCGCCATATAATAAACACTTCTCTGTATTAATTAGTATTAAAATTATTCGTAAGATAAGCATATAAGGCCTAATATTGTATTCAAAATTCATATGGACTATTCCGTAGTAGGTTATGAAGTAAAAGGATATGTGTGTTGAAGTTGATTTGATTAAAGAAAATGAATTTTCAGTACTTTTAGAAACTATATAGATTAGTAGTATATTTTAACTCTGTTTACAACGTTCATTTTTTATGATATAACTACATGCCAGTAAACAAAATCTTTGCCATAAAACCTGACTTCCCTTTTGCAATAATGGCTATTAATTGTGAGGTCTTCAGATGACAAGTGGTGCAATACAGATGTGCTTATATGGTCATTTTTTCGAACTTATGGATCTTTCAAAGGCATTTGATTGTCTCCCACACAATCTGTTATTGCTTAAATTAAAGTATCACGGTTTGTCAGAGAATGCTTTTAATCTCATCAAAAACTACTTGAGTAATAGGAAACAATGTGTCAAACTGGGTATTTTTATCAGTGATTTTAAAGATATTTACAAAGGTGTTCCAAAGCCAGTGATTTCTGAGAAAACCATAATCTTAAACTATGATAGGCTGGAGTCCCTACATGCTACATAACAAGTTTCATGGAAATCGGCATATCGGTTCTGCAGAAGAAGATTTTGAAGTGTATTTACCATATATGGGCGGGGCGTGACCAAGATATCATGTACAAAAATATTTATGCCACTATCCAAGGAGACTCTACATATAAATTTCAACTTGATCAGCCAAGCGGTTTCAGAGGAGAAGATCTTTGAAAGTGTGACTTTATTTTGATATTTCAATGCCCTTTGGTCAAGGTTAAGAAATGACATTGACCTTAATTACTTACACTTTCGTCGATGACTCCATTAGTTGTCTCCATCTAGCAACTTTAATGTATCTTGTTTCCAAAATATACATGTACATTGTTTTCGCCTTTTCCCATGTAAAAGACTAATATGTTTCCAAAATTAACCTTACCATAAAATAGGCCAAGTCCATTCTAGGGTCATCATTTGAACAAACTATGATGGGCTGGAGTCCAAAATGGTACATGCCAACTTTAATGAAAATCGGTCTGCTTGTTCTGGAGAAGAAGATTTTTTTAGCGTTTTTACCACATATGGGCGTGGCGGCCATCTTGGTCATGTGACCCGGATTTCGCGATCAAACTTTCGTTCCCCCTACCCATGGATGCTCCACATAAAAAGGATCATGACAATTTCCTGTAAGATATGCCTTGTTTTCGAAAGCCCAAAACTCCGTTTTAAAGCAATTTCTACTACTTTGCAATGAGGAAGGTAGTATGATGTCTTAACGGATAAATGCTATAATGTATGAATCATTCCTCCACATACTGTAGAAATGGCTAGCGAAGCGGAGCTAGGGGTCAAAAATTTGAAAATATAAATTGAAATAAAAATCATTTTTGTTGCATGTCAGTATTAACTTCCACCATTGTTGTGATTTTTTAACATGTAGGTCAGTGTCAACGGTCTTAGACACCCTAAAATTTATCTCATAAGTTTGATGCTTAATAAGAGACATTATTTTCATAAATTATTTTGGGAGTTACCTGTATATCATTGCTAACAATGACAAGTATTGAGCAAAGTCATGAGACAATCTGTTACAAACAGTTTACTAACAGGTAGACCATAAACCCATGTTATGTAGCCAAAGCACATGGCAAAATACTTCACAAATCGGGGTTTAAAACACAGAGGAAGCAAAATATGCCCATGCCATTGGCGACTATCACACATCTGATCTGTACTTTAAGTTTGGTACATGTATCTGCAAAACACATTTTCTCATGGATGCCTCAATTATTGTATGATTTTCGCAAGCACAGAATTTATTTGCAAGTCTGGAATAAATGAATGAATGCATGCCACCATTCAAATTTGATACACATGAAATCTAAATGCATTATGTTGTTAAAATGTTCCTACAATGATCAAATATTTTTTTATGTTACAACTGTGGCATATACACCTGGTGTACTTGCACCTGTTTTTGCTATAACACTCCCTGCTATCTCTTTCATAATAGACATCAATGAAATGTAAAGAGAAAGAAGTACTTCAGTGAAATATTGTTGGTCTAAATGAGTCAAAACATACCGTAGCTGTCAAGAGTAAACCAAGATGATGCGACATAAGTATTTGACTAGATTCACAGACGTTAATTGCCTGTAAATCATGGATTAAGAAATGTCTGAAGTAGTAAAAATGTTCATGTCATGATGCTGACACCAAAATACATGTACGTAGAGATCATCCATTACACAATTTTAATAACAACTTTCCAATGTATAGTCTAGGTGCATTGAGGGACAAATGTCCCGTTATTTGTCCTTTTATCAAGACTGATCTCTCCTCACGTAGAATTAAGCCACGTGCTTTGAAAGATTAGGGGGCGTGTATGTGTTATCTTGGATTTGTATAGACTGGTGCAAAAGTTTGTTCCATTAAATGTTATTTCACTTATTTTTGAACGAATCGAAAATGAAAAATTGTTAAAAATCAATTATTTTCCCGTATCGGACGACAAAACTAGTACATGAATGTCACGCTTAATTACAGTTGATAGGAAAGAACCTAATTTCTACCATTCTCATTGTATTAAGTACTTATTAACTATTTTATATGCATGTTCACAGTTTTCGGGTTACATTTTTGACTGGGCAACATTGTTCACCACCCCCCCACGAGTACCAACAAGCCATTCAAATATGATATGTATTTTATGATGACCTATCAACATGCAAAAGGATTGGTTGGTACTCGGGCGGGAACAATGTTCAAAAAATAGTTTTCTGTTTTCTTATATGTTCAATACAAAAAAGTAGCCTTTTAACCCAAAAATAAAGCCATACATATATCGAAATGGGGGCCAAAGTCCAATATGCTAAAATATGGAATGGCATAGAACTAACGTGCGATGGTTGAAACATTTTACCGACTTTAATTTTTTTCGAAATACAGCGCAGCTATACATTGTGACTCCCATTACCACTGCAAAAGATCCTTCACTTTGATTGGCCAAGGTGTTTCAGAGAAGAAGATCTTTGAAAAGTGTGTATAGATGACAAACCGGCCGAAGTCAAGAGATGACCTTGACTTTATTTAATCACATACCTTCATCTACTCTCTTAGTCGTTTGCATCTACCACTTTTAAAGTCTCAGGCTGAAAAAGTCTCAGTTCAAAACATCCAGAGTTATCACTTTTTCCCATGTGAAAGCGTATGTTTCCAAAATTTGCCCTGCCATAAAAACGTCAAGGTCATCATAGGGTCATCATTCGAACAAATAATGATGGGCTGGAGTCCCAAATGCTACATATCAAGTTTCGTGAAAATCGGCCAGCCAGTTCTTAAGAAGACGATTTTGAGTGGTTTTTACAATATATAGGCGTGGCGGCCATCATGGTCATGTGACCCGGATTTCGAGATAAACCTTTCGTCCCCACTACCCATGGAGGCTCCACATAAAATTTCACTTTGATTGGCCAAGCGGTTTCAGAGATGAATATCTTTGAAAAGTGTGTATGGACGACAGACCGGCCATGGTCAAAAGAAAACCTTGACCTAAATTAATCACATACCTTCATCTACTTCATTAGTTGTTTGCATCTACCAATTTTCAGGTCTCAGGCTGCAAAAGTTTTCAAACACGCAGCCCAAGGACAACAATCGCTCACCTGAGAGTCAACAAGTACAGTCACTGGACAAAACAGTTGGGGATTTTAACATATATTGGTATGGTGGCCATCTTGGTCATGTGACCTTGAAACCCTACCTACATCAGCAGAATAGCTCGTATCTTTGTGTATCCTCTTGTCTGCCATTTTGATTCATTTGAAAAATTTATCATACAAGGTCAGGGTCAGGGTCCTATAATGACCCCCGGGGTGGGGCCATATTTGGCCCCAGGGGCATGATTGGCAGGATTTAAGTAGAGCTCCATATGATATTGTTGCATAAGAAATATAAGATTTGTGTCATGCATTTCCATTATAAGTCTATGGTAGATAATGACATGCCTGGGGCGGGGCCATTTTTTTTACCTCAGGGCCATGGTTGGCAGGATTTATAAAGAGGACCACTACAAACTGCTACACATAAAATATGAAAGCTCTGGGCCTTGTTATTTTGCAGGAGAAGATTTTTTTATGTTTTCCCACGACGCCCCTGGGGCGGGGCCTGTATGGACCCCAGGGGCACGGTTGGCAGGATTTATAAAGAGTACCACTATACATTGCTATATACAAAATATAAAAAGCTCTGTGCCTTGTGGTTTCGGAGAAGAAGATTTTTTTTTTTATATTTTTCCCATTGTAAGTGTATGGGAGTTAATAACCGCCGGGGCGGGGCCACTTTTGACCCCAGGGGCATGATTCACACGATTTATGTAAAACTCCACAAAACAATTCTGCATACCTAATATCCAAGCTTTAGCTCGTGTGGTTTCAGAGAAGAATTATATTTTTTTATGTTTTCCTCATGACGCCCCCGAGGCGGGGCCTGTATGGACCCCAGGGGCATGTTTGGCAGGATTTATAAAGAGAATCATTATACATTGCTACACACAAAATATGAAAGCGTGTTTTTATGTTTGTCCCATTGTAAGTCTATGGGAGCTATATGTTGCCATGGAAACCAGAGTTCCGATCGGACCTGGCCCAAAACCTAATGCAACCTTTCCCCCACCCCAATGGTGCTTCAGATAAAATTTGATTGCAATTGGCTGACTAGTTACGGAGATATTTGTATTTGAATGTCTGGACGCACGGACGGACGGACGGACGACGGCTCGACTACTATACTATAAGCTCACCTGTGAGCCTTTGGCTCAGGTGAGCTAAAAATCCATAGTTTTCACTTTTTCCCATGAAAAAGCCTGTTTCCAAAATTGACCTTGTCGTAAAATAGGCCAAGGTCATCCTAGGGTCATAATTTGAACAAACTATGAAGGGCTGGAGTCTCAAATAATACATGCCAAGTTTCGTGAAAATCGGCTTGCCGGTTCTTGAGGAGATGATTTTTGAGTGGTTTTTACCATATATGGACGTCGCCAATCTTGTTTGTTCTTGTGAACAAACTTTCATTCCCCCTACCCATGGAGGCTCCACATAAAATTTCAACTTGATCGGTCAAGCGGTTTCAGAGAAAAAGACCTTTGAAATTGTGGACGACGACGACGACGGACGGCCGGATCATGCCTATCCTATAAGCTCACCTGTGAGCCTTCGGCTCAGGTGTGCGGAAAAATTTTGTCATATATATTTTAGAAATAACATTGTTTTTGTTATATTTGAACACTGAATTACCAAATAAATGAGTTTTAAAGAATATTTATTTTCAATTTTTGGAGTTATCTGCCCTTGTTTTAGCGAATGGTAAACTTAATTTTCCTATATCTATCGTTAAATGTCAACTGAATCATCATGAAAGAAACAAAAATATTCATCACATTGCCTGTAAGGATGACATTCTTCTATCGAAAGAACATGCTCTGACCAGTGCTTAATCAGTTTTAAGCGAATGCATCGAGTATTGTAGGCTTTTAATACTATCATACAAAAATGCATGCATTTTTGATTCTATAACCATAACATTTTCAATAGCCTTTGTGTGGTTGCTGAGAACACTTCAAACAACTTTATTGTTACGAAGGTCTAACCAATGTCTCTCTATAGAGACCTTATTGTTACGAAGTGTTCTATAAATAGAAAAGCACTTATAGCTAAACAACGACCAAATAACGCTGAGTGGTAGACTATGTGCAAAACCTGTTTCTTTAATATAAACAAAGCAAAATGTGATTTCAAAAGTAAGGCGAAGATCGAACTCACTCTCTATTACATGGCGTATACACAAATGCTAGCAAACAAGGACTTTGTTTCCCGACAATGAACTTATGATCGAGGAAGGTTTGGTTTAGTCTGGCCAAAACATTCTAGTCATAGCAGGACAGAGGCGTCGCTTCTACAGTCATAATTCAATTGAGATGATTCATTGTGCCTTTACCTTTCCTGTCGCAGCCAGTCACTGTTTCCCAATACCCTGTATCTAGACAGGCAACATTTCCGGGATTTGGTGTCCCATCGTATCCTGTTGCACACTCTACACTAGCGGTTGCCTCATATGTAGTATCAGTATAATTAAAATTATATCCTGGACTAGAAGGCACATTGCAATCTGAAATTCAATACAGCTGATGTTAAAAAAGCGATATACGTAAAAAGGTTCAAGTAGGCAAAGAATCAGAAAAAGATTCCCACTCCAAAAACCGAGGGGGGGGGAGTAAATTTACAATCAGGTACTTTTACCATGAAAACATATCGTAAGCCTAATGAGCAACTGTTTTCTCAAGTGGTGGGCATAACCTCACCCTCAGCTTCTGCAGTGGTCCATAACATTTAGTTCGTTCTTCGGTCCTCGTGGTGAATCTCTAACTAGTCAATGAATCATCAAGAACAAACAAATAAATAATGATAAACATCCTGATGAAACATAAAACAAGGACTCTCAGATTTAGTAATCTGTCCTACGATGGAGATCCCTGGGCGTAGTTTGTCAGGAAAGTTCGTAGACACCATTAATATTTTCAACAGGAAAAGAGATGCAGTCAAAATGAATATATCTGGTTTTGCAAAACATATTTCATGAGTAAATAGATGAAAATAAAACAGAGATCCGTTTAGATCAGTGAATATATTAATATATTAATATATTCACTGATGTAACTGTAGACAAAAACCAATGCATCGAGCACAACATGAGCACGCAGTAATATAACGTTCAATAAAAATCATTCAATTGTGTTAGGTAACGCACAAAGTACAAGTTTATCCCATAGATAACTGCATACCCTTCTTGTCGCAGCCAGTCACTATTTCCCAATCCCCTGTATCCAGACAGGCAACATTTCCAGGATTTGGTGTTCCCTCATATCCTGTTGCACAGACTACACTAGCTGATGCTTCGTATGTAGTATAGGTATAAGTAAAATTATATCCTGGACTAGCAGGCGTTCTGCAATCTGAAATCAGAGTATATACAAAATTGAATTTAAAATATGTCCTCAATACTAGTAACAGATAATAAAGAAGATGAATGTTTACATAAATGAATTGTTCATACTGTAGCTGTACATGTATAATATGTGCACGCAGAAATACAGCTTGTAATCCTTTAATTGTATTAGGTTACACACAAGGTATACCGTGTAGATAACTGCATACCTTTCTTGTCGCAGCCAGTCACTGTTGTCCAATGCCCTGTATCTAGACAAGCAACATTTCCAGGATTTGGTGTTCCACCGTATCCTGTTGCACACTCTACACTAGCGGTTGCTTCATATGTAGTATCAGTATAATTAAAATTATATCCTGGACTAGAAGGCACATTGCAATCTGAAATTCAATACAGCTGATGTTAAAAAAGCGATATACGTAAAAAGGTTCAAGTAGGCAAAGAATCAGAAAAAGATTCCCACTCCAAAAAACCGGGGGGGGGGGAGTAAATTTACAATCAGGTACTTTTACCATGAAAACATATCGTAAGCCTAATGAGCAACTGTTTTCTCAAGTGGTGGGCATAACCTCACCCTCAGCTTCTGCAGTGGTCCATAACATTTAGTTGGTTCTTCGGTCCTCGTGGTGAATCTCTAACTAGTCAATTAATCATCAAGAACAAACAAATAAATAATGATAAACATCCTGATGAAACATAAAACAAGGACTCTCAGATTTAGTAATCTGTCCTACGATGGAGATTCCTGGGCGTAGTTTGTCAGGAAAGTTCGTAGACACCATTAATATTTTCAACAGGAAAAGAGATGCAGTCAAAATGAATATATCTGGTTTTGCAAAACATATTTCATGAGTAAATAGATGAAAATAAAACAGAGATCCGTTTAGATCAGTGAATATATTAATATATTCACTGATGTAACTGAGGACAAAAACCAATGCATCGAGCACAACATGAGCACGCAGTAATATAACGTTCAATAAAAATCATTCAATTGTGTTAGGTAACGCACAAAGTACAAGTTTATCCCATAGATAACTGCATACCTTTCTTGTCGCAGCCAGTCACTATTTCCCAATCCCCTGTATCCAGACAGGCAACATTTCCAGGATTTGGTGTTCCCTCATATCCTGTTGCACAGACTACACTAGCTGATGCTTCGTATGTAGTATAGGTATAAGTAAAATTATATCCTGGACTAGCAGGCGTTCTGCAATCTGAAATCAGAGTATATAGAAAATTGAATTTTAAATATGTCCTCAACACTAGTAACAGATAATAAAGAAGATGAATGTTTACATACACTCCCGGTAAAAAAATAACAACATATTCCGCGTTTCTCCGCAACCATGGCAAACGCGAAATTTTTATTTCTCGGAGAAACACCGCGAAATAAGCCAGGTAGACGAAATCGTCTGCGCGAAATGTCGCGGTGTTTCTCGGTGAAATTTCTCGGTGTTTCTCCGAGAAAGGTAATTACCTGGATTTATCGATAAAACTCTTTTTCTCGGAGTTTCTCGGAGGAATTTAAAAGACAAATGCATGTTTATAATTTTTGAATAAATATAAAACAATAAATTAAAAAATAATAAGTATTTGCAAGTATGAAACTTGCAGATGTTACGTATTTGTTTAGATGGCTTATAATCCACGTAGATATATTCATTTATGATGACATTTATGATGTCAGTTGTGTTGCTTTTCACATTATCCATGATTATTCGATCTTTGAACAGAAGAATGGAAGCGTCATTAAAAATTCGCGCCTTGAGTATTGTCCTTTCCGACAAAGAATAAAATTACCACACTTCCAGTGACTATGTGGATAATCAGAATCATTTTCATTGAATGAATAAATAAGTTTAATGACATTTGATCAAAGGTATTTAATTATGTACAATAGCAATGATTTAACAGGCGGTTTACTTTAATTATGTGAGGATAAACACAAGTCATCAAAATAACATGAATATACCGGCCGGAGATCGAAATCGCAACTTTTTTTTTTTTTCGAAGCGAACGCACTATCTATACATGTAAAACCATCGCGGCCTGTCTTATTATAAATGTTCCGACCTTACTTGTCCGCCAGCATTTCTTGGTAAGCTGTTAACGTAACCGATATCAAATATTCTGATTATGGTTCCATATAAATCGCAAATAATTTGAGCATTCGTACATGTACATGTATATATACTTGTATGTTTTAGATCGAGACTACATGTAGTAGGAAAGAATTTGCATCAAAAGTTATTCTCCATGAACAACCACAAAGCCGTTTAAATCATGAACTTATGGGATCGCCTAAATTGATGCCCTTTCACCCGTAATATTGCATGGTATTAACATACATGAATGGTCAACAAAATTTACAGAAATCACTGTTGACTGATTTGGCCAAGTGGTAGAATTTGCAGCATTACCAGGAAGTGTGTTTCGGCATACACAGTCATGTTCTTGTGTCACATTCTCTAATGAACACGAAGCTGACACTGCTCCTTCACATGATAAGGAAGCTGTCTGCCGTAAAGTGAAATAAAAAGTCAAGCAAATAAAAATGCCGACCGTGCAGCCAACACTGTCATATGACTTACTCCCAATTGACGGCTAAATACATCACGTAGAAATGAATGTACATGTCCATACATTGCTATTCACGCACATGCATTTGCATCATTAAAATAATTCTTGTTCAAACATTTTACATCAGGAAAACATTTCATGGAAAATGTGTATCCCATCAAAAGCAAAACTGGGGTATGCAGGGGTATATCTATTTTTTTTAACTTTTGCTCCAAAACATAAGATTGTGGGTACTAGTTTGAACCGCCTCGGTGAGGCGGTTATAACGTGTATCCACAATCTATGTTTTGAGCATGAATAAGAAAAAGCAAACATTTTCTACTGAAAATTTTCATTTTTTTCATCTTTAAACATATCTGTATATTGCATGGGCATGTTTTCGTAATTTTAAAGTTACGGTATACACTTGGCAAAAATGACAACGCACTACTTTTAAAATTTGAATAACTTCACTCTCGCCAAAGATTTGACTTTGAAATTTGGCATACGCTTGTCTCTGAAGCATTTACACACACCTACTAGGTTATTTCACACAGTTTTTCTCTCGGAATCGCGCAATAAGGAAATCATGAAAAACATGTTTTCTGCACGTGCTCCATTTGGTGTGTAGCTTTTCTCATTCTGAAACTTGTATTGGAAGCCTGGTTATGTATCGGATGGAAGTCAATAAAAATAATTCGTCTATCTATTGACCAAATGGCTAGAGCGATCGGTTTAGTTCAGGAGGTTACGTCTTTTACGCAGGTACGTTTAAAGTCAATGCAATAAGGAAGTTTTAATTACGCCGTTTTTGCTTTCTTAAACACAACCATTTGGTATTTTTCGAGTTCAAGTTTGAAAGGCAACCGTATTGTCATAAAGTTAAATTCGTTTTCACTTTCAGCCTGTCCGTCCGTCCATCCGTCCGTTCACTCGTACAAAGACTCAGTTATAGCCCATAAAAGTGTTTTGTAATTCCTGCAAATCCTCAAACCCGTCGCCAGTCAGAGATAGTGTTGGTTGCGCTGAGTGGGCTAACATTCCACAAAATGTAAAAAAAAAATATCACATCCTATCCATGCGACAGCGCTGTTTAGCAGTGGTACGAGCTAATGCGGGACACACTAGATTTTAATTTGTTTAGATGAATTGAACTGAGAGATTCGAAGTTCAGCTTACGTGCCCTTTTAGGTAACTTACATTTAGCAGTGGATTTCAATGATTGATAAAATTTTCACTATCACACAACAAAATTGTTCTTCAAATCATTTTTATAACGTTATGTACGATTTTCCCTTACCTTACACTACCGTTGTTTACAATACTTTTTTTTCCAGACTTTTCGAATCATGGGTGTGCTAACCAAAATATCAATAAATTTCGATAGAAATCACCGATCGCAACGAAATTTCATCACATTGTTTCAAAATGATGTATCTTATCGTGCAGCGAATTTGAACATTTTCGGTCGATTCATTTTTGAAATATTCTTAAAAACCATACTAGGTGCGTTGGGAATTTGGTTAAGTATATGTAATTATTTTTTTTAAACATCATCGACACAAAAGGCAGCAACGCTTTCGGAAGGAGAGATCGGAAAACCTCATAAATACATTTACATGTATGTTATACCTTGTGCAGAATTGCGGTTTGTATGGAACATTGTAAATGTACATGTATATACAGTCGAGAAATTTTAATGGTCTTAAATTTTTATTTAGCTCCTTCTTTCAATCTGATTGATATTATTAGATGAAAGTGCATTATGTGCAACAAATACGTTTGTATAGGATATTTCGCACAGTGCATCAAAGTAAGTGGCTGAAATATCCAAACTTTTCTTTACATGTACATGAATTTGGGACAATGTCGGTTATGATAGTATTTTTCTTTTATTTTTCTTTTACGTATGCACCATTATTTTGTCACCATTTGTGTTACGACATCGAGATATAAATGTGGATGCATCAAACATACAAAACATACATACTCAAGTATCTGCAGTTCATAGCGTGTCGGATGCTGTTTCGGTAGTTTTGTAAGTGAAGGGTTTACAAATACGAATGTTGTGTAGCCCATTTCGAACGTCAGGACATCCAAAATTTGTACAGTACCATAAAGCGACGAAAACGTACCGACATAACCGTGGCTGAGGACAAGGACGTTAGTAACAGCAATATTGCGCAGTGATTTTTCTATTCATGCATATTAAAGTTTGTATAAGTAGACGGTCCCGGTAATTTTAAAACTGACACCAAAATATAAGGTAATGTACTATTTGTTTTCGTGTAAAATGAGTGTATCCGTTCCTGCCTTCTACGCAAACATTAATAAAGGTTAAGTTTTAATGCGATTTAACGTGTAAATTTGATGTAAGATATCCATACGCCAGTTGAGCTGTGTGCTAGTCGAGCTGCACATGTTTTTCGGAAACGATCAGGATGTGCGATTTTTGGAACAAGTGCACTTATTAGATCGAATACGGTGAAAAATTCATATCTATACATCTTGATCATGTAACGGGATAGCTTCCCTTGGAAATATGCAAATTTCAAACTCGAGACTTTGTGAATCGAGTAAGTGTTAGGTATATAGCGCAATAAACCACCATTGGTGGATGAGCATGCTTTTCCATCGACGGGGTTTGCTGTGGCTTGGCTCGGCTGTACGTTACATGTAACATACAGCCACGTTACATGTAACGTACATCCGAGCCAAGCCACAGCGTACAGAAATATCAGAATAAAGAAGTAGGGGGATTGTACTAGCCGAGTAGTGAAAACAAAGGCGCTGATCAGCTGTGCAGATACTGTACAGTTGATCTGCGCCTTTATTATCGCATGAGTATAAGTCCAGCGTTCTCATGACGCGGCTCATATAAAAGTGGGGTATACATTACATGGACATGTTATCATGATGTGTGTAAATATGTTGAGGAATACCTCATACAATGTATGTGGGTTTAAAGCACATGAACATGTAAATGCTTTTGTTAATTTACTCGATTAATTATCAATTAATTTATCAATTATCAGTAATTGATAAATTGTCTTTACTTGTCATTTTTCACCATGTATCATGCACTTTCCTATGCACTTGACATTTCGGACCGCACCTTGTAAAAACAACATGCCACCAACACAAAATGTTCATGGCGGAGTTGTCGTTATGCATGGCAATAGGTTTTGCGTTTATGCATTTAGCAAGAAAAACAGATGCTTAAAAAAAGAAAAGTGTATAAATTGTTTTCTCGTTATCCGCCTTATTCTTATGTGAAGATTTGGTCATAAATTTGGTATGAAAAAGTGTTTATGCGAACAGTGCCCCTGATAAACGAGTGATTTAAAGGTATTGACAAAACTTTGTGCTAGTTAAATACTGTGTATCCTTATCATCGAGAATGTTGTAATGCATATTCATATAGGAGTTAGAAGATCGCTGCAGGGTAATCGGGTCAATAAAATTTTACAAAAATAGCTTGCTCCATAAGCTGACAATGTGATGAAATTATGCCATTTCATTCTACATGCACGTTTCCATAGCTTGACATACAACCAGAACCAGAAAACATTTATTTCATTACAATATGAATTCAAGAATGCGCAATATGGTTACTTATTATACTCGTACATGTTTATGGCCTATTGCTTTTATGTTTCCTAGCTCAAACAAATGAAACTACTTGGATAAAGACATAATTGAGATGAAACAAAGTACTTCTTAATTTGTATGCCAAATGCGAGTCGAGTCATGCCTGATCAACCGTAACGGAAACCAGTGAAGAAGATTGTGGAATGTTTGCTTAGTAATTAATGTGCCTTATTAAAACGTGTCAAACTGTTAGAGGTGCCATATACAAAAACACTTATAAATACTGATCAGTTTAAGGTCTAAAACTTCTTTAATTATTAAAAATATGGTAAAATCGATTTTTACAATCGTGCACAATATTTCTCCGAGAAACACCGCGAACAGGTAAATCTGGACTTACCTGTTTTCACCGGTTAATACCTGCGGTCGCGGTGAAATTTCTCGGTGTTTCTCCGAGAAATCGAACTGAACGAAACGCGAAATATCTTAATGAAAAGAGAAATTTAGCGTTCTTTCTCCGAGAAAAATAGCTTAGGGTCCTCCGAGAAAAGAGGAATATGTTGTTGATTTTTTACCGGGACTGTAAATGAATTGTTCATACTGTAGCTGTACATGTATAATATGTGCACGCAGAAATACAGCTTGTAATCCTTTAATTGTATTAGGTTACACACAAGGTATACCGTGTAGATAACTGCATACCTTTCTTGTCGCAGCCAGTCACTGTTTCCCAATCCCCTGTATCCAGACAAGCAACATTTCCAGGATTTGGTGTTCCCTCATATCCTGTTGCACAGACTACACTAGCCGATGCTTCGTATGTAGTATCAGTATAAGTAAAATTATATCCTGAACTGGCAGGCGTTTTGCAATCTGAAGACAGAGTATGTACAAAATTGAATTTTAAATACATGTATGTCCTCAACACTAGTAACAGATAATTTAGAAGATGAATGTTTACATAAATGAAATGTTCATACTGTAGCTGTACATGTATAATATGTACACGCAGAAATACAGCTTGTAATCCTTTAATTGTATTAGGTTACACACAAGATATATCCCGTAGATAACATCATACCTTTCTTGTCGCAGCCAGTCACTGTTGTCCAGTTCCCTGTATCTAGACAAGCAACATTTCCAGGATTTGGTGTTCCATCGTATCCTTTTGCACACACTACACTAGCTGTTGCTTCGTATGTAGTATCAGTATAAGTAAAATAATATCCTGGACTAGCAGGTACATTGCAATCTGAAATCAGCGATTGTGTAAACTTATATTTTTAAATATGTTGTCAATAATTACTAATTTAGATGATGAATGTTAATATAATTGAATACAATTGCTTGCACAGCTACTTTGAAATTTGAAGTAAGGTGGTCATTACAGCGTACCATGTAAGTGCAAAATATACCAATGTAGAAATCTAAGGCATGTGAGGAAAACTAACTCATACATTTCTTGTCGCAGACAGTCACTCATCTCCTGCATCTGTATTTATTCTAGCCATACTTTAAATATACTTTGCGCAGATACAACTTAACGTCGGTTAAGTATGTGAATGTTCAACTAATGTTGAAGGCATGTATGGTAAATCTCATCATACCTTTCCTGTTGCAGCCAGTCACTAAAGTCCACTTTCCTGTATCTTGACAAGCAATATTTCCAGGATTTGGTGACCCATCATATCCTGTTGCACACACTACACTAGCTGTTTCTTCATATGTAGTATCAGTATAAGTAAAAGTATATCCTGGATTAGTAGGAACATTGCAATCTGAAATCCAAACCAACTCACAGATTGTAAAATCGATATATACCTGGTTATATTGGTGAAGATGGAATCTGGTTTAACAACTGTTTAATGTTGAGCTGTTTGGAAGAGATATCGTTTCGATTTTGATTATTATTTGTTATGCAGCGCTACATGGACGAATGCATGAACAAGTCAAGTATAAAGTATTAATAGAATAATTATACTGCTATGCTGCGAATTTAGGAGTCAATCTGTGGAGTGACTGCGTTAGCTGTTGACCATAACCAATGCAACGAGCACAACATGTGCACATAGAAATATATCATTTAATTCTTCACTTGCGTTAGTCTACACGCAAGTTAGATACCGTAGATAACATCATACCTTTCTTGTTGCAGCCAGTCACTGTTGTCCAATTCCCTGTATCAAGGCAAGCAACATTTCCAGGATTTGGTGTTCCATCGTATCCTGTTGCACACACTACACTAGCTGTTGCTTCGTATGTAGTATCAGCAAAAGTAAAATTATATCCTGGATTAGCAGGTGCATCACAATCTGAAATCAGGGATTGTGTAAACTTACATTTTTAAATATGTTGTCAATAATTACTAATTTTGATGATAACCGTTTATATAATTGAATACAATTGCTTGCACAGCTGCTTTGAATTTCGAAGTAAGGTGGTCATTACAGCGCACCATGTAATTGAAAATATACCAATGTTGAAATCTAAGGCATGTGAAGAAAGTTAACTCATACATTTCTCGTCGCAGCCAGTCACTCATCTCCTGTATCTGCATTTATTCTAGCCATACTATACAAGTACTATGCGCAGTTACAATGAGCGTGGATTAAGTACTATGTGAATGTTCAACTAATGTTGAAGGCATGTATGGCAAATCTCATCATACCTTTCCTGTTGCAGCCAGTCACTGCAGTCCAATTTCCTGTATCTAGACAAGCAACATTTACAACATTTGGTGTTCCCTCATATCCTGTTGCACACACTACACTAGCTGTTGCTTCGTATGTAGTATCAGTATAACTAAAATTATATCCTGGACTAGTAGGAGCATTGCAATCTGAAATCCAATACAGATCACAGATGTGAAACTTGATATATTTGGTTATCCTGGTGATGAAGGAATCTGGTTTTACAACTAATTAATGTTGAGCTGTTTGGAAGAGAAATTGTTTCGATTTTGATTAGTATTTGTTATGCAGCGCTACATGGATGAATGGATGAACAGGACAACTATAAAGTATTAACATAATAATTATACTGCTATGCTGCGAATTTTAGGAGTCAGTCTGTTGAGTGATTGCTTAAGCTGTTGACCAAAACCAATGCAACGAGCACAGCATGTGCACATAGCAATATAATATTCAATCCTTCAATTGTGTTAGGTTACACGCAAGTTATAAACCGTAGAAAAAATCGTACCTTTCTTGTTGCAGCCAGTCACTTTTGTCCAATTTCCTGTATCTAGACAAGCAACATTATCAGGATTTGGTGTTCCATCGTATCCTGTTGCACACACTGCACTAGCTGTTGCTTCGTATGTAGTATCAGTATAAGTAAAATTATATCCTTGACTTGCAGGTTCATTGCAATCTGAAATCAGGGATTGTGTAAACTAACGTTTTTAAATATGTTGTCAAAAATTGCTAATTTAGATGATGAATGTTTATATAATTGAATACAATTGTTTGCACATCCACTTTGAATTTCGAAGTTAGGTGGTCATTAAAACGTCCATGTAAGTGCAAAATATACCAATGTTGAAATCTAAGGCACGTGAAGAAAGCTAACTCTTACATTTCTTGTCGCAGCCAGTCACTCATCT
The DNA here is from genome assembly GCA_964017185.1 of Rugalucina vietnamica. NCBI lineage: Eukaryota > Metazoa > Mollusca > Bivalvia > Lucinida > Lucinidae > Rugalucina > Rugalucina vietnamica. The sequence continues at coordinate 48,319,322 of OZ024874.1, forward strand.
CCTGTATCTGTATTTATTCTAGCCATACTATAAATGTACTTTGCGCAGATACAACTTATCGTGGGTTAAGTATGTGAATGTTCAACTAATGTTGAAGGCATGTATGGCAAATTTCATCATACCTTTCCTGTTGCAGCCAGTCACTGCAGTCCAATTTCCTGTATCTAGACAAGCAATATTTCCAGGAGTTGGTGACCCATCATATCCTGTTGCACACACTACACTAGCTGTTGCCTCATATGTAGTATCAGTATAAGTAAAAGTATATCCTGGACTAGTAGGAACATTGCAATCTGAAATCCAAACCAGCTCACAGATGTGAAAATCGATATATTTGATTATCTTGGTGAAGAGGGAATCTGGTTTCGCAACTGTTTAATGTTGAACTGTTTGGAAAATATATCATTTTGATTATGATTATTATTTGTTATGCAGCGTTACATGGACGAATGGATGAACAAGACAAGCATAAATTATTAACATAATAATTATACTGCTATGCTGCGAAATTTAGTGGAGTGATTGCTTTATCTGTTAACCAAACCAATGTAACGAGCACAACATGTGCACATAGAAATATATCATTTAATCCTTCAATTGTGTTAGGCTACACGCAAGTTATATACCGTAGACAACACCGTACCTTTCTTGTTGCAGCCAGTCATTGTTGTCCAATTCCCTGTATCTAGACAAGCAACATTTCCAGGATTTGGTGTTCCATCGTATCCTGTTGCACACACTACACTAGCAGTTGCTTCGTATGTAGTATCAGTATAATTAAAATAATATCCTTGACTAGCAGGTACATTGCAATCTGAAATCAGGGATTGTGTAAACTTACATTTTAAATATGTTGTCAATAATTACTAATTTAGATGATTAATGTATATTTAATGCAATACAATTGTTCGCACATACACTTTGAATTTCGAAGTAAAGTGGTCATTACAACGTCCATGTAAGTGCAAAATATACCAATGATGAAATCTAAGGCACGTGAAGAAAGCTACTCATACATTTCTTGTCGCAGCCAGTCACTCATCTCGGAGTCCTGTATCTGTATTTATTCTAGCCATACTATAAATGTACTTTGCGCAGATACAACTTAACGTGGGTTAAGGATGTTCGCTGCCAATGAAAAAGTATTCAAACTTTTTTCTAACCGCTCTTTTTTGATTCCAAAAGATATAACAAGACATATGAAAACAAAATAAATATAGGGTAGTGTGCATTTTTTCAAGCTACAGGGCACTGAATGAGACCTCTGAACAGCATGCTTGAAAATGAGAAATATTAATTTAATTTTCAATTCTTTTACATATACCTTCCTGGACAAACAATACATGACGAATGCTTTCAAAAGTCATTTTCTTTAAGTAACGCTGACTATTTTGGACCTAACACATACATAAATTTTCATCTTGAAGTTGTTTACATTTTTTTCGACTCATTTAATAGCCCTACCCCCTATCTTGAAAAGTCGGAAAAATTCAATATTTAAAAATGTGTCAAATCCATATTTGTAGATTCAAACTTTTTCTTGTATTTTCACACAACATAGAACTTGTTCATGTTATTCGAATAAAAGAATGAAAAATATAGGGTAGTGTGCATATAAGAGAGAACCAACAACTTGAAAATCGCCATTTTAAGCCTTTTTTCGGCTGTTTTATTTCTTACACACCTTTTCATTAAACCAACAACAATCTTAAAACTAGCACACCAAATAAAGAAATACTGATACAGAAGACCTTGTATATATCTACTTCTGCTAAAATAAGCATCAAATCAGTGCAAGTAATTTGAAGTTGTGTAATATTCAAGTTTAATCTACCCTACCCCCTAAATTTTGCTGACACTTAGAATTTTCTAAAAAGATGCAGAAAATGGGGTGAAAAATGAAGTTCCGTAGATTGACAATTTTCACAGCGTGTTCAATGCATATCATCAATATGTATTCAAATATAAAATATTAGGAAATTATCTGCAACCGTTTACGAGATATTCAACAAAATAAAAACCGGAAGTTCCGAAATGTCAAATATTGGCAGCGAACATCCTTAAGTTCGTGAATGTTCAACTAATGTTGAAGGCATTTATGACAAATCTCATCATACCTTTCCTGTTGCAGCCAGTCACTGCAGTCCAATTTCCTGTATCTAGACAAACAATATTTCCAGGATTTGGTGACCCATCATATCCTGTTGCACACACTACACTAGCTGTTGCCTCATATGTAGTATCAGTATAAGTAAAAGTATATCCTGGACTGGTAGGAACATTGCAATCTGAAATCCAAACCAGCTCACAGATGTGAAAATCGATATATTTGATTATCTTGGTGAAGAGGGAATCTGGTTTCGCAACTGTTTAATGTTGAACTGTTTGAAAAATATGTCGTTTTGATTTTGAATATTATTTGTTATGCAGCGCTACATGGACGAATGGATGAACAAGTCAAGTATAAAGTATTAATAGAATAATTATACTGCTATGCTGCGAATTTAGGAATCAATCTGTGGAGTGACTGCGTTAGCTGTTGTCCAAAACCAATGCAACGAGCACAACATGTGCACATAGAAATATATCATTTTTAAATTTTTCACTTGTGTTAGTTTACACGCAAGTTTTATACCGTACATAACATCATACCTTTCTTGTCGCAGCCAGTCACTGTTGTCCAATTCCCTGTATCTAGACAAGCAACATTTCCAGGATTTGGTGTTCCATCGTATCCTGTTGCACACACTACACTAGCTGTTGCTTCGTATGTAGTATCAGTATAAGTAAAATTATATCCTGGACTAGCAGGTACATCGCAATCTGAAATCAGGGATTGTGTAAACTTACATTTTTATATATGTTGTCAATAATTACTAACTTAGATGATGAACGTTTATATAATTGAATACAATTGCTTGCACAGCTACTTTGAATTTCGAAGTAAGGTGGTCATTACAGCGCACCATGTAAGTGCAAAATATACCAATGTTGAAATCTAAGGCATGTGAAGAAAGCTTACTCATAAATTTCTCGTCGCAGCCAGTCACCCATCTCCTGTATCTGCATTTATTCTAGCCATACTATAAATGTACTATGCGCAGTTATAATGAACGTGGGTTAAGTATGTGAAGATTCAACTAATGTTGAAGGCATGTATGGCAAATCTCATCATACCTTTCCTGTTGCAGCCAGTCACTGCAGTCCAATTTCCTGTATCTAAACAAGCAACATTTACAACATTCGGTGTTCCATCGTATCCTGTTGCACACACTACACTAGCAGTTGCTTCGTATGTAGTATCAGTATAAGTAAAAGTATATCCTGGACTAGTAGGAGCATTGCAATCTGAAATCCAAACCAGATCACAGATGTGAAAATCGAAATATTTGGTTATCCTGGTGAAGAAGGAATCTGGTTTTACAACTGTTTTATGTTGAGCTGTTTGGAAGAGAAATCGTTTCGATTTTGATTATTATTTGTTATGCAGCGCTACATTGACGAATGCATGAACAAGACAAATATAAAGTATTAACAGAATAATTATACTGCTATGTTGCGAATTGTATAAAGTATTAACAGAATAATTATACTGCTATGCTGCGAATTGTAGGAGTCAGTCTGTTGAGTGATCACTGCTTTAGCTGTCGGCCAATACCAATGCAACGAGCACAACATGTGCACATAGAAATATAACATTTAATCCTTCAACTGTGTTAGGTTACACGCAAGTTATATACCGTAGATAAGATCGTACCTTTCTTGTTGCAGCCAGTCACTGTTGCCCAATGCCCTGTTTCTAGACAAGCAACAGTATCAGGATTCGGTGTTCCATCGTATCCTGTTGCACACACTAAACTAGCTGTTGCTTCGTATGTAGTATCAGTATAATTAAAATTATATCCTTGACTAGCAGGTACATTGCAATCTGAAATCAGGGATTGTGTAAACTTTAAATATGTTGTCAAAAATTGCTAATTTAGATGATGAATGTTTATATAATTGAATACAATTGCTTGCACAGCTACTTTGAATTTCGAAGTAAGGTGGTCATTACAAGGTACCAAGTAAGTGCAAAATATACCAATGTTGAAATCTAAGGCATGTAAAGAAAGCTAACTCATACATGTATTGTCGCAGCCAGTCACTCATCTCCTGAATCTGTATTTATTCTAACCATAGTATACATGTACTTTGCGCAGCTATAATGAATTGCAAAATCGTTAAGTTGGGTTAAGTATTTGAAAGTTCAACTAATGTTGCAGGCAAGTATGGCAAATCTCATCATACCTTTCCTTTTGCAGCCAGTCACCTCAGTCCAATTTCCTGTAGTTAGACAAGCAATATTTCCAGGATTTGGTGACCCATCGTAGCCTGTTGCACACACTACACTAGCTGTTGCTTCATATGTAGTATCAGTATAAGAAAAAGTATATCCTGGACTAGTAGGAACATTGCAATCTGAAATCCAAACCAGGTTACAGATGTGAAAATCGATATATTTGGTTATCTTGGTGAAGAGGGAATCTGGTTTCACAACTGTTTCATGTTGAGCTGCTTGGAAAATATATCGTTTCGATTTTGATTATTATTTGTTATGCAGCGTTACATGGACGAATGGATGAACAAGACAAGTACAAAGTATAAACAGAATAATTATTCTGCTATGCTGCGAATTTTAGGAATAAGTCTGTAGAGTTATTGCGTTAGCTGTTGACCTAAACCAATGCAACGAGCACAGGTGCACATAGAAATAAATCATTTAATCCTTCAATTGTGTTAGGCTACACGCAAGTTATATACCGTAGACAAACCGTACCTTTCTTGTTGCAGCCAGTCACTGTTGTCCAATTCCCTGTATCTAGACAAGCAGCATTTACAGGATTTGGTGTTCCATCGTATCCTGTTGCACAGACTACACTAGCTGTTGCTTCGTATGTAGTATCAGTATAAGTAAAATTATATCCTTGACTTGCAGGTTCATTGCAATCTGAAATCAGGGATTGTGTAAACTTACGTTTTCAAATATGTTGTCAAAAACTGCTAATTTAGATAATGAATGTTTATATAATTGATTACAATTGCTTGCACATCCACTTTGAATTTCGAAGTAAGGTGGTCATTATAACGTCCATGTAGGTGCAAAATATACCAATGTTGAAATCTAAGGCATGTGAAGAAAGCTAACTCATACATTTCTTGTCACAGCCAGTCACTCATCTCCTGTATCTGTATTTATTCTTGCCATAGTATACACGTACTTTGCGCAGCTATTATGAATTGCGAAATCGTAACGTGGGTTAATTATGTGAAGGTTCAACTAAAATTGAAGGCATGTATGGCAAATCTCATCATACCTTTCCTGTTGCAGCCAGTCACCGCAGTCCAATTTCCTGTATCTAGACAAGCAGTATCTCCAGGATTTGGTGACCCATCGTATCCTGTTGCACACACTACACTAGCTGTTGCTTCATATGTAGTATCAGTATAAGTAAAAGTATATCCTGGACTAGAAGGAACATTGCAATCTGAAATCCAAACCAGCTCACAGATGTGAAAATCGATATATTTGGTTATCTTGGTGAAAAGGGAATCTGGTTTCGCAACTGTTCAATGTTGAACTGTTTGGAAGAGATATCGTTATGATTTTGATTATTATTTGTCATGCAGCGTTACAGTGACGAATGGATGAACAAGACAAGCATAAAGTATTAACATAATAATTATACTGCTATGCTGCGAATTTTAGGAGTCAGTCTGTGGAGTGACTGCTTTAGCTGCTGACCAAAACCAATGCAACGAGCAAAACATGTGCACATTGAAATATATCATTTAATCCTTCAATTGTGTTAGGCTACACGCAAGTTATATACCGTAGACAACATCGTACCTTTCTTGTTGCAGCCATTCACTGTTGTCCAATTCCCTGTATCTAGACAAGCAACATTTCCAGGATTTGGTGTTCCATCGTATCCTGTTGCACACACTACACTAGCTGTTGCTTCGTATGTAGTATCAGTATAAGTAAAATTATATCCTTGACTTGCAGGTTCATTGCAATCTGAAATCAGGGATTGTGTAAACTTACATTTTAAATATGTTGTCAATAATTACTAATTTAGATGATGAATGTTCATATAATTGAATACAATTGCTTGCACAGCTTCTTTGAATTTCGAAGTAAGGTGGTCAGTACAGCGTACCATGTAAGTGCAAAATATACCAATATTGAAATCAAAGGCATGTGAAGAAATAAAACTCATACATTTCTTGTCGCAGCCAGTCACTCATCTCCTGTACCTGGATTTATTCTAGCCATACTATAAATGTACTTTGCGCAGCTATTATGAATTGGGAAATCGTAACGTGGGTTTAGTATGTGAAGGTTCAACTAATGTTGAAGGCATGTATGGCCAATCTCATCATACCTTTCTTGTTGCAGCCAGTCACTGCAGTCCAATTTCTTGTGTCTAGACAAACAATATTTCCAGGATTTGGTAACCCATCGTATCCTGTTGCACACACTACACTAGCTGTTGCTTCGTATGTAGTATCAGTATAACTAAAATTATATCCTGGACTAGTAGGACCATTGCAATCTGAAATCAAAACCAGATCACAGATGTGAAACTTGATATATTTGGTTATCCTGGTGAAGAAGCAATCTGTCTTTACAACGATATAATGTTGAGCTGTTTGGAAGTGAAATCGTTTCGATTTTGATTATTATTTTTTATGCAGTGCTACATGGACGAATGGATGAACAAGACAACTATTAAGTATTAACTGAATAATTATACTGGTATGCTGCGAATTTTAGGAGTTAGTCTGTTGAGTAATTGCTTAAGCTGTTGACCAAAACCGATGAAACGAGCACAATATGTGCACATAGAAATATATCATTTAATCCTTCGATTGTGTTAGGCTACACGCAAGTTACACCGTACCTTTCTTGCTGCAGCCAGTCACTGTTGTCCAATTCCCTGTATCTAGACAAGCAACATTTTCAGGATTTGGTGTTCCATCGTATCCTGTTGCACACACTACACTAGCTGTTGCTTCGTATGTAGTATCAGTATAACTAAAATTATATCCTGGACTAGCAGGTACATTGCAATCTGAAATCAGGGATTGTATAAACTTACATTTTTAGATATGTTGTCAATAATTACTAATTTAGATGATGAATGTTTATATAATTGAATACAATTGCTTGTACAGCTTCTTTGAATTTCGAAGTAAGGTGGTCAGTACAGCGTACCATGTAAGTGCAAAATATACCAATGTTGAAATCTAAGGCATGTGAAGAAATCTCACTCATACATTTCTTGTCGCAGCCAGTCACTCATCTCCTGTATCTGTATTTATTCTAGCCAAACTATAAATGTACTTTGCGCAGTAGCAATGAACGTGGATTAAGTATGTGAAGGTTCAACTAATGTTGAAGGCATGTATGGCAAATCTCAGCATACCTTTCCTGTTGCAGCCAGTCACTGCTGTCCAATTTCCTGTATCTAGACAAGCAACATTTCCAGGATTTGGTGTTCCATCGTATCCTGTTGTACACAGTACACTAGCTGTTGCTTCGTATGTAGTATCAGTATAAGAAAAAGTATATCCTGGACTAGTAGGAGGATTGCAATCTGAAATCCAAACCAAATCACAGATGTGAAACTTGATATATTTGGTTATCCTGGTGAAGAAGGAATCTGGATTTACAACTATTTAATGTTGAGCTGTTTGGAAGAGAAATCGTTTCGATTTTGATTATTATTTGTTATGCAGCGTTACATGGACGAATGGATGAACAAGACAAATATAAAGTATAAAGAGAATAATTATACTGCTATGCTGCGAATTGTAGGAGGCAGTCTGTTGAGTGATTGCTATAGCTGTTGGGCAAAACCAATGCAACGAGCACAGCATGTGCACATCGAAATATTTCATTTAATCCTTCGACTGTGTTAGGTTACGCGCAAGTTATATACCGTAGATAAGATCGTACCTTTCTTGTTGCAGCCAATTACTGTTATCCAATGCCCTGTATCTAGACAAGCAACATTATCAGGATTTGGTGTTCCATCGTATCCTGTTGCACACACTACACTAGCTGTTGCTTCGTATGTAGTATCAGTATAAGTAAACGTATATCCTTGACTAACAGGTACATTGCAATCTGAAATCAGGGATTGTAAACTTATATTTTTTGCTCGACTGTACGAAGTGCAAAGAGCGATTGTATTCACCTCGGTCGTCCGCGTTTCGTTCCCGTTCCCGTTACCGTTCCCGTCACACTGCGTCAAAGTTTTCTAGAAGTGCAAAGCTTGGCAACTACTTATGATAGAGGGTTCAAACTTGGACCATAGGTACCTGGGAGGGTTGGCTTTCATTACATGTTATCGGACCCTTGGGTCCATGCCCGGGATTGGGGCTGGGGGTTAATATTTAGAACACTGTAAAAAAGTGTCTGTACTGCGTCAAAGTTTTCTAGCAGTCCAGATCTTGGCAACTACTTATCAAAGAGAGTTCAAACTTTGACCATAGGTACCTTGGAGGTTTGGCTTTCATTCCATTGCATCGGATCCCCGGGTTCATGCCATGGGGTGGGGCTAGAGGTTTAAATCTAGAACATTATTAATAATGGCTTTTCTGTGGTATAGTATTCTAGAAGTCTATATCTTGAAAACCTTTTATCTGAGAGCTTTTGTACTTGGACCATAGGTACCATGTAGGGTTGAGTTTCATTTCATAGCATCGGATTCCTCGGTCCATGCCTGGGGGTGGTGCTAGAGGTTAAAAACTAGAACATGTGAAAAATGGATGTACTACTTTGTAACTTTTACATAGAGTCATATCTTGACAAAAACTTATCATAAAGCATTCAAATACTTCATACACTTTAGGTTCCATGACATCCGACCACTGGGTCCGAGTCAAGGAGGTGGGGCTAGGGGTAAAAATGTAGAACTCTCTAAAATATTTTTTCTTTTTATTTCTAAATAGAAACATCTTAGGAAGCTGCTTGGGCATTCATCTTTTAACTAAGTGACACTAACTTAGTGTAATGACGGTTACTGTTGGTTGACCTACTTTCCATGGTCCAGTGATTTTGCCTTATATCTTGACACTCAATTAGTATGTTTTCATACTTCTTTCAGATTATGAGTGAGTATGACCAGACCTTTGACCCCAATAAACTTATAGGTCACTGTGACCTAATTTAACGGTTCAGTGATTTTGCCTTATATCTTGACACTCAATTAGAATATTTTCATACTTCTTTCAGATTATGAGTGTATGACCAGAGCTTTGACCCCAATATACTTATAGGTCACTGTGATCTAATTTCACGGTTCAATGATTTTACCTTATATCTGGACACTCAATAAGTATATTTGCGTACTTCTTTCAGATTATGAGTTAGTATGACTAGACCTTTGACCCCAATATACTTATAGGTCAGTGTGACCTAATGTCATGCTTCAGTGATTTTGCCTTATATGACACTCAATTAGTATATTTTCATCCTTCCTTCAGATTATGAGTGAGTATGAACAGACCTTTGACCACAATAAAGTTATAGGTCACTGTGACCTAATTTCACGGTTCAATGATTTTGCCTTATATCTTGACACTCAATTAGTATATTTTCATACTTCTTTCAGATTATGAGTACGTATGACCAGAGATTGGACCACAATATACTTATGGTTCAGTGATTTTACCTTATATCTTGACACTCAGTCAGTATATTTTCGTACTTCTTTCAGATTATGCGTTAGTATGACTAGGCCTTTGACCCCAATATACTTATAGGTCAGTGTGACCTAATTTCATGCTTCAGTGATTTTGCCTTACATCTTGACACTCAATTATTATATTTTCATGTTTCCTTCAGATTATGAGTTAGTATGAACATACCTTTGACCACAATATACTTATAGGTCACTGTGACTTTATTCATGGTTCAGTGAGTTTGCCTGATATCTTTGCACTCAATTGGTTTATGAACATAATTCTTTCACACTATGTTTGTATATGACAAGACCTTTGACCCTAAAGTATTCCTGGGTCACTGTGACCTAATTTCATACTTCAGTGACGTTGCCTTATATCTTCACACTCAGTTGGTATATTTTCATACGTTTTTATTATTATGAGTAAGTATGATAAGACCTTTGATCCTAAAGTACTTATAGGTCAGTGTGAGCTTATTTCACGGTTCAGTGATTTTGCCTTGTATCTCAGCACTCAGTTGGTGTATTAACATACTTCATGTACAATATGATTGAGACGTTTAACCTTTAATAGTTATAAGTTTTAGTTAATTGTCATGGTTCAGAGATTTCGTTCTGTATAACATCAAGGCAAAAAGATGTATGAGCATAATGCTTTGGGTTACAGGTCGAGTTTGGCCCTATGTTTGAGAACGGTCAGAAGCAGTCGAGCATGCTGTCCTACGACAGCTCTTATTAAATATGTTGTCAAAAATTGCTAATTTAGATGATGAATGTTTATTTAATTGAATACAATTGCTTGCACAGCTACTTTGAATTTCGAAGTAAGGTGGTCATTACAACGTACCATGTTAGTGAAAAATATACCAATATTAAAATCTAAGGCATGTGAAGAAAGCTAACTCATACATTTCTTGTCGCAGCCAATCACTCATCTCCTGTATCTGAATTTATTTTATCCATACTATACATGTACTTTATGCAGTTACAATGAACGTGGGTTAAGTACTATGTGAAGGTTAAACTAATGTTGAAGGCATGTATGGCAAGTTTCATCATACCTTTCCTGTTGCAGCCAGTCACTGCAGTCCAATTTCCTGTATCTAGACAAGCAACATTTCCAGGATTTGGTGTTCCCTCATATCCTGTTGCACACTCTACACTAGCTGTTGCTTCGTATGTAGTATCAGTATAATTAAAATTATATCCTGGTCTAGCAGACGTTCTGCAATCTAAAATCGGAGTATGTACAAAATTGAATTTTAAATATGTCCTCAACACAAGTAACAGATAATTAAGAAGATGAATGTTTACATAAATGAAGTATTCACATTTGTAGCTGTACATGTATACTTAAGGAATAAAGAAACGCAACAAATACTTTGGGTTACTAAAAACATGCTTTGTAATGCAAGTCTGTGGTATAACTTAGCGTCTTATATGAAAACAACATCTAAACGTCAAATTGCAACCGGTTGAGCCACAATGTCAGTTACGTATGCTTAATGGCGTACGCGTAACCACACTGACCTACAGTAGCAAACCCTGTAACCATGATCAGTAAATGTCAAATTTGAAACCAAAACCAATATTTGTTTCCAAAACCCCTTAAAATGAATGCAGATGTACCCATTGATCAGTTGGTAACATTTGGGTATGTAATAGGACGTTTAACGTCACCAACGTCAATCGAAAAAATGAGTCAAAAGCCAGAAAAATTCCTTCGGCATGCGTTACATTCAATAAAATGATTATTTACGTAAACATTATGACCTTTGTACTTCAGACGTCCATAAAACGTCCTTTGTAACGTCAAAATCCAACATCCTGTATTTTAAAGACTCTCATTATGTTTTTTCAAATTTTCTGATTTAAAAAATGATCAATTACCAAACGTTTGATTACAGTGCGTGAATCGAGTGTTTACTCAAAGCATATAATCCGTTTCGCTCCTATACATAACGTGATATTCTGTCTATAGAACGTCAAACCAAACGTTCCGATGATCCATTTTTACGGTACCTGTGACGTCACGGTTGATTAAAAAGCACGTCGTGTCATATGTTGGTTCGATATATACCGTTTAGGTACAAATAGCCAAAATCGAATAATTTAAATGACGTTAATTACTCATTTTTCTTTATTGTAAACTTCAGCATTCTGTTAACAAGATTTAACGCAACATGGGACGGCACCCAAGTATACAATGATCCTAGTCTTTATTGCACATTATCAAGTCGACGTCACGTAACCAACATGCAAAGAATTTGTCATCTTCACTTCGCCCCGACGTTTGCGTCACAATTTGCGTTTTTAATAGTGTTTGACGTTTTTTCGTTACTTTTGTTAATAAAATGACGTTTTCTCATTTCATCACGTGGAAAAAGCAGTCAGTAGGTCATTTCATAAAATTATTTGATCACAACGTCAAATACGTACGTAAAAAATTAAATTTAGTGTGTTGCGTATTTTAATTCCTTAAGTATATAATATGTACACGCAGAAATACAGCTTCTAATCCTTTAATTGTGTTAGGTTACATACAAGGTATATCATGTAGATAACTGCATACCTTTCTTTTCGCAGCCAGTCACTGTTTCCCAATCCCCTGTATCTAGACAGGCAACATTTCCAGGATTTGGTGTCCCATCGTATCCTGTTGCACACTCTACACTAGCTGTTGCTTCGTATGTGGTATCAGTATAAGTAAAATTATATCCTGGACTAGCAGGTACATTGCAATCTGAAATCAGAGTATGTGTAAACATGTATTTTTATTATGTCCCCGATACTAAAAATTGATAATTTAGATGATCAATGCTTATTTTAAAAGAAATGAAATGTTGCATGCTGTTGTTGAGCAACATGTGAGCGTAGAAATATAGCTCTTATTGTACAAATTGTGTTAGGTTACACACAAGATATATCCCGTAGATAACATCATACCTTTCTTGTTGCAGCCAGTCACTGTTGTCCAATTCCCTGTATCTAGGCAAGCAACATTTCCAGGATGTGGTGTTCCATTGTATCCTGTTGCACACGCTACACTAGCTGTTGCTTCGTATGTAGTATCAGTATAAGTAAAATTATATCCTTGACTAGCAGGCGTTCTGCAATCTGAAATCAGATTATGTGTAAACTTGTATTTATAGATATGTCACGGGGACCCAACAGTTAATCGTGATTATTGATGCGACGTGGAATGTTAATGCATGCTATTATGAAGTTTCGTATGCGTCGGCGAGATCATTACGAATGCGACGTTCCACATCCACTGCCCTTGGACGGTAAGTATCCCATGTTTTGCTCTCGTGAAAATAAACAAAGCCGAGTTTCCAAAATCGGCGTCCACTATGATCTGCAAAATTCTTCTATGTTCCCACTTGAAGTCAGTTCGACTACTTACGGCACTTGTGCTTTTCAGCTAATGGTTTATAATGTTGACCGGTAGATACAAAGGTGGCACGGAAACTCATTACACTCTTAAATAAAAACAATTGTTAGATCCTTTGGAAGCAGTAAAAATACAAGGCTAGAAGATGGGCCATATTGTACAATTTCGGGTAATGAACCTTTTGTTTTTATTTGTCTTGGTCGAAAACTAAGAAGTAAAACACAGTCCTGTGGGGTCTTTATTGAAATATGTATCAAAACGGCTTTGTAAATGCACATTTATCTACTGAGCGTGAAAAGCAGTAAGATAAGCATACTTTGTATGCATCGAAGACGAAGGTACGTACTACCAGAATGAGTCATGGAAGAATTAGCATTCTGTTGTGCTCTTTCAAAAGTCAGTTACGTCAATGCAGAAGCATAACGAGTGCCTTTATCAAGCGCAATATTGCATGGCGTATTTTTTCCTTTCGGCTACAGGTACCTAAAAGCAATGTTACATTTATTTTGAATTATGTCACTGAGTGGAGTTTCTGGTTCAGCTTTGTCAACATTCGAGTGACACAACCACAAAACCATTAATGAAGGTTTACGGGAGGCGATGGCTTTGAGGCAAGCTGGAACCCCTACAAAACTCCCTTCTCCCTGGAAAGCAAATGGCTTGATCAGCTCCGGAAAATGTTTTCCCCAACTCCCTTCTCCATAAAACCCAAAACTGATTTTGCTTGCTCCCAAGTGCCCTTGAAATATTTGAGTGCTCCCCACTCCCAGAAAATAAAATGCACTGCTCCTTTGCCGCCCCATAAACCCTTGGTAGACCATAGTCAGGTCATTGATATCATTATTTGACAAAAAAAGCAAAAAAAAAAGCGGATAAGCTAGTGATCGGGCTCTACTTTCTCCAGCCTCTGCAAATGTTAATACAGTATAAAAACCATTGTTGGCCCCTTTAACATGTATCTAGAAAACATTAATTGAAGAAAATGCATCACTGTCTCCGTATCGTAACATTTACTATTTTATTTTACTGATTCATCGGTCTCATTCTTCCACGATGCATTTCTGTGTCACATAAATTATCAAATTTTAACAACGTCTTCGATGCAAACAAAAGATGCTTATTCTACTGTTTTTCACGCCCAGTAGATAAATGTGCATTTACGAAGCCGTTTAGACACATATTTTAATAAATACACCCACAGGACTGTTGTAAACGTCTTAGTCTACGACCAAGACAAAGAGAAACGAAAGGACTTTAAGAATGTAATGTTTTTCTGTGTCACCTTTGTATCTACCGGTCAACTTTATAAACCATTAGCTGAAAATCACACGTCCCGTAAGTATTCCAATTGACTTCAAGTGGGAACATAGAAGAATTTTGCAGATCAAAGTGAACGCCGATAGTGTGAACTCGGCTTTGTTTATTTTCACGAGAGCAAATTATGTGGTACTTACCGTGGAACGTCGCATTCGTAACGATCTCGCTGACGCATACGAAACTTCATAATAGCATGCATTAACATTCCACGTCGCACCAATAATCACGATTTACAGTTGGGTCCCCGTGTATGTCGTCAATACGAGTAATTGATAATTGCACACACTACGCTAGCAGTTGTATGTGAAGTTCTATCCTGAACTAGAGGCGGTCGGCAATATGAAGTTAGAAAATTTGTAAGCTTATAATTTTAAATATATCCTCAATACTAGTACTTGATAATTTAGATGATGAATATTTATATAAATGTACAACATGAACACGCAGAAATATAGCTTTAATACTCTAAATGTGTTAGGTTACACACAAGGATTAACCCGTAGATAATTGCATACCTTTCTTGTCGCAGCCAGTCACTGTTTCCCAATCCCCTGTATCAAGACATGCAACATTTCCAGGATTTGGTGTTCCCTCGTATCCTGTTGCACAAACTACACTAGCTAATGCTTCGTATGTAGTATCAGTATAAGTAAAGTTATATCCTGGACTAGCAGGCGCACTGCAGTCTGAAATCAAAAACAGCTGAATGTGAAAAGATACATGTATTCAATGACCAGGAAAAGGCGCAATTAGAAAGAAATTCACACTCCACAAACCGAGGTGGGAAAAAACTTAATTAACAATCAGGTACTTATACCATGAAAACATATTGTAAGCCGAATGATCAGCTATTATCCCAATATATGGCAACTCAGTTACCTTAACTAAAAATATGAAAACAAACATAAGGCGCCAAAAATACAAAAATTTTAAACACCAAGACATAAATCAGAAAGAACCACCACAGAAGTATCGCCTTGGAACGATCAGTAATAGAAAATTACTGGCGGCCTAAAATCAATTTGTTCCATGGCCATAACCTCACCCTCAGCTGAAGTATTCTGAAGTATCGATGACTCAAGTACTACAATGTGTATATAAATCATGACCCTGTGATGACCTTGACCTATTTTACGGCAAAGTCAACATACATGTAAGTCGCCAATGCATTTAAATGGGGAAAACTTTTAAAATGTCATTTAGAGTGGAATTCTTGCAGGAAACGCGCAGTAAGACTGAATAATAATGATGCTGAAAAATTGGTCCACAGGAGCTCATATGCCCCCACCCCGGGGAAGCATACATGTATATTTCCTTAATATTCAAACATCTTCTCCTCTGAAACCACTTGGCCAATCAAAGCCAAATCTTATGTGAAGCATCTATAGGATGCGGTTACTAATTTGTATACAAATAATCCAGATCATATGACAAAGATGGCCGTCATGCCCATATATGGTACAAACCCTTCAAAAATCTTCATCTCCAGAACCGGTGGACCGATTCCAAAGAAACTTGGCATGAATCATCGATGACTAAAGTACTACAATGTACCGTATTCGTTCTAATTAGCGCACAGAGCGCTTAACTTTTCAAAATAACTTAAAGTTAAGGTAACAAATTATCGTTCTAATAAGCACACACTAGGAACGCAAACAGCACTTTAACTGTTGTTTATTACAATGTCAAAATTAACAACGATGTAGTTATTTAAGTATTCCAATCGTTCCAATAAAGTATTTGATCAGCTAAACTTAAGTTTTATTCGCTGAAAAATATCAATATACTCGTCGAGCAGGGTGCGCTTATGCACATAATTTTCGGAAATATCCAGGGTGTGCGCTTATTGGAGCATGTGCGCTAATTTGAACGAATACGGTATATATAAATCATGACACTGTGGTGATCTTGACCTATTTTAGGACAAGGTCAACATGGATCGCCTATGCATTTGAAGTAAAACTTTTAAAAAATGTTATTTGAAGTCAAACACTTGCAGGAAATTGGCAAATGGACATCATGATATTGATTATTCTGAAAAAGAAATATGGCCCAAAAGCTTCATCTGCCTTTTACATGTATTGTATAAATGGGCAGATGAATATATTGTAATATATATGTTATTCAAACGTTTATTGATATATACAGCAGATCTCAGGTGAGCGTTTACAGAACCATTGGTCTTCGGGTTATTATTATTATTATTATTATCTAAATTCATTCTAGCCATACTATAAACTTACTTTCCGCACCTATGAATCGCGAAATCGTAATGTGGTCTTAGTATGCGAAAATTTAAGTAATGACCATGGCATGTATAACGAATATCATCATACCTTTCCTGTCGCAGCCAGTCACTGTTTCCCAATCCCCTGTATCTAGACAGGCAACATTTCCAGGATTTGGTGTCCCATCGTATCCTGTTGCACACTCTACACTAGCGGTGGCTTCGTATTTTGTATCAGTATAAGTAAAATTATATCCTTGACTAGCAGGCGTTTCGCAATCTGAAATCAGAGTATGTGTAAACTTGTATTTATAAATATGTCCTCAATACGAGTAATTGATAACTACACACACTACGCTAGCGGTTGCTACATATATAAAGTTATATCATCCTGAACTACAGGCGGCCTGCAATATGAAATTAGAAAATCTGTAACCTTATATTTTTATATATGTCCTCAATACTAGTACTTTATAATTTAGATGATGAATATTTATATAAATGAAGTTTTCATACTGTTGATGTACAACATGAACACGCAGAAATATAGCTTTAATACTCTAATTGTGTTAGGTAACACATAAGGATTATCCCGTAGATAACTGCATACCTTTCTTGTCGCAGCCAGTCACTGTTTCCCAATCCCCTGTATCCAGACAGGAAACATTTACAGGATTTGGTGTCCCCTCGTATCCTGTTGCACACACTACACTAGTTGTTGCTTCGTATGTAGTATCAGTATAAGTAAAGTTATATCCTGGACTGGCAGGCGCACTGCAGTCTGAAATCCAAAACAGCTGATGTGGAAAATGTATTAAATGATTAGGAAAAGGCGCCGCAATAAGAAAGAATTTCACACTCCAAAAACCTAGGTGGGAAAAAACTTAATTAACAATCAGGTACTTATACCATGAAATCATATCGAAAGCTGAATGAGCAGCTATTTCCCAATAGATGGCCACTCAGTTACCTTAACTATACATAAGGCGCCAAAAGTACAAAAAAATTAAACACCAAGACATAAAACAAAAAGAACCACCACAGAAGTATCGCCTTGGAACGATCAGTAATATAAACTTACTGGCGGGCAAAAATCGATTTTACATGACCATAACCTCAGCCTCAGCTGAAGTGTTCTGAAGTATCAATGATTCATCTACTGCAATGTGTATATAAATCATGACCCTGTGATGACACTGAACTAATTTTATTAAATAAGTCAACATACATGTAGGTCGCCAATGTATTTGAATGGGGAAAATTTCTAAAATGTCATTTAAAGTGGAATTCTTGCAGGAAACGCGCAGTAGAACTGAATATTAATGATGCTGAAAAAATTGGTCACCAGGAGCTCATATGCTCCCACCCTGAGGAAGTTTAAATGTATATTTCCATAATATTCAAACATCTTCTCCTCTGAAACCACTTTGCCAATCAAAGCCAAATTTTATGTGAAGCATCTATAGGATGGGGTAGGTAATTTTTATATAAATAATCCAGGTCATATGACAAAGATGGCCGCCATGCCCATATGTGGTGCAAACCCTTCAGAAATGTTCATCTCCAGAACCGGTGGACCGATTTCAAAGAAACTTGGCATGAACCATTGATGGCTAATGCTCTACAATTTGTATACAAATTATGACCATGTGGTGACTTTGACCTATTTAAGGACAATGTCAACATGTGTCGCCTTTGCATTTGAAGTAAAACTTATAAATGTTATTTGAAGTCGAAAACAAGCAGGAAATTGGCAAATGGACATCACAATATTGATTATTCTGAAAAAGAAACATGGTGCAAAAGCTTCATCTGCCTTTTATTGTATAAATGGGCAGATGAATATATTGTGATATTTATGATATTCAAACGTTTATTGATATATACAGCAGATCTCAGGTGAGCGTTTATATGACCATTGGTCCTCGGATTATTAATATTATTATTATCTAAAAATTCTTTCTAGCCATACTATACTGTACACTTACTTTCCGCAGCTTTAATGAATCGCGAACTCGTAATCTGGTCTTAGTATGCGAAAATTTAAGTACTGTTGAATGCAAATTTGTTTTTTTCTGATCAGATTTTATACAGAGAAACATAACACAGTTCTAAGGCAGCATCTGTGCGTAGCCTTTGCATCTCTATATTCACATCATCATCTAGCGCCATAGCAGCTTCATTCATATTCAGTATATATAAATCTTGCAGCTTTTTTCACTCTACTACATGTACTTCCGTTATTACAACATTATCCTTGATTAGCGATGGGTGATAAGGTTTAATTTGTGTTCTTGTTATAACCATAGCGTCAGTTTTAGGGGCACTAAAATCAACTAGCCAATCTTCAGCCCATGAATGAATGGTGCTGATACTCGAATTTAGTAGAAAAGCTCTACAACTATATTCAAGCTCGTGTCATCAGCGAATAATCTTTTGCAAGAATTTAATTCTAAAACAGTTTTATTTTTGTTCACCATTACTGCAGCTGGTGTTGTGCCGTGTGGCGGCCCTGAAAAGTCTCCCCGCACACCATCCATAGTGCAGCTTATATTTCCCTTTTGATCCTTTGAGATCAGCGAGGGTAGTCTGGGAGCTACTAAGCGCGGTAGCTACGAAGCGTGGTAGCTATGTGGTTAACGAAATGGCCTCTGGTGCTAGAGGTCCCGGGTTCAATGTCCGCTTGCGGCGAGAAAACTTTGGTGGTCCGAACACGCTTCCCTTCGTGTCATTGACAGCTACAGTATTACATGAACACAGTGCGCCGTCCTTCTGATCGGGCCGTTAACTGGAGTCCCCCCTGTGCAGCGTCAGTCATCCCCTGTGCTGGTTAAAGATCCCTACACAGGTTTTATCCTCATGCATGTAAGCATATGCTGCAAACACACCGGAGTGTACAAAGTACACCTCCCAAGAATATTCAGAAATCGATTGATGGGAGTGACAAGAAAACAAAACAAATCAGAAAATTATCATCGGTTTACATTCATTATCTAACAAGCGTTTAATGTATATGGCCCCATTTGGATTAAAAAAATGTCTGAGATGTCCGTGATACAATTGGTTTGCTTTTGTGGAGGAGAAAAAATAAGTGTGCTTAAACAGTGGTGACAGAATTGTGGTACGCAGTTTTGTTTACGAGCGTATTAATGTAAAAACGGAAGAAGAAGTAAATAATAAATGTACAATGTCATCCCCTTGCAATGTACTGACCTGTCTCGTTACAGAATATCCCTGTAAAATTTGCATTGCATCCGAAAAGGCAACGTCCCTGTCGGTCACAAGATGTCGTGGTATTGTCGGGGGCATGCATGCAGTAGGTACTACAGGTTTGGATACAGTCGGATCCCCACGTATTGATCATGCAGCCTTGACTACAGGTCATATTCTTGTGACAAGTTCCTCCTGCACAATTTGAGTTGCAAGGTGTCATGCACCTGGGTTGAAAAAAAGAAAAGGCAAATAAAGTAAATGATGTATTGTTTAAATATGACATATCGTATAAAAGAAATTCTAGCGTCATGTTGCAAAAAGCTGATGTCTCGACAAGATCCTAAATGATCCTAAATTAAGTCCCATACTAATGGTATAGTGCAGGAAATAATTAATGTTCGATGCATTTTACTGATTCAGCAAAATACTCAAACTTTCAAAGAATTTTATTTACTTAGCTTTCAAACCATATTTTGACTGAATACGTGTTCTAAAATGAGCCGCCGCATCAGAAAAACAACAATCTGGGTTTCTGACCAGATCCGACACAAACCAGCTCGTAGTGACAACAGACAACTAAAAGCTTGAAATTTTAATTTAAGTAGAATATCCGAGTAGTTAAGGCACTAGCAGCTGCGCAGTTCCTGCACAGCTGATCTGCGCTTTTTTCTGCATATGGAGATTGTTGATTTTCTTGCGCAGTGGCTCAAATGAAATGTTAGCAAGTAACTTTGAGTTGGCTTTAAATCAAATGAGCCGCCCAAATCTGCATAAGCGAAAACAGAGGCACAGATCAGCAACCGCGAAGCTGATCAGCGCCTTTGTTTTCGCTACACGGATAGTACAATTCCTCTACTATCTAAATCCAAAATTTCCTGTCTCTAGCCATCTTCTGTGCTTGTACAGCCCGGTTTGTGTCAGACCTGTTCGGAAACCACATTGTTGGTTTTTCCACGAGGCGGCTCAAATATCTACATCTTATTTCGTCGGTTTTCTCTCAGATTAGCCAGTAAAAATTCGAACCTATAAACAATAGTCACGTGTCTTAGTTAAATTTACAATCTTGTTGATCAGGGGCTTGTCACACTATTTGAATTATTAACTTTTATGACGAACAGCAGCAGCAGCATCAACAACGACAATAATAATACAGTTCAACCTCATTATAATAAGAGGATAAAACATTCTTTTCCGTGCATTAACGTTTGCCAAGCCCAAGGGCAATAATGTGTTGCAGCCCGAACCGCGTAGCGGTGAGGGCTGCAACACATTATTGCCCGAGGGCTTGGCAAACGTTAATGCACGTGGAAAAGAATGTTATATCGTCATTGTTATATACCTTTCTTTCGGCACACGCACAATTTATTTATTTAGTTAGTTATTTATTCAGAATTTTATATCCTGTGTAAAAGAGAAGCAATTTTGACTTTGAAATCGTGCATAACGGCAATCACCATTGCCATTGATTGGTTTGTGATTAGCATCAAAGTGGCACCATACATTTAGATGAAATATACATCTGAAATGTACATACACATGTCAAGTTAAATTTAGATGAAATGAACACATGCCAGTGCCTATAACATGTAAACAGGTATTTGTCACAGTCTCAGGGCAATAACACCATTATTGCCCTAGGGCAATAACACCATTATTGCCCTGCTATAATGCCATCTCAGGGCATTAATACCATTATTGCCCTGCTATGACGTCATCTCAGGGCATTAATGGTATTAATGCCCTACGACGCTTAAAACAGCAGAAAGCGTTGTCCGTTACAACACGACCAGTTTCTATTGTAGAGATACATTAGGTATATAACAATGTCCTTTATTATAATGTCGTTATATAACACAACTATATTATGGCTCCAAAAATGATTATTTTAATTTGTCTATTTAACCCATATTTGACGCATGGGTTTTCTCATCATTATCAATGGGGCCAGTCCACTTTCGTTTTTAAAGGTGTTAGGAGTGATTTTTAATTTTTATCTCATTTTTGTATGAAATTCTTCCAAGCAAACAGAATAGCCCCAGATGGGATGCCGCGTTCTGCGGCGTCACATCTGGGGCTATGCTGTTTGCCTATATCCCATAAAAGGGACGTCGGGCTTAAATGAGTTAAGCAAGCCCATTCAAACATGGTTCAGTTGTAACACCCGTATGATTTTATGGATCCCAAATATAGCATTATAATGCGGTTTACCTATAATAATAATAATAATAATAATAATAATAATAATAATAATAATAATGATAAATGCAAAGTGGTCGCAATATTCCACTTCACGGTGACAATACTTACTTGCATCCGCCATAGGTATCGTATTTACAGTAGTCAACTGTACAACAGCCGTCATCTCTGGTACACGTACCGTTGATACAGAATGGAGAACATCCCATGTTACATTGCTCCCCATACCAACCATTTTTACATCCATATAAACAAGTACCATCATTTTGATCGCAGGTATGGTCATCTGTTGCGTTGAGCTGAAGACAGGTGCTTCGACAAGGTTCACAATTACTATTATAGACATAGTATCCTGGCAAGCACACGTCACATATTCCTGTCCCACTGAAAATCACGATTTCAAGTAGACAGAAATAATACAGTTTATACATTTTGTATGCGACAAAATGTTCAGGCATTTTTGAAAACGTTGACAAATACTTTTCATTATATGTGTATACTTAAAGGCAAAAGAAGCGCAACAATTCGCAATTGTATTGTCGTTGTCATGTACTCGATTCACATGAGTACATTTGAAAACCACATTTAAATAATCCTGTACAATAAATAATGATTTACCAAAAATTAATTTTGGTCGCATCTTTCATTTTAACGTTTTGATGACGTTAGCGAATTTCAATTAGTGCCGTTAAAACAGTCGAGATCCACTACTTTGGAAATAAGTTAGCATGGATTGATAACCAGATGTCTTATCCGACAGAAAACGCAACAAATGTGGAAATATTTTGAAATTACCAAATTGTCAGCATTTCCGTTAACCGCCAGTTCTTATTGATGCCCGTCTATTTTGTCGAAAGGCCGTTCCTAGCGCAGTAAGGCAACTCATATCACGAAACTTATGGGACCTGTATTATTTGTTTGGGTCTATCGTTTTGGCACCAAATGAGTTTGCCTTGCCCTTTTTAGTTTGACTACAAACGGCCAACAAATGTCAAAAAAGAGACACAATCATGTAGTCCAAGTGTCAATCGAGGTATGAAATCTGCAAATAATTGATTTTGCCTTACCATGTCAATTTGAGTTTGATTCGCACGACACTGTAAAAGCTGGTAAAGTAAGGATAGAGGGACCAGGAATCGTTACAATTAAATCTTAAGTCTCAAGGCAACAAAAACACCAGGCTTGAAAGAAAATACATCACAAAACATGTTTTCGACAACACACTCGACAAGCAGGATGACGAGCTGTAAATGTGCACTTCGATAGCCATAAGCGCCGTCATTCTGATTTACTTAGTATATAAAAGACAAATGACGGAACTGATGATTATGTCGTCACTGAAAGTCAATTGAGTCAAAATAGGATTTTAAAAAATAAATTAGTCTTTTAAGTGTTTGTTTTGCGAAACTTTTGCGTTTAAGTATATTTAATTTTGCTTTTTTTCGTATACTTTGAAACTTTCAATTCAAACTTCCTTATTCGGACATCATAATGTAACAAATGTTAAAGTCAAATTGTTCGAAAAGACTAGAACCATTGTTATTTTGGTGGATTTGATTACAGATACATGCAATATTTGCAAAGAATGTTTAGATACAACACATTAATTTGATACTTGTCAATGAAGAAAACGATTGCTATTGTCATTTTCGTAACAATAATATTACTTTTTCTCTACTCCAGGGACTTAAGTTGTTTTTTTTTTTCATTTTTTTTTCTTCTTCTTTTTTAATGTCTCGGAAATCAATGTTGGCAAGACTAGCTTAGTTTGTTACATTTTGCTAGAATGGCGGTCAGGAGAATAAATAATATATACCCTGATTTTTTTTTAGTTTTTGTCACCTAGGGCAAACTAGTATACATGTGCAGCTCGATCTGTATCTAGTTTATGTTATTGCAAGCAGTTTTGATTCAGTGGAGTGGTATGCAGAGTTAATGACACACAATAGAATAGAATAGAATAATATAATAGAATTTTATTTACTGCTCAACTATACACATACATACATACATACATACATACATACATACATACATACATACATACATACATACATACATATCAGATCATGCATTGATATATGAAATATTAATGTAAATAAATACAAATTTATTATGAGCAATAAGATCCATTTTAAGATATGTCACAAGAAGCCACAAATAAACCTAATGTTACGTCTACACCGGGCCACGTTCTCACTACGTCCTTACTACGTCTTAAAAAAATTAAGGACGTAGTGAGGACGTGGTACGGTCTTGTAGGACGTGGTAGGAACGTAGTAAGGACGTAGCGAGGTCTTGATGGACGCGGAGGTCTTGGTCAAATTTTGAAAATGCTCAAAAGAAACGTGGCGAGGACGGGGTGGAATCAGAACCCAGTAAGGACGTAGTAAGGACGTGGTAATAACGTAGTAGGAACTTGTAGGGCGCAGAAAGAGCGTAGCGCAAACGTAGTGCGGTCTTCGTGGACGCGATGCAAATTTGTTGCAGACCATCAAGACCTCGCTACGCTTCTACTACGTCCTCGCTACGTCCATCGAGTTCTCGACAAGACCATACCACTCTTCTTGTAAATGTACGTCCTTACCGCGTCCTAGAAGACTGTACTGCGTTCTTATCACGTCCTAGCGGTTCCTAACACGTCCTTAGTAGGTCCTTATCACGTTCACACCAGGTTCGAACTACGTCCTCCACGTTTTATTAATTTTGTTTTAATTGTCCCGTACCCTCAAGCAATTGCTTTCGCGTTTATTTAATCATATCGAAATCGTAACATGAAAACAGAGACTTGCTCTCCTTGAAGGACATCATGCCTTACTTGGTGCCCAGGCTGCACTTGTGCTATTTCACAGAAGGAGGAATAGAAGGACAAGATCTTGTTGGGTGCACCCTTGGCTATCAGCTGAAAGAAGGCTTCAAAGAAGGTATGGTCCATCCCCTTTCTCATTAATGTGTTCGCTGCTCTTAAAGGATCTCAGTTTTAATTTTTATTCAGTATGGGCATTACGACCGACTACTAGCGGAGTAGAGGATAGAGGACCGGCAGTCATTCTTCAATTTCATGCGAATGCCACCAGAAATGCTGTCCGCCCGTCATTTTCTTGTTGCAATTTCAAGCTGTTTCGCAACTTATCTGACTCTTAATACACGACTGATTTATATATTTACAGTTAGAACGTGCTGGAAACGTAGTTCGCGCGTGGTATGAATTGCTTGGTCTTTGTGAGGACGTAGCAACGACGTAGTGGAAACGGGATGAACTTGTTGAGCGCGTATTGAGGACATAGTGGAAACGTGTAGGACGTAGTAAGGACGTGGTGCGGACGTAATAAGGACGTGGCGGGGACGTAGTATGGACGTAGTGGGAACTTAGAAATCCGAAATTGTTTCATTTTGACCCCGTCCTCGCCACGTTCTTGGTTTTTTAGAACGTGGTAAGGACGTGGTGAGAACGTGGTCAAGTGTAGACGTAACATAAAGATTTCACAGTATTTTCTTCTGTGCTTGTCATTATAATGATAAACCTTTCTCTAATAGACATTGCGACATTGAAGATTTTATAAATATTATCAAGCATTTTATTACGTAACGACTGATACTTAAGACATTCACAAAGTAAGTGCATTTTCATCGTCAATCTTATTGCATGAATTTAATAAAAGGCCATCTACATTTTACAAACATACCTCCCACGCTCAATCTGAAGCTTGTGTGCACTTATTGTAAACGAAGCTAGAGATTTCATAGCACTAAGATTCCCAAACGCAGATGTTGCCTACAATGAAAAAAAAAAAAAAAAAAAAAAAAAAAAAAATGCTGGAATTAAAGACTGAAATGCCGTATTCTCAAAACAGCGGATATTCGATGAGAGGAGGGCTCGTTCTGGGAGATAGCGGCGGTAGGGTGGCAATTTCGGTGTGAAATATTCGAGTAATAATTGTAATATGTTTGATGTGCTGTCTGATCAAACCCAAGATGGCGGCACAGACTCGATTGATTGTGAGGACTTATTCTCGGATACACTTGGTGCTAATGAATTCCTGCATGTTGACCGGAGACGTGGCAAACGGCGTCGCCAGCATACCGGATCAGGAGGTAACATTAATTCTTCTCAAGCCGAGAATGAGACTGATTATGATACATTAGGACTTGAGGATAAAGTTTCATTGATCCTGTCAAAAGTTGCCATGAATGAAAACCGGTTTAACCGAATTGATTGTAAGCTTGATTGTTTAGCGCGCGGGCAAAAGCGCCTTAAAGCTGTCGAGGGCGTTTCGAAGTCTTACGAGGACAGAATTAAACTTTTAGAATACAAGTCGATCGACATCGAAGCGAGAGGTCGACAACTTTCCAATGTATAGTCTAAGTACATTGAGGGACAAATTCCCCGTTATTTGTCCTTTAATCAAGAATTTAATCAATTCAGTCATGTGCTTTGAAAGATTAGGGGGCGTGTATGTTTTAACTTGTATTGTAGTATAGACTGATGCTAAAGTTTGTTCGATGAAATGTTATTTATTTATCTCTATTTTGTGAATGAGTCAAAAATGAAAAATGGTTAAAAATCAATTATTTTCCCGTATCAGATGACAAAACTAGTACATGTACATATGTATGTTTCAATTAATTGCGCTTGATAGGAAAGAACCTAATTTCTACCATTCTCACTGTATTAAGTACTTATAACTATCTTATATACATGTACATAGTTTTCGGGTTACATTTTTGACTGGGCAACATTGTCCCCCCCCCCCCCAAGTACTAACAAGCAATTCAAATGTAATATGTATTTTATCAACATGCAAAAGGATTTGTTGGTACTCGGGGGGGGGGGGGGGGGGGGGGCAATGTTCAAAAATTGTTTTCGGTTTTCCTGTACGTTCAATACAAAAAGTAGTTGTTTTAACCCAAAAATAAAGCTAAATTAAAACATGTATCGAAATGGGGACCAAAGTCCAACATGCTAAAATATGGACTGACAGTGAACTAACGTGTGCTGGTTGAAGCATTTTATCAACTGTTATTTTTTTTCGAAATACAGGGTCGTTTACATTGTGACTCCTATTACCACTGTCAAATGTCCTTTACATGTAATGAATTCATCTTAATTTAATCTTAAGAGTCGGTACAATGCCCCAGAAATCTGATTCCCTTTAACCTGTTCTTTAATCATTCAATAATTTACCAAAGTCAAAACCAGAGGACCATTGGTCCTGAGAACGCTCACCTGAAGCCTGATCTTGGAGTATTAAGTCATCATAAAATGACCTTGAATACTCACACACCTTTATTGAATTCATAAGTTGTCTGCATCTGCAAAGTTTCAGGTCTCAGGCCGCAATAGTTTCCAAACCCAGTGATTTATGAGAAAACCATAATTTTAATTTTGATATTTAAATGACTTTGGGTCAAGGTCAAGAAATTACCTTGGCCTTCATTAATTACTTACCTTCATTGACTCCATTGGTTGTCTGCATCTAGCAACTTCCAGGTCTCAGACTACAACAGTTTCCAAAATATCCATTGTTTTCGCCTTTTCCCATGTAAAAGCCTATGTTTCCAAAAATGACCTTGCCGTAAAATAGGTCGAGGTCATCCTATGGTCATCATTCGATCAAACTATGATGGGCTGTAGTCCCAAATGCTACATACCAAGTTTCGCGAAAATTGGCCTGCCGGTTCTGGAGAAGAAGATTTTTGAGTGGTTTTTACCATATATGGGCGTGGCCGCCATCTTGGTAACGTGACCTGGATTTCGCGATCAAAATTTTGTCTCCCCTATCCATGGATGCTTCACATAAAATTTCACTTTGATTGGCCCAGCACTTTCAGAGAAGAAGATCTTTGAACAGTGTATATGGACGACAGACTGGCCAAGGTCAAGAGATGACCTTGACCTAAATTAATCACATACCTTTATCTACTCTATAAGTTGTTTGCATCTACCACTTTTCAAGCATCAGACTGCAATAGTTTTCAAAAAATCCATAGTTTTCACTTTTTCCCATGTAAAAGCCTATGTTTCCAAAATTGACCTTGCCGTAAAATATGTCAAGGTCATCCTAGGGTCATCATTTTATCAAACTATGATGGGCTGGAGTCCCAAATGCTACATACTAAGTTTCATGAAAATCAGCCTGCCGGTTCTGGAGAAGAAGATTTTTAGTGGTTTTTACCATATATGGGCGTGGCAGCCATCTTGGTCATGTGACCTAGATTTTGCAATCAAACTTTCGTCTCCCCTACCCATGGATGCTCCACATAAAATTTCTCTTTGATTGGCCAAGCAGTTTCAGAGAAGAAGACCTTTGAAAAGTGTGTATGGACGACAGACTGGCCAAGGTCAAGAGATGACCTTGACCTATATTAATCACATACCTTCATCTTCTCCGTTAGTTGTTTGCATCTACCACTTTTCAGGCCTCAGGCTGCAATAGTTTTAAAAAAATCCATAGTTTTCACTTTTTCCCAAGTTAAAGCCTATGTTTCCAAAATTGACCTTGCCGTAAATTAAGTCAAGGTCTTCCTTGGGTCATCATTTTATCAAACTATAATGGGCTG
This sequence comes from Rugalucina vietnamica, assembly GCA_964017185.1. Classification (NCBI taxonomy): domain Eukaryota; kingdom Metazoa; phylum Mollusca; class Bivalvia; order Lucinida; family Lucinidae; genus Rugalucina; species Rugalucina vietnamica. The sequence continues at coordinate 48,347,967 of OZ024874.1, forward strand.
GAGTCCCAAATGCTACATACCAAGTTTCATGAAAATCGGCCTGCCGGTTCTGGAGAAGACGATTTTTGAGTGGTTTTTACTATATATGGGCGTGGCGGCCATCTTGGTCATGTGACCTGGATTTCGCGATCAAACTTTCGTCTCCCCTAACCATGGATGCTTCACATTAAATTTCACTTTGATTGGCCCAGCAGTTTCAGAGAAGAAGATCTTTGAAAAGTGTGAATGGACGACAGACTGGCCAAGGTCAAGAGATGACCTTGACCTAAATTAATCACATACCTTCATCTACTCCATTAGTAGTGTGCATCTACCACTTTTCAGGCCTCAGGCTGCAATAGTTTTCAAAAAATCCATAGTTTTCACTTTTTCCCATGTAAAAGCCTATGTTTCCAAATTTGACCCTGCCGTAAAATAGGTCAAGGTCATCCAAGGGTCATCATTTTATCGAACTACGATGGGCTGAAGTCCCCGATGCTACATACCAAGTTTCGTGGAAATCGGCCCACCGGTTCTGGAGTAGAAGATTTTTGAAGGGTTTTTACCGTATGTGGGCGTGGCGGCCATCTTGGTCATGTGACCTGGATTTTGCGATCAAACTTGAAATGCCACTACCCAAGGAGGCTCCACATAAAATTTCAACTAGATCAGCCAAGCGGTTTCAGAGAAGAAGATCTTTGAAATTGTGGACGACGACGACGAACGGACGGACGACGACGGACGACGGACGGACGCCGGATCATGGCCATCCTATTAGCTCACCTTGTGAGCCTTCGGCTCAGGTGAGCTAAAAATCAAGGTATTCTTTATTCTTGTATCGGCACTATTATTGTACACAGGATGAATATGCGGCATAGCCTCTAAGTTATAACATTACGAAAACTTGCCCAATGGATGCAATATACAAAGATTTTTTTTCAGCTGTAAAAATTGAAAATTTTATTTTTGCACAAAACATAGACTATGGATACACGTAACGAGGCAGTTCTAACGAGTACCTATAATCTATGTTTTTGTGAAAAAAAAAAATAAGAAGAATAGGTATACCCCTGCATACCCCAGTTTTGCTATATAAAAGTGGAGTTCAAGGGGGTATTTGGTGCATTAAATTATGAATTATCCTAATCAAACAAACCAACCATTCAGTCTGTGTGATTAGTAAAAAAAGTCAAGCCGATCTTTGAGATTTGAAATTTTAGAAAAACAAAAAAGAAAACTTAAAAAACAAAAACAAAAGAAATTATAGAAAATACAAACAAAAATACGTTTGCACGTGTCTTCATTGATGCGGAAATGTAACACATCATACTGATAAGTACATGTACATATCCGTACACGGCAAAATTCCAGACTTTCAGCTACGAAAATGACTACACTGCTCTAATTTAGGTTGACCAGAGACATATGCATATATACTTATAAAGTGAAAAGAATCACTTTTTTCTTGTCCCTTTTTCCTGAGCGTGAAACGAACGTGGAAAGCGTGAGCAAGCCTGGGACTATTGATATCTCGAGCAACTTTCTTAATCCTTTCCACGTTTCTTTTCACGCTGCATTGAGCAGTTCCACGTTTCCTGTCCACGCTCAACGCAAAACTCATGCTACTTCCTCGCAAAATCCATGGAAAAAGTCACGTGACATGCGAGATTCCACGTTCGTTAGCGTGAGGGATATAAATATCAAGCTGACTGTACTGTACCTTCATCTACTCCATCACATGTTTGTATCTACCACTTTGCAGATCTCGGGCTGCAATAGTTTTTTTTTTCTTTGTGTTGGTCGTAAACTAAAAAGTATAACACAGTCCTGTGGGTGTCTTTATTGAAATATGTATCCAAACGGCTTTGTAAATGCACATTTATTTACTGAGCGTGAAAAACAGTAAGATAAGCATCTTTTGTATGTATCAAAGACGAAGGCACTAACTACTAGAATGAGTCACGGAAGAATTAGCATTTTTGTTGTGCTCTTTCAAAAGTTATTTACGTACGTGCAGAAGCATAACGAGTGCCTTTATCAAGCGAAATATTGCATGGCGTTTTTTCCTTGGACTAAATGCACTTCGCTGAGCGAGCTTCAAAGCATATGCCACTTTTATTTTGAATGAAGTCACAGAGTGGGGTTTCTGATTCAGCTTTGTCAACTTTGAGTTACACAACTGATTTATTCTTGCCTCGAAACAGCAAATCATTTTCGGACATATCAATGACAGAGCTTATATGTTTCCATACATTAAGTAGTAACAAGTATAAGCTTTAACAAAAAGCGTGGTCTACGCTTCGCATATATAAACTAGAATGTCAGAGAATCTGACCGTACTCCTATTTCATCGTGGTGCATTTGACTGAACAGAAATAAAACGCTGCGCGGTGAAAGCATTCATACCTGACAATCGACCGTCACAATACTGTCGGTTCATTTCATTCCGTTGTGGCTTGGATAGAATGTAATTGGCTACACGGCAGGTGGGGCGCGGTCAAAGCTTTCATACCTGACCATATAGCGTCACAATACCGTCGGTTCATTTCATTCCGGTGGTGCTTAGATAGAATGGAATCATGCACCAGTTCCACGAATTTAACAATTTGCCCCCATTTTTGGTACCTACTGCACCATTGGTACAAATGTTACCAACCAAAGGGAGGTTTGCATGGGTGTTTGGGGGTGTTTACACGGTCCTTGCATTGTCGCCGACAGGTAGCGCTATAACACTGACCTGTCGCCTTTGGCTCGTTGCATGCTGGGAATGTCCGCCATGGAATCCATTTTGGAATCCATTTTATATGTAGATCATATTAATATAATTTTACATACATTTCATTTTTGTCTTTTTGTTACGTCCTTTGTTTTACCTATGCACAGCTCGAATGAAAGAAATACATTCTAGTCCAGCAAATTCAAGAAATCTATTAATTGATTCTCGCGAGAACTGAACGGGATTAGCCGATTTTGGCTATATCCCATAATTCAAAGCGTCAAATGCGAGAGATCTAGATGAGATATCGTCAGATCTCGCGAGAATGCGGTCCTTGGCGAAACGACCCGGAATCCTACTAACACGATGGTCAAGCCACTAGACTCAAACGTGCAGTTGCAGTTGTAGAGAGGTGTATGAGTTGTCTTTTAAGTAGGTCAATCTCAAACCTTAGAGTAGTCTACGCGCTGGCGCGTAGACAATTACCCGCTGAGCGACAGGTGGGTATGATATTTTCCTGACCTGTCCAGCCAAATGCATGCACCGAGAGCCCGAAGGGTATGACCTACACAACGCTAATGAACACCGGTAAAGTGTTTTTTCTGGCGGCGTAACTATTGACCGAACACTGCACGTGCAAAACGAGGAAGCTTGTCCACTGTACCGCTTCGCTATTGTCAAATAGATCATATGGGAGTATTTTCCCTTGTGCGTTTATAAATTATTGAGACATTATTTTTATTGGTACTCTTTAGCATTTTTCTCTCAAAGTTATTAATTAACAATAGGCATTATCTTTTATCGGAACAGTTAACAGATTGGGTGGTCAATATGAATGATCTCTTATATATGCAAAAAGCAAACTACCACCTCGTTATGGTTTTCAGATAGGTATATATTGTGTGTAAGTTTGTATTGCAGGTTTGAAACTCAGGTTGAATCCCCCGGACCTAACTTTCCGAAGTCCACATGGTCAGTTAGGGGACCGCAGTACAAAATGCCCAGCTGTATTTAAGGGATACAGTTGGTCGTTTCTAACGATCATAATCGCAATGCAAAAACATGTGACATTGGTTTCTGATTCATTGTTCTTGCACAACATAACCCACTAACCATAATCTGCGAATCTGAAACCAATTTCCAACGAGAGAAAACTCTCAGCTTTACGTAACTGCTCAGTAAGATCAGATATTCACCCGCAGTGGACAACTATTTACTTGATAAATTTAACTTTTGCCTCAGTTCTCAAACAAAAAGTTAAAAAGTTGCAATCGTTGTAAAACGAATTTTCATCACCTGTCTGGAGGTAAGATAAGTCACTTTCACCACCTGTCTGGAGGTAAGGAAATTCACTTTCACCACCCGTCTTCGGGTAAGGAAAGTGACTTTCTTCACCTCCAAACAGGTGTGAAAGAACTTTCACCACCTGGATAACTGACCATAACATCGCACTTGCAATACAGTATGAAAAATAATTTCCTATGAGTTACATTGAAGTCATAAGGTAAATGAATCTAAGGCTAAACCAAATAATTTTTGATCATTGAATGTGGGTGGCTCCGTGCATTTCTGATAAGCAGGTGGAAAAACAACAGAATTAAAGGGGTTTATGCGGTTTTTATGTGCAGTTGCGAGGCAGTTTTCCATTGGAATGGTGTGTTATACAAGAACAGCGATCAACTATGGTAATTTCATTGCATTAACATTAGAATAGACTTTGGGAGCACTTTGAACCCTCGGCCTCCGGCTCAAACAACTTTCTCCAGCCTCTGCAAGTAATAATACAGTATAAAAACCATGGTTGACCCCTTAAACATGTATCTAAAAATATTTATTGAAGAAAATGCATCACTGTCTCCATATCGCAACATTTGCTATTTTATACTGAGAGGAACTAGAAACTTAAGTTTTGTCTTTAGAGAGTTCCTGCTTTAATCAAAAACAAAAGTTTTGATTCATTTTCTAACAATTGATTACGGTAGTGTTTCTGTTACAATATTGTTGGTCAAGAAAGCAGAAATTTGCCTAGGGGACAGAGTAGGGTCAGTTATTGATGCGATGGTCACAGCCAGAGTGTTCAAGTTCATTTGTCAAATCGAAGGTGAAAATGTATGCTGCTGTAAAGAACCATAAAACTGTATGATTTACGTCTCAAACAAATGGAACTTTAAGGATGTTCTCTCCGGACAAATTTCATGCATCGAAAACCACACTTTGGATTCCCCCATGGTTCTCAAGTAAACGTCATAAACGTAGCCATTATTTTGTTTCGACTACGAGATAGCAGAATTTTCTTCCATTTTTTAAATGCTGTTTTATGAAAAATGGTGACACGGTATCGATTTCTTCACTATTAGCAGTTTCATGCATAAATGTAAACGTCCGCTTAACTGCCGTTAAGTCACTTTGAAGTCTGACGTAAAGGTGACGGACGCATTTTTATGCAAGGAAAGAATCCAATTAATCATTGATACTTAATGCGTATATCACCTGTTGCTGTGATAACAATTCCTGTACACCAAACATTTGACATAATTTCTTGACGAAGACGTGACGCTTACAAGTAAAACGTAAACATTGTAAGCATCGACAGCGGATTAAAGATTTCAATGTCGAGAAGACAAATCGCTCGTCTGGATTCCCATAGGCACCAGCTTAAATATCCATCATGAATATTGTTTTCCGGCCTATCAAAACGTCAAAAATGCACTTTCATTATTGACTTTAAAGATTAATCTCGACGTTTTGCAGCTTAAAATTTGAAATTAACAATACATTGATCAAATTCTAACAATTGCGTCCGCAGACGTTCATGCTCGTTAATGTACAGCATCGATAATGCCTCTAGGCATGGCCTTACATGCGTTTTAGAATGAAAACGTCAAAATGACGTAACTCAATTCCATTTGACGGAATGCAATTTTCAGAATGCAAAATGTGTAGCAGACGTTACACACTGCCACAATCAAACGATAGTAACTAGTTATATTTAAAATATATCTAAAATTAAGAAAGAAATACGTTAAGTGGAAAACTTAAGTTTCTAGTTCCTCTCAGTATATTTTATTGAATCATCGGTCTCATTCTTCCACGATGCATTTCCGTGTCGCATATTAAATTTTCACAACGTCTTCGATGCATACAACAGATGCTTATCTTACTGTTTTTTACGCTCAGTAGATAAATGTGCATTTACAAAGCCGTTTGGATACATATTACAATAAAGACACCCACAGGACTGTGTTATGCTTTCTAGTTTACGAGCAAGACAAAGAAAAACAAAAAGAATTTAAGAATGTAACGAGTTTCCGTGGCAAAATTGTATCCATACAGTGTATGTCAACTTTATAAACAAGTGCCTTAAGTATTTCAATTGACTTCAAGTGGGAACATAGAAGAATTTTGCAGATCATAGTGGACGCCGATTTTGTAAACTTGGCTTTGTTTATTCGCGAGAGCAAAACATGTGAAACTTACCGTTCAAGGGCAGAGGATGTAGAACGTCGCATTTGTAACAATATCGCCGACGCATACGAAACTTCATATTAGCATGCATTAACATTCCACGTCGCATCAATAATTACGATTAACAGTCAGAGAGAGAGAGATTCTAAATAAGGGTTTATGTTTTGTATCCCAGTTTCTGCAATTTCTTCAACCGTATGTTGAGAAACATTGATAAATGTCCAATGTAACACGGTCAATGTAACATTGAAAAAAAAAAAAAAAAAAAAAAAAAAAAACATTGCACAGAGTCATTTTGCATTTTTCTATACCGAGGGTTCGACAATTCTATAAAATGATGATTATAATTTGTCTCTCCTTGCTATTTGAAAGAAGTTTTTAATTTTCGTTTATGTAATATAAATATGTCCCGACTTTTGTGGTACAGGCTGGACTATTCCCATCCCAATTTCCACTAGCCTCACATATCAGATGAGAAGCCCCTGACAAGTCATAGCCAGGGTTACAATAAAATGCTGCGATTTCGAGGTACGTGGTGGCATCGTTGTTTGAGTAGGTCACATTGTTGTTGGCTGGAGCGGCTAGCTTACCACAGTCTGTGCAGCAAAAGAGAAACATCAAATACCAATGCCGAAAAACAGATACAAAACGCAAAATAACCAGACTAAGCAATATTGGCGCGCGCAGAACATAATGAAAACGTGTAATGAATACCCCCTTAACCTCACTTTTATTTAGTAAAATTTGGGTTTGTATGGGTATACCTATTTTTTTTCTTATTTTTTGCTCCAAAACATAGATTGTGGGTACTCGTTAGAACCGCCTCGGCGAGTTGATCAAATTCGACGTCATAAAAACATTTCTGTCACCAATGTGATTGGACGTTGTTAACGTCATGACGTCGTCGATGCCGTTCCACTGTTTGAACACACACTGTGTATAAATTCTCTATCTGCTTGTAAATGTGATCGCCTTGATAATTTTTCAACAAACGATAGAGAGAAAGTTTGAAGTTCATGGAGCTATGAACCACCGTGGATCGCTAGCAAAGCTTACATGAGTTCATTCACACTGCACGCGACCTACAGTGGTTCATAGCTCCATGAACATCAGAAAAATGAAATTCATTTCTTAATACAATATGTAAATCTTTCAGTTATGAAATATGGTTGTCGAGTTGCCACGAAACATTTAAGTTACGCCCTTTGCATATAGCTATGCTATTATTTTGCAAAATAAGTTTCCAAACTGATATCAATATTCGAAAGCCAAAGGTAAGACAAAATCAAATCAGGAAACTTTATGATACTTCTGATGCTCATTTCTTTTTCGTGTGGTCTTTGAATTTTTGACGTAAATGGCCGTTTACTACAATGTGAATAGCAATAGTCGAAACTTTTCAGTGCGATAGCCCTTTATACACTGAACAGAGACCTACGCAATCGCGATTTAAAAGACCATAATGCATCTGTAGAGTATGATAATTAAGGATTTAAATTCAGATGTTAGCTTTCACTGGATGATGAAAAACTTTAGGCTATTTTAATGTCTGTGAAGCCCGAAAGGCTTCTCGGAGACATTTAAGCAACTAATTAATGTTTTTCATCATCCATTGAAAGCTAATATCTGAATTTCAAAACTTATAGAGCTGTATTAACATTTTATATTATCATTCAAGTATCAGATTTTAAATAGCACATATCATCGATCATTTTCATGTTATCTGACATTAAATCCGACTTAACGTAATTTTGGAACACCCAAAACGTCATTTTTCGCGCTTAACGTCATGGCAATACGCGACCGACGTCACTCCAACATGAGTAAGCAAACAATGTCACTGGCTGGTTTTGACGTTGCCCCGTCCATAGGCGAAGTCTCTAGATCACGTGATTTAATGTTTTTCATTGGGAAATGAAGAACGTCAAGACAGATAATTTCATCTGGGGCGATTGCAATAAAAATGTAGATATTGGGGATTGAGATACATTGACTTGCGTCAATAGAAAACGCGGGTGCTTGGATCGTTCACAAGCAGTAATTTCAGCAAATTTATGTATGATTTCTTCAGTTAAGACATCTGACCACTTCTTCATGCCATCTGCAATCACAACTAGAAGGAGTTTTCAGAGGAAAACATATGTCCCCCCTCTCGGCCCCAGCCCTAAATTTTTACAAAAATGCAATTTTGAACATAAATCAAGGGCCATAACTGTAAGGTTGTTTCACGAAATTTACCCATCTACAATCCCAAACCACTCTTTGCCGTTATCAACTCATATGCAACAGCATCCGATTTCAATTGAGGTTTTCCAGTACCTCAATTTCAAGCGGGCTAAGGATAAGAATGAATTCCTCTGATAGCAATATAACATATTATGTATGAATCTTTGATTACTTTTTAACTGCCTTGTAGGTTATTATGTTTAAAGTCTTTACTCTCAAAATATTTATAATATTACTTTATCAAAATTGTGATAAACACATTTAATAATGTATTGCTGTCCTCTCAAGACATTGTAAAACCTTATCAAAATTTTGATAGTCAATTCTGTTTTAGGGAAACGAAAAGTCACATTCAACGTCTTATCAAAATTATGATAACAACATAAACTAATATAAGCTCTAGAACACACCGTTATCAAAATTTTGATAAGACTGTAATTGATACAGGATTCGAGAGCTTGCACGGCAAACGATGATTGGTGTTTGGTTTGTCAACTATGTGTAAAACCTTATCAGAATTTCGATAGCCTATCCTGTTTTAGGGAAACGCAGTCACATTCAACGCCTTATCAAAATTCTGATAACAACATGAAATCATGTAAGCTGTGGAACACACCGTTATCAAAATTTTGATAAGTCTGTAATTGATACAAGAACCGACAGCTTGCGCGGCAAACGATAATTGATGTTTGGTAAGTCACCTGTATGTTGGTTTATTTAGGATTTCACGTCCAATCAAATAGCTCTGGTCATACGAGATGGAACCTAGGTCTGAAGTCACACGACAAAGGCTGGGGATGTCCGGAGTCCAACCTGCGACTCCTGGTTGACAAGGCGAGTGGCTTTGGTTAAGTTTACCCCTGTTAAACCAAGAGGCGTGTCCATGGCGTTGGCAAGGTGTTCTTAAATTTTCCTGACCGCCGCGAAACTCCGAGGAAAAATTATTTTATTTGTGACAATGCAAACCATGGCGTTCTCATCGAATCCAATGCGTTACTACGGAGTTCATAGTGTGTTCTATCAGGTACCATTGCGCTGGCATGACGCCTTCATGGACTTGCGCGGCACTCTTGGTGTATGCACTCTTGGCGTTCCCACGGCGTTCGTACCGCGCTTCCACGGCGTTCTGGTACTGAGCTGACGTCTTGTAGGCGAGTCAGAAACAAAGTCTCCGTCATTTGAACGTTTGCTTTCAAAAATGTAACATAGCTGGCAACAGGGGATGGAGAGGGTAGCAGCAGCAGCAATTTGTATAAGTAAACTAGCTTGTTGTTCGATAGACTTAGTGAAATAAATTTATGTGCATCTCATTTAATAGTGTATTGTTTGCTTTTGACATATTTAAAATTGCATATCTTTTTCATCTATTGTACTACATGAAACGCCATTGGACGCGGTAAATGCTCCATGTTAGCGCAATTAACGCCGTGACAACGCCTTACAAACGCCACGGGATCGCGGTAAAAGCTTCATGTGAACGCAACAAACGCCGTGACAGGGCCTTACAGCTGCCACAGAGGCGTAGTAAGATTAATGACACGCCGTAAAAGCGCCATAGACGCGTCGTATGAGCGCGGTGAAAACGCAGTGAGATCGCGATGGACGCCATACCATCGTCGTGCAAACGCCATTGCCTACCACGGCGTTTGCACAACGATTTCACCGCGCACCAGCGGAGCTCCAGGGGCGTTGATGAAGCTCTCACTTCGTTGCACCGAATGTCTACGGCCTACGGTCTTACGATTTTTTAACATTTGTCAACGTGCAGACTATTACAAAATCGTAGAGGCTACTGCTATCGAAGGAAGCCGCAGAATCGTAGCCTGGACATCGTAGGGTCGCCCTGCGGAGACCGCAAAAATGCAAAACATTGGCATCGCACGGTCATCGTAGTGCAATCATGTGCCGAATGTAACCTAGGCATTAATAGCCATATACTTTGTGCCTAAACTTAGGCTGACAGACGACGTAGGCTGACTAAACTGAAACTATGCCAAATGTGACCTAGACATTATTAAACATTATATTGTTTCACTGGCGTTTGCGCGCAAACACTTTATTACAGACGACGTATGGTATTTAGGCAATGCAAACTAAATTGAAACTACATTTTGAAAAAAAAAATGTCAGGAGCATGATTTCTGATGGCATTAGCTTGATATATGTACTAGGTAGTTTTTCAACATGCTGGAACTATCAATCATGCAAAGAGAGTGGCATTTTGAGTGTTTTTTCAACTTTTTAGATCGAGAAAGTGTCACTGCATGAGTATCTCAATATTCATTTTTCAGCTGTTAAATAAGATTTTCAGGGTAAATTATATTTGTAAGCAGTTCCGCAATTTTTTAGTTGTAAACAGCATAAATTATGCAACGCTTTCTTTAGATCACTGTAGCGACAATTCATAACCAAATGAAATAAAATGACAAAAAACGAGCTTGGCACATTGCGGATTTCGCCATGTGCATCGTCCGGGTCCATCTGAGACAAACAATTAATGCGGGAAACTGATCCGCGATCTGAAACGTTGCTCTTGAGAATTGATGTATTATGACAAGCAGATGGTTGTAACCCCGGATTAGACAAGGCTAATGATTCGACTGATTTCTGCCAAATTTCATATACACGCGTACATTTTCTTTCACATTAATAATTACATCCTTACATTTCTAAAACATTCGAAAACGGCGTCCAAATTGTAAGTATATGAGTATGTTTTGTGTTACCAATATCAAGGAATTAACGCTGCCGCCAGTCAACTTATTATAGCATTTTTAACATAAAATAGCTGCTGCCAGTTGACTTTCATATTTTTCAAATCATTATTTGCACATAGATGAAGTAAAGACAACGTAAGAGTTGTCATAATATGATTAAGTATACAAATACCTTATAAACTGTTGTTTTTGTACTAATGCAAAACATTTGTATTGCTTCAAATGTCAGCTTATACAATTCTTCCTGATCTTAATGTTGAATTATTTCTATTCTTGGCTGTTATAAGTATTATGCGTTATTAAGTGAAGACACGATCACGCAATCCATCTATTTACTGTTATATCATATTCTTGTTCAAATTTCTTTAGTATGTATTAACATGCAACTTCAGATACTTTATGTCTACCGCCTTTTGTTATTTTGAGGATGAAACCAAACCCGTATGCGAAATTGCACAACACCTGCACAACACCTGTGTTGTGCACATAAGGAAAACAGTATCTATTTTCCTTTGAAGTCATAATTGCTAACACTGACTAAGCTTAAAATAAAAAAAAATAATTCTAACTGAGAAGGGAATTTCCATGTATGCAGGGGTATACCTATTTTTCTTATTTTTGGTCGAAAACAAAGATTGTAGGCTCGGCGAGGCGGTTCTAACGTGTACCAACGATCTATGATTTGAGCAAACATATTAAAACTATCAGAATATATTTTGCTTCTTAAAAAATCTTTGTATATTGCATGGGCAAGTTTTCGTAATGTAAATGTGACTTCAATTCGTTGGGTAGGCCGACGAAAGACTCTTCCACTTTGATTAATTCGCACAAGGGCTGCGTGTAAGTTAAAGAAAACTTATAATATTTTGCTTTTGCTTTTGAAATCGACATTTTAATATGTCGCATGTACCAATGTCCATCTGCACAACAACCATGTTTTTCGTTATCCATGCTTCATTAACGTTTGGCACATCGAGTTTTTTTTTTGACATTTTGGCCATAGGAACATACGCAGTATTTGCAAAAATATGTTATGAACTATTCTACACATAGTTTTGATTTTATAAAATGCTAAATTCCGATTATCGGAAAAGATGGCGTGACGTCATCAGCAAGCATCCGGGTCACTCTCACGGGTACAAATCCGTAATGGCGGCTTTCTTAAAACCCAATATATGTTATATTTTATTTGCACAAATGACAAAAAACGCCCACATCTTTAAAAAGTTTTGTTGTGTAATGAGGAAAGATAGTTTCCAGAATGCATATATATAGAACTTTGAAGGAAAATATCGTGAATAGCGCAATATTTCCGTGTTTATTTATAGTTAAATATTTTGATTTTTCGGCAAGCGCGGGCGGCTTTGAACTCTCTTTATTTAATATGCACACGATTTCAGGCACTTCAGTCTCAAATTACATTAAAATTTTATGACAATTTTACGCCGTAGTATTTCTGCTGTCATTTTGTAGGATCTGTGTTTGGAGGAGACATATTTAAGATTTTAAATAACATACCGAACTTGACATGCTCACATAACAACTTCAACGGCACGGTTATTGTACATTTCTATCTATTATCAAAAAATATCATAATTACAAACTAACATCGTGAAATATAAGCTGCCGTTAGATAAAATAAAATCTAGAAAATGTGAGCCGGAAATAATAAGTGAATACACTGGATAAAGTTATCCAATTACATGTAACTCCTTCTCTGTCGATCATTCAGTTTTCCGAGTTTAAAACAAATCTTGCCAGAATAATTTTTCAGACAGATGGCGGATAATACTTTTTCAGAGTTAAATTGATTTTATTTATTTCAGCTTGGATTTCAACGTGTATTAACAATTTAAGACACATTTACCCGCACAATTATACGTATTGAGTCTGTGTATTTATTGACTCTGTACCCGTGAGTTCACAGGTAATGTATCGATGACGTCATCGCCATCTTTTCCGATAAGCGGAAATACAATCTAATTTCAGGAAACAAACTTCTTTGTAGTCAATCGTTTCTATTACCCAACTTTTAGACATAATCCCAACAAAGTAGATAACTAAAATATAATAGAAACCAAAATAATCTTTCATTTGATACATTTTCCACTCATATTTTGACAACTCTTACACTGCCTTTACTTCATTAAACTAAAAAAATGCCATAACCAGTTGACTGGCAGCAGCGATTTATCGTCAAAATGGCTGGTGACAGTCAACTGGCAGCAGCCAATGTTACGTAAAATCGCTTTTACCAGTCAACTGGCAGCAGCCAGTTTAACGTAAAATCGCTATTGCCAGTCAACTGGCAGCAGCGATTTCAACGTAAAATCGCTGCTGCCAGTCAACTGGCACTAGACCTTTCCTATTATTATTATTATTTGTTTTAATACGTACACACAAAGCGCTCGGACTTTTTGTAGTGTATTACTCCACAGCGTGAATCGGCTAGTCCACGGAAAAATCTGCTTGTACGCTGGCATCTTGACATATTTACCTGCATAATCATGCGACCTCTTAGAACTTATTGCATTTAAGTGCGAGATTTGTTTTCTATCAGTATTGAATAGTCCACATGAAATGGCAGACTGTTTGCGATGTTCCTTATAATTCAATTTGATGTGTTTTTCTGGGCGTTGGCTTACGTTAGCGCGGGTTTCAATTTTATCGAGCCATGAAAATCATTGGAACGGCGCGTTGAAGGTATGAGTATTTATATGCTTCATTTAGTTTCTTAGTTCAAAAGTTGTTTAAGTGATTTTCAAACAATGCTTTTGATCATTATATGTTAGAGGTGTTGGGGAAACTTCTGACCCTAATTCTGTCTAATTTCATAGTGCAGCCTGTTCAAGTTAGGATCGCTCTGTTTTCTTGGTTGCACTGTAAAGCACAAAAGCGCTAGATATCATTTTAGTCTGATCATCAGTATGTGCATAATTTACAAACGTTGTGTTCTTTGGGAGCGATTGGTTGATTGTATTGGAGTAGGGAATGAATGTGACCACCCTATTGTATGCATTGCATTACTTAGAAAGCACAGGATCTTATCACCGCTGAATAAACACGCAGACTCGAAACATCTTTACACCCCCCATGCACAAACACACATAATATCAATGTTTGGACTTCTTAATTGTAAGTTGTGATTTTATATGCACACAAGCACTTCTTTTTGTATCACATAATAATGTGAAGCGACATCATAATTTTTATATCTTTTTCAGACTTTGTACCTGACTCAAAGCGATCAAGACTGCTGAAGACACCGAAAACATTGAAAAATGATTTTAAAAAGTGAAAGTTGTTATTCATTTTCACGCCCTTTTCAAAATTGTTTGAGGTCATCAGTAGGTAGGACGAAAACGGGAGAAACCACATGTCACACCCTCAAGCAGAACTTGGTTTGTTTCACAATTGCACCGCGTGGGGCTCGAACGCACAACAAACACAGCGATGCGATGATCGAATGAGTAAGCGCGTTAATGAAATCAGTGCTCTTAACCACTCGGCCAAGAGGTAAAGTGGGGGGGGGGGGGGGCGCCCCATGAAAGTTTGCTTCTTTTGTCGTAATGGTTCTCAACATCACAAAATGTCATGATACAATTGATCGTTCCAAGTCGATACTTCTGTGGTGGTTCTTTTTGTTTTATGTCTTGGTGTTTAAAATATTTTGTATGTTTTCATATTTTTAGTTAAGGTAACTGAGTGGCCACCTATTGGGGAAAATAGCTGCTCATTCGGCTTACGAAATGTTTTCATGGTATAAGTACCTGATTGTTAGTTTGTTTTTTTCCCACCTCGGTTTTTGGAGTGGGAATCTTTTTCTGATTGCGCCTTTTCCTGATCTTTGCCTACATGTACCTTTCCATATAAAGTCTAAGGACCACAACTCGATCTTGGAATTACAGACGCCATATTTCTGCAATTATGCTGGCTGAGTGCCCAAGTACACAGCCAAAACTAAAACTAACTTATCAATGGTCGGACACATCCACTGCATGCATTCCCGGAACAGCTAAGACGCTGATCATTTGGTTCGCAGCACAGTGGTAAGACATCTTGCAGCACACCTAACTCTGAAAGCTCTCAGCGACTGAATTTATAAACTAAGTTTATTGATCTACCATTCGTGTCCTACGTAATAAACGAACAATTCGATTTTACAGCTAATACAAAAATTACCTACTGACATGTTTCAAAACCACAAATGTATTTCATTGATTCTCAAGGCTTATCAAAATTCTGATAATTTCTATTCACGATTCACACGTTCCTTGAAATAATTATTTTATTAAACACTTATCAAAATTATGATAACTCCCAAGTCTCAAGAAATCATGTTATCAGAATTTTGATAAGGCGAAGCTTGATTCGTTACAAAACGTGCTATCGAAATTATGATAAGGGCTTCCAGCTTCAAAACAGCAAAGTGGTGGTAAATAACAAAAGTAGTTTGATAAGGGTGCTTATCCTTAGCCCGCTTGAAATTGAGGAACTGGAAAACCTCAATTGAAATCGGATGCTGTTATGCAAAGTTTGAAGAAAATCGGTAAAAAACTACTCAAGTTAGAGAGCGGAAACGAAAAAATGCAATTTTAACTTCAATCAAGGGCCATTACTCTAAGGTCATTTGATGAAATACCCATCTACAATCCCAAACCACTCCTTGTCGGTATCAACTCATATGCAAAGTTTGAAAAAAAAATCGGTCAAAAACTACTCAAGTAAGAGAGCGGAAACGAACAAAATGCAATTTTTAACATCAATCAAGGGCCATAACTCTAAGGTCTTTTGACAAAATTTACCCATCTACAATCCCAAACCACTCCTTGTTGATATTAATTCATATGCAAAGTTTGAAGAAAATCGGTAAAAAACTACACAAGTTAGAGAGCGGAAAAGAGAAAAATGCAATTTTTAACATCAATCAAGGGCCATAACTCTAAGGTCATTGGACGAAATTTACCCATCCACAATCCCAAACCATTCATTGTCGGTATCAACTCATATGCAAAAATTGAAGAAAATCGGTCAAAAACTACTCAAGTTAGAGAGCGGAAACGAACAAAATGCAATTTTTTAACCTCAATCAAGGGCCATAACTCTAAGGTCGTTTGACCAAATTTACCCATCTACAATCCCAAACCACTCCTTGCCGATATCAACATATATGCAAAGTTTGAAGAAAATCGGTCAAAAACTACTCAAGTTAGAGAGCGGAAACCAATGCAGACACCTGGATTTTCAAACAGTTAATTGACCTTAAAAGTGTGTGACCTTGAAAATTAGGTCAAGGTCACCGAAATCTAATCACTCCATTTGGCTGTCCCAATGAAGTTTCTGTGCCAGTTTGGTCTTAATCCATCCAGTGGTTCAGGAGATATCATGCAGACAAAAAGCTACGCCGCTGACGCCGACGACGCCGACACCGCCGACGCCGACACCGCCGACGCCGACGGGATCCACACCAAAAACAATATGTCCCCCACCCCAACGGAGGGAGGACATAATTTTTAGACGCACTTTAGTACAATGTAATACACGAGCTCGTAACCATCTACACTAACGCCATTACAACACCATTAGTAAACATGCTGCTGATATCTACCTTTGCTAGAATATTAATTAATCTGAACGATAACAATTTTCTGATTTCTCATAATATCGTCGCTGATCTCAAAGGAAAATATAATCTGCACTACTGATGATGTTGGGGGAGACTTTTTAGGGCCGCCACACGGCACAACACCAGCTGCAGTAATAGCAAATAAAAATCAAAACTGAGATCCTTTAAAAGCAGTGAATACATACATGAGAAAGGGAATGGGTCATACCGTGGTTTCGGCTACATAGGCCTCATCAGTGGAAAAATGGAGCCAAATAGGATTACTTCAATAATGCAACTTTTAACGGGGTAGTCGATACAAAGACGGGCATTATCCAAATTGGGCCAAAATATAGAACGCTGGTAAGAAAATGAATCTTAACCGATAACAAATTTCTGATTTCTCATAATATCTACGCTGATACTCATTAACGACCTTCCGCACAATATCAAGTCATCTGTTCGTCTTTTTGCAGACAATTGTGTTCTATATAGTAACATCAATTCACTCACTGATTACTAGATTCGACAAGATGAACTGAATAGCCTTGCACAATGGGAGACCGATTGGCACATTAATTTCAACGTTGCCAAATTTCACTCAATGAGGGTGACCCGGCACCTCCCTAGCAATCAAATACACTTCAACTACTCTCAACATCAACAAACGCTGAAACAGGTTCGATCCGCCAAATACCTTGGACTTACTATCACTGATGACTTGGATGTTTCTGAAATTTCTTGTCAAGCAACCAAGACATTGGGTTTTCTTCGGCGCAATTTGGCTCATGCACTTCGGCATACAAAAGAAGTTGCATACAAAGCATTGACTCGTCCTCAGCTCGAGTATGCAGCTTCTACTTGGCATCCCTATAATGAAACTGAGACAACAAAGGTGGAGAAAGTGCAGACGACATGTTGGACGAACTCGAGTGGCCATCCCTGGAGGAACGCATTGGTTAGTTTTTCTTAACTTTCCTCTACAAGTTTCACTCCAGTACCGTGTCTCTTGATAAAATAGATATCTGACCCCAGCACCCAAATTAAGAAGAACCAGGGCATGCCATGATTCACAATACACAAGATATATGGCCTACAGTGATGCTCTGAAGAATTTTTCCCTAGGTCTATCCCTTTATGGAATAGTCTTCCTGCTTCAGTGTTCTCTTCAAAGACTGCTTAAGACTTCAAGGCTCTTATTTAGATCAGGGGTTCAGGGGTTTTCGTTTTAGTATGCCTCTGTCTAGCTTTCTTTCCCTATGACGAGATCGCAAAAACATGATGCAGAACCAAATCATTCAACACATTATGAAGTAAAGGATCTGGGCTTACACTGTTTGCCTTTTGAAATTAAACTGAACTGGATATTAAGAGAATCCTTTCTGGCTTTTTAAATACATTATGCCATTATGCTGAATCAAATGGGCAAGCCTCACATCCGATAACTCCTACAAGGTTCCATGCTTATACCGGTCTTTTTGTATTATTTAAAAAAATGATATCGTGTCAGTACCAGATCCTTTTCTAAGACGTTGATGATGTCAGTGCTCTGCACAGAAAAAAACTCAATAGATGTTAATGACATTGAATCTTGTTAACTGAATATCTATTAAGTCAGATAATACGAGACCAAATCCACTGCATGACATAACGCTTTTAAGTGAGTTTCATTCGTAAAATTCCATAAAGCCCGAAGTTTTAGATTTGATCCAAATGTAAGGCGTCATAAAACTTGACGTTATAACAATTACTATTATTATACTGCATATAAGCATGCAATACATTAGAAATAAAGATTAAATTAGATTTTTGTAAACGAGAAATTCTTAAGACACTTAAACTTAAAGTTAACTGCTCATAAAAAAGACAATAATGAACAGTTATATGCTCAACAATTTGGTTTGTATGATATAATACAAATTTTAAATATAAATAAAAATGTGAATGGTTTGTTCCTCTTAAACCACAAGGAAACGACATGACTAGATTGTCAGATATTTGACAATGAAATTGCCGTTATGTTCTTTTTCGTCTTCGTGCTAAATCGCTGTCGTACTTACCCACAATCTGACAAAGTGGTGCAACCTCCCATAACCCATTGTCAAGACATTGTACCACAGAATTACCAAATAAATCATTGCTGTCTTTCCCGCAGTTGTCCCTGCTGATGGCTGGAAGGCTGATATCGTTGTGACTAAACAGAGGTATTTTGGGCCAGAATAGCTACAAACTGTCAATCCGTATCCTTTGTGAAGGCTCGAATTACCGAGAGGGACCGACACCATAGGACAGTTGTTCAAAAATAACGATAAAGTTAGTTAACGATTCGTTAAAATTTCAAATGGCAATATTACAAATACACTATTATTTTTTGTTGAAAAAATGTGAGAATCCTTTGCATTGCAAAAGTTTTACAAATGCATTGTTATTTTTGTTGAAAAAAATGTAGGAATCCTTTGCATTCACATTTTATCAACAAAAATAAGTGTATTTGCTCATGTAGTCGGCATTTACTTAACGAGTTCCGGTCTAAACGATAATGTTGAGCTAAAGTTTTTAACAATTAGCCCCAGATTGCTACTCGAGCTCGGGTAGTTTGCAGTGTGTCAAGAGGCCCCGTCGACATAAGCAAAGGCTAAGTGTTGTTTGTTTCAGAGAGCAGACGGAATATTATCAAATTGTTGCCCTTGAGTATGGGTGACATGATGATTTGTTCACCTCAGGCAGCAATATGACCTGTCGAGGGTGAATAAATGCCACCTTCATTGAAGGGCAGCAATTGTTTTATATACCGAACCACTTTTGAAACAATTTAAGGACATTTTACATGACAAGCTCATGTGTGTGATTACATGTGTATCTGCGCTTTCAGGCGGATATTACTTAAGTGGGTAAGATGATCAAGCTATATGACAGAATAACACCCTTCACATGCACTGTTAACAAATGCATGTAACTACAAGAGCAGCTGCATTTTTAGGCGAAATGACATCAGTGGGTAATATGATGATGCGACACGACAGAAACGCCCCCTCTGCGTGACCTGATCTGGACCAATCAAAATCCACAGTCAGCCAATGAATATTCATGAGGTATAATAAATACGAGTGGCGATGTGAAAGTACGTATAAAATGCTGTAAAATACGTTTGCGTCAACCGATTGATATGAACTTTTGGACGAATAAACATTGATCCTTTTGTAATTAAATGCAATTTTCATTTTGAAACAATGACGTCAGGCGTTCATGCACGAGACAGCGTAATTACTTAATGTGACCCGGCGCACATGTAGCCCTGGGTTGACTTTGTTAGTGTATTTCTTTTTTTCTTTTTTTTTTTTTTTTTTTTTTTTTTTTTTGGGGGGGGGTGGAGTTGGCTGACATTTTGTTATTGAAAAATAATTTTCTTACATTAATTGACCATTTTTCGAAAACATACGGCATTCTGATGCTTTATCTACGAATACGGTGAAATCGAATTCAATAGGTTAGCGTTAAATATGCAAGAACGTCGCTTTTATTTTGTAAACTTAAATTCAATACCTTGTTTTCTGGCCGATGTTTAACGAAATGATAAAAAGATGGCATAAATTATAATTAGTAGAGACTTTGTCAAGAATAGATATGTTGCGAGCTTGCAGGTTAAACTACATTTTTAAAGAAATGATTTGAAATTCCCGAAAATGTAACATTTTCGAAAATGTAAACAGTTTTGTCTATTTGACAGAGTCGGTATTTGTAAGCCTCTACAGACAAATCCATGCGATAAACATCGTTACTTTACAAACATAAGCCGTGTACGTGTTAAATAAAATGTGGGCATTCGCAATGAAACTGGGTGTTACAATACTTTGAACTAAGAAGTATTTTGAAATAAGAGTAAAACTTCGACGTTACGTTGCGCCGCATAACGTTAGGCGGTGTTTCCATAAAGACAGCTGCAATACACGTAAGCGTATTATGCAAGCGTTATTGCAATGGAATAACTGCATATACGTGGGGTGATCGGAAAGTACGTATAGAAATATTGTCGTTTCTTTATCTTTCGTTATTTCGAGATGAAATTTCATCAAATAATGCAGCAATATTGCAATTAATCCATTGCAATAACGCATGCATAAAACGCGCACGTGCGTTGCAGCTGTCGTTATGGAAACACCGCCTAACAGTATGCGGCGCAACGTAACGTCGAAATTTTATTCTTATTTCAAAATACTTCTTAGTTCAAAGTACTATAACATCCGTTTTGATTGCGTATGCCCGCATTTTATTTAATACTCATTAACTGCAACGTACACGGCTTATGTTTATAAAGTTACGATGTTGTTTATCGAATGGATTTGTCTGTAGAGTTTTGCAAATACCGACTGTTTCAAATAAGACAAAACTGTTAAGATTTTTGAAAATGTTGCATTTTTGGGAAGTCATTTTTTTAAAAGTATATATTTACTGTAAGCTCGAAACATATCTATTCTTGACATTGTCTCTACTACTTATAGTTATGCCAGTATTTTATCATTTCGTTAAACATCGGCCAGAAAACCAGGTATTGAATTTAAGTTTACAAAATGAAATCGACGTTCTTGCATATTTTACGCTAACCTGTTGCATTCAATTTCACCGTATTAGTAGATAAAGCATCAGAATGCCGTATGTTTTCTAAAAATGGTCCATTAATGTTAGAAAATTTGTTTCCATTAAAAAATGTCGAACAACTTTCCTAACCCCACCAAATACACTCACAAAGTCAACCCAGGGGTACAGGTGCGCCGGGTCACGTAAAGTGACGTCATTACGCTGCCTCGTGCATGAACGTCTGACGTCATTGTTTTAAAATGAGACTGGCATTTAATTACAAAAGGACCAATGTTTATTCGTACTAAATTACATATCAATCGGTTGACGTAAACTTATTTTACAACATTTTTATACGTACTTTACGATCACCCCTCGTATATTGCTGTATTATGTGATGAAATTTCATCTCGAAAAAACAAAAGCCAAAGAAATGACAACATTTTATACGTACTTCCATATATATTGCTGCATTATCTGTTGAAATTTCATCTCGAAATAACAAAAGCGAAAGAAATGGCAACAGTTTTATACGTACTTTCCGATCACCCACATATAGTTTTCTTTGATAAATGGTTCATACTTACATGAAATGCTAATTTCTAATTAGTGTTTGACCAAAATAAATCATTTGTAGCCCAACGAAAAACTAATGTATCTCAATTTCAAATCACTTGTAAAATATTACTTGATTATTATAATCAGAGGTTCCTATCTAAGGCTTTGGTAATCATTGACATTCCTGTTAAATACCATTGAAAGCCACAGCTGGTTGGTGACCGCTCATTATTGTCTCTCTTGGTTTTCGTTTTATTTGGAAGCAATGGAGGGATAGTTTTATTTATTGCTTAACTACACCGACGGCTTTTAATAATGCAGTGACCTGTTAGAAACTGGCAACAGAAGTCAGATTCTTGTCATTTATCTTTAATGCCTCAATGACAAACC
Organism: Rugalucina vietnamica; assembly: GCA_964017185.1. Lineage (NCBI taxonomy): Eukaryota > Metazoa > Mollusca > Bivalvia > Lucinida > Lucinidae > Rugalucina > Rugalucina vietnamica. Next base: position 48,370,198 of record OZ024874.1, read on the forward strand.
CAAAAATATATGGGTCAAGATCTAATAAAAGGGGGTTTTATGACCGAAAATTAAGAATAAAGATATTTATAGCAGGTGAAAGAAAATTTGAAAATATTATTTTCTTAAATAACAAAGATATGGGCGTTGAAAATTGTGTAGTTGCCACAATTCATGACGTCATGTAGATTGTTGATGACGTTTCGACGTTAAAGTCTTTATATCACATCGTTTTATAGTACATGCATGACAGATTGCGAACCCAGTTTATACAATGAAGGTAGTCCTTATGGCGCAATCGTTGCCATGGTAATATACACGATACAATTGACTTCCTGTCATAAGAAATATATGTGTCTTGAATTGTGTTACAATATTAAAACAGTTTGGCGTATATAATTAAGAGCGTGCCAAATATTTCAAATTTTGATAGTTTTTAAATTCTAATAGCATAAAATGTACTTGAATGCCCGAAGACACATTGTTTTATGTCTTGGTGTTTTTTTTTAGTTAAGTTTAGGTAACTGAGTGGCCACCTAATGGGACAATAGCTGCTCATTCGCCTCACGATATGTTTTCATGGTATAAGTACCTGATTGTTAATTTAGTTTTTTTCCCACCTAGGTTTTTGGAGTGGCAATCTTTTGCTGATAGCGCCTTTTCCTGATCGTTGCCTAAGTTACTTTCTGACCTACTTACTTACTTAATTACTTACTTACATACCAACTTTGCTGACAGATTTACCCTAATGGGTACGAAATAAAAAAACAAACTGCACTTTATATGGTCCAATATATGAAGTTGAAACTCTTGAATGGTTTGAATGTGATGCTTCCTAACATACAATGTACAGTTTCCATTTTTAGCTCACCTGAGCCGAAGGCTCACAGGTGAGCTTATAGTATACCCATTCTCCGGCGTCCGTCCGTCCGTCGGCGTCCGTAGGCGTTCACAATTTCAAAGATCTTCTTCTCTGAAACCGCTTGGCCGATCAAGTTGAAATTTTATGTGGAGCCTCCATGGGTAGGAGGAATGAAAGTTTGTTCACGGGAACTTGATCACATGTCAAAGATGGCCGCCGCGCGCGCCCATTTATGGTAAAAACCCTTCAAAAATTTTCTTCTCCGGAAGCGGTGGGCCGATTTCCACGAAACTTGGTATGTAGCATCGGGGACTCCATTCCATCGTAGTTTGCTAAAATGATGACCCTGGGATAACCTTGACCTATTTTTTTGGAAGGGTCAATTTTGGAAACATAGGCTTTTACATGGGAAAAAGTAAAACTATGGATTTTTTTGAAAATTGTTGCAGCCTGAGACCTGAAAAGTGGTAGATGCAAACAACTAATGGAGTAGATGAAGGTGTGTAATTAATTTAGGTCAAGGTCATCTCTTGACCTTGGACAGTCTGTCGTCCATACACACTTTTCAAATATCTTCTTCTCTGAAATTGCTTGGCCAATCAAAGTGAAATTTTATGAGGAGCATACATGGGTAGCGGGAATGAAAGTTTGATTGCGAATTCCGAGTTACATTATCAAGATGGCCGCCACGCCCATATATGGTAAAACAACTCAAAAACTTCTTCTTCAGAACTGGCAGGCAGATTTTCACGAAACTTGGTATGTAGCATTTGGGACTCCAGCTAATCATAGTTTGACCAAATGATGACCCTAGGATGACCTTGACTTATTTTACGGCAAGGTCAATTTTGGAAACATAGGCTTTTACATGGGAAAAGGTGAAAACAATGAATATTTTGGAAACTGTTGCAGCCTGAGACCTTAAAGTTGCTAGATGCAGACAACTAATAGAGTCAATGAAGGTAAGTGATAAATTAAGGCCAGTGTCCTTTCTTGACCGTGACTCAATGTCATTTAAATATCAAAATTAAGATTATGTTTTTCTTAGAAATCACTGGGTTTGGAAACTATTGCAGCCTGAGACCTGAAACTTGGCAGATGCAGACAACCTATGAAGTCAATAAAGGTGTGTGAGTATTCAAGGTCAAGGTCATTTCATGATGATTTAATACTCCAAGATCAGTCTTCAGGTAAGCGTTCTCGTGACCATTGGTCCTCTGGTCAAAGCTGACACGCAAAGCTTTGTCAATGCGCTAAGCATAAAAGTAGTCACTGTATAAAAGCGATGACATATAGGAGCCTCGTCATGAGATAACCGGGTTTTTGCCTTTGCGAAAACAAAGGCGCAGATCAGCAGTGCAGTAACTGCACAACTGATCAGCGCCTTTGTTTTCGCTACACGGATAGTATGATACCTCTTCTCCCTAAATCCGAAATTTGAAGCTTCTAGCCATTTTCATTATACACATGTAGAGACCGGTTCGTATCAGACTTGGTCGGAAACTCCGAAGACAGGTTTTCTCGTGTCGCGGATCATATTTAGAAACGATTTTTGTACGACAATAAAAATCCCATCTCAGACAAAACCGTCACCAAAGTGTTAACATCACACATGAACGGCAACTTGATAAGCTCTTTACCAACAAGGCAGCCATCCGGCTAACATTAACCAAAACAAATATGGCCAGCACGAGAGGCAGAAAAACAAACAGGCAAAATAAAGACAAATCACAACCGTTTCTGAAAATCAGGGGTTGAACTATGTTTAATGACGATGTGGGCAAATTGTAACTGGCGTAAATATGGGTTCATGAGTGTAATATCAACTTGGCACAACAGCCTTATTGCTAGCTAACATTTGACAATCACGCCATATAAGGATGTCTAGTATTAATTTGGTCTGAATAACCTTGGAAACCATTTGGACGCCAGGGCAATCTGTTATTATCCTGGAGACTGTTATTGCCATGGGAACGATAATTGTCCTCGCGGAGATTTAAACTACATGTAAATCTAAGGTCTGTGAAATGACTGTAATTGGTATAATTGCTGAAAGTTACCATACAGCCAGCAAGTACAATTATTCCCAGTGTGATAATCACTATAATGGTAACAGTTGTGGCTATTTGAGTATGTCTTGTTGTTTTTCCTGTTGTTGTCATCGTCGATGAAGCTGTTGTCACTTCTGAAAGTATTTATAGAACACTCTAATGCGATAAAGGAATTAGAGATTATCATATGGGCATTTCGCGACTCCATCATCAAGCCCGAGAGCTTTAATTCGAGGGATGATAATGGTCGAGGGTTAGGGCGATGACCAAAATGACCATGTTATAATCTGTTTATTACATCTTCTTCTTAATCTTTTAAAAAGGAATTTGTATTTTGTGGTGCGACAAACGTCGATTTCTGGGTTGAAAAGAAAATGGCACCATAAGCATGATAAGAATAACGTAACAATGAAGTAATTGCAATTAGCCTGACTTCACATATCCCGTCGCGCGATAACGTCACATGCGGACATGATTACCTTTCTCCATTCAAAATAGATGATGTCCGGTTATCAGCCTGTCTGGGATGATAACCAGAGGGCGGGAAACATATTATCACGAGGTTATCACTGGAAATAGTCTAATTACGGTGTGATAAACGTCATTAAAAGCCTAATTATGTGATGATGACGAAAAATAAATTATTACATATGTACGCGGGGTGATCGGAAATTACGTATAAAAATGTTGTCATTTCTTTGGCTTTTGTTTTTTCGAGATGAAATTTTCATCACATAATGCAGCAATATGCAGTTATTCCATTGCAATAATCCTTGCATAATACGCACACGTGCGTTGCAGCTGTCGTTATGGAAACACAGCCTAACGTTATGCGGCGCAACGTAACGTCGAAGCTTGATTCTTATTTAAAAATGCTTCTCACTTTCAAGTATTGTTACACCTGTTTTGCTTGCGTATGCCAACATTTTATTTAAAACTTATTAACTACAACGTACAAGGCGTATTTCTGTACAGTTATGAGGATGTTTATCGAATGGATTTATCTCTAGAGTCTAGCAAATACCGACTCTGTCAAATAGACAAAACAGTTAAGATTTTCGACAGTGTTGTCATTTTTTAACGTATATATTTACTGCAAGCTCGAAACATTATTATTATTGACATTGTCTCTACCAGTTATGGTTTATACCAGTCTTTTTATCATTTCGTTACTGCACATCGGCCAGAAAACAAGGTATTGAAAGTTTACAAAATGCAATGATTCGGCGTCCTGGCATATTTTACGCTAACCTGTTTAATGCAATTTCACCGTATTAGCAGATAAAGCATTAAAATATCGTACGTTTTCGAAACAGGGTCAATTAATATAAAAATATTATTTTATTAAAACATTTCGACCAACTTTCCCAAACCCCTAAACATACTTACAATGTCAACCCATGGGTACAGTGCGCCAAGTCGCGTGAAATGACGTCATTACGATGTTTTGTGCATGACGCCATTGCTTTAAAATGACAACACATTTAATTACAAAAGGATAAATGTTTATTCGTAGTAAATTTCATATCAATCGGTTGACGAAAACATATTTTACAGCATTTTTATACGTATTTTTCGATCGCCCCTTGTACGAAGGGTGTTCAAAATGTTCGCGGAAAAGTGCCGTGATGTCCTTATTTTGTAAAAAAGCTGAATAATAATCTTACAGTTATATAGACAAACAAATTTGGTACATATACATAAATTTTGCTGCTCGGGCATGGATACAATTTTTTACAGTGGTTGTTATGGAAACCATACATTGCGATTACCGGCCCACTTTTGATCATCTTTACAAAAAGTCGATATTTAATAATGACGTTGCATTTGATAGCTTACCGTGCTGTATTGTATGAGTAATGTTCAATATGTTGGCGGTAAGCACATGGCGACATTTAAGCGTGTGACGTCATTTAGGCGTAATGCGGTCATATTGTTCATTGAGCATGCTTAAAATGGCACAGGAAACAACGGTCTTCAATAAGTTATGTGTTTGGAACGGATAAAAAAGACGGAAACACTGAAAAAAGCAGGAATCGCATATGGCGACAAGGAAATTAGGAAGTTAAACAAACGGCAATCTACAATTAGTATGCGTGATTTCTAAATGGCCAGAAAAGCGTCGGGGCCGGAGCTTCTTGTCTGTTGCTTGACCCACCGGGGTCCAACTGGTGTTTTTCTTTTGCTCCGGAGTTAGTAAGTTATTCGGCACCCAGGGAGTTCCATCGTCGGGCAGCTCACTGAATCTGTTGAGTCCTCGTTTTTGATTCATCATGATGTTTATCATGATTTATCTGTTTGTTCTTGATGATTCATCGACTAGTTAGAGATTCACTACGAGGACCGAAGAACTAACTAAATTTTATGAACCACTGCAGAAGTTTAGGGTGAGGTAAAGTACCTGTAAAATCGATTTAAGCCCGCCAGTATTTTTATATTACTGATAGTTCCAAGGCGAGACTTCTGTGGTGGTTCTTTCGTTTTATGTCTTGGTGTTTAAAATTGTTTGTGCTGTTGGCGCCTTATGTATGTGTTCATATTTTTAGTTAAGTTTAGGTAACTGAGTGGCCACCTGTTGGGAAATTAGCTGCCCGTTCGGCTTACGATATGTTTTCATGGTACAAGTACCTGATTGTTAATTTAGTTTTTTTCCCATCTCGGTGTTTGGAGTGGGAATCTTTTTCTAATTGCGCCTTTTCCTGATCTTTGCCTACTTGTACCTTTCAATGTCAACTCAATCAGTGTAACGTCAAATAAAACTGATCGTCGTGATAGAAAAGAGAAGAATTCGTGAAATACACAATATATCGAGCTGTAGTTTCGACCTAATTCACCACATTATACACACATAATTGCCGATCAGATGCCAATATGCCAGATGGACGCCACAAATGCTTAACAGCTAGCAAACAGCTGGAAGTATGCGTATAGCATGACATTGTTGCGACGTTGGGCCTGTTTTACTGTTGCACCCCTAGTTACGCACGTGATTCAATGCATAATTTTCATTCGATTTTATTTAAATTTAGTGGACATGTCAACAATATGCTAGTTTACAACATGCATAGAAAGCGTGAATTTCCCATGAAAATTAACAATTTGACGGCACTTTTCCGCGATTTTTTGAACGCCCCTCGTATATAATGATAAACTTGTTACAGTGTCAAAAGCTATACAATAAATATAAAAGCTTAACATACGTGTATCTTTATGTCGAGAAAAAGGTATGACACTTAAGTCATCACTACTAGTTCTGCAGTAACTGTCTTACCGTCTAAGTGACATGTAGGCTCCGAATGGCTCCAATTTCCATCGGCACCACATGTTCGGACTACATTTATAGAAAGTCTATAGCCCGTATCACAACTATACGTTGCCTCGGACTCAAAAGTTGTAGCAGAATAAATCGCAGTCGCGTTGGCAGGGTTTCCGAGAGAACCACAGTCTGAAAGGATAGTAGGATTTTAAGTTCGTACAAGAAAGGTACACGTATAAATAAGGAGGATGGGGTTATTTCGATCAGTAAATAACCTCAGTAGTAAAAATGTATTTTAATAGCAGCAACTTGAATTGTCTGAAAATCTGACTATAACTCCGCTTCTGAGCTTTGTTCCAGAGTGAGAAAAACAATGATAGGTAATTATCCCAAGCAAGATCTTGTCAATGTTGATGCACATACAAAATTATTTCAGATTACGTCAATTCGTTCTCAAGATATTGAGTGAAAAAATATTTCTGATGTCATTGAAGGGACGTAATTCCCTTGAAATTTTGCGAAAATGTCTGGTAATAATTCCAAACAAGATCTTGTAAATTCTGATGTACATGTAAAATTTTGCGAAAAATGGCGTGTAGCAGTCCCAAGCTAGATCTTGTTAATATTGATGTGCATATGAAAGGCCTTTGGTCAGATTCTGTCAGTTTGTTGATATTGATATGTTGTCAAGATATTGAGCGGAAATGAAATTCTGACGTCAATCAAGGACCGTAACTCCGTCAAAAAATTGCGAAAAATGGCGGGTAACATTTCCACGCTAGATCTTGTTAATGTTGATGTGCATACAGAATTTTGTACATGTAAAATTTTGCAAAAAATGTCGTGTAGCAGTCCCAAGCTAGATCTGGTTAATATTGATGTGCATATGAAATTTGGTCAGATTCTGTCAATTTGTTGATATTGATATGTTGTCAAGATATTGAGCGGAAATGAAATTCTGACGTCAATCAAGGAGCGTAACTCCGTCAAAAAATTGCGAAAAATGGCGGGTAACATTTCCACGATAGATCTTGTTAATGTTGATGTGCATACAGAATTTTGTCAAATTCTGTGAATTCGTTCTCAAGATATTGCGTGGAAATAAAATTCTGACTTCAATCTAGGGTCATCACTCTTTCAAATTGTTTGGAAAAATGACGGGTAACATTTCCAAGCTTTATCATGTCAATGTTGATGTGCATACCAAATTTGGTCAGATTCTTTCAATTCGTTCTCAAGTTATTGAGCGGAAATGAAATGTTCACGGACAAACGGAATGACAGAAAGACGGAAAGGCGGTCACGGAATTACCGAAGGACAGGGTGAATCCAGTATAGCCCTACTTTTCCAAAGCGGTGCTATAATTATAAGCTAAGTCTTGCCATTGATGATGTGCATACAAAATTTGGTCAGATTCTGTCAAAATTTTGTTCTGAAGATATTGAGCGGCAATGAAAATATGATGTAAATCAAGGGTTGTAACTCCGTCTTAATTATGCGTAAAATGACGGTTAATAATCCCATGCTAGGTCCTGTCAATGTTGAGGTGCATACAAAATTTGGTCAGATTATGTGAATTCGTTCTCAAGATATTGAGCCGAAACTAAATTTTGATGAAAATCAAGGGCTGCAAGTCCGTCAAAGTTTTGCAAAAAAACAACGGGTAACAATCTCGAGCTAGGTCTTGTCAATGTCGATGTGCGTACAAAATTTGGTCAGATTCTGTCGATTCCTTCTCAAGATATTAAGCGGAAATGAAATTCTGACGTAAATCAAGGGCCGTAACTCCGTCAAAATTATGGGTAAAATGACGGTTAACAATCCCAAGCTACATGTAGGTCCTGTCAATGTTGATGTGTATACAAAATTTGGTCTGTTACTATGGAATTGTTATCAAGATATTGAGCGAAAAATTATTTTGACGTAAATCAAGTGCCATATTTTGCAAAAAAAAAAAACAACGTGTAACATTCCCAAGCAAGATCTTGTCAATGATGATGTGCATACAAAATTTGGTCAGATTCTGTCAATTCGCTCTCAAGATATTGAGCGCCAACGAAATTCTGATGTCAATCAAGGACCGTAACTCAAAACTTTGCGAGAAATGACGGGCAACAATCCCAGGCTAGATCTTGTCAGTGTTGATGTGCATACAAACTTCGGCCAGATTCTGTAAAATTCGTTCTCAAGATATTGAGCAGTAACTAAATTCTGACGTAAATCAAGGGCCGTAACTCAAAAATTTGCAAAAAAAAAAAAAACAACAAAAAACAATTGGTGACAATCCCAAGCAAGGTCTCGTCAATGATAATGTGTTTGCAAAATTTAGTCAGATTCTGTGAAGCCATTCTCAAGATATTGAACGGAAACGAATTGTTCACGAAAAGACGGAAAGACAGAAGGAAGGAATCACGGAATTACGGAAGGACAGGGTGAATCCAGTATAGCCACACTTTTCCAAAGCGGGGCTATAATTAGTAATAGATAATTACCCAGACAACCACACTTAAGAACAACGGAGTTTACTTTTGGCGTGAGCAACAACATCGTTGAGCTTTCCTGTGTAAAATGTTTGAGTCAGTTCTTTTTCCAAAATAAATGAAGTATTGCACATGTTTAAAGCTATTGAATCTGTGCACACCTTTTCTAACACAAGTCGGTTGGCTGCCATTCCACTGTCCGTTTTGTTGGCATATTCGTGTCTCATCTCCTTTTATTTCAAATCCAGGGATACACTCGTATGTTGCTATCGACTCGTAAGTCGTGGTTGAATGTGACACAGACCCATCAGTTTGGTTTGCCAATGAGCCGCAGTCTGAAAATTATACGGATAGTATTACAAATTTGGCATTTGTATAGATCTGGGCCCAGTTGTTCAAAACTTCTTCGTTACCTTAACGCTGTCGTTAAGCGCTCAATTTGTTAACTATATATCGACTTCAAAAGCAAATATTCTAGTCATTTTTGGTTGAAAAAAAAAAATGTGAGAATCCTTTGCACTGCATTTGTATTTGTAATATTTGAGGGGTGTTAGTTTTCATATGTTTGTATCCAACCATTCGAAACGTTTTTCTTACTGAATGATTGTGACGACATTTTTCTTCAATCATCATGCCTTATTAATCAATTTGGTTCACTTTTCCACTTAATTTATATACATGTACATGTAATTTAGAAGCTTTATTTTCTTCAAACCTTTTCTATGACATGAGGGATCAGTTCCAGTCCAGTAACCGTCATGTAGACACACCCTAACAGTACCGCCAGTTATAAAGTAGCCTGGATTACATGTGTAAGTTGCGACTGACTCGAATGTGGTCGTTGTAAATGCCACTGACCCATCTTCTGGGGCAACCAAAGTTCCACAATCTGTGAAAATAGGTACATGTAGTTGAATTTCTGTATGTTCGAAAATGTTTGCATTGACTTCGTTTTCGCGAATATTCGCGAGTTTGTTGCCTCGCATTTTTTTAACGTTCCCGCTAATAAAGAATCTTTATGAGCCATATTTGAGCCACCTCGTGGTAAAACCAAAAATGTGGTTTCCGAACAGGTCCGACACAAACCAGCCTGTACAAGCACAGAAAAGAGCTAGAAGCTTGAAATTTCGGATTTAAGTAGAAGAGGAATTGTACTATCCTAGTAGCGAAAACAAAGGCGCTGATCAGCTTCGCGGTTACCGCGAAGCTGATCTGCGCCTTTGTTTTCACCTATGCAGATTGTTGGTTTTCCCATGAGGTGGCTCATTTATTATGTATCAGTGCTAGGTATTATACACACTGCAGAACCGCACTGCAGTTACATTTAATGAATAGCCCGGGTTACAATTATATGTTGCTTCTGACTCGTATGTTGTAAAGGAATATGATACTGACCCGTCACTCGGATTATTCAGTGTACCACAGTCTGTTGACAAAAGTTTTTTTGTTTTTTTAAATATTTATGTTGAATAATTTATTCTAAGAACTTTGAGTTTAAGTCATTAATTTCAACCGCTAGGCTGCCATGGTAGTCAATATTAGCAAAGCGATGACGACAAATAAAAATATTTCATGTAAGTACTATACTACTACTACGACGACGACTACTACTACTACATGTACTCCTACTACTAGAGACTGTAAAACGTGATAATTATTATTCTAATGAAATGATACATGTAACAACTAAATACATAAAAAACGCTTGCCACTGAGTGAGAAGTGTAATAATTAAAACGGTCAAACACTCCACTATGTGTGATTAAATGTAAACGTCACTGGATAAACGACTGTTTGCTTAAAATACGAGATACACATTTCACATAATATATTAATGTGTTTTTCTTTCTTTCTTTTTCTTTTTTTTAAATGTTTTATTAGTTTTAAAAAGAAGAATTAAAATACTTCCGAACCTTTTATCTGGCATGTAGGTTCGTCACCACTCCAAGGCGCATTGGCTTGACAAACACGGTCCACATTGTCATTTAATGAATAGCCCTCGTTACAGCTGTAAGTTGCCTTCGACAGGTAAGTTGTCGATGTACATGTTACATAACCATTGCCTTGGTTGGTAAGATAACCACAGTCTGTGGAAATATTTTATTATGGAAAGGTACAAGTAGGCAATGATCAGGAAAAGGCGCAAGCAGAAAGAAATTCCCACACCTAAAACCAAGGCGGTAAAACCTAAATTGAGTTGACAATTAGGTACATTTGTGTACTTATACCAAGAAAACATATCGTAAGCCGAGTGAGCAGCTATTTCCCAATAGGCGGTCACTCAGTTACCTAAAAATATGAAAACGCACATCAGGTTCAAACAGCACAACAATTCGACTCCAAAACATAAAACAAATAGAACCACAACAGAAGTATCGCATTGGAACGATCAGTAATATAAGGGGTTAATGGTATGGTGATTTTACCACAAAGTTTTAAATTCTACTATTTGTTTCAAAAGGCAGCGCTATCCCAGGTGCTAGAGTCCATCGGCACTGACGATAAACAACTGTTTGCTTAGAATATAAAATACCCAATTCACAGTATATTTATTTATGTTTTTAGAAAAATGAAAAAATAAAATGATTCCGAACCTTTTATCCGACAGTTGCCTCCGACAGGTAAGTTGTCGATGTATATGTCACATAGCCATTGCCTTGGTTGGTAAGATTACCACAGTCTGTGGAAATATTTTATGATGATTTGTATTTCGGGGTTGAAGATCAGCAATAAATATATATTTTTTCAATTTCGCGGATATTATCAAGACAAAAATGTAATTATAACTATACTCCTCCTCAAAAAAATCCGGTCACCATATTGTGTTGCAACCAACCAACAAATAAACGAAAATTGTGTTCCATTGCTAGTAAATTTGAAATACTTTGAAAGTCCAGTATATAAGCAGCCATTTCGCATGCAGTGTATGCTTTTTGCGCATGCTCAGTTTAAAAAGTAGATGCTATATGGTAGTTATAGAGTACAAAAGGTTGAGTAATCTGGAAGGTCACTCCATTCTAGCGACAAGCCCATACTAGCTTCCTCAGGATACAAATACAGTGAAGAAGCCTATGTGGTGTCTAATAGTAAAGCTTCTCGCCGCTTTTTTGTATTCAGGGGTCGTGGTTTCGATCCAGGACCCCTACAGCCCTTCGGATAACATTTTCAGCCTGCTCTCTCTCCATATAACATAACAAGTTAATAGATCTTAAAATTAAAATTAATCCCAGTTTTGGGTTTGGAATAGGATAGGAAAGGGTTTGAGCACACCAAATAAATTTATAACAAAATATACAGAATGCAAAAATATTTTTAATTCTTACGACTTTGGGTGACCGGATTTTTTTAGGAGGAGTATATATTTGCAATGGACATATTGATGAAAACAGTTATAAACAAATAAAATCGACTCATGCGCATTTTAGGGGGTAATGGTATGATATATTTGCCACAAAGTTTTAAATTCTACTATTTGTTTAAATGGGTTGCGCTATCCCAGATGCTAGAGTTCATCGGTAATGACGACAAACAACTGTTTGCTTACAGTACGAAATACACAATTCACACAATATATTAATATCTTTTAGAAAAATAAAAAAATACTTCCGAACCTTTTATCTGGCACGTTGGTTCGTCATCACTCCAGGTAGCATCGGCTTGACAAACACGGTCCACAGTACCTTTTAATGAATAGCCCTCGTTACAGCTGTAAGTTGCCTCCGACAGGTAAGTTGTCGATGTATATGTCACATAACCATTGCCTTGGTTGGTAAGATTACCACAGTCTGTGGAAATATTTTATAATGGAAAGGTACAAGTTGGCAATGATCAAGAAAAGGCACAGGCAGAAAGACGTCCTTTTCATGGGACATAGGCAAACAGTGCAGCCCGAGATGTGACGCCGCAGAACGCGGCGTCCCATCTGGGGCTATTCTGTCTGCTTAACGAAAATTCATCGAAAAATGGGATAAAACTTAAAAATCACTCCTAACACCCCCAAAAATAAAAGTGGACTCATCCAAATGATAATGATGGGAGAATCCATTCGTCAAATATGGGTTAAAGTTAAAATGCACTTACCGTAGTGGCAGGAAAAAGTAAAAGTGGACAATGATCAAGAAATGGCACAAACAGAAAGAAATTCCCACTCCACAAGCCAAGGGGTGGGAGAAACTAAATTGACAATTAGGTACTTATACCAAGAAAATGTATCGTAAGCTTAGTGAGTAGCTTGTTCCCAATAGGCGGCCACTGATTTACCTAAACTTAAAAAAAATATAAAAACGCACATAAGGTTCAAACAGCACAACAATTCGACTCCAAAACATAAAACAAATAGAACCACAACAAACGTATCGCAATGGAACGACCAGCAATATAAAATCATTAATGTATGCATTATTATTAACTAACTAAATGTTGTGAACCACTGCAGAGGCTGAGGGTGAGGTTAGGCCCTGTAAAACCGGTTTTAGCCCGCCAGTAATTTTATATTACTGATCGTTCCAAGGCGATACTTTTTTGGTGGTTCTTATTGTTTTATGTCTTGGTGTTTAAATTGTTTTTAAATTGTGCTGTTGGCGCCTTATGTATTTTATCATCATATTTTGTTAAGTTTAAATAACTGAGTGGCCACCTATTGATAAAATAGCTGCTCATTCGCCTCACGAAATGTTTTCATGGTATAAGTACCTTATTGTTAGTTTGTTTTTTTTCCGCCTCGGTTTTTCGAGAGGGAATCTTTTTCTGATTGCACATTTTCCTGATCGTTGCCTACTTCTATCTTTTTAAGAAAATAATATAAAATTATTTAATTTGTATTTTGAGGTTAAAGACCAGCAATAAATAATCATAACCGAGATAACAACCGGAGGATTTTGTGTTTCCTTTTGTATTTTCATGATCTCCTCTCGGACAGTGTGTGACATTACGAAAACTTGCCCGTGCAATAAACCTTCAAAAATTGAAATTTGATATCTATAATACTAAAGGAGCGAATTAGACGGGTAAAGTTGGAAATGCTACATTTGACCAGCGTGTTTTTGGTATGGAAGTGTGAATATAGCGCCCTCATTGATAATTTCGGTCTAAACATCTTTTAGTTATTTTCAAGTTTTTAAATATTTTGATATGAATGAAATTTTCTGCTCTATATTCTCCCTACAGTTTGACAGCAAATCAAAATGCTCGGGTCATAATGATAATATATTACGCCCATACCTAGCAGACATTTGACGTCAGTTGGACGTCAGATTGACGTCAGACTCCGACGTCATAATGACGTTGGATTTAGGTTGATTTTGAAAGTTTATTTGACGTCAAAAACAGACGTCATTCTGACGTCAAAAACAGACGTCAGTCTGACGTCAAAAACAGACGTCATTCTGACGTCAAAAACAGACGTCATTCTGACGTCAAAAACAGACGTCATTCTGACGTCAGAAAAACAACGTTGGTTTGATGTCTCAAATGTGACGTCATAATGACGTTGGGGTTAGGTTGATTTTGAAAGTTTGTTTGACGTCAAAAACAGACGTCAATCTGACGTGCTAAAACCGATATCGTGAATGTTTGTTCGCAGTTAAATTAACATTCTGAAATCCTGAAGTGGATTCAGTAGTGCGGTGATGCACTATTGTTATTCCCTTTCACTCCTTTGATAGAGTTATGCGATTTTTTCTTCCTGGGAACCAAACAGTACTAGGGTTTGCTTTTAGTTACCTTTCCTGGGTAGAACCAGTACTTGGAGGTTGCTTTTCCCGGCGAGCACCCAAAGGCTCAAACCGGGGTTTGCTTTTTGTAATACCGTTCCTGGGTAAAAACCAGTACTAGGTTGATTTTGTTTGCTTTTGTTTTTCTTTTGACACCGTTCCTGGGTCCACCTTAAGCCCCGTTTACACATTTACGATTTTTGGCTACGATGCCGCTACGATTCGCCACGATTTGTAAAATCGTCGTGTACCGTGGTGTACCGTGGTCATTCGTAGAAGAACCGTAGTGAATCGTGGTGAATCTTGATGAATCGTGATGATTCGGGAAACTCTACGGCAGCGCTACGGAAGTTTTAAACTGTTTAAAACATTCGTGGCGTACCGTGGCGAATCGTGGTGGTAAATGGGCGTGGCCTAATTCGTAGCGCAACCGTAGCGGAATCTTGTTTATTCGTACTGACACCGTAGCTATATTCGTGGCTATTCGTGAGAGATCGCAGCCAATCGTGGAGCTCCGTAGCGAAACCGCGGAATCTTTTACACCACGAACTCTCACGATTCACCACGAATTGTGTACGGTTGTCCTACGAATCATCCACGGTTTCGCTACGGCGCTCCACGATTGGCCACGACGGCTACCGCCGTAAATCGTACTAATACCGTATCGAACCGTACAAGCACCGTGAGCATTCGTTGTGCCATCGTGGTTAATCCTCATTGACCGTAGCGCTGCCGTCATGAATCGTCATTGATTCGTAGCGATACCTTACAGACACCGTACTAAGATCGTGGACATTCTTACTAGAATCGTAGAGATAGTGAATATTTCCGCTTTTCGCCACGATTCACCACGATCCATCCCGATTTTTCTGACCATGAGAAATCGGGGTGAATCGTGGTGAATCGTAGAGAAAATTGTGAATGTGTAAACGGGGCTTTAACCAGTACTTGGATATACATAACGTATTCGGGATATACAAAATGTTTAAGATGTAAAAGCACTCTGATGTTGGTATATCTTATTCATGTCAAATTTTATTGCTATATGGTGCTAAAACAAATAAGACATTAGTGTAAATAATAAGACTATTGTGAACAATCAATAATTTAAAATGGTGAAATAAGTATTAAAATATACAAATTTCATTTTCGTCTTAATAGAAGGTTTAATAATTTAGTGAAAGACTTTATTTTGATTAACAAATAATTATTTTTTTTTTCTAAATTAATTAAGCATGGCGATTTCCGATACGATACCTAGATATGGGCTTTTTTAAAAGTGGCTATGTTGAAATTATTATTTGAATTTGATGTTGTTACTTTTGCGCAAGAAATTATGTCAGTTCAAGGGCAGCTAACTCTGTCGACATATGACGTTAGACTTACGTTTGAATCCGGCGTCATTTCGACGTCATATCAATATGTCCACTGACGTCAGGACTGGACGTCAGGTGGACGTTGGTTATTGGTTTATGACGTCGTGACCAAAATACAACCAATATCCGACGTCAAGTTGACGTCAGATGCATGCTGGGGACGTGTTTTTCATATATGTCGACAGAGTTAGCTGCCCTTAAACTGACATAATTTCTTACATATATTATGTATTATCACACGACGTCGCTGTTTTCCAGTGGATAACGTCATGTCATAAAAATCGTATGACCACACGTGTAATAACACTTTTGCGGGAATACGTAACGTCATTGACGACGTCCGTAACAACAATGTAAATTTTCATTGAAAATATGTCCACTTCGAAGGCGATAAAATCCTATTTTAGAAGTCATATGATAAAACGAATCTTACACTCGTGGTCATTTCATATGAAATTTATTAAACTCGCTGAAGGATCGTTAAATAAATTTCATATGAAATGACCACTCGTGTAAGATCCTCTATATAATATCAAATTCAAATAATAATTTCAACCTTGCCACTTAAAAGTCATATCTGAGTCTCGTATGGGAAATCCCATATTTCGCCCTCATGCTTAATTAATGTAGAAAAAAATGATTATCTATGAATCAAAATAAAGTCTTGCACTAAATTATCAAACTTTCAATTAAGATGAAAATAAAATTTGTATATTTTAATATTTACTTCACCATTGTTCAGAATAATCTTATTTCTCACATTAATGTCTTATTGGTTTTAGCACCATAAAGCAATAAAATTTTGCTTAAATAAGATGTACCAACATCAGGCTGAATTAAAATCTTGAACATTTTGTATGTTCCGAAAAACTCTATCAAAGGAGTGTAAGGGGCTATCGAAAGTGCATCACTGCTCTTCTGAATCCACTGTTATTCAAATATGTGAAAAAATATACACCTTAAACTATTTATATGACATGAATTCAAACGTCGTTTTTAGGACGTCAGATTGACGTCAGCTTTCAGACGTTAAACCGACGTTGGCTTTAGCACGTCAGATTGACGTCTAGTTTTGACAACAAACAAACTTTCAAAATCAACCTAACTCCAACGTTATTATGACGTTGGAGTCTGACGTCAATCTGACGTCCAACGGACGTCAAATGTCTGCTGGAAGTAACATAGAAAAAAAAGAAAGAAAGAATGCAAAAGAAACACACGAAACGAATGATCTGATTTTTACCCAAAGTGAAGTTTCATTAATTTGCACACCACACATGGTCAGAAGTATGAAAAACACAAGGTCTAAATCACGTCTTGATTAAGACGTCTAACTGACGAACTAGTTTGACGTCAAAACAACGTCCAATCCAGACGTCCAAAAGACGTCAGGAAATGACGTCTGATATACGTTGGAAATTGGTTATATGACGTCGCGACCAAAATATAACCAATATCTGACGTCAAACAGACGTCAGGTGCCTGCTGGGTAGTGATTGGTTAAATTTATGCGCTCACGAGACACAAAAACCTGCGTTCGGACTTCTTACCATCGGTAAACTTGAAATGGTACAATTGGTAGACCAATACCGTTCAAGGTTTTACTAATGGTACCAATGTTACCAACATGAGGTAGCAAATAATGCAGACAAAATACAGCAAAGGCAAATCTTCCAACGCAAAAAAAGTCGCATGATTCAATATGGAGAGCACGAAAATGTTTAATGAGTTTATCAAATAAGCACTATTTTTGTCAGACATGCAAATGTAATTAAAGAAGTAACACAATATACATATAGAAAATAAAAATGACCGAAACGAGTGAGGTTTAATAGATGAATGTGATAAAAATTCGTATTGCCTATTAGTAAATGCGATCTTACTTTAAATTCTATATTAAATTGTTTTATAGAAATACAGACTGACCATGTAACATCAACAAATACATCTTCGGTGCTTGCGCGCTTGCGCAAGCAATATAATTCCGCGCTTGCGCGGGCTCTTTTCTAGTTTTTCTTATTATTGCTCAAATGATAGATTGTGGGTACACGTTAGAACCGCCTCGCCGAGGCGGTTCTAACGCGTACCCACAAACTACATTTTGGAGCAAAAATAAGAAAAAAAAAGACCCCAGTTTTTTCTATATAAAAGTGGGGTTTAAGGGGGTATACATCACATGGACATGTTTTCGTGATGTTGTGTCTCTTTTTGTATTTTCATGATCTCCTTTCGGACAGTGTGTGAAATACCTTTGTAATAAGCATTGAGATTAAAACTTTGTACATGTTATGTATTTCATGTACAGTATATCATCGTTACGCTATATGTGCATAATACAGTCTTCTGACATTGAAACAATAATCACTTAAGCCTCCTAAGATGGTAAGTGTAAGTTTCCATGACAGATAGATGGGATAAGTATTCCAAACATTGTTGATTTACCCCACCCACTGGGTTTTAGTGTTGTCAACACAAAATAAACACCGCGACAAGGATTTGTGAATTTATCAAGAGTTTTGTCCTATCAACTGTTCATTCATTACAATTGTGTACAGTTGCAACAGAGTTTGATGGCTTCTTTAGTAGTGCTGCTTGCTGTTGTATCTAGTCACAGGACAAATACAGTAACTTTACTTTTGATTGGTAGCGTGTATGATTGGCAATGTAACACACATGAAGTTGGTGCTCACATCGGGTACATTGACTTTTCAGGCAGATATTTCTATAGCTATTGTTCCTCTTTCGAGTTCATTATGGACATTGGTTAGTAATTGGTTAAAGAAAAAATGGCAAGAAAAAAGTACAAGTGGGCAATGATCAGGAAATGGTACAAGCAGACAGAAATTTCCACACCACAGGCCGAGGGGTGGGGAAAAAACTAAAATGACACTTAGGTACTTATATCAAGAAAACATATCGTAAGCTGAGTGAGCAGCTATTCACCCATAAGCGGCCTTTCCGTTACCCGAACTCAAATAAAAATATGAAAACGTCCAAACAGCACAACAATTCGACTCCAAAACACAAAACAATTAGAACCACAACAAAGGTATCGCCTTGGAACGACCAGTAATATAAAATTACTGGTTGGCTTAAACCATAATATTTTATTTACAGGGCCCTAACCTGGAAGCTGCATTTAGGTGGCTCTTCTAGAGACGGTTTGACTTCAATAACTGACCCTCCGAAAATGACATGAGCTTTTGTCCACAGAGGTTAAGCATGGAATTGAACCAAGTAAAGCGAACAAATTATTAGAGTCTTAAGTCCAAGATCATAAAATCCATAAGGACATTGGCGAATTCGCGATATGTAGTCATACTGAAATGGACCCCCAAAAGTGTGACCAGGTGCTAGCGAGAAGTTATTAAAACCTGCCTATCATAACATACTGTCATGCCATTATATCTGGCGAAAATGTCAGTGCGTCTCCTTTCTCGGATTTAGTCTATGGTGCTGCCAAATCTATAGGGTCATAGCTCTGGGCTATGTAGTTTCAGAGAACAAAAATAAAACTGAGATCCTTTATGAGCAGTGAGCATATTAATGAGAAAAAGGATGGACCATACCGCGGTTCCGGCTACTTGAGCCTCTTCAGTGACCCGTTAGATTTGGCAAAATGGAGCTAGAGAGAAATACTGTAATTTCGCAACTTTCAACAGGATAGTCGATGCAAAGACTAGTATTATCCAAACATAGCTGAAAATATAAAATGTTGGTTAGAAAATGAATCTAAACCGATAAAGCATGATTTCTGATTTCTCAGAATACACTCGCTGATCGCAAAGGACCAAACAGAAAATATAATCTTCATTATGGGTAATGTACGGGGAGACATTTCAACACCAGCAGCAGTAATTGCAAATGAAAATAAAACTGAGATCTTTTAAGAGCAGTGAGCATATTAATGAGAAAAAGGATGTGCGATACCGCGGTTTCGGCTACTTAAGCCTCTTTTGTGACCCTTCAGATTTGGCAAAATGGAGCCAAAGAGAAATAATGACCGTCTGACGTGATTGTATTAAACTGACATTGTCAGATTTGTACAAAAAGACCATTGTTTATTCGTACTAAATTGCATAAACGTATTTTAGAGAATTTTTATAAGTATTTTCCGATCGCCCCTCGTAGATATCGCTCAGTTATCACAATGTCCACAAACCATCGGGAAAACATATACGTGAAATGAATACCCCATCAATCTCACTTTTATATAGTAAAACTGGGGTATGCAGGGGTATACCTATTTTTCTTATTTTTGCTCCAAAACATGGATTGTGGGTACTCGTTAGAACCGCCTCACCGAGACGGTTCTAACGTGTACCTACAATCTATGTATTGAGAAAAAAAATATGGAAACATTCAAAATTTTTCCAATTAAATTTTCAATTTTTGTTTCTGAAAAATATCTCCATATACTGTAAAGTAGGAAATTTTCGCGTGACTTTTATTTCGCGAATTTTCTATTTTCGAATTATTAGCGAGTTATTGAATTCGCGAGTGAGTCTCCATGTATTCAATAATGTTTATAGTGACTCTTTATTAGCGAGAACATTGAATTCGCGAGGCAACCAATTCGCGAATATTTAGCGACAATTAAGTTCTCGCGAATATTTCCGGATCTACAGTATTGCATGGGCAAGTTTTGGTAATGCGCAAGTGCACTTGTTCGCCACGACCAGATAGTTTACATGAGGTTATACATATAGATGATCATTTAAGAAAAAAAATAATTTTCTGATGTTCATGGAGCTAGGAACCGCAGTTGGTCGCGTGCAAAGTGAATGAGACCCGAAGGGGCCATGTAAGCTTCGCTAGTAACACACTGCAGTTCACAGTCCCATGAATTTCAGTAAAAGTAAACTCATGTCTTACATATACATTAACATTCATTTCTCTCTTTCGCTTCTTGAAAAAGTACCAATTTGAAAGTGATCACATTAACACGAAAATAAAGAACTAACACATAGTGTGTGCTTTCAAATAGTCGAACGGCATCGATGACACCATGATGTTCAAAACGTCCAATGACATTGGTGAAAGCCATGTTTTGTTTTCGACGTTAAGTTTGATCATAAGTAGTCGCGAGACACGATGTTATTCATGAAAATATGAACCGCATGTCAGTTATATAGATTTTTAAGACTGCATTAGAAATATAAACACATTATTAAAATATAACAACAAAACATGTATTTTAAATTGAAAGCAATTGTGTATAAGGAGTTTCAAGGATGTTTGAACAATCAAAATCCCTTTAATAACATCATTCCTTTTCTATCGCAGCCAGTCACTGTTTCCCAATGCCCTGTATCTAGACAAGAAAGATTTCCAGGATTTGGTGTTCCCTCGTATCCTGTTGCACACTCAGCACTAGTGGTTGCTTCGTATTATTACGAAAACTTCTCCATGATTACTTGGGAATTTCTTTTAATTACCTATTAAATATCTGTTTATTAACTAAATTTTAATTTTACAAATATAAACCTTGCCTATAATAAAATAATGATTTATTATATTGATTTTTGTTAGAATTTAGCATTTTTGACTTTTAATTACATAATTACATCAATTATTGATTTTTTCTCTTGACCCCGTCAAACCTCAGTGTTACTATATAAGTATAGGTTTGAAGGGGTTAAGTTCAACACGGAGATGTTTCCATGGTGTGTGGTATCAGTTTAAGTAAACTAATATCCTGGACTAGAGCGCACATTGCAATCTGAAATCCTATACAGCTGATGTGGAAAAAGCGATATACGTAGTTTGTCAGGAAAGTTCGTAGAGACCATTAATATTTTCAACTAGAAAAGAAATGCAGTCAAAATGAAAATATCTGGTTTTGCAAAAATATTTCATGAGTAAATAGATGAAAATAAAACTGAGATTGTTAAGATCATTGAATATATTAATGAGAAAGGGGATCATACCACGGTTTCGGCTACCAATACGAAAACACGCCGGTCCCATGCAATAAACAGAAAAAAATGGTTGTATTTTCACTGGAAAAAATGATACTTTATTTTTGCTCAAAACATAGACTCTCAAAACATAGACTGTGGGTACACATTAGAAATGTCTCGTCGATGTGGTTCTAACGAGTACCCACGATCTATGTTTTGGAAAAACAATAAGAAAAATATGTATATCCCTGCAAACTCCAGTTTTACTATATAAAAGTGGGGTATACATTTCACTGACATGTTTTCCGGATGTTAAGCTTCTTCAGTGACCCTATAAATTTGGCAACATGGAGCCAGAGAGAATTACTGTATTTTTTTCAACAGGGTCGTCGATACAAAGACTTCTCTGATCTGACTGGGGCCAAATGTATTGAACGTTGGTTAGAAAATGAATCTAAACCTAAAATAATTTTCTGAATTTTATGAAAATCTGACTAACACTACATCTTCTTCAGCTTTTTCTGTGCACCTCCCTGACCGGATGCTGGGCAAGGGTCAACGTCTCGGTGACGTTTAATGAAGTTTATTGCTATCGGTGAGATATTTATGTGTGTGACACGTTCCGTTTTTCCACGTAGGGTTATTGGATATCGGTACATGCTGATCTGTACTAACTGTTGCTAAGTTATCTGACGACCGGTTGAACAAATGAAACCATTTGTATGCACTGAGCATGTCGGACGAGTGCCCTTCCGCCGCCGATTATTTATCACCACAGCTGATCTTTCGAGCATCAGAAAATCAACTATGCCACTTGTAAACAACGGACCGACAAGCTCATAGCTTTTGTGCTGTTGTTTGTAGTATTTACATTGTGTTTGTTGGCAATTTCCATAACAAAAAACACACGTTACATACATATTGAAGATGTGCATAAAGAATTATTTAGTTGAAAAAATTATTTTTGACAAATATACAGCATTTTTTTTAACTCAACCATCCCTTATATAGTATATGGTTGGTAGTGCATACTCTGTGAAATCAACTCCTCCAATATGAAGGGCTTCAATTCTTTTCACACTGAATCTGAATAGTTTACTGGTGACACGACAAATGACATTATTTGGCATTAAAGTCACTTGTCCCAGATATATTGCAGATGTGCATGAAGAATTCTGATGCTGAAAAACTTATTTTTGACTAACCTACAGCTTTTTTTAACATAGCAAATTTTTGATAATTTCTCATGATAAATGTGGATCAATAGCGTACAGTAAAATCAACCTCTCCCTGAGCTTTCAGTATATTATTTTAATACTTTATTGACGTGTGTCAGACATACTGGGGATGTACATGAAGGATCACAATGTTGAAAAGATATCTTTGACAAATTTTCTGCATGTTTGACTTATAAAGGAAGTAGATAACTTTGCGGGAGGTATACTGAAAGCCTAGTTTGAAATTATACCAAACTTCTAAAATATGCTCATAAGATATTGCTGCTTGAAATAAGACAAACCATTTCGTCAACAATACGTTACATTTTCTGACAGCTAAAGTGTCTACGAACTTTCCTGACAAACCTCGTTTTTCGTTATCTTGGTGAAGAAGGTATCTGGCTTAACAACTGTTTAGTTTTAGCTGTTTGGAACAGACATCTGATCGATTTTGATTATTATTTGTTATGCAGCTCTACGTGTACGAATTGATTAACAATACACATATAATAGACTTCTGGCTGAAAAAGGTCCTGCTTCCCCACCCCCCTAGGGAATTTTGCATAATTTATCTTAAAGAGCAGTCTTTTCTGATTCAAATGAGAGATGTTTGCACTTTGTACGCCGGGGCGTAACGTTGTAACAGCTATTTAAAAATAACAACTGTTACCAGCTTATTATATTTGCAGTATTCTTTGATTTGGAATGAAAAAAAGGTTGTTTTACCATAATGCTTCCATTTTTTCTGCAAGATACTTCGAGGTAAATATGTGGGAAGCATAATTTTATCAAGCTTACATGGATGGTTCTCTATTTGTATAGCGTATGTAACGTATGTAACAAAAATATGCGAGTTTTCATTCATAAACAAATAAGGTTTTCTGTAATAATTTCTGTGGAGTAAAAATCTGCAAACGCCAATGTGCAAGATTAGAATGTCATGTTTGTGTTATTTTACATTCAAATGAGAGATGTTTGCACTTTGTAAGCCGGAGCGTAACGGTTTAACGGCCATTTAAAAATAACAACTGCTACAAGCTTATTATATTTGCAGCATTTTTTGATTTGGATTGAACCATAGGTTATTTTACCATAATTCTACCATTTGTCTGAAAGATTCTTGAGGGCAATATGTGGCATACATAATTTTATCAATTGATATAGAGGTTTCCAACTTGTGTAACATATGTATTAAAATATGTGAATTTACATATATAAACAAATAAGGGTTTCTGTAATAGTTTCTGTGGAGTACAGCGCTGCAAACACCGATGTGCAAGGTAAGAATGACATGCTTGTGTTATTTCCATTTGTTAGATACTCAGTTGTAACGGTGTAACGCCAAGTTGTTTATATATATATTTCATGTATGTATATTTCATGTAATGTTACAATGTTACCAATACCACATGGGGTTAAGTTGACCTACAAAATTGATCATATTTTCGTTATGACTTAACATAGACCACTGAGCTTGGTTTCGTTTTAAAAGCTTCTTCACTATAGCCGTTTCATCTCAAGGTAAGTTATGCAAATTATCTTATTTGGAATGCGTATTTGTGAATTTTAATTTAAATATTAAAATGGCCGAAAAATCATTGAAACCCCATTATAAACGTCTTTCAGACCCAAGCTATCATCGTAGCACATAGTTTATACACCAGTGATACCATTTGACAATTTTACAGATGTATTGGGTCTATTTGATAATTATCTCATTTGCATACTTATCAATATTAATATAATAAACCATGAAAAGTTTGGAAAATCACTGAAAAATAAGATGTAAACTTACATAATTACTAGTGTCTGGCATGTCAACAGACATAGAATGATAAAAGTGGTAGCAGCTTGTTGCTTTAGGTTATTCACTTTGTCTTCTAGTCTGATAAATGAATAAACTTATTTTAAGTTTAATGCATATTAATGCATTTTTTACAGACTGGAGAAGAATCACGGCAAATAAGAGGGTATACCTTACAAAATGGCTTGTGTCTAGGTTACTGATAGCACTGCTGTACTGAACCTGGTATCAAATGATTGCTATCATGACAATGTATTATAACCATGTAACCTGATATATAAACATTCTTATCTGATAAAGGTCAATAATATTAGAATTAAAACTTCATTAACAAGAGAAAATAAGAGAAAATGAAGACAAAATCCCTTATATCTCGGCTGCTCATTGCCTAAAAGGGCTAAATTGGTATCAGATAATTGCTTGGACAATACACAGTTTCCCAGTGCTCTTATTTACAAAGCATATCAGATTTACTTTTTTTACGTCAATAAAAAGGGTAAATAGCAAAACATTCAGGGTGTCCAGAAACAGAGACACATGTACCTTTGCTTCAACCTCATATGTTTTGTGATATGTATACATGACAACATGACAATAATTCATATAGATTGTGATAACATGACAATAATTCATCATTAAAGTGACCAAATAGTAACATTTGATGCCATTTAGACTACTCGACAGCTATTGACAATGGAGATACAAGTGATTTTGTTGGTATACCCCTTCACGTTTCTGCAAATATTCTCTTTTTTCTGAAGTTCTTGTTGCAATTCATGAAGCAAACATTCATAACATCATATTGTTAAAGAACATTTTCTTAGCAACAGGTAGATAGCAATTATAGCGGTCTTCTAGTAGCCAAAATTCATCTTGTTTAATACGAGCACAGCCTCAATTCTTTGGTGGTTAATCGCCAACATCTAATTTAACCATTTTATTTTATTAATGCTCATCAAATGACTTTTTATTACAGTAGGGTGATAGAAAATTGCCCTTACCATTTTCAGCACATTCAGACTTTGGCTTGCTGAAAAACATAATCATTTTGTTGGTATTGACCTGCCTATTTGTTATGTATTTATTCTAATGGCTAAAGTTTTCATTAATATTCATAAAACTGATATTCAGATGATGTATCTAGAGGACTGAGGGCATTAGTCAATTGCCGTAGCATTTATTTGATACCACTTTCAGCATTCTAGGTCTATTAACAGTTCAGGTACAAACTATTTTGTAGTAATACCCTAATTTTTCTGCATATTAATGAGATTTCTAAACGTTTTATTAATATTATTTAAAGGGGTCCAAAGACATTTATTATCAGAAATGAATAAGATTTTTAGTATTGTTTTACACCAAAACTACATTATTCATAGGGAAACGTGAAGTGTTGGCACTATTTTTAAAATAGCATCACATATATGTACTGTACCCCACGTCATTCTTGATTCATACATATATGATACATACGTTACATTTCTCATTAAGATGTCTGGTAACACCCACTCAGAACTATAGTTCTCAATAAGCATGAAATATAAGCAAATAATTATCAACATTATATATAGCCATTAGAAATGAGTATTTACACGTTTTGTGTAATTAGCAATACAATATTTGGCTTATGAACCTGGGGTAGGTTTGCTAAACAACTCATTTACTATAATGTATACAGTATAAGAATTTTCCATCTCCTCCAATGCACATGGTAATGAAAAAATCACAAGTATTCGGAAAAGCTGGAATGTGTAACTAAAAAACATACGATCCGACTCACAATGCTAATTTTGAAAGGGTAATTTTAATAAATAATGTTACAGGCATTACACTGTAGGTGTCAGCTGATTATTGCTCAAGCAACTTTAGTGTGTAGAATGGACATGTTTCATGCAGACAATATGAGAAGGGGGAATGGATTAATATAAATCTTATTTTTCTGACGCTCAAACTGCCATATCATTATTTTTTAAACATATTATGGTAACATATGTAACAGACTTACACAGACACATGCTCTAATGTACATAAAGCAAACATCTCTTATTGGAGCAAACTTGAATTGTCATTTAAGATATATGTTTGCAAAATACCTTATGGAATGGAGCATTAGACCGTGGCATTCCTGCTATGTATAATGCCCTACGTTATTCATTACATGTTTGTTACATATGTTACATTCTGGATCAAAATCTTTGATCCTAGATACTTGGTTACAGATCCCCAGAGCCATGGTTCATGATTAAATAAGCAAGAAAGAATGGAACTATGATATATATCCACCAGTTTCAAGTAGTTTACATACTTCATGTTTGTTGCAATAGAAAATTTGGCATTTGAAATTTGGGGTAGGGCTACTTAATATTTTATTAAAGGCAATATATACAAGATAGGAAAATAAACCTTGGTTTTTATATCTGCCAATTGAACATGCTAATGGAAATAAATATCCTATCTTTGGAAAAATGCATAGTGCAACTTTACAAGTAAATGATATCACTCAAAAGTGTTATTTTCAAAGGGTATCTTAATTTACGTTACGTATGTTACAGTTATTGTGGGTCAAATCTTTGTTCAAACAATTTTAATATGTAGTATAGACATACAGAAAGCAGACAGTATGAAAAAGTTGAGTAAAATGATACACTATTGTCATTTTTCTGTAGCTGAAAACAACAAATCATAATTTCTTAATTTTGTTAAGGTAACATATGTAACAGGCTAATACAGGATAACGCCCCAACGCTCAGGGTGCAAACCTCTCTTATTCTACTCAGCTTGAATTGTTCTTTAAAATAGGGTATGTCTGCGAAATTCCCTAGGGGGAAGGGAGCAATCGACCCGCTGGCTAGCAGCCTATAAAGTACGTATTAACATATTCTGCTATACTGCGAATTTTAGGAGTCAGCCTGCGGAATGATTGCTGTAGCTATTAAACAAACCCAATGCAACGAGCATAATATGATCCAATATGTGCACGTAGAAATATATATTTTAATTTTTTTATTGTGTTAGGTTACACATAAGGTGTTTCCCAATTCCCTGTATCTAAACAAGTAACATTTCTTGGATTCGGTGTTCCCTCGAATCCTGTTGCACACTGTACACTAGCGGTTGCTTCGTATGTAGTATCAGTATAAGAAATATTATATGCTGGGCTAGCAGGCTTTCTGCAATCTAAACTCAACACACGTGAATGGATTTTGCTTGACCATGCATTCACAATAAGGGTTATAAATGTTCAAAAAGTCATCAAATATGATATACATGTATCATGATCGCAGTATTTCGACAATAGTACTTAAAAATTCTGAAGGAAATCTTGCATATAGGTGAAAGTATGGCATGTTGGTAGGTTCCATACAAGACGTTGCAATGCTGACATTTATTAATATTTGACTAAGTTTCGACATCAAAAGTTTCTTCGACGTAACCCGAATGATGAAGGGTCATTGTGTTCAATTCATTCTTGTGCTGAAACCATTTGAGTAGAACTAGGCTTCATGTCTAATGCCAGGTAAACGAATGTATTTTCTTATGACAGCATTTTAATTTCTGAGTTACAGATGGATCAGCTGGCTAACTGTCACTCCGCTCCACTTCGGTAACTCGTTCCACTTCCCTGATGCAGACGTTAATGCAGATGGGAATATTCTGTCTAAGCTACAGACATCTTAACTTTGATAAAGTCTACGAATTAAAATCACAACCCACGTATCTTATCTATTTTGATTATTATTTCTTTATGCAGCGCTACGTGGACGAATCGGTGAACAAGACAAATATAAATTATAAGATATTAATACACTGCAATGCTGTGAGTTTTAGGAGTGTTTGCTGTAGCTGTTGACAAAAAGCCAAGGCAACGAGCACAACATGAACATAGCGTTAAATACAAATCATTCAATTGTGTTGTGTAACACACAAAGTAAAAGTATATCCCATATACAACTGCATACCTTTCCTGTTGCAGCCTGTCACTGTTTCCCAATTCCCCGTATCTAGACAGGTAACATTTCCAGGATTTGGTGGGTTGCTTCGTATGTAGTATCAGTATAAGTAAAATGATATCCGGGTCTAGCAGGCGCACTGCAATCTGAATTAAAAAACAGCTTAAGTGAAAAAGAGATATATTTGGTTATCTTGGTGAAGAAGGTATCTGGTTTTACAACTGTTTAATCTTGTGTCTAATTGAGTTTGATTTTTATGTATTATGCAGCGCTACGTGGACGTGGACGAATGGATGAACAAGGCAGATAAATAGTATTAACAAAAATGCAACTATATTGCGAATTTTAAGAATCAGTCTGCGAAGTAATTGCTGTAGCTGTTGACCAAAACCTAGGAAACTTGCACAATGTATGCACACACAAACATAACGTTTAATGTTATATTTGTCCTAGTTTACACACAAGTTATACCCCGACCATAACTGTATACCTCTTCTATCACAGCAATTCAACTAGTCTCAAACAAAAGGGTGAAATATGTGCACACAGATATATAACTTTTAATCCTTCAATTGTGATAAGTTACACACAAGGTATATCCCGTAGATTACTGTATACCTTTCCTATTGCAGCCTGTCACTGTTTCCCAATTCCCTGTATCTAGACAGGCAACATTTCAAGGATTTGCTGTTCCGTCGTATCCTGTTGCACACACTACACTAGCTGTTGCTTCGTATGTAGTATCAGTATAAGTAAAATTATATCCTGGACTAGCAGGTACATCGCAATCTGGGCCCTGTTGCATGAAACTCAATTAACTGTTAATTCCAGGTTAAAGTCCCAATTAGCTTAATCACAGCTTTAGCCCTGTTGCATGAAATTCTATAGCCTAAGTCGAAGTTAGCGCCTTCCTAAAGCTGGCATTAGCTTATGTAGCTCCAGAGGTACTACTAAGTCGTCATTAACTTCTTAAATTGCTAAATAAAAAATGAAAAAATACAAAAAATAAGATTTTTGACTAATTTATATATATATATATATATATATATATATATAAACAAACAGAATTAGCGTACAAAAGTCGGTCGTGCCGCGACCGGGAATCGAACCACGGACCTCCTGCATTCCGGGCAGACGTGCTAACCATTACACCACCGCGGTCTTCCGATTCTGTACGGCAATTTAAGCATCTATAAACCTTTGACGTCAATGACGCTATTTAGCGGCCTTTCATTTACCGCCATAGGCGACCCTATCATTTCTTCATAAAAGTAAATGTAATGGTTAGCACGTCTGCCCGGAATGCAGGAGGTCCGTGGTTCGATTCCCGGTCGCGGCACGACCGACTTTTGTACGCCAATTCTGTTTGTTTATATAATTTCCTGTATATATAAAACAATATTTCCTGTATATATAAAACAATATTCATGCAATACTGTTTTCAATGTGCCGGCTTTAGCGCGTGCTCATGACGTCACTTTCTGTCAAAACATGACGTCACAATTTGTAATTGGATACAGTGCTCGCTTAATTGAGTATTCCGGTGTGCGTAGTCTACGCGGAATTTGCTAGCAGGGTCACAAAAAGACAGGATCTTTGCACGTAGAGCGAGATCACAAAGTGTAACGGAGTGCGGGTTAGCAAGCTGATCTAGATCTCGTTTCTCAACCCGTCACTGCATAAAAACCTCGATTTACGCGAATTTACAAACATATGCAAATATTTGGTAAATTTATGGAATTACATGCGCTAATCATTTACAATGGTTTCTTCATAAAAGTAAATGTATCAAAAATTTACTGGTGCTTGCATATTAATAAAATACTTGGCAAATGTTGAGTCGAAATTTGCTGGGAATTTACATGACAGGTAAATGTTGCGTTGAATTTGACTTTTATTTTCTTGCGTTGTTTTGTATGTGTAAATATTGACATTTGCAATTATTATACATATCCTATGTGTGCCTTTAGCTTGCCGCATTTACCAAGGCATGCATATCATTGAAATGTCAATATTTGATATCTGATTTACGTATCTTCCGTAAATGCGAATGTTTGCATCTTTTGATAACGTTGTTTACATGTCCAAAGACTGGCATTAGCAATCATTTTGCATACCCTATGTGTGCCTTTAGCTTGCCGCATTTACAATGATATGTATACTATTGGCTATGCCTAAGTTTGATAGCTGATTTACGTATCTTCTGTAAACGTAAATATTTGTTTCGTTTGGTTGCGTTTTTGTACATGTTCAAAGTCTGGCATTTGCAATCATTTTGCATACCTTATGTGTGCCTTTAGCTTGCCGCATTTACAATGGTATGTATAATATTGGCTATGCCAATATTTGATTACTTATTTACGTATCTTCCGTAAACGTTAATCTTTGTTGCTTTTGATTGCGTTGTTGTATATGTTCAAATACTGGCATTACCTTCATTTTGCATACCCTATGTGTGCCTTTAGCTTGCCGCATTTGCAATGGTATGTATACTATTGGCTATACCTAAATTTGATAGCTGATTTACGTATCTTCTGTAAACGTAAATATATGTTTCGTTTGGTTGCGCTTTTGTACATGTTCAAAGACTGGCATTTGCAATCATTTTGCATACCTTAAGTATGCCTTTAGCTTGCCGCATTTACAATGGTATGTATACATCTAGCTATGGCAATATTTGATGGCTGATTTACGTATCTTCCGCAAACATTAATGTTTGTTTCGTTGGGTTGCGCTGTTGTACATGTTCAAAAACTGACATTAGCAATCTTTTGCGTACCTTATGTATGCCTTTAGTTTGAAACATTTACAATGGTATGCATAATACTGGCTATGGCAATATTTGATAGCTGATTTACGTATCTTCCGTAAACGTTAATGTTTGTTTTGTTGGTTGTTTTGCTGTACATGTTCAAAGTCTGGCATAAGCATTCGTTTTGCATACTTTGTGTATGCCTTTAGCTTACCGCATTTACAATGATATGTGTATTACTGAGTAAGCCAATATTTACTGATTCACGTATCTTCTGTAAACGTGAATGTTTGTTTCGTTTGGTTGCGTTGTTGTACATGTTCAAAGACTGGCATTTGCAATCTTTTTGCACTCCTTACGTATACATATACTGCTGCATTTACAATGGTACATGTAAAATTTTTGATAACTAGCAATGGCACTTGCCACAGATTGATTTAAAACATGTACAGAAATGATATTTTGAAATAACAATACACCGGTTACGCCTTGATCACATTGTGAAGATGTATCTTCAACATACGGCGTTTTACAGAATCAAATCTATGCCACTGACTGTTAAGTTGGCGATATCGTTCGAGAAACATTTTAAGCGGTTCAGGGTGTGTTTTCAGCATGTGAAAGAACGTGTAATACGAAAATTACATAAGCGTAGTATGAGGGGTATGCGGGGAATATACATAAATAATACTCATGCTAGGCCAGATGACACGCCGACATCAGATTGCCTGTTACTGAATATTCTTAAACCACCCTAAAGAAAGGCCAGTATAATTAAACATAAATTGATCCTATACGTACTTTTCTTGCTATTGTTGTCACATATACAGCGTCAGTTTTGCTTTTGTTTAGCACGTATTGGTAATACAGTGGCTTTTAAATGTACAAAACCAAAAATCGTGTATACATATAGCTGATATAATTACTTCATTTTCATTTAGGTGGCGTTCGGTTCGGATAAAATGTCCGTGCAATGAATACCCAATTAAACCCCACTTTTATACAGTAAAACTGAGGTATGCAGGGGTATACATATTTTTTCTTATCTTTTGTCCAAAACATAGATTGTGGAGCCGCCTAGGCGAGGCGGTTTTAAAGTGTACCCATGATCTATGATTTGAGCAATAATATTAATCATATAAGTTTTTCTGATGCTATTTTCAATTTTTACAGCTGAAAAAAAAAATCTGTATATTGCATGGACACGTTTTCGTAATGCGAAAAATCAATTGCTACAAACACGTAACACAAATATTAATTACCAGTTATACACAACTAAAATGTACTGAAATACAATATTGGTCGCTGAAATATTGCACAATTGGCCATTGATCCTCTAAAGCTGACAAACTAAGCTGTATATGTAAAAGCCGACTGGCTTACTGTGGGGAACTGAACGCTCGGTCGGCAAACATGCTGTGAAACCAGCTTAAGGTGCAACATTACAGTTCCTGTGATAACCGTGAGACCACTCGGACTCCGATTCAAGAGATCCTGGGTTCGCGCACCCTGTTGATTCCCCACAGCACTGGTTTATACCCAAGAAGCGGTGACTCCGTCCCGAAATGATTGAAAATTGTTGACTGGGACATTGAACCTAAGTACAAACAAAACCATTTGTTTTTATATAACAATAACAAGTGTAACAGAAATGCGTTTTCTATCGTGTTTGGAATAAAACACTAACTTCTCCAGTAAAAAAGTCAATGTCTTATAGTGGGGAATACCAGTTCAGAGACCATCCCGTGAAACCAGCTTAAGGTGCAATATAACAGAGTTTTCGAATTATTTGGTGAATATTCATTTCTGGCATCGCC